>JAPFBL010000015.1:7510000-8854114 GCA_026182355.1 Hermatobates lingyangjiaoensis
GTAAACATTTTAGCCTTGACCCAGGTGTTCAGTAAATATTGAATGAGACTGTAAATATAATTTCAGTTTAAAGTAATCTAAGGTTGTCTGATTAATAATGGAAATGTAGAGCCATACATATTTGATGTTTTAAAACTGCTATCGGAGTCTATCAAACATAAAAGGCATAATGTCTTAATCATTGTACTTGACACACTTTTTTTATTTTGCTGTCGTTAATTTGTCAAAATGTTGTCTTTACTTTCTTCTGAGAACAAGTCAAGACTGCATGCAGACTGATGAGGCGATCCTGTTTTGCAGGCAAGTAAGTTTTTTGGAAGGTGTTGGTCGGCAGACGCCACCCGCCTCTGACTGATGACTAAATGAATGCTTGATAGCAGTGACTCGCGCTGCCCTCTTTAGCATACATTAATACTAATCGCCTTCTACTTGCCTTCCCTGTCGCAGACAAATTGCCAAACAACAAGAATCTTATAACTTCTTCACATATAGGGGGGACAAAGATGTAGCCCACTTGATTAGGCTTCTGTCGGCCAGTATTTACTACCAATGAGCTTTAATAAAAAAAGAACTCTGTTTAATTTAAAATTTTCGTAACCGGATATTTGGATAATCCGGGATTTCGTAACAGGGTTAAACAAGGATGACACAGACAAAGATATGCTCTTATCTTCTCGATCAACAAGGCTTTGACTCTCTTCATTTTCAGACGTCATTAAAAAGATGAATTTTTGATTAAATTTAATTATATGAAATCAAAAATTAATAGTATAAAAATAATTGAAATTTAAAGCATTATTTACTAGAATCCCATTCCAGGTTTGTCGGGATGTAATATAATAATAATTTTAATAAATATATTATTATAATAATAATTAATTTTGACAGATTGTTTTGTTTAAAATACTGTTATCCCCGTTTTATCATTTCTGCATTGTAGAAAATCTAAGAGTATTATAATCAATCGAGATCCGACTGATCGGCAGCTACCTGCTGTTGTTTAACGAGTTCATTTGATGTTATATTTTTTATGATTTTTTAATGAAATACAGAACAGTGACGGAGAGTTAAGGAAAGTTACATAAACATTTTTACATTCATTTCTTGAATATATACTGCAAAAATCTCGAAAAATCATACAAAATAACTAAGTATACGAAAATTGTTTCTGTATTTCATTACACCTATTTTAATAAACAGCATTTTATTTCAAAAGAAACAAACTACTTTTTCAAAAGGACACGAATTCGATAAACTAATTTCATCACAAATTCGATCAAATGAAAGAAATTGTGACAAAAAGAAACATGAAAACCATGGGTACTATAGAAAGAATGGAAATAATAGAATTAGATAAATATCTGAGTAGTGTCAATGAAGTTTTTTTTATTCAATCAGAGCAAATTTATGAGTTATCCGAAAGAAGATTTATTACATTAATAAGTAAAATAAAGACATCAAATATCCGATACTACTTATAACTATTTTTTCTCAGCATAAAGGAAAGACATATTTTTGTACCGTGGTCTACATAGACATGCGTATAAACAGGGTGGTGTCAAGATGTAAATTATCAATATCGAAGGGCTGCTATGAGGTGTTGCGACTAGCTAACGTTGCCCCAGGTCTACATAGGCAGCTGAGCTGACTACAATGACTGATTGGGTAGTCCGTTTCTTTCATTCTATGCTGCTTCTTCACATCAAGAAATATTACAATAATTCATACAGGTTTTAGACGAATTACGTTTCAAAAACCATAGATCAAAAAGGAGAAATTTAATCAGAATTTAGTTCACTACTTGCACATGCTAAACGACTATTGAACAAAATACTCGTCCTGGAATAAATTCGTCGATTTCTTTTTAAAGCTAGACTACCAATAAACATTTATCAAATCAATTCTCTTTCCGGTATGCGAACTACTACAACGAATTTATCTCTAACAATACCATTAATTCTACATTCATAATTTGCTCTCCCAATATGCTACTTTCAGTGGACATCAAAATGTCAAAGTGCACTCCATTCCATTACGTCAGCTTTATTAGGATCTACAGTTTAACCAATTTTGAAGACAATGGACAACTTTGGTACCCATTTAGTGTCTTTGGGTTTACTAGCGTATAATTTCCACTTGGATTTCGGAAGTAGAATGATTAAAGCCTATGCTTCTATTTAAAGATTTAAACTATTTTAAACTTATTTAAAGATGTGATCTAAAGGAAGACAACTCAGCAAAAACTGGTTCATACCCATGTGGGTTATTTACTCACACAGGTGGCAGCGGATTCATTTTCATTTCTCTAGCCCAGTCCAGGACTTTGGTTTCTTATTGTAGAGATTTCCTTCGATCTTCTACCCATCTACTTGGGTCGTTTAGACTTTAGAACAGCTCTTTCTGTGACGAACAATTGAATTGAATGACGATTCAATGTGAATGTAAATACTACATTGATTCTACATTCACTATAGTATAGGTCAATGGAACAAAATTTGCAAAACTATAACAGCTTTAAGCAATCTTAAGAGCTTATAAGCATCTATTACAAAACGTCGATGGCATAGCAAAAATAACCAAGTTGAATGCATTGCCAACCTGTGATGTGTGGTTTGAAAACGATGACTGTTGAAGAAGTCGATATTTATACCAAGCAAACGAAATTACTTGGGCAAATATGTAATTACTTAGAAAATTACATGAGAAAGCTCTTGACTTTAAAGAGAGCTCTACATACTCAAGACAGCTTTCACATCCAGCACGAATTATCCTGGATCATAAGACAAGATGATCAACCTTCATAGAACCCGATATTTTTAGACGAAAACATTAAAACATCCACGCCATTTCAAGTCTGATTTCAACGTCCTGGTATGGGCTTACAAGTAAAAAATAAATGTTTATTTAGAAATCATGATTAGAGGCGATGGGGTGGGAACTACCTTACATCACCTTGGTCAAAAGCCAAGATAATTAATCAAGATATATATATATATATATATATATAATATAAAGATTTCACATAAACACGTGAAATAATAATCAATGATCAAACAACAATATGAAATGGGAAAACAAGACTAAGATCTTTCAACCGTAACAAGCGGACTTCGTCAGAGTCAGTAACTCACGAAGTCAGAGTCAATTGGGTTTTTGACTCTGACGAAGACCGCTTGTTACGTTTGAAAGATCTTAGTCTTGTTTTCCCATTTCATATTGTGGTTTGATCATATATATATATATATATATATATATAGATTGTGACTGTTGACACCTATCTGCTTATGATTGAGGCAGTTGTTGCTTTGATTTTGTAGTTTGAATGATATGATTTCTCAATAAAAAGAAGAAAATTAAGTCTGTATTAAAATGTTATTGAACACTGAAATATTTTTATGAAGTATTTCCAAACTCGATGATTTAGTTATACTCTTGTATAACTAACTCAACTACTTATTAAAAAATCTTTACAAATTGTTCGATTAAGAATTTCCGAAATTATATAATGAAATCTATATACTTTAATATACATATAATACTTTGATTTATTTCATAAACGAAGCATTTCATATGAATTTATGTAAATCTAGATTACATAAAATATTGAATTAATGTTTTATTCCTGACATTTACTTTATAATAGAAGGGTGGGGGAAGGCTGTCCTCTATTTGAATTAAATAATAACTGCATTCTCTAATCCCACTACGCACGCTACTTCACACTAATCTGAAGTAAGAGTCAAAGAAACTGGCTTAAGCAGATGTTGTATAATTCAAGGATAACTTTGTCATTCAAAGCCCTTTTTTTATGTTCTTTATACATTCTTAACTGACTGGACAATTCACAATCATTCTAGGTTAACGGTGTGAAACTTTTTTTTCTTAGATCAGTTTTTACTTTCAATTATACTCTATATGAATAAAGACTAGTGAAAGTACTTCATTGGGGTCAACAATTTGATTTCGAGTTTTCACTGAAATATATGATTTCCCAATAATAGCGTAATAAGTTACACAAATTAACCAGCCTGAATATATCTATAACACTTAAAATAAACTAATATTTATTTTAAGTGTTATGAGTCCTTCTGGATTGCATTTCTTTTATCATATATATATATATATATATATTAGTGTATTTGGGGAGCAGGCCTTCATCTATACAAGTTTTATTAAAACTTATGCCTATTTCTAATTTCACACTTTTTCGAGTTAATTTTTCACATCATCTGACCTCTGGCTTCCAAGAGTTCGGGACTAGATATATTAATTCTCCAAAATTTTCATTTCTATAAACCAACATGTTTCGGTCCACATTGACCATTAGTTACTGAGAGTGAATGAAGATAATGTAATACCTTCCCAGACACAAACGGCTGTAGGAAGGTAATGAGAACCCTGGGGAAACCTCACCTTGCTGATAGCTTTCTACAACCTTCCACTTATTATGATTGTTAACCTTGTGCGTCTATTTTGTTATCATTGTTTAGTTTAGTAATTTATTAAAATTATTTAGTAATGTATTCTATAATATTAGTATCATTATTATGTTGTTATTGTTACGTAGTGTGTAGAATTTTGCAAAAGTAGCTGTAGATAAAAATAACCTTGAAAATGGTCGATGTGGAACGAAACATGTTGGTTTATAGAAATAAAAATTTTGGAGAATTAATATATCTAGTCCCGAACTCTTGGAACCCAGAGGTCAGAAGATGGGAAAAATTAACTCGAAAAAGTGTGAAATTAGAAATAGGCATAAGTTTTAATAAAACTTGTATATATATATATATATGTATATATGTATATATATATGTATATATGTATATATATATGTATATATATATGTATATATTTCAATGATCAAACCACAAAATGAAAAGGGAAAAAAGACTAAGATCTTTCAACAATAACAAGCGGTCTTCGACAGAGTCAAAAACCCAATTGAAAAAATTAATAAACAGAAAGACGATCCAAACTAGATCTGAACACAATACGAATTCTAAATTGAAGAATACTAACACGCAGAGTAAAGAAACACCAAATTCTCATTTTTTATAAACTCAAATTTTCGGGCAATCGACCTTCAGGAGGAAAAGGGAAGGGAGACCAAGCACGTTATAGACTCAATGGCAAGTAACATATATACCGCAATAATAAATGGGGAAAATAGACTAAGATCTTTCAACCGTAAAAAGCGGAGAAAATCGTCCGAGTCAAAAATCCCAACATTTGATTTTGACATATATATTAATGTATAACGGGATTATCAGCGTCAGCGGGAGGAGTAAATCTTTCGGCCACCCCGGGCGGCAAAATTGGTTGTAGTTGATTGTCTGTAAAATACCGTGTGCCATTTTATTTTTAGTATTTTTTTTCTACTAGTGTTGTTGTTGTTATAAATTACAACAAGCACAATTCAAAAATTACAATTCTTGAACTTATACAGCTAGATATGTACTGAAGTTTGAGGGAATAACTAAGCAGCTATGAATATTAAAATTAATTGTATGGCTCGTATTGCTTTTGGCAATACTGAACGGTCTTTACGATTGCAGTAATTTATCAGAGTTAGACTGTTCATCCAACATATAATAAGTATTACATTTATACCAATGTAAACAATTTTTTACATTACAAAATTTATATTTTTTCTAATTACATGCTAATGTAATAAATTTTAATAGTGGATCTACTTGAATAGATGTATTACTAAAGATGTAAGCAACATTAGGTCACACTTGTTTTGTAATCAGCTTTTGATCTTCCTAAATAATACTTCAGTTATTTCGTTTTATTCATTGTAATGATTTCAAACCTGTTTTATAAGAATGAAATATTGCAATACAAATAAATCACATTATATCTATGTTTATTATAAATAAATATAATAAAAGAAATAACATGCAGTATATAAATTAAAATTAAGCGAATTAGTATCTGGTTAAAATGGAATATATATGTATATAATACGATGTGAAATCAAACTGAAGTGAAAAGAAGATAAATGAGGAGATTGGTAGTAGCCGAGTGAGACGAGACGAGGCAGAGCACAGGTCCAGCGGAGGGCTGGGCCTTTGGCGTGTCGGCAGAACGTTTTGCACCATTTCGCTTTCCTGGAATTCGGGGAATGCTTGTAAACGGGTCCAGCCTGTTTGAGCCTTTAACTCTACGATAAATTCATTCGATTAAGTAAAAAAAAAAGCTTTCGTTCTTTTTCAATTTTGTTGTGTAGAAGAATACTACATTTAATGTTTGAGGCATTTTTTAAAATATAAAATTACACATGAGCAAATAGACACTGTTACTAGTAGTATTTAAAATTGATTCACATCATGGAATTATCAAAAATATAATATATGTTTTAATAGCAAATACAATGATATACTGACTGTTTGTTTTTTTTTTTTTAGGAGGGGATTGTGAAGTATAGTGATCATAGAGAAATTAATCTCGAGATATTAACAAGTTATACGCTTTGTAGTCACCAAAAACAATTTATCACGTTTTTCCAATAATCACAGTTTGTGTAATTATTTAATTGTTTGATAAGACTTCACTAAAGAATTCAATATTACCTCTTCATGGCATCCACAATAAAATAAAATAAAAAATAAATAAATTGTCAACGAGTTTGATATGATGTTTACTTGTAGTAATGTTGAGTGTAGGCCACTCCAGATTTTTCCGATGGTTGTAGATTCCAAGGTAATCTAGCAGTACATTATTGGAACTGGAGGACTACAGTTTAGTTCATATTTCGGAGGAATATGCATCCGAAAGTCACTGATCTAACATATAGTATATAGAGATTAACTTTTGCATTGCTATTTTCAAAGGGTGAACTTAACATCTTGTTTTAGTAAATAAATTTATTCGTTTAAGAATAAGTTCAAGTAAACTCTAAGCTTATTAGGAACAAAATTAAGCAACAATTTTGTCAAACATTTCAATCCACAAGTAATGAACTGCACCAGTAGTGTAACTATTATCCTGCAAGCCGTTTGAAATTTTTTTTTTTAAATTTAATGACCTACAGGAAAGTAAAATAAATATATAAATCATGAATATAAGTCATACTGAGATCGTATAAGGAAAATTAAATTAAATTGAAAATTTAGTGGTGGCGATTCTATTCCATTCTGTTGGCTTAATGTTGTCTTGACAGATGATTATAAAACCATCTCGGCCTGATGTTTAGACAATAGTTACTGTGGATCTGTCTTTCTTCCAAGTACTTCTCTATCTTCTCCCACAAAAGATCACTATATCCCCACTCTTTGTACGGTATTATTGAACATGTCTAAGAACTGCCAATACAAGTTGGTATCAATTGACGTGCCCGTTGGCGGAGCTGCTATTTCTACACACATACTATCGTTTTTTCTACGTCACTTGGTCTACCCGTAAAGGGCTTCACTTGGCTTGTAATACTTAATGAACAATTGGCTCGACCGACCGTGAATTTCTTGTATCTGAGTCAATGCTTCCATTCCATGGTGGTCACCTTGGTGTTTTCTTCTTGACACGGTTGTGTTGGCATGATACACAATCAATTGATGATACACAATTGTTGAAGCAGATGAGAGAACAAAAAATTGGTAGGGAGAAAAAGGCTTCTTGTGATTCGAGGAGAACCAACAAAAAAAAAAAGAACTTTACTTCAACCGATACACTAAGAGTTACAGTGTTTTGGCACCAGTTAATTTGGAATATAAGAAAATTCCTGTTTTAAAAATAGGAAGGAAATGTCTTTACGAGATAAGCGGAAACAAAGGCTGGCTCCTTACGGTTAGAGATCTCCTTATCTCTCTTTCGAGGTCAACATAGATTATAAACGGCAGGCAGCAACCCTCCTCACTTAAATTTTATGTATACTTTTGTATTATTTTATTTAATGTTTAGAATAAAAATTATGAACTCTCGTTCAATAATGCATTCAAAGGTTTTTTAAGGTGAGTATAAACTAATAAAGCCTATTTCCCTGTTTAGAATCTGAATCGTTAAAAAGGTTTCCAAATGGCACGTATTGTCTCGTAGAATGGACTAGTGCAAAAGTGGTGGCAAAGTATTAAACATAACTAGCTATTCACTATTTATGCAAATATTCAATTAGTTTTAATTCATAACATTGCCATTTATAATAATTTGAATGAAATACAAAAATGTGTGCTATTAAGGTATCTCTGGGTTGGGAATCAATATATCATTCAAAGATCAGGTTATGCAGTAATGTCATTTTGACAAAAAATCTTAGTAAGTATGAAAAAAAAACTATTCCATACAACAGGGAATATTATTAAGGAACTGACATTTCGAAAAATATGTTTCGAAAAAATACTTGTTTCCACTTTGGGCATAAGGCATAAAAGGTTTTATATGTTCGTCATGCATCAGTGGCTTTAAGGTAAAAATGCGAATTATTGTGTGACTAAAACTAAGTAAGAATATTGAAAGCGAACTATTCGTTGAGTTTCACAAATCTCGCTACTCAAAATATTCAATATGAAAATAATGGCAAATAAGTTTTGATGTTATTGCATCAGCTTAGTTTTGTGAGGTTTGCTTTCCAATATTATAGGCTGGTTAAAGGACTAATTGCTTCTCATAGATGGAATCTTTAGGTCCTGTCAATGAAAAAATACAAAATAATCTATTGTACTTAGGTGCTGAATTCCCTTTTTATAATTTTCAGTTAATTTTTCGGGTTAGTTTATACATAACAAAATTAATTATTATAATTTAATAAAATTAAATATTAATCGTTTTAAGGAATAAAAACTTCTAAGTTTGTAGATTTGTAATGGTCTCCCTCCCTGGAACTCCGATTTGACGAAGGACAAAGAAGAGAGGACCTCTTGAAACATCAAAGTAGGATTTATTTTTGTTTTTCATGAAAGTCAGTGAAGTCAAAATGGCTATCAAGGAGAGAATTCCTGAAGATTAATTTTTTGTAGAATGCCGTTCTTCTTAATCGGTAACGTGATAACGGTCCTACCTTATGAGTGAGCACAGCTAACGTATTTTATAAATTTTAAAATAACTGAATCTATACTTAACTGAAATTATGAAGTGACATCAACGAAACGGATTTTGTTTAGTATGCCGCGGTCATAACAGTTTAAGGTAAAGTTTTCTTAACTAATTTAAGAATGTTGTAAGAATTGGTAATAAGATTTAATAGTTAGAAGTGGAAAACAATTTAAAGTTATTTAAATTGAATGGTTTGTTGGAATGGTAAATATTTTATGTTTTTGATAAGTGGATGACATGCCTTTTGCTCGTTGAAGAAACTGTGCTCGTATGTCAGCTTAAAGAGAACTCAAGTTCATAAAAGTAATAATATGCTGGGCCAAGGTGATTGTAACATCCTTGTTATAGGGAAAAAATAATTTATTGCTGAAAAAAAACACAAATTTGTTTTGATGCCTGCATCATTTTTTAAGGAAGTGAAATTGATTTGAAGGAAGGTGTCTATAGATTCGTGTTCTCTAATCTTGTTTAAAAGATTGATCCAAGCCGTTTGTTTCTAGGTGCCGCCTTCTTACTCAAGCCGATCTAATCGAGTTTTGAGTTATGTTCATTTACTTTTCTTTTTATTATCTTTTCTTGTTCAATTAGTCTGACTTCTAATTTTAAACAAGTCAAACATATCCTATAATTCTGAACCATCGACATTTGTATTTTGTTTTAACTTTCATTTTCTTTCCCTCTCCTATATATATATAACATGGTAAACGTGTTGCTATAAAATAAAAAAGAATAGAATCAACATATTTCAGAAATTGGTTAGTTTTTCATGTTCAAATTAAACTTTGAAAGCAGCTGTTATAGTTGTACTTAACTTTTTTTTAATGGAAGTAATATGTAGTTATAACAGTGGTAAAAAATAACTGTTACATTAGAGGTTTAAAATGAAGATGTTTATCAAAGGAATTTCAAATACAACAGTCCAGCTGAAACAAGAAGGAAGGAATAAGTTTGAACGGTTGAACTGGTCAACCATTACAGTTCTATGTAAAACTTTCATTACTAAACATATGTAATCCTAAAGTATAACGTAATAGTTCAGTGCTCCTAATTATCAAAATATCTTTGTGGGGTGAGAGGGGTAAAATTTTCTTTTCTCAACTTATTTATTTTCAACTTTTAATGTAAAGTTTTAATCAAACTTTCAAAGTTTTTGATATGAATATAGAAAACTAAGCAATTTTTTTTTTGTTTTATTTTATAACATTTATGTCAAATTTCATACCCTGTAAGCTCCTTGGTTTTTAGTGCACAATATTTACTTTTTTAACATATCTATACATAGATGTTGCATGCGTACTTCTTTTAATATAAGTATGATAGGAGCTTGTAATATAATGTACCACCTCTAACCAAAATTTGAAAAGGGTCAAATGCCAAAATTTTAGGGAAAGGATAGTTTTGTTTCATTTGTTGTTATTTCATTTGTGTTACTAATTTTAAATTTTGAATGATACTTATATATCTGATAGTAAATTATTAGTACTTACATGACAACTCTATGATGAAAGAGTCCATACTGAGTGAGGTATTACTGTATTATATTATCATCAAGTTAAAAGAGTTATCCTAAGAGGGTAATACTGTATAATTATGGTTTATAATAAATAAAATTACTTTCAACTAACTATTAAAGTGGCTTATAAAAATAAGTAGGGCTTCCTAAATTAAAATTCTAAATGGTTCATCATCTACTAAAAACCAAACCCAATGTAGATTTACTGATTAAAATGTTATATTCATTAATAATTTTTAAAATGATTAAATAAAGAGGCATGGAATGGAGAGCAGAGATGACTGGGTTGCGATAGAAAGCAATCGGCCTAATTGGAATGATGTTTCCTCACGCAGTGAGTATTAATTGCATGGTTTAGGCGAGAGGTTGTTGAAGCCCAGAAGCTGGACAAGACAAGGTGCTAACTTATTTCAGCCATGGCTTCGACTAGGAGTCTATTACAGCCATTGTTAGGAGATTGTTTCAGCGAAGTGGGCTATTATACAGCAGCGATAGGTGACAGTGACTTCCAATTAATTCCTGGCCCATTAGAGCTGATGGCCCAGCAGAGGCAGCCCTTCACACTGGCTGTGACACAGACACCAAACACCTCACTACTATTCCTACACTTTTTTTTTTGCCTATGAAGAGTAACAAGCGATTTAAAGCCTATTATTGAGCATCTTCTTAATTTTATATGATATAGAACTTCATGCGCAACATCTTTAAAAGTTATTATTATTTAAATGCTATGAAACATAGTTCCAACTTTAAAACACTTTGGAACTTATCAATCTTAATGTGAAACAAATTTATAATGAACTTTAATTTACAGTCACAAATTTTACTTTCATTGTTATATGAAAATATTTACTATCAGTAGATGTGTCAAACAGATTATAAAGAAACTTATAAAATATTCATTACAATCAAAGTTTAAAAAACTCATAAAAATTGTTACCTGAACTTATTTTATAACTTAATAAGTCAGTAAGCTCAGAAAGCAAGCATTACTGTTTATAAATAGAAATGTAAAACCTATTTTAATTGTATTAATAAATCATTTTTTTTTCATTTACATCTTTATAAAAGTCATGTTATATGAACTTTTTCAGCCTACTATAACTTTGTTTAAGTTTATTGTGGTATCTTATAGTGATATCATTTATTTATTTGTCATTAAGCTTATGACCTTTTGCTGGTATTCGTCCGGTTTCTGGTTGACCTGGGAAGAAAAAATAAAGTCATACCATCTAGGTAGTCTAAAATAAGTGTACTAGACCTATGATTGGGCACCTTGGGTGTCAAAAATATAGTTATCGAAAGAAATCTAGGAATGAAATCTACAGGACAATACTTTTTATTGGACTAGTGACAAAAGTGGACTTATGAACCTCTTCCCATCCTACCTAAGCATACAAAGGCCATCTTGAACAACAACCTGATCGCATGCTGCATTGAATGTGCAGCTTGAATCCGTTTACTCACCTAAGCTTACTAATCTGACAAGGCATCCCTGACCTCACAGTCATGCGAGTGCATGTTGCCTGAAGCATACCGATATCTCATTAACCTCCGAACTTGCTTTATGCATCATTGAAAATAACGTTTTATTCTGAACAGTTTTATTGTTAGTAATAATAATAAGTTCTATTTATTTGTTGAAGGTACTATGTAATGGTTTTGATATTTACAACATTCTGTTTATGTTGAGAGGAAGGAAGTGAAAGTGTTTCTCAAGTCAAATTTACTCTAACAACACTTCCTGCATATTCATTATGATTTATGTCTAAAACAATCAATCCAACAATTGCGCTACGTTATATTGAAGTGATCGTTTGTTTGAAGACACACAACAGCTTTACATATTCTCTAGATATTCCGTCATTTCTCTACAATATGTAGTAAGTCTCACACTATTAGTGAAGTAGCTTGTAACATTCACAAGACATGTTGTCACTGTTTAACACTGTTTGTCTGTTTAATTCAAAATTATAAAATACAAATAAGAATGTTTAATAATCAAATATTGAGAACTAGAAGATGAGGGAGTGAATCTTTTAGAGTTGATCTTCAATGACATTGAGTAAGCCTACGAAGCTAGAAGGTGGTCTTTCTTAAAGCATATACCAATTATGTTAAACAAAATATGATTGTGTTGTTTTTTTAAAATTGAATGTTTCACCGTAAATATACGTGGTATGGACAAGAGATGATTGATTATACCAGGAATTTAGTATAAAGCAAGTATAAAATATTTTCATTGGAATACCTTCCGACTTCAGATTCCAGATAGTTAAAACATCATTTGAGGGGTTAAAACTGTTAAAACTGTCGAGGTGGTTAAAAGGTCAAGGGTCAGCTAGCCATGCACAGCAAATTGCACGCCAAATTAGTGGACAGACATCTAGGCCTTTTACCACTTCATTCTCTAAATTAGTTTACGTGGCGGGATTCAAGCTAAAACTGGCGCTTTTACTTGTACCTTGTATTAAAAGATAACAATTTCCATGCCTAGTGTGACATTTGACAAGTGACCAAAAACAGGGGTTTATGCAATTGAAAATCTTCATAATCAATGTGCAACAACTTAAAGGAGAAATCATTACATGGAGCCCATCCACGACCTAATCATAGACAAGTACGCAGTCTGGAAGGAGAGTGCGATATCCGAGGACAACCTGCACACTCAGACTCTTTGTAGCATGTGAACTATGGTGGAATGCAACTAGTCATAAGTTCTTAAGATAATAAATGATAAACAATAAACAATCCTGACAGCTCTTTATGTGATTATCCTTAAGGGAGCATGCAGGGTAATAACTAGAGACAATGGATACAATTACATAGCGAGAAACCATCGCTTGAGCCCACACGCAAGCTAGCCATCGATAAGCACACAGTACGGAAGCAGAGTTAAGAATTGCAAAACTGCATTCAAAAATGCATTGGTGGTCAAGGCTAGAGTATCTTCTTCATCACTATTAATTTTGTGTGATATTTCGTCCAATGAACTAACTAAAAGTTACCAACTTTTTTTACTACATACTTTTTACTACTGCATCAAGGTATAGATACAGTCATTGATGGCGTGATTAATCTATGAACAGGTATAAGTATTTTAAACTTGTGTCGGGAGAGAGCAAACTGTTTTACATAAAAGGGGAAAGTTAAGGCTACAGGACCTCAAGACTCAATTACATTACATGTACAATGTAATTTAACCAGAATGAAGTCAACTAACCTTCAGGTTTTAGCTAAGGGATTACACATATGTACAAATAAAAAACAAGAAGAATCTAGTAAGAATATAATTTGCATGCGACTAAACAAACAATAATATTGGTATGAAGAATAGTTAGCATGACTCTTAAAAATGCACTCTTGAAACTCTAATTTTTTTAAAAATATAAATGGGAAGGTCATAGCAATACAATCTATAATTGATTTCATTATACCCTTGTATTTATAAGTCATTATAAAAAAGTTTAAAAAATCGCAAAAAATAAGTTGTAATTAGTTAATTTAAAAAAAATAATATTTAATAAAGAACTAAAGCCGTAAAATTTGAAATATAGTGGACTAGAGAAAGGATTCGTAAAGAGGAATGCAGAGAACACCGACTGCTGTGTTTGCTCACCCCAATTGATTTAATACCTCTGACTACAGTTGTCGGGTAGCTTCTGGTTTTTTTTTTACAGTCATACCGTGTTCATTCAATTTTCCCCCTATTAAATATTTCTTGTTTCCCTCTTCTTTTGACTTATATTGGGTAAAGTTTTAATTCTCCTTTTCCTATAGCTTCACTTTTACAGCCTACAGCACCCAGCAAAATGGTTACCTTTTAACTTTATTATAATTAAATTCAAAATGAATATTTTCCTTATGACAGTCCTTAGTGTAGTTGCTGCTTAAGGCTTCAAAAAAAAAGAAACAAAAAAATTTCAGTATTTCAAATCAGCAAAATATGATGGAATGTCAGTAATACTTTACCTTCTTTAGTATTAATTTCTTAAAATGGCATTCCAACGAAAAAGAAATCTTATTTATGAGCATGAAATCATTTTTATAAGCCTGGTAACCTCTAAAGCCATATTTATCAACCTTTAATTTCCGAGTATCTGATATATTTTACCTCTAGTCTTATATTCATATCGAAGTTTATGAAAACGATACCTAATTACTCTCAGTTGTTTTATGTAAAATATTATATAAATACATAAATAAAAAGTCATATCTATTTTCAGTTCACAGTTAAATTTAATTTTCAAATTTTGAATTATGGTTGGTATATAGGAACTAAAGGTTAAAAAGAGGAAAAATTAAGTAGAAAATAATGAAATGTACAAGAAATTAAACAAAATAGTAATAAAAGAAGTAAAAACAGTTTTTAAATAATCGTCACATTGACATTTATTCTGAAGTTTGACTAATAAGCCAAATAAAGAGTTAACCAGGAATCAGTTTCAGATTTTTAATTTTAAATTCCTGCTTAAATTAAATGACTCGTCTTCCATTTTATATAAATAATTTTAATTAAAAAAAAAAGTCATTTTAACTTCACTTCGAAATCAAGGAATAACCGGATGGCAAGATGATTTCTGAGAGATGTTTTCAAAGTGGCCCGGCAAAACTAATAGACTTTTAGAGGAAAACTTTAAGCAAGTATAGCATTTATACTAAGGGGTTGCATATGTGTCATGCCTGAAAAAGTTAATTAAAAATTATAGAAAGACAACAATCATATTTGTCTTCTACACTATGATTGCGGTGTGGTTCTTAATATATTTTGATCATTTTTATTGTAAAAATTGCAGCAAATTCTATTTTTCCTTAAGTAAACAGATCTCTTTTTGAGACGAGAGGTGAGGAATGGGCAGCCCGAGCTGTCCGTGCTCTCTTCAGATTGCGTATTCACTCACAAACTACATTGGTCTTATGCAAATGTCGCGTGATTTTTCCCATTTCTGTTATGTTTCCAATATGATGATTAATGTAATAAAAGTATAAGTCCTACACTACAGGATTCAAATCTGACTGTGATGAAGTGAGTGTCTCACATGCCATGAACCTCACCCCACCCTGGTCAGCTTCACTTGGACCATATCCCTGGTCAGCTTTACGAAACCTTTCTGTGTGATCCTTAGGTCCTCCTGCAGCTGGGTGCTTCGTGAGATGCCTAGATAAGGTTGTCTTCTATTTTGCAATGATATCTATACACTGCATTGTTCGCTGTAATTGTGGTATCACACAGAGGTTATTCCTTAAGATTAAATTAGTTATGCTTAAATTCTTATTATATAAGAATTAACCCGGGTTACTTGCCGTTGCGTCTACAACGTGCTTGGTCTCCCATTCTCTTTTCTCCTGAAGACGGATTACCCGAAAATTTGAGTCTGTAAGTGTGTTTCCCTACTTTGTGTGTTGCTCTTTGTTAATCTCGAACTCGTATATATTATATATATATATATATATATATATATATATAATAAGAAAAAAATAAATAAGTAATAGTAATATAAAAAATTTAAATATGAAGATTGGTTCCTGGAGATCAGAAACTTAGGTGATGTCTTCTGAAACTCTTAATGTAATACGAAAGGAGTGTGATTGAAGATTTGAACATTCAGTAAGACTGAGGCCGTGATACTTTGTATGCATTACTGTAGCAAGGTTGCTTCTCTGGGCAATACTACTTTACTTTAAATAGAAAGTGCTATTATATTTCGAATGCTTCGTCATGAGATGCAAAAATGTGAGTCACTCCGAATACACGTCCAAGACTGAAGTCAGTTTTGTTCAAGAGACACTCAATCAGTCTAGCCAACGGCAGAGGATTGGGAGACAAGAAAAAATAAAATACTTCACAACAATGATAAATAGACAAATGGAAATTAAAAAAAAACTAAAATAAAATATTTATATATTTTAAATCAATATAAATAGGAAACAAAATTGTTAAAAATAAATAGATAATAAAGAATAATTAATGATTGAGTCCAATCTCGGGAGCTAATATACCATCCGAGATGATAATAATTGCTTCTTCTAGAGAATAAACTCTCAAAGTGACATTTACTTTGGGACCAGGAATCAGCTTAAGATCTTGTGCACGGAAACTGTCATTGAACTGAGTCCGTGAGCTCTGGGATGAATGCCTGACAAACGGGAAGGTATCTGTGCTGCCAACGGAAGACCTAAGTTTATTCATGTGCAAGCAAAGCTTGATGAAACCCAAATTCACATGGGAGCATCACATTAGGTGCAGCTCAATCAATAAGCTCAGAAACACGAAGTACAGGAGGACTTGTTAGAAATAGGGAGAGAAAAGAACAGAATTGTTGATGGAGCCAGTAAAACAGTCACAAAACCACCAGTAGTATTGGGAGCTTTGGGGAAAAGGTACTGCTATGCGGAGATATGGCACATCTATTTTCTCATACACATTCCTTCATGAATAAGCCACACTTCAGACCTCGCTTGTTTTTGGAATGGCTGGCATCTTTCTACCCGATGACGACTCAGTTGAAATGTAGTGAGGTTATATGATCTCTTTTACGTGTCTTGTTTCTCAGAATATTGTTTGTAGACATAACAATTGTTAAATGCTTCAGAGCGACTTACTCTGTGTCCTGATGGCGAGTCAAGTGCCTCAAGACTTTTATAAACAGTATCAACAGTACTGACAACAGTCAACAGTACTGACTTTTTATAATCTGTTTTATGTGTGTTCTTCCTGTGAATTTCGTCTACTTAGTTCATGGAATTGTTTTATTTAACTGTTTATATATATTTATAACACCAGATCTATGAGAATTCGACAGCAGATAGTCTTAAAATTTTATTTTTTTATTTTTTCTTGAGTTTCTTCTATGTCTAGAAAAAACTAAAAATAAGAAAGAAACATCATTTATTAAAAATCAACTGAAGGATCCTTGAAAGTTTAAATAGAGAATGAACTCAATCTGGTATACATAGTCGTGGTGATGAATCTCTTAATTACACTTGTTGTTTGTGTTGCCCTGAGTTTGTGTCGCTACGTTGTTGACAGGTCTATGAAATAAATATGAATGAAATAGAGGCCTGGAAGACATTAAAGACGAGGACAACCTCAGAGTTAAAGTGCCCGTCACCAGTATATTATCAGGGCCCCTGCGTAATGATGTTAAAACCAGTAATACTGCTTTTAATCACTATATGAATTAAGAGTAGTTGATTTATACTTACTTTAGATCATTGAACTTGCCTTCTTACATTTTTATTTATTTTTTTTTATTAAACAGTGGACTTTCTAGTACAGTTTTTTCTGTTTTAGTTTGTTTAATTTTAGCTTCATGGTTATTTAACAGAAAGTTATGAATATATACATATATATATATATATATATATATATATATATAACTTTAAATTACACAAAGCACGACACAGAAAAGACAATACAAAGAAAACTTACAGAATTCAATATTTCGAACTGTTGTTCGTCATCAGGAGAGTAGACAGGAGGGAGGACGAAGTGAGAGAGATCTCCCCACGTCGAAGAACGGAGCGCGACGTGATATATATATATATATATATATATATATATATATATATAACATGATTTCACATAAAAACGCGAAATAACAATCAATGATCAAACCACAATATAAAATGGGGAAAAAAACACTTAAGATTTTTCAACCACAACAAGCGGTCTTCGTCAGAGTCAAAAAACTCAACTCACTCACTGAGTTGGGTTTTTGACTCTGACGAAGACCACTTGTTGTGGTTGTAGGATCTTAGTCTATTTTTTCCCCATTTCATTTTGTGGTTTGATTATATATATAATCAGGAAGTACTGTTAAATGTAGTAACACATTAAGAAGAACGAAGACACTTACTCTTTCAATATTGTGAACTGCAGTTCATTGTCAGGAGGACACTTGGTGGGAAGAACTTTTTCTGTCCTTCTAGTGTCTTCCTGACGACGTACTGCGGTTTGCAGTATTGAAAGTAAGTGTCTCGTTCTTTTTATGTGTTTCTACTTTTTAACAGTACTTTACAACAGTACAACAGTACAACAGTACTACAGTTTTTTCCGGTTTGGACCGTTTCTTTATTATATTTCATATATATAAATAACAGTAACTATCGTAAAGGCAGTATCTAAATCATGAAGAAACACTTGTGAGCGTTAATTGTTTTTGTGTTCATTCAAACTTAACGGCGACAGTTTGGTTGCACCAATATAATTTTGAATTGTCAATAACATAAAACATTACAAATACTTACTTGTTTATTGTATTTCTCACTATTTTTAATTTTATTTCTTATAAATCATTCATATTTCTCCTCTTACTACATCATTATTATTCAGATTAATTTTGAATTACAATTTATTTTTTATGTAAAATTTTTACAACTGTCCTTGCAGTAGTAACTTCTATTTATGTTTAGTTTAATTTGCTAATAATCTTTAGCCTCTTCAAGGTTATTTCTTCATATTCAGATAGAATGTGATCAAAGGTTTCATTATCTACTAGACAGGCTGTATTCTTTGTTTGGTGTTAATTACAGTTTGCATAAGCAGCAGTTTAGAAGGCAAATTCCGGATAGACATTCCACATAATCTTTAAATACTTTATTTGAAGATTTAGTTTGTTTTCAAAAGTCAGTTGGAATAAATGTTTTAAACTAAAGTGCTCTAAACATCATTTATGTACCTTTTTTCATCAATTCATCAATCGCACTCTTGTGAAAGATGAGATGTGAGTGTAATAACGCTTGAGGCAAGTTGTTAGTTTGAATTTAACCTTTTTTAAACGACCTCAATAAATAGTTAACTTTTTTTTACTGGTTTTGCTATTAATTTTTGTCCGATCAGTATACCAGACAAGAGCAACTTTCTTGAAATCAAGAAACTACAATGGAGATGATCACTTGTGTTCACTTTGAAAGATCATTTTATCTGGCAACATTTAGGTCAACATATTTATGTTTCTTCCTATTGAATTTTTGTACATTTTACAAAAAATATCTCTCATGCAGACATTTTAATTTAGTAACAGGCCCAGCAAACTGCAAATTAATCATTCTTAATAAAATATTTAAGTGGGAAACGTTTATTAATTTTTCAATGTTGTAGGTATATTATACTCGTATCTTCTATTTCTTCTGTGATGGTATGAAAATAAAAAAAGCCCTATTGAAATAAGAAACAAAAAAGTACCTTTCATATACTTGACTATAACCCCAAAACAATAGAGTTCCCAAACACTCTAACAACTATATATCTGGCAATTAGTTATGC
Source organism: Hermatobates lingyangjiaoensis (assembly GCA_026182355.1). Classification (NCBI taxonomy): domain Eukaryota; kingdom Metazoa; phylum Arthropoda; class Insecta; order Hemiptera; family Hermatobatidae; genus Hermatobates; species Hermatobates lingyangjiaoensis. Next base: position 7,529,812 of record JAPFBL010000015.1, read on the forward strand.
TATACGCTGTTACATGTAGTTTGATTGCAACAATTTTGATACAGAACAATCCGTTTCACCGATGAAGAATCAAAACTGTTCTGTTTGTCTGAAGTATTTTTTATTCCATATTAGCTGATTAAAATATTTTCAAATTTCCTTTAGTAAACTTTAAAAAGTTATGTGTGACTTGATTCTGTTATCATAGTTTAAAGTCAGTGTACTTGTCATACGATAAGTACAACAGGTTATCCATTATTCCAAGTAAGGTTTTTGCGATTTCCTTCTACAATAGTAATGTCATATTACTTCTTTTAATAAACTAAATGGTTCTACAATTTTTTCGTGACATAATGATTTATGGTAGGTAACATATGCAATATGTTACTAGTCTTATATTTATAGTTTAGGAACCAACAAATGTTTTGAAAATTCAAAACTTCTAGTTTATGTTCAACAAAAATTTGAAAATAACATTAAAATGTAATTTAATGCCATTTCGCTTAAAAGCAATATCTCTAAAAAACTATAATCTTCATCCTGCTATAAGAATCCGTTTTTGCGTTTAATTTGATTATGATCCGTCAAATGACCAGACTAATCTTGTGTTCAAGTAATTCCAATCCAATAATAAGCCAACCGTTCTATACTTTTGCACAAAATTGACCTTTTTCTTTTATCAAAAAATGGTGAACCTTTTTTCTAATTTTTGTAATAATGCTTGATCAATTTAAGAGATTAGTAATAGTAGTTGAAAAGTAATCGTGAAATTACAACAATCTAAAATTAACATTTCAGGAAGGCAAAACAATATTTAAAAACACATCATGGTCAATAAAGTGGATTTTCCATGAGGCGATATATCCCAAATGGCATACAACTCAGCTGAGCTGGAGTGCTAATTCTTGCTTTTATATCAAACTGTTTGAGATATACTACCCACGTGAAACACCCACCACCACATAGTGATGTCATCAAAAAACTTCAAAAATTGACTAAAAACGTGTAAATTACTTAAAAGTCTCAAAAAAATGTTTCACAATTACCATACTTGTGTTAAAGTAGAAAAAAGATAAACTTCTAGTTTAACTAGAAATTAAATCTGAATAAAATGTAAAAAAAGATGAAAACTACGTTCTTATATAATAACAGTAAAATTGTTATTACTTTGTATTAGAAATAGGTAAAACCGTCATACCTCGTAAGATGATCATGGAGTTGGAGCCCAACAAACAGGTTCACAACGTCCGAAAGCGCTCCAATTCCATGATCATCTTACGAGGTATGACGGTTTTACCAATTTCTAATACAAATCATACTAACCTCAGTGGTATTAACAATATGCATTGTTATTACTATTTTGAAACAACATTTTAAAAATGAACTCAATATTTCGGTATTATTATTTCAATTAAACCAAATATAACAAAAAAAAATTGATTTTCTAGAATAATCTACTAAGTAATTGCGAAAAAATTTAATTGTTGTTGGTTTTAGTGTATTATTTCCACTTCTAATATCATACATCTATGCGTTACTTAATACGAAATTTAGTTTTTATAAATAAAATCATTATAATAAAGTATTCAAATTGGTGCCATGAATGATGATAAGGTACCTTTTCCATGTTTTCAAATTCTATGCCTACAAATCACAACGTGTTTTCCCTCAAAATGTCGAAATAAGTTTTTTCCTATGACTACTATACTTTACTAGGTCATGTAGGTCAGGCTTGTTATCACATTAAATTTGAATTTAAAAGATCTAAATAAACTATTCAATTACTTTTCATACTGCTCAATGATTTTGAAAAATTATTTATATTACTACATTCAGCCATGTTGGCTATTATTTCACATACTTGCCGATAACTTGTACAGAAGTTTAGTCTGCCTATCTTGTACATACACTTGAGCGTGGTAATGATTTAAGGGCTTTGTAATGTTATATATATATATATACAATTAAAAGAAACGGTCCAGCGGACTTTTTTAAATAAAATAAATTCAAAACGAAGGAAACACACAGAAAGACACAGACATAACTCACATCGAAATATCGATGTGAGTTATGTCTGTGTCTTTCTGTGTGTTTCCTTCGTTTTGAATTTATTTTATATATATATATATATAACTTTAAATTACACAAAGCACGACACAGAAAAAAGAATAAAGAGAACACTTACAGAATTCAATATTTCGAACTGTTGTTCGTCATCAGGAGTAGACTAGAAGAGAGGACGAAGTGAGAGAGATCTCTTCTAGTCTACTCCTGATGACGAACAACAGTTCGAAATATTGAATTCTGTAAGTGTTCTCTTTATTCTTTTTTCTGTGTCGTGCTTTGTGTAATTTAAAGTTTTATAGTCCCTGTGGACCGTTTCTTATGTTTAGTATATATATATATATATTAGTATAGAACCATAAAATCGGGTTCCTTACTTAATTCTTAATACTTCAATTAATGTATTCAAAAAATTTTGGCCAAAACTTGATTTTTAGCGTATTGGGCTGTGGATGTGACAGAGTGAGTGTAAACTAGTTAACTCTTTTCCTTCAACACTTTAATATGATGTATGTAATGTTTGATCAATTTAGGAGATAGTATCAGTAATAAACACAATCCAGAGGGAGCTCATATTTATGGAAATACCGAAGGTAAAGGTCTGAGGTGAAGGCGTCAGGCAGGACACGTCTTCGGGATTAATCAAGGACGCAAGTGGTGTTCGTCACCTCTTTGTGTATTAACATTTAGAGTGGGGCCTCGCTGATAACACAGCCTCCATCAATCTAAACCACCTCCCTTCAAACTTTTTCTCCCCCTCCTCCCACTACTTATTCTAAATTGAGGCTTTTTGATTTATGCTTAACAATAGACTATCATTAGGTCCTTAGTTACTAACTTATTGAAGCCTTCCGTAAAACGTTTGACTACAAACACGCCCTTAAAGCTTCTCTTTGTCAAAAATACTTCTTTTTTTAAATACTTTGCTCTCAGACAAGCTAACTGTATCACTTAGTTAATACCTCAGTCCTCCATACTGCCTTCCTTCCATTAACAAAAACCTTTCCTACCAAGTATTCTATAAATCCTCACTTGTTGACATGTAAGAATGATAATAAATTTCTAATCTATGTTAGTAATACCTTTATAAAGAACTAATCTAGAGTCATCACACTGCTCTTATATAAAAAAGGGAGGTCTCAGCTGCAACCAAATATAATGGTCCTTAAAAACAATGTCGACCATTCATCTAACTCTGCCATTCCTTATGAAGACAAGTGACTTACCGGTAATTAGTAATTTATCATGAAGTTCCGGCGGTGTACTAGAGTCACACTTTCTTTTCCATTTAATTTATGATTATATTTAGATAGAGGTGTGATGATGAGAGTTCTACAGATTAGATTACACACTTTTTACCCGTAGAACCATTTACTTTCCTCTGAATTCTTTTTATTTAACCTTTTTTAACTTTCAATTAGAGTAGTGTAACAAATATAAATGCTGTAGGGCTCTGTAGTTCTTTAACGCGTGATGTAATTCACTCTACACCATCTACAACTATTTCTTTGAAGTAGATTATGTATCGGGTAAACGTTGTTATATCTTTCTCACATACTTCCTTTTATTCTAATATAATATTCTTATGACTCTTGTAAGAGTTAAAAACATCAGACTTCTGAATCATAAACTCTTGTATCCAGAGATATAAGCATATAAACCAATGTATGAAGTGACATAAGCATGTATTTTTAAAACCTATGATAGGCCAGAAATAATTTAACTGTCAATATTGTTAATTTAACTGGTACTTCTACAGTATTCAAATACTTAAAGCTATTTACAAGAAAAGTATAAAAAAATAATTGAATAATAAACCATGATAAAAAATTGTAAAATATTAAAAAAAAACACTCCGTGGTGGAATTCCTTAGTGCGTCGAGATTGCAAAAACAGTTTTAGAGAATTCGCAGCCTTAGGCAACTTTGTATTTCATTCTACTGCAGATAAGATATAATCTTCATTACTAGATGCCAATTGCACCAATAATTTTTTCTACTTCTTTAAATTTATATTTTTAATAATGAAGTCTCCATCTTCAAATTGAGTGTTTGTTCACTTTGTGCCCGTTTGCAGTATGAAACATCCAAATAATATCTAATATGTGTGGGCAAGTTTTCGTTTTTTTAAAAATAACTATTTTTTTATTCAAAAAGTCTTAAAAGTTTAGTTGATACAAAATTAAAAAGTATGTTAATTAAAATTTCAAAAATGTATAGGAAGTCTCTGGTTGCTACTTTTATTCGATAACTTTCATGTGACATACTTCCTTTGCACGTTCTAAGTGAAAAAAAACTTCTTGGTTGTGTCCACGTGTAAATTTTTAAAAGTTGTAGCTGATATAATATATCAAACATTTATATGTTTTGATTGCAAAATATTTAGATTAAGATATTTTAAAGACAAATCACTCTAGAGAAATCTGGAAGCATACAAATGATTAAAAAATCAACCTCGACAATTTTTATTGATATTTATTTGTAATGTATTTTAATCTCTCAGAATCTTTTTTATGAACCAATCTAATTAATGAATTAAGCAAATGTAATTCATGCTTCTAATTAAAGGGTTAGCTATGAATTTACAGTTCATAAATGAATTACAGGCAGAAATTTGTAAAATAATAATGTTTAATAAGTATTATTAATCCAACAATGTGCCTCATCTGTAACTAAAAATGGGTGTCAAACAATAAATGAGCCAAAGGTTCCACCCTCGGACAGTCTTAAATATGAATCAATTGGAAAGAACTTAAATTTTTTAATTTCATCAATAGAATGAAGTGAGGACTAATGAAACGTTATCATACTTTTAAGTGGATAAAAATATATAAAACCTGTCTTGTAAGATTACCTGTATCAAAAATTGGCAAACGCCAATTTTACACATTTAAGGTTTTTTTTGAGATTTGGTAAGATCAGATGACATTACAAAAAAGGTTTCAATAATAATTGTAGACGATAATATTTTTAATCAATTATATGTCTTCAGATGTTTTCTAAAGTCATTTATCTTAAAATATTTTAAATTGAATATTTTGCTATGAATGCTTCATCATTAAATTTGAAAAACTTACACTTAGATACAATGTAGAAGGTTTAAATTAAATAAATCAATACCTTGATTTATTTATAATTATTCAAGGTATATTTGCACTTTGATAGGTCACGAATAGAGTAATTAAGTAGGTCTTAAGTCCATGGGAGTGCAATTGCAGGTGTTGAGGTAAGGGAGGAGTTTGTCTTGGTGTGTTCGTGGGGTCCTGGTTCGAACCACTTAACTAGTTGTATGTCTATGTTTTTCTTCCCCTGTCACTTTGTTATGCTGTACTAAAGGAAGATTTGAATTCTCCCTTTGGAGGTTTCTAATATCATTCTATGTCATATCTGTGTACAGCTGCGGTGTGATTCTACCTGGAGTGGTTCTACCCAGGACTGAGTTATTGGGTTTACTGACTAAGGCGTACGACGACTGCAGTTCTTTGACCTTGTCAGGCTTTTATTATCCAACTGCTACGCCTCTCTTGGTATCTTATTCTCTATCGATAGTCCTCTAGCTCCTTGTATTCAGTTGGAGATTATGAGAAGGCAATTCTGGTCATTGTTCGCCTCGTGCAAATCCATCTGCTCTCACCGGCCATGATTGAAAGCTGATGCCTTTCAATGAGTTCAACGATTGTATGTAACTTAACTTTTCACATCATTTTTCGCGGACTCTTGTCTTAATAAATTGCATAACTTATTTTATGTCAGCTAGTGATGGTGCTTATGCTTGATTTGCGACCATTGTTATTCTACTTAGTTTAAAAACAAATTTGTTTTATGACTTGAAATTACAAGGGATCTCTTTCAATACTAGAAAAATTATTTTGGTTCTTCAAAATTGATAGAAACTACCTTAGCAACAATTTGGTATAAGTTTTATTATTTAATAAGACTTTGTCAACGCAAATGTAACCAAATTTCAAGAAAAAAAAGGCAAATATTCAAACAAAGGTAAAAAACTGATGACCAGTAGAGGTGCATTCAGACTGGCATAACGAGACCGATACACTCACGCTGATTCATCTTACTCAAAAATCCTTCTCCTCAATACAAACTGCTTTTAATTGTTAATTGTATGTTAATTTTAATGTTAATTGTATTAAGTTTTTTGTTCTTTCTGTGTTACTTTCAGTTCTATAGTCTGGTTGCATTATCCTCATCATCTTTTAAATTAGAAGGATAATGAATCATAAACAAGGTCCAAAATAAACAAAAAATCAATAAATGAACTATAGTTTGTATACAGATGAATCTTAAATTACGTTCCTAAATTTTTGATTAAACTGTCTTAAGTATTTATATTTTTAAGGCCTATTGAGTGTATGCAGAAAATTGAAGCAATTTCAGTTTCTTTTTTTTAAAGATTTCTCACATTTGTTATTTTATCAAAATAATCTGAGGATGAATTTCCAATGAGTTTTTGATTATTTGATTAACATTAACTCTTTTTATTAAGGCTGAAGTACTAGAAGAGATTTTAGTAATTATACACGTGTTTCTGTCACTCTTGATATAGAAAAAAGTATTATTTAATGTTATGGATCATTTGTTATAAATGGTATTTTTATTGGATCAGTAAAATAGTTATCTCAGAAAAAAATTTATTGTTCGTACAATCTTAGGTAGGTGTAGGAAATTAGTGTCCGTTCTATGGGATTGAGATAGTTTAGTTCTCATCTATGAATAATTCTGTATTATTGAAAGTTAGTAGTAACGCCTTGCCGTTTGCTGCAAGTATGTAGAAAGACCTGATAAAAGTCGTGCTTGCATTTAGTTTACTTTGACCACTTTGTAATTTCTAACAGTTTATAAAACTAGCGCGTGTGATCTTCTGATTGGAAACGTGTGGCTCGGTGGACACAAGATCTAAGTCACCAAGTCTGGCTTTGCATCACGATTCCAATTACGACTTCATTCCTGCTTCAGCCCTAAATCTCCTACATCTATTGCCCTACTCCCGTACACACACTCCTCACTTTACTCTGTCTTCTTATATCTTCAAGTTGTATCAATTGTTTCAATACCATTTCTAACAACTCTAAAGAGTTTCAATTATTTTGAAGATATTACAACCTTTTTTAAACCAATCTTTTTATCTTGATTTAAACAGCAAAGATTTTAAAAAAGATTTTTCCTTGTAGCACAACCTTAATAATAAGAATATTTTAATCAAATAATAAAGAACTCATTGGAAATTCATCCTAAGATTATTTTGATAAAATAACAAATGTGAGAAATCTTTAAGAAAATGAAACTTAAATTGTTTCATTGTTGACCTTAAAAATATAAATCCTTAAGACAGTTTTGTCAAAAATTTCAGAACGTAATTTAAGATTCTTCTGTATATAAACTATAGTTCATTTATTGATTTTCTTGTTTAATAATCTTTACTAGTACAATGAATGTTTAAAAAAAAATATGCGACAAAGTTTAAAATATAAGCCTGTTACTTGTGGAAAGCATTTTAGAAATCTGCGGCAACAGATGCAACAGAATATACCCTGGACATACTTTACAACAAAGATTTATAGTTTATGTCTAGAGTTATATGTTAACTAGATATTTAGTAACTATGTGATATATGATCATATTTTTTAAATTTGGTATATGTCATAGTTTGGTAACTATATCATATATGCTTATATTTTTGATACTTGATATGTGATAATGGTTTGATAACTATATGATATATGATCATAGTTTGGTAACTATATGATATATGATCATGTTTTTGATATTTGATATATGATCATAGTTTGGGTAACGATATGATATATCGAGTGCTACCATATTTTTTATAGGTTGAAATACAATCTTTGTTGTAAGGAGTCAAAATGCTGGTATATTCTGAAATATGAGCATGAGTTAAGATTCATCGTCTACACTATGATGATAAGATATCAATTAACGTCACGTTTCGTTTTACCTTTAAATGATTGTAAATTAATAGAAATATAAACACATGAAAAATATAGAATTGTTTAAAATATTTATATCTCAAGTTATACTGTATTCTTCAACTAACAGTAAATCACATATCGAAGTATACTTTAATCATGTGATATAATATTAATAACTTTTCAAGTTTTAATAATAAATTTCAAGGGCACAAGTTGACAGAACATACTTGAGCTCTCCCCTACGACTAGGCCAATATTTCATCTCGTTGGAATGCACACAGTATCATGATGAAAAAGAAATTCTTTCAGACTTGATCACGATACATTATTTGTCTTTTGCTTTATTCTTAATCATCTTAATTTTATCATCTCCTTCAACGCTTCTTCTTATCTATCTCATAACTCTCTTTGTTCTTTCACATCTCTCATCATGACCTTTTGATAATTCTGTTATCAGTATTTAGTTTAATATCTTCAATGTATTATTTTTATGATGCATTATGCGTACAAGTTTTCATTTCTTTTTTTGCAAGACTTTACATGTCCTTTGATTGGGGAACTTAAGTTTTTCATCAAGAAATCTTTCGGTCATCACACTGAATAAATTTTTACTGATAAAACATAGTTTACAGCTTTATTAAAAAATAAATATATTTTTTTAAAAAAAAATGAAGAAGTAGTTGAATATTATAGAAAACATTTTCTAAGCAGACGAACGTAATATCAGACCGAATCACGTTGTGTTCAAAACAGACGTGTAATACGTAAACGTGTAGTCGTATTTAAAAGATAATAATGTAATTAAAGTTAGTTAAAGTGAACACAAAACAATAAAAGATGTTGTTTACACAAAATATCGTAGGTAAAATTCCATTTGAATAAAGAGAAAGAGACTGAAATACTCAAATACTACAAGGAACACAACCATTTTGGTAGCATGTTACTTTGCAATATCATCTTTTCAGAAATATTTTTCTATACGAGATAGACTACATTTTAGAGTTAAATTGTACATTACTTTTTGTTTAAATGTTTTATAATAAATAATAAAAATAATAATAATAATAATAATAATAATAATAATAATAATAATAATAAACAGTAATAATTTATATGAATATAAAAAATTCCAAAAGGCTTTATAATTGTTTTTTAAATACCAACTGTTTATTAAGATTATACCTGTGAAGGTATAAGGATAAATTAATTGCATGTCCAATTTGTAAAGTTACAGTGCAGGTATTACGCTCTTTCCCCTATGTTCAGTTTTCATTAGAATACTAACAATGGAAGTTGTCTGATAGAAATTATTATGAAGTGTTTTATTTAAATAACTCATATTTATACATTGTATTTTTATATTTCAAATTTCTAAAAGTTAATGTTATAATTTATATTAAAAGTTAAAGTTTAAAAAATAATGTAAATTGAAAAACTCTCTACTTAAGTCTGTTAAGAAAAAAAAAAAAGACATAAAATGAAGCACTGAAGTAGAGAAATGAGACAAGGAATTAATAGCCTGAGGATATCAAGTAAAAGATCTTGAGAACTCTTCATGCTAGAGCTGTCTGAATTACAGAGTAACAACTGGCAGACTTCAATTACGCGTCGAAATCTCAAACAGGCATTTACTCATAACCTATCATCTGAGCGTAAGGCCTGATTGATTTAACATTGAATGTTACAAAACCGATGCAGCCAAGGTAGCCGCCGGGAACAACGAAGAGTGTGTAAGAATGCCGGAGTAATTCCTGTTACTATTATTAATTACTTCTTCCAATGGTGTCAGTCTTAAAGTAGTCTTGTAATCATGGTTTTGATAGATTTATTTTCAGGTATTAAAAATAAATTAAAAAAGTTTAATAAATATCAGAAATTGATTTTCGTAAACTTTACAGGAATCGACACATTTTATTTGAATTTACTCTGGTCTTGTGTAGTAAATGAACATTGGCAGCACCTTATAAGAACAATCCTGATATAGAAGTCCAGTTGGATGCTCAACTGTCGATATGATTGACTTGACTACATGGATATCAAGAAGCGGTGTCACTGTCACTCAAGAAGATAGTTTGCTTGAGGTTTTCTAGCATAGATGGCGTGGTAAGTCGCATTGGCTTTGGGAGGGATGACTCCGAACAGGTTTGGCGTAGTTGGTAGAGAAGGACTGTTCTCCTGAGTCAGAGACAGGCCTTCCAGGAGGTGAGACGCGACACTGACTCCTTGTACTCACTTGCCTTCCTCCCCACATCACTCTTTCTTACCTCCAGAGGATGTTATTCCAATATTTTCAGAAACACTCACAGTTAAACTCCATGGTCCAGTTAGTTAATTCTAAACATAATTTTTCTTATATTTCAATAGAAAATATTTCTCTACAAATAAAACGCATAGTTACAATTTTCATTTCAAAAAAGTTAATAAAAAATGTATATAGTTAGACATATATAATTGAAACATGAAAAGAACAAACCTTGTGTGAATAAACTCACTACAATTAATAATAATAAAAATCATTCATAAATGAATTAATAAACATTTTTGTCCTCACTTTTGTTTTTAGAATATCTGCTGTTAAGTTCTTGGAGATGTTACTCGTTATCACCAATCCATTCAACTTTTATTGAGTCTTTTTCATCTCAAACAGATATAACTGTGTTTAGCTTAGCAAATTTTCAGCTGTTTACAATTGAGGTAAAGAGCAAAGTTTTTTAAAAATGATATATTTAGCTCCTCTAAGGCATTTATTATAGTTTTATTGTCAATGCATCTTTCAAGCCTTTATCTAGAAAAGAATAAAAGTTTTCTGAACCCCAATACTAAATAGGAAAAAAGTTGTATGAGTAATCATTTGAACATCTTGGATTGTATTTACGTACTTCCTTAAGAAATTGAAAGATAGCATAACGTCCTGCTTAAATATTTGCAATTCATTGAAAGATTTGTTTTATATTATTTAGGTTATCTTTTATGAAAAAACTATTTTTACCGCCTTGGTAGAACTATTCTACTCTATGGGCAAATACTAGACTCTAGATCTGGCATCTCATACTTATTGTCTCTTTACGCCTTTTGTCTCTTTCAAGTCGTATATTTTCCTCTACTTAAATTTTATTGCTGGCGTCATTAAAGTAACTGACATCGTAGAAACTCAGGGGCTGACGATTTTACGTCCGAAGGCCAGAGTGCACCACTATCAGCTCACAAATAACAAAAATCTGCTGGTTTTTTTTTTTTGGAGCTACAAAACTCTAGTCCTGAGAATAACCTTAGTGTTGCAGAAAATTCGTACAACTCTTTTTATACGTAATGACTATTTCCAATAACTATTCATACGATAGTATGAACTTTGTATACAAGTAATTCGGTATACAAATTTTGATATATTATCATCGTTGAATGTTTTGTTTAATATGTATGTCATAATTGTAATACGTATGACTAGAAAATATTATATTACGAAGTTTTAGGATAACTTTATCGTGAATTCTTCCTCTACTTCCTATCCCAGCAGTAGATTTAATAACTTATTTTAATTAGTTATTTCCGATAGCTTATGATAATCCAGAATCTTAGCCTTGATGTAATTTATAATACAGAAGAGAATTCTTCTACTGCTGTATTGATGTATTCAAATTATAATCGGGGTACAATGTCTGTATTCATATGTATGATTAAATTATGTAGAAATGTAAGCACACGTGCTATTATATTCGGTTGATTGGAGTTGTTTTTGTAATATTCATTCTGGGTAGTACTGATGACTGATATCATTATTAGATGTTTGACGGAGAAAATAAATGAAAATGATTATGGAAACTATATTTCACGTAACTACAAAATCAGGCCAACCTTATGTAAAATAGAGGTCCAAAGATAGCAAGATATAATACATCATTTTAGTGTCAAATTGTGAGTTATAATATGCTTCAGGTTTTACGAAAATAAGTACTAAACGAAGACAAAAATAAACATATGGTCAAAAAAGAAATATCACTCTTCCTTTTTTGAAAAATATAACTAGCAGGTTTTCTGCATCCCTAATTGGTAAATGGCATTTCAAAGTAGGCCGAGTAATGTGATATAGTGTTTCTTATAAAATTGTCTACTTAACTCTTTTAAGAATAACATCTTTGCGTTATTCAATAGTTCAGTGAAACTTAACTTTGAGATAGTATACCAAATCATAATCCAATAAAATATCCTACCACAAAATGATTCAGATAAAGACCAGGAATCCTAATCTTTACTTTCATAGTTTTGTCTCTATTCCCATTCAACAAGATAATTTAAAACACATTCTTAGATTACTATGTTTGTTTTGAATATCAGAAATTATTTAGAACATATTAAAATGTATTATATTTACGTCGGTTGTTTTAATGCATAATCTACAAGTAAATAAAAAAGTAAAAAAAATATATTTGTAAAATTTTAACTTGAACACAGAAATACAAAAATAAATCGCTCATATTTCTCTCTGCTACGCCTGTCTTCTACCGTACTCTGCCTGGGTGTAAAGGGTCATATAACCACTCTTTACCTGTTGCCATCTACACAGAGCTCCCGAGGAGGCTGGGAATTTCGTCGCTCAGGTCGCGTATTGCACACGGCTTAAACTTTAATAGATAATTTCATTATTTATTCATGCTTTTTTGACTTATTTTCTTTCCCACTTGTGTCTTATCAATTTCTTTTATTTTTGCTTTTCAGTTTGTTTTTTCCTTCCATTCTAAGGTATCTGAATTAAATTGTAGCTTTTATTTTAATACCAGTCCTTTACCTTCTTTATTTACTATTTTTATATTTTAATTATTTCTAATTTTATTTTTACTGCACTCTATTTTACTTCACTTCCATTGGATTAATTTTTCTTATTTAATCTTCTCTACTACATTGCCTGTTACGCGTAGTAGAATTGACGGACACTCCATTCATCGCTTTACCAGAGTGTTTGGTCTCCCACCTTTTCTTCTCCTGAAGATGGATTTCCTAAAAATTTGAGATACTAAATGTTTGATTACTGCGTGTTATTTTTCTACGTATTTGAACTTGTCCAGTGTTGTCCAGTTTGGACCGCTTTTGCGAATTTAAATCGAGGTATATATATTTATATATATAATGTACATATAACTTATAATTAATTGAAATAGCTTTGGTGCACACAAGTCTGAAAATACTAAGGCCCTTAATTTAATAATAATAAATAATAATATATAACCCAATTTAAAAAAAATTAAATGACTTTTTATACAGAGGTTTATAGTAGATGTCTGACATGTGCAAAATGAATCACGTTGAGTGAGTACATTTTAAACCGTAGAAGCAGTTTTTTTGAAGCTACAAGACCTGTTTTTTAGGTCAGAATTATATTTGTTATAGGAGGGAGGTGTATGGTAAGGTTATTTAATTAAGGTAAGGCTGTTAATACTAGAACGCTTAAGACAATATCGACATCCATAGTGCTATTCTTTCAGTTAAACTGTTAATCCATGTGAAGATTGAGGTCCCGTGGGGGGACGAAATTTCTAATGTTGGGGGCGTGGGGGCCCATGAAAGGTGGTGGAGGTGAAATGAGAAATTATGAAATTGGGGTATAGATTTTTGATGAAGTGTCTTTCATACACATATTCATAAAATGTATTCTTCATTAAAGATATATCTCGATTTTATCACCTTTTCCACACTCACACCTTCCTTTTACCCCTCCCTCATACTGTTCGTTCTGGGTCGTTGTTTTCATATTCAATAATGCATATATTTTAAATTAAATACCAGTGGTCAAAATGAACTTTCATTTATTAACATTAATTTTATAAAAGTAAATAAAAAAATAATGAAATAAACACAATATTCCAGCAAAGATATTTTATATTATCAGGCCATTACAATTTAGTAAAGTGAATATTTATTAATAATTTTTATTTGAACTGCATTGTAAAAAAAAAGATAAGGTTGTAAGTAGAGTAAGGCAATAGATAGAGGGGGGGAGAGAGAGAGAGAGAGAGAGAGAGAGAGAGAGAGAAAGAACATGTTTATTTAAGAAAATTAAATAAATAAAAAATTTAATAGTTTCATTATTTATTCATTCTTTTTTAACTTATTTTCTTATTTAATCTGTTCTGATTTGATAACTTTCACTTGGTAAACTCAGGGTAACTGCTATTGGCTAGGAGAACACTTTCTCCACCCTACTGACTACCAATCACTCTCCTTCTATGTTGCAATGTCTCCTTCATACATTTATTAAATGGCGCTGCTTTTGAATCTTGATTTTACTATTATTTTTGAAAAAGAATGAATAATTACTAAATTAGGGTGTACTATATATATCTTATCTCATTCTCTTAGTATTTCTGAGAGGTTTATCATAAGTGTACTTATATATATATATATATATATATATATATATATATATATATATATGATCAAACTACAATAAGAAATGGGAAAACAAGACTAAGATCTTTCAACCGTAACAAGCAGTCTTCGTCAGAGTCAAAAACCCAACTGAGGGTTTTTGACTCTGACGAAGACCACTTGTTACGGTTGAAAGATCTTAGTCTTGTTTTCCCATTTCTTATTGTGGTTTGATCATTGATTGTTATTTCATGTGTTTATGTGAAATCTTTATATATATATATATATATATTATATATATATATATGTTTATTTTTTCTACTCATTTTTTCATCTGAGTAGCAATATTCCTCAACACAAATTCAATCTACCTTACTATCCATATATATTAAATAACTTGTTATTACAATCGAAAAAAAATATTCTGGAGCGGTCTACACTCAACTTTACTATAAGTAAATGTAATAAATTCATTAACAAGTAACTAGTTTGTTATTATCTCAATGGCACTATAGTGCACATGTAATATTAAAAACTATGCTAGAGGTTATAAAACTTAAAATAATTTATTTTGTTTGCTCATTAAAGTAACACTGGTTATTTAGAGTACCCAGTAGGTCATCCTACTGCATAAGCCCTTAGTAACCAAAGTTTTAGCAGTGGTAAGTCGAAAATAGTTAATTTACATTAACTATTCTTGCATTCAATTGTTGTAATCTGCTATATAGTTCCTGTATAAATAAATCAATATATTAGTAGAAATTTGGTAGAGTCGAGAGCATGTTACAATAAGGCTCTTCATATCCATCAATGTATCAATCTAGATTGACTCATTTAATAAATAAAGAGTCTTCTATCATGTTAACGAAAAATTATTCCAAAATTGTTCGTCCTATAATTGTGAGAGGAGTGAAAAACTGTTTTAACATATTGTATAAAAGGGTACCGCTATCATTAATGATTTTTCTCAAATGCTTTATAGTGTTATCATAACCATGACTATTTGTTTGCCAAATTCTCAATTTTATTTGGTACTTGACACATAGCGTGGTCACAAACTTGTTAAATTCATTCCCGCCCGCATACACTCCGACAAAAAAAAAATGCAATCAAGGGACTACAAAAGTATAAATACTTAGAATTTTTCCAATCAATTTGATCTTGACTATTATATTTTAATACAATTAAACATATTGTAAAGTTACATTCAATACATTGAATACCATGAATACATTTGAATGCTTTGTATTCTAAACAAATTATCTATAGATCAAATAATTCCTGAAAGCAATACAAAAAAAGGTTTTATATCTTGAAATTCAATTATAACCATTATTTTTCATTTCATATGGCTGTAAAAATATGAAATTTATTTTAAGTGAATGGTGCTATCAATTTATATAAATTTTGAATACAAAGAAGTATATTCAAAGTTCTTTCTTGCATTAATCTTTTTACTTTAATGCACTTAGCTTGAATTAGTGTAAGGAAGAAAACCTCAAAACTATCATTTACTTTAGAATAAAACTGCAGCAGATTGTTTTATACGATTTCTGTTTGAAATACTATAAGACATATATTTACTCATAATAAATTAAGACGCAATTGTAAAGGTATAGTGGGGGTAGTTTTCCCAGTAGAATAAATGTAAGCGAACTTTTGAACCCTATAGTTGGATGCATGTCTTAACACGTCAGTCACATTCGGGCTTCGCCAGACAGAACACTAGAAGATTACCCCTCCATGATGCTAAGGTATACCTTTTATTTTATAGTTTACAGATCATATTCTATGATATAATTTTTCATCATTTTCTTTATGTGTTCTTTCTCAAGCATTGTAATATATTTTATCCCCAATACCTGTATTTAAAGTTAATGGAAGTTATTTTACTTCTTTCTGATCCAACAATACCAAAAAAAGTCTTAGTTCATGTAAATTTTTAGTGTCATTTATTTGCAATACTTAAATCAAATTGATTACAATGGAATTAAGAATGCATAATTGAATTTCTTAGTCCATTTGTTTTATATTATTATACCAAGCAATTTCAATGAGCCGGTTTGTCTCTTCTCCGTATTTTATGCTACTTTTCAATTACTCACTATATGGAGATTAACTTTTATAAATTATTTGTCACATTCTGCGAATGGCGTCTGAAACTTATTTATTTCGAATAAATTAGGTTGTCTTCAACGCGTTACTGTTAGGTGATCAACAATTTTTGAAATGGATATAAAAAATGTAAGATAATTATCTAATTGAGCCGCTTATTTTGAAAGTGGCCTAATTCCATTTATGTTAAAATCGAGATATTTAAGGGTTTGCGTTTTACAAAATTTAAAAATATTGTCATTTTATTTATCAACTAATTTTTGTTATAAAAAAACTTAATAATTTTAAATAAATTTTGTACAATTTGCTGCAAAAGGTAAAGATAACGTAAAAATGTAATTATTTAAATAGCTAGCTAAATTTTTTTGGAAAATGGAATTAGGCCACTTTCAAAATAAACGGCTCAATTAATAAAACACAATAGATTTTTTAAAAATCATAGTTATAATCTTTTAGTTAAAAGCTTGATTTAAGCTTACGCCCTTTAAGCTTTGAATGTTAAACTCGTAAACTAGCCACCATCTTTGATTCCCATCTCCTCTCTTCTTCTCACTCCCTCTTCATCCCTGTTATACACTTCTCCCTCTCTACACTATATCGCTCTCTTTCTTTCTCCTTCTGCTCCGTCTCACACCCCTTTATCTCGCTGTCCTCTTACACTTCACCCCTAATCCATGTAACAATATGCCAATTGTATTAGTTTTTATCTTTTGTTTTCCTGATTTTCTCTTAAGCAGAGAATGAATTATTAACCTGTTCCCTTATATAGATTAAATCAAATCTGGAGTGACCTGCATTCAAGTTTACTACAAGTAAACATACTATAATTCTTGGGTAACAATATATAATTTTCCATTTAGCTGTAATATAAATTAATGGGAGATGTTTATTTGTCTTCATTCCTAGAGGCAGTAGAGAGAGTGATTGATCCACTTTTTATAGCTTTATTGCTCTTTACCCCGATTGAAATTTCATGATATTTTTTATACATTGCTAATTTTTTGTTCCATTTTTGGTCAAATTTTCATTAGTTTTTAATGAGCCGTTTAGTGCCAAAAAAATTTTTCTGATATCTGAAATCCTACTTTAACGCCCCTTTGGTGAATGTAATTTTGAAAAAAAAATATCTCAAATCATTCTCCATATAATGTTTCATATTTAAGCATAGCTTCATTTTGATCCATTAAACGGTATGGCTTGTATTGCTCTCACAAGCTTTGAGATTGAATTATAACTCAAAATTTTTTACATTTTATTGAAAAAAAAATATTTCCGTTGGTTTGAAATTCTGAATATATTGTTTGTTTATTTCATTTCCAAGGTAATGCCAAAATTTGAAAACTGTAGCGTTAGCAGTTTAGGAGAAAAAAAATGTTTTTAAAAACCGGTTTCGGGCAAAACAAGTGATTTTCCCGTCATGCATAATTCTTCCCACACAATAGAGATCATCTACACCATAGGGCCCATTTTTGTGTAAAATGTCAAGTTGATCCATCAAATATTCTAGACCGTAGAGTAGTAACAAACAATGCTAACATACTCACCCACCCACATACACACACACACACACACACACACACACACCACACATCATCAAAAAAAAAATCATACATAGACTTTTGGGACCTCAAAACATATAATTCCGTCAAAATCTCGAGATAGCATTTTTTTACGATCACTTTAATTAGAGTAAAGTAAAAAAATCTGGAGTGGCCCTCACTCAACCTTACTATAAGTAAATTAAATATGAATTTGCTTGTGTATATAATATATAATGTCTCATTTAAGAATAATGCAAACATCTAAATGGGAGATGTTTATTAGTCTTTCATTCCTGAGGTAGTACAGATAGTGATTTATCGTCTTATCAATATATAAGCTTATTTTTGTATAAACACCATTTTTGAAAAGCCAAAGTGAAAATGTTTTGATACGAAATAATCTCCTACAAGAGAACATGGCTTTTGTTCAAATAGAAAGTGGATTTCTTGCATCGTTTACTCGACCACTTTCTATATTGTATATTTAAGTCAAATTTTCAAATTTAAAACAAGAAAATACTCTTATTATCTCTGAAAAACAACATAAATATCAAAGAAAAAATGTCGTTTTAACTAAGGAAGTAAGTTAATTACATTTATTAATCTTCAAACGAAAGATTTCAATTTTGAATTTTGTTTTACATTTTTGGTGTTTTATAGAATTATTATTCTGGGAATTTTATGGCTTCTTAGTTTTTAATAAAATCATTTACCTTCCCTTTTGTCAAAAATCATATATACAAATTTTTTCTGAGTGAGTGTTATAGTGAGTGTTATCTTTTTTAGTGCGTCTTGTACTAAGTTTTAAGGTTGTTATGAATGTATATTGAGAAAAAATGTATTATTAATTATGCATTTTACATACTCAAATCAAAGTCAAAGCCAGCTATTCAGTATAATATAAACTTTTATAGTTGGGAGTTCCTAATTTTTGAAAATAATAAATATGAACTATTAGACTAGAATAGTGAAAAATCTGGATATTTGTCAACAAACATAAATCCTGTTTCTTGAGGAAAATGTCAATTCGTCACATTTCAATATCACAGAAAGCTATTACAATTCACAAAGATAAAGTAATTATAACTGACATTAAGTTTTGCTGAAGAGTGCAATATATAGATTTATAATAACATTTTATGAGACAAATCCATCATGCCATGGAAGACAAAAAGTTAAATTTATTAGTGTTTATTAGCAGTGACTTTTTTACACGTAAAAATGTTATTTCTCTTATATCTCCTACATGTCAATAAATTATTTAAATTTTTCCTTTATAAATATCAATTTATCACCGTTTTATGGACCAAATTCTTAAAGCTTGTGAAGAGGATATAATAAATACCGTTTGATGGACAGAATGAAGTTATACCTAATATTTGACTCAAGATAAGTTGAAACTTTTTACTTTACTATAAGTAAAGTATAGTGATCGTGAAAAAATTCGATCTCGAGATTTTGACGGAATTACATATTTTGAGGTCCCAGAAGTCGTTTTATGAGGTTTTTACGATGATGTCTGTGTGTGTGTGGGTGGGTAGGTGGGTGGGTGGGTGGGTGGGTGGGTGGGTGAGTGTGTTAGCATTGCTTGTTACCACGCTACGGTCAAGAATCTTTGATGGATCAAGTTGATATTTTACACAAAAATGGGCCCTATTTAGACGAAGATCCCTATTGTTTGGGAAGAATTATGCATGATGGGAAAGTCACTTTTGTGCCTAAAACCGTTTTTTTTAAAACATTTATTTCTCCTAAACTGATAACCCTAGAGTTTTGAAATTTTGACATTATCTTTGAAGTTACAAATGCAACAAACGAAAAATATATTCAGAATTTTAAGACAACAGGTAATATTTTTTTTTCAATAAAATGTAAAAATTTTGACTTACAATTCAATCTCAAACCTTGTGAGAGCGATACAAGCCATACTGTTTGACGGACAAGAATGAAACTATGCCTACAAATAGAACATTATATGGCAAATGAGTTGAGATATTTTTTTCTAAAATTACATTCGCTAAAGGGGCGTTACAGTACGATTTGTGTTTTCAGAAAATGTTTTTTTGACGCTAAACGGCTCGTTAAAAAAAAATGAAAATTTGACCAAAAATGGAACAAAAAATTAGCAATTCACAAAAAAAATTCATGAAGTTTCAATTACGGGAAAGAGCAATAACGATATAAAAACTGTTTGTTTATTCTAGACTAAGAGATCACCTGCTATACTTGTCGAATTTTTTGTATTTTTTTACATTGTTTACATTGACTTAGAAATTTTTTGAGCAAATCCACTGAGATAAAATTGATGTTTCTAATGGAAAAATGAAAATATATTATTGACTTATAAGAGATGTAAGAGGAATAATATTGTGCAGGTAAATGATAACAATCATTAAAAAAAAATTCGTATATATGTTATTTGACAAAGGGGAAGGAAAATGATCTTATTAAATACTAAGAAGCCATAAAATTTCCAGTATAATAATTCTGTTAAAAACCAAAAATGTAAAAGATAATTCAAAATATAAATCTTTCGTTTAGAGATTAATAACTGTAATTATCGTACATCTTTAATTAACAAATCACCTTAAAACAATATTTTCTTCGCTGTTTAAGAAGTTTTTCAGAGAAAAAAAGAGTATTTTACTGTTTGAAATTTGAAAATTTTACATTAATATTCAATGTAGAAGGATGTCAAGTAAACGATGTAAGAAATCTACTGGCTATTTGAACAATAGCCATGTTCTCTTGTAGGATACTATTTCGTTTCAAGAAATGTTCACTTTGGTTTTTCAAAAATGTTATTACTGCTGTAGTTATACTAATGAAATTATTTGCAAATAATAAATTATTTGTGATGTACAAAAATAAGCTTATAAATTGATATGTCCTTCAATCACTATCTGTACTGCCTCAGGAATGACAGGCTAATAATTATATCCCATTTAGATGTTTACGTTATGCTTAAATGAGACGTTATGTTTTATATACTCAAGAAATTTGACATTAAGTTACTTATAGTAAAGTAGAGTGTAGGCCACTCCAGATTTTTTTTATTAAAATCACATTAATAAAAAGGGGAGTTATAGTACATTTTATGATTTTGGAAAATGTTTTCTTAACACCAAATACTAATTAGGCAATAGTGAATTTTGTCAAGCCATTAAACATGAAATTTGGAATTTAAAAAAAATAATATATTTCAGTTAACAGAAAGAACACTTAGCTATCAAAACTTGAATAATACTTCGCATACCGTAGTTGTCAGATTTGTCTAGAATAACGAACAATTTTTTAAGTGAATTGAGTAAAATGGAATTATAATTTAATAACGAAAATTTGAAACTAATAGATGAGTCGATATTTGTAAAAATCATCACACACCAAATATTCACTTTCAGAGGCATTTCATGGTTTGATGGATAGCTGTCTAACAAAGTGTTTTAATTAAACTACCTGTTACACCCTTTAACAAAAGTTAATGTCAGATATAGTTCTTGCTGGGTTATGGTGGGAATATTGAATATGGGAAATGTACTATAAAACGAATACTTATTTTGAGTTACTTTTTTGAAGATCTTATCAATCTGACATTATTTCTTACATTTTTCTGACAAAATATAAACTTTTAAACCTAATACTGTTTTTATACTTTTTTGAAGGAGTTTGTAGATTAATAAAAACCTATCAAAACTTAAGAATATAGTTTTGGGGATTCATTATTTGAAAGATTAAGTTAGAAAAGTCATGTAACAGATACACTGGCTAAGGAAACAATAATACTATTCCGCTGAAATGATTATTTCGTATAACTTCACTTTGACTTTAAAAAATTCCTATTGCTGTGGTAAATCAGTCGGTTGTGTGCCATATAAAAACAAGCGTCTGTAATATTTGCCAACTGGATCAATGGCTATCTGTACTACATTCGAGAAGAGTCTAATAAACATCTAACACTTAAATGTTTAAATAAACAATGATTAATTTTCTGTTCATTGTACAAAATAGAAATATTATTTTACATGAGGGGTCGAAGTGAACACAAATTATGACCTGGATTGAATGTTTTTTTATTTCAATAAAAGGGCTCTAGTCTGATATACTGATATAATGGTAACAGTGTAAATAATTTGATTTTCATGTGAGCACCTGGAAACAAGAAAATACCTGGGAATGAGTTAGTAAAATTTTGGAAATGTTTGGAACCATACAAATATTTACAGCCTCCAGGCTGTGTGTTTGTTCACTACACATCTCAGCTTTTACGGGAGTGAACCCAACAAATACATTAATATGAATACAGTTAAAAGAAAGCTGGATCGAACAGGTGCAGTTAAGTCTAAAATGCTTATTCCAACTGCATTTATGTTGCATGCAGATTGCAGACTATCTGTTTAGAAGAAATAGAGACCTGTGATCACATTATCTTTAAAGAGGAGCCAGTCGTCTTGTAGAGGATAAAGATCTCAGTCAAATCATACCTAAAACTGTAAGCTTAAGAAATAATTTTCTGTGTACATTTATGAAGGTCATAAAAACTTAAAATCGAGTTACAAGAATGAAATGTATAATATGCTAGGTATAGAGGTGCCTCAGTTAAAAATATAAGTAACAAATTGATCAACGATTTCATTTTTCTTATAACTAATAAAATTGTTTTAACCATATGTAAACAAATTATACAGTATTAATTAAAATGTATGTGTAGAAACAGTAAATAAAATAAAACATCAGGCGGTTGTTACGAGTTTGATGTTATGTCCGCTTTTAGTAAAATTGAGTGTCGGCCACCCCACTCAACTTAACTGGCATTACAGTCGTCTTCGTAAAGCTGACAAAGACGAATGGTGGAAAGGGAAAACCATATTTGAGACTGCGTTCTCAGCTGAGACAGCCAAGTTCTTGATAAAAATTTTATTTGTATTTGCTTACTGAATTTTTGTATTTTGTAGTTGAGTTGATACCTTAGATGTATGTTTGTTGCTACCATGTGTTGGCATGTCTGGAGTTCAGGTCTAACCAGCCTATAGTAGAATTGATTTAATTGTAATTTCATTTTTTATGTGCAGCTAAAATCTTGCACATTTTGAAAAATTATTAAGTAACAAACGTACATGTTCGACATAGAACGCAGAGAAATCGATAAAAAATTTCTTCGATTTGAATATGATTTGTTTTAGCACAGAACATAGAGGAACAGCTATGTGGATTCGAATAGCATTAACAAAAGTAAATCCAATTCTCTTTGACAGTAATTCCTCTTTAAATGATACAAACAATTTAAAATGATTTTATTATGGTATTAGCTATTATACCAATCACTATTGTGAAGTTGAAGATGATTAGTTCTCGTGAAGTACTATGGAAAAAACTATGCAAACGAATAGATATTCTAATTAAGTTTAGAGCAACTTTCCAAAGAACTAATTTTTCTAAATATGAGAAGAAGAGTAAAAGTTAGCCGATAATTTTGTACAAGGTTTTATTTGGTTTAAAGACTATAATAATATCTTTGGGTGTTTTGCTGGAATTAGAACGAAGCAGTATTTTGATAAATCTGCTGAATAGTGAAGTGAGAAAAATCGAATCGCAGATCTAGATGTTATCGAGAAAATATGTCGTAATCACGCTTTGCTAAGCTTAAGTCTCAGGTATTGCAGGCACTCTTGATCGATTTTCTCAATATAATTATGATGGAGATGACTCTAGCGTATTATTAGAGTTATCCACTAACTGATTCCATGACATATTAATCCATAACTGGTTGCTATCACTGTTTCTTTATTCAAACATGTTACAACATTACTGTGAATCGTATAACCAGTTAATAAATATCACATATTCTCCTATCCAAGGAAGTATTAAATTTTAAAGATTTTAAATTAGTATTTTTCACAATAAGATATTTATGTGAAAAATGCGAATCTTAGTTCCAATTAATATGACATAGTTAATTAGACAATAATATTAAAGTTTGCTTAATACTAAATCTAATAAATTGAAAGCATTAAGACCACCGGCAATTTAGGATTATCATGAAACAGGCAGGAGCAGTAACTGAATAAAACGCTTGGAGTTTTGTAGCAAACAAAAAGGTAATTTTTTGTATGAAAAGTAAAAAATCTGTATTGACCAAGACTTAATTTTACTATAAGTAGATATGACTTTCAAACTCGTTGAGAACCAATTGAGTTTTGGTTACATTTTAATATTTCTATCTTATTCACGTCATATCAAACACTTGATGCGTTTATATTAGAAATAGGTAAAACCGTCATACCTCGTAATATCCTTCTTCGGACAACGTCCGAAAGCGCTCCAACTCCAGGATCATCTTACGAGGTATGACGGTTTTACTTATTTCTAATAAGTTAAAGTTAGTAAGGTTTATCTTACTAACCTTAGTGGTATTAACAATATGCATGTATTTAACTTGATGCGTTATTATCAAGTTCATGAAAAACCAATTTAATGATTTTCTTTGCTTTATGGTAGATGTATACATTTTATTAGTAATAACAAACCTGAAATATTTATCTAGAACAGTTTCATATGTTATTGTTATTATTAAACTCAGGCCCTTAAGTTTAAATTTACGGCCAATTTCAGTTGTGCTACATCATTTATTTACAATAATTATTCTTGCGTTTGATTGTTCTAATCTATTCCTTCTCTGAAGTAGTTCCGATTCACTGGTTTCTAAAGCGTGCTATAGTAAGTTCAAAAAGCAGCCAAGAGTGATTCGTATAAGACTTTCAACGTTTATTATTTTATTAACAAAATTTTTTTGAACTGATCCGGTTGTAACAGTTACTGATTACACGAACGTCCTGTATATGTAGTGTAATGTTACATATCGTATAGCCATTGAGATAAGTATTTTATCTTTTCTAATGATCAATATTTACCAAAAACTCATATTAGCAAATATACTTTAAGGACTTGAAAAGATTTAACTTTGTCATAATTTTGAGATATGAATTTTTTACTTCAGTTATTGTATAGTAATATGTGGTTCATTTATGATTGCTTTTATAGTTTTATGAATTACACTTTCTAGAATTAATTTAACCACTAAATAATCTTCAAATTTCAGTTATTATCATTTAAATTACAGTTCTGCTTTACGGGATTCTGATATAAAAATTCTAAGTCAATTTGAAGAAGTACAGCATTTTTTTCATTACTCTAAGTTGTGTTTATATTTTTTATACTATTACCATTTACCATAAACAAAATTTATTGAAATTTTATGTTATATCTTACAGTTATCAACTTAATTTTTGATAAACTTTTTTTGATTTTTATTTAGCCATTTAGCGTAATATTATATTTTTTGAAAAAACGTAAAACGTACCATAATTTCTCTTTTCGTAAATGTAATTTAAAAATGAAAGTGTTGAGTTCACGCTGTAAAAGGTTTTATTTTCGAGTACAATTTTATTACGATCCATCAAGTGTTGTGATCTCTACCGTGTTGACGAGATTTTGGAATCAGTCAGTAGTGAAAAGTTTTTCACTTTATTGTAAAAATTACTTTTCTCATTGAGATTTTTTCAGTTACTGCTTCTGTTAAGTTTAATATTTCAACGCTCTAGACGTAAAAGTTTAGGAATAAAAAATGTTGTCTAATATCAACGAAAGACCCAAAAAGTGACTTTTCTGTGATGCAATATTGCCTAAAAATTGCATATACTCTATGGTCCAATATTTGGCAAAATCACATGATTTATCAAATGGTCTTTCCTATAGCTTGCCCACTAACCATTGGATAAACAACTTATTTTAATTTTGAAATCACTATTCTAGAACAATCAGACGTATTATTATTATATTATATTATATTAAATATTATTATATAAGGGCTTAAGACTCATTGGACTCGATATACGTTACCATATTCAGCTTCCTTTTGTCGTTTTTATTCTTTATTGAATTTCAAAATTATCCATGAAAAATGCTTTCCTCCTTCTATTGATTATAGGTATCGTTTTCCTGAAATATTGATCGTTATCTACTTTAAGGTGATTACCTCTCATTCAGTAGAATGTGATCATAGGTTTCCGCCTCTTCCAGACAGAGTCGGCATTATTCGTATGATGTTAATTGCATCTTGCATAAGAAGTAGTTAGAAAGACAACTTGTGATTAAATATTCTGCATATACTTATAAATCCTTCCTTTCAAGATACAGTGTTTACTTATAAATGTATATTCAGTTGGAATGAGTGTTTTAAACTAAATTAGACGAGCACTGAAGGCGAAATCTTTTTTAGAGTAAAACATCAAGTGTAATATCACTACTGAATGACTTAAAATCGTAACAATAAGGTAAATTGTTTGAAAACATTTGTAATGTATTGTATAGTAATACTGTATTGTTTCACAAAATACTTGTTAATAAAATCTTTATAAATAAAATAATGATTTTGTCTGTACATTGCTTAGAACTGACTCATTTCAAGTTTTCTTTACGTTTCATACATTGGAGAAACCGAATCCACCCTTAGAAAAATTTCTGTCGGTTTGTCGGTTTGTCGGTTTGTCCGCAAAACTTTGTCACAGGTAAACTCAGCTACCATAAGACATATAAAGCTGAAACTTTTACAGTAGATTTGTGTAGGTCTAACTTAAAATATAGGCTATGAATTGATTGGAAATTCAACGTAGAAGTGAAGTTATGGACGTTTAACGCAAAAATGTTTGTCACAAGTAAACTCAGCCACCATAAGACATAGCGAGCTGAAACATTGACACTGGATTTGTGTGTGCCTAACTTAAAATATGGGCTCTAAATAGATTATTAATTCAGTACAGAAGCGAAGTTATGGGGCTTTTAGCTGTATTTTCCTAACTTCACAGACAAGTTTGTTTTGAAAATACACAGGTGTGGCAAGTAGGTATTGTTAGTTGATTTTAATTTCAATTGAGCACATGAATATATTGCGTATTTGACATCATTGGAATGGTGTTTCACAGAGTTGATGATGTACTATCTATTGAGAATAAATGTTTTGTAAACGAGCAATTCTCAGCCCTTAATATGAACAGGCATGAGAAATCAACAAACAAGTTCTTACGCTACATGAAGCCGAGGAAAGAACTTACAAGTCAGTAAAGAGATTGGATTAGTGATGAAGAAGCAGTTCATTATCTAATTGAATTTCTTGACTCTGAATTTATTTCTCCTGGACTGCCTGCTAATGAGTAAAAACTTAAAGTAGGAGCACCAATGATGCTGCAATTTATAGCAGTAACAAATTTCATGTTACGAAACATGAGTGACCCAAAAACTGTGCAACGGGACACGACTCTGAGTTCGTGCTCTACACAGATATGCCATAGAGGCGGACATAATGACTGGATGTGGTATTGGGGAGTCTTCCGAACCACTGTCTGTTTCCATTCAAATGATTGCAAGGTCCCCTCAGAGTCTATTTCGCAATGACGTTAACTAAGTCGCAAAGGGAGACTTTATCTAACGCAGGAATTCAAGTTAGCGAAACCAAGTTTTTCTCACATGGTCAACTGTAGTTTACTTGCTCAATAGTCAGAGGTTTCAACTGATTGTTCTTCCATGAACCTGAAGGACAGACAGCTAATGTAGTGTATACAGAGGCATTTGTTTAACACTGTACTAATAATGGTGTTTTCTACTATTCTATAATTTCTAATTATAGTATTAGTATAATACTATAATTGATATGTTGGAATACCAAGTATAATAGAATTTTTGATTCCGTCAAAGACGGGTACATTTGCTAGTTTGTTATAAGATAAACAACATGTTTTTGGAGTAAGTTAGCTTTTCTTTCATTAGTTTTAATTAACATGGATCTCATCAAACATTTCGGTTATTTTCGTTGGAGTGGTTTAACAGCCATATAAACGTTATACACATGTTGATAGATGACTATCAGATTACATTGAGACAGCTATTTTTTTTTTTATAATGGGGAACAAAAACTAAGTTTCTTATCAATTGTGATTGCAAATATACAATATATATTTATACAAATAAACTTTAAACACTCTTCCAGCTGCAAGCTGTTATTGGGTAATACTGAAATTATTATCTTTTACCCAAGATGGCTCTCAGGGTTTCTGTAAGAGAACAAAGGACAAGTACCAAACTTGGAAATCATCTACTTTGTCACGATGTCATGTTTCTCTTTTTTGATTTGCTCATGCCTTGTCGTTTGTCAAATCAGAATGACTCATACGACCGTTACAGTTTCTAAATAGGAATAGTTGATTTGAAAGTATTCTGAAGAGTGCTGTTGCTTTATAGGTTGGTACTATGATATGCCTAAGGGGAAACTTCTATTTGTATTAACCGCGTAAAACGACAGATTAACTTAAATCATTTTAAGTATGATTTAGAGAAAGCATTAATCAAAAACTTGCTAGTCTTTTCAGAGTGCTTCAATTATTTCTATGAAATATTAGGCTTGCGTTATCGATAAGAAATAATTTAATTTTCAGTTTTAATGGTGTCAATCCGTCACAGTGTGTCTAGGAATGGTAAATATATTACTTAAGTCTCCTTCTACTGACACTCATATCTCTTGAACAGTTCGAAATATTTAATAATTTCACTCTGTAATAACTGGACTTAGGTTAATCTCAGAGGGAGAAGTTGTTCGAAATTATTTAAGGAATGATGGTAATTTAGGGTCAGTGGTTGATTGGTACGGTAGCTTAGTGCAAGGTAGACCACCGAGGCTGAGCTGCCTCGAGGCACTTTGATTGGTCAGTGATAAGGCTTATCTAACACAAAACCAGCTATCTCGGGGTGGATTGTGACTAATGGGTGATCTCTGCAGAGATACTACTCCTTCTACACAAATACTGCGTACTTCAGGTTTGAAAAGTAAACCGCAACTTTTAATTGGTACATTATTGAAAAAAATAAAAAGTTAAACAATTCACTCATTTAACTTTCCAAATTTTAAACGTCTAAATTTAAAGTAATTTTCAAATCTTGTCCCTTGTAGGCCCAAACAGAGGAGATACTTGTTTTGGCATTACGTGACTAACCCAGCGTACGTGCACAGTGCATAACGTACGTGCATATTAAGCCGGCGCCTCTTCATTTTGGACCCAAAGCACGTAGGTATCTTACAACGGCGGCGTCCAAAAACAACGCACTGACCTTCCGATTAACTACTGCAACAAGAAGAACAGAAACACTGCCGCCTCCACCTCCCCACGGCCAATCACTCGCCATCGACCTCAACCCTGTCTAATGACGCTTAAGTGATTTCCAACGAACCACTCGTCATCATAACAATTCGCGTCCAAGACTTTTTATGTACAATCAACTCTTTATATATAAATACACATATACCGTTTGTATACGATGCCTCATATATATAAGCTATATATATATATACCAGTTGTATATATACCTCGTATATGATTTGTATAGGATACCTCCTTTCCTGATGATGACCACTATTTGAAATATCGAACGAGTTGTGTCAGTTCTTCAGATAAACTGCAGCACAATAACTACTAATCTCTGTGAAACCCTTAGTATATACAACCTACAAAATAGTTTCAAACAATGAATTTTTTCACTTTCGTACTGAAAGAACAAAGTAGGCGTTCATTAACAATTATTACTTTAGTAACTTTTTTAACAAGATATTAGAAGAATACCTACAGTCAATACAGAACAGACAAAAGATTGAAACATTCCTAGAAATATAAAATGCGAATACAGCAATGATAATCTTTAAATACTTGTATACACTTCCGGCTTTTAGAAGTATATTCATTGTAAATAGCCACCAAACCAAACAGCTCTCTACAAAAGAAAACAAGTGTAGTCATGGGGACTGTGAAACATGACAAAACTAATACAAATGAAAATAACTACAACTTTTGAGGACTAACTATATATCTACTAACTATGGTAAGTACCAAAAAACTTCAAGGTACATTTGCATAATACAAAGTTAACAAAAGAAATGCTGGCAGCCATACAATTACAAATAAACAAGTCACCATTGGTAAAAACTATAGAAGCAATTGCTATAGAAAAACAAAGGCAAATTATTAATATTCAAGTATATCACAGTACCAAAAAATTATGAAATTTTTCGGACCCAACTCAGAAAATACTTTCTCAGTTAATCCCTGGAACATTTAGTCCATTTGAAAAGCTGATGAGGAAGAAGTATTTATCAAGGACGGTAATATCTGCTACCAAATTTACAAATATATATATATATAGGTAAAAATTAATAACAGTCTAAGATTTAAAAAAATTGAACTCATTCAGTGAGAACACAGAGAAATAACAACAAGCACTAAAATATTTCGACATCCTTCGTCGTCTAGAAATGAAGTGAGTGGCTCGGAAAGAAAGCAAGCACCTAAGATTTTAATAACTGTGATTGGTGTTTAATGAATTTTTTTTTATTTAAGTAAGATTGTCAACACCAATGATGAAGTTGTATTTTAAAAATTTCATCGCAATGGGGAAGAAATTGTTTAAAAGAAAATGTTTTGAACTTTTACATTACAGAGGGTCTAAGTAGTTGTGGTTTAACAACCTCTCCCCTTCAGAGCTGCTCAAATGACTGCTCTGTGTTTATTTCCTTCTA
Organism: Hermatobates lingyangjiaoensis; assembly: GCA_026182355.1. Lineage (NCBI taxonomy): Eukaryota > Metazoa > Arthropoda > Insecta > Hemiptera > Hermatobatidae > Hermatobates > Hermatobates lingyangjiaoensis. Next base: position 7,560,428 of record JAPFBL010000015.1, read on the forward strand.
ACTACGTTATTATTGTTATGAACCATTAAATTTTAATATTAATATTTATTTATATAGTACAATTAATAATTTAGTTTAGTTGATATGCACTGGATACCTATTCCGTTGTTAAATGAGTTCACACAACGCTATCAGGCATGGACTCTTTTGCTATTATGTTGTTTTCGATTAAATGGTACAAGAATTATTGTTATCAAAGACAAAAATGAAATAAGTTAGTTCTGTGAACTTGTTAGTCACAAGTAAAAGTAAGTAGGGTTTAATATAACCCTTTCGGAACTTTGACTTTTTAGGGAGGAGATTGGAGAAAGCCCAAGTACATGGAAGTATTATCTTGAAAAAATAAAAAGCTGCATTGAATATTAAAAGGTTTTATTTGTTTATTGAATAGGTTAAAGATTGTTCAAGTGATTTGCATCTGCTGGGAAGAAGTAAAAGATAAATAAAAACCCACGAGATTTGACATGTTTAAGAAAAAATTATGATAAAGGCTTTATTACATAATAATAATCCGTATAGTAAAGAATGATAAATATATCAATTCAGGATTATATTGAAGCCGTTTTAATCCACCATTTATGAATGAGTTTTCAATGATGATTTCTCAAAAAAATAATTTAAAAATCAGCAATTTGTTTTTTTTTAAATGCTGTTAATCGATAAGGGGATTCCAGTATAATAGAGGATTAAAAGAGTAGTGTTAAATAGTGTAAGCGTGTGTGCCTGTAATGGAATGAGTGAAATGAATTGAAGGGATCATAAATGAAATACCCAAGAATAGAGGTGGAGGTAAGGAGAGCCGGCGTAAGACTCCGTGCTGGCTGGGACGTGCGAACAGCCTCTTAATGGAGCCATTGCAGGCTGCATTCATTTCTAACCACTGTCGCAGTGTGGCAGTCATCATTTTCTATAAACGACTCCACGGCTTTTTATTCTTTTATTTTCTTAATTCTCATAGATATAATCTCTCACTTTTTTTAAACAATTTTTTTCTTTCGATATTATTTGGTTTCATAAAATCTCAATTTAATATCAATGTACACTAATTTTAATTTAGTTTACTGTGTAATAGATAAATATTGGTAATAATTAACTATACTATCCTAATTTATTTTTGATTAAAGTAATAAGTATTATTTTGGTGTTTACTCTTACTCATTATTTTACAGACTAGAGAAGGCATTGTTTCCAACTTTCTGCCTGACTGCTTGACTTGTCGCCGCGCGGGGGTGTGCTGTAAGCTTCAGCTCGAAATGATCAATCAGCCCAGAGTGAGTACTAAAAATAAAATTATTCACTTCCTTCATACTGTCACATTCATATTTTTTTTACCATTTACTACTTTACTTCTCTTGTAATGTCAACCAATTAATTGATTCATACCCTTAGCATCTACATGACTTTTTCTTCCCCCTAATAGTATTTTTTAGCTATAGGCAAGGAGACTAAGAACAATGTACTCAACTTCGTCGTATTTGGTAAATAACTGTTTCGTGAAGAAAATAGTGCTGTTTCTACTCATTAGGTAGAAAAAAAATTGGTGTTGTATACACTGAACTTATAAAATTATACTACTCTATTACTTTAAATAATTTATCTGTTCTAATTTTCACCAGATTGAACCAGTTATGTGATTTTATGGTAATGTACAGCAGCTGGCGAGGGCTTTAGAGATCTGTGTTGATTTGAATGCTTTATTAATAAAGAAGTACTAGTTCAATGACAAAAATAAACAATTAACATTAGCGATGTTTAGACTTATGACTGATTTTTATTAACTTATTACCGCATTGTTCATTATTGTTGTAGCAGTGTTCTTAATGAAACTATGATAATAGATTTTAGCGCTTTAGTTCTTTTGTTAATTTAAATTACCAATAATAATACGAGGGAAGCAACGTTAGCTAGTAAGTGATACAATAATAACAATCACTGATTGTTTTCATATACACGAACTTATTGGGCGTGTATATACATATACTAATGGGCGCCATATTAGTATTTAGCACCCATTTTAATATTGGGTTAGCCAAACTACCAGGTTGATTCTACATTGGAAGTTCTAAATTTTTACTAATTCAACTGAATTTAGAATAGGGATCCTTAAAAGATTACTTGCCATATTTGAGCCTTGGGACAGACGGCTTACATCCTCTCCGAGGGTGGACGTGTTCAGATTTGTTTACACTCCTGCGAGAAGAAATCGAGATCAGATTGAGAATCGAACCCGGGATCTATAAGTCCTGAGTTGAGTATGCAAGTCATTGGGCTGCCCTAGCCCCTGCACACTATAAACCATAAAAATACCTTATTAAGCAAGTCAATCAATTGAACAAAACTGAAAAAACTTGTTATCTGATGCTTTATGGTAGTTTTTTGCCCAATTAATTCTATTCTCAATAGTCGATAAAAACCTTCTCAGTAATATGCAGCCAGGCATAATACAAATAAATTTAGAATACTTGAAAATGTATAGTTCGGTCAAAATATAATCACTATAAACTATTCATAAATTATAATTACCAGTACATGTATATTTCTTTATACGTTTTTATTCTAAAACATACCATATTCTATGATTATATATGATACCATATTTATAATTACTTCATAATTAGTTATTTATTAATTAACCGAAGCAGTACGATGCAGGAATGAACGATTTTATTTCCCCCTCCTAAGGACGCGTGCCATTATGTGTAATACTATATATTTATATATAGTATATAATACATTTTTACACAGTAATAAATGTGTAATATTTTTTTCTTCCAAAGTAGTAGCTCTACTTGGAGGGAGTTTATTGTAAAACTCCCACAAGTACACATGCTCCATTTTTTATTATATATGTATAATATTTATTATAATATTTCATATAAATATGTTATATGATATCTGTGTTAAAAATGTGTAATATAATATATATATATATATATATATATATATCGATAAAAGATTTCACATAAACACGTGAAATAACAATCAATGATCAAACCACAAAATGAAATGGGAAAACAAGACTAAGATCTTTTAACCGTAACAAGCGGTCTTCGTCAGAGTCAAAAACCCAACCACCTAACGAAGACCGCTTGTTACGATTGAAAGATCTTAGTCTTGTTTTCCCATTTCATTTTGTGGTTTGATCATTGATTGTTATTTACGTGTTTATGTAAAATCTTTTATATGTATTAAATTATTTAAATTTTATTTCATTAATAAAATAATTAAATGTTAAACCTTAAGGACAAGAGATTCTTAAGAGTTATATATGGTGAAATATAACAATTAATATAACAATTAACTCACTGGATTCATCATGAAAAATTTGAACTATAAATGTTGGAAGGTGTTTGGAAGGCACATTCATTTTTCTGACTTTAGACTCATACGTTTTTAATAACTTGAATTATCTTACAAAATAATACCAATGGGAAAATATTAGTATAACTTGTGAAGTAATACAAAATAACTCTTCATATGTGTTTACACATACAATTATAATTTACGCATATATATATATATATATATACGCACACATGGAAACATATATATACCACTGTAGCACAATAAAAGTGGTATCACTGTTCTTCAGGGTGTTCTAAAGAACAGCCTCAAAAGAGAGAAAATAAGATTAAAAGCCAGATGCAGTCCCATTGATAAGTACCGCCGACAAGGTCAACTGCATACTCTAAACTCCTTCAATGGCTCTACTATTAACACGTAAATGACTTACAAGTGAACCAAGTGTTGGAGGAAAGATTTTAATAAGTGCACGCCAATGTGTCCTTGGCTTGGCAAGTCTTCCTCTTGCTTAATAACAGCCTTGTCACCATCGTCGCCCCATCAACGTTCTCCTTCGTCTAAATCCATTTAACTACCGCTTCTTTCCCATTATTTTATTTTATTTTTACCTCATAATTGTATTGATATTAATCAGACCACTTGCTTGTTATTTAACTTTTAATAATAATATGCAAATCACAATATAATTATTTTGTTCAAATAGCCCATTTGCAGCACTTTTTTCGTAGGGTATTTTGCAGAAATTATGTTTTCCTTGCTTTGTTTTATTTTATCATAATAAAATAACACATATATCATTTTCGTCATTATAAACTGGACGTGAATTAATCCGCTGGTATTTCGAAGGCTTGCTGGATTTTTGAAGTTTATACTGTAGCAATAATATAATGTAGCCTATATGTACATATGTATTAATTTGTTCATAATTAATTCTGTTCAACAGGATGTTCTTTTTGTAAAATAGTTTGAAAATTTATACTAGAAGTTCAATCCGTTGTGTACACCAGACTGTCACTTAGTACACAATTATCAAAATTTGAAAGCTCTTATTACTGTATTCAAGGTTTTTCTTTGATACAATATTAAGATTTCTCACTTCTCGTTTTACAATCATTCCGTTGTGAGTTCTTCCAATTCACCTTACTTTTCAATTTGTTTGTAAGTCAGTCTGAGCTTCACTGCACGGGTAAATATACAATTAATAAATCAGAAATGATAATTACAAATATATAAAAATTGATAGATGGGCTGTTAGAAATTATGTTTTAAACGGCTACATGTAAAATAAACTGTACCTTGGGAAGGTTATTGGTTATAAAACAAAAAGTAAGAATAATCCAAATGTTTACTCGTATATGAAAAAGATTTGCAAGAGTTGACGGCTTTTGGTGGAAGTAATGATAAAAATATATGTAACCTGGAGAGTTAAGGCCAGCATGGCCCAGTGGCTTTTCTGTTGACATCTGAATGTAGATCTGGGTTTAATTCTCACTCTGGATTGTTTCACGCGGGAGGTGAAAAAATCTGAGCGCGTGTTCTTAAGATGTTATCTAACGCCATGCATCCCGAGCCGGTACGATGTCAAGTACTTGTTCAAGATCCTTGAACAATTCGCTTCAGGAATCAGTTTCAGTGTAGGTTTAGTAAACTCTCAATCTTACACTCGAACAAAAAATTGGAGAGTTATAGTAATTCTTAAACTGAATAGAATGTTCATTGGGGCTGTTATAAGGACAATGTAGACTGTTAGTTTTTAGAAATATACCTCATATTGGTAATTGTGTAGTAAATGTGTGTCTAAACAATTGTTGTTTTTAAACTAAACCGATTGTTTCTACACCAGAATGTTTAATCATTTTCTACGGAAAAAATAATATATTTTACTGAGTTGATACCTACGTATATTTAGTCATTACCACAGTCCAATAACTTACCAATCCAGCAACTACCAGAAATGTGGTTTAAGAAGAATTCCTGACTACAAGTGCTTAAATAAACACATAAGACACTCGAAAAAGTTATTGTCAGCAAGCAATATAGTGCTAAATTGTTTTAACATAAAATATTGGCTCCAAGTAAAATAAACTTTATCAGAGTCTCTGCATATTATTGTACTCATAAAATTTCTTTGTGTCTATTTTGAATATTCTTGTTTTCATTTTTCTTTCACTATAAAATAAAATAGTCTTATTAAATTTTTTTTTGATAATTTTTTTAATTCATTAAAAATAGATCTTGGAAAAATAATCCAAGAATTACATACATATAAAGTAATCATATATTAATAAACTGTAAAGACTCGATAAAGTATAAGACACTCCAAAAAGTTTCTTATGAAGAAAGTAGTCGTTTTTTTTAAAAAAAAAAGAATATTTTCCATAAAGACATTGTCTTTATTTTAGTATTTTAGTTAGTCTTCTCTTAAATACAATGAAGCACATTTAAAAAAAAATGGTGTCAAATTGAGAAAGTATTTTTGTTGAACATTTGTTTTTAATTTCAATTAAATTGTGTACTAATTGTACAATGCATAATTTTTATGCTTAATGCAAAGTTCAATTTTGCACATGGATGAGTCAATGAATAATGCTCAAAAAAATATAAACCATTAAGTATAGTTTATATCATTTAAAATAGTTGTCAATTTAAATTTCTTCAGCGATGAGTAATTACAATTGTAGCATTATAAGAATATTTAAGTATTGTCCAATCAAAAAAAAAGAAGAATTTTAAATTCAAAGTTAGATTTTTAATGATGTTTTTTAATTGTAATTAATGTAGACTTCAATAATTAAAGAGTTAATTTAATTTTATAATAATACCTAGGAATGAATGTTCAATAAATACTGAAGCTCTTGCTAAATTAAATACAGTTTTGTTGCTAAAATATGTTATACCAGGAATCAAGCAATAAAATTTAGATAAATAATATTGAACCCTCAACATGAAGATAAATAAAACAAATCTATACTTATGAAAAAGAAACGAATGATATTTTTTTTCATTATATTTTTCATTATAATATTTTATACAATTATAAAAGAATTGTAGTAAAGATAGTGGTATGTATATTTTTACTTCATTAAATGCTATTTGTGTTGAATTGCATTTTGTTTCAAGGAGCAAAATATATACATTACTTTTAAAGGAATCTTCAAAAGTTTTAAGTTTTTGACAGAAGTAGCTCAGTATGGAGTCCAGAGAAAGTTTCTTTTTAGATGTTAATTTCACTATAAAAACCCTTTCTTACTTAATCATTTGGAATAAATGGGTCCTTGTAGTTAAATAAACATGAATAGGGTTTAAGTTCTTTCTGTCTTGTATGGAAGAATACAAATATTGTTTTGCTTCCCAAAAGTATCAAAATGTTCAAAACACATTGTCAAAATTATGCCTATAAAGAGTTGTTTTTAAAAAAATGACTCACAAAGCACAAGTGTATTTGTGCCTTGGGCATATAATGAATCAGTGTTTATTTCGTGGCTTCTGATTTGGGCACCTCTTCAGTAAGGGACGTCGACACGGAAGCTAGGCCTCCCACGGCTCCTTCTAAGATTATGAGACGCTTTTGCTGACTATCAACTGGAAAATTTTTAGAAAGATATCTTACTATAAGAGTTCTAGCCATACTTGGTAAGCAATAACAACAATACAGAAATTATATAGACTCCCAATATAAATATGACGACTCTTTATAGAAAAGAACAAAGACACGTAAAAGAAATAACGTTCTATAAATTATAATTAGAGAATATCAGCGCCCTAGTCAATCACTATAACATCAAATTAAACTAGAAACAACTACTTACAAGGTTCTTGAACTCATAAACTTAATAATGAAAGAGCAATCTATCTGTAAACTCTCAACTGAAATACTTACGACTGTTTAATATATCAAACAGTGACTGAAATAAGTAACTCGTTAATATGAATACATGTCAATGGCTCGTACCTTTGCTTATTGTTCTTGAACGGGACGAAGATGCTGACTCAGAGAATGAAGTATTATCTTGTTAAGGTTAATGTTAATCTTTTTTAACAATGAAAAGGTTTATCCAGCTTCTTATTGTTCAAGATAGCACGATTGGAATGATTTAGAACCACAGCAAACTTGCTTGCACATTGTCTCCCGATAAATAAAAAAAAACGAGCGTAGGTTTTTATTTAAACTCGAATAGGAGAGTTACCAGTAATGCTGGTAGGACTAGCGACCTGTCAGGGAGGGACTGCTAATAGCATCACCTTGACAGGGCCAAGTCATAAATATTCAATCAGAAAGCTCTCCGAGGCAGATGGCCGTGTAATTGGCGCGCTTCGATCTCTTGCCAACATGTTGGCACCAGGTCCATCTTTGAACTGGCCGCCGCCAATTGACTTGTCTGCTGCTCTTCTCCTTAAACCATTGCAACGAGACAGCTACGTCTGAGTCCTCAGTCTCACTGCATTCATATTGTGCAACGAAAGTTCACTCAGTAGAACAAACAGCATTGATTGCTACACAAACTTATTTGCTTGTAAACTTTTCTGATTAATGGTATTTACTTGAAAATTATACAACCTAATTTATTATTCAATGGATGTGCCTATTAAAAAAAACTTTAAATGCATTCATTTATGCATATTTATTATTAACTAGTAGCCCGCCCAGGTCTTGCAAAAACATGCTCCTCTGAGTAAACAGAGATAATTTTATGCCGAAACGATGATTGAAGAACTGCTGAATTTTTTGATATAACCTGTAGATTAGGAGAATGCACCTTGCTCTTTCATTGACGTAGATTAATTAAAAAAATATTACTTGTTCTGTTAAAATTACTCGTTCCATGTTTGTGTACCATTTATTTAACATAATTGTATTTTATAACTTGAAACAAATAGCATTAAACTCAATAAATTGACTCTTTTATTACCGTAATGATCCTATGTAATTTGATATAATTAAATTTGGAATCCAAAAAAAAAAAGGTTTTAAATAGAAAGTAAGTTGTCGGTGTATGAGAGTTTGATTTGAGAGTCAAATATTTACCGATCTTCGATTTCATTTTAACATATATAATTGTAAATATGCAAATATAATTTTATATATGATAGCAGCTTCATAATACATTGATAAAGGTATAACCGCACTTATGATTGACTCTTAACTGACTTCTCAATATATCTAAATAGCTTGAACTTTGAACAAAGATTCTTAATTCTTTAATATCCTCGGCATTACTTGTATAAATCAGATATTTATAAAAAAAAAGTATCAATACTCTGATGACGATAAATAGTTGATAAATGTAGTTGATAAATAGTGATAAATAGTTGAAATAAACCAACTATTGGAAATCTATTGCATTCAATGGATGAAATAACGCACGTATTGTTGAGAAAGATTGGAAAGCTAAAGGTGAATCAGTGATTGACTAGCTAGGGTTTTATTTATAATTATATATATTCATATACTTATTTGTTATTCATAAATTAAAGATAACTGAATACTACTGAAGATGGCTGCTCAAAATTATTGAGAGTACTGAAATATTAATATATTATCATATTTAATTATTTAATACTACTTATACATAAGTATGTAATAATAATAAATAAGTATATGGTTATATGAAAGAATATATAACAAATTTAAAAATATATCAACCGTTTAATTGAATATGTGTATTATGTAATCGGGATTCGGTGAATTTTCTAGGCTGAAAATCAAACTCTCGTTGCCAACCTTTCGGTTTTATTTAAAACTTTTTCCATACGAATAAAAAAAAGGTCTACAAACGGAGGATTATTAGAAATCATATATAAACAACAAAGAAATAATTATTCGACCAATAAATTATTATTTGTATAATTATTGTATAATTTGTATAATACAAATATTGATGTATTTGTATAATACATCTACTTGTAACGTGTGGAACTATACAAGTAGATGTATTTCAGTGATAAATAAATTAATGTGATTTATATAAGTAAGAGTAAACTTTTGTAAAACCATATTAAAGATTTTGTTTTATAAAATAATCTCCTACAGGATAAGATGACTTTTGTTCCTATAATCAATTGATCTCTTGCAAGGTCATCAGTAAAATAACATGGCCAAATGGTTCTTTAAGTTTGAAGTTTATCTAACCTCTTTCTGTATTGAATATTTAACCTGTATTATAGAAGCAATAATATATTATTCTCCAAGAACAAGCATAAATTTTATTAAAAGTTTTAATAGGTAAAGTTGATTTTAGAAAGAATAAGGGAAACACAATAGAAGGGATATACTATTCTATAGACTACAGAACGCAAGATTCTGATAAGACTCAGGACCATTAGTTTAATAATAATAGTAACAATAGGATATCAGGCTATTCTGGATTGGTGATTAAAATTTTTATAACCGATAAAATGGAATAAAACAGATAATACAAATAAAATCATTAAATTGATTCTTTATTAGTTTGATAAGACTTCACTATAGAGTTTAATATTGCGTCTAATCAACAGCCTCATTTAAATAAAACCTAAACTGAATTAATTGTCAACAAACTTGATATTATTCTTACTTGAAGTAAAGTCGACTGTAAACAATTTCATATTTTTTTTTACTAAACACGATATATTATTGCCACTATGATAAGTCAAATATTGTTTAAAGATGTTTTAAACTGATTTTTTAAAACATCAGTGTTTTAATATCAATTATATTTTTTATTACTCTAAAATATTTTTTTTACAGCTTAGTGTTTTATGGTTTATATGCCATATAGGTAAAGAGAAATTAAAAGAAAGCTAAAAAACTTACTTTTAAGAGCCAACCATTTTTGGTGCTTCTAACAAATACACACAAACAGTAAACATGTCTGTACGTGTGTCTATTAAATTTCTTATGGGAGGTCAATAGTAATTGTCAAAGTCATAGTGGTGGATGAGGAAGCAGTAATAAATTTTAAATACCTCTTCATAAAGAAATTAATTCTATAATCAGTGTAAGGAGATTATATTTTGACATAAAAATGTTATTAAATTATAACGGTGTCTATTTAGAATCCTGCTTTAAATTAAACTGATTATGAACGCTAAGCCATCATTCATACAAAAAAATTTGTCTGTTTCTATAAAATAGAAAGTTTGTCTGTCTGTCCACTGTAGAAGTAAAACTGGAGAGATTTAGATACAATGAAACATCTGATATAACCTTTTTCTCGAGGGAACTAACTGCGGTATTTTAATTTTGATCAGGGTCCTTTTTTGGGAACTACCGTTCATAACCAAAACGCAGAGGATAATCTACCACCCGGGTAACGCCGAGTAGTACAGCTAGTGTTTAATAAAAGTGAAATCTAAAACTTCCAACTAGTTTTGTAATATTAATTATTGTTGATCTAGTTAGCCTGTTTTTAAGATGTACTTATTTACTCTACTTTTATATTCTTCTTTTGTTTAGATTATACTTCTTTGAACTTCTCACTTTATTTTCTACCTACTTTTTTTCATTCTCTTCCTCTTACAGTCACTTTTATTCTCTCTCTCTCTCTCTCTCTCTCTTTCTCTACGTATGTACATACCAACCTCTTTCTCCCTTTATTGTTGGCATTCTTTTGGTATTTTTGTTTTGCAGAAGAAATACATAATGAAATAGCAGAAGTGTCAAGAACACAAATTGAATGAAGCTCACAGTTTGCAGAATGTCCCACGGAAAGGGGTTGGTTACTTGCCGTTGCGTCTACAACGTGCTTGGTCTCCCATTCTCTTTTCTCCTGAAGACGGATTACCCGAAAATTTTTGAGTCTGTAAGTGTGTTTCCCTACTTTGTGTGTTGCTCTTTGTTAATCTCGAACTCGTATATATATATATATATATATATATATATATAAAGATTTCACATAAACACGTGAAATAACAATCAATGATCAAACCACAATAAGAAATGGGAAAACAAGACTAAGATCTTTCAACTGTAACAAGCGGTCTTCGTCAGAGTTGGGGTTTTTGACTCTGACGAAGACCGCTTGTTACGGTTAAAAGATCTTAGTTTTTTTTCCCATTTCTTGTTGTGGTTTGATCATTGATATATATACGATATATATCGTATATATGTGTGTGTGTGTGTGTGTGTGTGTAACCGATCTTCCATAAGACATGTAACATTAAAGTGACTTCAGACAAAAGATGGCTTGGTTTTCACTATCTTCTAACTGAAAGATTCTATGTTACGAACCAGTTTCCTTCTATCAGGGGTTAATCGAAACAGAAGTAGATTATTTATAAAAACAAAAGAAGCTTATAATACCTATAAGGTTTTATAGGATGAAGATATCAGATAAAGAAATAAAAGTAGATGTATTAAAGTGAACAAGAAATCCAAGAAGGAATTATCTTCAATAGAATAAAAAAAATTATAAAATATTAAAACAAAAGGTTTAAATAAATATATAAAACAATAAAAGGTTATAATAAAATAAAGTGGTGGTTATCTTAGAGTTGATAGTTTTATACTTGTTGCTTTAGATTATTTCAAAGACAATGAAAACAAAAGACTCTTATTACAATAAGAGTCTTCATAGTATGGTTGTCATTCCTGAGATCTATTTATAAAGTTATCATCTATAGTATTGAAGATGTATATACTGCGGTTGATTGCTGCATGTATATATTTTATTCTACTTCTGTTAATCTTATTTCGTTTTTCCTGAAGCCTCCCTTCAGCAGTACTTTTGCATATATCTTCCCTATAATCTCCCTCTTCCTCACCATTCTCTCTGTCTCTGCCTGTCCTGGCTCTCTTTCACACAAACACAAATATAATCACTGCCCCACTTTTTGTATCATCCTCTGTTCTCTACTTTTCTATTCCTTTACTTTCACATCGTTTTTGTTTTTCACTCCACCTTCCTCAATCACCCTTCATCTCCTCTTCACTATAACTCTATTTCACTTTACCTATTATTAACAAATTTTTACGAGTTCAAAACACTTTGCTGAACCAGTTTCAGGCTAGCTTGCCTCTTACCTGTATGGGCGAGTCTGTTCCTTCAGTGGCAGCCTTCCAGGCCCAGTCTAATAACCCTAGCCGGTAGCCTGCTGCTGCCTAATCACTAGTACCAGGCTCTCTTCTGGTCACCATTATCTTCAAAATTCCACCTAAATCCCACCACTCAACTCTCCGCGCTCATTTTTCTTTCAAACAACCAAAACCATTCTTCACGTAATCATCATTCCATAACTCTTCTTAATACTTTAAAAGAATTTTTATAACTACTTCAGCCTGAAAAAAAGATATCGTAATTCTTCTGTAAAAATCATCGTTCTATTCTTCCTATATTAAATGGATATTTAATATCCCTTTATATTTTCTTGGTTTTTCCAAAAAAAAAAACACCCTACAGCCTTAAAACAAGCATGATATTAAAGACGGGCATCGGTATAATACTTCAGAAAGGACTATAAATCCGCCCAAGATGTGAAGTATTTTGGAAACTGGTTACTAAATTATGTAGCCCTAGGGACTGCTACGTTATCAAGTTCGAACTTTATTGACCACTGTGGACATAAATTTATTGTTACACGTGTTCTAGCGGATCGGTTAACCCAAACTGAACTTTTGTTTAAATAATTCTAATACTTTTGAAATAATTTAATAAAAGTTTACAGTTAATTTTTTTTTTATCATTATTACTGTTTGCTTTAAACATTCATTGATTTAATCATTTATTGCTGTATTTTTTTTCCCACCAAGATAGAGGCAGGATATTTTTAAGTTTTAATGAACCAATAAATTTGTTTACTATAAATATAATCAGATTAAGTCACCATAAATGTGAATCTATGCACACTGTATTAACCTACAGATCTTGTTGAAGCCATATTATTTACAGTTTGTTGCAGTTTTTTCATATCATACTTAACAACTGTTAAGTATCCTGTTCAATCTCCCATTATATTTTTAGAGCGGAAAAAATAACCAGAAGAGGTGAAAAATGTTAGCTACAAAGGTGTGAATGCTCAAAGTTGCAACACGCTTTAGCATATATATTTATTACGAGCATGTATGCATGTAAAAATTATCACAATCAACCATCTGATGAAAGGAAATCCATGATACAAGAAGTCACAAGGAAAAAAAGGAAAAAATACTCTGAAGTCTTTCACATTATGTCATCAGAAAGCGTCTACAAAATTAAACACAAAAGAGGTTGCAACAATGTTACAGAGAAGCTAAGACAAGGTAATGAAGAAAAAATACAAAGTTTCAGAAAAGCAATAAATAATGAACAACATAGGAATTATATAAAAAAAACAAGAGGGAATAACATGTACCGAAGAAAGAAACCCCTAGGTTACTGATGAAGAATCACCGGTACGATTAGGATTCATATTAGTCAGTTCAAATTGTTAAGCCAACCAACTCAAATCACAATTAAAAATATATCCAACTTAAAGAGACTTGAGCTGCTGTTTATGAGGGGGTTAAATTTTTTTTTTTAATCATGGAACTATGTACTATGTTCCCTTCAAGGTCTGAATAAAGAAAAATCATTATTTTGGTGTCCGTCCATTTAAGGAAACTGAATTGCTTCTTTCATCAAAATTTAATTTTGGTCAGCTTTGATATCAGAACGCTTTTTTACAAATATTCCAGTTGATGACCTTTTGACCTTTTTAAAAACAGAACTTAATGAACTAAATTTTGAGTTGACGTTTTTATTACCAAGCTGTTGTTAGAGTTGGATTAGCATTTATTTTTAACAACTGGTGTATATATAAAACACTATTTTTCTTTTTTATCGAGGTTTGGTCTAACTTCAATAATACAACATGTTTAAGCCGGCGTTTCGTCTATATTTGTAGACATCTTCAGGGCTACATCAATGCAGAATTTAATTTTGTGCATAAAATATAGACGAAACGTCGGTTTAAACTGAAGATGTCTAAAAATATAAACGAAACGTGAGCTTAAAGGTGTTGTATTTTTGAAACTAGACCGAATCTGGATAAAATGAAAAATAGTCTTAAATATATGTGGTCGAGATAAGGCAAACATTGGATATATATATATATATATATGGTTCTATTAAAAAACATATATATATATATATATATATATTTTCTATTAAAAAACATATATATATATATATTCGTAAATTTTGGTACCAGCCAACCAACCATCACTCCTAGTTCTTCTCCTCTGAGATCTCTCCCTGATAACGTACTGTTGTCGGAAAGATTGATCTAAGTAAGTGCTTTGATCGGTTTTTTGTTTTATGTATTTTAGTTTCGTGAAATCCAGTTCTATATTCTTTTTTTGCATTTTAAATTATATTCACACTTCAAACAAACTAACCGTAAGATTAGCATAATTGATATCAATGAAAATAATAGTGTGAGTTCTAGTTTATAGGCATCACACTTATTCATTATGTTAAAAATATTTTTGATTTGTATACTAAAGGGAAGTGGAGGCCTGTTTCTTAATGTCAGTTAAAACACCATCTATCACTGAAGCAGTGTTGCCGGGTGATATTTCTATTTCAATACTCTGTAATTACGGTGGAATTCAGTGGGTCCGGAAGGCAGGACCTGTAATTAAACAGCTAGCCATCTATTGACCTTAATGGTCACCTCTTGGTCAATCACTTGTAGTAGCTTCTCCAATATTTAGGTGTGATCGATTATTACTCACTTGTACATTTCTTCTACACCGACAGCCAGTTTTGATTAAATAACACTTCTCAACAAACTTTCTCTTCCCTTCTAGATACAAAGTACTACTAAAATTATTTCTCTAAACAAAGCTCAATTCTTATATATTCTTGTAATAATTCATCAATTTATTTATTTACAATATATTTTTCTGCTCTATATTAAGTAATAATAACTACATTTAGCTCAATATATATTCCCACTGTTCTCTAAATCATGTCGCAATAATTTCAGAATTCCATTTCTCTTAATTTTTTCTGTAGTTGAAGATTTACTAACTGTGTGAAAATCTAAGGTCCATCTTAGCAAAAGTTTTAGTGTCATTAAATTAATATAATTACTTGCATATAATTATATGTTATTATAAACATATAGTATGTGTTAGTTACTACGTAATATATATAATTATATGTAAGTAATATAATAATATATAATAATAACTATAGTTAATAGCTATCTATAATTATCTTATAAAGCATTTAGACTTTTGAGATCTTTATACATATATAAAATGCGATAGGTAAATAAAAAAAATACATAACCTCAGTATTCCTATTTGAAATATTTGTCCAAGCATTGAAAAAAATAGCATTTAAAAAACAAACAGAAATTATCTTAAACGGTTTTTAGCTCTATGATATACTCAGGATAACAGTAGAGAAAAAAAAGAAGGGAGTTAAAAATATTTTAGGAATGATATCATTAAATTGAAAGCTTTTTCTATAACTAGAAATACGCAAGTGCAATATGTTATATTGAATGATTCTGATTATTTGTTAAACGTCTGTAAGTGTTTAGCAGATTAGAAGGCTGGCTGATGAATAGTTTTCAAAAGAGGGATACTGAATATTTATGAGTTTTGAGAGAAGCTGGATATCACTTTGTAGTGGCAGTTGATAAGTACTGTTGGGATATCAAGGATTACTTAGCAAGATATTGACGGGACAATATTACCCAGTAAAGGGTCTGTTTTTTCTCCTCTTTTCATTTGCTCATTAACATAATCTGTTTAGTGTTGGTGATGTCGAAGTAGTGTCTGTTTGAGGCCGGTGATTGACACTAATTGGGAGTGGCTTGGTGGTCTCTCCCTAACTCAAGTAATCCTCTTAGCTGGAGAGGAGCAATCGAGGAGTAGTATCAGTCCCAATACAATTGACAAGTTGCCGCCACGGTTAGATGGAGTGGGATATCCAATGAAGAGGAAGTCAGGCACGATCTGCGGTTCGCCACGCGACAAAGGACTTCATGTGGAGTCACCTACCCATCTTTAATCTTGGCCGGCCAATGACACCCATTACTCTCTCTTCAACACTGCACCTCATTGAAACAGAGAAACCTAACTGCATTGCTGCTGAAGCCTCCCTCTCTACCTTCTTTATGACCCTCACAGTGGCAAATCTTAGACTATGCCTTTCATTTAGCCTATGTACGTTTTTGCTATAAATAATATATTTAGACGATAATTTTTATATATATATATAAATATGTCAGATTGAATTTACTGCCTATTGTTTTTTTAATTATTTTTTTGGATAACTTTTCCAAAGCCCTTAATAGTCTTTTAAATTCACAAGGAACTAGGTAGATTAACTCACCATACGTTTGGTTTTCAATGATTATATTTCTTCCCACGTTTCGGTCGTTTTCGACTATCTTCAGGAGGTAAACGTATATACAATATTTAAAAACCTATTGAAAATTGTTTAAAACACATAAATATAACACTCAAAGTTCATAACTACTAAATCAAATGTAAACATTTAAACCGGCCGGTTGGCATTTCATTTCATGTCAGCAGGTGTCTTTAAATTGTTCTATCATTATCAAATTCCCCGTTTGTTGCGACTGTCCCATGTGCAGCTTTAATAAGTTCGTAAATTCAATCTGGCATGTATTAAGGAAGGACTGTTTCCTAAATATTTGAATATATAAATATATATATATATACGTATATAAAACAAGATTTCACATAAACACGTGAAATAACAAATATATAAATATATATATATACGTATATAAAACAAGATTTCACATAAACACGTGAAATAACAATCAATGATCAAACCACAATATATATATATATATGGATTAATTTATCACAATGAAACTAATTTGGAAATAATGCTCTAAGGCCTTTCGTCAACACATCGTCAGAGAGCAAGTGACAGTTGTCATCCCTCCCACGTAAAAAAGGCCATCCCCAGATCTTTCTCCATACGTCTTCACAAAATATGCAGCTTTTTAAATGACCGTTCATTCCAAATCGACTTCTTAAAAAAGAAATTTGTTGAACGAAGTTACCCTTCTAAGTTGATTAATAACACGTATAGTCCCTCGTGATGTACACCATAATTCTGGTCCTAGGAGGGATCCCAATGATTCTACTTTTTTCATCACCACTTATTTTCCTCATAGGCTCATAGGCTGCGCGCAGTTATCAAGGAGTTCTTCCCTAAGAAAGACCGATCATCTTCAATCATTTTTGGTGAGTTACCTGAATATTTATATCACGTGTTATTGTGACAATTTTGTATATATAGTTCACACAGGAAAGAGAAAAACAAATAAAGACACACACAAAAGACTCACAACGATATTTCGACAGTCGTCGTCATCGAGCAGAAGTAGTCCCTTTGAGTAGCTGAAGCTAACTGACTTTTTATATATAACTAACTTTATATATATATATATATATATATATATATATGGATTATTGAAAATGAGATAAAACTTAGCAGATACCGGTTTCTTAACAAGTTTTTCAATTTTTCTAAATTACACTCTGGTTATTTCGTCTACACAATAAAGTACATCTCCTATAGTTGACATGTTTCGAATTATCAACATTCATCATCAGGACGTGAATAACTTCTTGGAGAATTTTCTGGTTTATTATATATACAAAATGAAGACAGTAAGGGTTGATTTTCTTCAAGTTTAAGAAAAGCTGGTCGTTAATCCTGTGGGGTAAGTAGCCTCTCTTGGTCTGAATTACTACCTGCAAGACTTTCTAGATGCCCTTGATGTGATAAATAGAAGAGAGCTTCAAAATTCGGCTACTGTTTTCGACTTGAATATTTAGAAGTGATTTCAGTTTTTGAATTAATATGGCCTCTAAATTCTCAGTTTATGGACGTTTCTTTCTTTTTTTTTATTATTTTTCATGAAGTCTAAAAAGCTTCAGAGCTTATTTTTCTTCATTTTTGATTTATCGTTGAGGCTTTTTGTTTCAATCATTTTAGAATATTAGAAAAGGAGAAGAAGAGGAGCAAAGTCCACGTGGACAAATCTGCGTAAAATTCACTCAAGGGTTTTACACAGAACCTAGAATGTTTGCTCATTTTTTAATCTCGATCACACAAATAACTGTGTCAGATAAATATAAATGTTGGTATAAGTAGCAATACTTCTCTTAAACAAATATCATTCGATTTTGCAGCAGGAAAATTTGATCTAGGAAGTAAGTAGGTTTCTTTACTCCGTACGTTATTCTTTTTCGATTTCGAACTAGTGTATGTCCAGCTCTGATCGATCGTCTTTTGGAATTTATAATATATATACATATATATTTTTAAAAATATAAGCACAATTTGAAGAAATTTTCTTCTTGTTATGTTTCTGCTTATATTTTATTGTTATTTTATGGCTATGTGTCCTTATATTTTTAATTATACGTTAAATTTTTAATATTATATGCTTACAAAAAGAACTGCTATCGACATTTAAAAATACTAGAAGTTATAACGCAGGAGCTGGTGAAGAAGGCTTTACGAAGAAGAACAGGAGAAATAGAAACCTAAGAACAAACAGGTTTCTACAAATTACGGCTAATTTTTTATAAAATATGCTTATAAGAAGAACTGCTACCAAAATTTACAAATA
This sequence comes from Hermatobates lingyangjiaoensis, assembly GCA_026182355.1. Lineage (NCBI taxonomy): Eukaryota > Metazoa > Arthropoda > Insecta > Hemiptera > Hermatobatidae > Hermatobates > Hermatobates lingyangjiaoensis. Next base: position 7,579,304 of record JAPFBL010000015.1, read on the forward strand.
TATATGTATAAACAAATTCATTGAACTAATTGGACTAAAATTACAGAAAAAAACACAAGAAATAAGAAAGTCGCCTTCCACTCGCACTCCTGAACGCACGTACCTCTTCTTCTTCCCTTCTACTTTTTTCATGATGACGCACTTCAGTTCGAAATATTATCCAGTAACTGTTCTCGTTTCTTTTATGAGTTGTCTTTAATATATATAATATATTATATATAATATATATAATATATAATATTTAATTCATCTTAGAAATGAATTTCGTTATTGAGTGGCTAGATGTCAAATAAAAAGAAAATAAAACTCTCTTGTTTTTCTAGGCCGACGTTTCGAATAGATTTATTTGTACAATCAATCTTCAGGGCTTAAAATTAGAGTAAGACTATAAGTACATTTAATCAAAACACATAACATACAACTCACATAGAAGATAATAAAACAACAACACACAATTTATGTTAAAAGATTATTTTGATAAATGTATTATAGTCTTACTCATAAATATTTAGCCCTGAAGATGATGTACAACATACATCGAAACGTCAGGCCTAGAAATGGAGTTTATTTTCTTTTATTTGACCTAGGCTTAATAACGAAACAGTGAATAGAATAGAAGAGGTCAATAACAATTTTTGAGTTTATATATATATATATATATAAATATAATTCACAATAAACATGTGAAATAACAATCAATAATCAAACCCCAGTATGAAATGGGAAAAAAAGACTAAAATCTTTCAATCGTAACGAGCGGTCTTCGTCAGAGTAAAAGTAAAAAACCCAACTAAGTAAAAAAGTCACTTTTTCAGGTCCTAGTCAAACTAACATATTACAATCTTTCGTCTTTATTTTAAACCTTTTTTACATGCCCATATCACTGGAAAAAAAATTATATGCCATTCAGATATGTGTCAGATGTGTTTTTATAACGTGTAAAGCGATAAAAGGAAAAATAATTTAGTAATTATATAGACTAAATAGAAGCAAGAGTTCATTGAGTAGAAGATACTTCTACTTTACTGAAATACTAGTAAGGTAAAAGTTTACAGTTATTCTAATTTAATCATTCCTATTTCTGAAAGTCTAATATTTCTATTAAATTCATTTTCTTGTATCACTGCATACATTGTGATAATTCATTTTTGTTTAAAATCAAGTTACTATCAAACAGCTGTTCTTATCAAGTGATAAATCTACTTAAGTAAGTTTTTCATATTGCTATTAAACTTTAAAACGTCACTTTCTTCTAAATGAATCGAAACGAAATTCCATTTAAATGTTTTAATTTAAATTATGACTGATGTATAATTTTGATTTTCCTATATTTTTGAGGCCGGTGAAATTGATTTCAATAGGAAAAAAAAATGGCAGTATTTGGGATTTTGATTTTAACCTGGAAGACTGATGAAGTTTCGATTTTACTTACTACTTTATATATATTGTGCTAGTGTGAATGTCTTTGTGTGTGTGCAAGCAGTTGTGATGTGGGGCAGGTTAATTGAATCCACTAGATAGTTGTTAATTATTAAATCTGCGTTGGAGTTGTAAGACATGAGGCCTTGAAATCAGAACATGTATACCAACAAAAAACCATCAATAAGAGGCAGAGCAGAGCAGTAAACAAACTCCTTTGGCAGTCTATTTTATGTATTCTTGATTAAAATTAATTGAAATCCCACCAATTTATGTTAGTTTAATTTTAATGAATGGAAATTGACGATTTTTTTATAGTCATTTCTACTGAAACAAATACCTGTTAGATATATGTGAGGCTTTTTTTTTTAAAGAACCCCAATATAGGTAATTTGTAAAGTAATGTATAAATCAGAATTTAAATTAAGAAAGTATAATAAAAAAAAATGTTTCTTTTAAATTTTTTAATTTTTTTTTCATTTCTTTATGTCAAATATACTTACAGAAATGAAATATGTTCAATATAACAAATTTAAATACCTTTGATATAAAATAAGATATATTAAATGAATGACACGGTAAAATTTATGTTAAATATTATATAATATATATTATATAAATCCACTAGACAACCTGATTACGAATGTTACATCACCCATGTGACATGATTGCCGGTTGTGGCCAAAAACTAATATTTAATATCTTCATTGTTCATAGTTTTAAATCCTGTTAAAATTATCATCTTTGATGTATTTGTTTATAAAACTGTAAAACGTACTTCAGTAGCACTTGTGCAGGCAAATATTCGTTCTGTTAGAACAGTGGCCACCTACTTATTGTTTCTCTCCTACATCGACGCGCAGATGACAAGCACCTCTTGAGATAGTTGACTGTGGTTCTTCCAATATGATGACTTTAGAATACAGTCTCACGCGATCTTTATGGCAATAACCTTTTTATAAGTATGAACCTTCTCAAAAATAATTTAAGAAATTATGATATTGAATGAGACTTGAAATTAAATTCTACTACATAACACTTGGCTTACTCATAACAATAACACAAAACATTCATCTCGATAAACAGGGTTTCATTTGTCATAATATTTAGTTTAAATTATTCATGTTCATTCATTTTGAAAAGTAAATAACATTTATAAACAACTTTATTTTTTGAATAAATATTCCTACAAATGAACTAAAGCTAATGCCATACTCATACACCACACACTAACATTTAAAATAAAATTAAAAAATTGATTTAATTCAACTTCTCTTTCAATATAGTAGACTATAATTTACTTGGCTAAAGAATTTGACAGTTAAATGTCTAAGTCCTTGTTATAAGCATAGTGATAATGGTTTGTATGATCTTATGTTTAGTCTTTCTTCTACTATACTTAGGGAGAGTAAGGTCTATAAGATTCCATAAAAAGGTATTACCTGGCTGTCTTCTACAAAATGATTTAGTATGCAGTATGATTGGAAGTCTCATGTATGAACGAACATTAATCAGTTCATATTAAGTAACCAAGTACCTTACTTACACTGCATTTTGTACATTTTCGGTTTAAAATTACCAAACAAAACACGCATTGTTGTTTAATCTTTTGATCGCTCACCGCATATATACTGATATATATGCCTTGAGCATGTACTGATGGCCAGTCGCCGTTCTTTCTTTTTATTGACAAACATCCTTAAATGTCACTTAAGAACATTCATATTCATTGTCTTTAAATCTTTAAAATATTTTGTTTACCTTACAAAAATTTTTGTACACATTTTTTTTAGATATCTGCAAAATATATTCAACTGTATAGATTCAATTTTATATATAATATTACAAATAAATTGATATTGATATAGCTTCTCGATCACTGATTTTTCAAGTTCACAGAAGGGGTTTTTAAAGATTTTGGTCATCAAAATTCAGTTCCTGATTATATGCCGACGTTTCGCCAAAACTTTTGGAGATATAGCTTCTCGACCACTGATTTTTCAAGAACCCTTCTGTGAACTTGATTATAAACAAATATCTACAATATCTTACTGCAAAATAAAAATAACATATTATGGAAAACTTTTTAACTCTTTCTTGAAGTTATTATAGATCAGTCATTCAATTAACTTACAGAGCACCACCCGGGGGAAATGTAAAAATAAATGAAAATGTAATTTGTAAAAATGAAAAAAATTTGTATGGTAAAAAAAGTCTGGTTTACACTCAATTTTATTGTAAGTCAGTGTATTAACAATTATCAGTTATTAACAGTTATCAATTTAATACCATGATTTATTTGAATGTGTCTCAAGCAGTTTGACCACATATAAGGAATATGCAATGATCGTTGTATCACATCTAACAAGAGAGTACAGGCAGGCTTTTTATTGTTAGTTTATTTCACATCCTCTAAATAATTGGAATTTGTATCGTGCAATATTCGTATTGTGATAAACCTAAAAACGAAATTTTAAGATTCTAGAATCACAAGTAGAGCGGGTTGAAATATTTCATGTTTTTTTTTAAAAAATGTATGATAGTATATATTTTCCCAGCTTTATATTAACACAAATTACTTGGGGCTAGTTCTTCATATGGCTTAATAGCAAGCTGTTGTAATATCTTGGTTTTTATATTTACTATTAAGAATGGTAAAACATTTCGAAAATCAAAACAATCTCATTCATACAGTATTAATATTGTTACCTTTTTGTTTGTTGAAAAATTCTGACTGTCTTAACAGCTTTGATAATGACACTGAAATTCTTAATATACTGTTAATCGTTGTAGGGCTACTGTTTCTGGAGGTAGCTACTGAGAAAAGAAGCAGCTGCTCCCTGCAGTAACTGGGCCGCCTTTTCTCTAATGAGTGCTCTCCTCCGAACTCGGAGCTATTCCTGTAGTATCTGCATCGTTAACTTGATGCCAAATAAGACTTGCCAATTAAATAACTTCCTCTTCAGTGACCAGCGCTGCCTGTGTGGTCCTCAACCACAGCCGGCTTTTTTTTTATTTAATTCCTTATCTAACATTCTAATGAATTAATTCACAAGGTCTTCTTTTTTTTTATCTAATAATAGGTTTATGTGTTTTACTACTTCAAAGAAAACCTTGACAATGACGACAAAGCGAAGTTTTAAAATCTCACAACTGCCTTTCAGATAGCACAACCAGATAAAAGGAGCTAGCAAACGAATGTCATTATCCTGGAGCTCCTATAATACGGCAGTCTAAATTAATATTTTCATTATCTTGGTGTATGGCCAAGGATTGCCTGGGAAAAGCAAATATCAGATATATTTGGTAATTATACTACCTTTATAATTAATTTAATTAGTATTTCAAAAGAACCCTGTTGTTTATGGATACTATTTAAGTTTGAAAAAGGTATTTTATTTTTTTTTGTCCAAATCATTATTACTTTTTTTCTAATTTTCTGAACATTTGAGAAACTCGATATTTTTTTATTTAACATTAAATAAACATGAAATGAGTGTTTTATCATAAAAAAGCTCATGACTTTTGGATTATCAAAGTGACAATATAACATAAAACTGGAAAGGATACCGTTAAAGTCTGTCTGTAGTTACCAGTTAGATGTGTTAACCGTAAGTCTAATAGCACTATATTGAGAAATTTACTTTGATTTTAACTTTGTTCGTAAGTGATTTAAATTAAGAAATTTCACATCAAAATTTTCTATTTAGATATTTAATTCGAAATTATTTAAATTTGAAAATTATTAAATTCGAAAAAATTTTTCGAAGATAAATTTGTACTTAGATTAGTTTAGAAAAAGGTAAAACTTTTTCTTTGATGTTTCGAAATAATCAGGGTGTTTTTTTTAAAAAAATATTAAACGCAATATCTGTTTTATTACTTATTTTACAAATGAAGGTATGTAAAAGATATATTTGAAAAAAATACAGAGTGTTTGGACATAATAGTTATTTTAACAACAGTTAAGGAAATGAGTGAGGACAGAGAAATTTGTCTTTTTTGAACGAAGTCAGAGAGCCGAGATTCCAAACGCGTCTAATCTTTTATCCCATTTATATAACTCCATTAGTTTTATATTCACAGATTAAAACCTGCACAAGATACCATTTATATCTGTTTGATCATTAATGACGATAGGGGTAAATGGAAAGCAATACAGGGCTTATGTAAAGCAAAATAATAATGCATGATTGCGAAAATCGTCGCGTGATTAACCACTATCTGTAATGGTAGCTCCCATAACTAATACAGCAAAAACATTTCAGGTCTCTAGGAATCCACAATATCATGCATCGAGATTCTGAAACATTTGCCCTCAGATTTTAGTTCTTTTTAATGATTTCTAGTTTTTGATACAGTGATAGTAGTTTCTACACAGTGATAGTAGCCACATGAAAACTAATCCATCAATTAATCATTTAATTAAATCGATGGTCTACTATTTTTAATAACTGGTTACTTAAACTGAATTTTGAATTCACAATGGATGTTTTATTTAATTTTTTTAAACTCTCTCAAAATTAGTTGACAAAAAAATGAGTTATATAAACTCTGCAATATCTAATAACTGATTTGTTCCAATGATACTATTAGTACAATAATCTAGTTATTTAGAACTTTCTCTAAGGTATATATCAGTGTTTCTTAAACTTTTTTACTTCAGGGCGCACCTATGAAACCAAACCAAAACTTTGGGGCGCATCACTAATTTTAATATAGAAAATTTAGTCCTGAGATTTGATAACAGGAAAATGATTGGAAATTAAAATGTATAGTTTTTTTTTAAGAAAAAGAAAGAAAGAGAGATAGAGACAGAGAGAGTGAGAGGGAGGGAGGGAGGAGGGCTAGTAAAAATGATTTAAATTCCCGAGTAAAGGCAAAGAGGAAGTATTATCCATTGATGCTTAAAGATTAAAGAAATTTACCTTCCAGTTCAAAAAATGAAGTGGCCGAGACTTGACTCAGACTTAAAAACCACATACTTGGTGTTTTCTCAAATAAATTAAAATGATGCAAAAACTAAAATATAACTCTATTATATAAAGTTTATCTTCTGTTAACTTGGGGCGCACCTGCCTACCTTCCAGGGCGCACCAAGACGCCCGGGCGCACCGTTTGAGAAGCACTGGTATATATATTATATATATATATATATATATATATATATATTTCGTTGAACAACTGACCGTATTTCACTGATGTCATTTTCTTCACCAATTTTTCAAGGTTTTTGAATACCTTCTTCTTTCCTTCATCCAAACGTTGGAGAATATTAGTTAAGTGGGAATCGACATGTTTCGACTGGCTTCCAGTCATCTTCATATGCTTAAATGAAGGACTCCTTCCAAATTTTACAAATATATATATATATATATATATATATCACGAATTAAGAGCAAATAGGTGAGAGAAGAAGAGATACTGGAATATATCCTGTTATTGCAAAATCGGCCAATACTCACTCTATGCTTAGAAATCGTAATCACTCTTCTGATTTATTTAAAGGTTGCTAAGTCCTCATTACTTAAATAATATTAAAAACTTAAGCGTCGGTTCACAGAATTCCAGGCTATTGCCGCTATTGTTTGTTTAGTGTTAGAGTTTTGGTTTGCGTAAAATTCACAAATTAAAACATTTTTTATCATGACGACTAGACAAGCTTTATTCACACGAATATAATTATTGAATGACCATCTTTCTACTAATTCAACTTCACAAACCAGAAACTGTAGCCGAGGATCAAGATAAGACAGGGTTTAAACAGGCTAACCTCTGATCTAAAGCTGCACTGTATGTTATTTAACGCAACATTAGCAAGGATAATTTATAAATTCTCGAAGATTTTACCCAGCCTAAATGAAGCTGATTAGCTGATAGATTTTAATATATCTAGCAACCTCACAAAATTTTTACCAACTATATAAACGTGTTTCAATAAAGCTGAGAACTAACGAAGGGTAGGTATCTATTGGATGACAGTCAAAGCTACGACCGTCTTTCAAGGTAGCGAGATAAAACAATATTGCTTTTTCTACTAAACATTTTTAAAATTGACAAATATAACATTATCCAAGTGTTGAGAAAATATTTCAACCTGTTATAATTGACATGCCACCATGAAGGGAGGGTAGAGTGTAGCACCCCCTGCAAAGAGTTGTAATTCTGTGAACTATTCACTATACTGCAGTTTGATCACATTCAAGTGCTCCTGCAAGAGTGCTAGCCATTCTTGAGGTTATCAGTTCTATTATTCTACTCTCCTTTGTGAAGATAATTCTGAGAGCATAAGTATCCTTTTTTTCACATGGGGGGGGGGGGGGGGGTGAGGAAAAAGGTCCTGGAGTAATATATCTAGTATACTTATCAGTCTTAACTTCTTTTTGAAGAAGTTAGTATGAATCTCCTGCAGTATCCTGAACATATCCTCTCTACATCGCTTTCAATATTATCGGTTCCATATGGATAATTTGGAATGGTAATCCTCTTTCCGTTATATAAACCATTTTCAGTCAGTCCTTACCGCCTTTTAGCATAAAGTTTTAGCAGCCCTGGTGTACATATCATAATGCACCTTCAGGTGATCGAAACCGCGTTTATGACTACTTAGAGTTTTGAAAAAAAACTCGCTAACATATGTGCTTTGTACATACACATATCTCAGTCTACCATCGTTGCTTGAACTGTCCCAATCTCTCACTTTGTCTCTCACTCTTTTAAGTCATCACTCTCTCTTAGTTCTTACCAGTCAAGTTTGTCTACTTCCTCCTTTAATTTATGTACTACGTAACATTTTTTTATGACAAAATTACATATTATTAAATTATAAAAACATTGTGTGTCTATTGGTTTCAAAAGATAATTGTATTTCGTCTTCTCTTTTAGGCGTTTATTGGCTTAATCTTACAAGGATTGAATAAAAGGCTAACAAGGGCGTTGACAGATTAAAGAGATATTTATGTATTAAACAGTTAATTCTATGGGAAAATTTAGAAAGGTCATTGAACTTGGACAAGTAATATTTTACTTTGTTAATCAGGTTTTCATATGAAGCCTAAATCTATTTAGGCAACCTCTGATCTGCTTAGCCGTGAAAACTGATTTAACTTGACATATCGAAATTAATTTAGCGATTTATTAAGTTGTCGCGCAATATTAATTATTTTAAAACTTAATATGGAGTGAAAAGCTATTATTTATGTTGGAGGTCTGGGCGGGCTAATGCGATTTTATTGGCTGTTAGCTGGTGATTAAGGGAGTACCGCCGAGTCCTGTGTGGCCCACTTTCCTTATCCGGCTCAAGCATGGTTCCGTTTAAGGAGGTCCACTCAACTTCCAACTCTGTAATCCAACTCCTTTTTTTCACTATCTCTTTCTCCTTCATTTTTTACGCTTCCCCTTAATCGGAGGTTCAGCTATATCTCGTTGTAGAGCTTGTAGATTTTTTTTTTCAAAATTGTCGGCTAATTCAAAGAAAATCAATTTTTCAAAAGAGACTGAATACTTAATTGAAAATAAATCGTGTTGGCTTGAAAGACTAGAAGCCGTTTAGTGGTTTTAATGCATGTACAGCTTAAGAGTTTTTTAAACATGCTTTAATATGTCCCTAGAAGTACTGATCAACATTTAAAATCCTGCCAGAAATCATTTACCAAATAACGGATTGTTATCATTCAGAAACGAAAACGCCAAAAAATGATATAATACTAGGGTGTAATCTGTTTAATAAAGCTGGGTGAGTGCGTGTGTTTCCAAAAGTTAGTGCGAACGATACACTCAAGTAATGAAATTCATATGTTGACCAAACATTTGGCCCTATAGTCTAGATCTACCCCCCACTGTTTTTGCGAACTACTGCACTACGGGAGGGTTACTTTTTTGGCCAGTATGTAATTTCAGACACTTTTTTCTCCTTTGTACTAACTCTATAGTATAGTATAGTATAACTCTATGATACAAAAGTCTAATAGTATAGAGTCTATACTATTAGACCTTTGTATCATAGAACTGACAGCATCATTGGACATAAGTAAAAATCAAGATTAATTTTTTTTTTCAATAAGCAAAAAGAACAGTTTTGCAATAAAATGTTAAATTTTAGATTTATAATTTATTCGGAAAGCATTTCGTCACAATACAGGCTACACTGTTTGACGGATTATTATAATGAATAAGGAAATGACACTTTTTTGGAGGATGGGCTGAATACTTTTTTACCGAAAATACCTGAACACAAAGAACGCTATGTACATTCTTTGATTTAATATTTTTTTTACTTTACACGGATGACTTTCTATTAATGCTAACTGCTTTAAAATGATTTTTTTTTTGAAAAAACTATCAAAGTTAGTATGCTATAAATAAAATTTCAAACCATTGCGAATACTGCAAAAGGTCGTTTGGATCTAAAATAACTGAAAAATGAACTTGGAATAGCGGATAACGTGTTTGTTATACTTGTTGGATTTGTTTACATTTACTAAAATTTTTTTACAAAAAATCGTGTCAAGGAGAATTGCTATTTCAATGTTAAGAAAGGAATAATTTTTAGTGAGTTTATATGATATGTGAGAAGATTTAAACAACTATTACAGCAAACTGAAATTAACGATATATTTTAAGATATTTTCCAGCTTGTGATGAATGATTATCCATCAGAAGTGTTGTAATCAATCTGCATGTACTAATTATTTTTTTTTTATACCTGACATATATTTTTTGGTTGTGTTTAAGAACCCAATTGTTTTTGAAAAGTTGGTTTTTCAATAAAAAGTTTTGAAAAATTGTATTGGAAAGTTTATCGGAAAAGTAGTTTATCGTTGATTATAACAAAACGGTTACCACTTATAAGCCAGCTCTCTGGTTACCAATAAACTTAAAATGTATTAGACATAATGTTAATATGAATATTTCATGACTTTGGATGTTAAAGAGTAATTTTAGACTAAAATGTCAATTATTATGTTCTATCTGTAAGAACTTGAGATGGTTTTAGAAAATAATTTTCTTGGTTATTAAAGGACATTTGATAATAACTTGATAATTATTTAATAATCTACTTTTGAATACACTGAATCATACATGTATATGTATATATAAGAACTGTAGAATGGATCGCATCCCAAAACTAATTCTTTTGCGGATTTACTACAACCGATACTGTGACCACTAATGATTGTCCTCGGGAAAGTGTTTTTCTGAGGCCTCTATGGTGATTCCTTGTTTACGGCCTACTGAATATTTAATAATGAAGATTATGATACACAAAGATATGCAGATGATATTATTATAATAAGAGAAATGCTGGATGGTAAGTTATTGAACTTATGAGGCGTGCTATAAAAATGTATGAACGAGGATTAAAGGAGAAAGTACATATGTATATACACCTGCTAAAAGAGTTCTAACCCTGTACTCAAGAAGAAAGAAAGTATATCTTAAAGGCCTGTTCATTAAAAAAGCTTAAGAGCTATGGAAAAGTTTTGGGGTATTATTTTTTCTAAAAGACAAAATTGGGAAGTTATGTAGCACATAATTTGGCTACAAAGGCCCTCAGTTTGTGATTGTTCTAAATCAATGATTTTGAATTCGTTATAATTAATAAAATGGATATAGCAGTAATAAAACAAACAAAATCATTAAATTTATTCTTTACGAGTTTAAATATAATTCAAGAGGTTAATATATCATGAATTCTCTATATTACCGGCACATTAAAGCAAAACCAAAACTGAAATGTGAACGAGTTTGATATTATGCCTACTTACGGTAAAGTTTATTGCAGGCCCACCATTTTGTTCATTGAACAAGAAAAAAAAACAAGTATTAAATATTTCCAATTCCTTTCAAAATCGGCTACAATTTATATGTGGATTAATTGACAAAAAAAAATGAAAGCTTCCCGTCTTTAAATCTGAAAGTTATACGAAGTGAAAAAGGTAATCCTTAACACCCTGGTAGATGAAATCTATTAGTGCTGGAAGAGTTTTAAATTATTACTTCTTTCATTTGATAAATCAGAAACTAAATTGAGTTCAAAATGTTAAAAACGTGATTAAAATTTGCAGTGCATTTTTTTAAAGTAAAAATACGAAGTATATAAAATTATTGTAAAAAATGATCCCAAAATATTTTCCAAAATGATTTCCCAAAAGACTGTTGGCAGAAATAGTATTTATAGTTCACTAGATATTTAGAACTTTTGAATATTTCATTTGCTATTACTAGATGAAGTTAAACTTTTTTTTGCATAGTATTCACATGCATTTCAATTTTTTTACAGTCTATACAAATCATGTTGAAAGCGTGATGAAGTTATTTTCTCCACTTGACGGCAGTTGATGTTCTTTTTTGACTTCACTTCAAAGCATGTCATCTCGACGTATGGTACACGGCTTTACCAAGCCAATTTTGTCCCTTGAAGCCTTTAGATGATTGGGAGTCAGCAGGTGGACTGTCGGAAGCTCTTGTCTCCTGCCTGCAGTCATTACTGCCGCCTCGTCTTCAGGTCCAAGCCACATCCGCCATAAATCAATCCCATCTACATTATGCTTTCTATTTTAACTCCCAACCACTCCATCCCCTCGGCTCCTTCTACAAACTCCTTAACACGGCTCTCATCTAATACCAGTCGATTATGCAAAGCAACTTGTTAAGAGAAGCATTAAAGCATGCTAGGCCTTCAAAAGCAACATTTCATCTAATTGCCCTTCTCCAATTGGATGATTTACACTCAGTAACCCGAGCCTCCTTCTGCCCTAATTACCCAAGCTTTAATCATAAAAAAAATTTAATGAGCCACTTTTCGGCCTTAATGTTGTATTATTACTTACAATGAACTCTGTGCATCAACGGAACTTGTCTTAATCCATTTGTTTTTCTCCTTAACTGAGCATTAATTTTTAAATTACGGCTTTCTTTGTTATGGAAAATACCATTATTCAAAATATCCTTTACATTTTTTTTTTTTTTTGGTTTTATATTCGGCTAAGACGTTTCCTTCATAATATGTCTCTATTGAATGAGTTCAGAAACTACCATATTGTCCCTTAAATTTCAGTTATATCATTTTGCAAATAGCCACGTTGTATAAACCCAATCAAAGCACATGCATTACTTAGTTATAATATAATGAATTATACTTCTACATGCATCAAACAAAGGAATTTTCATGAAGTATCAAAACAGATTCCGACAATGGATAATTATAATATTCAAAAATTATTTATTATATTTTTTTATTGAAAATAATTTAAATGGTGAGAAAAATTCACTTTGGCTGTTTGTAACCAGCAATAATAGAAGACAAATATCTGCCTATCGTATGTACTTGTATAGGGTTTAGAGTTCAAATAATTTTAGTTATGCAGAAACCTGAAAGAAGACTAAAATAATTGTGGTTGAAATAATAAACAGCTTATTTAAATGGTACACATTAATAAAACCTCAATTATATATTTTCTCTCATAAGCTAGAAAACACCAAACACCACAATTTAATTTAAACAATTGTTACTGATTATTATATATCAAAGTAGATATCCGTACTTTCCCTCTGTTTATCTATTTACTGTCCTATGTAATTTAGATACCTCTACTTAATATAAAATGCATTGGTTTTGAATTTTAAACGAATGCACTACTTTATTGAACTAAATGTATTGATTATATTTATATAATAATATTTGTGCAAATTTAGGTAGGTGAACGAATGCGTTTAGGTGCTTTTGTGCACGTGTGTGTTTACTACCATCTTTTGAACATTCATCAGTCGTGCGCTATTCCACATTACTAATTTTTAATTAAATGAAAAAAACTATTTGATTAGGGAAATGACCGCAATAAGGAAAACTGCAGTCCCGTTTTGATTTATATTAACTCAGTTATTTTGTTTTTCCCGATATTAGCTGCCGTAAGGATTGCTTACTGCATTATTGAACGATAAAAGAGATAGAATAAAGTGACTGTAAATACTTCCATATATCATATATATATATATATATATATTGGTATACTTTGGGAGCAGACCTTCTTTTAAACATACCTCATTAAAGATCTTGCCAACATTAAGTTTAGTATGTTTCCTACATACCTTTTCAAGGTTTCGAATGCTTCTTTTCCATCTTTGTGGTATCATATAAATTAACTCACCGATTTTTTTATCTTTAAATATATTTTTCATTTTACATGTCCGACGTTTCAGTCTACGTTGACCATTCTCAAGGATTCTATATACAAGGTTTTTTTAACAATTCTAATAAATACTTATTTACAATCACTTCTATCAAACATAACTAATAATACAATATTCTTTAAAAAAAAAAAAAAAAAAAAAAAAAAAAAAAAAACACTACCTTAATAAAATTGAGTAACAGGTTTGCTACAAAATTCCCTACATGAACTTTTTCACAACATTATTTAAATCACTAAATAGTTATTTTTTACGAATGTAACTTTAAAATTCTGGAAAAACAACAGGACTGATCATTAAGGTTCGGCTTCTTTTCCTTTATGCATAATGATTCAATTATATGCAGCCTCGTGTGATTATTGTCTCCATATAATACTTCAATGTTGTCTTCCAGCATTTTTCTACTTAGCCTGCTTTTATGTATGTTCATTGTGTGTTCTTTCGAATTTTAAAGTTACATTCGTAAAAAATAACTATTTAGTGATTTAAATAATGTTGTGAAAAAGTTCATGTAGGGAATTTTGTAGCAAACCTGTTACTCAATTTTATTAAGGTAGTGTTTTTTTTTTTTTTTTTTTTTTTTTTTTAAAGAATATTATATTATTAGTTATGTTTGATAGAAGTGATTGTAAATAAGTATTTATTAGAATTGTTAAAAAAACCTTGTATATAGAATCCTTGAGAATGGTCAACGTAGACTGAAACGTCGGACATGTAAAATGAAAAATATATTTAAAGATAAAAAAATCGGTGAGTTAATTTATATGATACCACAAAGATGGAAAAGAAGCATTCGAAACCTTGAAAAGGTATGTAGGAAACATACTAAACTTAATGTTGGCAAGATCTTTAATGAGGTATATATATATATATATATATATATATATATATATATATATATATACCTCGAATAAAATGAAAGGTCCGTATAGAGAATTTATGTGTGTGCGAGTACTTCGCACTTCTTCCCGATGACGACGGATGTCGAAATATTGAAGTAAGTTCTGTAGTGTTTTTCTGTGTTCTTTCGTATGTATTACAGTTCATATATATATATGAGAATGTATAATTTATGATGGAGAAATTCCAAAAACAATATGTCTCCATATACAAGAGCTTTATGTTAAAGCGAACAACATATCAATGAGCTTTAATAACATATGAATGAATAATGAAAATTGAATACAATTAATTGAATGACGTATAGAACTAATGAAACTTTGAAGTAGGGAAAATAGTAAAAACTTCTTCAATGCTTTTCATAATTCAATTAATTGTATTGATTGTTCAAGTAATTCATTCTTATGTTATTAAAGTTCATATATATGTATGTTTTGTAGATGTAAAACTGAAGTAAAACTCTGAGTGTTCGAAACACGTTGTTAGTTTTAACATTAAGCTGTTCTGTGTGGAGAGGTAATTTTATTGAGATTCCCCATAATGAGTAAATAACACACTATAGCATATTGAACAAGCAATGAATATACAATATAATTCTGTACCTAGTTCAATTTATATTTGATCGTTTGATACTGGTGAAAAATTATTTTCTAAAAACCGATTAGCTGTTTCTGTATCCAAGAATTATAAAAGACTGATCAACTATTTAATGGAAGCAAACAAGTGTTGTATTAATAGGGGTAATTTTTTTTAACCCCTACTTTGGAAAAGTAGCAAAAAGCGTAGGGAGTAGAAAGCGTAGGATAGAAAAATATAAATAAGTTTTCAGCCAAAATATTTAAAAAAATATTATTTAGATGGACTGGAAAATGTTTGTTTTTGAAATCACTATTTTTTATATCACCATTGTAAGTCTGTCACTAGGTGATATACAAACTAGAATAGATTGTTTTAAATAAAAAATACAAGAATTAGAAACTTCTATAACATAGAATCTTATATCAACTTAAATTTATAAAGAACGAAAGTGTTTATTATGTAAATTTAATAGAAATTAAGAGGCTAGTGATTAAATCAATGCAATTTAATTAAATTAAATTAATTTGAGAAAGAATGAAACTGACTAAAAACAATGAATGATACGGTAAAGTTCAAATCTTTGACATTGTTATTAGAAAGGGATGTAAAGGAGCAGTACATCTCTAATTCGATAAAACTGTCGCAATCAAATTGGATACTTGAAACAGGTTATTTTTAACAGTATATCCGAAAGCAGGTTTTATACTTCCTTTGAATTCCGTTAGAAGTACATGCTAAGTTCTTTGATTGTCTTTGCACCCAAGAATGAACGATGTTCTTTATATATTCATGTTATGAGTGTGTCACAATATTTAATATATAAAGTGTTGGGATTATTTATGAATCCTAATTATTTTTTATAAAATAAAAACCTTACGTTTGTAAAGTTTTTGTTCATATAATATATATATATAGTCGCCGCTCTGTCTTCCTGCGGGACTCTTCGCCTCCTGGTGACGACGATTGTCGAAATATAGAAGTAAGTTATTCCTGTGTCTATCTGAGTGCTATCTTTTTTAATTGGTATATATATATATATATATATATATATATATATACGGTACTGTTTTTTTGTCCACAAATTACTAACAAACACTTTTTCTTCTTCTTGGAATTTGGTCAGGGTTAATATATGGAATCACCTTTTTGCCAACGTTTCGTCTTTATTTTAAGACATCCTCAGGGCTATAAAAGTTCTGAGGATGTCTTTTACTTCGATTTTATAGCCCTGAGGATGTCTTAAAATAAAGACGAAACTTTGGCAAAAAGGTGATTCCGTATATTAACCCTGACCAAATTCCAAGAAGAAGAAAAGTGTTTGATATACATATGTTTCCAACGAAAAAGTATATATATAATATATAAATAATAAACATAAAATTATTATGTCTCACTACATCTTTATGCTCTTAATGAATGTCTTATTTATATGAAGTTTAAACTTCAAGGAAATATGAATTGAAGACAATACACTTTAACATTTGTAATATTCCGATCCTTTTATTGGACGGAAAGGAAGTGATACATTAAGAAGAGATAAGTGCTCCCCAATAATATACTATGTATCAAGAATCATTTGATTTATAAAGATTAATATCTTTCTCGTTCATTGTTTGCCTGTTGTTACTATAACTTTAGCACTGGGTCTCTCTTACATTCTCTTTTCTATTTCTCATTTAGGATGGTCATCAAAGCATGTAACTTCCATTCAATTCGTATAGGTGATTTTTGTTTTGCAGCAACTTGGTTCTTTCTTTAGAGATTTGGAAAGTCTGCTGGCGAGATCTCGAGTAGACTGTTCGATAGCATCAAGCACGCTCTGTACAGTACACCGGACTTGTAACAAGCTCTGTGCCCGGAATGGTCAATATCTCGACCACTTTCATTGTGAAACAAACACTTGGTATCAGCACTTTTATTACTCAACTTCAAAAAAATGCATACATATAGCAAAAATAAAGGAAATCAATTACCGTGTTAAGGCTATTATTAAGTCCTTAAAGATCTTAATAATACGCCTGCATAATACAAGAGTAAGAAATAAACTTCTTATTTTCAAATAGTCATTAATTATAACTATTATCACAAAAAAGGTGTATTTTTATACCCAAAATTATTAATGCAGATTTATAACAACAATACTTATTTTAAAAATATACGAGGGTCGTCCAGAAAATAAGTTCCGTTTTGGTCTGTAGGGCGGTAGGAGTGGTTTTTGCCAAATCCGGCAACACCGCTCGAAAGAGGAGAGGTGGGGGAATAGAATGAGAGGTGGGGGACCTCAGTCGGTCAATTACCAACGTCAGGGCAGGTAGTTGAAATGGAGCCCTCCATGTCACGTCCCGCCACCTCGATCCCCGTTCCCTCTCGAGTTGTTTTGCGCGGAGTGATTCAATTTCTTTATGCACAGGGTTTCAATTCAGTTCAAATTCACGAACAGCTCATTTCTGTTTATGGAGAAGGTGTAATGAGTGAATCAATGGTGAGGAGATGGGTACGTGAATTTAAGGCGGGAAGACATTCACTTGAGGATGAAAGTGGGAGAGGCAGACCCTCAGTTGTGACGGACGAAATTGTCGCAGAAATCGACAATGCAATTCGCAAAGATCGTCGTTTAACCCTGGATGAACTCCACCTGAGTTTCCCAGACATCTCACGATCCCTCATCCATGAGATCGTCTCGGAAAAACTTGACTTTCGGAAAGTTTCCGCCCGGTGGGTCCCTAGAGAGCTGAATGTCTTCCCGCCTTAAATTCACGTACCCATCTCCTCACCATTGATTCACTCATTACACCTTCTCCATAAACAGAAATGAGCTGTTCGTGAATTTGAACTGAATTGAAACCCTGTGCATAAAGAAATTGAATCACTCCGCGCAAAACAACTCGAGAGGGAACGGGGATCGAGGTGGCGGGACGTGACATGGAGGGCTCCATTTCAACTACCTGCCCTGACGTTGGTAATTGACCGACTGAGGTCCCCCACCTCTCATTCTATTCCCCCACCTCTCCTCTTTCGAGCGGTGTTGCCGGATTTGGCAAAAACCACTCCTACTGCCCTACAGACCAAAACGGAACTTATTTTCTGGACGACCCTCGTATATCAACTATGGCAATAAGCTGACGCAAATTTTCAGGGTATGCATTGAAAAATAAAAAATTGAAGTGCGCTATGTTCGACTTTATTACAAATTAGTCCACATTCAAAAAATATAAACAATCAATTTCAATTAATTATTTATTTTAATTTGTTTGCTGACTATAAGGTCTTAATCATGATTTTATTTTGATTCTTTGGATAATTGGTAACTGTTAAGTAGATGTGTTTTTTCTAAAAAGGAACGGTTATTATTAGCACAAATTTAAACTCTGCCGTTGGTCCTTTGGTAAAATCAAAGACGTAATAATTTGTAAGACTTATTGAAATGCATTATTTTCCTTTGTATACAGTTGGTACTGGTAGGAATGGATAAGGAAGGTAACAGTGTGTGCGGTTATACAGAATATGTGAGAATAACCTGGGCCAGTGTTAATTATCTGAATGTGCAGTACAATTCACAAGGGTAAAACAAGAAAAGGATTGGAATGGAGTCTATACTTGCTTCAGATAAATATCCCAAATAGGTGTTTCAAGTGGATGAAATTAAAAGGGCATTTCAATGGTATTACCCATGTCCAAAGAATGAAAGCTTTATTTTTGAAAATGGGGGTACAACAATTGTATTTTTCCCTATCTGATCATAATTTAAAAAAAAAAAAAAAAGAACTTACTCCTGTTAAGGTGATCCCAGTTTTCAAAAATTATTTTCTACGAGAAATAAATTACACTTTTGAATGATACAAATTTTGTAAACTAGAGCAAGTAATTTTTAAAAACATTAAATATTTTAGTGTACAGTAGTGGCAAAAATGTAATTTCAGAGATGTGGTTGACATATTAAAGAGTAATTAATTAAAAAATGTTGCCATTTTCAATTACGATGAATATAATTGCAGAGTATTGTAGTAAATTTTAGAGTTTATTATTGTAATGTATAGTTTATGTAGTGGAATATAGAGGCTGCTTTAAATAAAATTAGAAAACTAGAATGTATTTCGATAGTCAGGTTACATAACATAAATATTATTATATTTGTGTGTTTGCTGACGATCCCATTAGCATAGGTTACAATTTTAAATTTTTATGAAATAAAAGTTCTGGATTGTGAATCAAAACAAGTAGATACGTATGATAAAAGAGGTGCTTCAAATTGCAAGAACTGTAAACTCATGAAATAAAAAGAGAAACATGTCAGTCTTAGCAAATTATATGCAATATTTATTTCAACATGAATTAAAATTCTTTTGCAGTACAAGGTTTAGATTATCGTCAGGTCAAAATATTGTTTCTTTGTGTTCTTTTCTTTTAATCGTCTGATAAGCTGCCCTAACATAGTGTTTCATACATATATATTATATATTCACTATTCTGACTTGTTAGTTAAATTTGAAGGTCGTCCTATTAGAGAATACTGTATATTAATACCGCATGACTGATAGGGCTTATGGCGGTTAGAACTAATTTAGGACCTTAGGAAAGTGAACCGGTTTTCCAGAACAATCTTGAGTTTGCGGTCCACCGCAGCCACACACCGCTTCAATCCGTCACCATTAGCTCTATAAGAACGACAAATAGCTAGCCTCTGGTTAGCCTTTCCAAAGCGATCAGCATTAATATTAAACAGGGCCAGCCAACTTGCAATAAATAAGCGGTCACTCTGCTAATACCTTGCTTATTTAGTTTGAAGTATTAGCTTAGTGTCACCCTTTCAATAGTACAAATTTCATTATTAATTCTATTAACAAACCAATGGTATGCGATGTATAATGTTAAAACATTTTAAGCCAAGTAGTTATTTATTATGTTATATATGATTATTTTTTGTGTAAAGAAAGTATCATAAATAACAATTAAATGCAAAACGGAGTTTAAAATTGTAAAGTTGAACTCACTTCTTATACATTAATAGTCTTCAAAAAGTATTTTTTGAATATTTTTGAATACACTCTCGTTTATGTATAAATAATGTATTATACATATGTATGTATTAATAACGATATGTATAAATAGTATTTCTCTGCAGTACTATTTCATAGATAGTACTAAATATTGAAAAAAAAAACATATGGATGAGTTAAGCCAAAACTGCTTGAGTATTTCAAAATTACAATTAAAAATTTTATATTTTAAATAAAATTATACTATTGCCTGTAAGCAATATTAAAGTTTTTTTAAAAATTAAATATTGAATCAATTTGTTCACTAATGTTGTGTCTAGATCTTTTTTAAAAGGAAAGAAATTATCAAATGTAGAGTTTGAAAAACCAAATAAATGAGAAGAATTCAGTACATGAACATTCGTGGTCACAAACATAAACCGACCTTACATAACTGAGGAAGAGTTGGCCACAGCAAAGACTTGGCCTATAATAGTGGGAGTATCTACTCCTGAAAGTAGGTACTTGAAATAAATTTAAGCAAAATCTAAATAAAAGATCAGAGAAACCAGTGAAGAAATACAAGATAAGAGTTGCATAAGCAACAAATTTCTGTTTCATTACAATTGGACAAACTAAAATATTCCCACATACAAACATTACGGCACTCACCAAATGATTTTAATTATAGCATATCCACTTTTTTTAGGACATTAATAAATAATAATTAGCAATGAAAAATAACAGAGTGACAAATACCAAGTAAATCTAATAGTGGACTGTGAAAATAGACCATAATCTATTAACCCCTCTATTACTAACAATCTTATAACTTCCAATTTGTACTAAGTTAAAAAAGGTTTTACTGAATTTGTGGTTGAGTTATGCAGTTTATTTTTAAAGTATGTTCAAAACCAACTTTTCCAAGGTAATTCGGCTAATACGGTTAAAGTAGCATAATCGTAAAACCAAAATCAATTGCATATTTAGAATAAAGGAAGGTGCAGTATATTAAAGTTACAAAATTTAGTATAAAATACTAATTAGTTATTAAAATTAGTTTATTAAATATAAATATTAATATACTAGTATACAAATATAGCTAAAATTTAAAACGATTCATTAATTTTCTTAATAATGAAGCAGGTTTCTGCAGTCATAATGAGTGTGTCTTCTATGTGTATTGAGAGAAGAAGTGATATATCTCCATATTGATACATTTTATTTTCGAATTTAGCTTATATACATATTCGTACAATTTAAATTTAAAACCTAGAAGTAATCATTCATGTTTCTTATTATTCTGGTATTGCACTTTCTTCTGAGGAATGGTAGAATAATAAGAAAATATCTATTCCGATCGATATTTGGAACACAAGTTTCCCATCAGTTGAGGGGGCCATGTCAGGTCAGCCCAGTGGCAATGGCTCGCCTCTGGACTGGTCTATACCCACCCTGGCACATCGTCTCTCGGGGAGGACAATAAATCGTCGGTCGCTAGCATGTACGATGTGAGTATCGTCTAAAGATATCCACCTCTGGCACATACAGTCTCTCGAGTTAAGGAACAATTAATCGTACGGTCGCAATATAGAATCAATGTACGATGTGCCAGGTATTCCAGTGGCTAATAGATATCTACTCTGAACTGTACACTTTGTGGTTATAGGAAATCTACTCTGGCCTCGATTTATTTAAGCGGGAGGTGGAAAAATCTGAGTACGTCTTCCCTCAGAGAGGACGTTAAGCCATCGGTCTCGAGCTTGTAGTTCTCATGCACTAGTTACAGTTCGTGAATGTACTTAAAATATACTCTAAGCCTCGAATTTAATTTAGGAGTCGGGAGGTGGAAGAATGTCTTGAGTACGTCTTCCCTCAGAGAGGACGTTAAGCCATCGGTCCCGAGCTTGTAGTTCTCATGCACTAGTTACAGTTCGTAAATGTACTTAAATACACTTAAGTCAAGAAAATTACTTTGAGTCCTAATGAATGATACTGTTCTATGTAGTGGTCAACTGCAAAGGTGCTGTCATTTGGGCTACACTAGACATGTTCTCTCTTGGACGTCCAATACAAACTCTAAAAGTTATTATGTGATATCCTCAAGGATAATGCAGAAAGATCTAAATACTTGTTTGCATATATACTTTATGTAACTGATCTAGCTTAAGGAGATTGTCTATGTAAACTAGCGGTCCTTTTTATAACCTGATAAAACAGTTTCAGCAGAGGTTTGCATTAGCAAAAACGCAAGAAAAAGTCTGTTTTTTTATTTTATTTTATTTTTAATGCCTAGGCTAACCAGCTACTCGTATTCCGCGACTTGTCTGCACACGTACTGGTTCTTCAAATATTAGCACTAGTAGTTAGCGAGCGGGAGGTTCTTGAGACTGTTGCATAATGCAGCTATTAGAGGACACGCGTTAACTAATGTAGCCACTCTGCGAGAGGTAGAGGAAGTGCTGTCTAACCGCCTCTTCTTCCCGCGTCCCAACCTTCATCACCCGCCAGCCTCTGCTTCCAACAAAACGCTTCTTTATAAATAGTTAATGTCCATATACCTTGCATTTTCTTATACTATATTAATGGCAATACATTATCACAAATTTTCTTGTAGGGTGTCAATAAAATCATGGTGTTGGGATAACAGTTTCATGAATTGGTATAACTCTAAGAGACAATATGGGCTTAAATCCAAAAGTCAACTTAGAATAACTCAAACCTGTACTACGTATGGGATTTGTTTATATTAACTTAGAAATTAACGAATTCATTTCATATCATCATCATCATCATCTTCATCATAATCTGTTATGATAACAAATCTGTTGTCATAACAAATGCTGTTCGCAAAAATAAATTGGCTTTAAAATTATAATGCCGTGAAATGTTCCAATGTAGAAGGTATTTTAACGAAGACATCCAAATGGATTCCTAATTGATTAAGGGAGAGTTGAAAGATGATTTGATATGAACTGGTTCAATTTGGTTCAAATTGAAAACCAAAAGTTTGGTTCAAATTTGGGGTTTATATTATAACATTAGTAATAAAAAGTATTAAATTTCAATTCCAATGGCTAAAGTAATATACTTCATACTAGAGATTTTCAAGATCTGAAATGTTGTTCCTACACTTATTTAAGCAAAGAAAATTAAAACATGTTAAAAATAAAACATGAAACCTAATGTCTTACATCAAGAAAGATAAACTTTCAAAAAGAATTTGAAAATACAGAATAAGAAGCGACTTTGTTTTAAAAAAATAATCATGAAAACAATGAATAAGCCATAAATACAGTGGCGTTGAAAGATTTCACAAAAAAGGTACTGCATCAGAAGAACACTCAATAATTGTGTCTGGTAAACTTTATAATACTTCAGTTAATCTATTGTAATCAATTCTTTAATTATAATACTAATTATAATATAGATATTTCTATAGAGTGTAGCATATATACACTATTATATTAATCTCAATTCATATGTCTAATATTTAAATAGATATTCATTAAGTTTAGTAGTATCTTTATTCAGCCAAGTTGTGGATAGACCACTCCAGCTTTTAAAAATATCTGTGTAGGGGAATGCCGACATTTTTCATAATATTATAATACAATACCTCTTAATTTGTATTTATTCATAGTTTATTATTAGCCCAAGATGAAAGTTTTCCTTCCATATAATAATCAAGAACACGACAAAGAAGGACTTTTGTGGCTTAAAGCACGTAAATCAGTCTAAATATCGAGGTGAAATAATGAAGGAAATATATAAAATTATTATTATAAAAACATTATCATCCAAATAATTTAAGTAAGCACATTGTTTATAAATATACTTGATGACAATTAAATAATTTTAGACCCTCATATAAACCATATTTTTCATATTTCTAGATTAAAGTAAATACGTTAAAATAGTTTTCAATATAAATGTCCTGGGCGTTACTTTAGCATTTTGTTGCACACAAAATAGATGTAATTGTTTTGTGATTAATAATTCTTAATCTATTATTAATCTAATAATATAACTAGTGAAAAGTTTTAGGAAAGTAATCATTTATCAATATACTTATTGAATAATAACAACCAAATAAATGCATCTGACAGTATTTTAAAATCGGAGTCTACTTTTTTATTTTAAGGAAACAATTATCATATATGAACAAATACAAACAAAAGTGTTAGTAGATATCTCTAACAAAAAAACTCTGTAGATAACACTTAAAAAGTATTATCAAAGTTCATTCATTTTAAAATTGACAGAGCGAATATGTAGAATACTCGTATACTGAGATGTGTCGAGTGTTGCAAAATGTTTATTAAGTATTAGTTTAGTTTTGCATGTCACATATGTATGTGGGTAGGCTGGCTATTCTTTGATTGCTTCGCGTGTTTTTAATGCTTTAGGGTAATCTCTCTCTATTTAGACTCCTCTGCATCTATATCTGTCTCTTTGCAATGTCTGAACCAATTTAAGTAAAGAAGATTTCTTTTAACTTAAATTCCTTACAATTTTTGTAAAGATTTCATTCCTTACAAATTTCTCAGTACAGCCTTTTTAGTCAACTTTGTGGAAAGTTAAGTAAACGTTTTATAAATTCCTTATTTTCTGCTTAGTATTTGGACAAAATTTTATTCTTTTTACTTTACCCTAAGTAAAGTATAGTGATCGTGAAAAAATTCTATCTTGAAATTTTGACAGAATTACATGTTTTGAGGTCCCAATAGTCGTTTTCTGAACTTCTTTCGATGATGTCAATGTTTCGATGAAAAAAAATGTTTTCTGAAAACAGGTTTTTGGCAAAAAAATTAACTTTCCCGTCGTGCATAAGTCCTACAAAACAACAGAGATCATCTATACTATGGGGTCCATTTTTGTGTAAAATATCAACTTGATCGATCCATCAATGATTCTGGACCGTAGCGTGGTAACAACAATGCTAACATACTCACCCACCCACACAGACACACACATCATAATCAAAAAAACTTTATGAAACAACTTTTGGGACCTCTAAAAATGTAGTTCCTTAGAAATCTCGACATCAAATTTTTTAAAGATCACTATAGTTTAGTTATAGTAAACTAAAAATCCATCCAAATATGTTTGTTATAGAGCTTTCTAGAATATCTTCAAATGTTACAATGTTTTTGAAGAACAAAGTATTTCTATTAAATTTAAAGATCATATGTTATTTTAATATACAAACATATTTCTCTTAAACCACTTGAACTGCCATAACATTTTTGTATTTGGACGTTTATATATATTTATTTATAACATACAATGATTTTTTCTTGATGTAGTCCATGAATGTTTTTAGTTGAATGAGATAAATAATTTTTTTTCTTTTTACGATTTGTCACTTTTTATTCTATGAATAAGCAGTCAATGTTAAATTTAATCACTTAATATAAATAGACTGAAAGTCAATAAATTTTGATAATTTATTATACTGTCCAAATTTATTTCATGCAAATGAGTGATAACAACAAAGTATACTTGTTTAATTCAATCATTGTTGATGTTATAAAAATGGAATTATTTAAAGATATAGTCGTAGTTCTGGATTTGAGAAAAATATTGCGTTGATTTATCTATAGAGCAAGTTGAAAGAAAAAAAAGTTAACAAGTTAGAGTCTGTCGGTGATAGGAATTCATATATTGGTTGTGTTGAGATATGAATGAGGGGAGATATGGGAGGTGAGGAGAGGCTTGGGTTGTAAGAGGGAGGGCGGCTTTGGAGCGAGAGAAGGCCGTGTAACTGTCCACGAGAGGGTGGAGACTGCCTTGACAGATAACTGAACGCGGCCTGCCAACAGGTGAATCGCCTGGTAGTCTCGTCTCTATGATATAATAGCCCTTGTAAACTCCAAGGCAGAAAGAAATTACTGTCTTTCAATGTTTGAATGTGATTAATTTGTTTGTTAGGCAAGTTTTAAAGTACTAATGGCCTTTAGAAGAATGACCAGCAAACCTTTATATAAATGTATATATCTCTAACATTACTCTTCAAAAACCTTTGAAAGAACCTCAAACAAAAAAAAAAAGGAGGCAATCTTAGGCTGCCATTAACTTTAGAGACACCGCATTCCTCTACTGAATTCTCTACAACTGTATAAAGCATTCGGAAAAAATCGAACCGTGCGAAAAAAACTACTCGATTGATAGCCATCCAAAAAAGTTCTAGTTGGGTAATTACATTCCTTTTGTATCTTGAAATCCTTTACCACATTCTTTGTTAACCGACTTACACGAGTTACCTTTTTTGTTTCCTAAACATGGGGGTAATTATAGCTCTCTTGTCACGTATCCAATTCCTGTTTAAAGACCATGAATGTATTATAAGATAAAACAATGTATTATAGGCAAGTTTAGACAAGCACATAAGCCTAGTCAAATGTTTAAAAAAGTGGATATCGCATAATGTTCTGTTTTGCAACGCTCCGAATAAAAACATTCCTATCTCACTTCGTTCTCCTGTACACCTGTACCAAAGCAGCTGTAGGACCAACTATCTATCTGCATAGGTATGACAACGGCAAAGATCCGGACAACCAAGGAAATCACAGTGTCTGCTTCACAAATATCACACGCACTTGATAGAATTAACGATGAAATCTATTAATAAGGAAGTTAATGGTAAGAACATCATCACAAAAAGAGTAGTCTAACACTTGGAATCAACGCTATTAAGTACTTTAACTTCAATCGTACATACTAATAAGTCATTTCACAACAACCTTTCCTCTCACCCAAATCCATTTGTACGAATCCTTGCTTCCTCCTCACCTTCCCAGAACCCACCAAGACGACTCAAGAGAAAATGGCCCAGGGATCTACTATTACAATAATATACTTTAAAAAAAAAAACAAAGCGAGAAGTTGAACCAGTGGGTTTCATTCTTTGCTCATGTGCATCGATGTCATTGTGTAATCTATTACTACATATGCCTGTTACGCATAATATGCGTAGTTGTATATTTGTAAATAAAGATGATAAAAAAAAAAAACGTACATACTAAGAGGCGCTTTTGCCCTATGGAATAATTACTCTACCAAATAGGTACACATTATTCCTTATAAAAACAGGCGTATACCTGTTGTAAACACAATATCACGTTGTGTTTCCGGCGTGCTTCGTCACCCATTCTCTTTTCTCCTAAAGACGGATCATCCGAAAATTTGAGTTTGTAAGTGTGTCTCCTTCTCTGTGTTGCTTTTCTTCGTTTTTGAGCTGATTTGCGTCCAGTTTGGATCGTTTTTTTTCAAATTTTGAGAGATATATATATATTATATATATATTATATTATATATATAATATTATATATATATATATTTAATGATAACAAGGAATATGCACAGAAAAGAACCGACAAAAACCACTTGATCAAGAGGGGATCTTAATGGCTTCAATGGTAAGCCAACTAACCTCTGGCTGCGTAATATCAAAGACTAACTCGAAAGAGAAACGAAAGAAAAATTTTAACAAACCGAGTAAATTAAATGAACATCTATAAAATAAATAAATTACTTCAATCAATAATTTATAAAATGAGTTGAAAAAAAACAATTTAAATAAATAACTGAACAAAAATCTGGAGTAATGTACGCTCAAACTACACTATGTTTTTTTTTGAAATTATGGTCTAAATTATATCAATTATAAAGAAAATGTAATCATTGTTGTATCACAATCTTTAAAGTGACTACAGGTAGAAAATAATAGTCATTAATTTTTGCCGTCAGATTTTTTTTTATATTGTACAATTTTTAAGAAAGGACTATGTAATATCCCTATCGAAAGAACACATATTTTAGTAGGTTTATATGCATTAATCTTCATTTTTAACGCACTTTCTTAACGAATATATATATATATATATATATATATATATATTAAATTATGAATTCTATCAGTTATGTTTTACGGTTATAATATTTGTTTGTAAATGTAGTGTTTCTTTCCTTCACGTTTCACAGAATCTATTTTTCTTATACCATAGTGAATTTTTAAATATTTGTTGAGAAAATGTTTTATAGTTATTTTTATGTAAGTTACTTAAACATTAATGAAATTAATATTTAGTCAAGGAAATGCAGGCGTTTCCTTGACTACAGAGATAGATGACCGCAAAAATAGTAGTTTTTTTCAGCAATAGGTTTATTTATCTGTGATTAAAGAAGTTTAGTATCAGTATGAAATTAGTATTGGGTATTTTTTCATTAATATTAATTAATGTAGTTTAATGGTTTTTGAAATGAATATTCACATTTAAACCAAAAGTTATTGTAAACAGTCTTATTACCGTTGAGCGAGTCCATATAAAAATGCATGACATTAAGGAGCGATTGCTTTAGAAGTGCATATAAAAACTAGTTTCGACCCACTGAACGAAACTTTGTTTTGAAAGAGTAGGTTCAAATGTTGTGTTAATCATACGCTATTAAAGAACTGGCGGAGTGTGTTTTGTTTATCTTAAGTCTACTACTAGGCGTAGACTAGAATCTCAGCCACTGAACTCTGTTTAATAACCTTGCAGTTTAATATACATATATGTATAAAATATACAACATAAAAGCCCGGCTTCCGATTCGATATGTTTACTAATGAAGCCGACGTATGTTAATAGGCAGTGACTTTTTATCTTGGAATCAAAAATATTGTGCACAATATATGGGGTCCATTAATTGAAAAGCTTCTAATTCGGATGAAGAAACATCAAAGGATTTAGATTGAGCGAGGGTTTTAATTTTATAAACATAGTGGCTTCTAGCTGGTTGGCGCGGGTTATAATTCATCCTAGTATAATCTGAATAAATTTAGATGGCTCTAAAGAGAGCTTTCTTTTGGGAAGCAATTAAAATATCATAAAGAACGTTAGCGGGTGAAGGAAGTTAGTTTGAGTTATTTGAAGAATATTCAGAACGTGATAGAAGTCGCTATTAGGGTTTGACAATGCGGTATATAATTGTGGGCTGGTGGAGAGATGCAGGTAAGCCTGGGTAATCAGTGTTATTAAAGAATGCTCTCCTGGGAGAATACGTAATATTATTAGTGGCTTGAATAATTGATTTGGAAATAAATCGAAAGGTGTAGAGGAGGCATTTGCATAAGGGTGGCTCTTGCCTCCCGCGAACTGGGCCTTCAACTGGACCAGTCAGTGGTTTTCGCTAGGATTTGAATGGAAAAGGTGTGGGGCGAAAAATTAAAACCAAGTCGTAGAGAAAAGACAGTTCTCAGTTTATACCGCTGGTCTAGACAGGCTCTAAATATCAATCCACACTCAGTCACTTTCAGTGAAAAAAATATGGTTTCATATTCAATATTCTCTATATTTCTACGAGCGAAAAGACAAGAGAAGTGACAGAAACAGAAAACTCCCAGTACAACTGACAGTTATCAAATTTTCAGTTTTAAAATAAAGGTATTAGGTTAAGAAGTAGAACAAAAATGGGAAACGAAATGAAAAGGATATTAACAGAAAAATAAAATTATCAAAATTGGAGAAAGAAATATTTAAAAATGAATTCATGTAATTAAATTAATATTTCATTTTGTCTAAAAGAAGAATCTAATTAATTTTAAATAAACAAAATAAATTACTTAAATGGTTGGAACTTCAATATATTTTTTTTAATATACAAAAAAAACCCAATCGCCTGAAATAAATAAAACTTCAATTTGGAACTCTATCTTTAAAAGCATGAGCTTTACAAAACAACTCCCACAATCTACAATATTTATTATATTATACTAAAAAAAGTAAGTAATTTTTCTGTATTATCCTTATTGTAAGTGCAGGAGTAATTGATTTATTTTACTGTGGCTTCTATGAAAGTACATTTTTGATAATTGTTTATAACAAATGTGATGGACTGCTTTTATTATTTCCAATTACTAAATAGAAAGAAGTTAAAATTCTTAGAAACGATTGTAAGAACTGAGATATTCTTACCATTAATTATATATTATAATCTATCAAATAAATTGTCAGTCATAAAATTATGCATTATTACTTATTACAAATAAATAACTAATTACATTTCTATCTCTTGTTGAAATATATTACTTAATATATGATTAAATTTAATAAAGGAAGTTAATTAAGACATCTAATATTAAATGTATGACTTTTTTTAGTCCCACACAAGTGAGTACAACTTAAACATCAGTCTTTCTTCGTTTATTTGTTGTGGCGTTGTTCAATTTCTGTAAATCTGACAGTGTTTAACGACTTCAAAACTAGTAGTACTCTAGGTGTACTCTTAATAGTGTACTGGGAAAGTCGTTTATGATTTCCTAATGCAACTTCATCGAATATTGTCACCTTATTTTGGGTATCATTTAACAGAGATTATATTTTAAATTTTGTGAATGATTAGCCATTTTTATAATATATATATATAATATTACTAGTGTAATTAGGTAGCAGACCTTCATTAATACATAAACAATTAAATTTCTAATGTTATAAATAACGTGAAATTAAATAACGTTGATTTAAATTTTTAAATGTATGTTAACTAAATATTACATGGAATTTACAAGGAAATCTTTTGGTGATTTATTACACTTAGTACCAAATGAATGGAAGTGTGAGATCAGAAAACTCAAGAAGCTAAATCGAAAAATCATCCATAGAGAAATTGGCAAGAAATTTATTGTGTATATATATATATATATATTATATATAAATATATATATATATATATATATATATATATATATATATATATATATAATGTTTTAAGATGATACAAACACAAACTAAAACAAACATTACTGTCAACGGTTAGATATACCAAAAATTAAAGAGAAGTTTGTTTGTATTCTTGTATGTGATTCGTGAAATTTGTTGATTTCAGGATCGTTTGTTTACAATTATAATTAAACTTGCAATAATAGAAATTCATATGAATTATATTGATTTCAAGTTGAAATTAGTGATTATTATCTATGATTGTTCAGATAAATATTATCTATTTTATAGAGTTACTATGTATTGAACTCTGAATATAATTGTGATTGACGAGTAAATACAGACCTGAGACATAAGTGATTAATACATGAATGAATGAATGAGATAATTATTTAGAGAGTTAACCCATATTTACATTACGGGGGTACATAGTTGAGACTAAGTTTTCTACCAGGCTTTTCCATAGCAATATTTGAAACCTTACAGCTAACTTAAGGCAATTCGCTAATAATAATAGTAACAATAATAATAAAAATTATTAATAATGGTGGATATTCTATAAGTTATAATAATACAAGTAAATAGTTGTTTTTGTATATATTGGGCTCTACAGAAATAAAAAATTATATATTGTTCATCATGTTATATTTACTTAGAAAGTTTTAAAAACAAACTCAAGCCTCTGGAATAATCCAGTGCAAGGCAAGTATAGAGCATCCCTCTTCTAGTTAAGTGTAGGAACAGAAAAATTGAGTATTTCTTTTTTCAAAATCAGCACAGACTCATACACCGTTTTTGGTTACATTTTTTCATGAAGACAAATTACATTCTTCCAACCAATCTTTCCCAGTGACCTACAGTTTTAGATCTGAAAGATTGTGATGACAGTTTCAAATCCTATTAATTTACATATAACAATAATAATTACAAAATTTAATGAAATAGCTTGCAATAATTGTTTAATATTATTTGTATAATAGTTGAAATATATTTTAAAAAAAAAACAGGAAAATCTGCAAGAATAAGCAGGGAATTAAAGTACATACGGAAAATCATTAATGAAAAAACAGAAACAAAGTAGTAACCCTCTGTATGTAATATTCACTGGAATAAGAAGCAATGCTAACTGAGTTGTTTATATAAAAACGAATCAGAAGAGTTTATGATGAGATATCGCTTAGTAACAAATCCTTGCAAAAACATGTACCAAGATACTATAATGTGCCTCTTTTCACACATATTTGAAGTCCAATTTTGAGATGTATTCATCGTTATACAGCGGATTACCAAAATTGCTCAAACAAAAGGGCTTCTTTGTTGGTAGTAGAGTAGCTGCGACTTGTTCATCCTACTCGCGAGTCGCTGACGCCGTTCCTAGGGTGAGTGGCCGTTAGTCTAGGAGAATTAGCCCTCCGGTCGGCAATCCTTCCCGACCACAACTGTCCCACGGCAAATAGCAAATGAATATTCATGCCCGTCCAAACTCTATTCATAATTCTCCCCATCATTGTCCTCCTCTAAATAGGACTATGCAAATCTGATAACTTTCAAAAACTATTCAGAACCAATCGATTTCGTTTGATCTGGAACGACCTTAAAATTGATCTGTCACTGGTTTAGGATGAATGACTTTCTAGTCGGGTCTTTTTTATTATTAACTAAATGCTGCCCACCTAGTAATATTTAACTGTTTAATTTGTTTTTTCTTTCGTTGAAATCTAACTGACATGTACAACTATATTTATTTTCTTACTTTACTTCTTATTCTTTGAAATCGCCAGTCATTAAATCATCTCCCGTAATATTCATGCTGTAAATGGCTATTATATCCTTACACTCTCCTTATACAATCTTCTTTAAGTAGTAGAGAATATGAAAAGACAAATTGAGCCCTATCAAATTATAACAAGAATTTAGAGTGACCTCCACTCAACTAAATATAGACTTCTTGTCAAGCTTTTGTATGATGAACTAAATTGTATGATTGATTGGAAAGTATAGAAAACCAGATTAAATTAGAAAATTGAAACATTAAATAATTGTACAAATTGAATTTTTTCCTAAAATTGTAATTTGATTCTTTTTAATAGAATACATTATAACGTTAAATCTGTTAAACGTACGTACGTAATACGTAACGTAACGTATTAATTACGTATAATTAGGCAACGTAATAATTATGTTTATGTACATAATACATTATTACGTACAATCTGAAAAGTTTAATTTTAGAACATATTGCTGAATTAGTTTAGCACTTATGATAAGTTATACTTATCAAAATCTATATTTGATTGATAAAAGAAATACTTAATAAAATATACGTTTAATAGATTGAATGAATTAAAAAGAAGTTAAATAAATACCTTTATTAATCCGCTGAATGTATTGTTATAAAACAAACGTAAATATATGTGTCTACTATACATAGACAGTATAGAGGTCCTCTAACTCTTATAAAACGATTAAATGATCTTATTATACTGGCATTCTTAATAACCTAAATTCGTACAATCTTTATATAAACATACTCTTATTATCAAACTTCAAAATTAAAAATTCAACTTCATTAAATAGTTGAGTGGAAAAGCTTGATTATATATCATAAAGTACCTTTCATAGAAAAAAATTTTTATCAGAAAATATGAACCTTTTTCTTTATGGCTGATCACTAAAAATAGAATTATATATGAATGGAAACAATATAACTCATTTTCAATTAATTTGTTCGTGTTAATTACCAGAAGAGTGGTTATGGACGACGGCCAACTCATAATACATTAATAATAATAAAAATATTTAGTTGGTAATTATACGTATGCATAGTCATGGATCAAGTGTTTTATAATAAGTGAAATGGTGGAGCAACCGAACAAAAACTGTAAACAACCAATTAAGAGGCATTATCTGGAAAATATGAAAAATATGACTCATCTCTTTTAAAAAATGAAAATCAGTGAATAATTCCATTTCGTTCATTACTGATAACTAACCCATATTGAAGTACAAATAATTTATGTGTGTAATAAACTGACTCATTGTGACAAAACATTCGTAATATGTTAGAAATTAAAGCCATTACCTATTTGTGAAGTGATTTATCATGTAAAACACACGTAATTTATATTTATATTTTTAAAATTAAATAATGTGAAAAAAAATAATGTTGATTTGTTGTTTTAGATCATAGTTTGCCAACCTGTTGGACGTTGGACTGTCAGGCAGTTTAATACATGCGTTCACGTCGCGACATGCTCCTCTATCGTCCAACCTGCCATCAAACAGTTAACACCAACGTGAGTACAAACTTTGTATTTCTATTACAATTCTTTCTATTGTTTTAAACGTTTCTAAAGTTTACTTATTTTTATTAATCATCAACAATGATTACAGGTATGTACTTTACAATTTACTTTTGTGAATCAATTTAGTAATGGTAGAATTATTTATCGTACTTTTATTATTTAGTAACAAAACTTCATTTTTTTATGAATTTATAACAAATTTGAACCTTCAATAATAATCTTAGCTATTTATTCTACGTATCTTTAACAAATTTTGGAAAATGTACAGTTATAACCTATCCAATATATATGTAACCTACTTCATCACATCTATTTAATCCTTGTATATTTATATGGTATCACTATTTGTAATATACATAGTAATAATGATTTCACTATTAATTTAAAAATCATAGTAATACATTATTACTATACTTTAAAGAGCACAGCTATGTGGAATAAATTGAATGATATTATACTAGGTTATGAAGGTTACTTTATCATGAATTCTACTATTCACATTTTATTATAATAATAAACATGAATATTTTAGTAGACTTAATAATTAATAATAATAATATTAATTATTAATTAACAATAATATTAAAAATAGTAATTTTTTTACTCCTATTATTGGTTTTGAAAACGCAATGCATAAATAGTCATAAAATATAAATACTTAGAAGTAAAATAAAGAATAAGAAATCTTTGTTTCACATAGAATAAATGAAATATTAAATAAAATCGTTGATATTTATTAGTAGTACCTATGAAATTATATCAACATAAAACTATGCAATAATGTTTAGGCAATTATTCTAAATAAATTATGATTTAATTAATAAGCATATGAAAAGTAATTAGAAGACAATTTGAACATAAATTGCTACCTTCTAAAGAATGCAATAATTAATAATTAGTTATTATTAGTCAATAATAAGTTAACATTAGGAATGAGTGGTAATATTAATCGTCATACCTCGTAGGTTGGCTGGATAGTTCGAATATCCAGTCGAATTATTTCAAATATCAGTCGTTTGATGGCTAAAAACATCGAAATAAAAATGTTATTTTAGTTCACGCACACACACATCTATACATAAACCAATTGCATGAAATGGTTCCACGAACTAAATAAATACTATCTTCCTTATGACAAGGATATCAAATAAATGCTAGTAGTAAGTACTTTCTAGTAGTGATGTACTTTCACACAGTATGTTTGTACTTCGTATGTTTTTCTTGTATGTTTGTTCTTTATGTTTGTTTAAATAACATATATATTATTTAAAGTATCTTATACCATCATTTTTCTCTTCTATTGTATATATCCTTGAATTGTTTTATATCTTTCTTTAACCTATCTTTTAAAGTTTTTACCTTTTTCCTATTTTATTGAAGATTATCTTTCTTCAATTTTCTTTGTACTTTAATATATCTACTTTTTTTTCTTTCTTTTAACTTTTACGCGATATAATGTTTATCGCTAAATTTAGTATAATATATATACTAAATTTAAGAAATGGTCCACAAGGGCTATAAAACTTTAAACTACACAAAGCAAGAATTATTCATACGCGCTCCGTCCTTCGACGTGGGGAGATCTCTCTCACTTCGTCCTCTCTTCTAGTCAACTGCTGATGACGAACAACAGTTCGAAATATTGAATTCTGTACATGTGCTTTTTATTTTTTTTTTGGTGTCGTACTTTGTGTAATATATATATATATATATATATATATATATAATATCACTTAATTATGAAGTGAAATCTTTCACTCGTCTCCTGAAGACGGATTACTCGAAAATTTGAGTCTAAGTGTGTTTCCTTACTCTGTGTGTTACTCTTCTTGAATTTTGAACTCGTAATATATATATATATATATATATATATATATTATAAGCTTTTATTTATTCTTATGGAATTTGGCCAACTACTGTTTCTGTTAACTCCTAACAGAAGGGTTGGTTTGTAATATAGAATGTGTCAGTCAGATGATGGTGAATCCTGGGACCACGTCTCAATTTAATGAGACTTATCCTAAGAAATATCTACCACTTTTGACACTAATATATATATATAGTACATACAATTTATGACTCATCGTGTATAAATGCTGTTTATAACAAATCTCTTAATAAGTTCTCACCTATATAACATGTCATACATAATACTAACTCACGAACAATTCGATTGCACACAGACGTTTGTCACCTAACTTTTGATTTGTGAACACAATTTGAATTGTGGTGTTTCAGGTAGCATTATCATATATAAAATATCTAACTATGAACAATGTGTTTATATTGGTCCTTCATATGTTATACGTATAATATTTTCACTGTTTGACAAAAATAAATATTTACTAAAAATGAACCATTGCAATTGTGTGAAATGATAAATGGAACATGAGTGAGCTCGGCTGAAAGTCCATCATCTTTGATTGAGCCTCTATCATCTACAATTCTCGCCCAGATTCTAGCGAAATTGATCGGTTTTTCAAGTGAAGATTTAGTAGAAGATAGAAGGAAAAAAAACACCGTTATTTGTCCCCGAGGGACGGCTTTTGAAGAAGGCCTGTACTGAAGGTGACGTCGGAAAGGAATCAGACAAAAGAATTATGAAATAATAAGTGTGGCATTAGCGGTGGCGTGGTGATTTACGGGAAGGCAGGTCTTGAAGCAGCTGCCTGCAGGGATATTGGAGCGGCTTTTCCGAAATCGTCCTCCCTGGGCTCTCACGCCTCCAACACCTTCCCTCAACTTTATTATACTAAATGACTCTAGTTCAGAGTCAAAGGCAAACTTCTCACTCCAGTGCTTTTCGAGTATTTCTAAGATATTTTATTTACCATAGAATACATTAGGCAAGTAAGTTGAATGTATCTCTCTCATTACAAAAAGCATATACTTGTATGTATCAGCTATAGGTACAATATATACAGGATAAGTGAAATGCAAATAACATTATTACTTCTTTACTTTTAAATTACAAAGAAATGTTTACATATTCTAATATACTCGTACAAATAATGCGTCTATCCTTCAATAGGCGACAAATATGTTAGAATGGTTTAAAACCATACCCTCAACTAATATCTCTAAATTATGAAGATATAGATTGTTTAAATGCATAACACATTTTAACTGTAGCTAACTTGAAAGATATGGTAGTGAAAGTTTAATTTCAAGATCGTAACAGAAATACACGTTTTGAGGTCTGTTGAGTCCAATGAAATAGCTATCACAAATTGTTCCTGTATTTTCATGACATCTTGTGTATGCATCGAGTATTTTAAAATCCAAAAGATTTTTAATGGTAAGACTTAATGTTAAATTTGATTTAATTAATCATTTGATGTTTAATTTACTGTTAGTCCTGAAACAAATCAGCAAGATCAACACCGACTTTTTTTCTTTTTTGAAGGCCTTTAACTTTTTTTTGGGGTATTTAGTAGATTAACATACAAGTTTTATTAAAATCATTGTAGTTTAGCTTTTTTGTTGGAATTTAATATATATTGAATGGAATTTGTGCATAAAGTGCTCTTCAGAATCAGAAGTTTTGATTTAACTACGGATCGTGAAAACTGTAGGTCGGGTTGAGAGTGAAGCTAAGAGTGGTGTTTAAAGGATGGTGATACGCTGAACGTTAACAAGTATGAATGACCAAAGAGCGAATAATAAGATTATAGTAGGACTTCAATGTACTGGAGATATGTATTGGAGCAGAAGGTCCTAAGAAATGCAACAAAGGAAGTCTATTGGGGTGTAAACTGTCCCAATTACCTGTTCAAATGAGCCACTGACAAGAAAAGCTGCTTGCTTGAAATGTAATGCTAGTAGTAGAGAACATGTACCTGTACATGTGGTTAGCCTTACTTCTCCGAGCTGTTGAGTACTTCACAGCTATTATAACTTGTTTTATTCACTTGTTCATTACTTGATTATTGATATCAAGAGTACATTACTCTATCTTCAAAAGCTTTTTTACACCTAATATAGTTGTAAGCCTATAATATATAATAATTAAATGGTTAGTTAATTTAATTGGTAATGGTTTATGGAACAGATAAGGTTAGCAAATAGGTTATTGTAAAAATTTTATTGTTTTATGTTTAAGAAACGTTATATTTTCTTAAATTGAAGTTAGTGCTTGGTTTATGGACTAAATTCCTTTTATCAGATGCTAAATGCAAGGAAAATTAATTAAAAAAATAAAATAATTACCATTTTTATTCAACAAATACCTTTATATTATAAATTAATTATATTATATTATTATTATATTATATTTTATATATATATATATAAATTATATGTATATATATAAATAATAATATATATATATAATTAAATTATATTATATTATTTATTTTAAATCAACACAAAACTTATCTTCTATTCTTTAATTCTCTTATTTTTTTGGTAATAAACTTAATTAATTGATTTAAAACGATAAAAATACTAATAATATAAAATGTAAAATTTCTAGAAAGTTTACCAAGGAACTTAAAAGTAGTGATATAACAACTCAAACCTAATCTATATTTATAGCAGTAATAATATAAATTATAGAATCTAATGCATTAATTAAAGCTTCATGAGCTCGAAAGAGAGTAAAAGTTGATTTTATTTTCTTATTTTAATAAAGAAAGTAGGTTTCAATCTTATGTTTTATAATTTAGATTACAGTTTTTGAGGCAAAGTTAGATGTTAAGATAAGATACTTTCATAGGATACTGTAAATAGTGAGGTAATAAAAAAGTTGATTAGATTAAAAAAGAACTACACTTCATAGCAACTTTTATTCCATTATTATTTATTTCGAAAATAAATAGTTCGATTTTCAAAAAACATTTTGAGGCCTTGCATCAGAGTCAGGATATGTAACAGAACATGCATGAAGACACACCCACGCACACATACACACCACTAACACAAACACACACACACACACACACACATATATATATATATATATATATATATATACAAACGAACAATAAATATATAAAACACGAACAAGTAAAATGAAGAACAAAGGTGATCCAAAACATTTTATTGGTCATCTTTTCAGAGAAAAACAAATACTTATGTTTACATATATATATATATATATAATTCAATGTTTTCTTATATCGACCACATATATTCAACACAATTATTTTTATTGAGGTTATAACCAGCATCAAACAGTGAAATATCTTTAAGCCAACGTATCGTCTATATTTGTAGAAATCTTCAAGGCTACATTAATACAGAAATTAATTACTTTAAGATGAAAATATGATGCAATATAATTTAACTTATATATATTTTTCATGTTACTGAAATATATTTTGTATTGATGTAGCCCTGAATATGTCTACAAATATAGACAGATTAAGAAGCATTGTCTTAAATGTGTTTTACGTTTGGCGCTGGACGAAACCTCGATAAAGAAAACTAATGATATTATATATATATATATTCTGAAGTTAATAAAGAAACTAAAATAAATAGAAAAAACACACTTTCAGTGATCTTTGTTTTCAACCATTATTGGTGGAGCAAAGGGATGCCGTTTGGGTGACCAAACTCACAACATAACAACTGTTAGAGAGGATTAGTGTAGCCACACATGTACTCAGTTAAAAAAAGGACTACTCAAAGCTTTTGAGGGTATGTCGTGATGGGAATAATGCAAAGAAAGTTGAAGATTTACTGTATCAAGAAAAGAATAGAATAAAGAACAAGAAGATACAGTAAGTTACAGAATATAATAAATTAGTAGATGAATAAAACAAAATTGATGGTAAATATTACAACTATAGTATTTACAAAGAGCATTGTAAAAAAAGCTTAAAATCACCAAATAAATGAAAAAATGAAACATAATTAATTTATACAAATAATTAGGAAATATAGAATGAATAAAACAAGGGGAGATTTTTTTTATTGTTTAACCGATCCCCTAGCGGGTTATAACGTCAGCCGTTTACCGGATTTTTGTTTGATCAGTGATTCTACAGATTGATTCTACATTGGGAGTCCTAAATTTTACCAAACTCAAGTACATTTCGAGTAGGGATCTTTAACGAGTACCTGAGATTGTACAGGCTCGGGACCGACGTCTTAATGTCCTCCTGAGGGACGTGAGGGACGACGCACTCAGATTTACTCAACTCCCGCGTGAATAAATCGATTACAGATGGGGATCGAATCATGGACTACCAGCCAAGAGGTGAGCGCGTTAACCACTGTGCTAAACTGGCTTCTAGGGAGAGTAATACATCATAATAAATGTATAGTTTAAATATATACAAAATTTCAGAAATATGAAAAAAATTAGTTTAAAAATTAAAGTAATAAATCAGTAATAAATAGATTGATCATTTAAAAACGTTTACATATTTGAAAATAAAGTTCAACTATAAAAAAAAATATCTTTTTAGATTTAGCTCAAATGCACTGCACTCGTTGAGCAGCCAGATATGGGCTTGTTCTGAAGATCGCAGATTAATACTTCTCCTATTCGAGGGATTTGACGTATAATCTGTAGCTCGTAAAAATCATTGAATGGTATCCATATTTGGCATGGATGGCTATGAGAAGGTGAGAGTTACTGTTGACGGAAGCTCATGAAAGTTCGCAAGGAATCTGAGCATTATTCATAGACGCCTGACCTACGTAGAAGAAATGTCGTTTCATTCATTCCAAATGGTAGACTCAGTGAAAATAATGAGTTTTACTATCGTTAAATTCTAGTTTACATTACTAAAATCTTGTTATAAATTGCTAACATCAATATGTTACTAATACTTGAGTCCTTATCAAACAAAATTTTTAATTACTGTAAACATATAAATTCTACTGTAGAAGGATGTGTACTAGTTGTGAAATGTGTGGTTCTACGGGTACAATATCGACAGGCCATGGTGGAGTGGCATTAGTCACAGACTCTCTGTGTGGGCCACCTTCTCAGTGACAGCCATCTCTCAACCACACCCACGCAGACAACCACAAATCTAACACCGTCCCTCTGAACCGCTGATTTCACTGGTCTTGCCAAGACTAGGTCGCTTAATGTGCCCATCCTCTCGGTCAGTTAGACCTCACACGACTTTATTGCTTCGACAAGATAAATATCCTTTGCCTGGGTGTCGCGTCATATTCACCTCCAGTCTTGACTTATCTACTTATTTAACCATTGTTCAAATTACAGCTAGTAAGTAAGCGTTTCATCTCAATAACACTCTG
Organism: Hermatobates lingyangjiaoensis; assembly: GCA_026182355.1. NCBI lineage: Eukaryota > Metazoa > Arthropoda > Insecta > Hemiptera > Hermatobatidae > Hermatobates > Hermatobates lingyangjiaoensis. The sequence continues at coordinate 7,620,599 of JAPFBL010000015.1, forward strand.
ATGTTTTAAAGAAATTCTATGCCAGCGACTACCTGCAATATTTTTTGTGTTATTGACATGATTTGTATGACGCGTCATTCGTATTCACTTTTTACAGATTAATGTTAGATCTATTAGAATATTGTGACAAGCTTTTGAATTTTATTATATCAGAATATGAAACCCTATATATGAAACCCTATAGGACCCCCTACAAGCACTCTTCCAAATTGGAACATGCATAACCAGTGCAAAGAGATAAAGAAATTACTTTCCATACACAATATAAGTATTAGAAGCATATATGTACTCTTCGTGTTTTAAATGAAGAAAATATCCCATGGAGGACAAACTGAAACAGTTTAAATACCTCTTCAATTAAGTTCACTCCTAAAGTTTTGAGATTATAAATTAAGTTTTAAAAAAACTCTTGGGTATTCACCAGACAAATCTATTGTTATTATGTATAATAAATTCAACAACATTTCTAAAATAAAATGTCCTACTTCTCAAATATATACAATTAACGTCCAAACTACAATATGAAATCAGAAAAAAGGGTAGGATCATTCAAGCAGTCTTCGTCAGAGTCAAACTGATACTGTACCTGTCAAATACTGTATCAGTATTAGTTTGACTCTGAAGAAAAACGCTTGTTTCGGTTGAAAAGTCTTAGTCTTTTTTCTGATTTATCATTTTAAAACTTTAGAAATAGAAATTCGAAATTAACATATAATACAAAAAAAAAAGAATGTCTTATTTTTGGTTGAAACATCTTCACGAGAAAAAAAATTGAAGAATCCCAAGCAAGCTGGTGAAGTAGCATTTGACAAGTCAATGCTCTGAAGTTAATATTGAGTCCAATTTGTATAAACCATTACGAATACTTACAGTATTTGATCTGTGAATTCAATTAATGACAACATGATAATATTTCTTAACAACATGGATCAGGAGCCAGGTTAACCTAGTGGTAACGTGCTCACCCATGGACTGGTAGGTCTGGGGTTCAATACTCACTCTAGCTCTCGATTTATTTACGCAGGAGTTGAATAAATCTGTACACATTGTCTCTCGGCGAGGACGTCAGCCGTCACTCTCGAGCCTGTACTATGCTGTCTCCGTTAAATATCATAACTCTAAATACATTTCAGTTAGGGAAAATTTAGGACTCTAAATTTTTAAGTTAGATTAGAGTTAAGTGCAAGACTCCTTTTTGAGGTGGACAGCAAAAACTAAACTGACTTGTACAGAGGATCGCTAACTGGCATTAGAGATCGCTGTCACTGCATGACGTCTGCTCCTCTTTAATCACACCCTTCACACCGCCTCATCATTTGCCAACACCAACTTTTTTAAAGTATTATTTTTCTCTCTCTCTTACTTTTGTTCTCCTTTCTTTTATGAAGAAACGATGACAAAGTTATTTAGACTCTTTGCTTATCCATTTCATCATTGTTTGGGACGTTTCAGTAGTTTTTGTCTATACCCACTCAGGAGCTTCATACAGTCAGAAAATAAAATACTTCTTCTTTTCACCGTGCCAGCTGCAACAGAAAATCTTTCGACAATTTCCTAATAATGGTTTTCATAAAAAGTAAAATAACCTTCATTTCATCTTAATATTTACCTCTTATTTGAGATAATAATTTTTGTGTGTGCAGAATTTTGAACTTATTATAACAGAGCTCATAGTTTACAAAAAATCCGATTTGTCAAATTGCATAAAATTTCATTGTTCAACTTTAAAAGATTTACATGCCCACTTCATGAGGGAATTTTTGTATTGTTAATTTGTTCATTTTTCAAGCAATCCTACCAGATTATTTTACATATCTTTCACTCTATTTCTGTACAAAGAGTGTCTATGGATTTAAAATTCTCTTTTTTCTACTCTTTAATCTCTCTTTATTAATTCATTATCTCTCTTTTTTTACTATCGTAATGAATACGATATATCATAATGAATAATGAATACGTATCTGTATCTTTATTATACTATATTTCATTTTTTAAACTTTTATCCGACACGCAATGCACGCAAGACCTCTCGTATAACTCTCAATCTATCCCTTTAACTTCAACTTGGCATATATTTCTATACATACAAAATACTTAGAACTGTTATGTGCATTACTGTATACTGATAACAGTTGTCTTCAGAAAAACTAATCTAATGGGAGATGAGAAAATCAAATTAGATCATTTTTGTTATAAATGTATATGATACGACTACCTAATATAGTTTTTATGTTTCTTTATTAAACGAAGACAAAACACACACTCATACACACACTTTGATACACTTATATTGTATTGTACTTTCATTAAGTTTTCCTTTGGCATTATTGTCAGAGCTTTCTTCTAACTTTTCTTTCTTTTAGTTTCTCCATAGAGTAGTAGTAATTTTCTATGTAAGTTTTTCAGGGTTATGCATGATGCCAAAGTATTCCGATGAGCTTTGAAAATATTCTGAAAACCTAAGTGCCAGTTTAATGTATTACTAATGATACTGATAGCATTATGTGCATTATTGTACCATATATCACTCTAGCGGAGATAGTACAGACTAACCACTAACAAATCAAGTAGAATACTAGTAAGTAGAACCAGTCAAAGAACTTATGGAAGTTCCAGTGAATTTTAATTTAACGGATTAAGATCCTGTCAACATTTACAGGATATATATATATATATATAAAGCTTTCACATAAACACGTGAAATAACAATCAATGATCAAACCACAATAAGAAATGGGAAAACAAGACTAAGATCTTTCAACCGTAACAAGCGGTCATCGTCAGAGTCAAAAACCCAACCCAACTCAGTTGGGTTTTTGACTCTGACGATGACCGCTTGTTACGGTTGAAAGATCTTAGTCTTGTTTTCCCATTTCTTATTGTGGTTTGATCATTGATTATATATATATCATTAAATAAGTTGCCAACTTTAAGTCTAGTATGTTTCTTACATACTTCTCGAGTTTTCTTGTATTATTTCTCCATCTTTACGGTATCATATAAATTAACTCACCGAATGATTTGTTTATATTTTCCATATTGAGACAGGTCCGACGTTTCGGTCTACACTGTCTACAATATGTATATATATATATATATATATATATATATATATATACTATCCAGAAAAAAGAGAGAATAATGACAAAACAATTCTATTTTTTTATGATAGACAGGGAGAAAGTGATTGAGGGGGGAGTGAGAGAGAGGGAGAGAGCGAGCGTGAGATAGTGCGAGAGTGAAAAAGAGACTTACTTCATGATTAATATAAGTTGAGAATGACTGTCATTTATGATGTTAATTGCTTGTATTGTTATTTAAATGTGCATTAGCTGATAGAATCCCAAGGCAAGTTCTCACAGAGTGCTATGAAAATATCACCGCGTAATGAATAATTCAGGGTTGATTTTTTGGGGTTCGTTATATCCGACAATAGATAATAAGTTAATATGTTTAATTTTGGTGGTCAGAGTGGTGAGGGTGGTTTGAATTGTATATGTGGGAGGGTTGTAATGAAGGAGTTGTTGAGGTCGTGAGCTGCAACAGGTGATTAGGGAGACGCTGAGTCTAACAGAAAAGGTGTGAGAACTAGGGCCGGGGTCAGTCGTAAATCTCCCTCTAACCAGACAAGTCTCTTAATTTTTTTTTCATTTTGTTTATTTAACGCCGCCTTTTAGAGGGCCGATTAAATATAATAGTTCACAACAACAGGGCTCTCTTAAGTGTATACTTGGAGGATCAAAGTTGAAAAACGTTTAGAAGTGGATATAAGCAACACATCTTGTTAACAACCTTTACAGTTATTAACTGCTCATTTGTCGACAGATAAGTACCATAGTATGCAATCTGAAGTAAGGATTCAAAAAAAACCTGACATATTTTACATTAAAGACGTAATAAACGAACGACTTTAGTTGATTACGATACCCTGTTACTCTCTCATATTCCATGTCTTAATGAAGATTTTTTATGAGCCTTGTTATATGTAGTCTTGCAAGTGTAATGTACCATATAACTCAAATCTTTCTTTTTAACACCATGGTGTGCTAGACTAGCTGCTTCTACAAGGAGAATAAACTAGTGACCATAAGGCAATATCACACAACTAGTTAATTTTGCATAGAGTCCTCAATTTTGACTTACTCGTTTACTAGTGTGGTCTTTAATGAGTAGCAAATATCATGAAGATTTGGAAGGGGTGATTTTATTTTTCCTCAATGGTTTGGTTGAATGACCATTGTGTGTAAATATGACTTATTATATGACCGTGTTAGACTTTATACCCTCTACCAGTGTAGGTGTGCCAAACTTTGCCAAGTATTGGACACAAGAAGCAAGAACGTTAGCCATTTGTTTATTTGTTACCCTGTGCCGAGTCTCCAGACCATCTCACGGTGCACACCACCACCACATCTGACCTCTAGTGAGAATGTTACGATACTCTGCATTGTTACAGAAGAATTCCTTTTCCTTTTGACAAAATGTCTTTAAAACCTCTACACCTGCAGCGTGAACGCTCAAAGCATTGCCTTGCAACAGCACAGGAATTAATATAATATTAACTATGAATTACATTTACACCACAGAGACTTACCTCTCTCTATGTAAATGGTACCTTATAGACTCAATGTAAATGTCTATATAATTAGCAGGTATTTATAACCCTTACATATAATTGCTTTAACTATTGATATTAATTGATGAATACATTTCTTACCCATTATCTTCTTGTATATATTTGACTTCGCTAGACCATAATTATGACTGCACTCTAGTTAAATACTACTTCACATGTGTTCTTTTTACTTTTCTTTTCATGATATTGGTCATCATTTAATCAGAAAAAGAAAAACTAAATTTAAAATGAATGTAAGGTCTACTAAAAGGGTATTAGACTGCAAATGAATGAAAAGTGTACATTGCATCATAGAGCACTGAATAGGATTCATTTTCAACAAAACTGCTGAGGTTGTCAAGGAAGTTGTGAAATCTCTGGCGGTAGAGAATTTAGTTTTGAGACTGACTGCCCTAGAGGGCAATGTTTCTAGTTTTGGCAAAGAGTGAAAGCGAATTGGCTGTAAGCGCGAGGTGACGGTTAGGTTTTTAAGCCGACTGAGGCATTTGAGTGGGAAGGAAAGGCGCGGCTCTCACTGAACAAGACAGTAATGATGCAGTGGTTAGGGCCGTTTTAAAGCTTAATGCTGGCTAATTCGTCAGGAGCTAAAATGGTAGTCGAGTTGGGCAAGTCACCGCTTATCAGCTCCTCCCAAAAAACGTCCGCCCACTTAGTCCATCCTTATCACACCTGTCTCTCCCATTCATCATCAACATGCGTTGTCTCTTCACACGAGGCTCTTGTACTTCTACGGCCTTCATTAAACTTTAATGATAATAGTGAAATCCGGCGGTCCAGTTGGAGGCTGGTATAACCATTCGTCTTTTTTTATTTCAAAGGTTTTTTTTTACATCATTGTTAGCATGATCAAGAAAACGAAGGAGTCACCCAGTTCGCGTTTGAAATAAAATCTGGAGTGATCCACTCTATTATCAGTAAACATTAAACATAGTATAAAACTCGTTGATGGTCAATTGAGATTGTTTTATTTTCATCTGGGTGTGGTAAAGGATAAAACCAAACGATTTGGTGAAATATTATCATCATAGATAATCGATTTAATGGTTCATTTATTTTAGTGTGGTTTTACAATTTTTTCACTTAAAACACTGTTGAAATCATTGACAAAGAACTATAAACAACTTATTATTATTGCTATGCTATGTCAGAGTACCAGACAAATCACTCTCCTGAAATCAGGAGCTTTAATTCTACTCTATGAAGGACATTTGGTAACATATAGTTTAAACTATTAATATTCTCTGTATTAAATTTATGAAAATTGAATCCTCATTGAGGCATTTCAATTTGGTACCTGTCTTAATTGGCTGTGAATTACCTCTTTCGTGATCTAAGGTGTGACTTCAACAAGTTTTAGTAACTTTTTTTAATGAAGATAGTAATCAAGCAGAAGTAGTAATTTTGTAGAGCTAAATAATATAGTTCCGGTTAAGGCTTCATGTTTTAGCAAAAAAATTCGTACAGCCGAAGATTGCTTTTGTGGTTTTAGCCATTGTATCTACTACAAGGCTACTGCAGTTTAGTCTTTCATCTAGAGACACTCCACGATATTGCATACTTCTGAGAGTTCTACATTAAAAGTTTTAATCAAGAGGTTTTCTAGACTGCCTTTCTTTCTTATTGAGGCACAAGGACCTCTTTAGCTCGATATCTATTCAAGCCTTTCTCAATTTAAGATTTTGAAGAGCATGGTGCCTAAGCTCAAATCCAGTACCATAAAGCACTGATTAATGAGATCAAGCATGAGTAATCAAGCGATCACGAGATTATTGAGGAATTTATCTGGAACTAATAAACCAAATAGCGGTGATAGGACACCTTCCTGTGGACAACCATTAGTAGTCACCATTTCAGTTGTGGTGTATCTTAAAGGCGAAAGATTTATGCGTTATGAAGGGGAACCTTCTTTCTTAAAAAAGAAGACCTTCGCTCTTCCTAAATAAGAAAAAAATGGTCTAAATGTTATTTGTTTAACCGAAGTAATTATGTTAATAACTGAGGTAAGAGCCACTTATATACCGGGGCCAGCAAAACTGTAACCGTTTTGGAATTCGAAACCTGGTAGAATTGCACGAGTAAATTGATTGGTCAAATGCGCGAGGTAGAATCGTGGTGCCCGCCTCCGCGAGGTCCACCTTGGACACCCCCAAGTTTTTTGTGGCAAACCTGGGGGTGAGAAAAGGGCGACACGAAAAAAAAATCGTCTGCCTGATTTGATTTATTGGTGTTATGGCTGGAATGCAAAGGTACAGCGATCAAAACTGGTGTATCTTCAAATTGGACTATTTCTTTTGGCGTTAAATTGTTACAATCTATTTCATTGCTCCTGGATAAACAGATTTAAATATTAGAACAGTTTTAGTGAAGTCGACAGCGTGATATCAAGAAGCACTCCAGAGTTCTTTTTTGTTAACCAAATTTTGTAGGGCAAATTGCGTAGATTTTCATTTCTGATATGTATGTTGTCCGTTATAACTATGCATATTAACCCAAAACTTTGCTTGCTACTAGAGTTAGAGGATAACAGTTGTCATTCTTATTGTAATAATACTTCTAATATTGAAAGTTTGTGAAACTGCTATTAAGACGGCACTTAACACGAAATTTTAAGTTTACAGAGTCGCTATAGAAATGACTTACAATTATAACCAATCTGTTATGAAGATTGAAAAATGGCTCTTTCACACGACTTCAATATTACCTAAAAACCATGGGGGTTTCGTAGACTCCAAGATGTATATAGCTGATATAAATATTTGCTAAAAAGTTCAACACCCTAGTTGCTAAATATCAATATTTAATTTAATATTGATATTAAATTCAAACTTTCTATTGAAAATAGTCCATCACTCCGGAAAACATTATAAAATATATTATTATTTTACTTTTACAGTTTTAATAATTTTATTCTTCTTACATGATATGTTAACTATTTATAAGAGCTTTTAATTTTTTTCTTAATCCTGTAAATAAGAACTCTGACTCGATATTGTCAACAAATTTCTAAGTCAATGCAAACAAATCTAACTAGTAGAACAGGTTATTTGTTAATCTAAGTTGAGTTTTCAGTTTTTTTTAGCTATATTGCCTTTTATTGCAGGCAACATTTAATTTAATTTTCTCAGGTTAATCTTTTTGATTTAATTTCAGTCTTCTACAGTTAGTTGTTTAACGTAAAAATGACATTTGTACTCTTTGAAACGCTTAGACTGCATTGCGAGACAAAAGTTTCCATCTGTTTTTGACTACTATCTTAATTTAAGGAGAAAGGAGAAAATTTTAATTTTTACTTAATATGTTTTAATTGTCCCACAATATTGTTAGTAACGATTTGGGTTACTATGTGACTATATCATATGTTATCTGCATTATCTTCGAGAGAATAAACATTCTAGTTAAATTATAATGCTCAAACCTAAAGCAAAGATAATTTCTGATGATGCTTTTATGAAACAGGAATGTTTTCTAATAGTAAACGATTCATGCATTTCCAAATCACGTCATTTTACCTGAATTTCCTTGATAAAAGATATTAAGCAAGAGAGTTATGTGTGTTCCTTGAACTTGTAACAACTTAATTATTGGTTTTCAAAGTTATATGAATTCAGCTATGTTAAACTGTACATTATGGAAACACTTTATTCCTTTAAGAAAAAAATATTAATAATCAATCTGTTAAAATTAGCACATCTGTGAGGTTAATTATTGACCATTTGAAAGCTAAATTATGGACAAAAACAGCAATTAATTGCATAAAAAATCTTAATTATACCGTGATGGATATATAACAGATTCTCTAACTCAACCATCACTCTGTATAGGCCACGCTGGAGGACTTAAGAAGTGTGATTGGAATGTTTTTTTAATAATATCACCTTTGCAGGAAACATTTTTCTTACTCTTTGGTAAGACAATTACATTTTGGTATTGATATTCGAACTTTTCTAACAAAAAATACCTACTTTATTAGTAGTATTCATCTTTCATCCAGAGCTTCCATTTTGCTTAAAACTACTGCGTAGGAAAATTATGCTTAGCCCTCCAATCATTTCTTAAAACTTTTATACTACATTCCAGTTGGAAAAATACCTTAAATTCAATATTTATAAAGTAATTGTTAAAAGCTTATGAAAAGGAAAAATTAATACATGATTATTTCCAATAACATTTTAATGCAAAAATATAAGAAAGTTGTAAGGAGTTAAGGAAAATTCTTTGTTGAACAATGGAAGAAGTTTGATAGCGTAAGAGACATTGAGAGTAGGGGACGTCAGTTGAGCGCTAACAGCTACCACTCCGTCAATATTAATAACTTTTACACGCAGCGGTCCATTCAAACCGGATTCCACTATGTTCCCAGCTTGCTAACATGAAATTTTTATCATCTGCTTCATCTAGGAGCACGTGACTTGCCTCTGTAAAATACTGGACAGGCTTCTGTAAAAGGCTTAACTCACTTGAAATTGAGGTAGAACAGAAGCTTTCGTTTTCCTGTTGAAATGGTCTTACACTTCAACTACATGGGTAACTGATGACTGCCTAACAGTTTTCTATCTCATTCTTATCTAGGTAAACTCTTTTAGAGACCTGTATTAATAATGGACAATTAAATGTCAGATTATATTATATATACAAGTTAAAAAATTAAAATAATAATATATTGTGCTTGGATGGTGTACTTGAATGAATAAACAAAGTATCGATGTAAAATCCAGTTCAAATTTATTTAAGAACTACACTTTTTTCAAACTACCCATATTACTGATTTTGTTCTAAAATTTTTCATACAATTGTTTACCCTTGTTTACATTATGAATAATATATTTAAAAATGGTATATTAGAATTCACTTTTTTCAACTCTATCGAATATTTTCTCAAACTTCGAAACCATTTTTTCCAATCTGAGTTATTGAACTTAAAGATTAAAGTTGATTATTATGAATAATCTGTATGTACAACTGTAGAAAAATAGACAAATAGAAACACATAAAAAAAGAAATTACGTAACTCATAGCTATGACAGGTACTTATCACTTCTTCTGAAGTGTGGAAATATGGATTTTTGTTTAACCATCTCAGTATTTTGTTTGTAATTGGCGTTTAGAGAACGATTTGCCTAGTATAAAATAGTCCAGTAATATAATTTTTTAGATTTTACGCTTATTATTATTTGTCAAACCAGTCTAAAATTACTGAGGCTTTACAGTTTTGATGGTGTACTCCATTCATTGTGGTATTTCCGATAAAGAAGAACTTTTCTAAACTAAAACTTGACCAGATTGCATGCGGGCAATGCATAAGTAACTAAAATAGTAAATTTTGGCTAAGCACCCAGAAAAAAATTTTCACTAAAATTAAAAAAAAATTAACTATATTTTAAAAAGACATCGTAGAAACCAACTTAGTATACTTCAATATATACTATCCAAAATGGCTTTAACACTTCTGTAATTAATGAAGATTTTATAAATTCTATTAGTAAGTACAGAAGTGATCATTGGAAAAATCGATCTCAAGTGTTTGAAGAATTTACATGTTTTGAGGTTTGAAAGGTTCATTTTTGATGGTTTTTTGATGATCATTGTATCGATGTGGGTAGGTGGGTGTGCATTTAGAAATTTATCGAGTGGTCTTTAAAATTGTAAGAACAATGCAGACCCTATCTGGTAGAGTCGGAAACTTTTATCATATTCTATGTGAATACAAGACAATCGCATTTAATAGGATGAAGGTGTTTATTAAACATGCCTAAAACCAATAAAAGTCAGATATACATCTCACAGGATAATTTGAAAGTTCATTAAAGGCATAAAATTTAAGTCTGATATTAGAAATGGCAAAGGAATGCAAAATATGACAAATTAGACGGCGGTGCCTACGACTCCTATGAGACTCAGGTCCTCAGTTTAATAATAATATTCCACTTTGTTCTGTAACAATGATTTCAAATTAGTTAAAACTAATAAATGAATATAAATATATTTAAAGAAAATAAAATCATTAAATTGCTTGTCTTACTTATCAAATTTAATACAAATTTACCTGAGAGTTTAATGTTATGTCTATGCGATAGCCACACTAAAATAAAATCAATAATCATTTGATTGTCAACCAGCTTAATATTGTATTTATTTATTTCATAAATTTAAATTATTATTTATAAATAATAATTTTATTAAGGTTCCTCCAGAGGTTTTATTGTATTTCTTCTTTACAGTGCTTTATAGTGCTACTTCTTAGATCTTACAACTGAGGAGCCTAGGGTCTCTTCATTATGCCCATTCCCCTCCTCTGTTCTTCAGAAAAGGCTGAGATGGCCCATCACGCCCACACCTCTCTGTTAAAAACGCCTGCAATTTCCGTACGGCTTACCTCCTTTGTTTGCGTCCTGTCTGACATCCACCTGATTGACCCTCCAAGTCAATTCGTTTTAGGCTACAGCCAAAAAATATTGTTTCCATAAATCAACCAAAGTCTCCATTAGTGAAGGGGAAATTTCGCGGTTCTAATCTGACTTTGGTGTTGTTAGTGGAGAGCCTGTAATAAGAAGTGGTAAAGCAAGCATATTGCACGCCACCGGCGCTGATGTAGCACTTAAGGCGCTCCACACGTCAAATTAGCGAACTCTTTAAGCGACCTCCTTGAGGCATCAATAACCTGCCTGTTATATTCTAAATAACAAACAGCTGCCTCACCAAACTGAATTTCCCTAATATCTTCTTACCATATTCATAAACATCGTGACCACCGCAACTCCTAACGCCTTTGCTTCCAGCTAAGGGATTAGCTTAGCCAACGGGAAAGCTACCAACCAAATCAAAGCCATACGAAAAGGCTTGCGAATAATGTTTAGTTTGTAAACACTGTTATTATTAGTAAGTGGTCTGGAAAACTCAAAAACGGCTGGTTCGAACATATTTAGCGTTTTAAATAAAATTAAAAATCGGAGAAAGAATTTTTTGTAATACTTATCGCTGTCTTTAAAATGGTTCTTACAAAAATGAGCTTAGTATAATACACATATCAAAGCATATCTAGAAAAGTTAGACATTTTTGGACACTTTTATTCTCGATATTTAAGTTTGTATGACATTATATGTATTACATACATATAAATATCGAGAAACTGAAATATTGAGCAATACTAAGATAAAATAAAACCAAAATTATAAAGATTTTTTTTGTAACTTCAATTTAAAAATTGAATATTTACAAACTATATCTTACTGACTATGTGATACAGAAATAATCTAATTTTACTTTGCATGAAAAATAAGTATATATATCTATTGCGTGTATCTAGCAATGGAGTTGAAAGCAATCAACTGCAATGACGATAAACTACTATGGCGGTGAGTTCTAGATTTGGTAAGATCATAAAAAAATGTTCAACTGAGAGACCTGATATAATGAAGCTTAGTACTGACTTGAGTGGCTTACTCTTGATTCCTTTAATTGAACAGTGAGCAACTCTATAAGCACTTCACCAATGAGAAATAACAAATAAATTGAACTTCGCCGTCAATTATATAACTATGGTTCATGAACAGGGATTTGAAGAATTAGTCGAAGGATTCATGTACACGTTCATTCTTTAATGAAGAATAAATACGGTTATGATGATAGTTAGATCGGCCTATAACATCGAGTTATGAGGATACATGGTAACATTTTTTTTTTATATTACAAGTTGTAATGACTTGTTGCATTAAGTATCAGATACTCTCACATCCAATCAGTGAGAAGAAAACATTCAAATAAAATAGTTATATGAGAATCAATTGGTATTGTGAAAATTATGAGAACCTAACCAGCAATAAAAACATCAATTTAAAACTTTACAGAGATTATTTACTGATGAAATGTACTTATTATCAGTTAAAGCATAAAAAAGTCAAATAATAATAAAGAAGGATTGATAAAAGAATGTCTAGTAAGGTTAAAGGTTTGCAAACGGCTTGAAACACGTTCGTGTTTTGCATCCATTTTAATTCACATTTGATTAACATGTCTTTAATTGTATCCCTTAATAATGACTTTGCAAAGCCAGTATTATATAACCGCTGGTTTTTTTTTCTCTCCTTCTTCACTAAACGTCATTCATTCAGGGCGGCACTATTCCAGTTTAATCAGCTCCATGAAAACATGAAATAAAGTGTTTCAATATTGCAGTAAAGCTGTTAAATTAAAACTTGACTCGCTCTCAAACTGGATTCTAAACTATTTATCATTTCTTTTTCATTGTAATTAGATATTTCCTTTTATGTTTATATTCTCAAAGTTTACATAACTGCAATTTCTTTTCTTGAATTTTTTCATAACCACCTTTCAACTTGAACTCATTTACTATTATTTTTTATCCATTGACGTCAGTTCATTCACCAGAATCCTTTGCACATACTATATTAATAACCATTACAACTAGAAAAAAGTATTAATTTTGCTAAATTATATAAATTCATTCATTGATACAGTGGAAGAAACTAATTGCAGACCGATTTATCCTTTTTATGTTACATATATATTATATATATTATATATTATATATTACATATATATATTATATATGATATATATATATATTTACTGGAAAGTTATGGATAGACTTTATCGTGGGTTATAAAATATATAGTCAGCACTGAAGAGTGTGTATACCACTCTTCACTGTAAAGCCTTAGTCAGACTTGGTAGCAGACAACTCGGTATCAGACCTGAAACCTGAGTTACTTATTTGACGTGTACTTTAACTCTTGTGAACCTTATAAACAAAAATTATTATTGATCTTTCTCATTATTAAATAACTTAATATTAACTTTTTAACTCATTTCGAATTTGAGTGTGATTTTGATGAAGATTAATCTTTCACCTATTTGTTTTGTTTGAATATTCTTACTAGCATTTCTGAATTTCTTAACTTTGTTTATATATATATATATATATATATATATATTGTGTGTGTGTGTGTGTGTGTGTGTGTGTGTGTGTGTGTGTATGCATGTATGTTTGTATTTGTGTGTGTGTGTGTGTGTGTGTGTGTGTGTGTGTGTGTGTGCGTATTTGTGTGCACGTGTTAATTTGTTTCTTCAATATTTTATTTGAGGCTAATTTTTTGGTAGGCCATAAAATGACGTTTCATATTCAAATCACGACATTCTACTTTGGTTGATACCAGTCATGAATTCGGGTTATAAGAAATATGAAATTAAATTATTCTAATTTTTATTCTTATTCAATTTGTAAAACAATTATTGTATTCATATAATATATTGTAATATGCTATATATTTAAACAGCAGTAATTTAAATAAATATTAATCTTTTATAAAATTGAATACAGTAAACATATATTAAAATAAACTATGAGCGTTTGAAGGCAGTTTTAATGTAAAAGGGTTTCAGGTTTCTTGTTGCATAAAGAGTTGGAGTGGGCAAGTCAGGCTGTGATATATTGGAATTGAAGGTGTTTGAAGTTACAGGAGAATTGTATAAAAGCCTGTCAGGATCTCATATAAATAATAAAATACGGTGGACGGCTGGAAGAGCGCCTAGGACTTAATACAGGCCCACTGCCTCCGACCATATCTCACACCACTACACTCAATTATTTAAACCTGACACCAGCTATTTATTAATATTTTCTTCGAGGTTACTGTTTTCATATTTTCAAAGATGTTCTTGAGATATGGCACTTAATATGTTTTAGTGCTTGTTGACCACCTTTCCCAATAGCGCTCCCCCTATCGGCTTTAACAACTCGTAGTCGGCCTTTATGCCTCAAGATATCAGTGATCTCTAATATCGTATGTAACGGGACTTGTATCACCTACATAGCCTGTCACTCGCAAACCATATTTTATAGAACAAACGACAACTGTTACACCCACTTATAAAACACTCTACAAAAATTACAAAAAAAAAACATGAACTCAGTGACTTTATGTATAAATTTCTTAAATCATAGTATTTCCCTCTATTTTGCATAATTAGTTTCTACTACTTCCGTCATGATATCTAGTTTAAATTAACATAAAAGTGCCCTAATTGAAATGCATATATGTAAAAATAACTAATGTATGGCAGAGGGTCTTTTAAACTATAATCCATGCGTTTTATTATTATAAATTTTTAACAGGGCAACCTACATATTTCTACTTCATGACAATGCAACATATATATATATATATACATATATATATATATTAACAAATTAAATAAAACTATATCAAGAACTGAATAAACTAAATTTAGAGAAAGATCAGACATAAAAGAGATCAAAAAATCTTACAGATGTGTAAGTCACTCCGAAGCTATGTATATATATATAAATCAATTATCAAATCACAATATGAAATGTGCAAAAAAGCCTAGGATCCTACAACCGTAACAAGCGGTCTTCATCAGAGTCAAAACCCAAACTGACTCTGTCAAAGTCTACTACGGTTAAAGATCTTAGTCTTTTTTCCCCATTTCATATTGTGGTTTGATCATTGATGGGTATTTTACGTGTTAATGTGATTCTTGTATACTATATATATATTTCAATGATCAAACCACAATAAGAAATGGGAAAACAAGACTAAGATCTTTCAACCGTAACAAGCGATCTTCGACAGAGTCAAAAACCCAACTGACGAAGACCGCTTGTTACGGTTGAAAGATCTTAGTCTTGTTTTCCCATTTCCTATTGTGGTTTGATCATTGATTGTTATTTCACGTGTTTATGTGAAATCTTTTTATATATATATAATTTCCATCCAAAATTATCCAAAGACGGACTGACATAGGTTTTTTGTAAAAAAATCCTCATTTTAAAAAAAATTGTAGTTGCACTAAAATTATTAGTGTAATTCAACTAATTACAAACAACTTCGTTACTCATCGTTAGAGTAATGAAATACTTAATTACATACTTAAATTGAATACAACAATTTTGTAAATAAGATACAGTTGTGCATTGAAAAGTTAATAACACTGTTTACTTTTTTTTTTGGATGATCAGTGTACGGTTGTTAAATGAATAAAACTGATTGACACTTTTTTATTTTAACACAGTTACATAAATATTTTTTTAAATTGTTTAAAAATTGTATAAATATTTAAACCAAAAGAAATAAAATCGGGTTAGGCAGTCATCATTGTGAGTGGTTGGTTCGTGTCTTCAATTGAATGAATGAATGAATGAAAATTTCTTTATTGAGGACATTACCCAAGGTAAACAAGACTCGGGTAGCCATACTGAGAGCACTCATTATTACCCCATTATTACATAATAATAATAATAATAGTAATAATAATAATAATAATAATAAAAATAATAGTAATAATAATGATAATAATAATACAAGAAATAATATTAAAAGGTACGTTTCTTCCCTTTGTGAAGCTGTTCCTGGTCTTCTCTCCCGGCTCCTGTGCAGGACAGCCTCAATATAGGCCAACTGCTGGTTCCCCTACTGGATTGTTGTCTATAGCAGCCGCAGCTCTGGTAATCCCAGCCTCTTTCTCCTGCATCACTTCATTCATTTATTCAAACCATGAATGGCGGTAATCAGAGAGTAGGTTGAATAGGCATTTCTTTTATCTTCTTTCCTGCCCAACCTGCGGACAAACCTGGAGAGGCGCTCTAGCTTGACCTCACTATGCAGGAACTTGTTCGAAGACGATAGCGTGGTGCTCCCGGGATTAGTCAGAGAATTTTATTCTAAAGCGAATAAATAAGTTTCATTAACTTACACGACGATTGGCCTTAAAAGTGCCTTGTAGAGGTTCACCCTGGTCCAAAGTGAGACCAGAGCCAGGCCGTAATAAATAGTAAATGCCACTCCTGGCTCCGTAGACTTTGCCTAGTGTGCAGCTGACATGGTTTTTTAAAGACAGTTTTTTGTCAATGTTAACACCAAGGTACCTAAGTATGTATTGTTCATGGATGCGCAGTGTAGGTGTGTATCCGAGACTCTTGCGCAGGTTGGCAGTGAAGGTGCATTTGGATCGATTAATATTCATGTCTTCAATTAGCTACTCGTTCTGCTTTATATGCATTCACAGCTTAAAACCCTAACAGTTGGAAATAATATGCACATCATTGGTCTGTTCATCAAACCGAGACTTAAGCCTTAGATGTAAAGATCTTCAATGATCTGGAGTCTAGTAAAACGTCACTTTCAGTTCTAAAAATAGAAGTTCCTTCTTTCACCATTTGAAGCGTCACTAGCGTAATATGAATACACAAGTATACTGATATTGGTGTTTTAGGAACTCCAGCTGAGAAGGAGAGGTGGAGGTTCATAGTAGTCTACTCCTATTGCCAAGGAATGTATGGTTCATAGTTCCCTTTAGAGAGATTTTCTGATTAGCCAGAAAACCTCTCAGTATTGAAAAGCAAACATTCTGGAAGCAGTTTACAGTAATAACGTTTGTGTTTTTAATGTTTCTGTTGTATATTTTGATATCTAAGTTGTCCCCTTGATTGATAATCACTATATTGCTTGGAAGTATAGACAATATTTTTTAAGGCTAGCACGTCTACTTTAGTTTGAATCCTCGCTACTAAAGGCTAATTTGCTGTTCTGAGTTTGGAAGTCGTTTGTAATTCAGAGCCAGCATACCACTTAGAAGTTTCTTTGGGCATCAAATGAAAATGGCAAACCTGCGGTATTTTTTGAGGCACTTTTTGTGACCATTTAAACTAGTCCAATGTTATTCACTTTCATCTAGTCAGTAGTACTGAAAGCCGAGTGTCTTGTACAGTGTGCTGCTCATTACTATTATTTTCAGCAGTAAGGTCCAGGCAGGCAGAAATGTACGGTTCTTGACGTTATGTTTTGGACTTGTTCATAGCTTTTATGATATATGTAACACTATAATATAATATTACTACAGAGGAATTTATTAATAGGTGATTTGATCTTCGAAACAATAATTGAATTTAATCTTTTTTTACCTTATAAGCAATTTTTATGTTGGTACCTTTAAATATCTTACTAAGGATATTTGCTTTGCAACTCTTTCATGTTTGTTAGTCACTTCTATTGTTTGATTAATGTTATCTGGGGTAGGGTGGTGTTCGGTGCTGTCAGTCAGTTGTTTTAATGCCCTTTCTTAATTGTATGAGTAAAAAAACTTTTTATTAAACTTTCTGGGTAATTACTATCACTCGAAATACGCTTTACCAGTTTTATATTTTTTAAAATAAACTTTGTATCACAATAATTAGACGCTCTTTGCCTCAATGCTAATGGAGTATTTATTTTGTGCTTTAATTGGTGATGGGATTGTAATTTAGGGTATCAAAATATTTAATTATATATATTTATAATATACGTATAACATAATTTCACATCGGTTCACAAAGCTACCTAAAGTCAAATTTATTGATGTTTATAGGTAAGGTGACGGTCAGACACCAAGCGTTTCAAAAAGGTGACTGTATGGGTATGACAAATTGAAAGTTGTTTCTGAGCAGAATTTTTAAATTTCAATTCAGTATTTTATGACGATACATTTTCATTAAGGGCATTAAATTTATTAAATAAAATGATACGGATACCGTTCTATAATAAGAACAAGTACAGAGTTGTCCAAGCAATAAATGAAATTCGTTTCATAGGAAATGAAATTATACCGAAATGATTCTGCAAATATTTTAGAGGTGAGAATTATGTAAATGCTAAATAGAAAGGCGTTTTCTTTATTTTTAATTGCCTTGATTTGATATTTGCATGTTGGCAGTTAACACAGTAATGCAAGTTTAGTAGCAATAAAGATTAGAATAAAAAAGGCATTATGTTTATCGTTGCGATGGTGAGTATGCCAAGTCCAGCTAATGGTAACAAGGATAGCCCTTTGAGAAGGACCTGTTCATCTTGGCAAAGACGCCTCTTGCCTATGTTAATTCACTTATTTGATGTCTGCCCGATATGCAAATTGTTCTTGCGTTAAACTAGCACCTTCTCTACCCCTCCCTCAACCTTCCTCCTGTAACCCCCCCCCTCCCTTCTAGCACTTGATACAAATTCGATGCTAAACGGCCTAGTTATCCAACAGTTTTGGACACCTAATGGCTTGAGAATTATCTCTAATTGTCCTTCATTATCCAGTACAAACACTCTCTCTGTGTTTACTACTCACCTTGTAGAAGACCAATTTTATTTATGATCTCCGCTCTGCTTGACAAGCCTCCCTTACTAGTGCGAAATCAACATTCAATCGACAGTACCCTTAAACAACAAACATTCAATGTTTAACCTTCAAATAATAATAGTTCTTTAGAAATGTTTCACATTAGAGAATTATTAATAGTCACCTTAATACGAAATATCTTAATAAGTTCAACATTATCTTTATGTTTATAAAACTCCGATGACCGATCTTGTTTTGTTTTTTTGCCGCCGTACATGGTCTGAATGAATAATAAAAAATACGTAAATTTTGTGGGAATCGAACCCACAACCTTAGCATTTGAAGTCCAGTGCGCTACGCACTGCGCCAAGGGAACTTTTTTTACGATTTCCTTCCAAAAACCTGATATAAATACCATTTTGTATACTTATAAAACTGTTAATCTTTATTGTTTTTTACTTGTTTGTTTGCACACAGGCCAAATTTGGAACACCTGTTTATCCCAGTTTATGACGAATTACTTAAATAAATATTAAAGAAAACAGTTAGTAATATATTACTTAAAATTAGTTAGTAATAAATAATGTCATTAAATAGAAAGATATTACTTGTTATCCTTCTAAGGGTAATTGTAATATAATCATAATTAAAAAGAAAAAAGAAAGAAGAATGAAAAAACCTCTCAATATATTTCAGGCAAATTAATGACTGACTACAGATGTAAATTCTATTACCGATATCAAATAAACTTAACCAGTTATTTTCTAGAAAGATCTTAGGATTAACCAAACTTAGTCCCATTTTTGGAAATCTAATTGTTGTTGATACAATGGTTGTTTGTTTTTAGTTCACGTGTTTACTCTTCAATCTTGTTATATATATAAAACAAATTTTATATTAGGAATTGGTAAATTTTCCAGGTCCAAATCAAACTTTAAAAGCCAACGTTTTGATTTTAAACTTGTATTTAAATCTTATGCATTGACAGTTATATGCAATTCCGAAAGTATTTAAAAAAAACTATTACATTAGAGGTTTAAAACGAATAATTATAGCAATACAAACTTGAACAAAATGCCAGCTTGAATGCGAATATTTTAAGGTAATATTATAAAGACACAGTCCTTTCATTAATGCTATTTTAATTTGGGTAAAATAAATAGAATATTTCAATTTACAGGTTTTGTTAGTTTTAAATATACTTAATATACCTTGAATTCATGTTCTATTTATTTATGCAATAAAATAAACGATTTTTTTACTTTTAAATACCTAATTTTTTCGTTTTATTAAATATACTTATTGCGAATATATCTTGATTCATGTTAATAATACTGTATCAAAAGCTTAGGCCCTACAAGAATTTTTGTTTTCATGGCTTGATAACAAGATATAGCAATAACAGTTATTCCTGTCAATCACATTCAGTGAATGTATATTATTAACTGTTGTTATATTTTCTTAACATTGAGTGACGTGACACAAGGGGTCACGGGTCGTCTAGTATTACATAATATTACCATGTTGCTTTCATTGGACATACGAAATAAAATTAATGCATTTAATATTTGATAAGAACAGATTAGTTATCGATATCATAGCGAAAATAAAGAAATAGAAATCATAATAAAAGTAACAAAAACAATAATGTGCGAAGATAAATTTATTTACATGCTATGGAAATAGAAAGAAAGCTCCATCAAGGAATATACAATCAGAAAAATACATTTAATGGTATTTCATCTAAGTAACAAACAAGGAGTTAATATTCCTAAAAAAGTTGAGTGCACCATGTAAATAATCAACGAAGCACTAACTCGCCCAAAATCAGTCAAGTTAATTTGAATAACGTTACCTGCCGGTAACCCTTTTAAAACAAATTGTAGTTATATTAATTAAAAAAAATATTTGACTTTATTAGAGATAACTGTAATGAAAACTACTGATAACATTATTGATTATGTGAAAGATATCAATTGTGAAATAGAACCAGTTTTACACATTAACTAGGTTGGTATAAAAATAAGTATCATTAATTAAAATGTCTTTAAAAACGACTGTATTTTATCTATTTTACTGACTGAAATTAATTTAGAACAAAATTAAAATATTAATTAGAAAAACAGTTTTACTTTGATAATAAGGTAAGTTATACTGGTTAAATTTTAAGTGAGGTGAAGGGAAATTAATATGATAATTTTCTATATTTGAGCTAAAACCATCAGCTTACAAGACTGTTTAAAAAACCAGTTTAATCGTATAGATTTCAGTTATGTATTGTGACTTCAAAGCTTTTTAATGACCAACCATCCCCTCAACTCTGAAATCCTTCATGTCATGACTGCTGCAATAATCTGGCCAGTTTTGAGTAATTTATAATACATTTATATAGTTGTTATTTATAATAAATTATAAATAACATTTAAAATTGCTGAATAAAATATATTTGATTTAATTGATTTAAAATATATATATATATATATATATATCAGAGCCGTGTGGTGACGTTTGTGACTGGGGAAGCCATGGCCAATATTTTTTTTCATAGAGATAGAAATTTCATTTAAATGGATATATATATATTTTATACTATAGTTACATTTCAAATATAAAGATACAGGCTTACCCATTTGATGTAAATGTTAGATCAATAATTTCACCTCTCTTTTTTGGTGAAATTATCAACAATATCATTGTAGAATGCATTGAAGACCTTTCAAAAAAGTTGTTTCTATTCCAATTAGTGCGAGACTGCTTAATCTTTCTTGTCCCTGCGAATTTTGAGTATAATTGTGAATTACACTGCACTGTACTGTACTTTATATTGTTCTTTTATAGTATCATTAAAAAATCTATACACTTAAATTGACTTTCTCGGTAATATCGTGCAATAAGCTATAGAAATAGGGTTGCCGTTGCTTTAAAAACATGTTATATTTTATTTTTGTATTAAACTGCTTTATCTGTGTTCTCTAGATTTATATGAAAGTATATATATATATTTATCAGTTATCTTAAAATGTAAAATTGATCATTTGATTATTTATTATTATTATTATTATAATTTTTCTAATAAATTCTTTACTTAAAAATCGAGATATTAATAAAATAAAGTTTGATAAATGCAACAAGAGGCTGACACTAGGAGACTGATGCTAATTATCCTTTTTACTTTTGCAATACTTGTTCTTATAATTTAAGTTTCCAGGAGATTTTTATTTTCGAATATCATATTATGACATCAAGTGTAATAAGTTACTTTTCATGCTTTCGGGTTGAATACAACAAAGCTGTCCAGGAGATTAGCGCTTCATTTGGCTGCTGGCGTTCCAAAGACATGCCCAGGAAAAGCACAATGTACAGTTAACCAGAGAAATGCTTGTGCAAGGTACTAGTATTATCCAACGAGAGAAAAATGTTGATAAACTGCATATTTTAGAGGCTTTATACATTAGAGAAAGAAACCCCTCAAAGAACGTTTTCTAATTCCGACTAAATGTATTCCAAACAATTTTTCTTTATCAAGGTTCAGCATTACACAATAAATCTTCAGGTGAAAGAAATGATAGTTATTCCAACAAAAAAGAACATAGAGCCTAAAATGAAGTGGAATAACAACGAAAACTGAAACCTATACTCTGATTGACCAATAAAGGCAAGTTTATTAGACCAATCAAAAATCACATCCACTAAAGAAGTTTATATAAGCATCCTTCCAGAAAAGATTTTACCCGACGATGACCAACGTAATTATGATCGAAAGCTCGTATGAATTTGTGTCCCTTGGACAATTGATGTGGAAGCTCCAACCACAAGATAGAAGAATCGCTCGCAAGATAGAGGCCATCAGCTCAAAAATCGTGAGAGCAGAAGCTGCAGCTACTTTTAACAATATATACTCGTATATGAATTTCAGTTTATAACGTTTATATTAATATTATTGAACGTTTTCTAATTCCGACTAAATGTATTCCAAACAATTTTTCTTTATCAAGGTTCAGCATTACACAATAAATAAAACACCTTTAAACCAACGTTTCATCTATATTTGTAGACATCTTTAGAGCTACGTCAATACAGAAGTTAATCAAGATAACATTAAAAAATGTTACGATATTTATGTGAATAACATTATTACCTTCGTTTTATCCATTATAAAAAAAGTTGACATGACCATTGTATTTTATACCACAGTATCCAACCGATAAAACAGCCATGTAACCATTTTTAATAAAAAAAAAAAGAAGGTAGGTAGTAATCTATATTTATATAAATAATGCCACTTTTACTTTGTTCAAACCTCGATAAACAAATTAGTATGAATATTATTTATATTTATCATGATAATTATTATCATGTTTATTTCGCCTCCAGTAAACATAAAACATTAATTAAGGATGATTCTATTTTAAAACAAAATAATAAAAAAAACCTAAGAATTTTAAGTTTTATTTAATGTCCCCAAATAATTGTTACACTTTTGTCTACATAAACTGGTTTTCGATAAATTTTCTCCGAGACAGTTCGTGATCTATTAACGCCTTTTCTTTGGCCCTTTTTTGGCGAAGGAATAATGATTCTTACTTTTTCTTTGGGATTAATGTAATCATGGGGCTCATTAGACACTGGTCGGTTTTGCTCTGTTTTTGATTGAACTATAGTAAATTCTTCTTCGTTCGATATAATTATTGGGATCATAATCTTTTTGCATGGCTGTAATATCTTCGAACCCTCTTTCATTTTTGGAGTTTGTTTACGAGTTGTTTTAACTTGATTTTTCTGTGAACACATGGTTGTTTCTAAAGATGGAGTTGTAGTCAATATTATTTCTTTCTCTTTTTTTTTCAAGTTTACGGATAGTTGTGTTTCAGGTTCAGAAACTTCTATAATTATACCTCTTTCTTTTTCACAATTTATAAGTTCAGATGTTGAGATCACCTTAGTATTTGTTGTAGATATGTAGGAATTATTTGTATTGGTTTCTTCAGGTTTTGAAGTACAATATTCACAGTTTTCAATGTAATGTACTTGACAAACTTCTGGTGCTCCTGGATACTTCAAGAAATGGTCCTGTCTTTCTATGTATTCTAATTCGGAATGTGTGATTGAATCATAAGAATTATACTTATTTTGATATTTTGAAGTATTATGTTTCAACTCTGAATAAAAGAGGTGTTCCTTTTCCGTGCACCAGTCGTCGCTGTAGTCAGGTGTTACTTTCATTTGTAGTTTCCTCGGTGGATGGGGTATATATTTAAAACGTTCTTTCAACTTAATAGCGTTGAATCTCTTTTTTCTTTGTTGTCTTCTGTCAGGGAATACTTGTTTGTTATTCTCTTTTGGCCAAGCCTCTATTTCAATGTCTCCACTCAATGAAAGTGTTACTGAAACATTGACATTTCCATCTGGTACAAACCAAACTTTTCTGCTTGGCCTCCTTCCCGTTCTTGTTTTTCCCAATTGACTTTCTAGCCAGTTTACCAAATCACTTCTGCTTGACACATTCTTCTTATTTGACCATGTAATCGTTTTCTCTATAGTTAACGGCTTTTCAATACCTAAAACCAAAATTTATCTTAACAAAATGGTATTTTTAAAACGGCAGTATGTATTCAAAACTTATCATATTTATATGTAGACTGTGATATTATAGAACAGCTTAGCTTAGACTCAGTATCATATCAAGATTATATTTGTATTAACTGTACTCAATATAACGCCCATTCTTAATGTCAGTGTCACACACTTAGAGTTGTTCATAACAAATAACAAACTCTGTGTTACAAAAATTACATTAATTCTAGTAGCAATTACAAACATTAAGATGAACATAAATTAATGTTTTTAATTGTTATTAAAGCTCAGTCTTTTTACTTTTTATTTATTACATCCTGTATTTTTCTTCTATTATCCTTTTATTTATTATTTATTTTCTTATTTCCTAACCTGTAGTTAATTTCAAAGTTTTCAAAACCTTCTAAGGACTATAGAAGCTATACCGTTTGACGGATCAAAATGAAATTATACCTAATTATAAACATTATGTGGATGAGTTGAACTTATTTTTTTTTTCAAATTCGATTAACCAAGAGGGCGTTAGGATCAATTTTATTTTTTCAGAAAATGTTTTGTTGACGCTAAATGCTTATTAAAAAAACAGTGCAATTTCGCTAAACAAATATCAATTCATAAAAAAGTTCGTGAAATTTTTATTACCGCAAAGAGCAATATAGCTATAAAAACTGAATATTCATCGTGAACTAATAGGTCACCTGCTATCCTTGTCGGATTTGTTTACATTTATTTGCATTGTTTATGTTATGTTTAGAAATTTTTTTCTAAACTTAATATCAGATGTAGTTTTTCTTTGTTTATGAATCCTATTATCTTTGGGTAATATTGAAGTTTGAGAATGGATTTCTTCGCTCTATATTATAAAACGGATACTAATTTTAAGCTAATTCTTCCGTGATTCGATAACACTGAAATTTTTTCTTATGTTTTTGACATTTTTCAGACAAAATAGAAATATTTTGACGTCTCAAAGAAAAAAAATGGGCTTAAATCTTCAATGTAGAAGGAAGTCGGATGAGCGAAATTAAATCTAACAGATCCACTGGCCATGCTATGTTTCAGATGGCCATTCATGAGATACTGGGTACGGGAACAAAAGATGTTCTCCTGTAAGAGACTATTTCGTAACACGTTTTTGTTTCTTTAGGTCAACGAAAGTGTTATTACTGCTGTGGTAATATCAAGTATATTATATGTAGAACTTGTGGGATAAACAAAAATAAGCGTGTATATTGATAACTGGTTAAATCATTATCTGTACCATCTCCAGGAATGAAATATTAATAAACATCTGCCAAATAGACATTTATATTATATCTAAATGGCCCATTATATATCAAAGACGTTTTATATTATATTAACTTATAGTAAAGTTGAGTGTAGGCCACTCCAGATTTTTGTCTATGTTGAACCTTCATTGTCAATTTTGGATCAGTTTTTTATCGTTACATTTCTAAAAAAAAGTAAAAGCACACTGGCAAAATAACTTGAACATTTCAGGTTAAATGAAACCATAAATTTTTGCTTGTCTTTCAAGTCATTTACAATCGATATTGTCAAATGTTGAAGGATATTACCAGGAGACATTGTCAACATTTCTTTTTGTATGCTTGATTAATTACAGATCACGTTCGCAACAAAATCGTTCTGATTAGTTATATACAGTTACATAAAAAAAATATTTACCGGAAATCTATTTAGTTTAAACAGATCAGTCAGTCTGTTTTTATGGGTTATCCTAAAACTGATTCTGCTCCTGAATCATATTATTTTCTTCTAGTTTATTTCGTGGTAAATACTTTAACAAGGTTTATATATATATATATATAAAATAAATTCAAAACGAAAAAAACACACAGAAAGACACAGACATAACTCACATCTTTCTGTGTGTTTCTTTCGTTTTGAATTTATTTTATTTAAAAAAGTCCGCTGAACCGTTTCTTTTAATTGTATATATATATATATATATATATAGAATTAAAGTATGCAGCAGCTTCTGCATTGACGTAGAATTTATATCGTCAATGCAGAAGTGCTGCATACTTTAATTCTATTTGTCTTCAAAAGATCGCTGACCGTTATACTAATATATATATATATATATATATATATATATATATAAACACTAATAACTTCTCGACCGTGTGACAGATATACAACCAAAAAATGATTGATCGGGATGCGGTCAGTTTCTTCCACTTTTTAATTCAAACTCTCATTGCCGACGTTTCGATTTTCGAAAAATCGATTATATATATAATTAATTTAATTTCGTTTAATTATATATATATATATATATATATATAATTACTATATATCAATGATCAAATCACAATATGAAATGGGAAAAAAAAAGACTGAGATCTTTCAACCGTAACAAGCGGTCTTCGTTTTGATTAATTACCAAAATGACTAAAGTTTAATTAAGTATTAATTAATTTTTAATATGACCAGTGTATAGGAGTACTGTAATACTGTTCCCAAGTATTACAGGACCCCTTTAATCTTATTACAGGACCCCTCTTTGTGTAGTTGCCATTGCTAGATTTTATCCTCTCATTTATCAGGTATAGCTGTTCCACTTTTATAAAAGAAAGACTTACATGATTTGTGTAAAATATTTGTTGCGTAGAAAAAACTTCTATACTACTGAACGAGTATGCTAGTTGTCTTTAGTATGGACAATATCTTTTTATCTTGATTTTTAGTAAAATGAACCTATGCATAATTAAATCGCTTTCTATAAAATTTGGGAATGACACTATAAGCACTTTTGGTGGACATTATTTTGTTGAAAGATGAAGTATATTGTACTTGAAGTTAATATTTATTGATAACATTGTAGTTATAAAATTAAAGAAACATTTTCTATTCATCCATTTCCTGTTACAACATCACAAAGCGTAAACGTCACCTAAATATTTAGATTTAATAAGGCCTTAAAATATTCAAAAATTCATTCGTCTTTAAAATCTTTAAAGAAATAACATACATTATTGTATTTCTTATGTGTATTACATAATATAAAAATGAAACGAGGCTAAGGAGCAACAATTATCATGACAGACATGCGCAAACATATAAAATCCAAATAGGAGAAAGTAGCTCTATTTTTGGGCACCTGCAGTCAACACTGTTCAATATGGTGACTAGTGGGTGCTATCTGACAACATAGTTATCACTTGGTCTCGTCATTAAGAAAAGTATCGGAATATAGAAGAATGTTTAGTCATTCATCCAATAAACTTACTAATAGAACCGTAAAAATATAACACAAAAGACTAATGCCAATCACAAATATTAGAAAACATTTCAGACAAAAGCGGAAAAATGGAAATGTTATATTTTCCTAAATCTATGAAGAAAGTGGAGAAAGTGAATGATCGGTTGCGCCACCAAGCAAATGACGAATGAAATATGCCATCTTATACCTCAGTAGACATTGTGCAAAAAACAACATCTCGACTGCATAAAAATGGAATGTGTAATCTAATTTATTGGTTATTAGTGGAATGGCACATAGTTTACTTATTTTTAGCTAGTTAATAGCAAATGACATATTTTATGGAAATTTTAATTAATCTAATTACATAATTAAGATTAACTTGCAAATAAGTTTAAATTTATTGTAATCCAGTCTGTTTTTAATGTAAGGATAATATTTTATTATGAGTTTAAAATAAATAAATAACCATAAATGAAATGAAGCATTATTTTTATTTTTTCTTCTTAAGAGTTTTTACTGACGTAAAAATCAGGATACTACGTCTCTATATTGTTTAATGGGGAAGGACTTCCTTAGAATCCTGCGGAGTTCTCGAATACTCATGTCATTTAGGTTTGTTTCTGGTAACGATCTCTTCCTTATGAAATTGGATTCTTTTTTAGAGACATTAAAACGTGTTAATTTGTCATCATCAAAACTTTCGAGACTGTTAGTAGGTAAGAATCTTTTGAACAGTGTTTTCTGGTTGTCATCAAAAAGGTTGGTGGAGTCAGATTTTATTAAGGACTTTTTCATAATGTTATGAAAATTATTGCTGGAGGGATGGCTTATGTTTGTAGAAAGTGACTCCCTAAGGCGGTAAAGAGGATGGGATCTTTTGAAAAGAATCCTGTACAGGTCAAATCCTTCAGAGCTGCTTCGCTTGCGTTGGCAGGGAGGACAGGTTGGCGTGACAGTTGAGCACACGCAAGCTTCCGTCGTGTACCGCGTAGCTGCGACCCTTGGCTGCTGAAACGAAGCGCATGGAGTGTACATCTCCGTCGTACAATAAGGTACGGTGACCAAGCGATTGCACATCTGTTGGGCCGATGTTGTTGTACGGGGACCTTTGACCTTGCACCATTTGTCTTCATGTTCAATACAAGGCTTGGTTGGGCCACAAGTAAGATGTGTACCGCAACTACAGTCTGAAGGCCAAGTACATTGCTCAGTCAATGTCACTTCGTAACACCATCCCAAGCCTTTGGTAAATTTACATTGATTATTAAAACCAAACGCAACTGTCGGGTATCTTCTTTGAAATTCATTATCTTTTTCCATTGGAGCTTTAAATTCCGCACAGTTATCTAATTCCCTTTCTTTCCAGTTTGTAGTATTCTTGGGATTTATTTTATTGTCCACTAACACAGCTCCTACTATCCTTTTAAGAAATTCATTTGGATTCGTTTCCTGAAGCAGTACTGATGTATTCTTATTCTTCAATTGTGAAGCTTTCTCCGGCATGAAGCAACCCAATTCACCACTAAACGAACCACTGGTAGAAAAATTAAACTTGGCCTTGAGTACTGAGTCAGGCGACAGAGGTGCGGACGTTGAGGAGGCAGGCACCAAAGTCGTTATCCCCACGTTCTCCTTACTTGCTGGCCATACCGCTCTGGTAGTATGGGACACTCTCAATTCTCCTCTAAGACCTATAACAACAACTCACTCATCATCAATACAACACTACATATCCTGTAACAACTAAGTCAATAATATAAATAATAGATTCATTAACGGACAAATTCATTTTAGTACACTTTACTTAGTGACTTTAAATATACGTGCATAACATTGAAATTTTATCAATATAATATACATGATCAGTTTTAAAATTTGCCTAAATTAAAAAAAAGTAAGTCTGAAATAATTATGATCCATAATGCAAACCCAATTCATACACTATTACATTGACAAATAGTTATCCGAAAGAATCTTTTCTTCCTTATTCATTTTAGTAGTATGTGTTGTTATACCAGTGAGTTAGTTGATTAGAAAGTGAAATGGTTGATTAGAACATTGTAACAAAAAAAGATTGAAGAACTAAGTCAAAACCAGTATTAAAAGAACTTTGTTTACAGCCAAGAAATAAGATACTTTGAGAATGTTATAGACATTTAACGAGAAGCTTTAAAGAGAAATCAACAAATTTTGAGTAGACTCATCGAATATTTAAAATAAATGAAAATTAGAATCATTTTATTTTTTTTAGATTATCTCAATAAAAAAAAATTCACAAAAAAGTAAGTAGACTACAACTATAAGTACACATTAATAATCCTCTAACTGCAACTCTAATAAACTTCAGTTAGCTAATATTACTCGTAGAGTTTTGGATACCAGATAAACTCTAATGTCATTAATCATAATTAACGTTGGTATTAATTAACAAATGAAATATTATCTCCATCCTTTAAAAAAATTACTGTCTATTATATGTGTGTTGAAAGCAAAGAAACAGTGATTGAAAAAAAAAACACTCAATGAGATGTTTGGGGAAATTTTGTGTCAGATGAAATTTACTTTAATCAATTTGAAAAGTCAATATTATTTGAAGAATACCATTAATGAATGAAACAGCTTTTGCTAAATTTTCGTCAAAGATGCATTTTGGAGACTGTTTTAAGTTATATGAAAGTAAATAAATCCAAGAATGGATTTATTTCCACAGGTGGAAGTTAGCAATAATTTTATACTGTTATGCTACCCTTTCATATCAGCTAAAATTCAGAACAGTTCATTATACAATTACGAGACTGTGGACATATTTGATGCGATAAAGTAAATTTAGTATGTTTTGATATTTGGAAAAACAATTATTTTTGTTCAAATCCAATAATTAATAATGAGTAGAATTAATCATGACCTTCCAATTTTTGAACTTTAAACTTGTTTTCCAACCTTGACCCATCAAAACTGCTGAATTACTCACACACACTCACACAAGCATCATATTTAAGTTAATTATGGAAACCTCAAAACATGATTAGCCATCAAAATATAACAATTGATTTTTCCTTGATCACAGTAGTTGGGTTTGTAGTAAAGTAAAAAATATTTTACATTGAGTGTTTTTAATTTATTTTGAAAATTACTTTTAAGCATTAAACAAAATTAAATATTTTTTTCCAATTTATATGAAGTAATAATATAAAGCAATAAAAGTTCATTTAATGCCACTCTTGATTCAAAGATCAAAGCTAATTCCCCAACTCCAATAAATATTTGAATAAATTTTAAAATCTTAAGAATACTTAAATATTTCAAGGAAGCGATTAAATGGCTCACAAGTAGAGGAGATACGTGGGGTTTGGTGCAAGTGACTCTAACTGTACTTTTATAACCTGACCACAGAGATATTCAATTCCATTCCGCATGCTTGCAAGCACAATCTTCAAACCACCTTCTGCTTCCACCTCTTAGTTATTTATTTTTTTTTTTTACATAACTTAAAATACATTTGCTTCTCCTCACTGCTATTGGATATTTAACAACTTTATAATTGGTGAGTTAATTATTATATACATTATTTTTTCCGTTACAATGGAAGAATTTTGTTTCAAATTGGAAGTACCTTATTAGTGATATTTCCAAAGAATCAATATCTTTAGTCCTCCTATTCCCACCTCATTTCTTATTATACATTAATTTAATTTATTATTCATGTTTTATGTAGGTTAAAGTATTGAAAATTCAGTGTTCCTCCGTATTGCTTCGGTTATTTTAAATAAATGACTGTGGCAAATACGATATCTCGATGTATTATGATTCATGGGAGGTTTTCGACCACTGCACTCGATCCTAATCAATACTCACACGGCTGTTATAGCATAATGTACATTTCATTAAAGCAAAAAATCAACTCCCTTTTAAGTGAAACGAAGCTTTTTTATTATTAAAATTATAAATTTCATAGAAACTTAAAATGTATTATACGAAAGCTTACAATTTGCAACGAAAAATTGCTCAAAAAAAAAATTAGTATTTCACGTACCATAGAATGAACATGGATACAAAGTATGCCTGATTCATTACAAGACATGACTCCATGGTGTTCTTCTATTCAGTAAATTAGAAAGGAAAACCCCTTAATTTATAGGCAACCATTTTCAAAAATAAATATTATTTCTAACTATTAATCCTAATATATCTTACTTTAAAAGTTACTTTTGCACTAAGATTTATAAATAATTGTTAAGAATACAAAACTAAAATAATAAGTACTTTAAAAAACAGCAATTAATTAATAATTTAAACACAATATTGATTGCAGTAATATTTAAGAAAAGATGTGAAGTCTTTAAACTGTGTTCACTTTGAAAACATGCAGCTTTGATAATTATTTCTGAAGAATAAAGATACAAAAAAAAAAGTA
Organism: Hermatobates lingyangjiaoensis; assembly: GCA_026182355.1. NCBI lineage: Eukaryota > Metazoa > Arthropoda > Insecta > Hemiptera > Hermatobatidae > Hermatobates > Hermatobates lingyangjiaoensis. The sequence continues at coordinate 7,652,571 of JAPFBL010000015.1, forward strand.
AGAGATAAAAGTGAAGTACTAACCTAAACATTGCGAGATAAAGATAATGGAGCACAGAATCCATGGCAAGACAATCATGGTTCATGTTGTCATCTGCAAGTGATTTCTTCAGAGATATGTCTTGAAAAGAATAATTTGACTTTTCTTTTTACAAATGTACCATTCTAAACTCGATCATTTTCAATGAACCTAACCTCTTAATGATTATTCTATTTTAATTGTGAAGAAAAATAAACAAGTTAAACAAGTGGAAATGGCATGCAAGTAAAAAAATAACTAAATAGCGGTAATTAATGATTTTTTAAGTTGATTTAGAAGATTTTCCAAAATGAAATAAAATTTTTATTTGATTGTTTGAAAGCAAGTAATGTTGATAGATTGGGGTAAAATTATGAGAGTCAAGAAAGAATACAAATTAGAAGTTTAGGGTAAAAAATAAAAACGACTCATAAGGAATGTATTCCAAACATCATAAACTGGCTTCAATAAGCAAAAACAGAACAAGCCAGTAAAGGCGGTCGAGCAATGCATCATTTGATTACATTAATACAAGTATTTGAGAATTCTTGTGGTATAAAGAACCATAACAAACAATTTAGATCATATTGTAGTTATTATTGTTTGTTCTGTGGTGTCAATTATTATTATTATTTCATATTTGAAAAAGTATGACATTTGATATTCAACTGACTAACAATCTTTAATTCGTGGATGAACCAATGTATTATTGTTTAGCTATAGTAGTATCCACCTACACATTCTTACTAAAATCAGTTACTTGATTTGAAACAAATTATATATCATAGGCAAAATTGAACGCAGAAATAACAGTGTTAAATTAGGCAGAAACAAATGTGTATGGAGTAAAAATGTGATACAATGATGAATACAGCATGCATACCTAATAAGAATTGCTGTTGAGGAAAGTGTGCTGTAATTTATGGCTGACTTTATTACAAAGGCCTACAAAAGATAATAAATACATTAGTAATTTTTTTTCTTTAAAAGGTTAGATTTTGAATAAAAAAAAAGCTATACATTTTATTTTTTAAAATATTTCTTTAGCTCATAAAAAAATCGCATTATTCATAGGAATGACAAATTGTGATTATTAAAAAAAAACAACAAAAATTTAAAAGTTGGTAAATCAATCATTAATTTATATCAGTGACATTAATATACTTCAATAATAACCTGTAACATCATTGCTAGACTATGGAAGGTAGCAATTGTCAATTACTAACTTGGTACTGATAATATTATTTTTTAAGGTTGTTTATACTCAAGTTAAGATTTATAGTAATAAATCAATATTGTAATTAGAATTAGCCTTCTGATTGTAGTCCAGTAATGCACTAATGTATAATTGTTACCTTAGTGATTATTACTAAGTTAGAGTCTTCTAATTGCTTGCCAGTTGATAAATTTGGAATTTGAAGAACAGAATAAGAAATTGTTGAAGTTATTGTACTCACCGTCAAATGAAATATTGATGTTATTGTACATTAATGTCGATTAAATGACAAGTTTTGCTTATGCAATCAGCATGTTATTTCTAAAATTTAGTTTCTTCTTTTTATAATTATTTAGGATTTTAGATAGAGTCACATCTCCACCTTAAAGGGGTATAAAAAGAAGGGTACTGGCAATAAGATTAAGAGATTGAAGCTTGGTTGATGCACCGGGACAATTGCCATCACGATGACAGCTAAGCCGGCTTTCCGAAGATAAGTAAATGAGCCCAGCCTCATTATGGAGAGAGTAGGTTGATGACAGGCTTTGTTGGCAGTTAAGGGGTGGAGCTACTTAGCGTCGATTACACACACTGGCTCTCAATGTCTGTATTAGGGCCTCCAGTATTCCAGGCTTCGACCTATTACTGCTAAAAACACACTCATTACCCTCTGAGTACTCCTTCACGACCCAGTCCTCCAATAACATCAATTTCCCAATCAAATCCAACTGATATAGAGTCGTTTAATTTCAGATAACATCTCATGGGTTGATTGTTTCTCAACACTAGTCATGGACCGTCTTCAGCCGCTGAGTCACCCATTCCTTTAAACAGCTAATTCCTCTCAATATCCAAATTACAGACAACTCCTAAACATCTTTATGTACTTTTTCCTTTTGCTGTGTCATTAGAACATTAGTCTTTGACTCTTGTTTAGTCTTTAGAATAACCACAAAAACTTCATTCCATCAAAAAGTGTAATCTTTAAAAGTTCAAATGGCATTATTTACCTGATTTTCGTTACATACTACTAGGGCTTTGGTACACTATGACATTACATTATTAATATAATTAATAACTCTACGGTAGTTTAATATTTTCTAAGCCAGTATGTATTATTTCAACTATATTTATTTGAACATCAACATACATTTGACAACGAAATCGGGTTTCCATACATTTTTTCAAAACAATGGTCTTAAAAATGCTTAAAGTTACTTTTTAAGCAGTCGTTACGACTAAAATGAGAACGAACTCTTCAGTACTGTTCTACATACAAAATAAATGAACCGTTTAAACGGTTTCGACCTTATAAACGAATACAGCATAGTTGTACTATTATCATTTCATTTTTAAGCCAAAAAATGCTTTTCATTAGCAGACACTCTAATTCTCATCAACATATTTTCTTGTCTTCTTAAACAAACAATTCATTTTCTATGAAAAGGTAATGAATATTTTCTTGGTTGACCCAACTAAATTTCCTTATTTTGTAATAAGACTTTTTGTAAAGATATTCCTGATTTTTTTTCTCCTGTGACACTCATACTCTCAAGAACAAAATTCACAGACATAGTTTAGTTAAAGCTATCAGTGAGCGATAAGTAAACCCAGAACTAATGGACAATAACTTCAATTCATTAACCATTTAATTATAGTTAATTAATTAAATTAATTTATTTAATTAATTGAACCATTGATAATGAACATCATAATACGAGTAAGAGTGCAAAACTCTATGTCTAGAAGAGGGAGAAAATGTTGATCACATTATATCTGTATTTGAGCCAATCATTTTGAAATGGACAGGAATCTCTATCAAATCATAGCTAAAACTATAGAAGTGAGAGATACTTCTATTTTACATTTATTTGTTAATGAACTTAAAATCTGAAGTTGAATTTAGTTACAACTGGCAATTTCAGTATGACAGCTATGACTGTGAGCGTGCGTGTCCGATGAGTTCTTAGGCCTTCAATAATTTTAATAAGAAATCATATTCATCACTGATTTCACAATTCTTAACTAATATAATTATTACATTCAAATGCAAACAAATTATGCAAATTGATTCAAATATAAACAACACAGTAAATCAGTTAGTGGTTAACGAGTTTAATATTATGTTTACTAACAGCAAAGTTGAGTGTAAACCACTCCAGATTTTTGCTGTTGTTATGATGACAGTTGATATATATAAATTATATAGTTTATTTCCAACATATTACGAAATAATGTAAATTTATTTGACTTTAGATGATATCGTTTATATTTAAAAGAATGGAATTAAGAATGACTAATAGTGGTAAGTATGGGTTAATAAGTACACAAATGTAATAAGAAAACATGAGGTAAACAATAATTATTTCAAAAAATATCTTCCCAGATTTAGGTAAATAGAAAGAAATCAACAATAGTCAACCAACTGATGACTTTTTGTGAAAGCCAATGTGTTGATAAAAGAATCATAGTTACCTTACTATGGTTAAATAATTACGTGTTTAATTTAATATAGTGCTCTTTTTTTTAAGTAAACTGTAAAGAAAAGTTTAGTAGGTACTATAGGATTATACTAGAAGATGAATTTAAAATAGAGCCATTTCTCGCTTTGAAGAAGCGCTCCTTTCATTGATCTAGTAAGATCAAAATGAAGGTGATGGAATGCGCCTTATCTCCTCCCATTGACTTGTCTCATAAATGGATTAGATATGTACCTTCAACAACACATCTCCTTTGGAATTCACCTACCGACACCTTTACTTTATTCTCCTTTTTTTTTTGTGGATAGATTTAATGAACTGGAAGTTAAACTAATCAAATATATGAAAAAGTTTTTTTGTTTCAACAAGAAGTAAGGTGTTTTGTTAATTAGTGGTGGAAAGTTGTTAGTTATGGATGAGTGAGGGTTTTGACTGCTCAGGTGATGACACGTGGGCTGGTAGATACTATTGATATCAACATGAGAAGGCCATTAGAACTCACCGTAAGGGCTCTTGTTTCAACTTAAGATATTCTACACGTAACGAAAACGTTTTGTCTTCCCTGCTCATTTCACTTTCAATCTTATGTTAGTAGGATTAAACACCTATCTTAGTAACTATTTAAATACTGTTTATTTTATATTTAGTACGTTTATTTATTTTAGAGAAGAATTTGTTATTGTTACTTGTTTCTAAAGATATCAAAGTTTTTAAAGGTTCCATTGGTAGCATGGGAAGGTGAACCTGTTTCCAGTGCATATAAAACCCTTAAGTTCTCTTAATCGTAATATTTCTCTTAATTCTATCCCTTAAGATGATATATTGATTCCTTATTTGTTCTTACTAACACTGCATACAAATCTTTTTTTCTGGTAATGTGGAATGCACACTATAGTGATTTCACGTCTATTGGAGTAGTGTTTTCCACCATTACAAGTTTTTTATTCATATCCAGATTCACATCCTTTCTGCGCTTGCGGCTGTAATGGTGGCTTCTATGACACACTGATGTAGTGTTCACATTCTTAAATACACATTTCCTTTCATATTATAGATCCTGGTATCTTGGTTTACTTTGTAATTAGTAAATTGTAGCGGTTTTCCATATCTCTTATTAGTTATAACTGAACAGAGCAAATGTCCGGGAAACATAATATATTGCGGTCATTAAATTATTGATTTCTTGTACATGAGGTCTTCACTGTACCCATTGTACCCACTATAATACTAGTAGAGATTATTGGATGACGAAATATTTGTAATCGTTCATTTTTTTTATTTATTAGAGTTTAAGAAATGTTTGTCTGTATTCAACATGTTTCAATATATTTAACAGTTAAAATAGTTTTGTCATTCCAGTAATCTGCTCCACTCTCTCAGCCTCCTGGTGTCGCAGTCCAATCACAAAGCGATTGATATCCCGTAGTCTCCATGATCTGTATTTAACAATAAGCATCCCGTTATAGGCTTCAGGTTTTTTAATAACTGTCTTAAGACACTAAACCAGACATGGGGAACCTGCGACCTTTAGGCCACATGTAGCTTTTAGAGTCATGAAGTGCGGCTTTCTGCGGTTTGTTGAGAAAAATATTTCAAAATATAAAAAATTACAATTCTGTTAAAAGACAAAAAAAATCTGGCAATTTAGAAGAAGACTATTTATCAATAATTACGAAAAATCTAAGCTTTTAGGAAATCATTTTCCTGAGTTACAAAGGTAATAAATAAAGGCAATGAGGACACTACCGAATCTTTTGAAAATGCGAAACAGTTTTAGATGCACTGATCCAGGAATACAATAATAGGTCCAAGAATTTTATAGTATAACTATTATATAAGAAGTTGCTTGTCCATTCGTGGTGGCCTATTGGAGAACTGGACGGTGCTAAAATGGCCTTTACTCCAAGAAAGGGTTACCTCTGCGCTATACAGTATCCAAAACCGACTTTTAATGTTTCATGTGGAGATTGTCGGCCATGAAATATGTAAGCTATGTGGGTAATTTGATGTTGAAAAACAATACTTTCTAATCAGTAAATTATTCATTATAATAATAATAATAATGATAAAAAGTATCATTCAATTCAGCTTCTTCAATTATTAAGCAAATATTGGAAAGTATAAGAAAATGTGAGTACTTAACCCAATACAAATAATTTTCATCAAATTTATTTTCAAAATTTGATTTTTTTTTAACATATTTATCTAAATATACACATACGCATATGTTGCTTAACAAGCATATGTAGTGTGAGTATTATAAATAACTTTGACAAACATGCGCAAAGTATTCAACTTTTTAATTCGTTTCCTTATTCTGGATCATCATGGCAGTAGATCCCTCAGCCATCTTCTCTTAAGTCGTCTTGGGGGGATTCTAGGAAGATGAGGAAGGAGCAAGGTTTTGTACGAGTGGATTTGGATGAGAGGAAAGTTTGGTATGAAACTCTTTGTAATGATCAGTGGCTAAATTATGTATAAAAGCGATTTTTAGGTCTCTATGAAGAAAATTGATTCTTATGTAAATATTTTTCATTTAAAATTTAAGAAATTTATGATTAATAAATAAAAAGAAATTGATAGGCATCGTGGGAAGATGTGAGTAAAAGGGCTAAAAGGATTTACATTGTAGAAGATTAGGGTGGGCAGTAGCAGTTCATGAATAGAATTGAACTTGTTATGGAAGAGCGAGGGAGACGGAAAGTGAGCGAGTGATGAAGAGAGATAGAGTGAGGCGTTGAGAAAGCAATAAGAAAGTGGGTAATAAGAATGTTAGACGGGTCGCAGGGAAATTAGAGTTGTTTGGACCACACGCGGTGGGGTAATTTGAAATGACCGCCTTCTGATAAAGTCATTACTAGGAATGGAAATAGTTTGAGGCGGCACTGCCACTGTGCAGCACCACACGCGTCTTCTCCAAGGAAATCCTCTAACACCTGCCCTGCATTCAGACACCGAAAAAAAATGGCCTATCCATTTTAAGGTACCGACAACTTGTCAGTACATTTGAAAATGATTACTTTATCACACCTCACTAATCTCTGAGTTTTTCAAAATGAAGTGAACAAACTCTGATATCGCAGTAATGTATTGCTTATTAGATGACGACAATCGCCCAAAACGATAACATATTCAAATATATATATATATATATATATATATATATATATATATAATGTACTTTTTAAGTATTACCCCAAACATATTACAATGTTTTGTACAAGTAATACATTTAATTATCAGTTGATTAAGTAATAAGTTACTCACTATGTCTGCACTAAGTGCGGTTCTTCTTTTGGTAATCTGACAGTAACATTGTAGGGTTTAGGCTGTTCATATCAAAAGGAGTTTTCAACTTGTTTTGGAAAATTTGGCTTCATTCACAAACTACAAGGATAAATAGTTTTAAGCCCCTCATCTGTCCAAAGCACTGATATGTTCCTATAATGTAACGTTTCAACATTCTAAATAAAAAAAATGCATCAGCCCCAATTATGAAAATGCTGTGTATATGATCTAGGAGTTTTGAACCATTTCTGTAATTAGATATCAGAACTGCTTGGAAATTTTGACAGGTAACAATTAGTCTAAACATATTGACAATAACAACTAATGGTCTCCCTATAGAGGTGAGAGAATGAGGGAGAGAGTGAGAGAGAGAGAGAGAGAGAAAGGAAGAGAGTACAGACAAATCAAAGAAAAAGATGGAAGAAGTTAGAAAGAGAGTGAGAAAGAGAATATGAAAAAGAGACAAACTTAGAGATAAAAGTGCGGTATTATTGAAATAAAATAAATGAATAGACAGTGGGGTAAGAATGAGAAGGATGGTTAGAAAAGGGAGGTCGTTTTATAATGAAAGTAAGGAAGATGATTCAAGATAATTACAAGAATAAGGAAAAGAAGGTAAAAGAGGGTAAGAGGCAAACAAAGAAGGAGGAATGGTGAAGGAGAACGATAAAGAGCTTTACCTCAAACTTAGCACTAAATAATTACTACTCCCTTATTTTCGACGTGCTCTTGATCCTATTATGTAATATAGAACTTAATGTAAAGAGCCATATATAGCTCTGGCCAGCTCGCTCTGCGTCTATTTGACCTATTTACTATTAATTTGATTTTAATATTTAACAAGTTGATTATATTTTTGTAATGACTTATTTTTTTAACTTTTTTAAATCATTGTTACATATTTATTGCCTTCCGTCAAAGTATGCAGTAGATAATAACAATAAAATATATCCTTTTTAATTCTCTCTCTCATGGCTCCCATCTTAAATTCCCCTGTTCAATTCACTCTTTGTAATGTTTCACGCACTGATACATAAGCCATTTCACGGTTTTTACTTGGCCTGACAATTTCATCACTATAAATTTTAATTTACATAAACAAAGGAGGGTTACTAATTGAAAACATATTCTATGTTTTTTCTGAGTCTCTTATCTGATTTGTTAATCGTAATTTTAATAAACTGTATAGGGTTCAATAAGTAATTTAATAGAAATAAATTCATTTTCTAAATAAGGTTAATAAACAATTTGAATATTTTATGTATTAAATATGATAATTAAATGTGAATAATTAATTTTTGCATTTTATATATAAATTAAATTTATTGCAAACATAGATATCATCATATAAAATAATTACTTATGATATTTCCATTTAATTAATCTGTATATTTGATAGACATTGTTTGGATGTTCTATTGTTATTAATATATAACTGTTGATATATTATAACAGTTATGGTTACAACTGTTGATATAACCATTGTTATTAATATAACATATATATATATAGTTGACTGTCGTCTCTCCGTCAATTACTTCTTCTCCTTAGGACGACCACCATAACGGTCGAAATATTCAAAAGTGTGTCTCTGTTATGTTTCTTTCTATGTGTCACAGTTTATTTTAAGTATATATATATATATATATATATATATATATATATATATATATATATATATATATATATACTAAATTGAAGAAACTATCAACCCGAATTTATAAAACTTCAGTTATACAAAACACAACACAGAAAAAAGACTCGCGTTCCTTCCTTCGACGTGGGGGAGATCTCTCTCACTTCGTCCTCACTTTTAGTCTTCTCCTGATGACGAACAACAGTTCCAAATAACGAATTTACTAAGTGTGTATTTCTCTTTTTTCTATGTTTTGTATATATATATGAAAGTATAAGCTACAAGTAAAAGTAAAACAACTGTTTGACAGCAGAGCAGAGCTGAACTATTTGTCTTCTACTACTAATGAACACAATGTCTTGAGGAAGTTGATAGGATCATATTCATTCGATTTGAGGCTCTGAAAAAGACAGCTATTGTTTTTTATTTCTTAATACATAAAAATTTCATATAGTAGTTAATACTTTGGTTTTTTCCGTGCTTACCGATAACATACATATGTATCGTTAATATTTGTAAATATATTGGTTAACACTATGTTTGTAATATGTAAGCTGGTCTGCTTCATTACGTCTCATTCAAGGAGACCAAGTCTAATGAGGGTGACGCAATGGGGCTATTGAACTTTACTGAATGGATCAATGAGAGGCTTGTGCAACATGTTAAAGCAAACTTCATTAAACCTACTAATTCATTTCATACCATATTCAGAGAAAAAAGAGAGAGAAATATGCTGAGAAAAATAGGTAACGACTGTGAATGCTTAGTACTGTTAATGCGAAGGTAGTTGTGGCCATATTCAGTGAGCTGAGAATAGTGATAGATGTGCCTCATTCTGGGAATTATTTGCAAGAAATGCAATTAGACGAGGGAGACCTGAATGGCCGCCTTGCTCTGAGACCTACTGCCCCATTTCCCTTATATGACATCTTGATTCTACCCTATTTGTCTGTCTTTCGCTCTCACTCACTCAAACTTCTTTCAATCAAATTATCTCACTCATACGAGCAATAATTATTTTTAATAACTGTTAAAATGAATAAAATATTCTATTATAACATTATGTTTCTAATTCTCCCTCGTTCCCTCCCTCGAACCTTCCACGCTTCCTCTCCGTCTCTCTCTTTCCCTCTCTCTCTCTCTCTTTCTCTCTCTCTCTCTCTCACTCACTCCACCTATCTCTATCCCTTTCTATCTATCTGTCTTATTATATATATAACTTTAAATTACACAAACCACGACACAGCAAAGAATAAAAAGAACACTTACAGAATTCAATATTTCGAACTGTTGTTCGTTATCAGGAGTAATAAGTCGAAGAGAGACGAAGAAGTGAAGAGAGACGAAGTGAGAGAGATCTCCCCACGTCGAAGAATGGAGCGCGAATCAAGCGCGAATTTATATATATATATATATATATTTATACAAAACTAAAGTTTATCGGGGGACTCGGTCAGTTCTTCAGGTTCAAATTAAACTTTCATTGCCAACGTTTTTGTTTTATTTAAAACCATTTTCATAGGCAGAAGTATAAATTATGAAACAGAAAAACTAAGAATTACATTAAAAAAAACTACAGTTGTTGTTGAAATCCACAAACTATTTTTATTTGTAAAATAATTTGTAATGTAATACTTAGTTTTTTTGTTTCAAAATTTATACTTCTGCCTATGAAAAAGGTTTTAAATAAAAACCGAAACGTTAGTAATGAGAGTTTAATTTGAACCCTGAAGAACTGACAGAGCCCTGATAAACTTTATTTTTGTTTCTATTCCACGGTCGATGCTTTTATCAATATATATATATATATATATATATATATAATTCACAAAGAGAAACACAAATCACTGCAAAAACTTTCTACTATGTTCAGACAAATCGTTATCATGATGCAATGAGCTAGGGGATTAAAACACACCGAAAATGCTTTCATTGTAATAGCAGTCCAAGTGCTGACAACATATGCAAGAATGAAATAATAAATTTATACTAAATAAATTAAGTAAGGGAAACTAATCAAAACTTGAAAAACAAACAGAGTCTGAAATCATTAAATCAAATGGAGGAGATAAAAAATATTGCAAAAATAAATAGAAATCAACCACGATGGACGCTTTTAGGAATGATGCGAATGTAGACATATAATTTGGGAACCCTGAAAAAGTAAAATTGCTCCATCTTAGAATAATATCCTTACAAAAATAAGCAACCAAACAATAATTTTGTTTTGTTTATTGCATAAAGTAACTTAGAAATATTTTTATAAAAATTATAGTGGAAACCTACTGTACGGAATTTGAATAAAGAAAACAAATCAGGTTATTATGATTTACAATAAATATAAATAAAGCAATATAGACTGAGATAGTTGACCAATGTTTATTGTCATGAAACTTCAGGGAAACATTATAGATTATAATAGGAAGTGCAGTACTAATGGTAGTAATATGGAAGAATTCAAAAGCTCTCCATAAACTTATAAAGTTTAACTTTATTTACAATGTTAGCTTTTCACAATGTTACTAAGTTAATAATTTAAACTAATGTTGAGTGCTGTAAGATGAAATTCTCGAATTTAAAAAATGCTGGTAAAACATGGTTATTAAATTATATTATTTTTTCTTTATTTTTAGAATGTGTTTTTTTTATTTAATTTCTGGCTGTTTGATATCTCAATGTTTTTTTTTTCATTGTTAAACCGATCCCCTAGCGAGGAATAACGTCAGCCGGTTAAAGGCTTTTTGTTTGATTGGTAATTCTACAGATTCTATATTGGAACTCCTAAATTTTGCCTAACTCAAGTAAATTTCGAGTAGGGATCTTTAAGGAGCACCTAACATCGTACAAGCTTGGGACCGACGGCTTAACGTCCTCTCTGAAAGACGACGTAATCAGATTTATTCCCCTCCGTCGTGAATAAATCGAGGGCCGTGTGCTGATAGAACCCCGGACTACCAGCCCAGTGATGAGTACGTTAACCATGGAGCTAACCTGGCCTCCATCTGAATGTATTACTAATTATGAAAACCTTTTTGTGTCCCTTTTTTGATTGACTGATCAAAGGTGGTAATTATGAATAACATTAAATTATATGGGCAAGCCTCATGATAAGGGATTTTAAGGAACAACTTCAAATTTGTTGTGCTAATTCTATTATAATCAGTTGTCCATCAGTAATCTTGATGGAGGTTGAGTCTTTAGACTTTTAAGTAAAGCTTTTGTTACTGGTTTAAGAGGCACACAGGCTGTTGTGCAGGTCACCCCACCATTGCCAGTGTAAATGGAAAAGAAATGAAACACCATCACGAAAAGCCGCACGCCACACTGAGTATGCTCCCAAAGTCATATGTAACAGCTACAGTAATTAATTTGTTTTCCAAGAGTATGAAAGTAATTCTTTCTTTCAGAAATAGGTTCCACTAAGGTATAAAATTAATTTCAAACCTGACTGGGTGAGGTTTTTTAAATTCTAACTCTTTAAATCAGTTCTAAATAAGGAAAAACACAATATAAATATTTATAAATTGCATTACTTTACAGAAATTATAATTAGTGTGAAATGAAATTACAAGTTGGGGTCTTGTTGCTAAACATTATGAATGGCCATGTGGCTCTGTAGAATTACTTCAATTCATTCAAGTGTCTTCAGTTCTTTTATGTTACCTTATTTGTAAAGTTATAACCATTTTGTACTTTTTTCTATTTTTAATTGGATCACAGTCATGATCCATCATGTAGCGCTAAGTTATGGTGTTATCATATCAATATAGTTTTAGTGTTCCACGATGGGGAAGACAGTCGTCGCAGTAACATCCATTGATATTGACACTGTAGTCCTAGCAACTGATTGTACTTAATGAGATCCAGTGCATTGAATCTCAAGAAATATGGTCCTTTTGCAATGTACCATACAGACAGTAACTCTATCATTTGTGGCAGTTGTTACCGTTTTTGCCGATACATATGTAAATGAACTTTTAGAAGACGTTATTCAAACATACCTCATGAAAGAGCTATTTAATATAATGTTTCATTTCGTTTTTCTAAATGTTTCATATATGATCTTCATAATATTCATGAGTATGAAAAGTATGGGTATTGTTGGTAATGTCAGTGACGTCATTTCTATGATAAGCCATTTTACTCCTTTACCACTATCGTCTGTTTACTAACAATAACATTATTTTATACTTAGTGACTTTCTATTCTGGCTTTTAAAAGCTCTCCGAATTCAACGCAATGTTTAGATTAACCTGAATTACATTGATTAAACACACTACGCTTGTAGAGTAGTGACGGATCAAGATAGCTGGGCTGGGAGGTGCCTCAAGATAAATTCCTTCAGTAACTGGATTACTGTTAATTTATGGGTTAGAGCTAGCGGAATGGTGTTTTCACTTTGCCTTGCCTGCAGAGTGAAATATATTTGAGTGGCCTAACCAACTCGTCTAACGAGGTAATGACTGGCTCTTTGATGAACTTGTTACCAAGAAAGATGGGCCAGCAGCTATTTGTCATTATGGTGCATATGATGATTCTATCTCATCAAAGGGGACTTATCTGATTATTTAATTTTAATCTATATATTTATGTTATTTCTACTGCTGATGAAGCGTTTCTGATGATTTTTTTTTCACTCATACCAATAGATACATTGTAAGTTAAAATTCTTTCAAAATTATATTAATCACAAGTCCACAACATTTAGTTTCCTTTTTTCCTTCAAATCACAAATTCTTAAACATATTATCAAATATCAAATGGAGAAAGAAAGAAAGCCACAGAGACAAAGCTGCTAAAAAAACTAGAAGACAATTTAATTTGTATATATAAAATATATAAATATTTGTTTTATATATTGTATATACGTATCAATGATCAAACCACAATAAGAAAGTGGGAAAACAAGACTAAGACTTAAGATCAGTTGGGTTTTTGACTCTGACGAAGACCGCTTGTTACGGTTGAAAGATCTTAGTCTTGTTTTCCCATTTTCTTATTGTGGTTTGATCATTGATTGTTATTTCACGTGTTTATGTGAAATCTTTTTATATATACGTATAATCAAATATACGTATTTATTGTTCTTTTTGTTAAATATATTATTAAAAATATGACTATAAGAACACATCATTGATATAAATTTCTCAACTTTTCAATAAAACAGTCTTTAATTACTTCATCCTTACAATATAAAATTTCCTACTGTGAACATGTTTTAACTATAGTGAATTTAGTTTTCATTTTTTTATTTATATCGGCTAGTAAAGGTAATTAGAGGAGAATAGTTCTTAGTCTTCTGAGTTTAGAGGTCCGTGGTAACTAGAACTGCAATAGTGACTTTCTGAGATCTCTTTTATATGTGTTCTTTCTCTGACTAATTTATATATATAATATTGTAAAAAGATTTTACATTAACACGTGAAATAACAATCAATGATCAAACCACAATAAGAAATGGGAAAACAAGACTAAGATCTAAGATCAGTTGGGTTTTTGAATCTGACGAAGACCGCTTGTTACGGTTGGAAGATCTTAGTCTTGTTTTCCCATTTTTTGTTTTGGTTTGATCAATGATATATATATATAACAATAGTTCATAATAGTAACAGTAGAAGTTATGAAGCTGTTATTATTTTGATTGCAATGCTTCACAAATTTTTACATTTAGTAGTCTTGAGCCTTGTAAGGTATGCTTCATCTCTAACGAATACTAATAATGTCTTATATATTATTATTTATTCATTAGTATTATATATCCGTTAGTATGGTAAGTTCAAGATCCAACTTGACCGCAGCTCGTTCAAAACCTTTTAACATTCCACAATTAATTTAAGAGTTAATATTTTGTATACTTTCTAAGAAGAATTTTTATGATTCTAACCTATTGTAATCATATCATTATTTCTATTATTGTATTATTTTTCTATAAGCTATCAGTGTGGCTTTATTTAATTATGTTTTGTGTATTTGTTCCATATGTGTTTAGAAGCTTCAGCTATTGAATGCTTTGTTTGTCTCTTAGATAGAGAAGATCCAGTCGTTGCTAGGTAAGAGTGTGAGCGGGTTGCACAGCTACCTTGTTACATTTGCGCTCAACATGATTATCCTCATTCAATATTGAGTTCTCTACCTTATTTTTATTCACAACAAATATGTTATCAACTTTTAATTTTAGCCTTTCGTTCTACATTACGAGAGTTTGATTGCCATTACCCTTTCAATATTTTCTGCATTATTCCTTTTAATAGCTTTTTATACAAGTTGTCTGCTCCAACCATCGGTTTCTGTAAATGTCTTTTTGAACATTATTTCCTTTCTTCATGTCTTGATTTGGAAGTATTCATTTAGAAATTGATCAAAGTGTTTATCACAGTACCCATTGGTGATAATTGCTGTCGTTAAAATAGAATTGAAGGCAATACTCATTGCTGCCCTGATGTCAACTGTGGATCAGTTGAAGCAAACTTACTATGGGCAATTTATTATATTGACAGAAAAAGTAATGAGAATGTTTGTCTAGAAAAGGTAAAAAACATTTCAAAATCAAATATTAGCGAAATGGGGTCATAATTTTAATTTATATATAAAGTAAAAAAACAGGGAGAGTGAGAGAGAGAGACAAACTAGTATGTTCAGAACGATCAGTTTTCCAGATTTTGTGTATGCAGACCTAAATATATATAATTAAAATAAGCAGTGACACATAAACAGAAACACAACAAAGACTCACTTTTCAATATTTCGACCGTAATGGCGGTCGAAATATTGAAAAGTGAGTCTTTGTTGTGTTTCTGTTTATGTATCACTGCTTATTTTAATTGTTATTTGTCCTGCCGGACCGTTTTTCGTTTATCATATATATATATATATATATATATATATATATATATTGGGTTTCTTGCCGTTGCATCTACAACGTGCTTGGTCTCCCATTCTCTTTTCTCCTGAAGACGGATTACCCGAAAATTTGAGTCTGTAAGTGTGTTTCCCTACTTTGTGTGTTGCTCTTTGTTAATCTCGAACTCGTGTATATATATATATATATATATATATATATTGTTAAAAAGCACAGCGGCTTCAGCATTAATAATCTTTTTAGAAAGATGTTCTATTTGCCTTATTATTTTCTTATAATTCACTGGTAGCTCAAAAATTAATCTACCTAATTCCATGACAAGAATAGGAAAACAATCGATTGTTTTCCTATTCTTGTCATGGAATTAGGTAGATTAATTTTTGAGCTACCAGTGAATTATAAGAAAATAATAAGGCAAATAGAACATCTTTCTAAAAAGATTATTAATGCTGAAGCCGCTGTGCTTTTTAACAACACTTGTTTAAAAGAAGACTTGCTGCCAGTATACACGGATATATATATATATATATATATATATATATTACGTAAAATATAATTACATATTTATGAAAAAGTTCAATAGACAATAAAAATGTAAGCAATTTACAAAGTTTACAGGTTTATGAAACATTATTTATTCGACATTTTCTGAAACTTTATTTTTGTGTATAGTGCTCAAACTAATAGATAAATAAAAAAAAATCACCAAAATGAACTCAAGCCTGTATTTCGAGAGAGGTACTTTACTTGAGAGACCAACTGAAAACACTGTACTCAGAAACGCCTACCTATCATCGTGACACGAATTGTTTATAAAACTATAAGACACTATGAACAAATAACTCACACTGTCAATGCGCACAAATGTAGAGTTAAAGACTGGCTATATGTTATAAGAGAAATTCATTTGTGTATAGTATTTCATAAACTAAGATTAAATTTGACCTAGAGGATATAATTGTTATGCTGTAGCCTGGAATGAAGTGTATATTTCCAGAGTTAGCCCTTTTGTGTAGGAGGAAATGTTGTTTGAGCCTCGAGGTAGGCATCTTCACACGAGCTAAACGATTCAAATACATTAAGAAGTGAAGAAAACCCATTTGGTTCTTGAGCAATATTGGTGATATTTACGATAATTACCTCCAAGTGCCAATAAAGCGGCAATAAGGGAGGCGTACGTGCTAAATAAACGACCCCTGCTTTGTCTAGTTTCGTCCCAGACCGCCAGAGAGACACACCAGATATAATCACATCTCCTAAAGTTAAACTTGTAAAATTCTATTAAAATTTAAAATCTACTTTCCCGATAGAATTTAGTATTGAAAACATTCCATAAATGAAATAAAATGTCTTTAAATCTGTTATATCGTCCTTGAATAATAATATGAGAATATCTGATTCAAATATCTCTTCCCAGTTTACAGACCGGAACCCCGGACCTCTCATAGGGCAGTGAAGCCATTTTGCGACTTTCCATTTGAAGCAAAAATGATTCAAACGAATATGACTAGTTAATTATTAGACAATTTATTGTCTAATAACTAATTCATTGTTTTGCTGATAATAAATTGACATAAAACTCAATTTATAATTTTTTGCTGTTGGCTTTTTTTTGTATAATCATAGAAGAATTGAATTTTTGTTGTAGTATATTTGTATAACTTAGGAAAAAAAAATCTGAATTTAAGTTTAATTTAATAAATTTTGTTGTTTTTTGTCGGAGTTTACGAATTTGAAGTAATAAAAAAGTGGGAAACAAGAAGTGCCTGCTGAAATGGACTGAACATAATCAAGATTTAAGGATGATTCCTTTACTGCTTGAAGAAGTTTTATGACTTAAAGTAGAAATTCAATTACCAGTGGTTCAGCCCAACAACTTCCTCGTCATCTCAACATGATTATCTCCGTATGAGCCAGCAGTATTAAGTTTAATAACTAGTAAAAACATTTTGCCCATCCTTACTATTTAAGTTAATCTAGATAGTAAAAGTAATTTTATGCCAAGTTAAAGAATTCACCATCTTTATGTATATCTTAAATAGTAAATATGGATACCTTATTTTATATAATTCTCTTCTACTGAGGCTATATTCAATTAAATCTCATATATTGATGTTGTTCTGAGGAAGCCTAACTGTGTCTCAGGTTTCTATAATTTCTCATTTCCAGACGAAGTATATGCTATATTCAACTATACAAACGACATTATGCGTTTATACAAAACTATGGTTGTATGTTGCAAATATAAATTGCAAAATAAATTAATATATAAATTAATTATTTATAAATTGATAAACTTTACTAATTAAATTAAAACTATATATATATATATATATATATTAAAAAATCAATAATATCAATGATTAAAACATGGAAGCCATTCCCACATGTGCGCGCGCGTGTGTGTGTGCGTGCATGAGAGGGAGGAAGCAAACACACTTTAGAACTTCTTATATTTGCACTTTTCATTAAAATTCTATATAAATATCTTTTGAAGAAGGTAGAAATAAAGTTGGACTAAAATACTAGTCTTCTTTTTTATTAGGGCCAGTAATTAGCTACCATTAATGGCAAAACATAACTAATTCATCAAACTTAAGTACAGATTGACTGTACACATGTATGTATGCTGGAAAATCACAATAAATATGTGATGCAATCAATGAAGTGTACTACCACAAAGAAACAGGGAAAACAATAGGAATAAATGCTCTGAGACATTTCAGTTTGTGTCATCAGAGAGCAAACAAAGTAAAACGACTTTGCTTGTTTGACTTTGTTTTTACTTTGTTTGCTCTCTGATGACATAAAGTGAAAGACCTCAGAGCATTTATTTCTATTGTTTTAATTTTTCCTTTGTGGTTTTATACTTCATATGTATATTTATAGTATATGTGATGTACATAGGTATCATTTTAAGAGTGGCTGTTTTCTGATGAGAGGGTGGGACTTTTGCGCTCCTTGAAATGGGAATGTTGGGAATTGCTGTTAGAAAGCAGATCTTCTTTCCTGAAAGATTCACGGTTTCCTTTGTTGTGCTTGTACTTCTGTAAAAGTTCTAGAGGTTTTGCTATTAGTGTGTATTGTGTTTTAGTCGTTTGTCAACGTAAAACAAAAATTCCAAAAGCTGTTTGGTGATTTGCGACATCGTACAATAAATTTAATTACCACTTTTTCTGGTCACGCTTCTAGTATTTCGATAGAGGTCTGGGATTTAATAGAACAGCTGTAGATGTTGAGTTAGCAGCACCACAACTAATTTTAAAAGCTTTATTTTTTTCTATGAAATTATCTATGATATTTTGTTATCTCGCTGGCCGGAAAGAATGCTTTATTTCCTACTCCAAAGGAGTCTTATATATTTTTTTATTGGTTATTCATGTTTTGTCTTGGCTTCATTTTTATTTACTATTGCAATAATTTTCAGTAGGTATAGCCTCTTTGTGACTTTTGTGGCAGAATCACTAGCATTCTAATTGCAGCTTAACTTATTTCAAGCCTTATTCCAACTTACTTGATGGTCAATGAAATGACCACACCGGCTTGCTTGGGGTTGATGATGTCAGAGTAGTAGAGAAGATACAAGTTTGGTGTTTTACCCTTGTTGACAAACATATTATTTATAATTTTTAGACTCTCAATAAAGTATTTGATTCCATCTTCTGGAGCTGTAGTATTACTTCATTATGGCCAGATGATAAAGTCCTCAGCTTACCACAGGAGCTCAATTCCAGGATTAGCTCCTAATGTATCAATATTATCATACACATTAGATCTAACAACATTTAAAGGCATTAAATTATTTAGTAACTTTTTCCAAGGTTTCCTATAGATGTGGTTTTTAATCTATAAATGCTTATCTAAGTGTTTTAGCAAAGGGGAGGCAGATTGCTTTAAATCAAATCATCTCTAAAAATCATGTCTCCGATCTCGATTAAATTTAAAACATATGCATCACACTATAAACAATGTAAAATCATTTTCGAAACAATTACATGCAAAGAATACATAATTGAATTTAATAGAACACTAAATGATATTATACCTTTTTTATGCCATTTGTGACATAAAATGATCTCAATGTATAGACACGAAATATGTAGTTTTCTCATAGTTTACTTGCAGATTTATTGGTCTTCGTATGTTAAATGTTTGAAATAAATATTGAAAATGCTAATCAAACTTCACATACGAGTGTAAATTTTACTATAACTGAGGTGTTATAGTGTTTACTATAACATTCTTACAGTATAACTCCCAGTATTGTGTAAAATATCAATTTGATCAATCAAATATTGATTTGATGACACCGTAGCGTGTCCACAAACTTTGGATACATACTCACCCACCCACCCACCCACACACACACAGATATCATCAAAAAAGATTCATAAAACGGCTTCTAGGACATCAAAACATATAATTCCGTCAAAATCTCGAGATCGAATTTTTTCACTATCACTATACTTTACTGATAGTGAAGTAATATTTGTTACTAAAAAAATAAATCACTTACATTATACAAATAAACAAAAAGACAGTAAGGTCTGACGTATAGACTTGCGAGGTGATCGGTTTTTACATTATACAATTAATGAATTAGTATAATGATCTAACGATCAACACGTTACGGTAAAATTTATAATTTAAACCAGTGCTTATTTTTTGTAGACATGCCTCTTTCATAAAAGATTTCTTTCTTTTACATCTGAATTATTACTTTAGTTATTTGATCTTTAAAGCGCAATATATTTTAATCAAGGGAATACGGATCCATAATATACAAAGCTATCCGTCACTGTGCAAAAAGTTAACAGATCCTGTATGGTAATAACCTGAATTCTGCAACGTTCATTTGAAACATCAGTCACGGTCGACTGGCAGGGCACATTCAACTGGTGACAGTACCATGCTTTCCTTTAAACGTTGTATGGTATGTGTGTTCCGATGACTCATAATATATTCTTAGAAATATGAATATGATTTAAATACCAGTGAATATTGATTGAAATGTATTACTCACATTATCAGTTTGTTACTGCAAATAATTTTTCACCAATTAAAGTAGTTTACCTGAAATAATTTGTTATTATATTATCAATTGCCTACTGGCAAACTAACTACAAATGAACTTGAATAACTTGCTTTTATGGGAGTTGGAGGAGAAAAACGTTGGACTGCAATGATTTGAAGCAATATTCCAATCAATACTCCACCTGCCCACATCGACAAGTCTCGTGCCATTATCTCCTAAGGCCACATCATATACAATTTTAGATTCATTTACAATATAACTTTCATTATGGTAAATATGTTTTTTAAAACAAATTTGAGGTAGTTTTTGGTAACTTCAATGTCCATGTGGAGATTGACAGAAAAGCAGTAACCTGTACTGCATGAAATTTTCTAAAATTCCAACATGAACGGAAGTGTTCCACCAATAACGGTCTTCATCACAGTTAAAAACGACAGTTATGGAGATCTTTCTAATCGCAAACAATTTTTTTTCCTTTATGTAATCAAATATGTTTTATTTATTGCATTGCTTTTCTACATATCAATAGTGAAGTTCTTATTTGCAAATATGTATACATAAAAAATATAATATGTATTAAAAATTGAAACAGCCATTCCAATAGACGTACATTTTATTTTTAAAACAAATAGTACGCAATAATCAATATTTTTAACATTTCGAAGTCAAGATGAAATCAGAGGAGAAGAAGAGGGACAATCGTTCCAGATGAAAGGTTCTGTGTATGAATTTATATATATATATATAAATATTTGTGTGTATTTACAAAATTATTTTAATAAGAAGTGATTAATATTTTTAGTAACATACCGTAATTAAAATTTTACAAAGTTTAAATTCCTCCCAGTATTTTCGTGTACATCGTAAAGTGAGGAAATGAACTAGTTAAGAATATAAAGAAGTTTTAGTAAAATCATTTTTCTTTTTTGTAGGAGAAGTTGGTCAATTTGCAACCTTGATAATATGAGAAGTGTTACTTGTTTAATGATTCATCCAATTATAATGTATTCAATTATAGGCTTTAGTTATTATACTTTATGCAATTGTCATGATATGTCTTTATCAGTGTCTTTCTAATAAGTTCATTGTTTGGTCAAAAGGCATACCATTTATTAGAGGACTGTTTTGTTGGATTTAGTGTTAAAAGCTATCTGAAACAATAAAGAATCAGCCAAATAAGTTTACAATTACTATCTGAATCAAAAATGTCCTGACTCCTCTGTTAAAGCGTGATGGAGTGACAATCAGGTTGAAAACTCAGTTTTAGAGCAGCTTGAGTCAACGTAAGTATGATCAGACAATGTCCTTGGTCAGTTCTGGTGAGAGGAAATTCTAATAATTTGAATTTTGAGTACATTACCTATGTTTTCATAATCGACTTTTACTTCGAGCACCAAATAAGAAACATACACTTTAAAAACTGGTTTATAATAAAACGTTTGTGATAATAAAATTGGATTCAATTATTAAAAAATGTTTTAAACTGATGTTTCGGTTAATGAATTACAGTTATTGAAGAGGATGAAGGGAATAGCACGAAAGGTTAGAAATATAAATCGAGAACGTTAATGAATAAGAAGAAGAGAATAAATATGAGAGTGAAAGAGTGAGTAAAATGCCGGCGTGGTGCAATATTATCAAGGCATTAGGTCTGGCTTAGGATGCTAGCAGGACTTGTAAACGAAGGAATTACCTTCTGAGAATGGCCTTCCGTCAAACAGCCAAACCACAAAGGTGCAGCCTTACAGGATAATATATTAATATATTACATGCGATAAGAGAAGGGTGCCCAATTAATTCATTTGCAATTTATGGCAGTTAGGCGGCTGCTTGCTTGATTTAAGTTAGAAGGAGGAATGCGGAGAGAGTCCTTTTTTAAAGTGGATTGGTGCGATATGGTTCTCCATCCGTTTCCAGTCTAAAATAATGGAGGTTCTTCTTTCAATATTCCATTAGCAAAAAATTCCATTACCAAATCTATTTATTTTTTCATCTTTATATTTCAATTTATTTAAGTTTAAGATTGTATATCTTAACTAATTAATTAATACTCCAAAAACTAATATGATCATCAAGTTTATTTACCTATAATAAATACATGCAATATATACAGCACTAAAATAGATCGTCGCTAAGTCAGTTTTCCAGGTTCAGATCAAACTCTCAACTGCCGACATTTCGTTTATATTTATACTCCTTTCATAGGCAGAAGTAAGAATTTATTGAATAAATACTTACTTATATTATAACACATATAAATATATTAATTTTTATACATATATAAGAAAGAAATAATTAAAAATTTTAGGATACAACTTAACGGGCTTCTTCAGAAGCAAGTAAAGTGACAAATTTACTGTGTCATGGAACCATTTTTAGTATGTGTATACAAAGTGTTCCAGAAGTTATAGAAACATTTCAAATCATTATATCAGCTGAACTTACGAACTTTTATGTAAATGTATACTAAAAATATTAAATCATTCATTATACATGTTTTTCAATAAATTTTTGCTTATGCCTATAGAAAAGCTTCTAAATAAAAAACGGAAAGGCCGGAATTTAAAAGTTAAAGTTAAAAATAAATTATCAAAATCCGGTCTATTTTTCACATGGTTCATATATATTTGAATTATATGTGCATATATATCACAATAAATGGTTTCATAATAAAAACGTGAACGTAAATCAACGTCTAAACAACAATACTTAATGAATTGGACTATTATTTATTCCCTTTTCTGTATATCTCACAAAGGAATAATTGATTATATATTTATATTGATTATATATAAATATATATATATATATATGTATATATAATATTTTTATCTTTCCATCGTTGGTACAGCATGAAAATATTTGCAAAAAAACATCTTAGGCCAACATTTTGTCTATATTTCTAGACATCTTCTGAATTACATCAAGACTGGGCTACTTCAACCTCACTTTCAAGAGTTTGACCTTTTTAACTGTCATTTTCAAGAAAGGAAGTAGTAGGGTCACATTCTAGCCAACTGGACAGCTTCACAGAATATGTGCAGGTTGGCCAAACAAACACGAAAAAAATACTTGGAAAAACTGAAAAAGAAAAAATATGAAACAATGCACCTGGACAACACAAGTTCAAATACTAATGAAAAGTATTTAGTTCTTGTAATAAAACCTAATAGTAATAATAGGGTCTGGATCTTTTTTATATGAGGGTACAATAAATTAGAAATTTTAAACTCATTGTAATATCTAGAGATAGTATACGATTGAAAATTAAATTGCAAGAACCATATCACTTAGATTTCTGAAAAATATCTGACACTGTTTAATAGCTTATCTTACTAAGGTAAGATCCTGATTCTAATATCCTAATACAGTTATTTAAGATGAACAAGTGAAATATTAATTTAGCAGAGTTAGATATGTATAATAGAGTTAAATATGCAACAATGCAAATATTATTCTTATTAAGATACATAAGACGATTTCAACTCTGGAAGAAGCTTTATTTAGCTTCAACAAAAGCTTGATCTATCACAAAACTAGGAAGTAGTTCGAGATGATTACTTCAAAAGACTTTATAGTGAATTAATTACAGTGAATGCCTACTTTGCCATCGAAATGGGTTCATGCAGCTACCATTCAAGAAAATGATGAAATGAGATGTCAGATTTAGAAGTTTACACTAATGACAGTGATCGACAAATCTGGTAGACTCTGCCTTTGTCAACTACCATTGTACTTTGTGAAGTGGATGAGCTTCACATTGAATTTGGATTGAATTTAAAAATGTAGTAACAATTAGCTTGTCTACAGCAGTTAGTTTTGATCTTATGAAGAATAGAAGAAAAAACTCTAAACTGTATGACCAGGATCAAAGTCATGAAAACAGACAGTGAAGTTAATCTAGATTGTATGGAAAATAGAAATTACCACAGGCTACATATAAAAAATATATGATGGATTTGTGCATAATTGTATGACAAATATGGCTGTAAAACAATACTTGGGTGGATTAAAGTCCTTTTAGTGGTGGAAGATAATCAAAGAACTGACTTGTAGCCAATCAGCCTTCTCAATCATAACTCCCGATTTTCTATAAATGTGAACAGAAATAGCCAACTTCTTTGGCTTTGTATCACATTTCTTTATGGTGTCCAGACTAGAGAAAAGGAACATTCAATATCTTGAATGTATAAAATTACACAAAATGAACACACAGAGAGAACTGACACAACACATCTATATTTAGACTTTCACTATCATCGGTAGTAGAAGTAGCCCACGTGGGTTTCAGACATCTAAGAGGACATTGTAAGTACACTAGACTAATTAGCTGTGCTGTCGAAAACAGTTGACGTAGTTTGACTCTTTAATTCACATCAAGGGCATCCAGAAACCCTTGCAGGTAGTAACTCAGACCAAGAGGCCACTCACCCCACAGAATTAATGACAAGCTTTTCTTAAACTTGAAGAAAAACAACCCCTAATATCATCACGTTGTATATATAATAAACCAGAAAATTAACTCAGAAGTTATTCACGTCCTGATGATAAATGTTGATCATTCGATACATATCTACTATAGGAGATATACTTTATTGTGTTGACAAAATAACGAGAGTGTTATTTAGAAAAATTTAAAATTATGTTATGAAACAGGTATGAACTAAGTTTGGTGTCATTTTCAATAATGTATCTGTCAAGGAAGGACTGCTACGAAAATTTACAAATATATATATATATATAGTTCAATTTATATTTTTTTTTTGTCAGTACATATGTCGTTATGCCGATTTAGCTTATGGTGTGCAGAACCTCTCCAATAATCCAAGCCATAACTATATTTGTCCATTTCGGATCGTATTTCCAACGAAATAGTATATATATATCAGTCGTTATCAGCCTTTGGAGCGATTCACTTCTTTTCCTGAAGACGAGGACATCGAAATATAGTAGTGAGTTCAGTGGTTTCCTTTCTATGTGTTCTTTTTTAAATTCTAGTTTATATATATATATAAAGATTTTACATAAACACGTGAAACAACAATCAATGATCAAACCACAATATGAAATGGGAAAACAAGACTAAGATCTTTCAACCGTCTCCAGCGGTCTTCGTTTTTGATTCTGACGAAGACCGCTTGTTACTGTTGAAAGATCTTAGTTTTGTTTTTGCATTTAGTATATGGTTTGATTTTATGTATATATATATATATATATATATATATATATATATTAGGCCGAGTTTACATCGGCCAGTGGACGCATTTACGTCTCCGTTCCTTCATTCTTTCTCCTTTTATTTTATTTTCTTTCTTTCTACTCTCCTGAAGACGGCAAGACGCCGAAATAATCGAGATTCGTGAGTGTTCGTCCTTTTTCTTGTGTTCTCTAGCTGTAACTTTAATTATATATATTATATATATATATATATTGGTTATTTGATGACTAAATAAATTCGGTGTTTTGGTGTGGAGTAGGATGTTCTATCTTGAAATTCTATTCCTCTCCAGATCTAATAAGGCTCGTACTTAGTACATCTAGACTATGAAGTTACTTGAATTAACATGACAAATATTTGGAGAGTTTACACTCCCTCAGGAAATCAAACTGTTGCCATGTGACATCAGTTTCTCTGTGAGAAGGTCCCCGGGTCCATTTTTTATTATTGCTAGATTCCTGTTGGGACTGGTTACTAAACACTGAAGCCTCTGTCGTCCTACCAGGAAAAGTAAAGGGATCACACTCCCTCGGTATACTATATATATATATATATATATATATATATATATTATAATATATATAACTTTAAATTACACAAAGCACGACACAGAAAAGAGAATACAAAGAAAACTTACAGAATTCAATATTTCGAACTGTTGTTCGTCATCAGGAGAGTAGACTAGTAGAGAGGACGAAGTGAGAGAGATCTCCCCACGTCGAAGAACGGAGCGCGAAATATATATATATATATATATATATATATTATAGAGAGAGAGAGAGAGAGAGAGAGAGAGAGAGAGGCAGGGAAGAAGAGAAATAAAAGGTAAGGGAAAGAGGGAAAGAGACATCGCAGAGAGCAATATAGTAATGTAAATTGAATAAGATACCAGTGCGGTTGTTTATTTAAATTACTACAATTAATCATCTATAGTTAAAGTCATTAGTTCAAACAACAATTTTTTTTAGCTAGAGAATCTGTAGATTTGATTCATTTAATATATTCATCTTGAATAGATGAAGGAGAGATAGTTTACGTGACTGGGAGAAGTGTTGCATGCGAAAGGTCAGTGTGAAATCGAATCACAGGCCACAAAGTCATGGTAGAACATTACTTTGAACGCAGCTCCTTGACGTTTCCATTAATACATGTACTAGCTCAAGTATTAATGCAATTTGTTCACTGTAATAGTAGAATTAGTTATTGTCTAGGCCAGACTACCTTGAGTAATAACATTTTTGTACGTTAAGGCATGGATGAAAAAGGAAGTGATAAAGTTGTAAGTTTTTATACAAAGTCTGATTCATATTTGACGTGTTACTTATCTTCTATTTGTTCTTACAAAGGGAAAGCCGTAACAATATAGAGGATTCAGCAAACCAATAGCAAATGTCGACACTTTCTGACAGACCAGCTTTGTTTTTTTCAACGTTCTTAATTTATCTCTGTTATTGGGTACAATTCCTGACTGTTTCATTTCTTCTAGTGGTCAATTTATTTTCAATAAAACTTCTCCCTTGAATTTAGACATTCTCCCTTTTAAGTAGAATGAAATAAGCAATATAAATTTAAAATAAAATGTAAATAAAAAAATCTGGAACTGCCTTCACTCAACTTTACTACAAGTAAACATAATGCCAAACAAGTTAAAAATCAACTGACTTTTTGTTTTATTTAATTTGCATATACATACATTTTAATTAATTCTGTATAATTTCTTGACATGTAACTACAATCATTTTATCAATTATATGAAACATGAAATAATTTATCAATATAACAAATTATTCAAATTATAAAACTGAGAGCTTCAATCTCATGGTACCCTACACTCCGCGTCCATTCCTATCACATTCCACGTCCGATGCTTGTAACTAAATTCAATTTCTGATTTTAAGTTTTTTAATACCTTTACAAATTTACACAAAAAAGCGTCCCTCACTTCTATAGTTTCTAACATGATTTTACCCAAATCTTTATTATTTCCAAGGCAATTGGCTCGCATTGATATATAATGTGATCAATAGTTTCTACTTCTTTAAGATAGTGAGTCTACATTTTTCGAATGATGTCAACTACAGTTTCCATTCATAGTAGTTAAGTAGAAAAACGTCGATATAAATCTTCTATATATATTAAATTCTCCCTTTGAAGTTATAGTATTCTTACAATTTATAAATTCAGTTTGAATGAAATTTTTAAAATAAATTAAACCCGGTTGTTCTTTCCAACTTTTAACTTTTTCCGTCTTGATTTATTTGTCAGTTCCACCTTGTAAAACCTGAGATGTGTAGTCCAAAAATATTTGAGATAACAGGATATTTCTATGGTTCAAACATTTTGATACTGCGTACTCACTCATTCTCAGACATTTCCTTGCTTCTAAGCACGCGAATAAAAATCAAATCATTTACACTGTATGATTACCCATTAGTATATCAAACTAGAGCTTTTATTGAAATAAAAAGGATGCAATCCAGGTGATCATTCGTGTTCACTTCAATGCCCCCTGTGAAATAGTCTAAGAAGGACGTTGTACCTAACCTTTTATTGTATACAACAACTGCGGGGAACTCAAAACATGTAAATCCGTCAAAATCTAGGGATCAATTTTTTTCATGATTGGTATACTTATAAATGTAAAGTAACAATTATATATATTAATAATACAACGTTAAAGAAAATAATTTTACTTTAGATTCAATCAGGTTCTTAGAACAGGTTCCAAGAAACCAAATGTGGGTATCTTCAGAGCCTCTCAGTGTCAACTTTATGTCAATGGTGGCTGCATGCATGTCCTAGAACTTCTCTGTAAAGCAATCATTGAAAGAGGTCTACTTTGTTCTTAGGCATCGTGACACATACAAAAAGGAAGTCACGAAATATTTAAGGTACTCTTAATTCTGAACGTTTAGCTGATATCATGCTCACTTAAGATGAAAAAATTTCACTAGATGAAAACCATGGTGTTTCGTTAATACATGAGATGAAAGCCTCTTACACTCTTTTAATTCCTTCTTATTAAATAATAATGGTCGATATATTTCTATAGTCCCTATGTATATATGTCCACTGACATCTCGCTCGCAAGTAACAACACCTCTACTGACTTGGATTATTTAGAGTTTAGAGGTTGAAGAGGTATTAAATATCAAAGGTGAATCGTAGTGTTTAGTTTCACTCCTGGTTTTTTTCTGTATTGATATTATATATATATATATATATACACTAATATATATATAGTGAAAATAAGACTAAGATCTTTGACCGTAACAAGTAGTTTTCGTCAGAGTCAAAAACCCAACTTTGACGAAGACCGCTTGTTACGGGTCAAAGATCTTAATCTTGTTTTCCCAATATATATATATATATATATATATATATATATATATATATATATTACCCTTGTGAAGAAGTTCATTCGAGGTACTAATCTAGAATTACAGAGAATACGTCAGAATATATGCTTTTACTTTCTGGCCGAAGTTTATGGTTAATTCATGTAATTTATCTGAGTTTCTTTTTTCAAATATATATTTCTTCGTTCATCCCAATTAAAATATGAATTATTTAAATTTATTTTTGATTTGTTTTATAATACGTTTAATTATAGTAAAGCTGAGTGCAGATCATTTTTTTTCTATATTTATTTTAATGCTTCTCTTGATGACTACTTGGAACAATTTATCTGATAAGTAGTTTGAAGTTTTGACGATTTTTTGAAACGTATGTTCTCAAAAAGTGTTTTGAACATTTTGACTAGGTTACGCTATAAGCATAAGGATGGAGGTGGAATGAAGAGAGTTGGCCTCAGCTCTCACTGACAACAAAAAGCAGGTGGCAGTGAGATCCGACCGCTCTCTCGCTGAGGGCCATTCAGTTAGCCTGGATTTAATTAAGACTGATTAGATATCAGCCCTGACCGCCTCCCCAAACACCCTTCCATCTATCCAGCCAATAAAGAATAATAGCTTTCGTCACATTTGTATTAAATTTATATAACACAAAAAAAATCACTGCCTCTCAAAGACTTTATGTTGTGATAAAATAAGACGCATTATAGATGATAATGTTTTTAATTGCTTAGCTGTTTCAACGTACGCCCACAGCCTAGGCGTCGTTACAGTAAAATTATCTTTACTGTTCTCATTTCCTGCATAGTTTTCAATAAGGTTGTAGAAATCAACGATTCTAATGTTGCATACGAAGACTTTCTTACTAGTGTTATTTAAATGCACTTATACACCCTTTAGTCATATTCTTAATTATCCTTCCACGAAAATTTTTGGTTCCACACTTAAATTATTTAACTTGAAATATGCATGCAGCTGGATTCAACATATATGATAATAAGACCAGCTCTGTTTACCCAAATAAGATTCGTTATAATCTGTGACACAACACATATGAATCACAAACTGTAGCTTGCTATTTATTATCATTGCTTACATTTTAGAGATCATTGCAAACCTAGAAAAATTTCTTTTAAGATTTACAAATTCACTGTTAAGTTATCACCTTATTTATAAAACTACGATATGGGGATTTCAACATACAAAAAGTTAAATATTCTCAACTAAATTAATTTTAATATATTTACAATTAATTTATGAAATCTCTATCTAATCTCAGAATTGAATGTATTTGTTAACTTGAATTGAATACATATTCATATTCACATGTATACATATTTAAGAAATATATATTATTGCTATCATATTGTAATACATAGCAATAATAATGTCTTCAAATATTGAAGAAAAAGTGTCACCCATCTACTTTTATTACTATTAATATTATTAATAATAGTATTGATTAGTTATTATCCGTTAGTTGTTATTGTTTATTATTTGGCAGTCTTTTTCATTACTTATAATTTTTGATTTTTTATGTATTATTTATCACTTTTTATTTATTATTTTTCAATCATTACGAAATATTATGACTGTAATATTACTGCCTGAATGCATAAAATCCTGTATATTTCTGTCTGTATGTTTTTTATTCATTCTCAAAAGGCTTTATTACTCCTTATCAAACTCTACATGTTATGTCATTTGGAGTTTGGGAAGGTTTGAGTAAGTTCAAGGTAATTTTAGGTCTAAGTGGTAATGAGGTTTATTAGTGAAGATATATTACTTTTTTGCACTTATCTGTTGTTTGTTTCAATTTTGGTCTGAACCTGTTAGTCAATGAATGTCTTTTAACAAAAATTATTATGAAACAATTTTATTTAAGGAATACACATTTCAAAATTCTTTGATGTTTACGTTATGTTTAGATTATACAAGGAAAGCTATAGAAAACCGAAAACTGAGTCTCTTAGGTAAAAAAGGCATTTGAAATGAAATTTTGAAGACAGATAAATTAGAATAACAATTAATAGAGTAAGTATATGTGATAAAACAGCTACAAAAATTCTTATAAGTAGGACTGTCCGACTAGAAGATAAAAACTAATAAGCCACAAATAGTCGACTCCAAGTACTCGTCGAAAACTGAAACATCCAGGCATTCTTTCAAAACCTACTATCAAAATATCTTAGTGTGTTATGCGTCATTCACTTAACATTGATAGTTACAAAACTTACAAATCTGAAGGAAGCCAAAAACAACTAGAACTTAATACTATTATTATGTTTGGTATGTCGTTAAATACTGTAATGACACTTGTTAATGAGCTAGCCACATATAAAATCTAAAGAGAAATTAAACACAAATGCTTTATAGAAACTGCACTTTTATAGTAAGTAATTGTGCAGTTACTTAATTCTCTTCATATCCTTTGTTGTTTATCTTTGAAGCAAATGAGATATTCTTTTCTAATCTTTGACTGACTAAATTTAATAAAAAACTGACTTAATGTTTAAGGAAATTGATTT
Organism: Hermatobates lingyangjiaoensis; assembly: GCA_026182355.1. Taxonomy (NCBI): domain Eukaryota; kingdom Metazoa; phylum Arthropoda; class Insecta; order Hemiptera; family Hermatobatidae; genus Hermatobates; species Hermatobates lingyangjiaoensis. Next base: position 7,684,202 of record JAPFBL010000015.1, read on the forward strand.
TATTAAGTGTTAGTAGTCACCATTAAAGAAGTACTACCACTAAACTCACTGGTTCTTTAAATCTTCAAGTCACGCCCCACCTAAACCTCAACTAGTTCTACGACGCAAACCTTGTCATTTAAGAGACTTTTTTTGTATTATGTTTTCAAGATTTAAGCCTGGTGCTTTAGAAATCTAAACGAAATGGTATGATGCAAGAACCATGGCAAAAATAATAAAAAAAAAGTCGAATAATTTAAGCAAATCGATAAGGATTGATATAAGAATTACATGGAAAATTAAAGTGTGTTTGAAGGATAGCGATAATATTCTGATATCTTACTAATACCACTAATCTTACTTATAAATTCAAGTTTGGCTTTAATTTTAAATGTAAAATTGAAATATGCTAAACTCTACATTTCATTTGTGGCAATCATTTTTGAAATACGAAGTGAACTGACTGGTTCTTGAATTTTTCATAATTTTTTTTCATTATATCTCGTGAAAGATATCTTTTGGCAATATTAAAAGGACATTAGGTCTCTAGGAAAAGGTTAGCAACAAAACTAAAACTTAAATAAAGCATTAATGGAATAGATTATAGAAAGGATGGAATAGTACATTTTTGAATTAAACAACTTCGGTAAGGTCATTTCAAAACCATATAATAAATCAGCCACTTAGAATTTTCTATAGCATTACTTAAATATTTATTTGAAAAGATTCTGAATAGGTCAATAACCTTGAGTACTTACACTATTAGAGAAAGATTTTAAAATCAGACTGAAATGCCTTGTTGAATGTTTAATTTTAACAAAAAAATTAACCAAAACTCCATTTAATATGTATCTATGAATCGAACTATCAAAAACATTCATGGATATATCAATAAATCACCAGTACAGGAGAATAACATAAATAGTAAAAACATCAGATCTCTTTTTTTACTCTTAAAGTTATGGTGGATTATAGTGAGCATTTTATGTAAGTAATTAACTTGATTGTACTTTCAAATGATTGTTACAATTTTTGTACTTCATTTTGTTTTTAAACTTTTGAACATAATTTTTTGAACAATTATGAACAAAGAGGTTGAAAAAGTTCAATTTTGTAGTTTAGATTTTCTTATTGAGGCTTATGGATAAGCCTTAATTACTTTTCATATGCCCACCCTTTCCGAATTTCTTTTTTCACACCGATCCCTATAAAAACATTATTGAAAGCAACACATATTTCCACATTGACGATAACAACTTATATGTGTTGTTACCCCATTGGTAACGTGAAGACATTAGATGACTTGCATAGAAATCCAATCAAAGCATTTTTGTTTTTCACACAAAATGAAATTCCTGAACGATTTTAAGATGCAGTAAAATTATAAATTTGTGGCAGTTTGTTTGGGATTGTTTTATTATATTTGCATAATGCCTCAAATACGACAATATTTTTTAAAATGCAGAAATGATATCGCTCTCAAAATGTCTAATACAAAATAGGTAAGTCTATTACAAAATAACACAAGAATATGCCAACATACCTCTTTTATTAAAATGAATGATATTAATGTGAAGAATGTCCTTAGTGACAGTAATACGAGTGCTCATTTCGGTTCAAATTAAGAGGTTTTAACCGCAAATAACCCCATTTTTTCAAGTTTAGTCTGCTCTGTTTTCTGAGAAAAACTAACTTCAACCGTGTCCCTCCTTCTTATCAACACTCTTTCGAATCTTGTTCGCTTTTCAACCCTTTCCTGTACTTGTCTTATAAAATCAACTATTAACAACTTATACTTATTTTCCCCTCTTTTTCCACTGTAAATTTATTCTACCTGTAGTATATTCATCAACTTCCTTGGGTTGATATAGATTCCTGGTCTAACATTTCAACTTTTCAAGGAAACATATATCAAAGAAAATAACTTTATTTGTCTGACAGAAAAAGGAGAGAAAACTAGAAGGAAAAAGTAAAACCATTAATTCGCAACAGTAGTTTTACATCTTGGGTCAAAAACTGTAAAAAAATCTTAAAAATACAACGTTAAATAAGTAATTTTATTAGTCTTTTCATTTTCTTCACGAGTGCACTTAAAAAAACTATTGAGAAAACTTAAAGTTTTTTTTGATTTTTTTATAAGTTAAATATATTATTAATTTTTTTTTAATTTGAAGTAATAAAACAGTTATTTTAATACTACTTTTTTAAAAAATTAGAAAAATTTTATGATTTCACTTATCAAAAATAAATTGCAGTTTTGTTCCAGTAGCATTAATATTATAATAAAGAAGTCTTCCAAATCGTTTTTCTTTTAGAAGTTAATTATGAACGATGTATTAAAAGTATTGTATATTTATTTTGTGCATGTTACAAGTAAATGTTTAATAATGATTGCCATTAAGTTAGAGAAATGTATATCTTTTAATGTTGAGATTGATAAGTGGTCGGCAAGACTATTTGAATTGTTTCAGATTTCAACTTTCTGGGTGTGGACTAGATATACTACGCTATCAAAGCTATCCTTTTATCAAAAGTAATAAAGATTTAGCATTCCCCTATCATTAAAGGTATCTAGATTTGACTTTTATAGTAATGTGGATATTTTAGTGTAATTTTATTAAGGTATTTTATTACCTATAAAGTTTTTCAGAGTTATTAATAAATTTATTGAAACGAATAATTGTAAATAAGGGTTCAAGTTTTTTAAATATGCTTCTACCTCTTAATATTTACTATAAACTTCTTATTACATTATAAGAGAGGCACATGAATAAAATAATATAGTAATACAAACATAAACCATTCAAGCTAATGTAAACTAGAATTTATACATTGCAATTTTCTCTTAAGTCGGTTAATGGGATATTTTTTTTGCTAATTGACTTACATAACAAGAAAACTCTGGATTCGTAATAATTAAAGATGTATGTTACGAAATTCAGCCCTGTGAATACTTTTGGAAGTATGTTAGTGTTACCGGGTGTTGCTCAATTAACTTATTTTATTATCCTGCTCTCTTCACCTCTTTCGCAATCCTCAAAGATACTCCACCAACCTGATATAGTAAGTTTACACTGATCTTGGGAATATGCCGATTTAGATTTCACATGCCTCCCTTCGCTAATAATGCAAATATAATATTATTAATATATACATAGATATTTACTTGAGTATATAATAAGATATTTATCTACCAAAGTAATTGTTGATTTGAACAAACCAGTTATTCTTACTCATCCAAACTCAGTCATACTTGTGTATAAGCCGAAGTCAAGTATAGTTTAATGAGGTGATCAAGTTTGTTGGAAAAGAGCTTGATTATTCAAACCTTCTTGTACCTCCATGATCAAAACAGACATCGATCAAATGGAAGATATATAAATAACTAAATTATAGTGTTTGCAAAGTATTTGTCAATATAAAAATGATTGATCAAACCACAATAAGAAATGGGAAAACAAGACTGTCAGTTGGGTTTTTGACTCTGACGAAGACCGCTTGTTACGGTTGAAAGATCTTAGTCTTGTTTTCCCATTTCTTTTGTGGTTTGATCATTGATTGTTGTTTCACGTGTTTTTGTGAAATCTTTTTATAAAAATCATATAATGCTTTAGTCACACCAAGCTCAGTAATACAAACGTATGTTTTGACAAAAACAATCTTCCCTTTAGAACTCCTATTCAGACATGTTACAACGGGAAATACTAATAGGAGAAATATATGCAAAACTGACATTATTCACTGCGAGTGATAAATATGATAAAAGATGTGTAAGTTACTTTTTTATAAACAGATATATTTATGATGAACAGAATACAATTAATAAGCTATCGAAAAATGATGCTTGATTAATAATATAAACAATAATTACAATGAAATCGTATGAAAATAATAATTAAGATCATGCTATAATAGAAAACTTTTTTTTATAGAATTCGCTATATCTATTTCTCAAAGTTCTGCAATAATACAATTCTTACTATCTGTTGAAAAATATCATAGCCAACACTAAGCCTGTCTACATAACTTTCATAAGGGTTAGATTTCACCCCTCCCCCTCTGAGGTTACTTTTTTAGCGGAGTAAAGTGACAATTTGCCGCTGTGAAAGTGATTGGAAATTTTCTTTTTCTTGCCACAGTTGACTTCATAAATAGTGGATGAAACCTACCGCACAATAAGAAATGACATAATCCTGCTTTCATCTGTTTTATTTTTTGCTACAGTTTCCCATTTTCAATTTTTACATTTGATCATCAATTTTAAAATCCATATCTTCCTTTTTTATCTTTTCGAACTTTATTGATTTTTCTTTGAATGTCTGATTGCCTGTTCTCTAGCTTGAGTTAAACTTTTTTTGTAAATTTTATTAGAAACAATAAATACAGGTTCAAATTTTGCATACTATTGACGGTTCTATTATTCTCTACCTCACAATCCACAATTAACTTTGTTGAAGATCTTCCATCTTTCTATGAATTTTACAACGTATTCATTTACCAGTGTTTGATTTAGACGTTCAATCAGATTATGTTGACAAATAATTGATATTTTTACTTACTTTTCTGTAAATATTGTTTAAGTTCTTCAGAACTCATTGTATTATAAGGTCAGCTAAAATTATAGTAATTTCTTTCTTTCGTGGAATGGGATCAATAAGTTAGGTGAAGTCTCCGGCACATTGACTGCTTGTAGTAGAGGTCCATGCATAGCGACTAAAGTGGCATACTAGAATATGCATAATTTTCTTTGGTAGCCTATTTCCAGTAACACCACCCTCAGAGTCAATAGACATAACTTGATATGGCCACTCCACAAGGTCCAGTCTTATCAATTTGCCTACTCCGACGAACCTCCTGTTCTGTATGAATTGATAAACTTCTACAAAATCAAAGTAACAAATGGTTTTATTTTTTTTCTGAGCCGAGCAAAGCCATTATGTCCATAATGTACGTGGACAATTATCTTCAAGCCAAATTAGTGGGAACAAATGTTATTGACCTAGCTTTTGATTTTCTATAGGTAACACTGTTAGATTTACCTGCGTTATTTTATTTTATTTTTGGTTTAGTAGGTTTAAGTTCTTGAATATTATCTTGTCGATAAGTGATTCGTTTAGTTCTATTAGATTCACTATTCCAACTTTGAAGGCATCCCCTTTTGTAGAATATTCCTCTTCTAATTATTCATCAATTTTATGCTTAACAGTTATGGAGCTAAACGTGTTCTTTTTAGTGTCATTTTTTAAAACAAAATATTTTAATCATTTAGAAGAATAAAGAAATTTATTTTGAGATAACCCGGCTACTTCAAATTCATCCATCACTTTTTGATGATGTGAACAATATAACTTTGATTGTTTACCCGCACAAGACAGTCTTATTCAGACATTCGCTAAAATGTAATTTAATTTGTACATTACTTTCTTATAAAGAAATAAATTTTTTTATATTAAATATAAAATTATATATTTCTAATTTTTTTTTATATTTTTTTATCATCAAAATAATAAAACGTACAAGTTAACATAAATTGATGTTTGATTAATAACATAAACAATAATAACAATGAAGTCGTATATGAAAAGTATAATTAAATTTGACGCTTTGAGAGACAACATTTGTATACAATTCTCTATATCCATTTATCAAAGTTTTATAATAATAAAATTCTCACTATCTATTAAGGAATGTCTTAGGCAATACTAAAACCTATCAACATAACAGTTGTTTTAGGAGAACAAGCAGCAGCTCCCTGTTACACCCTTGCGTTCTTAGATGAGGTTTTTAACATGGTTCTCACCGGTGGTGTACAAAAACCTCATTGAAAAATATATTTAGTGTTCAGTGTCATTCTGCAGATCATGTTTTATTTACCATCTTCGTAGAAAGTTAGAATATTGTTGGGAGCCTATTAGGAATGGAAAAGAATGCATTACAATAAACGGCAGAAAATAGAAGACCACATAAATTAAAATATTCACGGAATATATATTTGAGGGACTAAGAGCATCATTTGACGCATTTTGAAATAAAATATGATCATAATTGGAAGTAAAAACATCGTAGTACAATATCGAATGACTTTTAGTAGTTTCTTGGTGTCTTATTAACCTATGATTTATAAGGTTTCTAAGGCTATTGAACTGTGGGTTATTCTTGTTTATATTGATAGCATACGGCGTGTCACATTAACCTATACATTTGTGAATGTAATGATTTACAGATGCAGTAAATGTTTCAATTTATTTACTAATTCTCTTCCTATATTATGAATGGAATACTATACGGGTGTGGTAATTCAACCTACAAGTCCCTGCGGGTAGGTGTTCTCTCTCAGTCCACGTAGGGATATAATCATAAGGTACTAAATCATAAAACTTACCTAGGTTATTTAAATAGGTTGCATGGTAACACAGGAGCAAAAACTGCATCTGGCTACCACTGTAGCGTCATAACTGGGCCAACCAACTACATAGCGCTTTAACTCTTGTTGTATACTTGTAAGCCACTCCAAATTTGTATTTAATAGTTAAATGACCCCAGATTTGTTTGCTTTGGTAATTTTAATATTTTGATCAGATTTCAATGTGATTAATCGGCCAAGTAAACTGTCTAGACAGCAGGGAACATGTCTATCCATTAATAAAAAAAGAAACTTGTTAATATAGTTACTAAGTTGTAATCTTTTATTTTCATCTCAACTGCAATAACTAGTGGATAGTTCAGCACATTTGATCTTATAATAAAACATTAAAGTAAAGCAATGTCCATAGTTTTACTTTTACAGTAAAACTAAAGCCATATCTCATTACAGCATTGTTATTATTTCCAATCACTATGTATTGGATATTATTATTTAAGTTAATAGTGAAATCTTCCTTCAAAAATTTAGATGTGCAGTCAAATTGGAACTGTATAATTCCATCTTCAGTCTGAATTCTAATCTTCGAAAAAAGAAAACAACAACAATTAAGTAGCTACTCCAGTTGGATATAACTGACAAGTTAGATAAGAACTATTTAATTATAGATTTTGCTTTGAATGTATATTACAAGAATAATGGTCTTTAATAGTTGGAGTATGCACTTGTAGGTGCGACAGCAAAGGATTTCACTTGTTAAAGTGCGGCTTTCACAAATTGATGCTCAAGTGACGATTAGGCGGGCAGAGCACCACCTCTTCAGTTAGATGAAGAAGCAGCTATAATTAGAGAGTAGGTAATGGCGATTGTCGGGGAGGCAGGCAGGACAAATGCGGCTTTAATAGCGGGCGTGCAGCCCCGCCTTCCAAAGACGAGCTACTGCTTAGCGGCGGTGGCAGCCAGCCTCATGCATCCGACCAACTGTCTCAACGTCCTCCTCAGATTCTGTCTTCGAACAAATAAAACATATACAATCAAATCCTGTTATACATGAACAAATAAATCCTCTTATCTCCCTTGCAATGATTAGCATAAGGTCAAAAATATATAGCTTATATAAAGCACCTTGAAGACGAAGAAAAATCGTTCAATGTTTTCTGGTGACTGTAGTTACCAATTTACCAGTTAAACAAAAACCACTTGTTACGGTTGAAAGATCTTAGTCTTGTTTTCTCATTTCATATTGTGGTTTGATCATATATCCGCTATATGGCTGAACAAGCTGGGAGCGCGATATAATATCAAAACAGGTTTGATCATATATATATCACGCTCGAATCCTGGCTTGAATTTAAACCGTTAGTTTTTTCATTTATTTAATTTTTTTTTAGTTTATTTTATTTTATGTATTTGTCTTACTCTACTTATGTCGTTAATAATTTTTTTTTTTTAGCCTTGAAAAGGCCAAAACATTTTTGGCGAAACGTTGGCGTATATCAGGAGTCGAATTTTCTTTGTGACCAAAATCCTCTTGAGGATTTTGGGGTTCTTGAACCCCATCTGTGAACTTTATAAACTTAAAGTTTGTTTAAAATATTTTTAAACGTGGCAAGTCTTTCCATGAATTTAATCTGATATGTTGACAGACAAAGTATTTGAATCTGTCAACGCAAATATGAAGATGATTTATTTCAATCACTTAGGTGGTCAGGCTAGCTCAGTGGTTACGTGCTCACCTCTGATCTGATAGGACCGGGGTTCGATCCCCACCTGGCCCTCGATTTATTCATGCGGGAGGTGAATAAATCCGAGCACGTCGTCCCTCGGAGAAGGACGTTAAACTGTCGGTCCCGAGCCTGTACGATGTCAGGTACTCGTTAAAGATTTCTACTCTAAATACACTTGTGTTAGGCAAAATTGAGGACTCCCACTGTAGAATCAATCTTCATTGTGTGGTATCACAAAGAGCCAATGCTCGGCCTAAGTGTGTTCCCTTTTTGAACTGCCACTACAACCTAACCTAACCTATTTCAATCATCTAGGGTGACTGAATGAATTCTTCGCTCGGAGAAATTACATCTTTCATTTCGTTATAGAACTGGGCTAAGGAGGATAATTATAAATCAATACGAAATATCTAGTTATAGGTTTGTAGTAGAAGTATGTTATATAATATGTAGGCACACTCTGTATGCAATTTTTCCACACCTGTTATATCACTTTGTATACATATGTCCGATTGAATATAGTAAACACCACATTAAATGGTTATACTATTAGTTATATAGTAGTTATATAGTTATATAGTTATATATTATTATATATATTTTAGTATATATTAGTATATTATATATTATATTTTAGTTATATATATTATATATTATTATATATTAGGTTATATAGTAGTTATATAGGGTAAACATCCTATACCAAAATTTTCACTGAATGATATAACAAACCCAAAATAGAATATAATATTTACTTTAAAATTTGGTGAAAAGTTAATTTGCAGTTTATTATGATTTTTACATCAGTGAAATAGAAAATTTTGTTTCAGGAAGGGATAAAGGAAGAATCTACATCTTCTACTCTCAAAACCCAAAGGTATTGTGAATTTCCCTTTTTCTATTTTGCTTCTTATCCTTCCTTTTTTCGCCACAACTTCGATAAGATTGAAAACAATACAGTTGAACATGTTTTTTCAAAGACTGCTTTCATTTCACTAGCAATTTTTTGGTAAAATTCTTTAAATAATATTGTGGAAGAGTTTACCACTGATATCTTGTAATTTTCTTCGGAATTTTTTTGTTAAAATTGGTGTTTTCTGATCAGTGCTTGTGATTGTGTGATGCCTGCGAGAATTAAATTCATATCTGATTAAGATAATAATCAGATTACACTTAAGAGAGATCAGAGTTAGCAGCTGAGATTGCATATCAAAGTTACTGTATCGGGCCTTGATATAATCTGAATTTATTTACCATGAAAACATCCTTCTTGTCCTGGTTGGATGTCTATCAAGAATTACTGTTTGTCTATCAAGAATATTTCAAACAGTTAGCAAGTCATACCAATTACAAATCATAGTGATATTAACAGTAATGTATTTTTTGATTTGGTTTTGTAATTAAATACCTTATTGTATGAAATTACATTTTCATTTTCTACAATATTAATTTATACACACTCTTTTGGGAATTTTAATCATTCTAAATGCTTATGAGAGCTAACCAGAATATGATTATTGTATGATAAAAATTTAATGAATTCAGAATATTTTTTTGCAAATCGCACTAAATGTGAGCACTATTACATTTCTCTATAGTGTCTAGTCAGATTGTTCAAGTACAGTGAATCTAGTACATGTTGAATACATTCATATTTAAAAAACTGAAACGATTAAATTGATCATCTATAAATTTTAAAAAAATTATTCACTGAGTCTGATAATACCACCACATAGCAGCTACAATAAAAGGAATTAAAAATTCAAACATTTTATCAGTTTCTTGACAGAAGATGTGGAAAGGGAAAGGGAAAACAAGCAGATGAAGGTAAGGAATCAAAATAAAAATGCAAAATAAATAAAAGTTACATGTTTAATAATTTGTGCTTAAAAGAAGTACTGCTACTAAATTTTACATATATATATATATATATATATATATGTGTGTGTGTGTGTGTATCTGTGTGTTTCTCACTAGTAATCATTGTGCACATATGCAGAAGATATTTGAATATCTTTAATAAGTTGTTTTAAATTTGTTGAGTATTTAAATTACAGAATTTTTTAAAGCCTTCATCACTAAGCTGTTTAATGAACCACTAGCTTTAATTTGGCTTGCTGAAACAATTTCTTAAAATCTATTTCATTCCTAATTTAGAAACTAAACGTCTTGTCTTGATGAGAAAATGATATACTTTGATTTTTTCGTTCTATTATTATTAATAAGTAAAAATATTTGATAGGAAGACAGTGTATGTGAAGAGGCAGTGACGTTTGTTGGGTGATTAGCATACTAATTTCTTCATCAGGCTTGTTCCATTAGCGGCCCTAATGACAAGGCAGCCCCTAATGCCGCGCGCCCGAGGCAGGCCCCTGGGCCAAGCCTTTGTCATCCCTTGCCGTCTGATTACGCTTAGCATTCCAAACCCTCTGCTTCCTCACCTCCACCTGCCTTTCTGCCAATCACATATCAACACTTCTCACAAGTAGTCCTTATCTCCTGTAGAAACATTCATCTTCTTATTCTTATTTTTCCAGAAAAATAATATTTAGTTCATGATATTTGAATGTTTACAGGTATCTGTTTAGTAAATTCATAGTGAACTGGACATGAAACTACAATAGTAAGGATGGTTAAGGTTATCGTAATCAGTCCCGTAAGGCGAACATTTTTGAATTTACTGTTTCACCGTGTATACGTTACTTTTCATATGGGAAATCTAAGTATAAAGCAAACCACGTTTGAAGATAAATACCAAGTTGTTAAAAAGAAAAAATAAATGTCCGGTGAGCCTTTTACCCATTTCTGCATTGAATCTTTTACTGCAAGTACATTATAACATTGCAATTAAACAAAAAGTTTCATTTTAATTACATAATTTTTTTCTATGTCGGTTTCATACATACAATGCACTTAGGTATCAAAAAACTATCGCAGATCTCATATACCGACCGAGAAATAAAAAAAAGAAAGAACTTTTTCAATAATAGAAAGGCCTTATAGTTTTTATATTTTTATTTATATGGTGAAAATTTCTTTGATTGTAAAGTAACATTAAGTTTGAAAGGTATTTCCCTTTAATTTTCTAAATATGAGACAATTTTCTACTGTCCATGCAATTGAATTTACTTCAAATGGAGACAGATATTTTATGTAACAGAAGAGAAGAGTTCAAAAATTAAACACAACAGTTCAAGATTAATTTTATGAGTGAACAACAAGTGTGTTTGCACCACTCTCGCTCCATTTAATCTTCCGTAAAATCAAATTATCTTCATTTAAAATTAAAAAAAATAACTAGCTCAATTATTTTCAAATTTATTAACTAATACAATCTTTCAAGTGTTTAAGGTGATTTATTAAGTTTATGATCTGAAGAAAACTTTGGATAGGTAACTTAATAAAACTGAAAACATTTACTAAAAGTATACGGATACTATAAACGACAGATTAATTTGAAATAACTGGTGAATGAGATAGCTATGTCGTTTGGCATCTGTCTTAAGAAATCACAATTACTGTTCTTAAAAAGAAGTTTGTTTAGATTTTTGTAACAATTTATTTTAGTTAAAATTATTTACTAATTATTATAATTTTACGACAACGGGAGCAAACACTGATAATGTCAGAAGTATTTATAATATAGAACAAATGTTAAAATGAAACCATTCTGTGATTAAAAAAATCATGGTTTTACGAAGTATATGAACTCATTAATTAGTTCAATCAATAAAAAAAACCAACTTAAAAGAGCAGTTAGGCTAATGGGATAGGATATTTAAAATATACACATCACTGGTTATCTTTCTTTGTTATTACTGTCAGGCGTAATTTTGTATCAATTGCAATTCCTTTTTCAATAGCTTTATATTTTTTAATATTTAAGCACTATTTTCTGGTCGGAGCATTTTTATCCATCCAAAACTGGGTATAGAATACTTTCATTAATTACTTTTATTATTTCATTAATATTGCAATTTCAATATCAGAAGAGTACTTCTGAAGCAGAGTGAGGAAAAAAGAAGAATAATGGTGTGGTATTCGTGTTATGATACTTGGTAGACAGATGGCAAGCGAAAATGGTCATCAATCCGAACAAGGATAAGTAATTAGCGGAGAAATTGACGACTCATTAATCGAAAGAGACAAGTGTGTTGAAAATGAAGAAGAGATCGTGACCGAACATGGGGCTAAGACTTGAAAGAAGCGGTCTAGGTGACTTAACTAATTGAGAAAGAACACGACTTGGCTGTCAGTGAGAGCCGCGAGAGAGGTATTACTGATATAAATACTTGACTGTAAAGGGAAAAGGGAGAGGAAGTGGTGGGATGGGAAGGGAGAGGACAAGTGAGCCAAATGAAGAAATGAAACGTCTAAACAAAGACTCACAATGAGAGTAACAGCAGAGTAAAGCATCTGACAAAATTACACATATAACCACACTTCAAAAACTGGACAGGAGTTTGCTGAGGCTTGATATAAGGTAGAATGTTATTGAAATGCCTTTAACATGCGTCTACACATTTAATCCTATTCATAACACATATATATTTATAGAATCCAACAAGTTACACAATTTTTAAAAATGAAAAAACAGAAGCTGTAATCGTTGAAGAGTTTTGAGGTAAAATAACGTAAATAAGTTATAGGACTTTTTATCAGTAATGAAATCGCCCAAATAAATCTGTATTCTTTCACTTCATAGGCTTCCGTTTCTCCTCTATTTGTTGAATATAACTTTGGAACACACAAAACAATTTTAAGTGTAATGTATAGTAATGGCAAAATATTTTATACATAAAAGAAAAACTTTTATTACAAGAAAAAAAAACGAGCCTGTATGTAGACAACCTGAGGTCAAAGAATACTTCACAGGTAGTAAAGAACCTGATATATAAGATTGTAATTAGAACAGATATGACTTAAAAAACTGGTTAAGAGCAAAAAAATTAATAAATCATTAGTTAAATAGTCCAAAAAGCACATTGTATGTCCAAAAATAAATATTGACATAAAAGTATGTGCAGTCTAAATTTAAAAATTCAATAATCAATAATGTTTTGAAAGAAAAAATTAAAGAAAATTGTAATATATGTTATTAAGATGTGAATGCAGGACATGAGCTGGATAAATTTGGAACTTTTATTATGATTACCATACACTTTTCTCCTTTTGGACCTGTGTATGTAGATGGAAGTCGAATACAGTCGATTACAAGTTAGTAAGCCACTATTAACTTCTACTTGGCTATTACGAGTTATATTCTTATGTAGAACTTACACATAAACCAATTAAATATTGTAATCGAATAAGTGACTTTGTGAGTTTTATTAAATACTTTTGTCAGCAAGGGGAAATAAACTTTGAGTTAACTCGAAATAAACTTAGTGCAAATTAAAATTAAAGCTGCAAAAAACACTTTTCTTTATGCCATTGCGGCCTGCTCTGCCTTTTCTTTCCATATTGCAAATAATAGTTATTTAGTTTATAGATATTGTAAAAAAAATTAATTTAGCAAAAGTTATAGACGGTTATTGTTAACAAACAAGAATCCAAAATATAGGAAACAGGTTTTTTATTTGTGTTGTAATGTATTTTTTATTGTTTAATCTTAAAATAAATCATTTTAAAATTTAATAGTAAACATAATTTCACTAAATATTCTAATCACTATCAGTTACCATTAAAATATAATTATTACTGTTATTATTAGTCTTATCTTTATTCCTATTAAAAGGTGATTTTTATTTTTGCCTTTTCAAGCTTTATTATATTTTAATTTATGTTTCAATTATGACAAAGTTATAATATTTATTATAATTTATTATATTTTAATTGGTGTTTCAATTATGACAAAGTTATAATAGGACTTTAGAATGAAAACCATCCATTTTATTTTAGTTGTTGTTGTTGTTGTTGTTATTAAGTATTGCCCTATTATTTAAAAATATTAAGCACCAATTTATGATTATTATTAAATGTTTTTTATATCAAATTGACTACATTTTTGTTAAATTAACGTTATCCTAATTTTATGTTAGGAAAGAAATACATTGTTTTTTAAAAAAAAGTAAACGTTTCTAAAGTGATTAGAATGCTGTGAAAATAACCTTTAATTATTTATTTAAGTGCAATGACCCAAGTTGCATAACATCCATTTTAGGTAAAGTCAAGGAAAAATATTGGCTTGACATCGAGGTTGAGAAGAGACGGCTAACAATAATTATGGAATCCTAAAATGAAGGAAGGCCGTCTGCTTTATAAGGTAAACTGACTGGCAGAAACTGAATTCACTCTTAATAAGTATTTAGTTAACGATTTGTTCACCAGACTTGACAAAAAGCAAAATTAACTAATTGGAAAGAAGTTATGGTTTAAGAAAGTGTTTGAGTTGGCTAACTTAAGTCGAAATTCATGTTTGATTGAAGCGAAATTCTTTGTAATTCTGGTGATTGCTAATCAAGACTGTTGTGCCATGACCTGTTTGTTGTTCGGCAAATAGCCAAAAACATGGCTGTCATAAGTCATCAGTCCCAATAGCCCCTTTAGCACTGTCACGTTCAAGTCCGGAGGTCACAGCAACTCCAAACAACTGCATTCTTTAATCAATTTATTTTCTTTTCATATTATCTTAGACATTTGTTTAGAAAATAATATATCATCAAGAAAGGTTTTTTTGGTTAAACAAAGACTATTTAAATTTTACAAATAAGTTGAAAATAGCTTCATAAAAAGTTCAAGTTCTTTCCTTTTAATCTGATAGAAAAGAGAAACCGATGGATTTGGTAGCGAAACCCACTTGTGTAGCACGACCAATGAGCAACCTGCATCCAGGTTGATGAATTTTGCGTATTGTTCACAGGGATTCAGTAACTATATACCCTGGTCGGAAATAATTAAATTTAGTTCAGAATAAACAATTCAAGTTTGAGGGATTGAAACCCAACTTAACTGATATAAATAATTGCATTGCGTAATATTGAAAGACCCCTTTTCAGGGCTTTTTTTATGTGTCCACCTCACATTGGTTATTTTATGGCAAAATATCAAACTCCTCTGACAGTTAACTACCTCTGAGAAATTAACAAATGATTACTATTAGTTAATTATTAATAAATAAGATATACATGTAATAAAATTTAATAACCATAGATAAAACATATAAAATATGTTTACTTATTATCTATTATATAAGTAATAGATTAGACATATTGTTTGATATTTAAAAAAAAATCATAATTATTTTAGTGAGATTAAATAGTTGTAATCTTATAGTGTGCAGTGACCTTTAAAGTATAAGTTCTTGTTAGGAGCCTAATTATGAGATACTTAGCTTCTGTCAGCCAAATCCCAGACGAAATAAACCTTGTTCAAACCAATTTGAACCGTTTAGAGAAAATTAAAAAAAAAAAGATGCCAGAAACCTCCCTCCCAAGAAGAATCGTTTCGGTGCTATTGTAATTTTATCCCCTCTTATAGTTTTAATAAATGCATGTTTAAACGTTAACAATGATTAATTCCAACTACTTGGCTCTATAAGGAAGGAACGCACGCGTTCTAAATTACAAAGCTCTCTATTAAGGTTCTAATGACACCGAGCTGAGGCGCCGGTCTCTTTTAACTCAACTCACCTAATTGATTCTAAACTCCTTCCAAACAACACCAATAAAAATATTTATGGCACTCCAACTAAGATTTATCCTTCGTGAAATTAACTTCTTTTTTTTTAATCTGGTTTTTTTTAAAAAAAAAAAAAGGAATAACGTTTTTAATAGTGCCCTTGGTTGTCAAGACAATCATCCTTTGGATTGATTGGGAGCAAGCGTTTATTCCCCTTCCTTTACTAAAGTGTCGTAAAATTAATGGTTTATACATACATTCCTTATAAATCATTGCTTAAATGAAAAGTGGAGTCGAAACATTGGTAGTTAAGTGCAATCTGCTTAGAGCTGACTACTAACTAAGTGTAATATTAAACCTCTTAGGAGATGATCTTGAGTGTATTCATATAAAAGTGGATGAATGTTTGTGATTAATAATGAGAATGTTGAAAGTATCATAAAAGAACAAGTTTGTCATTGGTGTCAATAGTATGATATAGAAATGCAAAGAAAACCAAACAGTACAGATAATAGGCTAAGGACAAACATAAGGTAAGGATTAAGCACAGAATGAAGTGAGAAAGCTGCTCATCTTGCGCCATCAATAATGTACATTTTTGTTGTAGTTCTCTTGTAATCTTCTTATTCCATCAACGTAGATTCCTGTATAAGTCCTCTTGTGATCATCTTGAACAATCAATGTCCATTCTTGCTGTAGTCTTCTTGTGATATTCTTATGCCATTAAGGTACATTTTTATAGCCTTCTTGTGATATTCTCATACCATCAATCTACATTTTTTTTACAATCTTCTTGTGATCATTCTAAACAATCAAGGTAGATTTCTCTTTTAGTCCTCCTGTGATGCTCTGGTGCCATCAGTGCAGATAAATTCACTCAAAATACATGAAATTGATTATAAGAACTTTTTTGTGGGAAAAGTTCTCATTGTCTGTAGACAGACAATATTTCAGAGTTTGGTGGTAATCCAAACGAACGTCGAACGTCGACTCTGGTGAATCGCGCATTAGTCTTGGTGATGAGTGCTTGCAGACTTTCAGCATATTTATTACCCGTGAAATAAGTTTTGTTTGTTTCCTGTCAAACTGACAATTTTTTTTTTGAATCATCCCAACCGCAGTACCATCCTGTGATGACTATCGAAATTAATGTTTTTTTACGTAGATACATTTAAGCAAATTTCAATTTTTAGATAATAGGAAAGCAATTTCCTGTAGATTCCTTTTTGGTGAAGCCATCTTCTAATTCTCTTTTTAGTATCCTTATTACAATTATAGGTCATAAATATCAATATTTAAATAATAATAAATATAAAGTTTTTTTTATCGGAAAAACATTTAGTCTCTTCTTTCTACATCAGAAGAAAGTGAAAAAAATTCAGCTGAAAATTCAATAATAAATTGAAAACCATACGAAAATCTTTGTTCTGAAAACATCACTCAGAGAATATCAAGCGAATATATGTAAACTAATTTTTAGTTCAACGGTAGTTCAACAAGGGAAATAAACATGGAACTATTTACAATGAAGTTCTAACTGCAGTGAGGCATAATAAAGATGCTTTCATTTGAAGATAGTGTGATACAAGTCTGACTAAAAGGTGCCGCTTCTGTCACAGTGATTTATGAAATCCAGTTAGTTTTATTTCTAATTTCCAGTGACCTTTAACTGTTTTTTTTATTTGGCTCGACCAGAGGCGCCTTGGTTTCATCTAATCTTATTTCGTTACAAAAACCAATATTTGGGCAGGCAGTCGGCACGTGATTGATGTTGGACAAGTCTAAGGATAGGCAAGGAGATTGATTAGGAGGGCCAGTCGAGGCAGAGTGCGCTGCCACTCCTAGCTCCCGCATCCACTTGTCCCGTCTGCACTGTCATGAAAGGGAAAAATCTTTCTTCCCTCGTCTCGCAACTATTTATTCACTAATAACAAAACCGTTAGCAAAACTTTTATTATAATTATACTAACAGTTATAACATCATCGAATTATTCATGTTTATCTTCAGTCAAAATACTTATCCTTACCACATATGTAAATGTGGCACAATCAATGTTTATATTTATGTATATATTAAATCACACCTCATCTGATTCAGTTGAATAAGAAACTGAAAAATAGATGAAAACATTTTGACAACAAGATTTTTAACTATGGTCTCAAGAATGAGAAAATATTGAAAATATATATCAATATAAGTTGGCATTCACTGCGACTCTGCATTGACTACTATCTTCTATATACCGGCCAATTCACTTAAGCCTTGTTTCCAATGCTTACTTGGAAGATTGCTGACAATGTCCGCATCTTTTGATGCCAAGAAAAAAATTCTGGAGTGGCCTACACTCAACTTTGCTATAAGTAAGCATAATATCAACCTTCTTATTATATAATATATAATAGTATATAATATATAATGTCCCATTTAGGCATAATATAAATGTCTAAATGGGAGAGGTTTATCAGGCTTTCATTCCTGGAGGTAGTACAGGTAGTGATTGATCCAATTACAAATTTGTATGCTTATTTTCGTATATCACAACACTGATGCATTAAATATCATTAGTTTAACTGAACGAGTAATAACATTTTGGAAAGGCAAATGTGTAGATTTCGTGTTACGAAATAATCTCATACAGGAGAACATGGCTTTTGTTCTAATATTCAGTCGATCTCTTACATAGGTTATCTAACCTCCTTCTAAATTCAAAACTTAAGACGAAGTTTCTCATTTAAACCTTAAAAATATTCCCATTTTAACTTAGAAACGTCAAAAAATGTAAAAAAAAAGATCATTTTAAGATAATTTTTAATTTAAGATGTAGAATAACTTCATTTATTATTTTTTAAAAATGTTTTCAATTTTGAATTATATTTTAAATTTTTGATATTTTATAAAATAATTTACTGGGAATTTTATGACATGCTAGTGTTTTTAAAAAAATCACTTTTCTTATCTTTTTCATGATTGCTGTACTATGTTATGAGGGTTTTTTTTGTCTGCACAAGAGCCGAATATGAAACTGAATTTTTGATTCAGCACCAATGCAATGACTTTAAAAAAACTAATAAACTAATATAACTATATTATTGTATGAATATATATATATATATATATATATATATATATCATTAAAGTGAAGAACAGTCCCGGCATTCAAGATTTTCTGACTGAGAGATTTGATGTTTCGAATCAATTTCCTTTTATCAAGGGATAATATACATAGGAGTTGGTCAAGTGACAGGTCTCATAAGTATACAAGAAGCTTAGCTCATATATACAATGGATGGATATTGAAACCTAAAATAAATTAAAAATATCGATTTATATAGATATTTTTAATATATTATTGTATATAAAAATATCTATCTGAGAAAAAAATAACTTAAAACTATTGTCATACTGTGTGGTTTGGACGTTGATTTTTATTTCGCAAAGTTGATTTTTGATTCATGGGGCAGGTGAATCAATCTGATTCGTCGTCTCTTGGAGAGGACGTTAAGCCATTGATCTCGAGCTGGTAGGATGTCAGATACTCATTAAAGATCCCTACTGTAATCCATTTGAACAAAGTAAAATGTGGACCTTACAATGTAGAATCAACAGGTAATGTTCCACTTCCATTACTACGAGTAATACTACTTCCTCGTACATGGGTGCCAAATAATAACTGAGCCACAATTCCCACCCCTTGAGCAGTACTAAAAAGTGAAAGCCTTTTAAGTGTGGGCGTTGGGAAACAAGCAAAAAACAAACCTCTGTTTTAGCATTTAATTTTTCTTTTCTTTATAGCATATTAGAAAATGGCACAAGTCTATTTCGAATAAATAATACAAAGTATTTTGTATTTATTCATACATATTTCAAATGCAGCAGTAATGGTGATTTGACGGAAAATTGTACATAAAATTATAATCTATGTAGTTTCAAATTAATGAGATTCATCGTGCTCAAATGATCAAAAACAATAAATTTAGTTATTTCTTGTTACTAATATAAAATAATTAAATAAACATAAAAATTAAAAATAAACTAACAAAAAACGTTCAATGCTACGCCATTACAAAAAAAGGAATTATGTTGCTAAATATTAGCTGCTATTTTCACTAAATTTTTCTTTGCAACCTTTAAGCTTTTTAACTGTCTCTGGGTTTAAATAAATGACTTTGCACTGAAAGCCAAACTATTTGTTAGAATTGTAGTATTATAATAATTCACACTCATTATTCAATTCAATCAATATAATATAATATTGATATAATAATTGATATAATCATTATATCAATATAATAAAATACTATTCAAATATTATTTTACACTATTTTTCTTTCTTATCGAGGTTTGGTCTAGCTTCAATGATGCAACACCTTTAAGCCGACGTTACGTCTATATTTGTAGACATCTTCAGGGCTACATCAGTACGTAATGAAAGTTACGTTATGAAAGTTACTAAACATGAAACATAATTATATTACATTATTTAATTAATATACATAATTACCTTGGTATTTTTTCTATTATGAGGAACTAACTACAGTTAGTGTGCTGCTCTAGTGACAGTTTTTTGAACCAACTAATCAAACTTGATAACTCAAAACAACCCTAAAAACTCATTAAAACTATATCAAACAAGAAAAAAGGACCAGGAAACTACAATATTATTTTATATATAATTGGTTACAAATTAAATAACTTAAATTAATAAGTATTTAATTAGTTAATTATGTCTATTACTTTAATCATTGCATTTTACTAGTGTCGAGTTTTGACGCATTCTAATTTTTCTGATTTGCTCAGATTGAACGCTTTCTTCAAAAAGCTTATGTATTTATTTTGTGCATTATTGTTTTTTGTCTTGCTGTTTTTGAGTATTATCTATTTGTATACATAGTTTCTAAGAATTTATATTACCTTAAAAATATTAAATATTCAAAAACAATTGGTATATGCGTTTTATAAATGTGAGAAATATGTAATTTGGTGTTTTTAGTTATGCATGAAAAGATGTCAATACATGTGTCTAGTAAATTTTGTAGTGTTACCGAAGAGAAAGTTAAGTGAATTGTATGGCATTAAAGACGTTTAAAAGCGGGTAATGTCTTGAAATAAGAGATGGAGGTCTGAAAGGAATGCGGGATTAGGTAGCTGTGACGCCTTCACCAAGGTTTCGTAATCATTCTGAAACATCTTCAGGTGCAATTCTTTGTACTAACCTCTCAAATCACGAGCAGAACCTACATAATAACTAAAACAAATAAATAATTTGTTTTATATACTATATTCATTACAGATATCAAAAGTACACAATGTAATAATCACTTGGACATTGTCAATATAAAAAGCCGTTACATATGACGAAAACAAGTCAACTAAAAGATCATATTGACATTTTATAAATGTTGAATAACACAGACTCCGCTTACAATGAAAACGTCAATAAAACATGTTTCTTCAAAATTAGGTCCACAATCATACGGATCTTCATTGTGTATCATTTTATAAGTAGGTCTTTCGTTAATATTTATTTTACAGACCATTGACTGTTAATCCAATAAATGTGCGAATAAATTACACCTGTGCTCTTTTATACTAATGATATTTAACTTTTAAACCAATATAAACTTTAATAATCAGGTTTCAAATTTCAAATGAATCATCATCAATTAAAACGTGAGGGGATTTTAGCTATCCATATATTTTTCAAAAAGTATTCAAATATACTGCTCATAACCTGAACAGCAGAGTTAAAATTTAATGATAAAACTAATCAAGAAAATATTACATAAAATACTTTAAGTGTTTTTCAATAATATTACTTGGCTCAATTAATATATACAATGAATGGATATTTATAATTCAAAAATACATTCCAAAATATATAAAAAATGTATGTTGTGAAAAAAACAACTTATTTGCCATGTTTGTAAAAGAACAATTAGATGAGTAACTTCTTTATCTCAGAGCTGTTGAACACATCTCTTCAGTATAAAACGAGGCTGAAACTGAGTTGAATGTTACGATCATTTTGTGTCCATTTTCAATATTTGGTGAAATCTTATACACTATGCACATTATTATGTTTCAATAATAATAATGGTAACAAAGTGTGCGAGTTGAGTTTGGCTAATGAACAGTTTCTACTCAAGTTCATAAAAGTTTACAGTCACCTTACATTACTACTAAATACTTACATGTGCTAGAGCACTCAGGAGTAGATTCTTCCAGTTTATATTTATATTTTATATGTATACTATTTTTGTAGCCTTTCCTTCAATATTTAATGATAAAATAAATAAATTGCAGAAAAAAATAGTTACTTTTGAATGAATGTACTAGACATTTATAGGCAATATTAAAGCAAAAATTGAAAACTGAGCATTCATATTGCAGTATTACTAAGGGTATCTTGTTGAGTTGACTTTTGTTTATAATGGCGTATTATTGAAAAAACATGGCCATTCTTGTGACTTAATATCTTATGGACGTCAGATCAGAGCCTCAGATGTTCTGAATCACCAGCGAGCTGCAGGGCTCGTGTAGTGATGGAGTGATTATTGTGATTATTTTTGTACCACTTTGTGATCTGCCACCTTCACCAAAGCATACTCACTCGAAGCAAAAACTTATGTTTTAAAAAAAAAACATAAAATATCTAAATATTTTATATTTTTATTTCTTAATATTATCTTCTCTGGAAACATTGAAATTCTTATCCACATGAGATAATAAACAATATGAGGATCATTGCTTATGGTCATGTTCTAAGAGACTACTTTTAAATATAATGCTACTATGGTTATAAATAAAGTGTATCAACTTGCACACTAATTTTGGTAGGAAAAACAACAGGGAAATTCTTAGAAAAATGATACACTAGCTCAAAGGTATAAAAGGTATGCAAAACATATATAAATATATTAAACGTATGTTAGAAGTCTAAAGAATGTCGAAAAAAGTGTACAGAAATACAGTAAGGAATATAATAAAACAACCCACAGAAAGTGGACATTACTTGAAGCTACTTCTGGATCGTATTTCAACCAATAGTCTTTTTGAATCATTACCAAGTAAATCGGCCGAGCTAGGAAGTACTTTGAGGTGTAAAGCTGATTAAAGAGGGTTAATGCAAATTGAGGTGATACATTGTTCACAAGGAGGTAAAGAGGCTCTTAAGAAGGTACTTAGAACATAAGGAGCTGAAGCTTTTTAATGAGTAGTGTAACAGTTCTTCTGGCGGGCGAAATTCAACAGCCGTTAACTGTTTCTTTAAAGATCCTCCAGAAATGAGATGAAGAAGCACCTAAGTTTTATTCCTTCTGTTGTAAAAGTATAATCCAGTTTATATGCCATACTTAGTGCTTCCCAGAGGTAACTCAGATACAGATTTGTTCCGGTAACTATATGATACATAGAGCAGGATGTCAATTAATGAAAAAGGAGGGAAAAATAAAGTCTTCTCAGCCACTTATAAAGTGGTTTAGAATTTTAATTTCTAAATTTTCACCTAGTTGGACGAAACAGAAATTTAAAGTGTGTCGTGACTAAACAGTGAAAGTATAAATATATAAAGAGAGATGAAACGAGGAAGAACTATTTTAAAAGAAATTTACGAATAAATTACAATTTACGAGCTTCACTTATAAACTGGAAAGTGTTGACTTTGTAAAGAAGATGAGAAATTCATTTACCACCCCGTTAAATTATTGATATTTTGAACCCACAGAAACCACCTCCAATCTTCTTAATTGAAAAAGGTGATCTCATAAAGTTCCTGGACAACCTCAACCCTCTGGACTATGCGATGCAGCAGGCTCCCTGCAGGTCACTTATCTCAATGATTCCACCCAAACCGCTTCATTAAGCTTACATTTTTATACGTATGGAACATTAATTTATATCAGTTAATATATTTTACGATCAAACTACACAAATTTGATCAACATCATGAATTTTGTTCTTTCTGGTAAAAGTGGGTAAGGAGCAATACATGATAGCAAACGTTTCAATATAAAGAATAGTAAAAATATATAACAAGAAAGAACATGTAGTTCTCTATAATTATTTATATTATTTAGACCCATTATTATTTCTACTACTATTATCTTAATTAGGTAAAAAATTGTTACATAAAAGAATAATAAAGTTAAATAATAGAGTTTATTTAAAAAGTAGAATTCGGAATATCAATTATAATTAATGACACATATCCCTCATCGAGAAAGATTATCATTTTATATTTTCATGTTCAATATTGATACAGTAAAATTATAATAACATGACATTATTCTTAAACCACGATCTGTTAACAAAGAGATCACTATGAATTTTAATTGCACTTTTTTTTAACAAACAGTTTCATACATCCATATAATCACTCATTTATCATTTAGGTAGAAAAATATGTTTAAATAAACTACCTACATATTTCAATCATAATTGTAATATAAAGTTTTGATGGATTAACATATAATTACATTATTTTACACAATTATTTTAGATTGTTCAAAAAGACACTATCACAAATTATTATGAATAAGTAATGATTATAGACTGATGTTTCTTTTTAGACGGCAAGATCGACAGCGGACATAAACACTTAAAATTGGAGCAGTCAGGGTCACTTATCATGTAACTATTGCTGCAACTGGCCATTCCCACCATCTATGCACACTATATATCTTTTAATATTCTGAATAAACATTAGTGTATATATATATATATATATATAAATAAATTCAAAACGAAGGAAACACACAGAAAGACACAGACATAACTCACATCGATATTTCGACCATCGTCGTCATCAGGAGGTGCGAAGAGCGAAGAGTCCCGCAGGAAGACAGGGCGGTACTCCCTGACAGAGTACCGCCCTGTCTTCCTGCGGGACTCTTCGCTCTTCGCTCTTCGCACCTACTGATGACGACGATGGTCGAAATATCGATGTGAGTTATGTCTGTGTCTTTCTATGTGTTTCCTTCGTTTTGAATTTATTTTATTTTAAAAAAGTCCGCTGGACCGTTTCTTTTAATTGTATATATATATATATATATATATATATATATATATATATATATATATATATATTCGTTGAATAACTGACCATAGTTTACTGATGTCATTTTCTTCACCGGTTATCTGGTGAAGAAAATAAACATCAGTAAAATATGGTCAGTCTTTCAACGAAATATGTTTGAATAAAGGACTGCTCCCAAATTTTACAAGCATAATATATATATGTAAAAAGATTTCACATAAACACGTGAAACAACAATCATTGATCAAACCACAATAAGAAATGGGAAAACAAAGAATATATATAACATTAATAAAGAAATTAATAACAAAGAAACAAAGAACTGTTACGGTTGAAAGATCTTAGTCTTGTTTTCCCATTTCTTATTGTGGTTTGATCATTGATATATATATATATATATATATACATAGGTGTGTCTCTAATCGGGGTTCGGTCAATTTTCCAGGATAAAAAATTAAACTCTCGTTGCCAACGTTTCGGTTTTATTTAAAACCTTTTTCATAGGCCTACAAACAAAGAATAATACGAAATTTTCTTAAAATTTTATATTATATTATTATAATATATTATTGATATATCATTAATTATATATCGATATATTATTGAATCTGTTTATATATATATATATATATATATGAAAAACGTGTTTATTGTGATTCATCTGCATATATATATATTATATATATATATATATATATATATATATATATATATATATATATATATATATATCAGTTCACACAGGAAAGAGAAAAACAAATAAAGACACACACAAAAAAGACTCACAACGATATTTCGACAGTCGTCGTCATCGGGCAGAAGTAGTTCCTTTGAGTAGCTGAAGCTAACTATATATATATATAAAGTTCAATATAGACAAAGAAACATAGATAATTGGGAACAGAGTTACAGTCTCTAACATTAGGTTTGAACCGTCATTAGGAGAGATAACAGAGGGAAACCAATTTGATTTCAAAGGTAATCAAATAGTGATCTCTATACTTATGAAATAATTGAAAAAGCAATAGAATAATTATAACAATATTCTCATGTCAATATAAAAAAAAATCCATAGTCGAAACAACTGGTTATAGTTGTAATAGTAGTGCTAATCATGTTATAGCCCTGAAGATGACATAAATATATGTCGAAACGTCGGTAAAAGGACTAGTTTAAAATCATTAGACCTCAACCCTCAAAAAAATTATATCATATATATAATATATTGTTAAAAAACACCCCTTATTTGGCCTGTACCTGTTTCCTACATAATTTCTCCCATTTCCAGAATCTCTTCCTCGTTTCTTCATTAAAATTATAAAGCTTATCACCAATGTTACTAGTCGACATATTTCAAATGTACCACATATTTTTCCACCTCTATATTTAGACAATCCTGTTCATCAGGAGGCTAACTTTTCCGCAGGGAAGCAGTACAGTCACCACCGTGCTTCACCTACTACTGATGACTTTTGTTGAAATATAAAAGTGATTTTTGTCTATGTCTATCTTTGTTTTGCTTTTGTTGTAGTACATATCTGTCTATAAAACTGTCCATTAGGACAACTCATCAACGATTAAAAGAAAAGAACAAAGAAAAACAACAATAAATTTTATTTCAATATTCCGTCCTTGTAGTCATTGGGAGAAGACGAAGAGTTCTGTTCGACTGGAAAACAGCAACTAACCATGCAACACATGCTGTCATGTAATATTTGGTAATACCAACTTAAAAAATATAAGAAATAAAAAGCTGATAAGAAAAAATAAAACAAATAATACAAAAGGTAAAAATAAAAAAACAACTAAATCCTTATTCAGAGTGGCTCATCAGATAACCTAAAAGTTAAAAGACTTCATATTGACTTCAATTTACAAAATGTACATACACTAAAAGTCACGACGCTTTATTTTGTGATACTAATGGATTAAATTAGATATATGGTGTTTAATGCAAGCTGAGTGCTACTATTAATAAGTTTAATAACTTTTGGTTTCATAAATAGATGCCAAATGTGTTAATCGCAGAGATATCTGTAAAGAAACACCACTCTAAAACTCGTGTAGTTAAGTCAATATCTTTACAGTACGCATGTGTGCACACGTGTCAATCGCTTTGCTCACAGTATTCAATGAAACTCTAAAAACTGTCTGCTGATGGCTATATTTGAAGCTTTTTGATGACTGCACGCAATCATCAAGTAATGGAAGCCGTTACTTTGTATCCATCTGTACACAGCAAGTAAATCAGTTGAAGCAAAGGAAAAAAGACACATTCAATGTGAAAAGCAGAAGGAAGGTAGAGTTGCTTATTCTTGTTCGTATTTATTTCTCACACAACGCTACAAGGATCAAACATATATTATATATATATATATATATATATATATATATATATATATATATACGTTAAGTATAAATTGACATTAAAATTAGGTCTAAAGTGAAACCGGATTTTATTTATTTGACTTATAAATAAAAATTTAATTTACTTTAATTTTAAATTTATTTAAAAATAAGCTACCGCAATCAAAGCTAATTCCAAACTAGAAGAAGCTGTTTGATCTCCTATGTCCTTTCCCTTGTCAGAGGCACGACAAGATAAACCAGGAGTGAAACATACATTTGTCAGTCAACCTAAGAGGATTTAGTGAAGAATATTCTCAAAATCAGCTATTTAATTTGATGCAACTGTAAATATATTTTAGTTCTAAATATGTCAAACATTTTCTTTAATTAAAGTATAAAAACTATTTTGAAAATCAACTTAATTTAATTACATGTTTTCCTCTTCTTGCCATTCTTAATATTTCTGTAAGAAGGAAATGATACAAACTAACTGAAAGAATACTTCTATTTTAGTTTTTTTTTTAGGATTTAATTGCATCTTAGGAGTTTTTACATGTCATAAAAGTAGTATTGTGAAGAGATAAAAGGATTTTAGAGAAAAGCATTTGTGAATTGCCCTACAATAGAACCTTAATTACGTTAGATAATATATAATCTTCTAATATACTATGTTTATCAGCTTTAGCCTTTTTTTTTTCAACACAACCTCTTAAAAAATATAATTGTGTCTTTACTTATTTATTATTTTGAAGACAAATATTTGTACAAGTTTCCAAGTTTTTTTACAAGTTTTACGTATTTTTTGTAAACAATTTAATGTAAACTAAGCCCATCTTAATACTTTTTACTATACTCTCTATATGACAATAAATCAAAGAATGGTTCGAGTCCATGAGGACTTAACAGACAATAAATGTATGGGTTGATTAATTGTATAAGCCCTATCTGACTTTAATAATTGTCTAGTGTTAATAATAGAACAAATAATCTAGCGCTGTAAATTTTAGTTTCAGTATAATCAGGATAAGGAGAGAAAACGACATGTGACGATGCAATTGTTGACAATTAGCTTCGTTAAAATACTTACTTCTCCTGGTGTTAGTGTTAATTTGAATTAAACACCAGTGGTTATTTCTTTTGTTACTTGTGTTTGATTACCTAACATTAATATTTTGTAGGAGTTTAAAAAGGTTTTTCGTTCGGTTTAGGCGATGTAACCCCGTCCAGGTGAGCTGACTCACTCAGCCACCCCCAGAGAGCAGCTCTGATCTGGGTCCAAGCCATCTCGCATTCACTCACCACCAATTATATTCATTTCTTCTCTCCCATTTCTAAAACCCCCATTAAAATAATCAACCATCATTATTTAAATTTAATTATACATCCCTCTATTCTAATAACCTGATAATCTTTACAATATTACTTTTTTTATTCTAATTAAAAACATTTTCTGTTTCAAATCAATCACTAATTGAAATTCGCTTGAATAATTAATAATAAACAGTTGACTATTAAGTCATTTGATTTGAATAGGAATATTAAAAACATTTTGTAACACTTTAAATAGATTACTCTAACTTAGTGATAAAAGTTATTCTTATTAGAATTTCAATTGAATTTAAAGTTTATTATTTCCCTTTCTAATAACTGTTTATTTTATCAAAATAAATACTTTTATCTTTAATAGTTGGACAAACAAATAAAATAGTAGCCTACCTAGACCATACAAACCTGAGATTAACTCCATTATTCTGATTTGAGGATTTACTTTACTTCACATGTAAGTGCGGTTACTCGTAGATTGATATACTCAATATATTGCCTTCTGTGATCAGTATCTTCTAGTGATGAATTTTTTTAAACGGTAAAACGAGAACAATTTATATATATATATATATAGACAATTAAATAAACAATAACATGATTTAAATAAACTGAATCCAAAGAAAGAAAACACAAATAAGCGACCACAAAAATACACTACTATATTTCGAGTGCATCGTCATAAGGTAGAAAGACAGTAGTGGGTTTTAGTAATCCCTTCAATTTGTTTTCCTTTTGTGAATTTAGTTCATGTATACATACATACTGTTATTAAGAAGTTTCTCCCCACTTTCTCGTATTCTCTTGTTGGTCTTCTCTCTTTACTAGGCCTCCTCTATAATGTTATCGAAATAGTCTCGACTTGCAGTGTCTCTATTCCCACGTCTCTTGCAATCCTCTTCATCTTGTTAGGGAATGAAGCGATGTAGACGTCGCAGTAGTCAAACTTGTTCTCTCACTGGCACCACCCCTAATCAGCGGTTCTAACTCTCATTTTTAGCGGAGGCGAATTTTTCCCTCCGATTATCTCATGGACTCAATCGTTACCAATAAATTTTTTTAAATTATATATTTATTACTCTTTATGAATCATATATTATTGTTATTTATTTTGCCACTAATTTATTTTTGTTTATATTTATTATATATATTACTATTACGTTTACTTGCTTCTTGTGTCTTCCTTACTTGGTTTGAGGATTCCCTCCTCCCTTGGCAACAGCAGAGTTTCTTCTGGGAGATACTCTGCTGTAAGTTTTTGCCTAACTGCTCGGAAGGCCACTTCACGTTAGCGAGTTGTGCCAGTTTACTGTGCGATTTTCGGCTTGCCTTTTTTTTGTATGCATTTATTAAGTTAAAACTAACTTTAATATTTTACATCCTACAATATCAGGAAATAAGTGTTCTGTTCGTGTGCCACACACTAAATACACATTGAAAATAACAATAAAACGTATTTTAATAAATGTATTATTTCTTTGATGGAGAATAAAGAACTATCAATCAACTATTAAAATTTTCTATAAGTGAGAGATATTAAATTACTGGAGAAGCAAATAATAATAACATATTATTTAATTTATTTAAACTTAGTAATTTATTATTAAATAATAAATTAATTTAATTAATTAATAAATTAATAAAGTAGTTATTTTATTAAAATAATTTATTGAAATTCATTTACTTGTTATGAATGTTTAGCTCGACATTATTTTTTTCCTAAAAGAAAAAGTAATACAATTAAAAGAATACTTTAAGTGTACCAGTAAAGATCCAGTTTTTTTTAAAGAGACATAATACCTTGCAAGGAACGACCAATACTGTTATACATATGTTTTATATTTATATCTTCTAGTATGGTGAAAGAGAGTATTTTATTAATGCATATATTATTTGATGGTAAAGAAACTTTGCCTAAACTGCTATATCATTTGGTATTGCTAATGATTCTATCGAATCTAAGGGAAGATCAAAGACCAAAGAATCTTGTTATGATCAGTAAAGCGAGCTAAAACTGTCAATAAATATTAATTTTTATTTCTATTCCATTTCAACACAGTAATAAAAACGTATCGCATGAATGGAATGTAAATTGAATATTTCCCATAAAACACACTTGTTTACCGTAAACGGAAAGACTCGCCAATTTAGAACATGGTTTGTGTAATTACTTTGCGTTATTATCTACTGTTTAATTAACCTTTGGACTTGGCTTATAATTAACTTTAACATATTTCGTAAGTTATATATAAATATGTAAACCCCACAATAAAATTTAATAAAAATAATGTGCCTAGATATCATGGAACCAGTAATTGTCCTTGGCAAAGTCCCTAGAGAATTAACAGTCTTAGCTGTTAACAATTTATTTTTAAAAACATATAAATTAGTTTTATTTCTTTTTGTTTATATATATATATATATATATATCTGATAAACGAAATGCGGTCCAGGACAGATTACACTTGACATAGACTGTCAAAGAAAGGTTTCTTTCTATGTGTCACAGTTTATTTTAAGTGCATATATATATATATATATATATATATATATATATTATGTGTGTGTGTGTGTGTGTGTGTGTGTGCGTGTGTGTATGTGTAATTATTGTTCTAGTTTTACATATTTAAACTATCAATTCAAAGATGAAGTAATATATATATATATATATATTTTCATCTTTGTAATATTTGAGAAATTCATACTCTAATTTAGGCGATAATTTTGATTTTACATGTTTATTGGAAAATTGACATATATATTATAATACTACACTAAAGTACCAGTAAAATACCAGTGCATAAATGACAGTATGGAGTTGTTACATTGTCTCCTGTACTTCCCATAACAGCGTCTGTCCACTGAACTTCAATCTGTTAGATGATTTTATATAGATTTAGCGTCAACCAGACTGAGATTTGTGTGAATTGTCATCGTGCCTTTATCAGTTTTCCTACTGTCATCTGTTCAAAGTCCCATTGTTTTAATTTAATAACTACTTTCATGCTCAAATCTTCAATCGGTTAGTCAATTATGAAGATCTTTCGACCTGTAATAATTATTGTTGTCAAAGCATGATTTTGTTATTCTGTCGAAGAAGTTACTGGTTAAATAACCTTTATGCTTCATTTACCACTTTCAAGTGTGTTATATACTATGCAGCATTTAGTTTTCCTATTGGTTGACGTCTAGAGAAGTTGACGTCAGTGGTCATTCCAAGTTATAGTAGCACAGTAATCAAGCAGTAGAAGGCCTCTGGTCTGGAACTGCTAGTTACGACGTGCACTATAGGGCGCGGTTATATTCGTTGGTCGTTGGTCGTTGGCTAAAGAAGTGGTGTGTTGAGGATATAACAAAACAACAAAAAACTCTAGTTTATATTGTGTTGAAGAGTTTCCAGAATACAAACTCTATCAGAAGATAAAAAGAAAAATTAAAGAAGAGTTTATTATTTTTCTTTTGCTACCTAAGTAAAAGAAAAAGAGAGAAAAATACATAAATAGTAACAATTTAAAACTTCAAATAACTTTTAAAGTTCACTTTTTACAACTTGGAAGTAAATGCGGAACTCATAAAAAGCTCTAAGTCTAAAATATTTACTTGGATAAGGTTCTGTTTTAAGATATAAATGTTGAAGCAATCATTGATTGTCAAGTACTCAAAACGGCGTAAATTGCATCAGGTCTGCTGCACACTGAACTCATTGATCGAGCGAAGTCTTAAGATGGTGGTTACTCAAGAGTTATAGAAAGCATTACATTGGATACGTTCTAATTATTAAATCTGCAAATAAGTCTCATTGAAATTGCATAAGAAGTAGATTTATTTTGTATTAGGATATTAATTAATTAATTAATGTTAGGATATATATATCACTATGCAATTAAATATGTCAAACCAGAACAATAATCATTGCGTACACCTAATTAAGAAACTAAGTTCTGAGAGAAATACTATACGCAAATGCAAGCTGCAATAATTATCAGTCGTCAAGGGCTTACTGCAAAAACCAGAGATGACATTTTATTTAGAAACAAACCAATTCAAAAATTTGAAAGGCAAATTCAGGTCATGGATCATTAAGAATCCTTCTCAGATGTTTAAAGGATTAAAGTGATAAATGACTATTCTTGATCCTTTAAAATAATTTCATTCAGAAACACACTAGTCACAATAATAAATATTTATATCATATATAATTTACATTTAATTAAATCAAACTGAATGATTGGTATTTATTTTACTTAGCTAATTTATGAGGTATTTTGTTATTCTGATTTTGGTCTAAAATGTAAAAATATGAAAAGAAAATTAACAAAAGATTAATACAAAAACCTTTCAAAAGATCGTAGCTCGTCTATAAAATTTGTAAAATTAGTTCACGTGTTTCTATTGTACACTTATTTATCATATTTCTGAAATAAATAACGAAAGTTCATTGTTTAAAAAGAAACTCCGAAAGAACGTTATCTCTTCGGCTGTTAGGGGAAATTACTGCCCCTAGTAATTCTAAGCAGTAAGATCATTCTTTTCCTGACAACAATATTCTACCCTGTGCTATACTTTGACTCGCACATGACGTGAAACCCTCTTACATGACAGACGAACGAAGACTGATAGAGGAAATAAACTTAGCATCAGACTGTTATATACATAACCAAACTCACTGACATTAGTGTCAATTGTGTCGTCTAAATAGACAAAATAATTCTCAAGCTATTCTATGTATATGGATCCAAAAGTTATATCAATCAATGTAATGTCTACCATTCTATTTACAAAAAAAAATCATCAGAATCATAGGAATCCATTTGGTTCCAAATTGTAATAAATTGCTACCAGTTATATCACACCAGATTTTCAGCTCACCCAAACGCATTGCCTCAACCCCCTGAAAACAGTTTATACACCAATTGTTCCTCCTATCACACTAAATTCTATATCGTAGCAGAATCATGCTATAAAATCGCATTACTGTATACCACCCTAGTCTTCTCGAATCAATAATTACATTGTAAGCTCAAAGTTACAAATACTTTTTGTAATTGTAGAAGT
This sequence comes from Hermatobates lingyangjiaoensis, assembly GCA_026182355.1. Lineage (NCBI taxonomy): Eukaryota > Metazoa > Arthropoda > Insecta > Hemiptera > Hermatobatidae > Hermatobates > Hermatobates lingyangjiaoensis. Next base: position 7,717,651 of record JAPFBL010000015.1, read on the forward strand.
AATTCAATAATGATGATGATATATACTAAATATTTCTTATTATAAACACAATTATTATAGTATTATTCAGTGATAACTTAAGATCTCAGTCTAACTATAAGCTACATTATATGTAGCATTTGTGTAATTACTTTTTAAGAGTAAATATAGAAATATAATAAACCGTCATTTCTACCTGAAAATTCATTATTAATATGTAGCTTAATTATCTGGATTAAGTAAGCAAACAATTGAATTATAGATTACATATTAGTGGATTGTAATAATTTTTCAAAGTAGTCCAATTTTAACTTTTTCTTTAAGGTTTTTATTTGTTTAGTTATTTTCATAATATTCTCTATAGTTATTAATAATTATTAGACAAAATAATATAATGTCTCATATATATATATATATATAAAATTTTACTGTCGTCTCCACTTCTTATTCAAGACAATGACGATAACAAGAGTATCTATATTGAAAGTCTGTCCTCGTATTTTGTTTTCATTCTTGTTTTCTTTTTATTTATAATATATATATATGCAAATAAAAATTTCATACTGCAGTCAATGCAATTATGATTTTATTACTGATGTTTGATCTTTCTAACAATGTTCCTGTGATCAAGGGATAATTGGAATAAATTGGAAAACTTCTACCATTAGATCAAGAATGCTAAGAGTGCAGTTCTCTGTAGCCATAAATATGTATATATATATATATATATATAATATATTAATGATCAAATCACAATAAGAAATGGGAAAACAAGATTAAGATCTTGTTTTGACTCTGGGTTGGGTTTTTGACTCTGACGAAGACCTCTTGTTACGGTTGAAAGATCTTAGTCTTGTTTTCTCATTTCTTATTGTGGTTTGATCATTGATTGTTATTTGACGTGTTTATGTGAAATCTTTTTATATATAATATATAGTCAATAGGAAAACGATCCAAAAAGGAGAACAAACGTTTCACAGTAAACTATAGACACGGAATAAAGATACGAAATACTTACTGTCTATAATTTTCAGTTGAACCGTCATCAGGAGAGATGAGATAGGGACATCAAGCGCACTGGTGAAGCGACTGTTGGAGACCCACCGTCTCTCCAACCGTTGCCTTGCCAGTGCGCTTGGTGTCTTTATCTAAACTCTCTTGATGATGGTTGAACCAAAAATTAGAGACAGTAAGTGTATTTCTGTCTCTATTCTGTGAAACATATATATATAAGAAAAGTTAACAATAAACACTTGAAATAATAACCAAAGTCTAAACCACAGTCAGATATGAGAAAAAAAGACTAAGACCTATTAACTGTAACAAGCGGTTTTCATCAGAGTTAAATCTGAACTGATTCAGTTCAAATTGTTTTCTCTCAATTCTTAGAGTGGTTGGAATTTGGTTGATATATATCATATTTACTGTAATTAACTAATATGCATCAACTTGTTCATTGTAAGGTCTGGTGTTTTATGGTAACTCTCCCAAATATCAGCTTAAACAGCAAGTCACTAATTCAAAGTTAAGTAAAGTGTATTAAACAAAAATAAAATGAGGGATCTATATCCCTCTCTCTACTCAGGGCAATCTTGAATAGTTTAAAATTTTGTCTGTCCACCATAAATGAAATTTATTGTCCTTAATTTATGTTGAAAATAAATTAAAATATTTCATTTAACAAAAAAAATGATTTTTCTAAAGTATTTTCAATTACCTACATCATGGTCAATTACTTAAGATTTTTTAATTAATAAATATTATGATTTTATTTAGATATATTCACATTTGAGAGCTTTTTTTCTGTTTCCTAATTTTAATTATTTATATTTATGAAGAGATTTTTGTAAACTTAAGAAAATCATAATAATTTGAATTTTTATAAGGATTTGGGTATTAAATGTCTGATGATTCATATAAAAATATATATTTCTACGGTATAATAACATATATAAATATATACAATAATAATAATTAAAATAATGTATATTGCACAATTTTATATTTACATAATTATAGTATGATAATGAGGATTTTCGGATATATATATATAAATATATTTAAAAATTATTTTAGGAGAGTGGTGTTTATCACTAGAATTTACCGCGATGTCACTTAACTTGAGGGTATTTTGTTATTTAGGTTCGGGGACAATTCTTCTACTGGATAAATGGTGAAAGAAAAAAATGTCTCCGAAACACCATAAGAAAAATCTAGCCAAATGACAGACTTTACTAGATTGAAATCAGGGGGAACATTCTTGAAGACTAAGTCGGTGTAGGCCCTAAAAAGGGATATATTAACTTACAAAGTCAGCGGGAAAAGTGTCTTCGATGTCGTCAAAACAGAAGTCGTCGTAAGGGTCGAATGAGAAGGCAGGGTCGTCAGAAGGTGGAAGGTCTGGGTAGGGCGCTAAAGGTGGGTCTAGAAGGGAAGCGAGTGGAGAAGTCATTTCACAAGATGAGGTCGAATCGGAAACCAGGGAGTCTGCATCCGACTCGGACAAAGCGTCTGAGAGCGCTGCGATGTAGCTCATGGCAAGCCGAAGTGTCGCGATCTTCGTCAGTTTTTCATCTTGGCAAGGTACTGCTCTTCGCAAAGTATCGAAGGCTTCGTTTATTTCTCGCATTCGGCACCTTTCACGTGCGTTAGCATTCTTCCTTCGGTATTTACTTAATGGAGCTGACTTTCTTTTGCCCTTCCTGTGTGATCTCCTCTGAGGTCTTTCGTCTTCATCTTCTTCTGATGATCTTCTTATACCCACAACTCTTGGTCGTAACGAGTAACTTTTTTCCGAAGTGTTGTTGTTCGCGTCTGCAACGGCCGAACTCATGTTAATTTAAAAAAAAAACACTTCACTTTTAAATTTCTTTACAAAATACAGTCGTAATTCATAATATAGCTACTAAGGGAAAAATTATTACTAAGAGCACTAAGTAAGAAAATGATTCCAACCGTTAAAATCTCCAATTTATAGCTTATCCGACCGTTGAATTCTCCGACGAAGTTTCTAGGAATGAAGACACACGGCTTCTATGGCTACTAGACTCAGACTGAGCTTGAGGGGCGGATCGCGCCCCCACTCGCCACCCACCTGCCCCCTCCAAGGACACTACCCTTATAAGTAACATCCAAACCACACCAAAGTCACATCTCTACACCCCACCGCCGCCTCCGACTTCCGCTACTTACGCCCAACTGTCATCCACCATTAAAAATAGACCTTACTCCCACTCGCTGTTACTGCATACGGCTCCCACGCAACTCTATTAATCACATTCAAGCTCAGTGTCTGTGCCTTCGACTTGCAGTCATGCTACTGGACAAGCCTCCTCCTGAGCAATTCTGCAGCAGTACCAATTACACTTTAACTGCTGATCCAAGTTTAAGCGTCGAAATGAGTTTTATATTATCGAATCAGGACTATATTATCTGAGCTATATAACTATTTAATTAACCTAATTAGAAGATTAAGTTTATCAACTTAAGAGTAAGGATTCGAACATCTTTATTACACAAAAGGTGATCATGGCTTCAGAAAAAAATGTTCACCTAAAAAAAAGAAATACAGTATAACTAGAAATTTTGGCGATAATCAAATTTTTGCTGGTTGTGTCCAATTTGCATTCTACCTTACCCGACTAGTCTGTCGGGTTGTCTATTACCTGGGTTGTCTGTAATATTCATATTAAGTTGGCCATGGACATTCACACTATCACAACACATTAAACTCCAATCCGAGACGCCCAGAAAGCGTTGTAGTTATGGCCCTGATATATATAGATGTTAGGAGTTCGCAGCCTCGTACCGTACCGTATCTATACACTACATTAGTGCGCTTAATGATGACATGACTCGAAGGCCATTCCTTATAAATTAATTTGTCGTGTTACGATTCCTATAAGAAATATTGATTTTTTATCTATTCTGGGGATTTTCACATCAGGTGTTAGCCTTGATGATGTTTTTTAAAATTTGTTCATCTGTTTTATATGAATACAGATAATGATATGATAGAATTTGGTTCCGATTATAACATTAAATCACCCAATGACTTCCTTATCCCGTTAGTTAAGGGGTATCTGGCTAAAACAGTTCCTTCTATTGGTCAAGTAAAGTAAAACACTCCTTTCAACAGATTTAAAAAGGGCCTTATTTTTGCCGTTATGCTCACTCTATCATTATTTTCTGCGTGCTTTGTTCTGCAAGCTGAAAGCGGGGAGACACTGTGATTGCGTTAAACATTTAGCCATTAATCTCGCAGAGTTGATGTATGCTACATTTTAGCAGTGTTTATCATTACTTTTTCGGACAAAAAAAATTGTTACGTCTCCGAATATAATTTGTCTATCTTGACTGACCACACCGACCTTGAGTAGCTGATTAGTAAGTAGAATTGCGGGTTGTTCAACTGTGGCTGACGACTGGTCTGTACATATAATCGACTTCGTCGCGTTGAATCCCTGGCACCATACGAGTGTAAGCTAGAGGAGGACGCTTATTTCACCTAGAAATTAACCCGCACTTTATTATATGTGAGGTTGGATTTGTACTTTCCCAGCACCTTTTAGATAGGATTCTAGAGGAATGCCGTGTAGCACTCAGCCCAAACACCTGGGAGTCTATAGTCACTGAAACATTAGTAGGGTATATCAATGCCCTGGTTTGTACAACGAAGTACTAGCAAATGATTGTCACCACGATAACTAACACGTAATCGTTCCTCTTCAGGATTAATATGACCGAGGATCACTGCAGTCCCTAGGACAGCGTATCTTCAGACTCGATATGGATCCGTACTATTTATGTTTTATGGGCCATTTACTAAGAATGTAAAATTTGTACCCCTTATTTGGTGAACTTCGAAAATCAAAGTGAGCAAGCACTAGGCCAATATAGTATTCCTTTCGTACACCGTGTTATCTCATAACTTATGACGCGAATATTTTGTTCTGGTGCCTAAGGTGAGTACTTCATTGGCTGAATTAGGTGTTCACTTGGTACCTACGCCCCCATACATTCACAAGCCAAGCATACTGAAAGAATGAATCACAACATTTGAAAATTGCTAGTTACGTCGATGATATCAAATCTAATGCGTTGGACATCCAATGTGAAGAGCTACAGTTTGCATTGAAGTCCATGGCATAGAAGTCCACAGGGTTCTCTCCGTTTACGTTAACAGCAGTATAAAGTTCAGTCGCCCACGTTACCTTAGCTTCCCGGTTTCCAAGCAGAACCTGGGCTGAGTCCCTTTATTGTAGATGAGATGATACCTATCGGTAGTTCACTAACGTTCTCATATGAGATAGGTATCTCACTTCATGCGACAGAACCTGCTTAATGCTAACCACCCAACCCTCTACTTAAGACAAAAGATACCAAGTACCGATATAGAAATTCTGAAATGGTAGTACGAAACAAAACTGTTTTCTCTTTACGAGTGACTTTTTTTTTTTTTGGTGGCTAAAGCTCGATTGGGGTGATGTGAGTTGAGATCACGAGGCAGATGCACGGCGGGGTACTGACGCCATCCCAGCTAGCTAAATGTATTCTGAAACCCCTATACATAAGTTCCTTTCTTGTCTAATAGTTCTTTTTTAAACTCCTTTGCTTTTTGCATGCAAAGATTTTTCAAGCGTTTTTTGCTTTTAAGTCGTCTATGAATAAATTGAGTAAGTCACGAATATTTTTGACTGATTTTTTTTCTCTTTCAGGACAGCCTGGCTGCCGCCCACTAGAGTTTCAGTTGGCTCACTCTGTAGTTGTCCATGACTTCAGGTTCCTGTCGAGGTAATAATTTCAATAACTGTCTCAGTTATATAAACTGTTTGGCTTTCTGCTTATCATTGTGGTTTTCTGTTGGGTTATGGCTATGAGATGTTTGAGGTGTGAAGCGTAACCCTCCAACTACTTCCTTCACACTAATTCCTTAATTATTTCAGCAATACGATAAAACTTTTTAGATTAAAATTATAAACTTGAATTCTGTTAAATAATAACATTTTATTTCTTGTACTCTGTTAAATGAAAAATCCGCAGAATGCATCTCCGGCTAAATTAAACTAGTTGGTACTCAATTTATAAGGTCTTCTTACCCTATTGGTGGTCATTACAGTTTATTTCAATTTTAAAATTTTCTATAACTAAAATCTGTTGTGTCATTTAATGCTTCGGCCAAATTTTATAGTAGATTTATTGAGAGCACCCTAATGTCACGCCACTGACCGTCTATAGCTGGCCACAACTGTTGTAATGTTGAACAAGTGGAGAGCAAGAGGAAAGAAGAGAAACATTTCTATGATAACATATTTAAATTTATAAACAGTGGTAAAAATTATGGTAAAAAGTAAAAGTGTTGTTCAGATTTAGATACAGGGTGATAATGGGAGCAGCAGGAATCAGATGTTTGTCAACAAACTCAGGAGGTTAAACCTCCTTGTATATATGTATAAATACGTTTTACGTGAATCACAAACACAGAACTAAGAAACAAACACACTTACTGTCTCTAATTTTCGGTTGAACCGTCATCAGGGGAGTTGAGATAGGGACACCAAAATATTTTTACAATTCATAATACAATGCTTATTTACACTAACAATCACTTAATTCACTTCATTTAAAGATAATAATAAAATATATTTTTAAAATTTACAATCTACATTAATAAACCTAAACATAACCTTGTGTTAACAGGTTTGTTTCTAAATACCCTACATAAATTTTACACAACATTACTTAAATCACTATATAGTAATTATGTGTTTTTCACGTATATAACTTTAAAATTCTGGAAAAACAATTGGCCTGATTGTTAAGGTTTCTTCTCCTTTATGCTTAACGATTCAATTATATGCAGCCTCGTATGGTTATTTTCTCAATATAATACTTCAATGTGGTCTTCCAGGGTTTTTCTATTTAGCTTGCTTTTATGCATTTTCATTGTGTGTTCTTTCGGTGCTCCGGCTACAAGGTGAATCGCAAGTCTGCGTGAAAGTGTTGTCGTCGTAGAACCAATGTAGCTCGATTTGAGGAGCTCATAGACTCCTATGGTGCAATTGTATCTGTACACTACATTTTTTTTGTAGTTGTATTTTTTGTTGTAGGTTATTCCTAATTATGAGATTTACTGTGCTGGAACTGTTGTAGTAAATACTAATATTTAGCTTCTCTGCCGCTAAAATAAAAACAAATCATTCCGTGAGTTGATTTATATGGTACGTGAATGAAGGAGTAATTATATCAGAAAACTTGAGAAGGTATATAAAAAACATACAAGACTTAAAGTAGGCAAGTTATTTAATGACATATATATATATAAAATCATCACAATAACACTTGGTATAATAGATGGATTAATTTACCACAGTGAAAATACTTTTTTTTAGGTCACTTGCTCTCCAATGATATATTAACAAAAGTCCTTGGAGCATTGTTCCCAATATTTTCACTGTGGTGGGTTAATAAACTGAGATTCAGTTGAGTTTTTGACTCTGATGAAGACCTCTTGTTACGGTTGAAAGATCTTAGTCTTGTTTTCCCATTTCTTATTGTGGTTTGATCATTTATTGTTATTTCACGTGTTTATGTGAAATCTTTTTATTTATATATTTATATATAACTGAGTCTATCTAGCCAGCAACGGGATTGAGTGGTAGTCCACAAGGAGTGTGTATGTTTGGGACGGGGAGAAATGAGTGATATGTGCGAGAATATTGATGACAATGATGTGTCTTCAATATGAATTCACTAACATCTGCGGCAAAAACACAGTCGAAACGGTGATCCACCAGGGCTAGTACTTAGAAACAAGTCAGTATGGTATCATGAACTTCGGTATGTGCACGCTCTTATCATCATGAATTTATGGCCAGTGCAATGCAAGTCTAAATGGTGAATGACTATGAGATTTATACTTTATACAGACCAGTTTTATATCAGTTTAACTTCTCTATGTCTTAGTTAATTATTTTATTTACGATTTATTAATTATAATTTTATCTTTTATCATTACTTATTATTTCACTTAACAATAATGTTAATACGTAAAAGTGACTTGCTTCTAACTCAATCATTGTTTATAGAGTTCATTATACCTAATGACATTGCTACATTCTATCTCAATATTACTATCTTGAGTTCTTGAAATTTTAAAAATACCACTTCATAACAACTAACGAGATGAAATAATTATGTTCAATAACGTTAAATAAATTATTTGTCCAATTACTCTTGGAATTTTGACATTTTAGTGCAAAATCAACCGTTAAAACTTCTCAGTTAGAATTTGATCATGAAAATGTCTCAGTTCCTTCCTGCATTAATATTCCCTATTTATCAACTTCTTTTTATCTAATAAAAGTTTTAACTAATTTAAAATGCAAAATCTATCCCCAAACTACATGTCACTTTATTTTATTGCACGTAATAAAAGTTTCAAAGTCATCTAGTGCCTTCAAGTAAATTATTTGCTGCCAAAATATTTTTTTATGCTTGATACTGAATAGTATTTACGAATAAGGAACACTTGTAAAAAAGCCATAATTTTTTTATTTGATTCTAATAAAAATTACTCTTCCTTAGAAGGCTGTCTTTTCTTTGAAACTCGGCTTGATTTTATTCTAACTGAAATGTTTTTCAATTCTGATTGCTTTATTACTCTAAATACGTGACTTTAGTTGTTTCGCAATTGAGTTGATCAAGTGAGTTGCTTTGAAATTTGTTTTTTTTTTTAATTTATTCTCCTTAAAGTGGTTTTTAATCGCCTAAATTCAATACTCGCTCCACTACTCCTCTGTTACATTAATAACATAGCATTCATTTTAAATAAAAGACATTTTAGTTAATGTTGAAATTTTACTAGAATGATAGTCTCTCTTTACTACAGTATTTTTTTGAATATTACAATGATACAAATATAGTTATAGTGGTACCTTTGTGTTCAAACGACTTTAAACTCGAACAAATCCCAATTTGAACACATTTGTGGAGAAATTATGACCCCAGAACTCGAACAGTAGTCCAAACCCAAGTGTGGCCGAAGAATACTTTAGTAGTTTATATACAAGTTTTTATATAGAGAAACTCACAATTTTAAAAACAAATGTATGATTGTATGATGATTGTATTTTAAAATCTGTGTATGATTTGAACGAACAGATTTTTGCATTTCTCATAGAAAAATTAGTTTTAGTTTTCGACTAAATAGGTTGTCGAACAAAATTCTGGAACGAAGTATGATCGAAAACCAAGGTACCACTGTACTCAATTTAAATCTAGGTACTATTTGCTTTTTTATTAACTTCACTTCTGATCAGTTCCAGTTGGAACCTGTATGGTTTGTTCAACATACAAATAGTAACCTTAGCTCTCTCTAGTAGATAGCCTTCAATGAAATCCCAGCAAGCTTCATCGTCTGAGTAACGTGTTATCAAATTCACCACCCGTTTTGATAAAAGCGGTTTAAAATTTCTTAATTAAACATGTTGTTCAAAGTACTGTATTTGCTGCTACAAAGTTTACCTATATATATCTCAGTGTAATGGGCCAGCAAGTTGAAAATACTTGATGTATCATAAAATGCAATTTTAAACAGGAAGCATAAGGTACTTAATGAAACTTTTATAAGCATATATACAATGTATTATGGGATTAATGTGTTTATTTTTAAAAATGTTTTATATATAAGTATTTTAACACTTATTATTGTTAGTAGCATTATTTCTTTCATACATATAACGAGACATAATACTCCATACCTTGATTGGACTTGATGTTCTAAAAGAAACAATTCGAAGCCGGAGGCTTAGTCATCTCACAGATATCATGTCAGAAAACAATTTTAATTATAAACAATAGCAAATAAATAAGAACTACAATCTCTTGCATAATTATTTATTGGCTTTTGTCAAAGAGAATCTACTAAGTCAAATTTCTTGTTTTACTTTAGATTTGTTGGTTTCCTTATACGTCATATATATACTTAGAATTCACTGTAGAACAACACATCAGCCTAACAATAAACGATGTTTCGACTACACTGTTTCAAGCTGTAAATGTCTGATATAGAAATTACTTATTGGGGGTGGGGGGATTTTTTTCTTTTATTACAAAGAAAAATACAGTCATTTCTTAAGAAATAAATTTTCTCTTTAAAATCATATTTCTCTTTAAAAACCGATATTTATCTATATATCTATAAGTTCAAAATTAAACTTAGGACATATACGTAACAGATAAGCACATTTAAAGTATACAATCTTTTGAACTTACTTTCTCAAAACAAAAAAAAAAAAGTGCAACCGGTGAAAAAGTAAATTTATATAAAAAATATATTTAAGAAATGAGGGAAATAAGAATGATATAAATGCCAAAAAGCATTAAATGCAACGATTATTATGAATTTTTTATATTACCATCACCAAAAATAGCTGATAAAATAAATAAACCTAAACTTAGTTTTAAGATTAAAGAAAAATGGTAGAGAAAATCACTATTTAAGTTTCAAGCCTGCGATAGTCATACATTAGATAACTTTCTGGCTCCTCGAAAACTCACGTAACAACTCCCATGCCTTGGCGGGAATATCTCTAAAAACGAGTGATTAATGCTTGGCATTAATCATGAATCATGAGGACTAGCATGATAGGTATGCTATTTTTGTTACATCTATTTAGCTGAAATTTTAAAATTTCATTTAAATATTTTGAATTCTTGTTTTAATAATATGTGTAACTAGATTACCACTTCAATGAATAAATGTTACCTACTTTCATTAGTTTATAGATATACTGAAATTTATGTATGAAGAACGTAATTACGATTTAATTGTGTAATTAATCATAGTGGCATATATAAAAGTAACATTTAAAATCCTTAAATTTGTTATTTGAAATCTGAGTGAGTCAACATGTCACGTTCACCTTATCATCAATTTCTAGACCTTTGTCCTGAACGTCCTATACACCTCATGTTGAATGAAATATTTTTACCTATAAACTGAACTCTTAAACTCTCTCGTACGTTAAAGGTGAAAACTGGGAGAAACTGTGAAAACATATTAGGTTTAATGAAAAATAAAGACAATGTAGACAAAATGTAAAAAATACAATAAGGACTAAAAAAAACTCGATGCTTACATGACGAAATCATTTGTTATTCGTTTTTATGCGTTGAAAATGTCAATTGTTTTAAGGTGAGAAGTGGCAGAAGGGAAAACAAGTGTTTCCGGGCAAACAGAGAAGGAGGTGTTTGAGTAATGAAGTGCCTGGCACAATTAGAGCCTGAGCGGAGTGGGAAGATGTCCTGGTGGGAGACAGCCATTGTTCGTCCACGACGCCCACCGGCTTTATTGTGACGTCATAGCTTCATGTAAATTCGAACCGTACTAATGTGTGCGCTCGAGTTATTGAAACTGGTCCACAATACGAGCAGCAAGTCGTTGTTTATCTTAGATCGTTTTCTTTAAAAGCTTGTTTTGAATGGGACCATTAGTTGGAGGCAAAGCTGAAGAGCTTTACCTTCGGGCTGCTATTAGCTTTCATAATTAGTGCACCAAACTAGGCCAGTCTGAATGAAATTTCAAACAACACTTGCATTGCTAATTAGCTTATAGCCAGATCATTCATTAATTACAACATTATTGTTCTGCAGCTGATTTCAAACACCATAGAATATTTAAAATACTAGAACTTCCTTCCTAACGTCTGAGACTTCAGTCCATTATATTTAGGTATCTAGTAATTTGAATTCCTTTAACGATTTCCAACAAATGGTTAATACAAAACAGGTAAATTATTAAATTAATGGCCTATTATAATTTGTAAAGTAACTTTTCATATTTACATACAAACGAGGGTTTCTTATCCGAGCAACGATATAAATATGAAAGGAATCACATTTAAATTTAAAAGAATTAGATGAATGAAAGCCGGAAACTAAGAGCATTTGGACAATAGAGAATAACTAATACTAAGTAAGAACCAAATTACTCAAGTTGTATTGTTTCTGAAATTTGTTTTTTTTTGAAGACTGTAGGACTGAATCTTGCTATTCATTATAGCCTGTACCCTACAACATTTCCCTGCTTCATCTCTCTGTTGAAAAAAGCTGTAAACAGGCTGATAAACCTTTATAGAAGGGTAGCTACGAAACTGCAATCATGATCCTTCACACCTCTGAGGTGTATAGTATAGCCTATCGGGGTCCTTCGACCATAACCGCATATTATAACAAACTAGATCCTTTGCCTTTTTTACATGAGATCTCTTTCGCAGAATTTTGAGAGAACAAACCACAACACCAAAGATTATGATTTTCAACCTCTCAGAATACCCCTAACTTGAGACGTACAACACATGGATACATTTTCAAAAAACTCTTAACAGTTTCAATGCTACCAGAGTTGAAGAATAGCTTCTCCTTGTAGATCATAAGGTCTCTACGGGACGAATAAATCCCTTCCCCCCAGTGCCAAGTGCCAGAAGAACTTTCAAGCATCTCGCCTTCTACCAATGTGTTAGGTGATTGTCAAGTTTCAATTTCTTATTCAGGCTAAAGGGGGGGGGGGGCTATTCAGGTTACCTTGGAGGTTAAAAGGTTAATTTTATGCTATATAATATACATACATATATAGCAAATACATACTATATACATACATGTATATAAATATTGATAAAAGTATCGACCGTAAAATAGACCGTATCGGGTCTCGGTCAGTTCTTTTATTTATTTTCCCAAATTATATAAATATTGATAAAAGTATCGACCGTAAAATAGACCGTATCGGGTCTCGGTCAGTTCTTTTATTTATTTTCCCAAATTATATAAATATTAATAAAAGTATCGACCGTGGAATAGAAACAAAACTTTAGTTTATCGAGACTCGGTCAGTTCTTGTATGTACATATATATGTCGAGATAATAGACTAGTGTTCAGTCAGTCTTCTGAATTCAAACAGACTCTGTATGTGGATGTTCGAATTTTATATGAAATTTTATTCCTAAGCATGTAAAAAAAAAGAAAAATAAGAAACAGCTAGTAGTGGTATTAAAAACACACAGATAATTACATAATTAAACAAATAATCACAAGTAAATTACAAACCAGCTCTCAAATTATTCTTTACTTAGAGATATAGTAATATTTTAAAGTAAAAAAAAATAATTTTACATTTTAGGACTAAAAGTATTAATGTAAAATAGCGTTCTTTACGCAACGGAGACTTACAGTGTACTAATAATAATGACAAGTTTTCATTCAGGCAATACAAAGTGATCAGGAAGTGGATTTTGACCAAACAGTCAAAATAAATTAATGACTTTAATTATAAAAATTAACTATACTTCAATATAAACCTTTTGAGAAATAAAATTAAAACATCTTAGCATATAATATTCAATTGATCATATATGTCTATAATTAATAAAAGTTTTGTACTTTTTAGTATAAAACATTTCTAGTTTTTCCTTTTCTGTGAACCCTCCCTTTTTGTATTTTAACTCCATCCTCAAAATGAAAAGAGTAACGTTCACTTGGTATTTAAAATTCAAATAGTTTTATCTGTTGTTATTGAATAACTATGTTGACGTAGATTGAAAAAAACAGTTTGTATTTCCTTATCTTTTGTTGCAGTTTTTATACAATACTTCTTAAACAAAATTACATTCCGACCTTTTTGGTACTTTCCCTATTAAATTAAAAAATTAATATTTTATTTTTAGCTTGATAAAAAACTCTTCAGTTCTTTAGATTCATGTTGTTTAAGCACTATATTAATATGTTGCAATAATTTTTCATTGTATGGATATTTGAAATATGAGCTTGTTTTAATAATAATCCGGCTTATACATTCTGAATTGAATATTTTTTTAGTATGCAACTCACTTAGTATCCCGTTATCACCCAATGACTTGCAGACATTGCTATTTCATTTTATTACGTCTGGAATCCTTGATAGAGACAAGAATGTCAAACTCGTACTCCGGGGTAATGCAGTCATCAATATAGCTGGGAGATGCTTAGCAGATTTTATCATAAAAATTTGTGTTTTGTAAACTATGCTGATGAACCTAGTCAGGAAAGCTAGATATTGCTTGATAATAATTACAATGATGGGCATACTCTGGAGGTCGAAAGATAAAGTTCCCCATGAACTTGGTTTTAATGACCTGCCGGTGCCTTTAGACTTCACAGTCCACTGGTGCCTGTTTCTTGTTATAAAATTCATATGAGAACTGACTGGAAGTCGCATACTGACCAAGTTTAAATTATTAATAAACGAATGATGACAACCTAGTTAACTAAAATGCCCTGGATGATAAATTGGAAGAGATGACTTGAACTGCAAGGAGCTCTTACTGCATGCAATGAAAAAGTAACTAAAAGTGGCTTTGCTTGATCGTTACCCCCCAACCATCGTCTCAAATAATAATATACCATAATATGTTTGAATGATATTCTAAGGAGACCAGTGCAATAAAGTATTCTTTGGGCAATCAAAAGTGAAATCCAACAACTGATGATAAGAAATGAAATAAGAAATTTTAATACTACATGTCTTAACAGCTCTCTGGTAAGACTGTACTATGGTGGGAATACTACGGTATATCACATAGTTACAGAAGAGTGGCTTAAAGCGGCTTCCAGAAATTTACCTTCAGTTTGATTTTATCTCACGAGAAGTTGTAGCTTAAAGAGGTTGTAGCTTAGCAGTTTTTCCATGTTTCTTCCACTTAGAAAAGGCATTAAACTCTATGTTGGCAATTGACGGTATATGTGAGATAATATAACATATTTTATTATACCATATATTTTTTTACAAAATTAATTGAAAGTCAATTGCCTCGCTGGTTTGAGCGCCCTATCTGTTTATATCCAGCAGACAGACAGTATTATGTTCAAGTCAGCGTACCAAAAGCCCCTTGAGTGAGATGGTGTATCCGAGAGCGGTTGATAAATAAATTACAAAGATAGCTACTTTAATAAGCCTGAAAAAATCATGTTCTTAAATGTTAGCCACATGGAATAACTCTTTTTTTAATTATACTATCTCTGTCTATGACTATAAAATTATTGTGCAATAGTAGTTGAAATTTTATGTTTTAATAAAACAAATTTCCAATTATAGATTCAAAAACACAATTTTAATTAGTATCAGAAATAAAAATAATATTGATAAACAAACAGTGTTATATGAATTAATGTACTAGGCCTATATCAACTAAATAATGAAATAATGTTAATTTTAGATTATTTTATATGAAAATTTGAATGTTCAAAATTAGTAAATCTGATTGGTAAATTTTACTTTCTTTTTCATTTCTTTATTTAATTTCTTTCATTGTAAATAGAAAAATTTATTTTAGACTAATAATATAATAAAAATATTTCACATAAACACGTGAAATAACAATCAATGATCAAATCACAATATGAAAAGGGAAAACAAGACTAAAATCTTTCAACCGTCTTCATCAGAGTCAAAAACCCAACTGAGTTATTAGCTGATCATTAATAATATAATATATATAATATATATAATATATATATATATATATATATATATAAATTAATAATCAACAATAACCCTTGATATAATATATGAATTAAACACCACAATAAACAAATATATACTAATTACAATGCTCTAAGGCCAACCTGCTTACAATATCAATCAACCAGATTAACTTATTATATTTTTTGTTTGGTTCATTTAGCTCTCTGATGATGTTGTAATCAAAGGTCTTAGAGCATTGTAATTAATATATATTTGTTTATTGTGGTGTTTAATTCATATATATATATATATATATATATATATATATATATATATATACTTTAACACATAGAAAAGAACACAGAAAGACACTACGGAACTCACTTCGATATTTCGACATCCGTCGTCATCGGGAAGAAGTGCGAAGTACTCGCGTTGAGAAGCAAACTGCTACTCAATATATATATATATATATATATATATATATATATATATATATATATAAAACCAAAAACCAAGAAAAGCAACACACAGACAAAGAGACACACTTACAAACTCAAATTTTCGGATGATCCGTCTTCAGGAGAAAATAGAATGGGCGACCAAGCACGCCGGAAACACAACGGCAGCTAACCCAGTTGCAGGAAACGACAGGGTTTCCTGCCGTTGTGTTTCCGGCGTGCTTGGTCGCCCATTCTATTTTCACCTGAAGACGGATCATCCGAAAATTTGAGTTTGTAAGTGTGTCTCTTTCTCTGTGTGTTGCTTTCCTTCGTTTTTGAGCTGATTTGCGTCCAGTCTGGATCGTTTTTTTCGAATTCTGAGTGAGATATATATATTATATTATAAAATAATAATAATAATATAAACAACATATTAATTGCAATAAATTTCAATTTATAAATTGCAAAGAACTTAATTGCATTAAGTGCAATAAATTACGCGAGTGAGTTTGTTGATTAAAATTTTAAATATCTCAGTATAAATGAGTTGAAAAAGTAAAGCCTTTCATAAAAATTTAGAAAGCAAATCATGTATATACATTATTAATACAAAGTGTAAATAAATTGAATACTATTTTTTATTTAAATACTATTAAATTTCTCATTAAACTACTGTAAAGAAGAGATTTTTATAATTTACACTGAAGGCTAAGCACAGTTTAGGTATTGCGAAGAGGTCTATGAGTAGATACACTAGTTAGACAGTTCGTCAGAACTAGTTGGTGCTTGGTCAGGTAGTCAGTAGGTGGTCTTAATGATGATTCAACAAAAAAAAGCAACTAAACGATATCATTATCATCACCATCTGCATGTGACTCCAATCTCGATAGTCCCACAACAATGCCTCTGATAAACGGTGTCATTTTGACCTTAACTCTTCTCTCTTCAACTAATTACCTCAACAGAAAAGAAGAATAACCATTTTTATTTTTTATTTTCTTTTGATCAACATTACTCTTTATTTTTTTTTAACACCCTTTTTCACCCTAACAATTGAAATTAATTTTTTTTTTGTAGTCAGTTCATACCTGACCATAATAAATAATTCAGTCTTGTGAAGTATTTAATACTCTCACATCAAAATAAAATTGTTAACGTAATAACGATTATCGTAATTACGTTATTATTATTATATCGTAATAAATATAAAATCTGGAGTGGTCTGCACTCAACTTTACTATTGGTAAATATTAAATCAAACTAATGACAACTAACGGATGCTTGTTTTATCTAAAGTGACTATACGTTCATTTTAATCAATAACGTATTATTTGTTTATAAGTGTTAATAATCAAATAATAATAAATAATAATTGGTAAGAAACTTTATATAATGACCTTCAGAAATATATGTACATAAGTATCTCTTACTTCTTTTAGTTTTAAATATTACTTAGCAAAAATGTTTATCCTTTACAAGGTGATTGGATTGTATCCAGGTATAATATGATCAAGGGATTCTGCTTCACCTAGGAAGAGACTCTGCAATATTACCTTAAAGTAGCATGCCACATCGTACTGTTGTTCTTATTTTTATGAGAACTTTGAATTGAATCCATTAAACTGTGTGGGTTATGGCGTACTAACAAACTTTTAGATACACACACACATACACACACACACACACACACACACACACACACACACATACACACACACACACACACACACACACACACACACACACACACACACACACACACACACACACACACACACACACTCTTCATATATATCATAGAAAAAACATCGAAATCGGACCTTGGGGACTTATAGAAAGCTGTCAAAATTTGGAGCTCGATTTTTTCATAACTACTATATTACACTTACAGTACGGTAATATGTAGTAATTATTTTATTAGAAAATAATGAAACAAAATACAATACACTACTGATATCTTTTACCTTTGCCGTTTGATTACTCAGGTGTATCTATTGGTGGACTGATTCGCTTTCAGGATTTACTATATACATTATGTATATATAGTGTAAATAAATTCCTTCATTTTTCCTAATTTTGACTAAAGGCACTACTTTTTTAACTCATCCATACTGAGATGTTTAATATTTAATTAACAACTCATCGATTTACAATAGGTTTTAATGTATGATCCATTACAGTTGGGTTTTTGACTCTGACGAAGACTGCTTGTTGCGGTTGAAAGATCTTAGCATTTTTTCCCATTTCATAATGCGGTTTGATCATATATATATATATTATAATATATATATATATATATATATATATATATGTTTTGTTGAACGACCTTTGTACTGTGGCATGAATCAATTTCATAGTCGATCTTTCAAGTTTTCTCACCTTTGATTTAAATCTTTCTGATATTAAATACACTAGTTCTCCAAATGATTTATTTTTCATAACTGACATGTTTCGGTCTCCTTGACCATCTTCGGAGTTAATCATATTTATAAAAACTTATTCCTACTAATCACAACTATATACACTATACTATACATTTCCTAAATAAAATAAAATTTACAAATTTACAAATATATATATATATATATATATATATATATATATATAAAATAAATCTACAGAAAGCACACATATAAAAGAGATTTCAAAAATCCACTATTATATTATGACAGCCTCGTCATGATTTACGACGAGCTAGTCAAAAGATAGTAGTGAGTTTTAGTTTTTAGTGAAATGGTTCTTCTTCTAGTAATCTTAACAAATTAAAAAAAATAAAATGTCCACTGTTAATATTGAAAAACACGGTATTACTTATCCTTTTTATATTGAGAATGAAGATTACAAATTATATATATTAATTCCTTTAAGCCATACATTGCTACTATCATCTACCTTATTGACTTTCAAAAATAACGTTCCTTTTATCGTTTATGAAAGAAATGTGAACGATTTTATTTGGTCCTCTAGCTTAGTATGTGGGTTTTTATGTCAATTTAGTTTATAAACTTGATGGAGTCGTTTTCTTTTATTGGTTATATATAAACATATAAATTTGCATGTGTATACATGTATAAAAAGATTTGACATAAACACTTGTAATAACAATAAATGTTCAAACCACAATAAGAAATGGGAAAACAAGACTAAGACCTTTCAACCATAACAAGCGGTCTTTGTCAGAATCAAAAACCCAACTAGAGTCAAAAAAACTGGGTTTTTGACTCTGACGATGACCTCTTCTTACGGTTGAAATATCTTAGTCTTGTTTTCCCATTTCTTGTTGTGGTTTGATCAGTGTATACATGTGTTTGTGGATGTGTATCAGAGCTGTATGTATATGTGACAAAGTGTTCACCTCGCAATAAAGATACAAAAAGAACATAATCATTATTCAGTTGTTTTTTCATTCATGTATAATGAATAAAAAATATTCTGCTTACTAAAAAAGTAAAGTAGTTAAATGACTAATTATATTTATGATATGATGATATGCTTATGATGATATATTTATGATGATATATTTATGATCTTGTTTGCTGTCAAAGAAGCATAAATGTTTTCATCGACTGACTCAATGATAATATTCACTAATAAGCATTTAATAACTTTAAGTATTTAATTTATAAGTAATAATATAATTTTTTTTTCTTTGAACTATTGTACTCCTAACATAGATTTCACTCTTTTTAAGTAGATTTATTTATCACCATATATATTGGTGTAATATTTTTAAGTTTACAAGTCTCATCTAATGTACCTTTAAAACATAAGAGATTCAACATAAAAATTTGCGAAAATACGCTTCAGTTTCATTTGCTTTATTTAAATGTAATAAATCTATTAAAATTTAAAAATAATAATTAATTTTTAAATATTTATTTAAAAACTAATTTCATTTAAATCGATTGAAAATATTATGAGTCAAAAAACAAAGTTAGACCCAGGCTAAGAAGAGTGCAGTCAGTAGGTGTCGAGAAGTTGTGCAAGACCCAAGCTTGGAAAGCCGCGCGGGCAATCTGCGCCCATTATATTTAAATAGACAATTTGAATAACTACCGGTGGTTGAGGCCGTTAACACTTCATTCTTCAAAATGAACTAGTCACGATTTATTTAAATTTGATAGAAATTTATTCAAAATTAATGCCTATGTGCTTGTCATGTTGTTGGTCAATTGTGTTTGTGATCTGTTCAATTGTATTTACCAGTTTACGAAATTATTTTAAACGATCTATAGCTATGTAAGAACGTCTAATAAAAATTAGTTGGTTCACAGAATTTCTTTCATTCTGTAAAACGTTTTCACGAACTGATCAAGCAACAAACTTGTATCCCTTGTAAAATTTCTTATTAATTATAAATATCCATTAATTATTTCACTTTACCTTTAGCCAAGAAAATAATGCAGTTACAAAAACCCATTTAATGTCAAATATCATATTTTTACAATTGGATCTACTACAATGTCAGATTTTGTTTTCAAAAGAAAACAAGAAATTTATATTACGAAAGAGGTAAATTTATCAATTCAGAGCTTACACTAGACTTAAACAGCAAATGGTAAGGTTGTTATAGTTATAATATGCGATAAGTCAAACTTATAGCAAAGGGATATTGAAAAGGAAATTCAAAAGAGTTTGAACTTCAAAACGTAAAGACTACCAATTCTTCAATATTTAAAATTTTAATTCATTTATTTTAGTTTCACTCTTTAAATTAAAAAAGAACATCAGAATATGAAAATACTATTCAATAAATATGTCCTAAGAACTGGTTTTTTTTTTTTTCAATATGAGGAACGGATTGGTTGTATCTACGATACCTCTTACGAGAAATATTACTACATTATAAGCACTTTGGTGTTTGGCAAGCTGTTTTGAACGCATAAATAGCAGAAACCATGGTGTATTATTATTATACATTAATTATACTGCCATCGCATAAACAAGTGTATGTTCATTACTAACACTAATGAAGAAGTGTAACTGATCTTATGGAGAGAAGAAAACATCTGAGTTACTTTTAGTATGGTCGTTTAATATGTCCAAAATTTATTGCCATTATAAAGAAAATACAGGAAGTTTGGTTGTCTGAAAAATTAAATAAACGGAATCAGATCAACTTTAAGTGGGTAAAACTAAAAACATTTATTAGTGTCAATATCATGAGTTACTCAGTAAGAGAATATACTTAGTTACTGCAGTTAAACAGAAAGTCATTTAAAAAAAAAACATTCCTCAAAGTAATTACCTACTTAGAAACATAATTAAAAATAAAATAATATCTTCTTGCTCATAAAATAGAGAGCCCAAACAGTCACAACAAGCAATAATTACGAAACCCGTAAGTTTTTATCTTTCAAAACTGTGTTTTAATATACATGGAGTTTAAAATATATATTTTTAACAATAGACGAAGAACAAGTAAGCACGATGGATATATTAAAAGTCAAGTTTGTCAACATTTGATTCGTCATTAACAGGGTGTTAACGGTGCAAGATAAAAATGATATTAGAGATACCGGTGTGTTAAACGACACAACTCTAAACAACAGCAAGTCTGAAATTACTACTCCCGCTGTAGGGCTTTCAGAAATTAAACAACTTTCAGTACTCTTTAAAATCCTAATCATTGATTTTTATTTTATTTTAATACACACATATGAAGTCAAAACTTTATGTTACAAACACTACAAATACATATGATAAATTTTACTAACTTTGGAAAAACAGAAAATTTGTCATACAATGACAATGACTGAATGAAGAAATTACTTAAGTAGAAGATTCTTGGGGAGACTGATTACTGTGTTGTGTCAGGTGTAGATTTGTAACCAAACATTCCATTTTGTTTGGTATCATTATAATATCATCTTGAACCACTCGAGGCTCGAATCTTCATCATGACCCTAGTTTTTGAGAATGCTGGTGATGAAAGATTGTATACCCGTACTTCGTCATGTCAAAAGATCCCGATAGTGTATGATTACAAGAATCGTTCATGATCTGTACTGTTATATACATAACTAATGCAAGATTTAGTACTCCCAGTTTTAACTCAAGCTGTTACTTACTTGTATCCCTTGTACAATCACCAATTAATTATAAATATCTATTAATCATTTCTCTTTATCTTTAGCCAACTGGAAACAGTAATGGGTTCTTAGAAAAGGTTCACAATGCAGTTACATGAATACACTGCAATTAGCGTAGAAATTATTCCTCAGGTCAAAAAATTAGAAAGCTGTTAAAGTGGCCAACTAACAACTAGAGAAGGTTGCCTCCCATAGAACACATTTTAATCAAACTACAGCTGTGTCTTGAGACAATTACCAAACAACACATACCATCTCTATGATTCGTTTCATTTGTTCGTTCACAAAGTATCACTCTTCTAAATCCATTTTATTATAACTTTGTTTTTGCTTTTAATATTATTTGTTTTAATATTCTATCGTTATACATAATAATCTACTAAATTTTTACATAATAAAAAACGCGATATTTTTTGTACAATTGTCCTGTAATTGCATTTCTATTATGAACTGTATCGAATGTATTTTACTTCTTGATCAAATTCTCAAGTGATATGAAATGTTAATAGAAACATTTTCCTTATTCGACTATAGTTCATTTTATTTTTGACAATTATTAAATAATAAAATAACCGCCAAATGATGAAGCTGAACGTTAGTGTGATGCTTGTTTTCCAATGATGGAAACTTTTTGTATATAACAGTTTTCAAACTTACAATTCAAGTTTTAGAAATAAAACATGTTGGAAATTATAAATTAGGACAATAAGTCTTGAGCTAACACGGGGATTATGGTGTTGGACTCCTCAGAAGACAGTTATCTTGTTAGTTATCCGTGTTGAGTAACAAGTTCTGATATATCACTGGAGACAATTCACAGGTACCACTGACGTCATTAGCCTGCCCTAGAACCACAAATCACCCCTCTGCTACCCTCAACAATCCCCGTGATATTAGCCTAGATGACTAACAGCTCAAAGAGATCCTATTTACATATGAAATTGAATTGTTCTCTACATTAAGAAGGTGATTTATGCTCGATTTATTTCTTCAAGCCTCGTTGGTTGTGAAATCTTAACACTGTCCTCATACAGAAGGGCATTAAACAGTTTAATTCTAATTCTTTATTCATCTTGTTAACTATATTTATGCTTGGTTGTAAAACATGTCATGGACTGGCAGGTTGAATGGGAACGCTGCTTGTTGAACACAGTACTGACAGGTCTGCCACGTAACACAACCCTTACATTTTAAACCAGATCCACTACAACTGAAACTATTTCACTGCTTCAATAGTCATCATTCAGAAAAAAATTTTCAACATAAGTGTTACTTCCCAAGAAGGTTAAATTAGCTTGTATTTTATATTTGCTCAAATTATGCTCATTACTAGAAGTTTGCACAAACTAGTGACTAGTAACGCTATTCATCTTTCACTGTCATTTACTGTCCTTATTAAACACAAACTTTGAAGCTTCCTTTCCTAGTTATTACAAGTGATCTTGCAAATTAGTCATTTACTGTCCTTATTAAACACAAACTTTGAAGCTTCCTCTCCTAGCCATTGCAAGTGATCTTGCAAATTAGTCATTTACTGTCCTTATTAAACACACACTTTGAAGCTTCCTCTCCTAGCCATTGCAAGTGATCTTGCAAATTAGTCATTTACTGTCCTTATTAAACACACACTTTGAAGCTTCCTCTCTTAGCCATTACACGTGATCTTGCAAATTAGCCTGCAAGTGTATAAACAATTTCTAGGAAATTACAAACAATGAAATATATAAAAAATTCACACTGCAATATAGAGATTACAATACTTTAAATCAATTATGTTTAAGAAACATTTTTTACTTTATAAACCTTTTATTTACAACATTTTCCTCTGTACATCCTACTGAGCTCTTAAATTTTAACAACTATTAAAATTTAAAACTCGGGATTGGTGTTTCTATACATATTGACATTGTCTTTGAGTAAGGCGATTATTTATCGGCCATGTAAATAGTGTTTTTTAGTATAACATCTAAAATGCTTGATTCCATTCTACTACATTCAGTTTTGGAAATTAGAAACTAATTTTAATTAATATTAATGTTGACATTCTTCTCTAAATGTCAACAACAACATGAATGGGTACAACCAAAAATTCATGAATAACTTTCAATTTGTATAAGTTATATTAATTTTTATTTGACAGGTTAATTCTAACAAATTTTTATTCAATTATTTTAGATGCTGCACAGTAAAATCATGACAGAAAAGTATAGCAGTATTTTTACTTTACTATAAGTAAAGTATAGTGATCGTGAAAAAATTCGATCTCGAGATTTTGACGGAATTACATGTTTTGAGGTACCAGAAGTCGTTTTATGACGTTTTTACGATGATGTCTGTGTGTGTGTGGGTGGGTGGGTGGGTGCGTGGGTGGGTGCGTGTGTTAGCATTGCTTGTTACCACGCTACGGTCCAGAATCTTTGATGGATCAAGTTGATATTTTACACAAAAATGGGCCCCATTTAGACGAAAATCCCTATTGTTTGGGAAGAATTATGCATGATGGGAAAGTCACTTTTTTTGCCAAAAACAGTTTTTTTTAAAACATTTATTTCTCCTAAACTGATAACCCTAGAGTTTTGAAATTTTGACATTATCTTTGAAGTTACAAATGCAACAAACGAAAAATATATTCAGAATTTTAAGACAACAGGAAATTTTTTTTTTCAATAAAATGTAAAAATTTGGACTTATAATTCAATCTCAAACCTTGTGAGAGCGATACAAGCCATACTGTTTGACGGACAAGAATGAAACTATGCCTATAAATAGAACATTATATGGACAATGAGTTGAGATATTTTTTTCTAAAATTACATTCGCTAAAGGGGCGTTAGATTACGATTTGTGTTTTCAGAAAATGTTTTTTTGACGCTAAACGGCTCGTTAAAAAAAAGAATGAAAATTTGACCAAAAATGGAACAAAAAATTAGCAATTCACAAAAAAAAATTCATGAAGTTTCAATTACGGGAAAGAGCAATAACGATATAAAAACTGTTTGTTTATTCTAGACTAAGAGATCACCTGCTATACTTGTCGAATTTTTTGTATTTTTTTACATTGTTTACATTGACTTAGAAATTTTTTGAGCGAATCCACTGAGATAAAATTGATGTTTCTAATGGAAAAATGAAAATATATTATTGACTTATAAGAGATGTAAGAGGAATAATATTGTGCAGGTAAATGATAACACTCATTAAAAAAAAAATTCGTATATATGTTATTTGACAAAGGGGAAGGAAAATGATCTTATTAAATACTAAGAAGCCATAAAATTCCCAGTATAATAATTCTGTTAAAAACCAAAAATGTAAAAGATAATTCAAAATTGAAATCTTTCGTTTAGAGATTAATAACTGTAATTATCGTACATCTTTAATTAACAAATCACCTTAAAACAACATTTTCTTCGCTGTTTAAGAAGTTTTTCAGAGAAAAAAACGGTATTTTACTGTTTCAAATTTGAAAATTTTACATTAATATTCAATGTAGAAGGATGTCAAGTAAACGATGTAAGAAATCTACTGGCTATTTGAACAATAGCCATGTTCTCTTGTAGGATACTATTTCGTTTCAAGAAATGTTCACTTTGGTTTTTCAAAAATGTTATTACTGCTGTAGTTATACTAATGAAATTATTTGCAAATAATAAATTATTTGTGATGTACAAAAATAAGCTTATGAATTGATATGTCCTTCAATCACTATCTGTACTACCTCACGAATGCAATGCTAATAATTATATCCCATTTAGATATTTATGTTATGCTTAAATGAGACGTAATGTTTTATATACTCAAGAAATTTTACATTAAGTTACTTATAGTAAAGTAGAGTGTAGGCCACTCCAGATTTTTTATTTAAAAAAAAAGAACAAATTTACTAAGAATATTATTTTTTGTTTGCCAGTGTGGTGTTTGGGGTGCATAAATGCGATTTTTTATTGTTTAAACCCTAGAGGGTGATAACGTCAGCCGTTTACCGGTTTTTTGTTTGATTGGTGATTCTACAGGTTCTACTTTGGGAGCCCTAAATTTTGCGTTAGTCAAGTTTCTTTAGAGTAGGGATCTTTAACGAGTACCTGACATCATACAGGCTCGGGACCGACAGCTTAACATCATCTCCGAGGGACAACGTACTCAGATTGATTCACCTCCTGCGTGAATATATCTAGGACTAGGTGGCCATAATGAGGAGAAGTTCTAACTAGCTACTAAATTGTGAAAGTCATGTAAAGAATTATTAGAGAATGTAATAAGAGAGAAAAAAAGAAAAATAAATATATTAAACGAAATTATGTATACATACATATCAGATACTGCCTGGTCACCTAAAGGACACATCCTTCTGGATACAAAAATAATATTCTTTTGAAGAGTAGATTTTAGTTGTGTTGTTTTTTCAGTAGCTACTTTTGAAATTTTGTAAAAATTTTGTAAATTGTAAATTTTGTAAATTCACTTTTCCTCATGGATTAATTGTGATATATACATAAAAGACTAAGACAGAGAGGACATGAGAGAGAGAGAAAGGGAGAGGGATGGACAGAGGCCAGCTATTTTTAATATAGTATGTTTTTACGTCTTGTTACTAATGTAAAAAAGAGGAATATAATAAATAATTTATTCTTCTAAGTGTTAGACAAGATTAATTGTGAAATATTTCTCTAAATATAAATGACGGAGGAAGTTGATGTGTGAAGAATCCTAGAAAGATTTGTTTGATTTGACTAAGAAGAGAAGCAAGACCCGTCGACCTTCCTGGAGAAGCCAGCATTAGACTGTGGTGCATGATGACTGGAAATGCCTAACTTAACAGCGAAAGGATTAGGCTTCTCGGCGAATCCTCCATATCTAATGCCGAGCCAAATGGTGCCTGGCAGTCGACTCGGCTCTTCCATTAGGTGCTCTAAGTCGTCATCCACGGCGAGGTCACGTGCCGGTCTCACAACCTTCATCTGCACCAAAAATACAACTCCAAACTGTCAAATTTACTTCAAACCAGTTTCAACAAGTTTAGCTTTTCAATTTATTAAAATTTAGAACCACACATCTTAAAATAGCTCTTACATTTTTTTACTTCAATTTCTCATTTTTTTAGGAAAAAAAAATTATTGGTTTCCTTATATGATATTTCTCTGTGTTTATAACCTTAATGTTTTTTTAGACTACTGATATTAAAGTAACTTTATACTTGTTTCAGCTACTTTTAAGTATACATTGATGTGTACAATTTCTGTTTGAGTAAACAGATTTCACCTGGTAGTATTTCGTTAAGTAGTCTACACTGTGTATACTTAACTGTTAGTCATATGTAAGTTTTAATGCAGATTGTCTTATGCAACAGCATTACGTTTGAAAAATATTTCTAATATTCCTTAAACAACTGATTCAATTTGTTCTAGCACATCTTCACATAAATACTATTACTATACCATTGTCAACAATATTTCATCACAGGAATTTTAGTCTGTTCTCCTTCAAACAGTAACCCATGTATATTGTCTCTCTTTCTCTGGCTACATGGTGTCTCTTTTTTAACACAGAATTAGCTATCCAAAAGTATTAAATACAGAGAGAGAGTGAGATGTTGCCAAAGTGCCCCGGTCCACTTTAGTTCTCTTTTCCCATATAAGGGCTCACTTTCACCATAACCTTGAAATATTTAATTAACCAACTGTTACAACTTGATTACTAGCCATCAATCAGGTAAAAAAACTACAGACATTTACTAAGTAGAGTTCACTTTTCTTAATATGTAACCTACCTAACTTTAATTATAACGTTTTTTCTCAAACTTTAAAAATTATAATATTTACTCTGTAAAATTAATGCAATGTCTTAATTTATGTGCACGTAACAAGACCAATGTCATATGTGTAATGAGTGGTCCTACATAAATTCTAAAAGTTGTCTATTTAGTTTCATTACTTGCTAATAATTTTATTGCAGTCTTACATAATATCTAAAATCCTTATTTCAACATTCAACTAAACGTAAATTAACCGTTTGATTTCCATCCTTATTTGAACTGAATAATTTAAATTTTAATTAACTAGTTGAGTTACAAACCTGTTTTTAATTAGTGGCCCTCAAGTACATGAAACTAATGATTTCGCTTCATCTACGTCAGTTCAATCACTCCATTCTTTAACATTCCTGTTGATTTTTCTGCTCAGATTGCGTTTAGTATTACTCCATTCTTTGTTTATTACTGCTATCATTTCATTTTATTTCATTATTTTATCTTTTATTCAACGTGGGAAGTAGTACATTTGTTGAACATTTGAAAATAAACAAAAATTGTTATTGACATAATGTCTAGGCATAGAGTTCAATTGTATGATGAAATGGTGTTTATTATAAACTGGTATCCAAGCATTTATATTTTTTTATATTTATTATTTAAATTCAATCGGGATATGTTTTTTACATTGAATTCCAATCAAATTGGTAATGTTACTTATTGTTTTAAATATTGACGCATGTAACATTAAGGCGCACATCTAGTACATGAGAATCAAGTTACACACGTTAGTTAGATACATTCTGTCTAGACATTGTTCAGACCCATGTTATCTTCAATCATACTTTCCAGCCGTTTGGTCGATACATAATCCCAAAGATTATATATTATACGTAACAACTACTTTTATACGGATCCTTCTTGTCTGAACACGTATACGTGTATTTGATTTTAACTGTTATGCTAATGATTCTAATCATTACTTTAGCGTTTCAGCAGTAACAACTAATTACTGTTTGTAGTTATACATAATCACAATTGATTTCGAATCATCACTTAGTATAAAAGAATAACTTTTTAAAACCTCAATAGTAGTCTTTGTCAAAGTGTCAAATAGAATGAATTACAAAAAAGCGGATTTATGCAGAAGTATCGCTTGAGTAAGGGGTAAAAAAGAGGTTAGAATAATAGGCGGAACAAATGGAAATGCATTTTGCTCAATAGAGTCTTAGGACGATTTGCGAGGATTGTATTCGCAAGTGACTCTTACCAATGTTTGCGAATGCTCGTCAAGTTTGTCATACTGTATAAACTAACAGTTGTTTTTAACATTCGTCAAAATGGTATATGGTCTGCAAGTGCAACAGTAAGGCAGGGGTGCCGTTAAGGGACGTGTTTACTTGCGAGGGCTGGCTCTCTTTGAAGCACCGACATCGCACAGACACTGCCTTCTTGGGCGGTGAGGCGCACAGCACGGGAATGGCTAAAACAGATTCCCTTTACATCCGTGATGAACAGCAATTCGAACAAAAACTTACTGTACTGTTTCCGTAGTTCCTTTTTTTTTTTTCAATGATTACATTAATCTTCATTGTTGACATTTATTAGATTTAATTAAGAATCTAGATATATAAGAAACGTGTTCCAGGCTGTCTGCGTGTCCGTTTGCACTATAAAAATGGACAAGTGTATCCAATTTGAATCGAATTCGTCTCATTATTCTGAAATTTTTCCAATCAATTCAATATAAACAATTTTAAACACTTAGTTCATATATAATTAAAAAATTTGTTAATAGATAAGAAGTCACACCTTTATCAATCACAGTAACGGATGATTTGTTCAATTACTTTTACAGTTTGTGGTCCCTTTATATTACTAATACAAGAAATGGGTACAGTTAATTACATATTGATGAGAAAAAACCTTTCTTATATAGGAACAAACTACAGTGGTCTGTACATTAACTGAAACCTAAATACTAATACTCCTCTCAGAAAAGCACGTAGCATTTATTAATACTGATAATGAGAACATCACTTAGTCATTAGAATTAGACCGTAGATAAAAGTTATCAGGCTTTCTGGGACAACTATAATTTCGTTTGCCTAAGAACGTATCATGCCCATCACCTTGGCTTCTTTTTTCTCCTTTTTAAGATCACCTGTTCAAAATAATATATAATAGTGATTTATTCTGTTCTGTTTAATGTAATACAATTATTATATTTATTTATTATATATTAATATTTGTTTGTATTTTAACAGTCCTACTTTAGGCATATTTAATGATAATTCATTCCAGCAAAAGCTGGTATCCATCTAATTGTCAAATAAATTTAATTTAATATTAAATTACAAATATTTGTTATTTTTAATTTAATATTAAAAATATTTAATTGAAATTATTAAAAGTATTTATTATTTAAATTTAATATTTTTCTGGTATAACAAATTGAAACATGATCTGGTTGATATCCAATTGGATAAAATTAAATCCATACTATTTTTGTTCATATTTCTTACTATTCCTTCATATTTAAGTCAAGCTGGTCACTCAACGATTAATTATTAGTGAAATTAGTTTCAAAATATTTAGTAATGAAAAATACTTAAAAAACTAACTCCTAAACACAAAAACTGGGTACATATTAAATCCCCTAATGTAGATCAGACTGTTACATCTAGGTACAAATTATTTACAGAATAACAATTAATCATTTTCTAAATAGGGGTTATTCCATTTTTTTATTATTTCTTTTAATACACTAACCTGACTAGATAATGTTTATCAGTTATAACGTGACTGAAACATTCGGTCTATGAATAATATTTTTTATTATTTATATCTGTTAATAATAAAAGGAATTATTAAGCAATACATCATAATTTCGTTTCAGTAAACAATACGCAGACATGTGAGCACTTTGCTTTAACAGTTAACTCATGAGCTTCTCGTTTATTTAGAGAATACTTACAACCCTCTTATTCTTGAGTAGACGGTGTCCTCCCATGTTGACAGTCTCCGGCTGCAAGACGACATTTTGCTTATTACTTCTGCATTTAGAATGGTTGTAGATGGCCGCCAGACTGTAGTCGAGGCTGTCCTTCGGCGCATAGGGGTGCTTCAGCCTCCTGTCCTGCCGAATGCTAGCTGCACACATCCTTTGCATTAGTGGCACACAGAGAACTCAATCCTTTTGATATCAATAACTATTATTACTTACACTTGAACATGAGTTCCAGTGCATGTAACAAAACGCTCATCACGCGTTATTTATTCAAATAACTTACACATAAAGTGAAAGTTTATGTGTAATGTTTGTACCTCTTATAAATCGACACCGCTAAAACATTATCATTAAACTTGGCCCACATATCTATCATCTCTTTAGAACAAACGGTACACATGATGGTATTTAAATGAGTAAACAATTCATTTGGTATATGTGTAGGTGTGCCTTGCACACAAATCACACCATCTGACGTATTTTTCTTAACTTGGCACACTTCCCTCTTGTCCCTAGTAACAGGCCATACAAAAGCTTTCATGTAAATGAGATAAGTGATTTACGTGTGCCACATAATGAATTCTGAGACATACAGCTTACACAATGTAAGTTTTTGATATGGTTTATGAAACGAGCTAAAAAGTCTAGGTAGATATCACCTTCTGGATTGACATCATTCAAAAATTCAGACCAACATTGACAACTAGCACGCTTTGAACAGTGTCAGCTGTACCTTGATGCTAGAAGAGTTGAACTCTTTAAGTATTTCTTTTAACTGGCACAGGTTATAGAGCGTATGAAGTGAAAGAACAATCATTAATAGCAGGCCATGACATGAGTAATTTGGTTATGTATACAAGAGATAATTACGTGAAAATTTATAAAAAAATAAATATCTTTGTTTCAAATTTGATTGACATTCAAGCTGAAATCCTAGACAGTTATACTTAAAAAAATTAAAACCATTACGAAGAAAGTGAATCCTTAAGACTTAATAGCACTACCAAGACATATTCATACAAATTTATTTAACAAGTAATTATATAAAGTAATTCATCACTAATCAATCAGGTTATATTGCAATTTGTAAACGTGTCTTTTGCTAGCCAATCGATCAGAAATTGGCTATGCGAATTGAGTTGTTCTTGTGTTGAATGTTCAAAACAATTGTTTATTTACTTATATATATATATATATTACTGCTTGTATCTACTTACATTTGCAGAAATTTATATTTATAATACAAATTGAACAAGAAAAAAAATTAAAAGTTCTCTGCAGTTTTATTACAGATTTTCAGATATCATAGTTTTACAATGGATTGTATTTTCTAATAACTTACTTCAATGTTTAAGTAAGCTTTAGCTATCATTGTGTAATAACCTGATTTTATTTAAAAGGCGAGATTAATGTAAAAACACGTTTTAGGTTGTTTTATTAGGATATATTCAACTTCAATGAACTTCAAGGATACGTTGCTAGACAATACGAACTATTAAAATACAACCCAAAAAAGGAATGAATACTGAATACAAATCACTCTCAACTGCATTATAACTTTTTTGCGAATGCATTATTTTAATTTTTTCAATGTTTTCACTAGTATCACAAATTTTTTTGTCTCAGATGTAAGATTGTTAACCCAATAATTGAAGAATGAATGTCTAAATTTCTTTTAATAGCGTTACCTCTCTCTCATGAATATGGTTCCAAAATCACAAAGCATTACTCATACTTAGACAACAATATACGTGAGTCATTTAACTCTTCAGCTATAATGCTGATAGGTGAATTTGTATTTTATGCAATGCAGCAAACACATTCACACAGAAGGTTATGTGGCGCCTGGACGGCACTTGAGCGCCGTGTATGTAAATATTTAAACAGCTAAACATGTCTTGTACACTTGAGAGAACAGCCCGGCATACCTCTCCCACTCACGCTTATT
This sequence comes from Hermatobates lingyangjiaoensis, assembly GCA_026182355.1. Classification (NCBI taxonomy): domain Eukaryota; kingdom Metazoa; phylum Arthropoda; class Insecta; order Hemiptera; family Hermatobatidae; genus Hermatobates; species Hermatobates lingyangjiaoensis. Next base: position 7,750,369 of record JAPFBL010000015.1, read on the forward strand.
AAGGATTCCTAGTGCTAAGATGACCACTTGTGTTTAAGACATGCTAACTCTACAGAGGCATAGTGTGCATACCCATGGTGTGGTGGTAGTAGAGCCGCTCGTGAGGCGATATCTTGCTGTGCCAGTCATACTCAAAGCCAGGCAGGTAGAGAGGAGTCTCATACCCCTCTTCTGCCTGGATCTGTGGGTAAGGGAATGGGTTCCTTGTCACAACCACCGCCATTTTACCTCATGACCGACTCTCTTCCCTTCTAGTCCACTCTTCGATCCCTTTCATCAGGCCATCCACTTCCAACACGCTACACCAGACTCTGTAAACAAACAAGTATTTACTTTAGTTAAACTTGTTAATTCACTGAAACAGAGTTTTATTAAAAATAAAGCTTTCCCTAAATTGAAAAATCGTTTTTGGTAAATTGCAATAAACATTTGTATTCCTCTAATAGATTTCATTATGATACGAATCAGATGGGGTTGAAATTTTATCTTGTTACAATGCATGAATAGTATATCTTAATTCAGCACTATACAGCTCATATGTTTAAAATTTCATTGTAACGCCTTAATTTTTTATTACAGATTTTTCCTTCAACTGTCTATATGTTACACTTTTTCTGTTTTTATACAAGCCTTCAGTAGCACTCTAAAACAATACCTTTGACTCAGACAAATATAACATATAGGCATAACTCATAAATCCGACTAAAAAAAACAATTTAATGAAGAATATCTGACTGATGAACATATACTAAAGAATAATTTAAAAATACAATCAGTGCATTACCAACCCTACAGTTAGTAACAGTGAACAATAGTCTAATCGTCAAGGATACTTCATAACCGAAAGAAGCTAGGTAGGAGCTAGTGTAAGAGTAGTCCAAGTCATTTCCGCAAAAACTCGCACATGATCAACTTACGAGTAATCTCGTATCTATCTACATAATCGCTATGCAGCTTTTTGCTAACGCTGCAAAAACTAATGCTGAACATAGCATAAAAAATAGCACACGAGTAGAACCAAAAAAGTATTAGTAACGACTACTTTAGATTAGAGTTCATTGAAACAATAATAATAAAGAAACAAAGCCAGAAAAGAACATTCAAATAACTAGTACAATGAGGATTGAAAGATTGTTTACAAGAAAGGCTACCCAGATTAACCATCTGCTCAGAGAAAAACCAACCACTCTCCTTTAATATCCCAAACTGTGCTAGGTTAGGACAGGTTACAGTGGTAGTCCAGCAAGGGAACACATATATGTTAGGCCGAACATTGGAACTTTGATACCACACAATAAAGATTGGCTCTACAATTAGGAGTCCAAAATTTTGCCTAACTCACGTGTATTTAGAAGAGTAAGATCTTTAACGACTACCTGAGATCGTACAAGCTCGTGATCAACAATTAACTCATCTTTTATGATTTATTGAATTTATCTATCTCCCACGTGAATTAATCAACAGGGCCAGAGTGAATGCTGATCCCCGTACCTACTAGTCAAGAGGCGAGCACGTTGCCATTGGGATTACCCAGCCTCACCAAACTGTGCTAACATGAAACTTAGAAACAAACAATTAAATCTTGAAATAATTCCCTATAATACTTTAATATAAATATCAACATGATTTCAGCCAGTTTGCCCAAAAATTGTAACCGTTGGTTAAAATATTATGAGTAAAAAATACAAAATTCGAAACTATATCAGGTGATCTATTAATCTAGGACTAAAAAGAGTTTTTATATCAAGTTCGCTCTTTCACGTAATTAATGGATTTTTTATAATTTGCTAATGTTTTTCCATTATTAGTAAAAATTTCACTTATTTTTTAACGAAGCCGTTTAAGTCAAAAACATTTTCTGAAACACAAATCGTACTGTCTACGCCACATTTGGAATAATTTCAAAATAAGTATCTGATCAAATTCTCCATATTATTATCTATTTCTGAAATCCCATTATTACGTCAAACAGTTTGTTTGGTAAAGTTCTAGGAGGTTTGCTTTTGATAAGTCCAAATTTTTTAAATTTTAAAAAAAAATATTTTGAATAAATTTAAAATTCTGAATATCTTCCGTATGTTCCAATTTTTCCAGAGATAAACTCAATTCAAAACTCTAGGTTTGGAGTTAAGGAGAAATAAGGGATTTAAAAAAAACGTTGATGGCAAAAAAAGTGACTTTGCTTCAAGCATAATCCTTTACCAAACCACAGGGATCTTCGTCTTTAAGCAAAATTTTGGTAAAATATGCAATTGATCCAAAAAGATTCTGGACCGTAGGGTGTAACAAGCAATGCTAACACAACACCCAACACCCAGCACACACTTCTTAGTTATTATCGTACGAAACGTCATAAATTTTACTCTGGCCAAAACATGCTAATCCGTCAATTTAGAAGTTTTTCAAGATCACTATACTTTACTTATAGTAAAGTAAAAATATGCATCCATTTGAGTAAATGATTAAAAACTACTGTGACAATGTTAAGACAAAATATTTTTTGTACCTGTTGGAAGAAAAATAAACATGTTTTAAGCTTTTTGATGAAATTTCTGAAACATTAAAAATTATTTTTAATGATGATAACATCTAAAATATCTGTTCTATTAATTATCTTGTACCTTGTTTTGTTTATTGGAGGAGCTTTGTCGTTGACATACACGGGGAGAAGATTGTGGGGAGACTGGTCGCTTTGTCAAAAATATTTCTGCCTAAAATATCTAGCTCGCGTGATACAATGCAATTTAACATGGAGAGCTTTAGCACAAAACATACACCCTCCCCTCTACGTGCGCCCCCCCCCCCCCCCCCAAAGTAGGAAATTATTAATCAATCCCAACCGGCTCAGTGACCCATTTTCATCTTGAAATCCATTTTCATAATGTCTTTACGAGACTTGGTTAAACTCTTTAACTGAAATCAGATTGATAACCGCTTTTCAAAGTTATCTCAACTTTGCATGCAAGCACAATCCTAATGCCAAGCTATTCAATACATTTCACTTGAATAGATAATTTATTACCTTCTACTACTATTCATTTTGCAAAGTTCAAGGTGATTTCCAAATATACCTTGGTTAGATAGTCTATTGGAATAAGATCAGATGGATTTATCAAAGCAATATAAAGATTACTGTACAGAAATTCTTTCTTTTAATATTTTATATAACATAAGTAACTCGTAAAACACAGTTATAATAACACAAAAGAAATTCGTCTCACATTATAACATTATATGATAGAGATAACAGCTGCAGTTCAAGTCTCAACTCATATCTTTTACATATATGTATGCTTCAATCAAACTTCAAAACCCTGATACAACTCTTAAAAATCTACAGTAATAGAGGTAACCCCAGGGGCAGCTGACGTGTGCAGTTGACGGGGTGTAGCGAATCCCGGGGCCCCGAGCTCACCTACCACACGCATACACCCTCAATAACAATCAAAATACCAACAAAAGAAAAAAGATACCAAATAAAGTACCAAAAAAATACTTCCCTTTTTTTTGTTATCTTCGCACTCCTTGGCGAAGTAGAATTCAGCAAATAAAAATGAGTATTATTTGTTTAAATGAAATTGTCATTGCTAGCAGATAGTTTTGTTTCAGTCTTCTTCACATTTCTCTCTACAAAGAAGATAGAAATGTTGGCTATGAATGTTTGTTTTCCTAAAAAGCTTGTCCATTGGTGCGTGAGATTCCACAGCCCGAATGTTCTTCATTAATGTTACTTGTAATTCTTTTTTACTAAGTAAGTGTCTTTTTATATTAAGTGAGTGTAAACATTTTTGATTTAAGCTTAGACTAAATATGTTAAATAAATATTTGATCTGGAAGTTAATTTCAAGTCTGACGTCAGAATTGAGAGCTATTTCTCCTAAAAAAGGGATTAAAGAATTAGTCATGAATTTGGTTAAGAACATTCAACTAGAGAAGACTAATGGCTTTAAAATATTTAATAAAAAGTTACTTTATCTAAAATCCATTTATCATTGACGAAATTTTTTGTGCAGTGCACTTATGAAGGAGCCAATGATAATAAGTTGATAATCACTTACTAATGTGTTTTTTTTTAATGCTACCTTCAGTTTCAATGTCCTTAACATAACAAACATATTTACCTCTTCTTTGGTTTCCATTTTTATTTTTGATAAAAAACCAATTTCTGTTTTATGATGAGACATAATCATACTTTGCTTCAACTTTTGTGTTTCACACACGCCTTTTCCTGCAGTTCTTTGACATTTCTTGACCAAGTCCACTAAACCTATCAATACCTTTATTTTAACAGCTCCAATCCACCTTATATTAAAAAAACTCTTAATCCGTTTCCCTTCTATCTGTATCATCGATATATATAATAATCTCAGTCAATGTGAGTATTATGTCCAATGGAGCTATCTCCCTGTATTTGTTGACAAAAATGATCATCAAACTATTAGTTAACCTAGAACTTCTTTCATTGGAACCACCTTCCCTTGTGGGTGAGGGTACGGAGTACAATGAGTAAATACCACATAATAACTGATTGCACTACCTTAGAATACGAAGTTAATAATGTTCATAATGTTGAAAACCCTTAGTAAAGAAGTTTGCCCCACTCCTAACCTTCTTTTCTTCTACTGACACTCATTTACTACACTTTTATGGCTTCTCTTTCACAAAACCTCATTCAGAAGTTGAGAAACTTATTTTTTCATAGAGCATAAATACTCTTGAGATTGTTTGGTGGGTGGAACATTTGTTCAGTTATGATGTAACCTGGCTGACAACTTTGTTTTCATTGTTTCATTATTAATCCAAGACCTCTTTTAAAATAGTAATTCTATTTATTCTATAGTTTCTGGCTAGTATGCAAACAATGTGTTGCCTTATACATACGTATAATTAAGGTACATTTAAAAATATATTAACAATGTCTGATTATACATTGTCCTCGTAACTACCACTTACACAAACTGCAAGTAACATCATAAGAATTACCCAGGATTACTGTATGGATGAAGAGGAAACCTTTATGAATGCCTTCGGCAGATACATTCCATGTGAAAGGAATACACCCGCATTAAAGGGGTTCAAGGTTTTTGGAAAAAAATATATCTAAAACCAATAGAAGAGGTAAGAATTTCTAAGGACAACTATGTGGTTTATAAAATATGAAGTTAATTGTAGGATAAAAAGCTAATGATATCGTCTCTACATATAAAAATTTAATCTTATAAACAACGCGTTTCGAACACGTAGTGTTCTTCTTCAGGTATTAGCTAAAAAATACAATGTTATCAGAGAGTACAAAGTAAATATAGTATACAATAAAAATAAAATAAGAAAGAGAGTACGAACCTAAGGGTGAGTATCTGTGGTACAACTGACCAGAAATAGGATGGAAGTGGGTGAGTGTACGGAGTACAATGAGTAAATACCACATAATAACTGATTGCACTACTTTAGAATACGAAGTTAAGTTTAAAAACGACAACGGCTGAGGTGCACACGTCTCTGATGAGATTCAGACCTTCAGTTTAATTATAATTATGAATGACCAAATTGTTCATGACCAATGATTTCAAGTTTGTTATAAAATGATACAGTCCCATTAAAACAAATTAAAGTATTAACGATTATCTATGTGTTTGATGTTACGTCCAAAAAACAAACACATTAAAATAAAAACAAAGCTCCCTTGATTAACAACAGTTTGATATTATGTATACTTATAGTAAAGTTGAGTGTAGGCTACTCCATATTTGTTTATTTTTATTTTTTGTTATAAAATAAGAATATTGTGAACTTTTATTTTACTATATATATATATATATATATATACTTTACAACCACTTACGTAATATTTTACATTATTTTTTAGTTTGTTTATTGCTCTTACATTATCTTAGTTGACTTTGAAATTACTTGTTCGGTCACGGAGTATAAACGAGTGGAAGTGCCTAACGGTTTTTCTTGACATCTTCAGACTAAATATACCACTCCAGCTTTATCGCCTCTTCTACTATTTTCCTAATAAAGATCTGTTGCTTGAGATGTCAATCATAGGAAGTGTTCCGTCTTGTGTTCTTGTAATTTTTATCATTTAATCTTCTGTAGGGCATTATTTTTTTTATTTTTAACTGATTATACCGAGATAAACTCGAGTTTGTCATTAAATTGAAAAGCAACTCTATTCTGATAGCGGTATTATCAAAATTTGATCTTTTTTTTCCAGTTGATGTCAACCTCCAGTTTTTCTGAACTTTGTCTACTTTGTTATCGCTCGAATGTACGAGTATATTGTACATTGTATGCATCTGAATTGTAAATACCTCCAAAATGACAAAAGTACATATTCAGTTAATAACACCTTAAATGATGTTATTTAGAAATTGATAATAAGAAGTGATAACCTTGTCATTTTTCAATTTATATAAGAAATATTATTTTAATCAAGTTATAATAAGGTAATGAACTTCTTACAATTTGAAATATGAAAGTAAACAGGGAATTTCCAACACTATTAAGTTAGTAAAGAGATCAATTTCTATTCACTCCAAATCCGTAATCAAATTTTAACAAAAACGAGTCCTGTCTGTATAGTTAAGGCATAAATAAATATTGAATAATATCACTATCCAACAAAACAGTCGTACTTTATTGGGCATTATCGTAGTTGCAGAGAATACGTACATATCATGTAAGAAAAGTGCCAAGACCGTATGGAAAGTTTCTTTATGAATAAACACAGTCCATTCAAAGTCGTTAATTCTATCATATAGTCAATTTTGTTAAAGTTCAGGAAGGAGACAATCTTTTATAATAATAAAAATAAACTAATGTCATAAAAATGTGGGAAATAAAAAAATGTGTCCTGGACTGAAACAAAAATTTCTTAATTTATTAAAAAAATAATATAATAATAGTACTTTAAAATGAAATGTTTGTTTTATTTTGAACAAGGTAACATTTGTTGCATGCAGTGTTGAAAGTAATGAAATGTCACGTTAGTAATAGCCAGTAAATCTGAGGAACAATAGACTCTGTTTTAAATAAATGTCCTTGCTGATAAGAATGAATGGTCAGCAACAGGTGCTTAGATATGTTGTAAGTGTTCAAGTACGTGCAAGTTATGCATGTGTTTTAATACCTTTCTGCAAAATTCTTCCATAAACGACATGAAATATCTTATGTTCACCAAATCAAATTCAAATTCTATGTTGAAATTAAATAGAAGCTATTTAAGTTTTTAATTCTGCAAAAGGAGTGATGCTCTGCTTCCAATCACTTTAATATCGAGTCAGGTATGGACCGTTCAACTAACGAAAAAAGCACATGTACATACTACTGAGAAGTTGAACCCAATGAGTCCAAACAAATCTACATTTGTAGCATTATATAAATACTACAATATATATATATATATATATACAAGAAACGGTCCACAAGGACTATCAAACTTTAAATTACACAAAACACGACACAGAAAAAAGAATAAAAACACTTACAGAATTCAATACTTCCAACTGTTGTTCGTCATCAGGAGTAGACTAGAAGAGAGTACGAACAACAGTTTGAAATATTGAATTCTGTAAGTGTTCTTTTTATTCTTTTATCTTTGTCGTGTTTTGTGTAATTCAATTATATATATATATTAGTATAAGTTGGCAGCAGATTCTCATTTAAAAATATTTGATTTAAAATGAACGGCAGCTTCCGCATTCGCGACTTTAATACTCGAATATTAAAGTCGTGAATGCGGAAGCTGCCGTTTATTTCAATGAAATATGTTTAAATATATTATATATATATATATATGTATATATACACCATATATATATATCTGTTCATGGCAAAGCTAGAACAGGCCTTTCTCAATACCTGCTCTCTCTTGCCCCTTCTCTATACCCGTTACATAGATGACATCTTTTTTATATGGCCCCACGGGGAAGCCAATTTGACCTTTTTTATCAACTCATTTGAACATTTTTCCCCCTCCATCTCATTCACTCACTCCGTTTCTGATAAAGCTATAACCTTTTTAGATGTTAATATCACCATAGACAAAGGTAGTTTGGTCACCTCCATATACACAAAGCCAACCAATCCCCAACAATATCTCCATTTCAGCAGTTGTCACCCGCCACACATTATGAAGTCTATTCCACGTTCCCTTTCACATCGTATCCATAGAATTTGTAGCAATATTCAGGACAAACGACACCAGATTAGTCAACTGAAAAATAAATTTCTTGAACGTGGCTACCCCCAACATCTTCTTGACAAGCGTATCATCCCGGCTGGAATCATTCATACACCTCGAAATAATTGCATTTCCGATAATAATAGCCCCTTCCTCACCACCACATACTTTCCCACAATTAACAAGTTACGCTTAGTCATCAAGGAACTCTTCCCTCTCCTGTCATCCTCTCCGACCACTTCCAATATTTTCACCAAATCACCCCGGATTTCCTTTAGACGACCCCCCACTCTGGGCAATATCTTCTCCCATAGAAGTTTTAAACGCTCCAGGCCTGCACCTGACACTTTTGGCACAAAGCAATGTGGCAGAAGGAAATGCCTCACCTGTCCCATCATCAATCCTGACAGCCATTTCATTTCGACAGTGAACAACCATTCATACCCTCTCTCCTTTGCTAGTTCTTGCACTTCCAGCAATTGTGTTTATCGTCTGGACTGCACACAATGTGACTCATTCTACGTGGGCCTGACTTCCACGTCACTTAGCCTCCGTATGAATGGTCACAGGTCATCCGTTGGTCAACGCAAGCAGCTGCCTGTTGCCACTCACGCCAATCTCCATAACCTTCCCTTCAACGATTGCTTCAGGGTTAAAATATTAAGAAAACTCTCAAATGATGACACCCAGACCACTCTAAGGGCTTCTGAGGAAGCCTTCATTTGGTTATTGGGTGCAAGAAATTCCCCTGGTCTAAATTTAATCAGATGATTTTTTATTTTATTTTTATCTTTATTTATTTATTCATTTATTTATTTATTTATATTTTTTTTTCTCGTTTAATTTTAGTTAGTTTTATGTTTTTTTCCTTTCCTTTCTCTTTTTTACTTTTCTCCTCCCTTTTACTTAAATATCACTTTTATAATTTTTTTAACTCACAGCCTACACTGGTTCACGTTGGTAAGATGGCTGCACTGCGTGTCATTGTATCGCGCCAGTTTACATCGGCCAGTGGACGCATTTACGTCTCCGTTCCTTCATTCTTTCTCCTTTTATTTTATTTTCTTTCTTTCTACTCTCCTGAAGACGGCAAGACGCCGAAATAATCGAGATTCGTGAGTGTTCGTCCTTTTTCTTGTGTTCTCTAGCTGTAACTTTAATTATATATTATATATATATATATATATATATATATATATATATATTATTATTAAAGTAGACGGCATTCACGACCTTTTTGCTGGTGTTTTCTAGTTTTCTAACTTTTTTTTTCTAGAAAATAGTAAACATCCATATGTTTACAAGAGAATCTGCTGCCAATATACACTAATATATATATATATATATATATATATATATATATATATATATATATATAGTTCAATATAAACAAAGAAACATAGAGAAATCAGAAGAACACACTTACAGTCTCTAATTTTCGGTTTGAACCGTCTTCAGGAGAGATAAGAGAGGGAAACCAAGCGCACTGGATCAGAGACGGTTGGAGACCAACAGTTGGTCTCCAACCGTCTCTGATCCAGTGCGCTTGGTTTCCCTCTCTTATCTCTCCTGAAGACGGTTCAAACCGAAAATTAGAGACTGTAAGTGTGTTCTTCTGATTTCTCTATGTTTCTTTGTTTATATTGAACTATATTTGTCCGTTTTGGATCGTATTTCCAACGAAAAAAAGTATATATATATATATACAAACAATATATTTATATAAACTACACTGAAAAATCCCTTCGTCGTAATTACAGTTCAAGAGCTATCAATAAGGGCAAGGTAAGAGAAGTATAAAAAATAAAGCAACTAAGTATTATATTAATGAATACAATAGAATAAATCATAAAGTCAATCAAATAAAACAAGTAAGAAAAATTTAGATAAAAAGAAATTAAAAGCATAAAATAAAACAGAAACTGAAATCAAAAGCTGAATAATGGAGAAAAATAACAATGTTAAACGGAATTTACAGATAATATAAGTGAATTAACGTTTGAGGTTTGGTTCACGAGTTATTCCAACACTAAAAATAATGATATCTCTTCAGAAGCTCACAAGGTGACTATGATGTTGATCAAATAAGTCATTTTCTCATAATGATATATTGCCATAAATTATTCACCACATCCGTTCTAAAAGGGTTATTTTTGGGTAAAATATTAATATGATCCATCAGAAGGTGTGACCTGTATCGTATCCGTTATCTCTTTCATATACGCCTTCTCACTACATACACAGTCATTTACGAAAAAAAGTAAAAAATGGAGTCAGGACGCCTCAAAACAACAAAATCTCGAGACTAACTGGTCGAATTTTTTTCCCAACTCCTACACTTACAATAAAGTAAAAGTAGTAATGAACAGTATAAAAAATGTAGAAAGTAGTTTTTTGACCATTTTGTTTATATGTTGTATATATTGACAATATGTAAACACGAAGACCAAGAGTGTGAACATATTTGGCAGTATCCACCATGTACATGATGATTATGAAGAAATAGTTGATACTGTTATATTCAATTATTATGAGTTGCATGCAAAACTTTTCAAAAAAAGCTATTAAATGACTGGTGTATTATATTAGTGTTAATACATATACAGTGAATGTTAAGTCTAATTACTCTTTAGACAGGTATATTCGTATGCCTTAGAGTGAACCTGTATGAATGTTCTGTTGGACTTATTTATCCGGTTATGACTTCGAGAGTGCAGTGAATTGTCACGGCCTCACTTAAAGCATTTTCTAGAAAAGGCCCGGAGGTGAGTGAAAACTTTATGAGGAGTTCATCTTGCTGGAGGCACCAAGTCGATTGGAAAAGGCAAATCAGTTGGTGCAAGCGATCAGCTTGTGTTTCCCTTTGAAAGTGTCAAAGGTAATTTGTTTTGGTGTGGGTGCGAGAGGGCGGTGAAAGGATAGAGGATCTGCTGAGACGGCGGGAGGGGGTGCCGGCCGCCAACGGGAGGCAGCGGTAATTAATGGACTTGTGTGTGGAACGTGCCCGCACATCTCTGACTTAAGCCCGTCCTTGCTGTCACTCTGCTCAGGCAACCTTGACCGTCTTCCCGACGTCAACTCTCGCTCATCTCCGTCCTCCCGCCTCCTCGCCCAACCCGCTTCCTGGCACTTGTCCACATCACAAAGTATGGAGTAATCGACTTACTTACAACAATATCAATTTTAAGTGAAACTATAGCTTTAAACCAGCATTGGACTCAAACAGAGAATCATAAAATGATTGGAAAGCGATATCTACATTTAAAAGTTAATATTACTATTTTTACATTAAGTTCTGAATTACGTTTTTAATCTTAGATCTTCATATGAAATATATAAATATTTCATTGTGAATAGTTAGCGTTAAAATTAAATTCATAAGAAAATACAGTTTATTTTAGACGAATTGCTTTAAAATTAGTTTTTAAAGCAATTCGATTGCTTTAACGATCCATTAACGATTGTTTTCTATATTGTCTCCCATTCCCTGGTAATTTTTTGTTGGGCCAATCGAACTGTTCTACTAGTACGTATCTTAGAGCTATGTAGTTATCCGAATAACTGAAGGAGCTACACAATAAATAACAGTGCACTAAGTCACTAGATTAAAACTCAAATATATTACTATTGGAGTAATAGACAATATATAATCAGTGTATTGTGTAATGATTAGATACAAAACAAGCTTTGGTATTCACAGATCATCTACTTATTACATTATTAAATTTAGTGTTACTAATCTAATTAGCATAATGTAATAGAAACCTACTAATATACCACAACCAGCTAACATATTTTTGATCTCTCTAAGTCTATAGTAGAGGTATAGATTTGGAGTAGGAGGCCAGTAGCAGGTACCAAGAGAGGTCACTGGCATTCTAGAGGACGACTTACCACCTTGCACATACTACTGAACTTGTTTCCTCTCGTGATTTTACCATTTTGTATCTATTTTTCAAATTTTTCAGATTAGATATTATATTGAGACTAGGTTTGAATATTAATTCTAGAACTGTATTTATGAAGAGAGCTTCAAGACTCTGTAGTCTATAGACACTGCATTTATAAAGTAAGCTTCTAGTACAGAAAATAAGAATCTCTGGTAAGTCTGCTGTTTTTCTCAGTATGTATCTTGAGAGTCCGGGTGGACATATGTAGAGTTGAGCACCCGTGAGAAGTGGCAGTCATACCAATGCCTTAGAATTCAGGGCTCCACAGTCACCTGTTTGACAAGAATACTTGTAACTAGCTGACTCTTCTGAAGCTGAGGGGTTCGGCTCTCTTGCTCCCATGGACAGGATTAGATCTAAGATGCTAAGATCTATCCTGTCCTGATAGTCTTATCAACATTATTAAAACTTCATCTCTTCAGGACTCTATCGCCCTGCTTGTACTCACTCTTGATTTACCAAATGAAAAGGTAAAGATAAAGGCAGTAATCTGCATTGAAAACCGTGAAAAGGAGGTTCTGTTGTGTTGCCATTTATCAACCATTACGTTGTTAACCTTGAATGCATTGCTATTTGAGGAGGATAGTAGTTAACCAGGGCCTGAGCAGTGTTAGCTAATTAACAATGTATTAATCCACAGTCACTGCAGTGAGTAAATGCCCTCTTTATGTAAGAATTTATGGTCCCCTGTCATAAGTTCTTCCTTTCACTACTGCCATTTAAACAAAAGTCTGGGTAGATAGTTTGTGATATACTTAGGCAGACAATTTTTGTGATTGATGCCTTATAACAATTTCGAGCAAAGACAGCTGTCCGTCAGTGCTACTCTCTTACGTGAACTTATGTCCTAAGGACTCTTTATCCATAGCTGTAATATATCCCCTTGAGTATTGACTGAGCCAAAAATGTAATCCTTGTATCTCTCAAATCGGAAAGATAAAAGATTGTATGAGTTGGTTAAATTATTTAAGCAAAAATGTTCACTTCTTCTTGTTCATAGGTAATTCAACTTATAAACTTTCCAAATATGGGGGAAAATATTTGAATAAGGTTATCACCTTGTGACAAAGATAGTATGAAAGAAACCTAGTGATTATTATGAAATGATGGTCCTTGGATCGTCAAACAGGCATATATATTTGTTGTGACTGTTGTGAAGTGTTGTTGCATGTTTAGTATTTTTTTCTTTATTTTTAAACTTCGACAATAAGTTCCAATAAAAATGACAAAGGACACTTTTCATTAACATAAAAACACAATTTGCCATATCAATTATGGCTATAAGCATTACTATTAATTGAGTCGTTTAAATGCTTAAGTACATTCATGAACTATTGTGTCAATATGACACAAGGTGTCTTTCATTGTCATTCTTCAAAATTTCATGTGTTTACAATGAAAAGAGCAATATTTTGTAAATTTAATTTAAGTTAAGCTTTGTTAAGTAAACTACCTACTTTTTTTATAAAAACCTTCTTAAAATAACTTGACATTATATATACAAAATAATTCCAATCCCCACACTATTATTGGGGTATTTTGCAGCATAAAGTAAAAGCAAATTGTACTCTAATCCCTAAGAGCTCACCTAAGATTTAATTTTTATTTCTTAAAACCTTCTATACGGTTTATGCTGTTTACCATGATTCAAGACACAATCCATCGAAATAGTTTTAGTAATATGTTTATAGATTAATGACTCGTTAAGTAAGAGGATAGAAAAAGTAAAGACTTTTTTAAAAAGTAAAGTCAACTGAATTTTAAAAAACACTAGACGAATTCAAGTATAGTGGTTACGGGACAGTGTGGTTGAGGATGCAATCTTTAAATACCATATATTAATGTATGCTCCATTAGCTAACAGGTCGAATTCTGGACCATCATGTATCTAATAAAATCGCCTTAAATTCCTTTGGAATTTCTTTAATGAATCATTGTATTATTCTATTTTCACGACATTATTGAAGATGCTTTGATTGTTCTTCTAATTTATAAATGAGCATTAGAAATAGTTTTCATCATTCACTTAAAGGTGATATAACCTTCTGCTTCAGTTCACGACAAGTTCAGTTCTTCTGAGAAAATAACCTATTCTTTGAAGGTAGTAGGATCTCGTAATTTTTTTTTAACTCTTGCTGTTGACTTTAAATTAAGTATTTCAAACAACCTGAATGAAAAATATTGTCTTCAGAAAGAAAATGCATTAGAACATAGTTTTGGATGTATACTGTGAATGATTCAAGTAGTCCTTTTACACATAAATTGGTTTCAGTATCCGTCAATTCTAACTGTAGCACTGCTAACATGATTAAAATCATCCAAAGACCTAATTAAAGCGTCCTCAAAATGAGTTCTGGCTGGACTGGCGATAAGTTCGCCAAGCACCGACACCTCTGCCGTTCAGACTACCTCTGTTTCGTAAGCCACCAGTGGCGCCCCAAACCACTTACGCCCTCGCCTGAGCCCACGTCCATCCCCACCCTCCTCGTCGACCTCCGACATCCGGCCATTAATCCCAGTCACCCTTCCAGTGATAATCTGCCGACATTTAAATATGACATAAACAACATTTATTAATGTTATTCTACCATCAGAGAGGTCAAATTATCGAGAAGTTGCATTGAAACTATTTATTCATTAATGATGCCTACCTTATTAAAAGACTCAAAATTCATTAATATTCATTGTGTTTTATTTTAGTAAACGAGCTCTAAATGCCAAATGATTCTTTCACAACTTTTCAGAAGCCTTGTTCCCTTCTTCAGCTACTTCGTGCCTATTCTTAACCAATCAACAACACAATCTGATTCATCATTCTGCCAAGTCAACTATTATAATCAACTCCATCAATCTTATTAACCGGAAGTTATAAATTATTTGAACAAAATGAATATCACATGTTGAGATTGTTTTCGATTAGCGCTATTGTAAATGATAGCTCTTGGGCTTGCAGCTTGTCACTTCAATTTGAATAAGAAATAGATGATGGCACCTCTTATCGTCTATCGTGTCAACAATATCAAAGTCAACCTTATGCATTCCTTGCGAAAAATCCAATTTTAATAAAAACTATACATAATTATTAAAATTATAATGACAATTAATAATACAAGACAATTTAATTCAAAGCCTATCAATATTTTTGCTTTATTGTATAAAATTTAATAAGTATAGTGATAATGAACAAAGCAATTTGTAAATTTTGGTGGTTTCAATGTTTAAGAACCCCTCAAGTCTTTTAGAATTTATAATATCTGAATGTATTAGATGGCTGAATTGTGTTCCAAAATTTTTCAATTCATTCTACAATTAACATGTAGCTGACCTCAATGAAATTTGGCAGATATATAGTCCTTGGTGTGGAAATGTGCCCTATTGTTTCTGAACAATATTGCATCATCAGAAAGGTATATCATAGTACTTTGTATCAATAAAATATTAATTTTCTCACTCAAATCATTATTCTAAATACTAGAAATCTTATATTCAGTATTATTTGTTAAAAATATAGGATGGCAAAGGATTTTATTGAAAAAAATGAATTAAAAGATTGATTTTCAAAATCACCATACTAGTCGCATGTTTGTCGGGTTCATAATGAAATTTAACTCCAAAATACTTATACTAAACTTTTTTATAAAAAAAAGAAGGTAAATTTTAATATTTAAACTAAACTAAGAATGATTGTTGACATTGCAAGCTCAAGAGTAATAGTTATAAAAAATATAAAAGCAGTGTCCATGGTAAAACTCTAAAACCCGTAATGAGTAAAGTATAAAGTGTAATGCAAGAATATTTTCTAGAAGTTGGAATGTAGAAGTAATTTTTATCTAATCTTAGATATATATATATATATATATAAAGATTTCACATAAACACGTGAAATAACAATCAATGATCAAACCACAATAAGAAATGGGAAAACAAGACTAAGATCTTTCAACCGTAACAAGCGGTCTTCGTCAGAGTCAAAAACCCAACCTCAGTTGGGTTTGATCATATATATATAAACATATGCCCCCATCTTCCTCCCATTGATATATACTGAGAGAAGGGCGATTATTTTTAAAACGTCATAATTGCTTTTTATATTTATCATTTGTCATTCAAAAGTCAATTTATCATCTAAAATTCAATGCACACTTGATACTCATACGACTGAAAATCTTAAATTCCACATATATTCTCGTAAGCATTTCTAATATTCTATCTTGTTTATGTAGTTTCTCTTTCAGTTTGTGAATAAATTTTATGAATTTGTTAACTATTTTTAACATAATTTAACGTAATAGAATCATAAATTATACAGTAATTAAATTTATTTCAGTAATTCTTGTTAATAATTGTGCCAGCTCCTCAGTTTATAAAATGAACAACATTTCTCTATAAATTAGCAAAAACTTTAATTCAATCACCATGACTGATACGGTGAGAAAAACAAAGCTTTATTAGTCAGTTTTATTTTTATATTAAAATTACCAGAATTACATTGCCACTTGTTATGACTCACACTGACTAACACTAATTGATTACCTTTGCACTGAAGTCATTAATTCAATAGCTACAAGGACTTTAGGCAGTTTTGTTTCTATTTGATTAATTTCTTTTAGACAAGGCTTCTTTACATTATTACTGTGTTAAAAACCAATTAATTATTAAATCATTGAATCATTTTACATCACTATAAGTAAAGTATAATAACATTGATTTTGAGATATTGATTTGTGAATTTGAAGCCCTTTTGAGTCCAATAATAAATTTTATTGTTTCGTGTGTCTGGCATATGTATCTGTGTGTATGAGTTGTGCGTACCCAAAAGTTTGTGTATATTCTACAAGCTACACCATTTGAGACCAAATTGATATTACTTCGAAAATAGTCCTTATAGACTAGATGATCTCTAAGGTTTTTGAATTAAATTACTTTATTGCCCATTTCGTGTCATTAGATATAATTATCTTTCTCCTGAAATGAAATTTGCAGAGAAGTTGTAATTTTACAGATAATATATTAACTGTTATCTCAAATAAATGCATAAATGTCAGTTTTTTCAATAAGAAGAAAAGTTAGTTCTGAAAAAAGAAAACGCAAGGAAATAAGCTTACTAATAGAAGAAAAACTTTTAGTGATAAAAGTCTTTAGAATTTTTAGAAAAACTATAATTAACTGGATGATACAACTTAGGATAGGTGGTATCTATCAGGATTCATACTTTCCTGTTCTGATTATAATTGAACCTACTACTACTGTCAAAAGATTCACGAGGAAAATGGAAGATGTTGTGATTCCTTTACTGGTTGTTGGTGGGAGGAGGATGAAGTATCACCGCTAGATGCTTCTCGTTATTAACAAAAAGTGTTCTTTCTGTTGAAAAGAAGCCACTGGTTACCGGTTTCAAGAGAGAATTCTTACTCTACAATTCAAAGCAGACGTTCTGAAATGTCTGAAAACCAACAGATATTAGTTCTTGATTAACCAACGCATTTGCTGTTCTTGATAATGTGCTTTTCAGATTCAAAACTAAAATATTTGTTTCCAGAGAAATGTCCTCATATTGTACTTTAAATAGAAAAGAGTATATCGAATAAATTTGATAATGCATTTTACAACGGTTGCATAACCATATAAAATGGAGCACGATAAAATAGAAGGCGGTGTGAGTAGGAAGTTATGCAAAGGGAAGTTGATAATTTATTTGGTTAGTTAAAAAAAAGTACTTTGGAAGGATATTGGTTTTCCTTATATAAAAACTACGAAAATGCTAACATAGTCACTATAGTCCCAATACGGTAACTTGATTCAACTTCCATAACATTTCATTATACTATATAACCTGCTTTCTCTGTGTTCAATAACAGTTTGATATCATTACAATATTTAAAGTTACTAATTGAACAAGAATAGTACATCGAACCTCCAATGTCTCCTTGATAAGTCATCCAAGGTTTTAAACACTACTAAAATTCCTTGGAAGTCGCTTTTCTTTACATCAACAAAGAAGTCCTGAACCTATTCTAGTCCTACAGGTTCTAATATTTTTAAACTTATCCTATTATAGTGTTTTTTTTAATGATTTCACCAACTCAATGACAGGACTTCCATACACTATAAGAACACTAGTAGACAGAATGAATGGGAATATTACTCTAACTTTGTGACCGTTTCTGTGTTGATAAAATAAGTATTTCTATCCTTGAAATAATTAAAACACTTTATGGTCTGAATATCAAACCATTGTTCATTCCTATTTCATATATAACAATATCTTTTGATGGCACCGTTATATAATATAATTATATATTGTACAATCCATCCCGCTAAACGTTATATATGCAATTTCACATCCTAAATATAGAATTATTCTACTCTAGTTGTTGAACTTGACGCTAAAATCAAATTATTTTTTTTAGTATTTCACTATTTTTTATGCTGATGCTACTGTGCGAATGCAAACTATAAAACTATTGTTGAAGGCGGTTTGTCAGGCTACAACTTCCATGTAATCCAGTCTACAATCACAGTAATAACATTGTTTCACCTTTAAACCACAGAATTTGTAAAAAAAAAAACTTTCGGACGAGTAGAAAATATTCTGACCACAATATGACCTTTACAGGCAACTTGTCTCAGCCTAGTGCTGCTTTTAAAGGAAAAAAAAAATACCAAATTTGTTGCGCTCCCATTAGGCGATCGTAATTAGCCATTGCAACACACTAAGAACTGTTGACCAGTGTGACCAACATTCTTCCACTGTCACTCACTAAGTTATGTGCAAACTCAGCACTTGAGATAAACATAATTTATAGTCCTTAAATATGTCACTCACAATAAGTAATTTAAATAATTTAATTAATGTAAAAATTATGTAGAGTGTACACAAATTAAGAACGGGATTACTTTATTGCTCTTTTGTTTTAGGCTAATGCGGCTTCTTAATTTATCAATCAAACAATAACTAACCACTATAATAGTGATATGCATGAGTAACAGTACAGCCCTATTCCATCTAGTATTTATTTAACAATCAAATCTATGAATTATTCTTTATATATATGATATAATTAAACATAAAATTCAATATGTTTTCTATAATTACAAGAGTTAATTTATTTTTTTAATGATTCAATCGTATTCAATAAGAATGTATAAATATTGTGGGAATTATAAGTGAAGGATCGATTTGTATTTATGTTTATTATAATCCATGTATAAATTGTAAATGACTTATTATTTTTTCATGTACTAATCTATTAAATGATTTAAATCTTTATTATTATCTACATTCTAAATTTACATTTAAAACCCCGTTGACAAAAAAAAACAACAAGTTAAATTATAGAGATAGGAACACTACTACAAGTTAAAAAATACAGAAAAATATTTGCGAAACCCCACTTCTATATTTCAACACTGGTCATTTTAGTGAAATATGAAGTTGGTTTCTGAATGTGGAGTGGCCTTTTGTTTTAATTTGGTATAAAACTTCTTACATTAAGATGTTGGATTTTGGCTAGATGGATTTTGGAGTTTTGTAGTGATTTACATCGTCAAATTCATGGTACAACCCAAAAGAGGAGTGAGAACCTACATAAGCTTCTGCAAGAGTGGCCTTTCTCATCTACATATCTACTGTTTTCATGGCTGACTAGCCCATTCCACACCAAACCCATGTTTAATTTATGGATCTCATATCATACCACAGATTATTATTCAAAAAGCACCTTTGAAGTAAATTTTAGTTTGAAGTTTAAGTTCAGTCCAATGTGTATTCTATTCTCAAGTCCATCTGTATTCTTCACACAGCAAAATGACCTTGTCTATAACATGGGTTTGTCGAAATAGTAAGGAAAAGAATGATAAGACTTCTTCAGAGTTGTGGCTACGACCAAGACGTTCATCCAGATCTATATACTGAGGTCTGTTTTTTAGACTAAAAATGTCTGTTTCAACATGTTTGAGACCATTATATCTTAATGTTTTAATGACATACATCCAATCAGTACAGAAACCTATATCTTCATCAAAATTTTCCTTCTATGCTCAAATTCCCAACCTTGTTTGTCTTTCATCATAAAGTGCTACACGATAAAATACGGATTTATATGTCAAATTAATATATAAATCCGTATAGAGCAATTGGTCACTTCATCTCACCTACAGCATTAGGCTATAAGTAAGAAAGCTCATTTTTAGCTCTTGGCATATAACATCAGCAACACATTATTAAAAGCCTCATATAACAGAGTAATCCTCTATTTGAAATGATGAAAGTGCCTTCTCATCTGCAATAGCAATACTGTAGAAGTTCATTACTAGTAGGTCTCTAGTTTGGAAGTGTCAATGTCACCGTAACTCACTTCTCCTGAAAAACAATGAGTGTCAAAACAGAGAAAGAATTTCAGTTTTTGTTTTTCAATGTATATTTGTTCATATAATTTAGTTAATATAAACGTGTTTGCGTGAGTGTAATCGTGTTGCACCATAAAAATTGAAACGCCTGAATACCACCTACTAAAACTGTCAATTTTTCATTTTCATACTTGATCGGTTGGGTGAAGTCAAAAACCTTTTTTGTACCGGCAATATTAAATTGATTTCATATCAAAATGAAAAGCATTTTGTTCAACTCATTCACCGACAGACATTGAACGTTTATTGACCTGTGCGTTGTGATAAATGCATGCTTATGCTAAAATGGACCAGATTCTTACTTTCGTATAGTATTATCGGTATGTTTTTTTTTAGTTTATAAATGTATAATTTTCGGATACTAATAAATTTGGGATGGTTTTTCTTTAGTCAAAGTTGTTATCAAAACAAATTACCAAATTTCATGGAACTAGGCTTTCATATAGTCAAGTTTTTATAAATATTTGTAAATTGGAAGTTGTATTCAAGTTTTAAAATAATAGGAAATATTCTGTATTCATTAATAAACCTTCCATTAAATATTTCTATTTTTATTAGTTAAATTTCATATAACACTGCCACAGTTATATTGAAGCTTTTCTATCCTTACAAAGTGTAAGATTTATAAAAATGCATCACTTTCTTTGTATTATAATCTGTTGATTTATAATACTGCCTTAGGGTAGTAGACTAGTATTAAGAAACTTGAATTTCAGGATACTTGTTTAGAAGAATATATTACTTTGTGTTTCATAACTATGAAAGACGATGAAAATAGTCTGAGAAAGCATAGAGTGAAAGAGGGAAGCAAGAGATTGAGCATTACCCTGAGCTCTCTTCACTGACAAAAACTCCATTATACGCTTGCTTAGGCAGGATTAATGAATGAATCCATTCTAGTTAGAAGACAGCACCTTATTGGACACGAAAATCCTCCTTACTGCCTATAATGGACTGCTTATATGAAACTAATTAGGAAACTCATGGAGGGAAAAAAAACGTCAAAAAATACTAAGAAGGGAGGAGAAAAAAAGGAGTATATTTGAAAAGGTGTATGCATTAATATTCATTGGGAGTGAAGGGAATGGATTCGACACTTACTATTCAAAAGAGGAACAAGCCCACGGGGTCGTTTAATTATCCCTTCTTTAAATGTTTATATAATATGGCTTGATTCATGGGCTGGGTATTGTGTGAAAGATTAGTGCCTTGTTGACAGCTCTTCATTCAAAATACTCACGTGATATGCATTTTTTTTTGTCACCGCTAAGTCAGCCAACAAGGATATTTAAATAGCTGTAAGTTAAGAGGGTTGTTTGTTATGACGTTGTGAAAGTAGTGGGTATGGAAACAAGTGTGACACGTGATTGACCTCTGTTACTTTGTCCTGCGCCACAAAGACTGTTTTTGGGCTCCAGAATGGAAGGAAACTTGCAACCCTTATCTACTTGTTCAAGTAGTAGTAGCTTAAAAAAGTTCAAGTACCTTAAGTAAGTACTCTAGGTCAGTAATCACTATAGCAAAACGGGAAATGTCAGCGTCCACTATGATTGATTTGATTGACCGAGGTAGCCTCCAGAGGTTACTTTGGATCAGATCTTATGATCACAACGTACCGTGCGTGCGTGCGTGCATGCGTGTTACTTTGAAAAGACCATCAGGTGTTTCCTTTTACGAGGAAAGCTTCTATTACAAAAGTTAAACTCACTCAAATTAATATAGAACTTAAAATTACTTTAAATATATTGTGATTAATCTGTGATTATTTATATCTATGGATCTGGATATCTGGATAAAGCAATGCCATGCCTAATAATTATATATTTATATATTTCTACTTCAAGTAGTGTTTGTATCTTTAAACATGTCCTATAAATATAACCATCATCCGAAAACTACTCTTTCAGTCAGTCTAAATGATAGTGTTCTTGGTCCGTGTATAACATCAGAAGGTTCTGACAAAACGTCGATACAAAACAACCTGGAAACGAAGGTTCATTAAAACTTCTTGAATGGTTTATTGAAATGTCAACCATGATGTATCCAAATTGATATACTCGAAGCATTGTTTCCCTAAGTTTTGTATGCAAATGCAGTTTAGTAATAAGCTTTCAAAATTAAAAGAAATGTCAAAAAGTATCATACTCATAATTTGTATTCAATTTATAAAGTTTGGTTGTTATTTGACTATAATAGTACAATCTTGACCTTCCTCTGGTTGAGTTTTCATTTGGTGCATTACTTGCCAGGGCTAGTTATCTTGGCAGTGCACAACTGCGTCATATACACAGACGCTACCTTTATTTACTTGTAGAAAGATTAGCGTAACAATGTGTGCTGGATATCAGTGTTATTTTCAATGTTATTGAATATTGCGTGACATATGTGTTGCAGAAACAAATAATTAAACAAATAAACTTAATAATTAAATATATAGGTTAGGTTGCAGTGGCAGTCCCACAAGGGAACACACTTAAACCGAGCATTGGCCCTTTGTGATACCACACAATGAAGATTGATTCTACAGTGAGAGTCCTAAATTTTGCCTAACTCAAGTGTATTTAGAACAGGGATCTTTAACGAGCACCTAACATCGCACAGGCTTGGTACCGACAGTTTAACGTCCTTCTCCGAGAGACGACGTGCTCAGATTTATTCACCTCCCGCGTGAATAAATCGAGGGCCAGGTGGGGATCGAACCCCGATCCTATCAGTTCAGAGGCGAGCACGTAACCACTGAGCTAACCGGACCCCTAAAAATATATAAGTAAATGCTTATTGCGGAAATACATGCGTGAAGCAAACAAATTCCCTGTTGGCGGGGGTACTGTCCGTGAGGACACACACATACACACACGCACGCACGGTACAGTGTGATCATAAGATCTGAAAACCTTAATTTCTTTTGAAAACTGAATGTCCAAATGTTGATACGAACGTAATACTTTCATTACTTATATTTATTATAGGGATTAAAAGAAAAGTAAAAATGGACCTCACAACGTATAAATCCTCCACAATGTTGAAAATCATTTCTGTCATGATTATTTAAGGGATGTGTATTTAAGGGATGTTTAATGATCTTGTGGTTTCAATAAATATAAAATAACTAAAAGTGAAAATAGATTTGAAGAATAGTTGATGAGTTGACAAGGTAAAAAAACAATCACAGGTGAATTAATATTTACGATTATGATTAACATAAACAGAAAGAGATCTATTTCATATTCAAGATAAGAAGAATAGATATTGTCAGTTTAGGCCCACTGACTCTGTGCTATAGTTTTATTAATTTTTGTTCTATGGATATTTGGTAGGTGTAATGATCTATAATTATTATAGATCGCACCAGTTACTTGTAGTGTAACTAATCACGCACTCATGCTTGTGCAACATCCTGTTTTGACATCTGATGGGCACTTGGTTTTGTCAGGATCATTCCCTGTATTAAAAACAGTATTTGGTGTTTCATGATATAAAAAAAAGTTTGTGAATGTTGAAAAAAATCAAATATAATTGTTTTAACTTGATAAGGAATAAGTTCGATGTACGCTATACATCAAAAATTGATATTGGCATGATATAACTTCTCATATGATAAGAAATTTTGAGGCTATATAAGAGATAGCTTCAGGACGCTATCATATAATACAATTAATGCATTAATGTCAAGAAAACTGTTTCCCACTTTAGAACTGAGATTTGTAATGTTAATCAAATTTGACTCTAATAAACAGATATTTTCTTCTTCGGTCATAGTTCTAATTTAATAATAAAATCTTATCAAAGCACTAGTGTTTCACAAATTAGCTTTTTTTTATCCCTTTTTATGTTTGTGAAATTACAAACTATTCAGTTGAAATATACATTCAGTGATTGTTTCATCAGTCAAGCATATTAAATAACTGGCTTTGAAAATTTCTTTACTGGTCAAAATGAAAGCTTTTAAAGTACAAGAAAGTAAAAAAAAAAATTAATATTAGAATTAGAAAAAACCGTCATACCTCGTAAGTTGATATCGGAGATGTTGGAGCGCTTTCGGATCTGGTCCATCTTCATTCGCAACTGGACCAGAAGATGGTCCATGGACTTCATTCGAAGATGGACCAGATCCGAAAGCGCTCCAACATCTCCGATATCAACTTACGAGGTATGACGGTTTTTTCTAATTCTAATATTAATCTTACTAACCTCAGTGGTAATAACAATATGCATGTAAAAAAAAATTCAATGTTAAAATTTTAATATTTCTTGTGGCTGGATTTAAAGGAAGCTTTAAATGAGATATGTCGGCTAAACTTTTGGTTTAATTTTAAAGGTAGTATCCAGAGAAGGGAAGTTTTCAACTACATTACTGAAGTTTCCCTTCGGGTACTAGTCATCTAAAATAACTAAAAATGTTTCGGTCGAATACATGCTTCAAATAAATGTCAGAATTCTATATATCAGCCTCTTGTTCAGGAACACTGATGTCATTGTGGCATAAAATACGCAGACCAGCGCTCAGAGAATAATATTCAGATTTATAAATCTGTATAAAATTCAAAATTTTGGTTGGCTTTTGATTTTTGTTTCCTTTGTTTTACTCACTCAAAAGCCTCCTTCAGACATTTCCAACCCAGGGAGGGCTATTTATACCGCACCCCGATGCCTACACAATTGTCCAAAAGCATTTAAATACATTTTTAGACCGATGGCACATTAGTTTTAAAGATATTCAAAATAAGAGTAATTCTATTTCACAGTAACAGTTCATTTCATTTTAATTCTGTGGTAGATAATTCTTCAATCTTTTATCATTTCATTCAGTTACAAAAGTCATTATTTCCTTAGTTCATTATGACGGTTCAATATATTCTGATACTCCAGCGTTGAAGAAGTTAATACAAACCATACTTGTTCTTATAAAAAAATGACAGCATTGCTTTGTAGTAATCTTATTATATAAACTGAAAAATTAACAGTAAAATTGTTATAAATTAGTTTCTTGGTTTTGACTAATATTTAAAATTTTCTCTTTTTTTTTTGTTAGTTTTTTTAAAAAAACAGTTTAATGTTATTTCATGTGAAACAGTTTTGTATTAAAAACTCACATCAAAGTAATAATTTATTCATGTATCATTTAGTAAATGACTTTATTTTTTGCATTATATAACCAAGTGTTTTTAAAGAGTAGACTGCATAATCAGTAAACTTTACTTGGAATAATGGAAAACCACTGTATTTGTTCGATTATTTTACATTGACTTTGATATTTTTTATCGAGATAAAATCATACGTAATTCCTGTTTTCAACTCAAAACAAAAGTATAAATATATTTTAATATGTTTATAAGAAATGTAGGAACAAAAAAAATTTAGAACTATAATACCCAACGCCAAGGAACGGTGGCGTTTCTTATACCCTCCAAGGTGAGGGATGGTTGTCTAGATCAAGTTGTCTGCTGTTTCATCCTTTAGCACCTTCCTGCTTCGTTTGAAAACTCCAGTACTATTAGTGCAGGGGAAAGATTCTTTTCTGTTATTTTTGACAATATGGTTATGACTTTCATCTCTGACAGTTAAAAGGTCTAAAATTTCGTAGAGGATATTGTCTTAATATACATATTTCATGTTCTTACTACATTAAAATGTAGTTGGCCAGGTCAACTCAGTGGTTAACGTACTCGCCTCTGAAGTGGTAGGTCCAGGATTCAATACTCACCTGGCCCTCGATTTATTCATGTGGGAGATGAATAAATCTGAGTACAACGTTCCTCGGAGAAGACGTTAAGCCTTCGGTCCCGAGCCTGTACGATGTCAGGTACTTGTTAAAGATCCCTATTCTAAATACACTTGAGTTAGGCAAAATTTGAATCCCAATGTTCAATCACCGATCAAACAAAACGACCGTAAAGGCCTGACGTGTAACCCACTGGATCGGTTTAAAGATCAAAGGTCAAAGGTCAAAGATCAAACCATAAAAAAAATACTGCATTAAAAGTATTATTCTAAAAACAATAAAAATATTAAATTCCATCTGTAGTAATATGACATGGTTTAAGTAAGCATGATACCTAAGAGATGGACGCTACAATAAAATTAACTTTAAAAATGTTTTGTTACAAAAAACGTGTTATCAACTAACCTCATGTTAAAAAAATAACATGATATCCCCATATCATATTCTTGGAACTTTAAAATTACTATTACTGCTACATTAAAACTCATATGTATTGGTTGTAAAATGAATAAGGTTCCCAAATGAGCTTTAATGAACTCAAAGATAAGTATTCTAAGGAAGGAGTAAACTCCTTCTGTTCTAGCTATAATAAGAAAAATATTAAACGTCTCTTTTTATATAAAGAAAGATAAATTTTTAGTCTATTGAGACTATAAGTAAAATAAAAATGGCTATTTTGATCTTATACAATTATAAATGTCTTTTATCAAAGGGAAATAAAATGTTCAAAAATTTAATAGAACAATATACTAATAATCTGGACAATATGTTAGCAGATTTTTTGCTTATAAGTCAAAGAACACTTATTTACTAACAGTTCTTGAATCTGTTCCATTTTTGTGAGACCGCTTTTTTAAAACTTGTAGATTTAATTATTTTTAACAAAATATTGTAAAAAAAATCCAAAAGTATGAAAAATTAAAGTTATAGCTTTTTTTTCAGTACTTGAAATATCCGAAAATTACATAACTAGTTTGTAATGATGCTTATATTTTTATCTTACACAAATTTTAATTTTTCATGATAACTAGAAGAGCGGAGAAAATATTCCAATTTTGATATAAGTAAGGCCATTCTTCTTGACTAAAAACTATGCAGTTCTTCTCTTAATCAAAAACCATTTGTCGAATTTTATAACTCTGTATGATTGGTGTGATCTGGAGCATATCTAAGACTTTCTGATCAAAAACTAAGCCACTGACATGCTCACAGATATTGAAAAGGATGTCAAAAAAACATTCAAGAACTGCAACAAGTGTAATCCATCATATTCTCGGAAATCAATTATTTCATAAGAAGTATTCTTTACGTACAAATGTATTTTTTGTAAATTGAGAAATTCATTTCTCCAAATGCCAAATATTATTTATAAACAAATTATTATCTATTAAACATTTTTTATCTCTTAATAAATATAATATCTAACTATTGGTGGATAATTGTTGACTTGGTACAAAAAAAGGTTAGTCGCTATGATTCACGAGATGACATGTGTGCGATATAAACTATTATCTCTTCATTAAGTTCTGTGTGGATTGATAAATTATAAGAGACTTTGAATAAAGATGAAAATAAAAACAGGAGATTGTTAGAACTTTTACTATTTATAGATTTCATTTAATTGTTAAAAGAAAGAAATACATAATACATTGATAATATTATTATTACCTCAGACGTTAGTGCATATGCTTAATCATTATACAAGGTAACACTATGTTACCTTGTATATGTTATCTGTTTCTTAATGTAAAATATTAAGAACTTTTATAATCCAATCGGCTGATCTAGAACTAATCTGTCAATATTAAAACAATAAGTCTCTGGAAGTAATTCTGAACCATGTTTACAGAACCAGTTGAGGAATAACTGGTTATAACTGGTAGAAATAATCCATTATTTGTGGACCCTCTTTTTGGGATGTTCAGAACTTTTTTATAAAATAAAGTGTTTCTAAAATGAATTAATAAAGATGAAAGAAGGAAAAATGTAGATACAGATTTGTGCGAAGGGATGAGGACTTGATTAGTGAGAAGTGAGGTCGTCACTGGGGACAATGCTTGCGGGGGAGCTAGGACAAAGACCGCGTGGGATTCACAAAGAAGGAAATTAATAGAAACATGTCTTTAGCGGGCTGCCGCTCATTTGCATATCACAAAGTGTCTCTGATAATGGAAGAAATCCAGCGGAAATTAATAGGCAATTAGAGGCTTTGGGAGACCCTCCCCCTAGCCCTCCCACTATCGACAGGCATGCTTGTAATTACTACGCTTTGGGACAGCACGTGGCTCCAAGGTGTCTCTCCCTGAACCTCAAACCCTTCCGCCCAAGCCCTATTCAAACTTCTTCTTATTACTACCACACAACTTGACTTTCTTTTCATTCCTTTGTACTATTGCCATAACGTGCATGTTATAATTCCATGTCGAATGATAGTTGTTGAGAAGATTGGTAGTAGATGTCCAGCGAAGGCCCTTTACTGCCCTTCGTAACCAGACAAGGTTAGTTCTACTCTGAAGAGTATGCCAGAAGACACTCAGGATATAGTTACACAAGATATAATAGAATAGTTATGGTTGTAGAGGTTCTTCATATTTCTTAATTGTAGATCTTTAATAAACGAGTAATATATACAGATCACTTCTAAGTTTACTTTTCTTAGATTATATAATTGCATTATATAAATAGAGATAACTGTAATATTTATTTACTTTCCTAGCATTCTCTAAATATTTAAATAAAACTAAAAAATTACATTGCACAAGACACTTTCTACTATCAATATTTGGAGAAACAATTCCAAAGTTATTCCAAATAACTCCAAAGTTTTCCGTCACGGAAGAAGATTTAGGACAGAAGATGAATGGAGTTCTAAATATTTCATCTTCTATTCAGATCTTCTACTCATGATGAACTATCGTTTAAACTATCGATTACATGAGGTAGTACTGTACGCTTTACAGTCCACAATCTTTGATGGATCAAAATCATATTTTACACAAAAATGGATCTCTCAGTTTAGATGTGCTGTATAGTTTGAGAGCAATTATGCACGATGGAAAAGTCATTTTTTTAGTCAAAATGTGCTGTTATACATCATTTTTTTCTCCTAAATTTCGGCATCATTGTGAAGTAACAAGTGCGATAACTGAAAAAAATCTTAAGATTTTTTAAAACAACTGAAAATATTTTACGTTTCAGTAAAATGTAAAAATTTTGATTTATCATTCAATCTGAAAGCTTTTGGGAAGAATACAAGCCATAACAGATCAAAAACCATTAACAGATCAAAATGAAATTAGGTCAAAAAAATAGAGCATTATAAAGGGATGAATTAAGGTTCTTCACTATTCTACTCTAATGTTCATATTTATACTTTTTAAAAATTTCAAGCTTTCAGCTATAAAAGTTTTAAAGGGTACTGAAAAGCCAGTTTTGAATTTGATTTGAGTATGCGAAACTGAATATTGCTGATATGTTCTTTTTCTATTTATGTTTACAGCAATTTTATAACAGAGTACAGTGCCCAGGAAAAAGCTAACACCCGCTCAGACTAAATTTTATTTTTTTTTTTTGTTTCTTCACAAAGGGACAGAATAGTGATTTCAAAAAAAACACTAGCACGCAATAAAATGCCGAATATAACTATCTTATAAAAGATCAAAATGTAAAATAGAATTTGAAATTCAACACATTATTTGAAATATATTAAATGAATCTTTCTTATATATAAACCACAGGATCGTAAATTGTTGATAACATTGTAGGACATTCATATATGAAACACCAAACAAATTGTTTATTTTATATCAATGCAGTATTGAATTGATTTATTTTCTTCTCTTCCGTGCGTGGCCTAAATGGTTTTTCATGTATTATTTTATTTTCATTAATTTATAATCCTATTACATTAATCCAAATTTTATTAAATTTTTCATAAATAGTTATTATTACAGCTTTATTTTTATATATAGAATGCAGAATATAAACTGAAATATATTAAGCATTTTGATTTTCCCTCATTGTTCGCTAAGTAATGGAATTTTTGGCATTGAAATTTTTAAATAGTGATAATGATAAATTAAAATGAGGTTTAAGGAATAATATGCAGTGATTTTTGACAAATATATTGTATAAACAGATAGGATTTTCAATCAACTATAGTATGTACATATTCATGAAACAATTATTGAAGGAATAAATTAAAAAAAAATTAAAAGAAAAGAAAAGGTATTTTTGCAATTAAAAGTCATAAAAATGTTGACTTACGATAGAATGTAAACATTTTTTAGGAAACAAAAATCATCATGTTGTAAACCAGTTTGATATATTTTTACTTACTGTAAAGTTGAGTGTAGACCACTCCAAATTTCAGTAATTATATTTTGTATGAAATAGCATATGTATATTTTGCACTTACAATCATATCATTTGCCTTCGTAACAGTCGTCATACAAGTCGTAATGATAAGACAGCCTTCATACTTAATGATCAATCATCAATGAAACAAGTTATTTTCACATTAATTTTACCATAAGAACAATTTTCAATGAATATAAAATGCAAAACATTTTTGTTCAAAACATTTTAGAATTATCTATTCTTTTTAAGAAGTATAATGTAACGTTTTTCTATCATTAATGTAGACAGTAAACTTTGTTTAGTTCTTATTTTGTGTATTATCTTTGTAGTGGAAAACTATTTCTAAAGCATCCATATTTTATCAAATAAATTTGGTCTTAATTGCTTTGAACCTGGAGATGATTATAAGACAGTGCTTTTACTAGTACAGATTTGGTTACTCCAGGGTCAGTAACACAGTTTCTTCATTCTTAAATCGACTAACTCTATCCCTAATATTTATCTTCATACATGCTTTATTTTCTATTAATCACTGAAAATTTACAACTCCAAATTAATATCACCTTTACCGCTTTACGTTAAATCTAATTTGACACCAATAAATTGTTAAATACAAATGCCAGAATCCACTTTGCCTTTAAGCTTTGAAATTGCATACATCTGATCCTTGTTTCTTCATTTATTACCCAATGTAATAACAATCATTCTCAAGATCTTTTATATTCCCTTATAAACTCAATGTGTTAAATTGAAAACTATTACCCTTTTTTTTTTTGCAATTTTTTTTCCAATAATCATAAAAAGTAATTAATTTTGAGAGTTAAATTTTATTGAATTAACTTCTCTGTATTTATACCAGTTTTAAAGCAGTAATTTTCCTTATATAGGTATCAAATACTTTCACTGATTTCAGTTAGGAAACCTTAATTAACAACTTCATTTGTCCTTCAATATTAGGGAATCTTATAATTGTTCTTTTTTTGTAATTCCTGGAAAGTAAGAGTGATTTTGTAAGATTTTAGAAATCGACTACACCTTATTTGGAAGTAACCAGTTTTTAAATCAACTACTATTAATGGTTTATTATTGATAGTTTGTAATTTAGATGTGTGTTATTTAATACGCAAATATATATAACTATAATATTGTTGTCACTAATGAACCAATCGTAATTAATTAAATACGCAACGCTTCAGATTGAAAAAGTGTTTAATCAAATAATCGTACAGTCACGTACAATTTGTAGCACTGCGTTTATTATAGGATATGTTCACTTAGGTACTTATGTTTTACTTTTTGCTATTGTCAATTTCTTTCAAAGAAATCCGGAGATGTCTTAACTCAACGGTAAGCGAGCTTGTGAAATATAAACCATCGAAATTTATTTATCCTTCATATATAATATATCATTATCAAACTCGTAATAAAATTAGTTAAATGATTTATTTTAATAGAGTTTGAAATCGTATTAGCAAGTATGATAGAATTCAAGTAGGCAATATATTTAGTTTTATAAATAAAAGTTTACAATTGGGAACTAAGTCCTTCCCATTTCTTGTAAAATATAATATTTTCCCAACTTCTTTCTTGGTATATAACTCCTTCTGCATATACTTCTAATTTAACAAAATAGAAAATTTTGAAAAAAAAATTATCAGAAATCGTATTCTAGTGATGTTCCTTTAATTTTGATTTGTTCGTTATCCTCATTATTTGATTCTAGAGCAGTGAAATGTCTTTCGTTATAAGCCTGTAGCTCTCACGATTGTTTGCTTTCAACACCTCTAAGAGAATGAACGCGAGTAACTTTTCTGTTAACAAGTAAATAGAGAATGAATTGATTCTGATTAACTAACAAATTTGTATCCCGAGTTTCCAACGGTGTAATAAATGTGTTCTGAATTTTGTTTCCAAAGAAAGGTTGAGTACAATAAAATGACATATTGTAAACTTGAAACATAATCAGACCTCTGTCCTTTTTCCATATGTGTTGACGTTGTTGTATTAATAAAAGGTTTCCTGGGCACTTATGAAATCAAGTTTGCTGTGAAGAAATTTATATATATATATATATATTTCAGTAAGAAATCATACAAATGATTAAAGTATACAAATATATATATAGTATGTATAAAACAAGATTAACATAAACACGTGAAATAACAATCTATTATCAAACCACAATCTGCAATGGGAAAAAAAGACTAAGATATTTCAACCACAACAAACGATTTTCGTCAGAGTCAAAAATCCAACTGTTGGTCTTTTGACTCTGACGAGGACCGCTTGTTGTCTTGTAAGATCACTGAAAGATCTTAGTCTTTTTTCCCATTCCATACTGTAGTTTGATGATATATATACGAGGTGTGTAAATGAAGTAGTGAGACTGATTTTTTTTAAATTTTCTATCGTTGTAGATAGAAAACATTGTAATTATATTTGTAGGCGCAACGGCAAGTAACCAACCCAGGGTTGGTTACTTGCCGTTGCGCCTACAACGTGCTTGGTCTCCCATTCTCTTTTCTCCTGAAGACGGATTACCCGAAAATTTGAGTCTGTAAGTGTGTTTCCCTACTTTGTGTGTTGTTCTTTGTTAATCTCGAACTCGTATATATATATATATATATATATATATATATATATATATATATATATTACCAAATAAGAGTAATTTGATTGTTAAAATATAATTAACTGGAGTTAATTAAATTAAATATTTGGCAAGCACTAGCATATGCAAGGCTTCAGGAGGTATGTATCTTTATATAGAGCCATGTGCTACCCTGCTATATTTTATAGTGTTCAGCCCCTAAGTGATACGGAGAGTTCCTACACCACAAAGAGTCACACTCCAGCACTAAAGGGGAAGCCTGAAGTCGGTTTCTGATTCATTTAGGGATGTTAGTTTTCAGACACACAATCTTCGTGCACTCAGACATTAGAATAGAAATACTATTGAGGTACATTAATGGCTATTAAATACCAGTTTCTCGTATTATGATATTTAAGTAAGGCCATTAATAAAGACCCTGTTGTTCTTCTGAAATGTAAATGAGAATAATTGGAAGGTAAAACTGAATTATTTAAAACGTAATACATTTCTTAAATCTTTGTGGGTAATTCTAACTGTGAAATACAATAGAACCACAAGAGCTTGTGGCAGCCCTTTCCTTATCTTAGGAAACAAACAAATGATAAGATAAAACTTTAGGATTCTCTCACTGACCTCACACCTTTCAACCTACATCAGGTAAAAACCGATGTGTTAATAGTGATATTCTGCTTCTAACATTATAAAATAGAAATAAATTCAAAATATTATGTCAGTCAACTACACAGTTAATATCAGAAATATTGGAATCTTGTTAATCTTCAATCAAAATTAGTTCACCCTTATACTTGTCACAACTTTGAAGGGTTGAACAGTTTTACTAAATTACGGAACAAAAATTAAGTACTTATATAGATATATTAAATGGGAGTAAATAATTAATTTTCTCTCATACAAGTAACAATCTTCGACAGAGTCAAATTCAATTAAGTTCGGAGGAGCATTACTTTATCGAAATATCTTATTTCTGTTTTCGAATTGTTTGCTGTCATTTATATTTTGATTTGAATTTCAAGCGTTCATCGTTAAATCTGGTTTTTTTATGCATAACATTTTTGATAAACATCAAAATATATACAGTTATAAAAACTTATATGCATAGAACCATATTTTAAAAGTGGAAAAAACTGTTGTTTTGAATGTGAATGCGCTGCAACCACTTGACAAATGACCCGCATGGGGCTAGATTGAGATAGCATTAGGTGTTCAGTTAAGGGTTTGTTAGGACGGGGTGGGTGATGGGATATCCGGGTAAGTGGGTAGTCAGCTAAAGCCTTTGTGGTCAGGCCTAATGAGCGAGTCATTGTCTATTAGGGGAACAATGTAGCTGAGGAACCAGACAACAATAAGGGGAGTAAAAAAGAGGCCCTCTGCCTCAAGGGAGCCGTACCTGACCAAGTCCAAGGGTTCAACAAGGTCAGCCCTGCGTAGCAATGTCATTGCTAGTAAATACACCTAACGTACAACAGAAACGCAGCAATACCAAGCACTCCTGGTCAAATTGTACTGAAAAACCACATAGAAAGAACTAACGCAAGCCATTTCTATTGCTCAACTCTCTTCTTCAGGACAGAAGTGCCTAATCAGGCGGTAAAGCAAAGACTAACACCAGAGCTCACTCCAAACAAGGAGGAAAAACAAATAAGTATCGGAAGAGATAAAAGTAAGAACAAACTAACACAACAGAAGAAGATAAATAATATTATATATAATAAATAATAAAATAAATGGCCAAAACGATGAAAATAAATAAGGCGTTAATGATTTAATAAATAAAAAATAGTTATAATATAATATAAAGAAACTTATCAGTAATCATTGAGTTCGGGAGATGATCAAGCACTGATAGAGCATCAGGTGAACGACTTAAAATCCTCTTGACATCCGGCATGAATAAATCGATGTTCCGAGTGAGTATCGAATTCCGTGTTTACCAGCCCTGAGGCAGGCACATATCAACTGGGCTGTCCTGGCCCACTTCAAGCTCTTAAGTAACTTGAGAGTTTGTGTCGGTGATCTGATTCTGCATTTCAACACAGAAGCAGATACTAAAATTATATTAAAAATAAAACATAAAACCCAAACAAAACCAGTCACTGAGGCTAACAATGCTACCGGAAGATCCAATTAGCACACTTTAAAAATAAACCAATTGAAAATGTATGCCAAAATATTGATTAATAACTTAGAAATCATTAATCAATGATATAACCAAGTGGACTGCAAATATTAGAAGCATTATATATCTTATTTGTTGATACAAGCTAGTATCAACAAGCAAGCAGAAAGGGTCACGAAGATCCTTAAGTGGCATGAAGGACAGAAAAGAAATCAAATGAACAACCATAAAGAAGCCAATACTGTGCCCTCTGCGGTAGACTCAGGTGACACCTCATAACCTGACTCCTGTGGAACCCCACCACAACCCAGTACTAGATATTCAATCCTACACATAATGAAGTCTAATAATACCCTTTTTTACGTTTTATTTTTATATTATAAAAATCCTTTCAGTTATTTTTCTGTTAGAATTTAGTTTTTTAATATATTATCTTTTAAAAAATACCCTGATAATATTCAATGATGACTGAAAAATGCTGGACTAATTTGATAAACCATTTGGATCTTCTTCTTTGAACATATTTGTGAAAGATAAAAAAACTGACTAAAAAATGTATCATAATAATTATTGTCATTTTTTTGAATAATACAGACAATGTATTAAATAATATAATATTCATCCAAAACGGACAAACACATAAGAAACAAGTTAATGGATTCAAACAACAGATTTAAACAAAAACAGTTCCATATTTTTACTATCAGAAGGATAGAGATTGGTAAGAGCAAAACACATTACGAAGCAGAGGTTTCTATCTCCTCCTTATGACGGTTATATCAAAAATTCGAAATTTTAAAGATATTTGTGGTATTTTGTTTCTTTCTCAACTCATAATCTATAATCAGGCATCTAATTATTATTTTTAAGGTTCATGAGGACTGGAAGATGAACCGTGTTATTTGGAAGGTTATTTTAAATGATAATTTGTAATATATTATTTACATTTTCATTGAACATTATGACAGTAATTTAGTCTAAATAAGGGGAATGGAAGGTTGACAAAAAAATCCCCAAAAGTGTTTATTGCGTAGGCGGCGCGAGGACATGTGAGGGCCGATAGAGTGACTCTTGAATTGATGCCGGAAATTATACAAATTTGTAGGAATAGTCATTTAAGAAACAAAAAACTGTTAAATAAACACAAACAAAAGCAATTTAGTGAAATATAAGTGTTTTTAAAATTCATTGGGTTTAATAGTGTCATAAAAGTTGGTGGGTGGCAGAGGTTTGGGGATGTGTAGTGAGTGAATGAGGCTGTGGACGAGTGCGTGGGTGTGTGAGGGGTGGGCCCTAATGTGTCGGAAGGGTTTGTTTACGAGCAACAGGTCTAATGAAGTGGAGCCCACCTTGGAGTTTATCTTACATCTGTCTAGGGCCCATTGATTTAGGGTTGAGCCACACAGCCGACTGAATTTCCGAGCTGGCGTTTACCAAACCTTCAAACAGAAGGGTTTTATGTGTTTAAATAAAACTGTCATAATTCTGGCCTGAAAAGCTGAACAATGTAAGAACTAACAAAAAAAATTGAGGGTTTAACAAAATAATCTTTTTTATATAGTGAGTGCAAAACAATCTCTTCATTTTGATTACTTAACTTTATCGACTAATCTTACAGAACTTGTTTTTTACCATACTTGTTTATCAAAGAAAAATTTATAGCAACAAGTTCAGTGATCAGTCAAGGTCACTATTTTAAGTTTAAAATTACTGTGTAAAAGAACATTTTCTCCCAGTTTAATGAATAATATTTTCCAGCGTGTAATAAATATTTGCATCAATAAAATCAGTCGTGTCCACCTCAAATGTGCATCAGAATGATAAGTGGAACAAAAATAAGCTTACAGTATTTTAAAAAAACTTTCTCATAAGGACAAAAATTGAATAACCTTCAAACACAATACTGCAATATTTTACGTACTGTAATTTTCGCACGTTTCAGAGGCTTTCACCTCCTTACCAATTTGTACTATTCAAATACTGTCTGAAGTTATAACGGTTAGTACTTGTCCATGATTAAGTATTATTAGATGTCATATGGTCTCAAAATAGGAAAGTGGTCAACTATTGTGAATCAAATGACTTGGTATAATACATGTAGAATAGGTATTAGTTTTAATAAATTCTGGTAGGAATACTCTGAGTAGCAGGTTAGGGTGTGTGTGTAATTTCTAGTCTCCGTTGCTGGCCAGACGTTTCGACAGTCTTCATCTTTAGATCTCGTTGGATATCGACATGTCTGGTGTGAAAGGGAACATTGACCATTAAACGTGTGCACTTGTCTCTAGGGTGCTGAGCCTATAGTAAAAATTACATAAGGCAATATTTTATTATCATAATTGGAGAGTTCTTTGTTGATGTTTACAAAGGAAATGAATTATAAATTAAAATTGCAAATGTAGTTTTAGAGAATTGGTGACGGGCCTACTTAAGATTAGAGGTAACAGTGTCTTCATACCGATCAATATTGAGAGAACTAGTAAAATGGGAGGGGTAGAGAACACAATGCATGGTCACTATATACTGAAAGAAATACAATCTGCGTTGTACTGAATTCTTGAGAGAGGGTAGACACTAATATATATAAAGTCATATACTGAGAGCTGAGGTTGAGGGTAATCTAGAATATTGAGGATCTCAGAGTGGACGGGATATATAGACGTTATTAACAACAGACCTGCAGCCGGCTTTCCTAAGAGTAAGGGTGGAAATGCATCGGGGCATGGATTAGAATATTGATATTTGTGATATGAGATAAAAAGAAGTAACCGGAAGATATATCTGAGATAGTACCTAAGTAATATTTTTTACATTTAGATCTCATCCAATGACGGAGTGATGATACAATTGCAACGGTCACTACAGTTAAGGCCAAGAAATGAAAGTTATGAGGTTTATAGACAGCCGATACCGTTAAGAGGCAGTTTAAATTAGAAATGTTTACTTGTATTATGGTGAGATCAAGATGAGAGTTTTCACTCTGTAATCAGATACAAGGAATATTGTTTTACAAAAATCACCGACCATCTAATATGACCGGTTCTTTCGGCTACAGTTACAACTATATTGAATTACACTTCAGCAAACTTAATTAGTTCTAGTTTGATGTCATAAAGGATGTAGAGGCGGATGTACGCAAGGAGGAAGTTGGGTGCAGAATGTGAAGTAGGTGCAGGTGGGTTGGAGCTAACGGTAGATGATCTTTGAAACATTGGACATCCTTGGTAATTTATGAGATGAACACCCAAACTGCTGACACAGGTAGGCTGTAAACCACTTAGATAGTCACCACTTCAATATAACCAATTAACAGGCAGCAAAAGTATCAAGAGCTTTCTACATAAGTCTGGGTGTGTCTCTGGCGTTGGTAGCGAAGTACTGGAAACGCCCAGATCTCCATCTATATTTCTAGACAGTCACCGTTATGATCAATAGATTACTCAGTTTTAATGCTTCTCTAAATTGAGAGTCTGGTTCAACTAAAGAGTCAAAAAACAGAATGTCACCTGTACTGTGAGGTCTCTGGAGATCCCCAGACTGATCTATACCCTAAAACCTTTAGTTTGTAATCCCTTTTCTATATTTAACGTAACTTTATAGAGAAAGGTATTTTATGATTAAGTTTTTCCAATCGGAGTCAAAACTTGGACTCAAAATGGAGACTTAAGAGGTAAAATTTCACATCCAACGCATCAGTAGACTGGTCAGCAGTCGAAAGTGAGTAGGTATCTTAATCTTAAGTTTATTTGAACTGAGGTAATAAATTTGTCGTTTTTCTGGACCCAAATGAAAGGGCTAAAATAGGAAAATTGTTCATCTTTGAGCTTTAAACTTCATCAGTTGAAAAAAAAGAATTAGCTACTGGAGTATTCACTATTTGTCGTTAGTCGTTAGTGACTATTACGTTGCACAACAGAAACAACAAGTGTTGAATCTTGGAAAGGGTAATGCAGACATGTTCCATTCAACGTGATGTGATAGCTAATTGACCAACTATAAGAGATTCATAGGATTGCCTGAAAAACTGATCGATCCCTTATTCATTTTGGTTATATGTATAAATAACTTATAACTATTATAGTTTAAAGTAAATTCTCAAATATGTATTACTGTCATATAATATACTCATCAAAAACTATGGTAAAACTGTAGTTACTGGCAATCTTAATTTGATTAACAAGAGTTGCCAGAAATATTTTTTTTCAATCATATGACTCTATAAATATATATTGAAATAATATCATAAGATGATCGATGTCTAGAGATTCGAGGCCATTAGCAAAGAGTTGACGATTCTTATAGAACGAGTCTTTAGTGTAGCATCAGATACAACAGCTATAAAGGAAATTATCTGTTTTCTGTTCATTCGGATCATGCTATTTTGGGTACGGAGTTGTTGTAATAAGTTTGTTTTATTCAATGTTAAAACCAACTATTTAAATGTATTCCCCATTTATGATTAATAACTTGAAAAGCAATTTTTAAGAAGTGACTGTAGTTTTTTCTGTAATTATATTTTTGTAAACGTGAATTTTATTTCATGCTTTCTACATCAACATTTTTCATATATGAAAATTAAAATATATAATTATAATTAAATTTCTAAAAGAGAAATAAATAACAAAAAAAAAAGAATAATAATTGAGAAAAAATTAAAAGTTGATAAAATTATAAAATAATTTTAAAATAATAAAAAGAAATACAAGTAAGTAAGGACCAAAGAACTGAGTAATAAAGAAGAAGATGGGAGGAAACGAAAAAATACTAAGAATCAAAGCTTACAGTTGAGAGCAAGTGGAGATAACAGGCATGGAAGTTATATGGTTGTACTCGGAGCGGGTACCGAAATAGCTCTTTCTTTACTGTACTGATGTGAACATGGTTCATGTGATATAGGTATAAAACACTTGTAGCTTGATCATTTTAAAGTTAGATGAATAATATATAAAACTGATTCATGCAAAACCAACAGAATAGGATTTATATTGAAATTTTCAATTTATATATTTTATCTATTTTAATTTCAATCATAAAATGTATATATTAAATGATCTGTTATGATTCCGCAGTATTTGAAATGACATATTTTACAGCTGAACTCCGTCATGAAATAACCTTGAAATAAAATATGCGTCCTTTTTAGAGATGGCTTGCATTGAATAAAAAAAAACTTTAAAATGTCTATTGTTAGAGATGAAGGGTTCTCTATAGTAGAGAAAAAACTCTGTGGTTGACCGTAAAGATGCATCCTAAGGCTGACGCAGTGCCTCACCCCTGCTTCTGCCCTTACCAGTGTTTTGCTCTTTACGACTGTCATTTTCTCGTAGCATGTACAAGACTTTTATAGTACATATAGAAATATGAAACAATCGCAACAAATCCGTAAATTTTTATAAATTCTCTAACAAAGAGCAATACAAAAATTACTGGTTCTACGAACAATTCCAGAATAAACTTTTTTTTTCTTCTTTTTTTTTGTTTAAACCGATCCCTTAGTGGGTTATAAACATCACCCCTTTGATAAACATACGGTCTTTGATCAGTGATTCTACATTGGGAGTCTTAAAGTTTGGCTAACTCAAATGTTGTTTGAGTAGGCATCTTTAACGAGTACCTGACATCCCACAGGTTCGGG
The DNA here is from genome assembly GCA_026182355.1 of Hermatobates lingyangjiaoensis. Taxonomy (NCBI): domain Eukaryota; kingdom Metazoa; phylum Arthropoda; class Insecta; order Hemiptera; family Hermatobatidae; genus Hermatobates; species Hermatobates lingyangjiaoensis. The sequence continues at coordinate 7,791,362 of JAPFBL010000015.1, forward strand.
ACTGATAACTTTACGTCCTCTCCGAGGGACGACATACTCAGATTTATTCACCTCCCGCGTGAATAAATCGATTGTCAGGTGGGTATCGAACCCTACTCTTACCAGTTCAGAGGCGAGCACGTTAACCACTAAGCTAACCTGGTCCCCCAGAACAATCTTTGGTATGCAGATTTCTTTGGTAACACCGTTTCTTGAATCAGATACTTTGAATAAAAATTTTAAAAAAGAAGAATTTCATTCTTATTAAAATAAAAAAACGATCATATTTATATATTTTTCGTATTTACTGTCTATTTCTACTTACAACTTCAATAATTCCTAGGACTTTGTTTTTTTACTTTACTATAAGTAAAGTATAGTGATCGTGAAAAAATTCGATCTCGAGATTTTGACGGAATTACATGTTTTGAGGTCCCAGAAGTCGTTTTATGAAGTTTTTACGATGATGTCTGTGTGTGTGTGGGTGGGTGGGTGGGTGCGTGTGTTAGCATTGCTTGTTACCACGCTACGGTCCAGAATCTTTGATGGATCAAGTTGATATTTTACACAAAAATGGGCCCCATTTAGACGAAGATCCCTATTGTTTGGGAAGAATTATGCATGATGGGAAAGTCACTTTTTTTGCCAAAAACCGTTTTTTTTAAAACATTTATTTCTCCTAAACTACTAACCCTAGAGTTTTGAGATTTTGACATTATCTTTGAGGTTACAAATGGAACAAACGAAAAATATATTCAAAATTTTATATCAACAGTAAATATTTTTTTTTCAATAAAATGTACAAATTTTGACTTATAAATCAATCTCAAACCTTGTGAGAGCGATACAAGCCATACTGTTTGACGGACAAGAATGAAACTATGCCTATAAATAGAACATTATATGGACAATGAGTTGAGATATTTTTTTCTAAAATTACATTCGCTAAAGGGGCGTTAGAGTACGATTTGTGTTTTCAGAAAATGTTTTTTTGACGCTAAACGGCTCGTTAAAAAATTATGAAAATTTGACCAAAAATGGAACGACAAATTAGCAATTCATAAAAAAAAAATCATGAAGTTTCAATTACGGAAAAGAGCAATAACGATATAAAAACTCTTTGTTTATCCTAGACTAAGAGATCACCTGCTATACTTGTCAAATTTTTTGTATTTTTTTACATTGTTTACATTGACTTAGAAATTTTTTGAGCGAATCCACTGAGATAAAATTGATGTTTCTAATGGAAAAATGAAAGTATATTATTTACTTATAAGAGATGTAAGAGGAATATTATTGTGCAGGTAAATGATAACACTCATTAAAAAAAAAATCGTATATATGTTATTTGACAATGGGGAAGGAAAATGATCTTATTAAATACTAAGAAGCCATAAAATTCCCAGTATAATAATTCTGTTAAAAACCAAAAATGTAAAAGATAATTCAAAATCTTTCGTTTAGAGATTAATAACTGTAATTATCGTACATCTTTAATTAACAAATCACCTTAAAACAACATTTTCTTCGCTGTTTAAGATGTTTTTCAGAGAAAAAAAGGGTATTTTACTGTTTTAAATTTGAAAATTTTACATTAATATTCAATGTAGAAGGATGTTAAGTAAACGATGTAAGAAATCTACTGGCTATTTGAACAATAGCCATGTTCTCTTGTAGGATAATATTTCGTTTCAAGAAATGTTCACATTGGTTTTTCAAAAATGATATTACTGCTGTAGTTATACTAAGGAAATTATTTGCAAATAATAAATTATTTGTGATGTACAAAAATAAGCTTATAAATTGATATGTCCTTCAATCACTATCTGTACTACCTCACGAATGCAATGCTAATAATTATATCCCATTTAGATATTTATGTTATACTTAAATGATACGTTATGTTTTATATACTCAAGAAATTTGACATTGAGTTACTTATAGTAAAGTAGAGTGTAGGCCACTCCAGATTTTTTTAATTATTATGGTAATAAAAATTGGTAATGTGATAGTTTTTAAAATCAAATTATTATGTTACAGTTATTCTAACTGCAAAAGGTTTTAGTGGTATAAGAATAATATTAGAAAGAAGTTTGCACTGCCTACAGTCACCCAATTCATATATTATTATATGTATAACTGAGTTCAAAAATATATATAATATATTTAACTATCATTATAAGTTATATGTAGTTATGTATTAAGTAATATATATATATATATATATATATATATATATATATATAAAATGAACATCATTTTGTCTTCTGCTGGAATGTCCTTCTTATTCTAGTATTTTTGTATACTTAATACCAAATTTATGTCTTGATGTAGTAAAATGTTCGGCTAATGTAAAAACTTTTTTTTTTAAATTTTATGGCATTCTTATCCAATGCTATGAACTAAATAAGCACAAATTAATTGTGGATTGGCTAATCTGAATTTGGCATTCAGTCATTCATCGTAGCTGATCAATAGGAACTTTTAAATAAAATTCAAGTATCTATTATTCTTTGATCATCTGTCGGTGTTGATAAAAATATATAGTATCCACTCCAACACCTGGGGGGTTCTGTAGTCTTCAGCTTAATGTGAATAATAGTTGTGATGAAATCATTCCTTTTTCGGATATGCTTATTAAAATCACACTGGGAAGGATTCACCGTACTGCTTTATAGAAATACACTAACCCTGTTATTGCCCCTATGGATACAGTGAACGGATAGCAGGAGTAATCCCCTTACACCCTACAGTAATTATAGTAGCCTGTACGAAAATCAAGATAGAAGACGGAGATCTAATCAGCCAGGGATACTCCAATAAGGAAGTGACACATTTTAGACCAAACAAAAAGATGAGGACATATTAGTATTTTATAAAAACCACAAGGTCATTAGTCTTCTATTACCGAATGGTTTAAGTAGATAGAAAGTCTGGACTTAACGTTGACATCAGGTTCCTATAAACAGAAGATAACTGAAGTGTGCAGTTGTATCTTCCAGACGTATAGGTCTATCTCTATTCATCTCATTGCTGGAGCCTTCTGTGATAACTATCCCATGTTCTAACAAGCATGCTGCTGCTGCTTGTAGAACGTCAATTCTAATATGCGACGGTAATATAGGGTAGGAGGCATTGTGCATTAAAGACGAATGTCTGTCTATATACCCGAAGATCAATGGTATACATGTGTACCCTACTTTTAGGAACGTTGTTCACAGGATGAATGTGGAGGGGTTATAACATGTGGACTCTATGAACTTATTTTATTGTCTAGATAAAGTTATGACAGTGTTATATAAAAGAAATTAGAAATTTATTATGAAAAGATGTCAGCATAGTGTAGCTGTTCAAACAACAGAAAGACACTTTCAAAATATTTACTTTTTCATTTAGACAGTCAGAGTCTAAACCACCTCACTTCTCTTTCTGAGAGTCTGTCGGTGTTTTCTGTGCATTTCTCTTGTACTTGATTATAAACAACACTTGCTAATATATACTAAATCAATATAAGAAATGAAAAAAATGGGACTAACCTTCAGCTAACATCCCTCTCCGAGTCACATGATGTAAATGACACACATTTCATCCTACCTCATTTTCTTAAATGAAACCATACACAGTATGTTATATAAAGGTTCGACTATTATAGTGTAAGCTAGCTACATTACTCAATAAACTTGTACGTTTGTACTAACTTCAAATACGCCAATACCATATCATTGAACTTAGAATCAAATTTGAAAAAGTATAAATTTTCTTTCATCTGTGTATTTTACAGTTTTTAATAAGTCTTTACAGAACAAATTTTTCTATTTGAAATAAAAATAACCTAAGAAAAACTTTTGTAAGGCATTAAAAAGACTATCACAGAATACGTAGGATGATTGATTTAACTTTTTAATTTTTGAGAGGTGAGGTAAACTGTGTCAAAACAGAAGGTACTTATTTTGTGTTGTATCCACAGTTGTAGTAAACACTCGTGGCTTGGTAGTCAGAGAAACCTAAAATTAGTAAAAGATTTGCTTTATCATTTTGTCAACTCCTCTTCTGTCTCCTTCCTCTCCTTGCTGCCTAGCTTTATCAGCTCTTTTGGTAACAGTCTAGCACTCAAAAAAGCTTATTGACTTTTTCAAAGGTATATATACCTTTGAAATATATATATACATATACATGTATATATATATATATATTATATATATATATATATATATTTATATATATATATATATAGTCACAAAACTGAAGTTTATCGGGACTCGGTCAGTTCTTCAGGTCGGTAAGGACTCGGTCAGATAATTTTTAAATTTCAGGTTCAAATTAAACTCTCATTAACAACGTTTCGGTTTTTATTTAAAACTTTTTTTTAAAAAAAAAAGGTTTCAAATAAAGGAAACTTTTTTTTTATTTTTTCCCACGTTCTGAACTCTGTTATATTATAAATCAACATTTTTACATTTTATTGTATAAAAAAAATTTCTCTTGTTTTAAAATTCTGAATATATTTTCCGTTTATTCCATGTATAACTTAAAAGATAATGCCAAAATTTTAAAACTCTAGCATTAACAGTTTATGAGAAAAAAATGTTTTGTAAAAACCGGTTTTGGCAAAAAAAGTCTTTCCCGTCATGCATAATTCTTCCCAAACAACAGGGACCATCTACACTATGGGACCAATTTTTGTGTAAAATATGAACTTGATCCATCAAAGATTCTGGACCGTAGCTTGGTAACAAGCAATGCCAACATACTCACCCACCCACCCACACACACAGACATCATCCAGAAAACATCATAAAACGACTTCTGGGACCTCAAAACATAATTCCGTCAAAATATAGAGATCGAATTTTTTCACGATCACTATACTTTACTTATAGTAAAGAAAAATTAAAATAGATACATGTTTTGAAGTATTTCCTTTATGAAAAGTCTTAACTTTCTAAAGTAAATTAAAACAGTAAATTTTAATCCATGACAAACAAGCACTTTCCTTATTATTGTTTCAAATGTTTCCATGTTTGTCTTCATATCCCGGTGACATTTTTTATTTATAGAGCAACTTATTGTAATAATTTAAGTTCTGATGAATGATTCAAAATAGTTTCCTTAATAATTAGTAGTAAATGATTTGATTCCATATTTAATGTTATTAGTGCAATCTTTTATAAACTAAAGATATCATCAGTTTTAAATACATTTGAAAAACTCATCTGTTGTAAAATACTTTTCAAGTAGGGACATACTGTAAGATATTTTATACAGCCCTTTTATGAGAGGACTAATTTAAAATATTTATAGCAGCTTATAATGACACCTATCTATCTAATAAATGTGATAGACTTTCAGTGTTTTTTGAGCAGATTCAAAAAAAAAAAGTTTTGTAAATTGAATGGTCTGAGATGACCACTAATCGACTCATCATGGCTGTGAGAGTGCAGGTTTGTGAGTAATTAGCTTGTCATGTTATGTAATATTAATTTAGTGGACTAATGAGAAGCCGTAGAGCAAGGATGCAGGTAGGAGAAGATTTGACAAAGAGAAATGGGCAATCATTAGGAGCCTGTTGAAGGAAAAAGGGGTGTGTCCCAAGAGGGGCGTAAAGGTACTCGTCTGAAAACAGTTCTTTTCAGGATACTTGAAAAAGAATTAGCATTAACAAACCAAAACAGACATCAATAGAAAACTATAGAAATTCTATGAAAAACTTGCATATGCGATTACAGCATCAAGTTATAAATTTACATATGCGATAACCACATCAGGTTATAAATTTACATATGCAACATAGCATATTTTCGTTATTTCCTGAAGGTAGACTCTTACAGGACATCATCAATTCAACTTTTTTTGACAGCATCTTCAACATATTTGTGATATTTTTTACTATTCTTTTATAAAATTTGTTAAGAATGACTAACGAATTATGTTTAATAAATAAGAAATAATTGTATTATGAAAAAATCAAACTATTTTTGAAATTTAAACAGTGTAAATAATAGAAAATTCTGAGTTTAGTTTAGAGGGAATATATTGCTATGCTAAAGAAACATAACCTGCGGTAATTTGACTATCTAAATATCATATCTCTATTGTTAATTTATTTAAGGAATGAAATAACAATTTTCATTTCATGATGTAATATTATTTTGATTCTTCCATAAAAGTGTTTTGCAAGTTGTACTATCTATCTAACTTCTAACAGATAAAGTTCAATTATTAAGTTTTTCTACATTTTATTAATATACTATCCGAAACGGACAAATATAGTTCAATGTTCATAAAGAAACATAGAGAAATTAAAATCACACACTATCAGTCTCTAATTTTCAGTTTTCAAGAGAGATAAGAGGGGGAAACGAAGCTGTTGGTCTCCACCGTCTCTGGACCAGTGCGGTGGTATATGCCCGGTACAGCCTCCAGGTAAACAAAATCATTATGTTATTACAATGCCCTTTGCTTGCTTTTTATTATAACCCGCTATTTTCAATCCCTCCATATACGAAAAATTGTATTATTATATTCTCTTTGTTATATATTTTTTAATTTTGTTTACGTCAACTATAATAGCATTGTATTTAGAGCCACAAATAAATTGGCTAATATATATTTAATAAATATATATATATATAAATATTGATAAAAGTATCGACCGTGGAATAGAAACAAAACTAAAGTTTATAGGTACTCGGTCAGTTCTAACTCAGTCAGAACTGACTGATTCCCGATAAACTTTAGTTTTGTATATAAATATAGGTAAATAGATGTGTCCTTTAATCTGGGTAAATAGCTATAATTGATAGCATCTAAAAACAAATTTATTTATCCTCACCAAATGAAAGATAAAATGGACAAAAATATTCGATTAATAGGATTACTATTATTTAAAAATTCAATCAGTTTTTATATTTTAGATCTCCAAGTTATTAATTTATAAAATAACGGCACAAAAATAACTATAATACAACAAATTGTGCATTTTTCCCAGGCTTCCTGTCGCTTATTACTTAAGAATTCCAGAATGAGAACAATACAGATTTCACTGTTTTATAACTGTAAACCAAATTTACAGAGAGAAAACACATGCAAGGGATCTCAAAACACACTACTGTATTTTGATAGCGTCATCATCAGGAAGAAATATGTGAGTTACTCCGAAGATAAGCGAGAACTGAAGTCAAATTCATTTAAGAGATATTTCGTGTAGTCCAATTACAGAGGGAGGAAAGACAATGATAAATAAAATATAAAAATTAAAAAAGGAAAAACAATTTTAAAATACGAGAACTATTAAACATTAATAAAAAAAGATTTTTTTTTATAGGACTCTTAAATGAAAAACAATCATAATTTAATTGAAGTATGAAATGTGACAATAATTCTGCACTGAAGCATTTTGCACAATGTAGAGAGTCACTACTGTGGTGCCAGAAAAGGTCCTTTTGAGTCACCCTGTGACCTATTCACGCCATTGACTGCATTCCATATTATACCTTTCAATAAACTGTATTTTGTTACTCGTAAAAATATCTGCCCATATCAGCACTCTACACATGTTCACTCGCTCTTGCTTAAACTACTTGCTTTCTACACTTCTTAGGTGAATTCCTTAAGAGTGAGTTAGGCGTCAAAGAGGCCTTTATTGCTTGCTTTTATTGCTTTATTACTTGAAAAGATTATGACGTTTATCACCCATTTCCGAAAAATCCATAGTTCTGACCATTACAGCTTCAAACTACATAAGCTCATGGAATAAAAAACAGTTTGATCAAAAAGATAAAAAACCTAATTACAAGTCAGGTAATCATCACGTATCACTGATAGTTTAACGACTTAATATTTACCATAACACGTCCAAAATAGAACGTTATTAGATTAATCTGCATGCACTTTACTTTACCAGTCACACCTGATATGAACGTATCACCTTTACTCCAATCCTTTGATTCCAGTTAAATCAAGGAATATCTTGGACAATAAAATTACTTTTACGGTACATTAAACTCGAAATAGTTTCGAAGCTTTGATATCTGTTGAGTGCATTTGGTGTTAATTAATTTTTATATAACTGACATTTTCAATTTTGAGTTTAGGTGAGATATAGTAATAATCAATAATGAATTGGAATGGGTAATTTGACAGATGTTAATGGAAGGCTGGAATTGTAAATCAGACGAACTGTATGATGATCTCTTATGTCCAGAGGGATCGTCAGGAAATCTAATTTTATAATTAGAATTTTTAGAATTAAGTTTTAGAATTTTTGAAAATTTTACTAGGGTATTTATTTTTCACCTACAGGGAAGTCAGATCCCTGGTTAAAAGATCTTTGTTATCAAAATAGTTACCTGAAATGAATTTGTTAAATTAAAATAATACTAAGAGAAAATGTCAAGTTCCAAAATAATATTAAGCAAATAATGTTTAGATAAATAATAAAATGATAATGATAATGTTAAGCAAAATGTCAAGTTCCGAATTACAATATTAGTGATAAATAGATTAACAGACAAATTTTGAAGGGATTCAACATTTTTGATGAAACAAATACAATTGTTAACTGAATTTACAGTGGCTTCAAAGTGATTTATGTTCCAATTGGAATTACGTTGTAATTTCAAATTCAAATCAAACTTTTATTGTTAACCAAATGGATGTTCTAATAGTTCGATATTTTCAACCAGCAATATTGGTAATATTTCATTTGAGTTGTTTAGGATAATATGCATTTTATGACACGATATTATATTTTTAGCCAGTAGAAAATTAAGTAAGTCACTAGAACTTCATTCTCTTCCAAACTTATGTCAGATATTTGATTAAAGAGACATTACTGTTTGTTTGCAGTGGTTCTAATGTTTTACCAGTTTTTATATTTTCAGTTATTAGTTGTTTTCTACTACAAATGAATTAAGACGCCGGAATCGTTTGACGTAAACATTTAAATGGAAGCATTTCGACAGCACTCCATAGACATGTATAAGTATATTAATATAGTTTGGTCTTATCTCGTATACCTCTGTTTCTCCGTTGGACAGCAGTTCATGAGCTAAGACATCATCAACAACTCTATATTAACTTAGAATATATTTAAGTTTTAGCGATACTGAATCTGTTAAATAATACATAAACAGATCTGTATAAAAACTTTTGGTCTTACAATCTATAATTCACCTGGCTGTCACATCCAAAAATGACACATAAATGTCACCTTTATGTCACATAAGCTCATGGAATAAAAAATAAGTTTGATGGAGAAGAATAAAAAACCTGATTACAAGTCAATCATCACATATCACTACAATTACACTAGTTTGACTAACAGTCATGGCCAACTCTAGGAGGGACATGAATAATAGTCCTACACATTCAAGGTATCTCGCATTTATTTAAAAATATTCCTTTATGCCCACACAATTGAACATAACTTCTTTTCAATTTCGTGACAGTTACTTTTAACTCAGAAATTTTCAATTCTGAAATTTTTAGTATTAATTGAAAATTTGTAAATGGCATAATTACTTCTCACCTCGCCTATCCAGCCGTAATTCATTATCTATAGCAGTTACAGTGTTTCATTCTTGAGAAACATTTATCAAAATAATATGACAGGAAAATTAAAAAACTACTATTTCTACTCGTTTCCAGATTAAAGTTTCAAAGCGTTTTATGTAAGTAAATCAATGATCAAGTTACGTGGTTTTTACAGCAAATAAAGATAATTTGTTTGTGATTTGGTTAGCTTGGAACTTAAACTACTTGATATATATCATACATTTTATAATTGGAATGGAGTGTTGAAACTATAATTTTTTAAAAGAAATATTCTCAGTCAATATTTCAGATCTATTTCCTGGTGAGTAGTATTTGATTTAAATAATGTGTATTGTTACTGTACTGTTGTACTGTTTTTTGTTGTACTGTTTTTGTCAAAGGACTCTTGAAATTAATGACGATTATTTTATCAAAATCTCTGGAGCTCACTCTGTAGAATGGACGCTGTGGATTGAAGATGAGAAATCATTATCACCTTGCTAGATTTCATGATAGTGTACTCTAGCGCCCCCTCCATCAACAAAACAATTACCTCACAGCCACCTTCCTATGTAAATGAAATCTTTTGTTTCTTTTTCCCGACGAATTGAAAACGGAGAGAATAAAAAAAAAGATGCTAGGTGGGAAAGGGTTTGGAATTAAGAGGCTCGATGTGAAGGAGGACGTAGAGGAGGCTCGTAAATCACGTATGAGTATCAACTATCTCATCTAGCGCCGGCCTTCTGCTTGTATTGATTGAAACCACACCTGAGTCTACGGACACAACAGCATGCCAACTCTAGCTGGAGGTCTCACAATGTCACTCCTTTTCTTCACACTTACGGTCTGGAAAAAAGGGAATATTAATAATTCCTCAAGATAACTAAACGGTATAAAGATTCTTCTTCACACCGCTTATTTCACGTCTTTATATATTAGTTATTTCTGTTCTTTGATCGTTGTTTTCATTAAGTTTCATTAATTTTGGCATTCTTCATATAGAATAAACTTTACTTGATTACAGTGTACTTTCTAATTGTAGCTGAAACAGAGTATTTTTTATGGGACTTTTTGAAATAACTAACTAAAAATTGATGCATCTTTTATATTCTGTTATGATTAGCGATTTTAACACCTATAAAATGTTAACTGTAACCTATAACTTTTAGTAGTAGTGCCTAGTGTAGTAAGCACGACAGTATTCCACAAACTCTACAAACTACTTGGATGGATTGAAGTAAATCCTATATTTCAGACGTTGATAGGCTAATATAAAGACATGTTAATTCGATCCCATAGAAATTCACTTAAGCTAAAACATCTAAAGGAGATCACTTTCTGTTCAACATGCCTCAAAAAGAATGTCGGTTCTACCTATAGACGAGCTCGTGATTGACCGATGATACCTTCAAGTAGTTATATATTACCAAATTAAATAAAGAACATTTTTTTTTATTTGTGTACCAGAGGCTATACTAAAACGACTGCTGGCGTAAGTCAATAGAATTTTTTTCCCCTATGCTTCGTGAAACATATAAATCGTCTCCTAGTTGGTGTTATCTCCTAATAGTTGAAGGGTAATCATTAGGAGGGTCTTTAGAAGCTTCCCAGTTGGCTGAATGTTTTTATATCAGATCTAGAAGATCAGTTAGAAGCCGGTAAAGTTTTTTTCGTCTGGCGGAGACGCCACTTAATTGTCGATGGATGGCGGGTGATTGCGATACGACGCGGGATAAGCCACTGCTTCACCGGTGACTCCCACATCTGTCCAATCACTCTGCTTGTGCGCCAACACCTCGGGTCACCACCGCCAATCCAAACCTCAACTTCATCATTAACAGATATAAGCTGAAAAAAAAATAGCAAAACCCAATAAGAAATCTACTGAAAGATATTATTATTTTTTCTGGTAACACCTGTAAAACATTCAAAAACAATCATATATAATGTTTGAGAGTTTTAGTTCTATCGTGTAAACTTAGGATATTAATTATTCAGTCTCAAAATGAATCAACCATACTCAAAACTTATTTGGAAAAATAGTCTAAAACTATGATAAATATATAATATCCTAAAACGAACTACTAAAGCAAAACAAAAATATAAATAACATTTGGTACTGAAACAGACCTTCGTTCAATCTACCATGTTCTTCTCCCCTACGCTCTCATCTATGTAAATAGGAATCAAATCAACCAAAGCTGTTGTCTTTTTTACGCCAGTTTGACTTCTACTAAGTTGAACTTTTGTGAAAATTATCTTAGGGCTGTCGTTGACAGCACAGCAACCTGCTTATGGTATCATGCGGAATCATAGGGCCTCAATTTTAATAATGTTTCTGTCTACAGCTCTTAAGTGTAGATCACTCTAGATTATTTTGTTACTTACTTTCTTACACAGTAGTTGTGAAAAAAGTTTATTTTAAATCACAACTTCACTCTAGAACTTGTGCCAATTGACAAATATGGTATATATTGACAAAAATTCTGTGATTTTTGGGTGATACTAAATTATGGAAAAGTTTCAATATGATACATTATGTCTATAAGAGTACTAATTTTACCTTCTGCTGTTCTATTGGTTCCAGGAACTTTAAGTTACATATTTAATAAAGTTTGAATATTGGAGAGAAAAATCTTTTTATTAAAACAAAACTATTATGTTCTAGGTGTATAATTTGCTATAACAAGAATTAATGTCCAGTAAAATTGACTTACGTAGGTAGCCATATTAAAATAAACTAAGAATTGTACTAATCTATATGCCCAAATATGCTATAGGTAATACTAGATGTGGGGCATAACTAACTCTCACGATCTATTTGTCTGGACGATGACCGGCGTGGACATAGCAACCTTACATAATTAATATAGCAAAGTATTAAATTGATTAACAATTTATTTAAAATACATTTACCACCAAGTTCAAATAATACAATTACACGATATTCACAGTGAAAGAAATTAAGTAATTAACTTGATAATCAGCGACTGTTGATTGGAATAAGCTTCAAGCTAAACCACTCCAGATTTTTTATTTTCATAATTAAAAATTATTCTTAACATTCTCTCGTGTATCGTAGTTGCACCTGTATCCGACGTTATCGATTTCTGATTTAACTTATTCAGCAATTACATCACAATAGTTGTCATATAAAATAGTATAGTGGAAAAAGTGACAGCTAAATAAAGCAATTTGTCTAAATCAATGCTCTAGATATGAATTCAAACAGCTAATTTAAAATGGGATAAAATCAGAGTGAAAGAACTAGGCTCTTGTTCAGTCAATACACTCTATTGAAATATTATACATTTCTGTTTGCTATCTACAACTGAAAAGGTTAGATCTCTTAATGTCTTCACTTGGACTTCGTCACGGTCCATTTCCATAATGACATTATTCAGTTGGACAATCTTAGTTGATGTTATCGAACAATAACTGCGTCCTCTCTGGTTGACAATGTACTTGCTCCAGCATTTCTTTGATGACTTTCTTCCTCTTTTTTGGGGGAGGTGGAGGCTCTATATCGATTCAAATAAACTCTACGTCTAAATGAAAATTTCATTACATGCTTGCTAGCAAAAAATAATAAGTGTAATACTTATCATTCAATTGAATAAGCATTTCGTCACAAAGGTATTAGAAAGTATGAAGCCTCTTTCATGTACACATTTACCCAGCACCAGATCCTTTCCAAGTAAAATAATCAGTAGAAAACCGTTTTTATAAAACAGACTAGCGACCAATAAACATAGCTCAGTACTTAATTATGTTTGGAGCTACAAATGTCAAAGTTTATTTTTAAACATGGAATTTATCTATTATTTGTTGAAATCAAACTCTTGTCGGGCGTAGACACCTGATTCCTATATGCCTGTCCGAGGTATCCTCACCGCAAGAGTGAACTACAGGTTACTCTTATCGCGTAGACAGGATAACAAGTGGAAGGTTTTGTGGCAACTGACCTTACATGTAGCCAAAGCAGGTCCAGTAGGACCTAGGTCTGTAGCTCTACTTAAGTGCTCTTAAAAAACTGTCAGTACGACGGGATCAGAGATCACATGCGGGATTCCTTTCGTTTTCCGCATGACTTACTGTTAGTGAAGAACTCGTGGTGGCTGTGGCTGCTCACCTATGAAGGTTAGAGTCTCTAGGGTGTCACTGTATGAAAAGCAGTACCTTCTCGGGAGGTTGCTCAAGCTAGATAGAAATAAGAAAGAGTTAGACCCTCGGAACTACCATTGGGTACGATCTACAAGTTGGCAGGTAGATTTGAAAACTGGTACTCACTCAGCTTAGGCCTGGTCCTGGGTTAAAGAGACGACTAAATACTTACGGATATGACGGAAGTCTTTATACTGACGATGTGTATGAGTTGGACACCTGTTGAGTCAAACTAGAAAATTGTAAATTGAAACAGTTATTAGGACGATAGGTAGAATTACAATTCCACATTGTTAGTCATAACTTAGAGTTCTCGATGTGGAGTTCAAGACTAGTCTAATTATGAAGATTTAGGCATTTTATACTGTTCAAATACAAAGCAATGGAATAAATCGGAGCCTCTTATATTTTCAATAGAAAAATCAAAAATGGAGAGAAGATCAAAGTCAAAATAAAGTTTAAGCTTTTTTTATTTCTTTCTTGTAATTTAATAGTTGAAAGAACTGATTGTAAAATTGTTGGATAAACTCAGTTTGTTCTTGTTGTTATTACTAGCTACGCTAGCGCCGAAGACACCATGGACAAGAGTTAACGTATTCTCCGGCGTATCGGTCCATCTTGATTTACAGCACCTCAATGACTGGACGCACCCTCCTCAAGTCCCCATTCCATATTCCACTAATCCTCCTTCCACTACTTGAACGATCCTTTCCAAGCCAAGTCATCTTCTTTATTAGTTCAACAATTGACCATTAATGGAAATCTTGACTTTCACCAAGTGTGGTAAATCAAATAAAAAGTTAATACGAAAATTATCTAAAAGCTTTTATCTAGTAAATTCAATACATTAATCAAAATGGATAATGCAATTGGTTAAGTAAGCAATGTCATTTGGCAAGAACCGCCTACGCATTCTGTTAATCGATCCACTCTACAGCCAGCTGGTGCTGTATTAATTTACTGCCCTCCCTCCGTAGATCGCACTTTATTTTCGATGTCGTTCTTACTTACTACACAAGTTTTACTAATAAACAACCTTATCGCCTTCGCAAGACTAATGTTTTCTTAACAAACTTTCAATCTGTTTCTTAATAAAGGAAAAAACACTGTTCTCTCTGTTTCAGAATACCATCGTTACAGTTTCCTAATTCAGCGAGTAATTACTATAGAAAGTATTAGTAATGAGTTTATTAACGCATGGAAAATTATAGCTACCAATGATATATTTTTGATTAATTTAGAAAGCTATTGTTTTAAAGTGATATGAGAAACATTGCGTACCCGAGAAGAATAGCTGGATAACAGGAAAGATACTTACATGCATGTATGGTTTAGGGCTGTAACTAATTAGCAAAACCAGATGGTAGATATCTACTTTGTAAAAGGAAAGAAGAGTTGGGGGAAGTAGTCATTTCTTCAGACATAACTTTTGCAAATATAATAAAGTTAGAAAAAAGAGTGCACCTTCTCCTCTGGAAGGTCGCTATCACCATGCTTTTATAGACAAACTCCTCCAAAGAATATATTCAAGTTGCTGTTTTCCATCACTCCAGACTTTCCCTTTAGTAAGTCACTAATCCATGAACGTTTTTTTAACATTTATTTCAATTAGTTCAGATGGTTAGTTCATTAATAGACCTAACTTTACCTTCACTTAGGATTTTTTACATTGTATACGTTTGAGGTTTATGTTCAGTCCAAGAAAAAACCACCTGGAGTGGTTTCAACGAGAAATGCTATAAGTAACGCATCATTTGACTTCATTAATTTATTTTTTTGTGACATGACTGAAAGAATTATTTCAATTAAGATGAAAACATATTGACTGGTTTAACTCTTAAAGCACTGTCAAAAATTTGATGAAAAAATCAATTTCTCTCCACCAATTCCAACACAGAATAAATTTTTAACATCATTTAAAAATTTTGGTTGAATGTTTTAAGTAGAAGTTGAAAAACTGGGATTCTTGCTTAAAACAGTGGAATATAGTAATTTTCTATATTTTGAAGAATGCTTCAAATGACAACAGCATGATATCAAAGTATTTCTTAAAACTAAAATAGGAAACAAGAGTAAACAATGATTTCGAACTGGTTACAAAAAGTAAATTATTAAAATCAGCGTGTTCTCTGGAGGAAGAAAAATAACAATGGTCCTAATAATATTTAAATACGATGTACTCATGAGTTTTATATAGTATCAAGACCCACTTTTATGTATCATGTATACAGGAATTATATTTACAGTATTTACAGGAATTATGACATCATTCCTGCCGACCTCTCGTTTTCTATAAAGTATGGAAGGATAGAGTTATATCTCTAATTGCATCCACTAAAAGCTCATAAGTTTATCCCTGGTATAAAAAAAAATATGTTATTATTATTATGATATATGTGACCTTTTATAATCAGTTAGAATGGAGAAATACACAAAAACTATAAAGTTCTTGTCCTAAACTAGTAATTTTTACATGTAAAATTTAATATTGATTTGCAAACTTTCTTTAAATTGTTTACAACATTTTTAGATACAGTAATATGCAATGAACTGAATGAACACAAATAAAGGTATCAAAATCATTCTAAAGAGTAATTTAGATTATTTAACATGTAAACAAAAGATTTTTTCATCATTAATACCATAAAAGTATAAATATTGTCAATAGTATATTACACACGGATACAAAGTTGCATTTCTATCTGTGTCGTTGGCATAATTTACATTTCTAGAAAAACTATTATCCTTACAGAAGAACTTCCCAAAACTTGATATTTTTCTGAATTCGATAAAATTTGAACCAATCAGTTAGACACCAGTCAAGCAAGATTTCTAACTTTCAACTTGCTTAGGAGATTTAAGAACCTATAATGGGGAGCGGGACTTTAGCCCAAAATAGCAGTCATTATTTTAAAAGGCAAAACCATCAAAGGATTTTTATCATTATAGGCATAATGATTCTAGCCACATTAAAATCAATCAATTACTTAACTTGATTATCCATGAGTTTGATAATAAGGTTCTTTAGAGCAAAATTTTGTAGAGATGACTCTAGATTTTTATTGCTAGTTACCATCATTAAGTAAGGGTATAATTACTGAGTTCTTGGAAGTTAAGAGGACATTTTGTTCTTACCTTAGGCGAAAATGTGAACTCTTGAAGGAATAATATTAATACTTCTTACCGGCAATAATGTTAGCATAAATTTTGAAAAACCAAACATAAAATTAACAATTTATAATAAAACGAGTTTGATGATTTTTAACATTATTATGTACGATAATACATCATTTCATTGCATTAAAGGTTGTATTTAAGCAATTTTTTTGAGCATTTGAAAATAATTTGTAAAAAAAAATAAGTTAATAGGACATAAAAAGAAGCAAAATAACCTTTTAAAATACTGGTTAAAATTATCTGATTAAAATGTTTAAATCAGAACTTAACTTCAATCGTTGCAGCATAAAAATGCTTACAAGTTATACTGGGTACATAAAGGAGTGATTTCCTTAGCCATTTATTAAAATGAGCTTGGATTTACGAAAAGAAGGAAGGGAATGCACATTAACACTTTTACTTCAACTGTCTGCTCTAGGTTCTAAATTGCCATGGAGAATGTGGAAACTAAGTGAGTGATTTTACGTTCAGTGGTCTAAGAAAAGTAAGCTTTAATCCTCATCACAATATCACTGATAAATATAAAAGAAGTTGTTATAATACCAATGAACAGCCGTTTAACACAGTACATAATGCGCAAGTGAGGAACAAAGGTCTTAATGAGTACATAACTACTAATTGAATAAGAATACTATCACTGGTATTATATTGAACCATTATGAAAATCAAAGGGGTCTACGGTACGTGATTAGTGGACTATGCCAAAATTATATTCAATATCCATAATGTATTAAGGAAAAACATAAAGTAGTGTAACGAAATAAGTGTCAGAATATTCAAATATTAACACAATATTAGCTTATTATAGTTCAAGTATTTTAAAAGGTTATTTTGCTCCTTTTTATGTCAATTAAACTTCGTTTTTTTTTACAAATTATTTGTAAAATTTTAATAAAAATACATTGCTTTTCTGGGATTAGAAATATCTTTGTATGGTTATATTTTTTATTTACCTACAATAAACTGTTTCCTAATCTTTATATGAGCATAATTATATTTTTGAAGTCATATGGTTTCTGCGATGATAAGATATCCCTGGAAGGGGTCCATAAAGAAACAAACGTTGAGAAGCCCTGCTCTAAGTAATAACTTGAACATTTTGGAGGTTGTAGAGAATAGTGGATGATCCCTGCTCCCAATGTGAAGCAGCCTAGAGACTACTTGGTCGAGGATCAACATGAACCCCATTCCTCTCTTTAATCAATGAAAGGAAACGTCGGATTAAAAGGAATGAAGGAAGAAACGACAAATGATGGTGCATTCAACTCAAGAACTTATGTTTCTAATTCAGTCAGTGGAATAGTCTCCCAACAAATAGGAATCTATTTTGAATAATCGAACCTACAGGTTTTCAGAAAGAATGCAGCATCACTTTGAAGAAAAGCCGTGTTTATATAGACAGCTTTGAGTGTAAGAGTTCTAAATTATCTGGAAATTGAAGACAAGCCATTATTGTCCAGGGGAAACCTTGAACTGACAGACAGGCTATCTTGTTTAGCAAATGCATGACTCTTTTTATAACTAGAACCATTAGAAATGCATAGTAGTTAGTACCATTACAGAGATTTTATAAATAAATTTACAGTGTCTTGGTGCCAACCCAATCAACAAAACCTTGGCAACGATGACTTAGACACTTTTTGGCTCCTAATAATGATTGACTAACCTAGTCTATGAGACAAGCCCAAGAGAACTGGACTTATATTGGCAATGCTCCCAGGTCAGCCACCGCAAGAATTTCAACCAGATCTAACCTTGCTTCCCGTCAACGGTGAAATCTCTCCCTTTTATAGAAAGTGTTTCTGTTATGATCATTTCTGGGTAAATATAAGGGGCATTTAAGTTAAAGTATGGGAACACTAGAGAAAGAATATACGGTTCTTTAATTCTTACATTTCAATATTGTTTTTCATCCCTCAGACTTATAATATTTACTAATCAAATTCGTTTCAATTGCTGGCACATTTAGTTGATATTTCACTTTACTTCCTCATCATATTCCACTAAATTTTCCTCTTCTTTGGTTTTATGAGTTATTTCTATTCAATTGTCAGATACTCCTATCTTCACTTACTCCTAGTTTATTTTTCTTACTTGACATGAACCGGGCAAGCGTGTCACAACACTGTTGGTCTCCAACTGTCGCTTCGCAAGTGCGCTTGGAGTCCCTATGTCAACAGTCCTGATGACGGTTCAACTAAAAATTAGAGACTATAAGTGTGTCCTTATCTTTATTTTGTGTCTATACTTTACTGTGAAACATATATATATAAAGGTATTGTTTTGTTGACCACAATATCTTATATGAATATAAGAAATGCTTCATTGAATTATATTCCTGTATTCATTCTAGTTCTTTTTCTAGTAAAGTTTTCTGTACTTCTTAAGTTATTTTTCCATCTATCAGATACAATGAATAATAATGCACCAAACGATTTATTACTTAGTTCTATTATTCTAATCCAATAGTAGAAACAATGTTACTGACATATATATTTTAAATTGTATTTCCAACGTTTCAGTCAACTTTGGCCATCTTTAGAGAGATTACAAATTAATAATGATTAAAAAACTAACAATAAATACCATAACAATTAAAATTACTAACTACATTGAAACAGTAAGGCATTAATTACATTGAGTATACCTGGGAGGTTACACAGCCTTGGATGGTTCTAATATTTCAGATTTTACATTAGGATTCCTTAGTTACTTGAAGGCACTAAAAACAATGAACCCCTTGCTTAATCTGGGTTATTGCTTTGTTGGTTTCCTGCATGCAGTTCCTGCAGTGAGGCAGCTGCAGCAATGTCGTTCGCTATCCCCTCATATGCTTGCTTTCAGGTTACTAAACACTGCACCATCATTCCTTAATGTTAGCTGACCAGATCAGCTCCTCTTATTGGATGGCACCCAATAAGAGTAATAGGTCTACTCTACTATACTGTAATTAAAGAGTATCTCAACCTGTATCTCAACCACGTGGCCCACCGTATTGTCTCTTCTCGACAAGATTGCTAAACAATATGCTTTTACAACTTTTTAATTCATTATACTATTTAGTTGAAATTATAATTATATAAATTATACTTAATTTAAAAAATGTATTTTAAAAATTATTTTCATATTCATATAAGGTGAGCAGCTATACATATATGACAAAAAACCAGGATCTTTCAATAGTAACAGTCGGTCTTCGTCAGAGTCAAATCTCAACTAACTAAAATTAATAGTATACAAAATATAAACCTAGTCATTTTATATACAAAATACTCTTTTAATACAGAATATACTTTTAATATATTAATTTTAATATAAAAAATTAATTTATTTTAATATATTAATTTAATATATTCATATACTTTTAATACAGAATACAGTATACAAAATTAACTCCACCACTTCAATATATAACCAATGTTATATATTGAATTATTAACCAATATATAACATTGGTTAATACAATGATTTTAACATTAAATAGACTAAAATATATTTTATATTAGTATTATTATTTTAAATAGACACTAAACATTAATT
Organism: Hermatobates lingyangjiaoensis; assembly: GCA_026182355.1. Lineage (NCBI taxonomy): Eukaryota > Metazoa > Arthropoda > Insecta > Hemiptera > Hermatobatidae > Hermatobates > Hermatobates lingyangjiaoensis. Next base: position 7,811,756 of record JAPFBL010000015.1, read on the forward strand.
AATTATTAAGATGTTACAGTAGTATTTTGCCCGGTTTTTTTATCTTTATTTCTACTTTACAATAAGGAAGGTATAAAAATTTTTAAATAATAAAAATCATTAAAATTCTATGTGATGATTCGCTTATGACAAATTTACAAGTTTTGAGTTCCCATGAGTACATTTTTTACTCTTTTAATGAATTTAAATTTTTCTGACTAAATATAAATATTTTTAAGTTTAAAAGTCTCCACTTTTCTTGATTCGTCAATGTAAAAGGAGATTGGTACATTTGCAGTAATAATTTAAAAGAATAGTTAGTGCAAGTATTAGATTTACAACGGTTACGAATACTAAAAATGTTCTCAGGGAAGTGTTCTACCGATCCAATTCTTGTGATTAGTTGTGGATTACCTATTGCAGCGTTCTCAAAGTATGGGCCGCGGCCCACTGGTGGGCCGCAAGATTTTTTTGGTGGGCCGGGAGCTCACGAGCCAATAATAATATAATTATTATTTTAACAATCGTGAAAATAGTTTTAAAATAAATTATTTTCATGTAGCTAATACTAATAATAATTGTTTTTGAAATACCTTAACATTTATGGTAAATTAATATTTAAATATTTAAAAAAAATTATAAGTACTATAATTTTTTGTTATGCAATAAAATAGTATTATTTAAGCTCTGATTTCGCTGACTCGGAAACTCGTTTTTCTAACCCCAGTATTTTATTCTACTTAAGCAACACTGATTACCAAACGTCAAATGTCAAACGATTATCAAATGTCAAACATTTATTTACAGTGAAAAGTGTAATTATTAATTTTTAAATATTTTAACTTTTTATATATAAATTAAAGATTTTTTAGGGATAACATCATGGAACTTTGGCTAAAGACTGGAAGCTTAAAACGGAAATATAGTTCTGAAGAAATTGAGGATTGTACGAGCACAATAAGTACTCAGATTTTCGAGAACAGCAAAGAAGAATTTTGCCAAACAAATATTTCAATAAATAGTGACCAAGAATGCAATGGCAGCAAAATAAGAAAACAACCAAAAAAAGTAAAAAGAAAGTACAATGCTGAATTTTTGAAATTGAGGTTTTCCTGGGTAGGAGATGAAGAAGATCCCAGTCCGCACTGTGTTTTGTGTCACCAAATTCTATCGAATGAAGTTATGAAATTCTCTAAATTAAAACGTCATTTTGAATATTATATTGAAAAGCCTTTGGAATTTTTCCAGGAGAAATGCAAACAGTTGAAAAACAGTAAGAATTTAATGCATTTCACTGCTACTGGTGGAGAAAATTCCAAAGCAACAGAAGCTTCATACAAAGTTGCTTTATTGGTTGCCAAGTGTGCCAAAAATCATACTGTGGCAGAAAATTTGATAAAACCGGCTACAAAAATCATGGTAAATATTATGCTTGGTGAAAAAGCAGAAAAGGTTATCACGAAAGTTCCCCTGTCTAATGACACAATTAGGCGTCGCATATCAAGCATGGCAGAAAATGTGAAATTTCAACTGCTATCGCGCTTACAAAAGTGTACATACTTTTCGCTTCAACTTGATGAGTCCACGGATTTAGTTGGCGAAGCTCATCTCCTGGCTTATATCAGGTATGATTATTTAGAACAGGTTAATGATGAATTTTTATTTTGTAAAACTTTACCAAATAGAACTACAGGAGAAGAAATTTTTAAAACGTTAAATGAGTTCCTGATAAATAATAAGATTGATTGGACACGATGTGTCGGACTTTGCAAAAATAGAGATATGGCAAAAACGCTTGGACAACCAAGACTTTGAAACTTTTACTACATTGAATGATTTCTTAATCACTTCCGGCGAAAAATTGTCTGATGAAATAATCAAGTGTTTCAAAGAGCACTTACGAGGCCTTGGTAATGAATTAAAAAAATATTTTCCAGAACCAAAAGCTGATTTTGAGTGGATAAGAAATCCTTTCACATGTATAGAAACCATAAAAAATTTCGAAAGAATTATGTCGCCGAAAGAAGTAGATAATCTTATCGAACTTGCTTCAAACAGTTCATTGAAATTCGTTTTTATGCAGAAAAAATTGATGGATTTCTGGTTCCATGTATAGACGGAATATCCTGATCTTACTAAAGCAGCTTTGAAATACTTAATGCCGTTTTCGACAACGTACTCTTGTGAACTCGGTTTTTCTACGCTTGTGAATTTAAAAACAAAGCTCAGAAATCGGTTAGATGTAGAAGCGGATATCAGATTAAAACTAAGCAACATTGAACCAGATATAAAATTACTAGTTAATGAAAATAAGCAGCGCCATTCTTCACATTAGATAAAAATGGAAAATAGTTTTCATGCAATTAATTATGAGCTTTATTTTTTTTTATTTATTTTGTTATTTATTAGTATTTTTAATTTTTGTACTTTTTGTTGTTTTGTTTTGTATATTGTGTTTTTGTTTTGTTTTAATTTCGTTGTTTTGTTTATTAATTTTTGTTGAAATGAAGTTGCTTAAAAAAATTAAGTTCCTTAAAATAAAAAATTTACTAAAATAAATAATGTTTAGTTATGTATTGTTTATTTTTGTTTATATTTATATATATTACATATCTCTTTGCTAATAACTAAGGGCCAATAAATTATGGTGGGCCGTTTAATACATTCTGAAAAGCCAAGTGGGCCTCGCCCGAAAAACTTTGAGAAACACTGACCTATTGAATACTCTATATAATTTCCATTGTGATGTGGAATATTATAACTTTTAATAGAAGAAGAGTAATGTATGATGCTGCGCCTCTCAGATGATGCATCAAATGATGAAATTAATGATTTTCATCAAATGATCTTTTTTATAATTAGCATGATAAAAATTGTAATAATTAATAACAAAAAATTACATTGCAAATAACAATATTTAAAATAAAATAACTCTAATGGTAAAAAAATTAGTGAAATAATTAATTATAAAGTTTACAGCTAATTTGTTATGATCTTTTATCTCAAAAATGACAGGCATGACTAATTTAGAATTTAGCCAACTACCCATGTTCTACTCCACCCGGTGATAATCTTTCAGCAGATATCCCTAGACCTTTTCACAGGATTAATGGCATGATTAATGTGTTTAATCACGGCAGTGTTTAAAACTATACTTCAATGCGCGTTACGAGTCTAACTGATTCATTCCGGTTTCTGCTAGTTTCATGATTGCCAATTTAAATTGCTGAAATATTGGATTTTTAAATTATTAATAATGTTACCTATTACTTTTCATTATTGAACCACTTTTTTCAATAGCAACATGTTGGTTCATAATTCTGAACAAATATAGCAGTAATATGTTAGTCATAATTAGCAGTGTTCAGGAACCGCCTTAAAGTCAATCAATTCGTATATTTATTATTCATCGTTTGTATTAATGGGTTTAATTGCAATAAAGTTGAGTGTAGACCATGCTTTTATCCCTTGTGTCATGAAGGATAGAACTCTAATCCTGTTCACAATAGGGTATTTAAATCGTATTTGAAAGAGTAATACCAACTCTAATGGTATTTATTAACAGTGAATTAAGGAAGCACATTTGGTCAAATATAACTTATGTGTTCGGTTGATCTTTCAGTGTATTTTTGAAATTTTTACGGAAGAATTGAAAATGAACAGCAAGATTTTCTAGGAGACTGTGCACTATATATATTTTAAACAATTGTAAGTTTATGAAAAATACATCTACGGACAGTAGAAAATCTATACAGAATATAAATAAATCTTTTCTGGAAACAATAATAGGTAGGTGGAATTGTGTGTAAGTTTTCATTTTCTATTGGGTTAGTTTTGGTTTTGACGTGCGGTTATTGACACAGAGGTGAGGGATGAGGAAGCCGTTTGCGGTTGTTGTGTTTGTGCCATAGTGGAGGGTGGGAGGCAGATGCAGGTCGGCCGGTGGACAGTGGCCGCCCTTGACTAATGGCCCGCAACGTGTCCACTGGCTGTCAGACCAGACCACCCTGCCAGTACCGTTTCTCTCCACCACTGCACCATAAGACTCCCACCTTATCTCTGATTTACCGCCTCCTCCTCACTCTCACACCGCCTTCACACCATTACTTTGAGGTATAAATCTCACTTTCAGCATCGTATTACACCAGTTATTAGCGGCTGTGGAGAAAAGCCTCCTGCAGGGCGTGACCTCTCCAGTTCAAACACCTGCTGGGCGGCCACATCTCTGCCCTCATCCAAGACCACTGCACTGTCTCCCAGTACCGAAAACAAACATTTCATCAATACCATTCAATCTTTCTGTAATGAAATGAGCAGCATAGACAGATTACTCAATGAACTATAAATGATATGAATCCAAATATTTATTATTTACAAGTTATTATTCGAGGAATGTTAATTTCAATAATTTTTCTAACACGCAAAAATACGCTAAGAGGATTAAGAACCATGCTTTCTAAATCATACTTATTTAGGATTTAAGTATAATGACTGTACCTTTGCCGTTTATAACAGTACATCTGTTTTATTGGGTAATTATTACTGTCAGAAATAGAAAGTATAGTATATTATTAGTCTGAAAAATTCCTTTTCTGTGACATAAGTTTAAAGATTGTTTCGTAAGGTTTGGTTCACTCTCATCCTAACAGTTTAAATTATTATGGTTTAAACAATGTACACCTGTAGTTTGATTTGAAATATTTTAAATTTAATTTTTTTTAAAAAAACCACGTTAAATTAAGTTATCAAGTACATTGATTCGTTCAGGTTTAGGTCCATGTACCTTTACTGAGTACTGCTCCATTTGTTATTTTGTGGGCTAGGCTTTGACTAAAGGTGATCAGTTTAGATCAGGTGTGACTGGTGAAGTGAAATGCATCCAGATTAATCTAATAACGTTTTATTTTGGACGTAAATATTTATTTTATGGTAAATATTTAGTCGTTAAACAATCAGTGATACGTGATGATTACCTCACTTGTAATCAGGTTTTTTATCTTTTTGATCAAACTTGTTTTTTATTCCATGAGCTTATGTAGTTTGAAGCTGTAATGGTCAGAACTATGGATTTTTCGGAAATGGGTGATAAACGTCATAATCTTTACAAGTAGCCTCTTTGACGCCTAACTCACCCTTAAGGAATTAAGGATTTCACCCAAGAAGTGTAGAAAGCAAGGAAGCGCAGAGTTTAAGCAACATCGGGTGGAAATGTGTAAAGTGCTGATATGGGCAGATATTTTTACGAGTACCAAAATACAATTTATTGAAAGGTACAATATGGAATGCAGTCAATGGCGTGAATAGGTCACAGGGTGACTCAAAAGGACCTTTTCTGGCACCACAGTAGGGACTCTCTACATTGTGCAAAATGCTTCAGTGCAGAATTATTGTCACATTTAATGCTTCATTCCTCGGCTCCCAATAAATTTAGGACGTTCTTAAGGAACTCCTAATTTATGAGCACTAGTCTCTAGCATTGGTTATGTACTTTGTTTATCAGGTGTGTGGTGTTAAGTGAAGGTGGACGTCTGCTGGTTAAGAAGAAGTTGTTTTTTTTTGCACCCTTGTTTAATTGTCTTCCCTAGTTATATCAGACCAATCACTTCTTGTGTGATTGTGTTGAGAGTTGTTGTCACCTGTTTCTACCCTGACAGAGTTAGCACAATACTTCTAATTTGTTAAAACTTCTCTTTAGAAATAGGCTTTTTCCTTTGAGTAACAATCATGTGTTTATTTAGTCAAATAATACTATTGGTCTGCATTCTATTTTGTGTTGAATAGTTTCGCTGTTATTGCAGCTTGTATTGTGGATGTTGTTATTGTGTAGGTTGCCACGAATCTGTAGGAAGTACTTGTGTCCTATTCGCTTTCGTTACACTTGGTCTGTGTTGCATAAGCGTTCGTATGCTGTTAGATGAACTAATTGTTAGATATTCATGTCTGTGTTATGTCTTACATAAGGCTATCCATAAAAGGAATTGTAAGGCATACAGCTTTATATAATATGATACGAATTAAAAGCATTCATTTACCCATGCTTATTTAAGTTTTTTTAAAATTGAAAATGTAGTGATTTGTGTTACTTCGAACTATATTATTTTACAGATTTTGTCTTATTCTTTGTCTCTGAATTAAAAATTCAGAAAAATATCACTGCCAGTGTTTTGCACTTCTATAATAAAAGAAAACTTTCATTATTTTTCAAATTATATAAAAGAATAAATGAAGAAACAACTGTGACTCCACAGTTTTTATATAATTTATTTTACCACCTGACTCTAAAGATACAAGACGATAATTGTGCCTAGAATTATATGATAGTAAATTTGAATCCTATCTGTGATATCAAATGAAAATAACATTTTTGATGATTTATTTCGCTTTCATTAATTGTAAACTAATTGATGTGATAGTTTATAGAGTTATTTTTCTAACCTCTCGCTTGCCAGCTGTATCATAAGCACCTGGTTTGAATAAGTTTATGAAACTCGATCAACATGGTGCATTATTGGCCTACAGATTCAGTTATTCTAGAGAACGCTCTTTGTAATTTTTATGACTGATTTATTTATTTGTTCTTAAAATCATAAGGTTGAAATGTAAATTCTAAAAAAATGGATATTTGAACTGGAAAAAACGGACAAGTAAACAGTGTTAAATCTCAACTGTCATTAGGAGACAAAACAGAGATGAAAAGCAAAAGAACTGGTCTGTGTAAGTGTATATATATATATATATATATTATGTGTGTGTGTGTGTGTGTGTGTGTGTGTGTGTGTGATAGAGATTGGTAGGTGTATTTGTACTTATGTGCAGAAGGCACATTGCTATAAGACTTATTTTCTCTTCTGATTTCCTGATGTAGTAAACGTTGAGGAATATTGCACAAAGTTGATTAGCTGAAGATGGATGGGAACAGGCAGTTGGTAAAAGTCAACTGGAGCCGAGAGGAGTGACTGGAGTGTTACAGGGTGATTAGAGCAGTGGGCAGAGCCAGATCTGTAACCAAGGGCCGGTGACAGAGTGTGAATCCTAAACAGTGTTCTGTGTGGTCTGCTCAGTCAAACCACTTGCATGAATAATTAATATAAGGTCACCACAACACTAGTATTAATCTCTTGATATCTGTTACGTGCCACCCATTATCAAATTGCTATCATGAATATAATAAGTCATCCATTCTGTTTAGATAGTCTAAATACCAAACGCATGTCCCCCAGTGGCTTATTTACGAAGCTGCAATTTAAAAAGACATAGCTGGTAATAACAATGGTCGATAGTGCTTCTTCTTTAACCGTGAAGAAGAAAACTCTTATAACATGCTTTTAATACAATAGTCTTCATATTTTTCTTACCATATATTTTACTTGTTATTCAGTAATACAACAAATTAACAGTAACGAGATTAAATAATGTTTCACTTTCAATAAAAGACAGATATTCTGATGAAAATTGCCTTGCTATAAGTGACATAAGAAATTTAGCATTAGCTTTTGAAATAACTGTTCTAATGTTACTTATATGACTATTCAAAGTATCAATATATTACCTTCTTGCTTCTTTTGTTCTTTCAGTTTTTTAGTATTCTACTAGGCATTCGTTTCCCCATTTTTTTTTAGTTTTTCTATCTATTTTCCCCTTGATACTGTTTATAAAGTGAGTCACCTAATAAATCTGAAATTAAAGTTCCTGTCATTACAGTTATATATACCCAAAGCTACTTAATATATTCATATTTAATTACAAACTACTGTAAAATTGAATTATCCATCCAAATATTTCTAATTGTTGAAGCTAGAAGAATTATGTTCTAATTGATATTTAGGTTGTTGTTACTTTTCATATATTAAGGCTAGATATATAGTGTGATTGAAATTTTGTTTCCAGATCAAATCTTATAAACTGTTTTGAATTTTAGCTTTGGTTGATGAACTTTTGTCACTTTCAATTTGGTCTTTCATTTAAATCAAGGATGCTTTTACTTTATTTTACAGTTTTCTGTTTACTTTAGAATAATATCCAACCCAATCGGTCTAAATAATCTATTTACTGGAAATCATACTCGTATGTATGAATAGCATAATTTTTATGGTTAAATTAATTTGAATATTTTTTTGAAAAATGAAGACTATTTTCTGTAATTTTCCTCAAGTATTTTAATACTTTTAATGTAGCAATTACATTTTTAAAGCAATAATATTGCTATTAACGTTTGAGTTATATAATATAAAAGTTATTTGATCAATAAATAAATATAAAAGAAAAGAAGATAAAATGAGAGAGCTAGAAGGAGTGAGAGATGATGAGAAGACATGCAGTAGAAAAAGACTATAGTAGTAGGAGTCCACTTGACAGCACTTACTGTCTCCAACAGGCGACTTCTGCCACTCATTCAACCAAATTGGGAATAAAACAAGGATGCAGAGGTTAGATTCAAGTCTCAAAAACAGCTCGAACTTTAGCAATGTCAAATCTCGTAAAAGTAATAAATATGGAATTATAGTACAATATAATAATCACATAATCATAAGATTAATTAGCTAATATTATTGGACTCTGAAAATCTTATGGATTTTATCCACTTAGCTCTTGTTTGTATTATTCTAAAAGTCGCTGAAATAAGAGCTAGTATTGGCAAGGGTCAAGTGTCACCTAGCCGTCAAGTACAGCATGATGCTTGATAAACAGTGGACTGGCAAAGTGGCCCTTCACGGCTAGTCACTTAATAAGTCATATAGTTCAAAGTACAAATAACAATTTAGGCTGATCTTTCAGATGTAGCAGAAATAATTCTTATCGCTTTCATTCAACTGTCAACTAGTGATCCTTGAGGAATCAACTTTTCGAATAAGTTCTGTAGTAATACCGACATAATCGCGTTTGTGTCATAACAGTATGACAAACAGGGATGTAGAAAACTCACAAGCTAAACCCTCAGAGTAAGCTGTGCACTCTCCCCACTGACATAGCTAATCTGAAGAAGAAATATAGTTACAAATACAATCGCATTGGGGGAATCAGAAGAAAGAGAAGAAAAAACTCTTTAACTAGCTGGTGTACTGATGAACACATACGATATATATATATATATATATATATATATATAATATAAAGATTTCACATAAACACGTGAAATAACAATGAATGATCAAACCACACAGTTGGGTTTTTGACTCTGACGAAGACTGATGCTGAAAGATCTTAATTTTTTTTTTTACTTCTTAAGAAGTAAGAAAAAATTCTTACTTCTGCCTATGAAAAAGGTTTGAAATAAAACCGAAACGATGGCAACAAGAGTTTGATTTTTTATACTAGAAAATTGACCGAATCCCGATTGGAGAACACACTATATACATATATATATATACATACAAATTTCACATTTTTTCCATTTCATATTGAGGTTTGATCATTTATTATATATAATATTATCATGCATGAAACTGTCCAAAAAGGATAAAAAACGTTTTAGAGTAAACCATAGGTGCACAGTAAATAGAAAACACACTTACAGTCTCTAATTTTTTATTTGACCGTCGTTAGAAGAGAAGAGGTTAGAATAATTCGTTAGAATAAGACACAAAGTGCACTTGCAGAGAGGCTGTAGGATATATGGATATATTATTTATATACATATTGAATATATATATATATAATTATTAAGTGAAAAGGACACATCGAAACAACAACAAAAAATCACTTCCATATTTGAACGTTGTTGTCATTAGGAGAAAAAGTACTCTGCTGGCCTGGCAACAGGAACTAACCACGTAGTGTGTATAATTTGTAGTACATTTGATTTTTGGCATTGCTAGCTCACAAAAGATAAAATAATTAAAAGGACTGAATATAAAACACCATAAAATAAAAATATAATAAAGTAAAAAAATATGTAAAAAATACTAAAATAATAAATATTGAAATAAAGGCTTTTCTGAGTATTAAGTTAATGTGCTGAAACTTGATAATCTTCAATCAGAATTCATACTTCACTTTAATGGTGCGCAGCTGAAACAAGAGTTACGTAGAAATGAGCACATGACTATGAGACTATCGCATCGCACCATTTTAACAGCAGCTGCGAGCTCTGGCAAAGCCGAATTACCATTTACATTACCAAAAAAAAAAATTGTTCCACCAAAGGAAGATTTTTTGTTTTCATCTTTCTAATAGTTGAGGGGTTAATTGGAATGTTGTCAGAGGTCTGATTTGATAAAAAGTGTATTAGCTTGAAAGATCTTAACAGGGCAGATTTTAGAACACCTGGGAGCCAGCCTCAAAACAATGGCCTTGAATAAAGAAAACAGCAACTTCTTTAGAGTGCAGATGAGTCTTCCATGATTGTCACACCCTGTCAACTCATTCATAATCTGCCAGGACTGCTGATCGGCAAGCAGCTCACTTGATGCACTGATGCTTAATGTTTCGACTTATAGGCGCCACGTGTGTCCTAACTGTTAAAACCTGAATCAATGGACTAACATTCCCAATGTCTTCTTGTGAACAGCAAACTCAATTCTTTAACGAGTCATCTTTGAAGAAAATTCAAAGATAAGTGAATTTCGCAGCTTCAAACTACCACCTTGATAACGTGATAGCAGGTGAGTCTCTATAGCTTAGTTTGCAATATAGGGCCATAAAAAAACCTCTTTAATGTCTCTTGTGTTGATAGAAGTACTTTCTTACACCTCTTATTAGTGACCTTCCTTGAGAGTTCTTAGGAGTAATAGCCCACTACCAAGCACCGTTAGGAGCTTATTCCAAGCTCCATACAGTTTAAGAGAATTACAAGAGAACGTTATTTGAAATTATCATTTGAGATACCCACCTGTTGAAATTTTTATGATTGAAAAGGAATTTAGGGTCAGCATTCCAATGTACCTAATAATTTACAATCTTCATGATTGGGACATCCCCTTTTGGTTTTATTTCCTCGTATACATTGTCAGATCTATATTATTAAAGACACAACTTTTTCGTCAGAAAAGATCAACATTTTGCTCCTGATTTACTAATGATTAATTAATATTAATGATTTATTAATGATTTACTAATTCCTCTAAAATTAATGAGTATTTGTCATTTCCCAGTAATAGAAAATATTTTTTCTGCACTTTGTTTCCAGTACTCAACACTTTTTCTTTCACTTTTTGGAGAGCTCTCCTTATATTCATTTATGGAATGTGATCAAAGTTTCAAGCCCTATAGGATACAGATTTTGCGTTATTCGAATAACGTTGATTACTGCTTTCATAAATGGTATATAAAAGAACAGTATCTGGTTATATATTCTACATATATTTTTAATGCTTAATATGAAGATTAATTAAGTTCCACAGACATAAAAAAATCAAATTAATTAATAAAAATTTTAATGCACAATAACGTCAAAAAAGGACTTTGAGACCTCAAAACATGTAGATCTGTCGAAATTTCGGAATGGAATTTCTTCATGATTACTATACTTTACCGTAAGTAAAGTAGAAATCAAGTCAAAGCAATTAGATGTAGGAATCTTTACAAGTATATGAAGATAATGGATTGAGGAGTGTGCAATTTTCGAGAACATATTTATAGATGACTGATAGTAACTAAGTCACAGATAGGAAGACACTGCTCCACCAGATTCTTCTGTACTAATGGTAATATGTAATTCACTCTAATCCTGTAATGTTGCAATTCACCTAATGCTAATAGTTACTAATCAGAATATTTTTATATCTCTCATCGATAACAAAAGTAATTTAATATGTTATTCTATATTTATGAAATCACAGTTTATGATGAACAGAGGTTTCTTTAGACATTAGCTTACATTGGCAGACTAATAATATGTCTAAGAAATTGCTTATAATTACAAATATATATTTACGATGAGTGTTTTCAGAGGTCAAGTTAGGAGACATTGTCATTTTGACTCGAGGAATGTCTTTGTTTGCGTTGTCACCGTTTGTGTTGTGACCCTCCACAGCTCCACATGTTGTTTTCAATTCATTGCAATGACACAAGCCCAGCATGCCCCATTATCCTTTTGATAGAGATTGTCTGTTATTCAACAGTGCCAGTAGACGGCAAGTGGTTGTGTACTGAGTTGAAGTAGGAGCCTCTGGGGGTGCTAGTCACGAGCCTGAGCAGCAGGCACTCTTGACTCAGCCTTGGCCTGACAAGGCAAACAGCACGCGTCACGGACTGCTTTGTCTCACCACAAACGCCTTGTCACCTCTCACTAGCCATGTACTAGAACCATTCTTACAGAATCACTGCATGCTGAGACATATCCAAAATTCTGCGTCAACTAAGTATATTTGTGTAATTTAACACTTGTATATATGTTTATTCTGTAAAGAATTTGTTTTCATTCGGCTCACTCAGTTTTACTATCACTAAACTACGAGTAAATATCAAACTTCTGGACGATTAATTGGAACAAAATTGATTCTGGACTTATCACCTGGGTAATATCGATTTACCCATATTAAAATTACACCTGGACTTATAGACATTCCATTTGTTGATAAAGAGAGCAAATTAAGATGTGTATTCATGAAAGAAAGTATTCTCATGTCAATCATTTGCGAAATTTTTGAGGATAATCTGAATTATGAATGTTACTGGTAAATTATAATGGAAATTATTATGCAATAATGTGACTATCGTATAAATTTAATATGAAACTCTCTAGTAAAGTGTTATAAAACTCACATATATCCCATTTAATTATTTCATATGTTTGTTGTCTCTATATCCTTTTCATCTGTAATAAGAAACTTGAAATCATTATTCTAGGAAAAATTGACGTTATTATAACTAAAGTGAGGACCTGAGTCTCATCAGACCCACTGCGGCAATATCTGTCTTTTTGCGTTCCCATTTGAAGTTTTTTAAAATCAACTTTAGAGTTTAAGTTCTTTAGTAAACTTGGTATAGTTGTGAGAGAAATATTTCTCACTTTTCTTGGTTTCATGTAAGATTCGCTAAAAATATTTAATCTCCTAAAGACTATTGCCTCCCCATCACCTGGATGTGTTTAAAGAATTAAACATCATCTAGACCGATTCTGCCTTCTTTATATAATATTAATTGCACGTTTTAAAAGCCATGCTATAAAAAACAATGTACGGTTATATATTTTATACCTTTGTAATCCTTTCTTTGAAGATTAATTATTTTATCACAACTTTAGGTCAGATTGAATAAGCTTTTGGAACAAAATTAGACGTGGTTGTTTTGGGAGGTCAGGTTAGCTCAGTGGTTAACGTACTCGCCTCTAAACTGGTAGGTCCAGGGTTCGATACCCTCCTGGCCCTTGATTTATTCACATGGGAGGTGAATAAATCTGAGTACTTCGTCCCTCGGAGAGAACGTTAAGCCAGGTCCCGAGCCTATACGATATCAGGTCCCGGTTAATGATCCCTACTCTAAATACACTTGTGTTAGGCAAAATTTAGGACTCCCAGTGTAGAATCAATGATCAAACAAAATTTCCGTAAAGGGTTGACTTTTATAACCCACTAGGGGATCAGTTTAAACAATAAAAACAAATCCTTAAATAACTTCCAATGTCGGAATTAGTGGTCAATCTTGCTACGAGAAAAACTACTCAAATGATTTCATGATACTTGTGAGAGATAAAAAAATCTTTTGATAGAAATAAAGTAAGAAAACTTAAATTCACCTGGGTATACTTTATGAAAAACAAAAAGGATATCATTTTAACACTCATATTTTTTATATTTACTCTCCATTTTATAAAAAATTGTTATAATTTATATTCATGAAAGTGGAACAAATAAACCGTATTTCATAAATTTAGTTATTTCCTTTACATTCTATGATGACATATATAGAAATGATCGTGTAAGTTATTTAAAAAAAAAATAATTGTAACAATTCCTCTACATTTTTTCGAGTGTATCAATGATGATTCAGAATGTTGTTTGAGAAGAAAACCCATGTAGAATACAATGTGTATGATATGGTGAACGTGTTAATTTATGTTTCTTATGTTTTGGGAGGCCGTTTGGAAATAACTGTTAATCTAATATGAATGCACAACATGCAACAAATGTCGTTCATAAGAAATACAAATCATGAAGCACTGATAATAATCCTTTTATATGAGTCGTCTAGAACTATAGCAGTAACATTTATGTTAATAAAGTGATCCTGTAACATGTCATCCAAGAGACATTCCTGTTCAATTATACTGAATAACAAAGTACTTTTTTTTGTTTCTCACTAAATTTATATTTAATAAATATGTTTAACAAGTTCAAAACAAGATTTAATTATTATTTACAAGTTTTAGTGGTGTAACAGATATGAAGGCAAGTATTTCTTTTTTAAGGGAATAGATTTCTAGTCGGATCATGCGACAAAGAAAGTGAAAAAAAAAAGACAATCGTATCCGAACGAGTTAGGAGACGCATCCAGTGCCTCAACATATATCTATTTAAAAAGGAAAAAAAGTAACTAAAAGACCTGAATGCCTGCTATAGACTAGAATCACAAAAACAAACGGAATCGATTAAGTTTTGAACCAGTAATTACGCTTGGCCAGACTAGTGATCAGCACAGAGTTATTACATCTCTGACTCACGACTTACCTTTCCTTATTACTCTTAATTAATTAATTTGATTAATTAATATAAAGGTTATCTAACTTTAGAATCTCTAGTAGTTCCTTAATTATAATGTATGTATATATTATAATTACCTTCTGGGTCACAGATGAATAGAAAAAAACTAATTTTAAAGGATTTTCAAAGTTCTGTTGATATATTTGATTAATTATTGAAATATTTAGTACAAATTGAAAAAAATATTTGTTACCTAGAAAAACTATAAATACTAACATTTTTTTTAGCAGGCACTTATCAAATTCCCCCTTAGATGTCTACTTGAATTGAAATCATCCCTCTCTTGCATTTATCAATTATTTTGTTTTTGTTCTTAATCCTGGGTCTCAAGAACAAGATCCCTCCATCTCAATCATCATTATTTATACATTACATATTAATAATGCCTTCACGAATTTCTAACTACAGTGGAACACATAACAAACCCTGGAAATTTAAGGAAACATCTTGTTAATTTTGAAATACCATGTAAAGTATGAAAAATCTAAAAAAAATTACAAGGACATATATTTTTTTATTATTTCCGTAATTCCGTACATCATTACTTCTGTAACTATTATATTAAATAGCGATAATATTTTTATGACATTAAAGTTGAAAAAAACGTAGATAGTTATCACATTGATGAATAACTAACTTACTTTAACAGTAATGGTGCAGAATTAATGCTAAACCCCTCAAACTAGTAAATATTTTTCTTGAAAACAATACAGACCCAAAACATATGTGCGTTACGAAATTGTTTATAACTACTCTAAATGGCAATTAGAGCAAAAAAGATTTGAAGATCATTATGCCATAATCAGCATTAATTATCCTTTCATTCTGGCAAATCAGAATTTAATGATTAAAAGCATTGCTAAACACTTCATTTTCTCACATAACTATCCAACAGTACCCAAACCTTACAAACACTATTTATACAATTTTCAAAGTCAATAATACGTTCCTTTAATTAGATAATACTAAAAAAACCGGATTTTGAATATAGTATTATGACTTAGTTCCCACGCTAGGAAGTGTAATCACTGGATGACTTCTTCCCTCCTGTCTCTTGAGATCAGCCTTTATCTGTCTCACTGGTAATGTTATCTTTATTTCAATATTATATTGTGATTTACTTATCTATTTTTTAATATTTCTCATAAAAATATTAAATCACAGTTTTTTCCAATAGTTTATGAGCTTAAAAATAGACGTGTCAATTATTTTCTTTCAGGTAACGATTTGTTTCTGTTTGTATTAAATAGAGACATTTCAAAAGACATAGTACACGTTTTTTTAGTATTTTTGATAATACTGTACTAATATTGAAGATGGCCAAAATATGGTCCAAATTTGTAAGATATTCCAACTTAACTATTAGTGATAAGAAAGGGAGATTTCTGCAGCTAAGCGTCTCAATTCACACCCCTCCTCAATCCGAAGTAACATTGAAGTGTGAAAGTGAAAAATGTTTAGTTATGTGTATTAAATGCAATAACCAACGGATTATAAATGATCTTGATATAATTAAGCCAAATGATTGCATAAGAAAAGATGAACATATTTTACGAAAACTTCATAACAGTAGTAAACCTTTAGTCCTAAGAATATCCCGAACTACGATGGCATCGGATGATGATGTGACCAAAAGACTTAATACTGTGAACTGCTCTTATTGATTTTTTCCTTATACTTATATTTTAGGATTTATTGAATAAAGTATTATGACTTAGTTACCACGTCAGGAAGTGTAATCACTGGATGACTTCTTCCCGCCTCTTGCAATCAGCCTATATATGTATTATCAGTCTCACTGGTAATGTTACCTTTACACTGTTGCAACTTATGTATATAAAAAAAAAAATTTACAAAAAAGAAAAAGTAAAAACTGATGAATATGGCATCTTCAACTAGTTCGAGAAGGCTGCTTTCAATTTGAAAAATCCGGAACATTTCCACAGTTTAAAATTGAAAGCTATCACTGTAAGTACCACTGTAAAGCAAATTAAAATTTTACAAAGAATTATGTATGAGGTAGATACTAACTTCAAAACTGTTTTCTATTTGGAGAAATTGTCTAAATAAAATTGTAACTGAAACCAAATGACTGAAAAAACTTGCATTTGAAAAGAAATCTGCAAATTGAAAAATTGTAGATTTTTTTTTGGAATTTTTCTCTAAAAAAACCAGACAAAGGTCTGCAATTAAACCAAAGCGTTAAACACTTGTCAAGCATTGGGAATTTCAGCTAAAACAACTTTTATCTTTTGCAAAACCAAGGTCTTTCTTTTAAAGGGCTGAGCAAGAAATCATAGTCCGTCATGAAGAGATTAAGTAAGAAAAGTTGGATGACAATGATTCTCCCCAACGACTTCTTCAAAAATTGTTTTTGCCCAGAAGTGAAATAACAAGGCAATAACTTTAGCAACAACGCATTGTTCATTTTGAGTAATGCTCAGGATGCCCAGTTAATTTATCCAAATCACCTGACAAGATGTATGAGCTCATAAATTTATTTTGGTTATTAATTTATGTTCCTTATTTCCATATGGCATTTTTTATTTCCAATATCTTATTTGCTATTTATTCCTATTCTATAAGAAAGCATTTTTCAATATAATAAACAATTATGTTTTAATTTAAAAACTACTTTTTTTTATAAAACTGGAACCATTTTTATTGTATTTGTATCAAAATAATTAATTGTTCGACGGCTTTTTGATTTATGGCCACCATTTCCTAAGCATATCCAAGTTGTAAAGTGAGGTGACTATTCTACTTCTCCTAATTCCTGGAAAACACCTAAAATTATAATAACTCATAAATGAAATGAACCATAAACTTGAACAAAATTGTTGCACATTTTTTTACTCTGATATAGTAAAATTTTTCAAAAAATATTTGATCTCTTATAACTCATTTTAATAAATGGTTATATTATAATTGGCTCTTCCCTAAAAATAACAAGACATCAAATTTATCAATAAAAATATATATGCACTGCTTCAAAGTACAACTCTGGATGTCTCAATCAGACATTTGATAATGTGATGCCTTCATCTGATATCTCAAGTCCAGTCAAGTTAAATTACTATTTTAGTTAGGAAGAATCTAACAAACATAACTGCTCTTCTATCCATTTATGATAACAAATAATATGTTACACAATTTATAGATATGTGTTTTTCAAGGTCTGACTGGGTTTTATAAACGTATATAAAAAGAATTATCTAGAAAAAAATTATCTGTCAGCATTTTCACAGATTTTTATGTTGAACACATATCATATACTACCTGTCACAATTTGAAAAAGAAGAACAATTTTTAACCACTATACAATAATATTTAAAATAAATTTCATTATAATACTGGTAGCTACATAGAAATCAAAGGTATTTAATACAGTTGAGCCTGCTTTATTGAACAATTTAACTAATGAATTTCAATAGAATTAACAGGAAATCTAAATAATATGTACAATCATCAGAGAGAAAAGAAAGAATTAAACTCTTGTACAAACATAACAATAAAAATAAAATATTAAATAATAACATAGACACAATTTTGAAAGTTGATCTCTCTCTCTCTCTCTCTCTCTCTCTCTCTCTCTCTCTCTCTCTCTCTCTCAATCTCGTCTCTTCAAAATTATAATACCTTCTTTTCGATTTTATCTCAGTAGCTATGTTGTTTTTCCGACTTCCCAAAGCTCAAGTTTAAAGTAATAGAAGATGACGAATCACAATTGAATATAAATTCTGAGTTTCTTCTATATGACGATACCAAAGTTTCTTCTCAGCTACTAGTAACCAAAATCTTATTATATTAAACTACTAATTACGTCTGTCAGGGACTCCAAAAATGACAAATAGATAAGTTTTATTTGGGGCAGTTAATTCAATTACAATTTTATAAAATTAAGAGATTTTGAATGCAACCTAAAATCGTAGATATGAGAAATCCACTGCATATTTTTTCCATTATACGCATTTATAACATTTCGCATTCAGTGCAGTTCTAAGAGCGGAAAGTGTGGGAAAAACTACTTACAGCCTGCTGTAGTTGAGGGTAAGCCACGTTACGAGGTTGGTTTTTTTATTTTAAATTGCCTAAAGTTTACTTGATCAAGTTAATTAAAGAAGGAATCTTTAATTAGTAGCTGACACTTTACAGGTTATGAACCTATAGTTTTACATCCTCTGTGAGGAATGATGTGTCCAAAATTTTATCCCCATATCACAATCTGGCGCGTGGTCAAGATTTAAACTAGGAATCTTCAAAACTAAAATCTAAAAACAAAACCTTTAGCTATGCTAGTATGTTTGACTCATCA
Source organism: Hermatobates lingyangjiaoensis (assembly GCA_026182355.1). Taxonomy (NCBI): domain Eukaryota; kingdom Metazoa; phylum Arthropoda; class Insecta; order Hemiptera; family Hermatobatidae; genus Hermatobates; species Hermatobates lingyangjiaoensis. The sequence continues at coordinate 7,830,689 of JAPFBL010000015.1, forward strand.
TTCCCTTTTCTTCTATTATTTTATCCCAATATCCTCAAGACTGCGTAGAAAAGAACTAACAGAGAAACCTGAGTGAAACTTGTCTTTAGTGTGTTCTTAGCATTAAATAACGAAATTCATAACATTAGCTTATATAACTGTAAGTCGATCATAATTCAGCCAGCACTGCTTCCAATATACAGTGGTCACAAGCAGCTTGCCACTAAGCCTTTAGTGATCCCTGCGCCAAGACGATCTTTCATTGTTTATATTTATAGGGCCAATATTTCAGGAATATTGTGACAAATTATGAATAACATATTAATTTGTAGTATAATTTAAACTGATATTCCTAAATCAATCACAGCAAAATTGTAATTGTTGAAAGAAAAAGCAAAGTAAATATTCGATATGAATTTCGAACTAAGCAATTTCTGTGCTTATACTATTGTCGAAGACGATGATTATTTTGTGAAAAGTGAATGAGGGAAGTGTAAGGCGGAGCAGGTCAGGTGTTGTCCGGCGCCAGATTGAATGTTTGACAGAGTCTCAGACGATTCGCGGAGAGGTCATGAAGTTCTCTCCCAATCCTGTGGCATTTCCGGAGGGCTCAGCCCCCTTCTGGCCTCCAGCAATCTTATCCCTCCCACACTTTACTTTCAAAACTTTGCTTTAACTTTTTTTTTATTTCAACCGACTACATCAAAAAAGAAAGACAAATGAAATTATGAAGGCATGAAGTAATTTCTCATCATAAATTACTGCTTATTCACTGTTTGACTTTTCAATAGAATTTAAAATTAGTTTGTACGAAACTATTGCTTTAATCATGGGCATTTAAGTAAAAATATTTAAAGTAGTTCTTGAAGATTCAAAACCGGTTCAGCTCACCTGAACATCCAAGATCGACTTCTTCTTCTGTTTATGTCATTCTCAATGGAAATAACAAGCTCAATGTGATTAAGTGATAAGCTTAATGGTCATAAAAATGTAGAAGGCCAAAAGTTAGAGAGAAACAAATATTCTAATTCTTTCTTCATCTTTGCTTCTTCTGTTGCCGATATGAGAACACATGGAGATCTGTTATATAGTATCAACGAGGACGCAAGGAGAATACATCGCTTGTGGATGGATGCTTATATAGTCTTCCTTAGTGGGTCCGTTTATCTGTTTACAAGAAGACTTGCTACCCATTTACACCAATATATAAATATATATTTACTTTTGACATAAAGAAAAGAACACAGACGGTTAGAGCCAAGACTCACTACGATATTCTGATGTCCATCCTCCTCAAGTAGATAAAGGCTCATCTTTTGTGGTGAATTGCCGATCATAAGTAAATACCACAGTATAACATATTACATCAGCAATGCATTATAATATAGTATTTTTTTTAAAAATATTCACTATTTATTGTTTACAACATATTGTTTACTTCTAAGACATTTTGTAGTTATGTAGCACATACTATACATGTATTTCTTACTTCAAGGTAACGTTTCATATTATGCATCAGGTGTTGTTGAACTCATATTTCTTAGTGATGACTTTTCATTTTTCAGTCTTTTTTTAAGCTAGGAGAAAATCAAGAATATTGTTTAGATTGAGGTTTTAAATAATTTTTTATTTCAATTAAATATATTTATTGTTTATCTAGAGTTTCACACTTTTTCAGTTAAGCCATAACTGATGTTATATGTTACCATAACATATGTTATGGTAAATGATAGACTAATATTATCTTTTAATACCTAAAGCAGGAGAAGAAGTGTCATGTAGTGACCGGATGAATGGCGATGCCAGAACTCCCAGTACCAGGGATTTGTGGATGGCCGCCCAGGATGAACTCAAATGACTTTTGAGCCAGAAAAAATGAAGTTGTTCATTCCGGTATTCAAATCATGAAATAATCAAAATGAAAGTAATTAGTTCAGTTTTCAGTTGTGTAACAGTTTGAAAGAAATATACTCTGATGTTTTGTTGTGTACCTAACAAATGTTGATTGCAAGTGATTTACATAAAATTGATAATTATCATTTGAAGATGTTTCAAAGATATTGTATAGTATATTATTAATATAGTAAGATAATAACTATAAAAAATAAATTTTGTCAGCAAAGAATGAAATATTCCAAAATACTGAGAGGTAATATAATGAAAGCTTAATGACCATTCACAACTTTGTTATTATGCTCATAACAGAACATGAGAAGAAAAGAGAGTATTGTTTTTTCTTTTCTTTTGGTTTGAAGGAATCATTTGTTAGGGACACTTACTCTAGGAGTGTGATTATAAAACAGTGCCCTCATCCAAGGGAGTTTGATTAATTCCCCAAGTATAATGTCCCGATCAGTCCAAGTACTGGACTCAAGACCAAATAGAAATGTAAATTAAAGATAGCCCGCCAGACAAGACTTATAAATGAAATGCAACTAATTGGAAATTTTAATTTTTTTCTCTCCCCTCCATTGGCTGAGATAAGATCAGATGGAGTGGGTAGGATCGTGGGAGACCTCCCTGCTTTGGTGTCACCCACCAGTTTCCTCTACCTCCCTCTTTATTTCTGGGAGGATGCTTTCAGTATTCTCTTGGAGTTTCTTAATGAGTCAATGAGTTCCTCTTATTGACACTCCTGTCTTAGATAACTTTATTTTAAACTTCCATTATGTCATTTCTTCGATTCCCAATCTCTCCCATTTCCTCTCTCTCACTCTCTCTCTCTCTCATCTGTCTACCTCTCTCTTTCCCTATCACTCATATTTGTCTCTCAATCAGTTGATTCATAAACATAAAATTCAATACTCGATTAGAATACTGTAGAAGTAACAGCGATAGGGGCAGCTGAAAAAGAAAAGATTTTTGAATGTAATAAGGTGTTTTTTACAATAAAAAAAATTATATATTAAAATATATATTTTTAATAATTAAAAGCTCCAGGATCTATTAGTATATTATTAAATTTATTGGGGTAAATGGATAATACAAACTCACCACCCAAAATAAGTTTTTTTTTTATTCCGAGTCGTCTGTCTTCCATTTGAAGTTTACCTGATGATGAACACAAAGTGTTTGAAACACGTAGTTTGACTAAAAAAAAAAAACTTCATATATCCTAGATCATAATCAGGTAGCAGTCTTCATGAATGCTTCAATACAGTTAATACTTGTGTCTACCATATTACTTATATTGTAAGTTTATGTAGCAGTAGGTGACCTCTGTGCCCAATAAAAGTCTTAGGCAGTTCTCAATAGAGAACCCTTTAAGTTGTCGGTGAGAGAAGTTAATAAATAATTTTTTTCAACAAAGATACATGTGATTCAAATTTAATAAGATAATTGGCAGTTTTTGATCATAAAGGAGTGAAGCCTCAAGAAAATTGGTTATTTGATCTCGACAATGCAAATGTCAACCTCACCGTACTGTGAAGTTATGTCAGCAAAAAGGAGCTTTGGTCCCTCTTTTTTAAACTTTGTTAAAATATAATAGCACTAATGCCGTATCACGTCGGCAACAACAAGAAAATGTGATCGAAACTATTCATCCATGTGCAATCAATGGTCTAATCAGGAATTGAGACAGTTGTAAAGACTTGAAGAACGTGATGCTACTAACAAAGATGTTGTGTTAAAAGTGACCGCCAGTTTGTAAATATGTCGAAAAAAGACTTTAACTAAGGAGGCAGTGATAAAGTCAGAGATACAGGCCAGCTCTAGAGGGTTGGCACTTTAGTGGTGTCAGTTTAATATACGACTGGAGCTTAGTGTCATTAAGCCGATGGTTTGAGTTGGACATAACGGACTTGGTATCACTGCAGTAATCAAGATGAGCACACTTCGCAGGTCACTGCCCCATGAGTCATCAACTTAGCAGTCGTGGTAAACTTAATTACAACCCGTGGCCCAGGCCATGTACATTATAGTTCTAGTTGGCATAACTAAATACATACATTGTTAAAAGTAATAGTAAACAATATGTGCGCAGTAGACTTTTTTGTTCAAATAGCGTATCCTTCATTTAATTTGAATGGTTGAGTTTTTAATAGTTCTTGGAAATTAATGAGTGTTCAATCGTGTTCCCGAAGGTTACTTGGATAACTTCTTGCTTCTTACGTAGAAGACCCGACAAGAGAGATTTTAGTTTTCAAAACAAGTGGTAAGTCAAATAACACCTCGCCTGCTGTATTTTTTCCCCATTAAGAGTAAACTTCCCTGACCGATTCCTCTTTTGTATTTTTAAATTATTTTTCCACTTTCATTATATTTATTAGCACTTACATCTTTCATACTTATTCCGTTTTTTTGTTTATTATTCTACAAAATTTGCAATGTCAACAGATGAATTTGTTGTTTTGTATCCACTGTTGAGTAGTTAAAAGAAAACATTCTAATGTACTGAATGAATATATGAGGAACAAATCACAATGTGACAGCCACTTGCTGACGAACAAATAAATTTATGAAATGAGTTCTTTATTGTGAGAAAAAAAAGGAAAAATCGAAAACAAATATGGCTACAACCAAAAAGCAAATACGATTTCAGGACAATACATGACACTAAATAAAACAATATGGACTTTTTCCCTCTAAATCAAAGTTATAACAAGGTATCTTGTAAATTACCTCTGCCCTATTATATCTGCAGAAAATTTAAAACAGGAACTATATTGAACATTCAATATAGTTCAAACTCAGTATTGAACATTCAATATAGTTCAAACTTAGTATTGATTTTCTTGGTGTCATCAGCTAGTTTCACCCAAGTAGATCAGTCTACCAACAGGTCTCCCTAACTATTCAATAAGCTTTGTTTATTTCAATTTTAACTGATAATGTTGGACTAGGTTATACATCTACATTTTCGGTCTGAAGGAGTGTGGGACTACCTCAGAGGCATGGATGTCAAATTCAACGATGCTACAGTTTTAAGTGCAAATATCGCAAATCTCAGCAAGACTACCTGTTTTAACATAAATTTCGTACTTACTTTAGCTTTTTTACCGTAAACATGAAACATGTTTGATGTTTTCTACTTGGATATCTTTTATCTTATTACTGGAAATCAGACCCTTCAATATGGTTGAACACAACAATTCATGTAATATATCTAAAGATGATCTTGTGGATGAGGGCTCTCACGTCTGAATCAGAAAGAAATAAGTTCAGGGGTCTTAAATCACTGGTGGTCACTTGCTACAAGAGATTTGCAAGGTTTAAAGATGAAGATTAAAAACCGTGAACTTAAAATTTAATTTATATTAAGTTCAAAAAGACTATTAAGAAAAGTTAGAAGTGGTAGAGAAAAAGATGTAAAGGTAATTTGCAATAGAGAGAGTAAAAAAAAAAAGGAAAGGGAAACAAAGATCAATCACATTGGAAACGTCTAAAAAAACATGAGCCTAATTTACTTTAGTGTACGCTAAAGAGAATGAGATCCACAAGAAAGCATACAACCGAGTAGACTTTCAGTTTACAGGGAGCCCCGAGAAGAACACCACCCTAGTGTGCAACTAGATGTGATATTAAAAGTCGTTACATGAAAATTGTAAAGTGCCATCTTACATATATGACAACAATAGCGAAAAATAAAGTCGAATAACCTTTACATTATATGAGCAACTTTAATAAAAGCATATGTGCAGCGACAACTGGTTTATTACTCAAATTAGCAATATCTTAGGAGCTAATAATACTGACCCTAATAATATGAACGTTAAAACTTTTCCCTTAAGCGATAACTAGATTATAAAATATTTATCGACTATAGTATCATAGTTAATGGCTTAAACTAATTCAAACTCTATATTTTCTAAACTGGAAGATTTTAATGTACGCTCAAAGTATTTTAAAAGTAAATCATTAAAAATCCTATCCCTTTCCTTTCCACCCCGTACCTCTCCATCATCAATAGGACGAAACAAGGTAAATAATATCATAACAATAAATGTTGAAACCTGTCAAGAATAAATGTATCAAATAAATATGCAATTAGATAGAGTGGTACGTCTAATTACGAAATTAATTCCCTCTGGAAGACAGCCCCAACCTCTCCCAAATTTCACACTTAAATTTGTATAATTTGTTTAAATATCCCCTGTCTTATTAGTGTTAATTTGATTTTTGTTCCCATTAAGGGGTCGCATATAACTTTGGACGTCAAAAATTGGTCTCGTTGTAAAACAGATGGATAAACCTCTCCTTGAGATGATGACTCAGTGAATTCATAAGTAATAAAAGTTTTAAAACAAGCATAAACAATATTTAGTTTAGAACATTTTAAAAATAAAGACTTCAGAGAAAATCGGAAAACAAAAATCAATTAAAATAAATATATGTAATGCACATTTTAAATATTTTGTTCCTCTATATATTTTATGAATAAAACAAACAAAATCTAATGATTAAATTACATTAATTCAAGATATATTACCTGGGAGTTATAGTTATTAACATCACCGACCTAAGAGTCTAGTATGAAGCCGTCTCCCTTGCATCATTGAAAGCCATCCTGAACTGGCAGGATCAGAGCCTCACAATCGGCTATTGTTCAAATTAGCACATGCCATCCGTTATTAACATCACCAACCTAAGAGTCTAGTATGAAGCCATCTCCCTTGCATCATTGAAAGCCATCCTGAACTGGCAGGATCAGAGCCTCACAATCGGCTATTGTTCAAATTAGCACATGCCATCCGTTATAAACATCACCGACCCAAGAGTCTAGTATGAAGCTGTCTCCCTTGCATCATTGAAAGCCATCCTGAACTGGCAGGATCAGAGCCTCACAATCGGCTATTGTTCAAATTAGCACATGCCATCCGTTATTAACATCACCAACCTAAGAGTCTAGTATGAAGCCGTCTCCCTTGCATCATTGAAAGCCATCCTGAACTGGCAGGATCAGAGCCTCACAATCGGCTATTGTTCAAATTAGCACATGCCATCCGTTATTAACATCACCAACCTAAGAGTCTAGTATGAAGCTGTCTCCCTTGCATCATAGAAAGCCATCCTGAACTGGTAGGATCAGAGCCTCACAATCGGCTATTGTTCAAATTAGCACATGCCATCCGTTATTAACATCACCGACCCAAGAGTCTAGTATGAAGCTGTCTCCCTTGCATCATAGAAAGCCATCCTGAACTGGCAGGATCAGAGCCTCACAATCGGCTATTGTTCAAATTAGCACATGCCATCCGTTATTAACATCACCGACCCAAGAGTCTAGTATGAAGCTGTCTCCCTTGCATCATAGAAAGCCATCCTGAACTGGTAGGATCAGAGCCTCACAATCGGCTATTGTTCAAATTAGCACATGCCATCCGTTATTAACATCACCGACCCAAGAGTCTAGTATGAAGCTGTCTCCCTTGCATCATAGAAAGCCATCCTGAACTGGCAGGATCAGAGCCTCACAATCGGCTATTGTTCAAATTAGCACATGCCATCCGTTATTAACTTAAGCTAATTTTAAAACCAACTGAATCCAAATTAGCTTAGTGAAGTATTTGTCTTGCAAGAGAACTATCGCTTCATCTTCTACAGAGATAACTTCACCCCTTATGGGTGCACCTGATGGTTCAGATAAACTTCTCAGATTGTATATCTATTCCTTCAGTTAATCATGAACTTCTATGTATCTACATTTTTCTTAACAAATGATGTTGTTAAAGCTTTTAAAATCTAACATAGTTTTCAAGACTTTATGCATATAAACTAATTTCAATACATCTATATTTTAATGGTGAAACAGAATGGAGAAATATTAATGTAACATTTTTTAAAAAAAGGGATACCACAATTTTGAGTGAAGGTATCAAATTCAAACACAGCAGTAAGTTATTCATATTCATGAAACTGAAAAATAAAAGTAACAGATTCTTGCGTTACAGAGTTTTTATTTTTAATATAGACAAGGAATACCTTTTTCCTTGTTATAAAAGAGGATATATTCATTTAAAAAAAGTTTTCATTTCTTTTTCAGAAAAGTTTTGCAAAAGTGAGAAAAAATGAACTTCATTCTCTCGCAATGAAGTGCTATCAAAGACATATATTTTAATCTGCCGAAAATATTTAGTATGCAGCGATATTAAGGCATTAAAAAATATATATCCAAATCATGCATGGATGAGGGGACTTCGTGATTTAGTCCACTATCCGTCCAGTTTAATTTTAAAATCATCTAAAATGAAAAAAGACAATATTATGTTTGGTCTATTGTCACTACGTTGTCTTAGAATACATTGAAAATGAAGGCGTAATTAAAGTAGTAAATTAAATTTGATAGAAAAACACGAAACAAGAGTGTTAAAAAAATATGGTTAAACTCTGTGGCCAGTTGATACATTGAACTGGCATCAGGACATAGTAAAAGACAAATCAAACTATTCATATTCAATCCAAAAGTTTTGACGATAGGAAAAAGGTCAGGGAATAAAAATCATTTCACTTATGTATTTAACATTGTAGATCGTGTTTATGTAGAAAATAGCAGCAAATTTGAGAAGTCAAAAACTGACAAGATTAAAATAAGGCTCTTTAAAATTATGAGAAAGATTTTATCGTTAATTTATGAGTTGATTTCGAAAAAAAAAAGAAAAGAAACAAATAATTTCCACAACAGGACGTTATGACCTTTTGCTTTGCAAAAGTAACTTCAGAGGTGGAGATGTAAATATTATATCCGTATTTCAAGCGACATATTTCTTAAGCTTGTAAAGAATCCCAGAACTGAAACTATCGTATTGTGTAAACACTCTTCAAGATACAGTCGTTAGAGGTGCAAGCTCCCAGCAGTGTTATCCATTCATTTAATGAGGTCTCTTCTAAATTATGGTTTATATTCTACATTATATACTATTTAAACGTTAAATTTATTCATTTCAGAATAATAAAATTTTATATCTTGTCAATTTATATTATAAAAAAGAAGAAAATGTTTTTGAAAATGTATTATTCTATTTTCTTGAATGTTATTTTCAAAATTACTAATATTGTTTCGTAGTTATTTACAGTCCAGGAAAAAATTAAACTAATTCGTAAAATTGAATACTGACGTAATTATCATTGATTCAAATTTAAATTTAAATTCGCTAATGCAAGAGGGTAGGTTACTTTTTTAAAGATACAATAATACAGAAGAATAGTTAAATAATCATTGAAGTTAAATCACTACATAGTGGTTTCGAAGTTGTCCATCTTCAGAGCTAAGAATAGAGAAGAGAATACAAGGTATGATACATTCTTCTTTAATTGTGACTAACAACGTCTATGAAATTAATAATAATACTATGTATTATTATTAATTATAATTAATTTAGTTATCTGTCGTACCCGGCTATAATTTTGTAGTCTCTGTCAATGTTGAAGCAGGTGAACCAACCGTCACATTTGCTGCAATAGCAAGATTGTATGATATGGCAGTCAGCAAGGTAAATGCCCACAGCAAATGCAAAGAAGGTTGAGAAATGCTTTTAAATTACAAAAAATGACGTGTTTTGTATAGTTTTCTTGAATCAAGTCGCTTAGATTCGCCCCTAGTCGGGACATGCAGCTATATCGGAAGGCTGCATTGGCTTATCCACAGGTTCTTTGAACCAGGGGCAAAAAAAGGCCACTGACCTTACCTGTAGCTGAGCAGGTTCAGTAGGACTTTGGTCTAGAGTTTGATCGGAAACTCTTAAAATAAGTTGGTACTATGGGCGGTGGGGGCCCATTGAGGGGTTCTGTCTCCATCCCGCCAACTGAGGTTGGACTAGTAGTGGCTGTTGGTTCTCACCCAAGTTGGGTAAACCCTTGTAGTTCCTGTGTGAGAAACAGTAACTTCTCGGTAGGATGCCTCCTTAAAATGCAGGGGAGCTAGAGACCCCAAACCCTTACCGGTGGGAACAGGCCTTGAACTCAGCTGATTGGACTAGACAACTGATACTTTCTTGGTAGAGGCTCGTGCTCTTGACGGGATCTCGGAGTGGGGACGATTGGATACCACCCCTTCGAGCCGTTTTATGTTCAGTACAGGGAGCAGTTAGCCAACAGGAGACCTTTGAGGCTCAGGTGGTGTTCAGCCAACGAGAGATTTATAATCTCTCTCTATGAGTCGTGAACTTAACTAAGACTCCTCACAATGACGCTCTGATGGCGTCTGATGAACCATAAGTAGCAAGCCCTGGTCCCGGGGTAACGGCCATTACCCTCTTTGGAAGGGGACAACCGAGTGCGCAAAAACACTGTAGTAGAAAGGATATAGGATTCTGCTCAGATGAGTAAATTCGCTTGGAAGTTAAACACACAAAATAAAAGGTATATTAAAAATATTATAATTAGTTTAGCATTTATGAGCTATAGGCAGTATTATCTTTGATGTTAGAAGTCTAGACTGTGTTCCAGAAGAGATATTACCGAACAAAAAATTCAAATGTTTCCGAAAACACTATGATAGACCACCAAGTACCACCAAGGCCTTGGAGTTTGCCTTCTACAGAAAAAACGGTTGGTTTTGAGTGCAGGAATAGAACAAAACAAAAAAGCAGAAAAATAGGTGAAATCTCAACCAGAGTACTATACATCGAAAAAGGAAGGTAGCGGTAGAGTTTTTACAACTGTTCGCGATAAGTATACATAAAAATGTTGCATATATTTATCGAAAACTGCTGAAATCTCAGCTGGAATTTAAATTATTCAACGGAAAAGTGTGATACATGTTCCCTTCGACTCAAGAAAGGTTGAATCTTTTTATTTAAATCTGGGTGGGTGATTATCTCATTCTATATCCAAGTTAGAACTGAAAAAGTGAACAGTATTTTTCACTGAAGGTACTAGGTGATGTGAGGTGAATCGAACTGGTTATAAGATAAGCAAACAAGACAAGCACGTGTAATGAGGTGAGATAAGCACACCTCTAATCGAGGCAAGCACATTTTGAGATGATGCCCTCTACTGGCAAAAAGATTACAGTTGCTAATTATAAGTTTCTTAGTTACTTGTGTTATGTTTAAACACTATATATTTTAATTTTATTAAACTAAATGCATATTTACTATTACTCATAGATTCATGTCATCCTCAACCAGTTTTCCTTATTATTACAATATTTTTTGTAGGATGTTTATAATTATCCGTTAAATACATTACTGTACCTGAAAGCATGTCTTGTAATGTTCTTCCAGTAAATACATATACAGTAAAATACAAGATCTGCTTAGACTAAACCTAATCGGCAAGAATCATTGACTATATTGGTGCCTTAAAACTTTTGTTTATAATACCTGCTGGAGTAACTGTTCTTTATAAAATATCACCTTTGGGTCCTCCCATTCGCTTTTACAAAGTAATGATTCTTGTGTTGTAGCATTTCATACATCTCTCAACTTAGAACTGCATTAAGTAAGAAATTTGATATTATAAGTTCTTTGAAAGAACTTCTATATTTAATAAAGTTTTAAACTATAATTTAATATTACTCTCTCATCTTTAGGTATACAGATTTTTGTTGGTCAAATTTGAAGATTCAGTGTTCTAAATGGCTATGATCTTTCTGTGTGAATTCTTTATTTTTATAAAGACTCAGTGATATATCGTTACTAAGATATATTATTGTGTCATTGAAAGACAAATTATTATTTTTTTTTAAAAATCATCTGTCGTATAGAGAATAATGTTAACTTACAAATATCAAGTAGTTTGGCAAGGTGTATCAATAATTATGGAAAATAAAAGAAGAAAACAGAGTGGGGTTGAGGCTAGGTTTGATGGCATGTCAGGTAATGAAGATTTATTTGCAGCAGGTGACCCATTGTCATGGAGATCGTTCCACCCCCTCCCGAAATGTTGTATCATTCAAAAACATATCTGCTTCCCAATAAAATAACCCTAGTTGTTTCTTCTTTCTGATTTACTACCCCATTATCCAAACACTGCATAGAATTACCTCAACAAAAACTCAACCACAATAAGCAAAATATTATTCTAGAAGGAATAAAAGGAGATAAACAACAATTTTTATTATTCTGCTTTTATTTATTACCATTCAACTCACATCTTCACAATAATAAATAATGTTGAAGTTTAAAATCACTTAAACTCCTTTTTTCTTTCTTCCTCTCTAATGTTGTGTATTACTTTTTTTGCTGCGACAGTACCGGTCTGTCCTGAATCTTTAAACGCCTGATCCAACTTACGGGCTTGTTAACAAAAAAATTATTTAATGAAAAACATTGTTAATCATCTATTACGTAATCAAATAACAACATTCTTTATAATTTGAATATTTTCATAAGCATTTGAAGAATGTGACACTAAATTATTAAAAAAAATCTTTATTAACATACAACAGTGTGTATAAATATATGAAACAATTAAAAGTGTTCATTGATCAGAAGTATTTGGCACATGCCTGGTTCTATTAATTACATTCTATATCCGAAACAAAATAACATTAGTAACTATTTAATAATCTTCTCAACATTCTTTATATATTTTCATATGAAATATCTTAAAAACCATTACATCTTGATGTATAAAAACTGGCTTCCGTCTACCAAAGAAATGACGGCCTCTTTCCAACTTTGAAAAGGATCGATTATGATCGATCAACCTGTGTTTACATTATTTTTACTATAATAAAAATAGTTCTTTCTAAAGAGTTAACCTCAGTAACTCTTTCTGAGAGTTAAAAATCAGTAAACTCGTAGCTAACCTTTTCATTTCTATATTTTCAGTTGGCCTTTCAAGATCTATATTTGGATATATATATATATATATATATATATATATCGATAAAAAGCTTTCACATAAACACGTGAAATAACAATCAATGATCAAACCACAATAAGAAATGGGAAAACAAGACTAAGATCTTTCAACCGTATCAAGCGGTCTTCGTCAGAGTTGGGTTTTTGACTCTGACGAAGACCGCTTGTTACGGTTGAAAGATCTTAGTCTTGTTTTCCCATTTCTTATTGTGGTTTGATCATATATATATATATATATATATATATATATATATATATATACGTTTCATGGTAAATTACAGACACAGAACAAAGGAATGAACACCATACTGTCTCCAATTTTCGGTTAGTTTCTAAGTCTGTCCGTTCCTTTGTTCTGTATCTGTGATTTACCGTGAAACGTTTGTTGTTCTTTTGGATCGTTTTTCTGTTAATATATATGTATATGAACCTGAAGAACTGACCAAGTCCCGATAAACTTTAGTTTTGTTTCTATTCCACGGTCGATACTTTTATCAATATATATATATATATATATATATATATATATATAACATTAGCCGCTCCATTAGCACAACTTATCAAACGATTAAAATAAAAGAACTCGGAGAAACACCAGCAAAAATCACTTTAATATTTCGACCTTGCTGTCGTCAGGAGTTGACAACATGTGACTCATCTTATTCTTCTTCGACTCCTGATGTTTCAACATTTATATGTATATAGCTAAATGTAGCAGCGGCTATTGTATTATAGATTTTGTTTCTTGCCGATCCCTTCTTTTTTGTTGAAATCTCCCATTTTTTTGGTACAATAAAATAAACATAATAAACCAAGTAACATAATAAAATAACAAGCCTCTAGCTATAACGTTGTATGTATACATTTCAAAATAATGTACACATTTCACATAAACTATAGATACAGAGTAAAGGGACAAACACATTTATAGTCTCTAATTTTTGGTTGAACCGTCACCAGGACGGTAGAGATAGGGACACCAAGCACACTTGCGAAGCGACCAAGTGCGCTTAGCAAATCGCCTCCCCAGTGCTCTTGGTGTCCCTATATCTACTTTTCTGATGACCCTTCAATCAAAAATTAGAGGCTGTAAGTGTGTTTGTTGTCCCTTTACTCTGCATCCATAGTTTACGTGAAACGCTTCTTGTCCTTTGTGGATCGTTTTCCTATTGGTTCATAAATATTCATAACAGTCCCAAATACATAGTACGTTCATGCAATTATTTATTATCTCAGATACTACATACTACATTCCTTGTAATTAACCATAGTTTATTTTGCTTAAGAGTCTCAATTTTTCAAAATGTCTAAAAGATAAATCTCCAAATTATTAGCAAAAAGCATCTTATTATTTATTTTACTTCAATATTTGGTTTACAAAATTTTAAAATCTGTAGCAATGTATTATAACTATAACCTGTAGGCAAGTTTTACCAATGAAGTCAATACTATTAGGTTGAAATACACGGGTCATTCAATATAGTGGTTTTTCTAATGAAATAATGTTAAACGTTTCGGGTACATGGTTGAAGATAGATGATCTGAATGTCTTCATCGATGACAGCGAGCGCACTGGAGGCGGAGCGTTCTCTTTGAAGGAGACAGATTGAGCTGGCTGTAGCTGACCGCCAGTTCTTATACTGAGCAGGCGGCGGCACAAGTCCCCTGAGAACACGACTCGTCCACTCTTCTCACCGCCAGCCTACACTGCTTCAAGCCAATCAGTCACTCAAACACACTCGCACAAATACATCCTACTGTCTCATGTCTAATTCACCAAGACAAGTGTGTTCGGTACCTTTGAAAATCACTTAGCAACCTATACCTTTGTGTCTTGTTCATCATGAATAGCTATGTATCTGTACGTCAATGACTCCACACCAAGTGATGGTTCTTTCATTTGTCAGCATATCTTCCCATATCTATCATGAAAATGATTATGTCAATGTAACCTTCTCTAGTGAAGTTCTCGTGTATTGATTTACTTGTGTACCCTTTTCCCTTATACTATCCTCTTGTTTTCTCTGTCTTTCTCTCAATGTATATAGAGAAGTATTTTTATTCATTCTATGAAATAGTTGCAATAGATACAATACTCTTGAATTAAATCTATATTTTACACACCAATTCTCCAGACGTGAGTTATTATTAGATGTGTCTGTAGTACGTACAGTTTTGCTTAAAAACAGGCTCATTGCTATCTCAAAACTCGCAAAGAGAGGATAAAAGGTAAATAAAGCATACTCTTCAAAATCAATGCAGACTTGACAAAGTCCGATAATCCAAACGAGTTCCTTCGAAAGTTCTTAAAGTGAAATTAGAGTTATAAGTAGAACATAAATAATTCTTCGAGAATTACTCCCAGTTGAAAATTGAGTATGAGAACCAGATGGAAAAGTTACTATTATTGCAATGAAAGCTGAGTTATTTTAAATAAAAGACTGTTTTAATACCAGAGTTATTATAGTACAAACGATAGAGGAAAGAAGTTATTGAAAATAACAAAGTAGGTTTGAGAAGAAATGTAATTAAAATATAAATGTATTATTTATATTGAATATATATATGAATAATTATCAAATAATATTCAAATCCCACTCCAGTCAAATATTCTCACACTCTAATATGTTCATTAAATTCTTGTTTCTTCTTGTAGTTTTGAGTAAAACCAGCACTCCAGCAGGGTGACAATTACCGACCAACGATGAAGCCCGGTGTGACAAGTACTAGCTTAAATAAAAAGAAGGAAGGAAGAAAAATATTAAAGTACGAAGAAAAGAAAGAAAAAGGTAGAAAAAGAAATGTCAGAAAATAATAAGTGTAAGTAAGCTGTAAAAGTAAGTAAGTGTAAGTAAGTGTAAGTGTAAGTGTAACTGTAAGTGTAAGTAAGTGTAAAAAGCTAACGATGTATGAAAATTATAAATACTAAAATATATACAGATAGAAAAAATAACAATAACAAAAATCATATTAAAATCAAGAACTTTAAAAGTAAAATATAAAATTAAATCAAGAAAAAATAATTAATTGTTCCGTATAATGAGATTTAAGACTATTATACCATAAACCAGTCAACAATGGGGTTCCTCGGAAGCAGGGAGAACGTTATTTTTTATCTGCACATGCAGTAAATCTGTACCACGTATTAGATTTATAAGTTTGATAGTTTTAAAGGATAATAATATCAATATAATAATCTTATATATATATTAAATAATAATTGATTCTATTGCATTTTTAAAAGTAGACATATAAGTTTTTTTACATGTTGGGTTTGAAATGATACAAGTAGAGATGTTATCAGGCCAAGCTTGTCAAGAGTAGCATGCACTTAAGCATTGAGCAGGTACAAGGCCTTCCACGACTTGAACTATCACCGGTCTACAATTAAAACACTTGCACCAGACTTCAAACCGGAAGGACTTTGGTAGACGTGGGCGTTGATTCACTGGCGGTGCCCTCTGGTCGATTACGTCAACTCCTGTTTGGATCAGAAGGCAAATGCTTTAACATTAGAACAAGTCCTCCCCCCCCCCCCCCCCCCACCAAAGCTTCAGTCCAGCCAGGAAACAACAACGCCAACAGTTTTGTATAATTCTTCTAACAAGTAAACAAACAGGTTATTAATATGTAACTGTTAACAATTCCTTTCTACAATCGATGACTTGGCCTTTCCAATTAAGAAATTCCTCTCATTTACATGTTATGTATTAATGATATAAATATGAATCAGCATTTACTGTATGAAAACTCTGTTCTACTTTGTTCACATATCTCCATAAAATTGCATTCTTTTTTAAAAAAAAAGTCATCATTATCTACTCTAAGAAATTATAAAAATCTGTTCTATTTCTTTTTTAATATAAAAAAAAATAGCAATAATTAAAGATAATAAATAATCAGTAACCTAAATATTATATATATTAATGCTACACTATTTTTTCTTTTTTATCCAGGTTTGGTCTAGCTTCAATAATTCAACACCTTTAAGCTGACGTTTCGTCTATATTTGTAGACATCTTCAGGGCTACATACAGAATTTAATTACAATAACATGAAACATAATTATTTATTTATGTTATAATGAAGCATTATGTATATTAATTAAATAATGTTTATAATTATGTTTCATGTTATTGTAATTAAATTCTGTATTGATGTAGCCCTGAAGATGTCTACAAATATAGACGAAACGTTGGCTTAAAGGTGTTGAATTATTGAAGCTAGACCAAACCTAGACAAAAAAGAAAAAATAGTGTTAAATATATGCGGTCGAGATAAGAAAAACATTCGATTATATTAATTATATTCCTTTTTTTTTGCTTTACAAAACATTTACTGAACTGAAATAAATAATCATTAACACTGGATGTTAGATTAGCGGTGAACAGGGCTGCAATAGCCTCGCTGGTCACTTCAACTTAATTATAATCATTGACATCAATTCTGGATGCTTAAAACAGTAAAAGAAATTGACGAAAAGCAAAAAAGAACGTTTGAACAACTTTGGTATGGTATAAAAAATAATCTTGAGAGTTCTACACTCGACTCTACTGTAAAGAAATCCATAACCAAGCTTATTAACAATAAGTAATCTGCATTTATAATTCCCCTAAGTGCGTCAACCCTGAGGACGAGTGGCCTGAGTACATTCTGCTCATTTTCTGGGCTGAACTAGATACTTTTGGGCTGAAAAACATTAAGCACAGGACTTTCAATGCACCGTTTGTTCGAAAATTTTCTTATTGCAAAAATGCCTCCAAGCACACACTGGACTGAAGGAATTGAAATGTAAACATGGTTGAAAACAACTCGTGTTCTCAACAGCACCTGCGTCATTCTCTCAGCAACTCATTCTTCTGACTCCCCAATCCGTATTTAGCAAAATAACGCCCGAGCACTTATTGTCTGTTAGGATCATCGGCATCTCATTCTTGTACTCACGATTAATATGAGACCTCTTCCTCTCGAACTGCTTTCACCAAGAAAACCAGAAATTAAATATACGTAATTAGTAAAGATATCTATCTTTTTAACTGATACAACTCTTGTTAATATATGCAAATTAGAGAGAAAATAAACAGTTATTATTGAGGCTTTATTCTTGAACTGTTAAAGTTTTACCAAGAATTGTTAACCACATTAGTTTGAAGCTTGATTTAGCCATGAAATTGTTCGTGACAAGCTGTCAAGTTCTGAAGAGCAGTGCAAAGACAGTTTCTAATAAAGTTGTAAGGGAAATTGTTTTTAAGATAAGGTTCTCTGTTTTACATTTTATTTATTACCCCAGTGTTTCAACTTGGTTTTCATACAAATGAGGTTTTACTGTTAAAAAAGTCTTTTTGTCAGGAATATCTCGCAGCTAAATTTTCTTTTATTATCCCTTAGTTATATTTTCTTCACTCTCTTCTTCTTTCCAATCAGTTTTATTTTCTCGGATGGATCCGTTTTATTATCTCCACTTACCCAGTCACCTACCTATACCTTATGAATATGAAGCAAGCAATAAATCCCTTGATGAGGTCGACAGGGAAACATTTGCCTTGGATCAGTGCCCAATCATCTTGAGAAATGTCAAAATCTTCCTTAAGGTCTTCCACTACTAAAGTTACGCGTTCAATTTAATTTTCACAGCTTTCTCTATAATAGTATAATAAAATTAACAAGTTTTTTGCTTAGCAAAAACCAAATTAAGATATATTGGTTTTTCAACATCTTGACATGAACTGTTAAGAAAAAAAAATTCTCATGTCCCAGAAAGCCATAAAATCACTGCATGCTGATCAGCCTCTCCGAAGATACTGGTGTAAATCACTTCTCGTATCAGCAGATCTTATATAATAAGAAAAAACATGGAGGAGTGTCTCAGATCGGAAACTACGAATTATACTTCCTTAATTAAAAAACTTGTAGCTATAGACGAGATGTAAACTTGGAAAAATGTATATTAAATTATCGAAAACTTATCAGCTCTATATTTTTAATAAGAAGGAGTCATAGTTTCAAAACGGAATAAGTGTTTTAGATATCAAATGCCGATATATCAGCTATAAAAATAAAAATATACCGATATAACTAAAGAAGGGTTTTGCCTGTACATTTCTTAGAACTGACTCATTTCAAGTTATCTTTACGTTTCATACATTCGAGGAACCAAATAAATCCTCAGAAAAATTGTTCTGTATGTTTGTCTGCAAAATTTTGTCACAAGTAAACTCAGCAACCATTAAAGTTAGCGGGCTGAAACTTTGAAAGTAGGTTTCTGTATGTCTAACTTAAAATCTAAGCTCAGAATGGATTGGAAATTTAGCGTAGAAGCGAAGTTATGAACTTTTAAGCTGTCTTTGGCTAACTTCACAGACATGTTTATTTTGAAAATATACAGGTATAGCAAGTAGGTATTATTGTTGAATTTATTTCGTTTGCTCCCCGCAAGATTATTATTGACAAGGTGTTTCTCAAAGTTTAAGATCTGCTACCTATTCAGAATAACTGGCTTTGTGATCGAGCAATTCTCACCCCTACAAATAAGCAAGCAGGAAAATTCAATAAACAAGTTCTTGTACTACATCACGCTGAGAAAACAACTTACAAGTCAGCTTGTAAATTAAACAGATTTATATAAATTAAACATCAGTAAACAGAGTGATTAGTGATGAGGAAGCAGTTCATTATCCAATTGAATGTCTTGACTCCTTGACTGCTCCTGGACTGTCTGATATTGACTTAAAACTTAAAGTAGGGGCACCAATCATGCTATTACGAAACTTGAGTGTCCCACAAATGTGCAATGGGAGACAACTCCGAATTCGTGCTTTGCACAGATATACGTCATAGAGGCTAAAATAATGACTGGGTGTGGTACTGAGGAGTCAATGTTTATACGACACATACCATTCATAACTTAGATCTGCCCCTTTCAATTCAAACGGTTTCAATTTCCCGTCGCAAGTCGCAAGGTCAAACTCTGTCTACAGCAGGAATTAAGGTGAGTAAGGTCAAGTGTTTCTCACATGATCAACTGTATGTTACTTGCTGAAGAGTCAGAGGTTCCAACTCTCTGTTCTTCCACGCACCTGAAGGACAGACAGCTAATGTGGTATATACAGAGGCACTTACTTGATACTGTGCAAATAAATATATTTTCTCCTATTTTATAACTTTTCTAATAATATTTTGGAATGCCACGTATCATCTCTGAATTTTTGTAAAATATCAGTTAAAGACGCGCACGTCTGCTAGTATGTAATAAATTTTCTATCTCTCAAAACTTTTTGTACAGTCGCCTGTGTTTAAGAAGAAAAGTTTTAGAACAAATTTTAATGAAGCAGAAGATATTTAAGCAAGTTAGCGTTTGATACAACAGACATTGAAGTAATGGATTAGTAAAGCATCTATATTGTTCTGTATGTGTTTTGATGGTTACCTTAGAATTTGGAAAAGAAAAAAACTTACAACCACGTTTACAATCGTTAAGCTTATAGCTCAAAAAAGCCATAAGCCACAAGAATGAAATGTATATCCTTGAAAATAAACTTTCTAAAATCCATTTCATTAAACATAGTTCTTGAACCTCGAGTAAATTAATTCAATAATGATGTTCAGATTTAAAAAAAAATTTGATTGTTCTAATCTCAACTTTACTGTGAAAACACCATTGATAGAAAGAATTAAAAATCGATTAATTAACTGATTTATTTAATGTGGATACAACATTTTTCTATCATAGTGAAAGTGTGATTTGTATGGCTTTATAGAACAGTTGGTGAACATTGAAGGTGTGTACATATTAAATATATGTCATTGATCCTTATAAAATCTTATATAATCAGCATTAATTATAACACAAAAAAAATTATAACACAAAATAAATTATAACACAAAAAAAACTATTTTTTTTGTGTTGTAATTTCAAAAATTATATTCATAGCTAATCATAAAATACACGTTTAAACTAAAATGTTAGGTTGTAAGATCGATTGAATTATATTCTATCAATATTCGAATGTCATAAAAATAGAAAGTAATATAATTTGATGCAGTGTAAATATGCGTAAACAACGTAATCAATTAGGTGTGGCACACTGAGGAATAACGCATGCATTAGTTACAGGCAGCACAATTTACATAGTTAATTGCAATTATCAACTTGATTATCATTATCATTTCAAAGAGTGTTTTTTTTAAATTGAAATAATAATTTAATAACTATAAATAATAATAAATAATACAAAATCTATAAATAAAAATTAAATTAATGATGGAATCCAATAAACTTTTTTTTCTAAGGATTATTTTAATTCCTGTTTTTAGAGAAAATAAACTGGGAAATCCTGGAGTAAGGTTCTATCAGAAAATAAAACAAAATAATTATAACTTTTGTTTTAAGCATGATTAAATAAAAAAAAATCTTTGAAAGATTCATGATACAATTAATTGCAAATTTATGATATAAATTAGAGGTATATTTACACAAAAAATATCCTGATAAGTACAATGCATGTAGGTCTGAATCTCTAAGAGCCCTAAATGCTCCAATGTCTTAAATACGACTACTGAATTGAATTAATTGATATTATCTTATAAAAAGATGATATTATCATTGACAAACACTGGTGATAACACGCACAGACACGTACACACATACATGTATACACACACACACACACACACACACATATATATATATATATATATATATATATATATATATACCTGTATATACATATCCAAATGTAATCCTAAATATATCAAAAACGAATTCAAGGGACCTCAAAATAAATGTTTTAACATTTACTTTCAGTAACCGTAACAACATGTCAAAATTTTCACTTTGAGCAATAATTAATACACATTATAGTAACCTTTTGTTGTTTTAATTACAGATCTCTCATTCGGTATCAAGCATTTTGGAAGGGTCTACACTCAAATTTACTGTAAGTAACCTATATGAAAATTATAGATAACTAAGTCTTTTAACAGATAAATGTTAATGTGTTTAGCGTTGGCATGAAAATGCAATGAACAATTTTTGCTTCTTTAACGAGTTGAAACCCAAAGTGAATTTTGCTACAACAAATACCCAAATCATTTACCTCTCACGACCAATATAGCCGATATATATATGTAAAAACAATTGCTGTAACCAAAATTTTAAAGTAATTTTGATTTTTTTTTTTTAATAATTTGAGTTACATGATTTCTAAACTAACTCTGTGACAGAAAAAAAAACCAAATGACAGAAGTAATGAATGTATTAGTAGAATTACTGTTAATATAGGACAACTACTGGCCAAGTGAGACGGGGTGTTACTGAAGAGAAGCGTGGGCGAGCCAAGGCTTTCCCTCAACCAGAAGAAAGACAGCTGTGACGTGTGATAATGCCGGCACGTGGGCCGCGCTCGCTTTATGAATGAGCTGCGTAACAGGTTAACCAAGCCGTGTAGGCGGCCAGCTGATTCATTCAGCCCACTGGCCTAGTATGCAAATTAAACTTACTCCTTCGCACTCCACCACACCCTCTACCCAACTCCAACTCTTTCGCTCCCTCCAACTTTTTTAATTGTTTCCTTCCTGTCTCTTATTTCTGAGAAATTAGTACATTCTTAGGCATAAGAGTGAAGTCACACATTATTATCTGAATGAGAGTGAACTTAAAAAAACCTATTTCTATATTATAATTATTATTTGAGGGTGACTATAGCACTGTGTCTTAAAAACTATTGTACTTCCCCCCTTCTGTACTAAAGTACCCCAGCAGTTAGCTCCAACGCCTCCAAGAAGCTCAGCAGTTTTGCTGGATCCATATTTCTATATAATTAGCTCATTCATTTATAAAATAAATAAATTTTAAATTATCAATAATTAAGAGCACATGTGCTATGTACTTACCCCTTCAAAGACCATAGGCTCGCAGTGTTCGCAATAAAGTATTTAACAAACACAGTTCTTCAATGGTCTCCATAGTCGAAATGGAGGTGAGGGTTTGTCTGGCGCCCATTTACGTAACATGAAAGGAGACTGCCTGATTTCGTAACATGAAATGAGTGAAGCTCTTTAGGGTTCCATACTGGAGGTGCCGTAAACAATTGGCTCACGACTAAAAACTGCAATGTTTTTGACAACTACCTATGATACAGCGGAAAATAAAAGACTCAAATGTCTCTCATAAACAAGTTCTGCTTGTAAATTATATATCTGTTGAACAGTGAATTATATCAGTGATTGTTTATCCATAGGGAACAATTCTTCACCGAGAGCTTTGCAGTAAATTCTAGAGTAAATCAAGGGCTTGTGTGAACAGAATACAGCTGGGCAAGTAGACATGGCTGAAGAGCAGTATGTGCGTGGAGAGGGGAAATACTCCAAAACAACGACCTTTACTCAACAGAGCAAATAACACAGTCTGCTATTATTGTTGTTAAAATGCTCAAGATCATAGGTTTTTCTCATAGAGGTCATGTCCATAGGTTTCGTTATGTAACATTTAAATAATGACATCAAGGAATAGGAAATAGTATATATATATATATATATATATATATATACGTTTCACGATGAATCACAAACCCAGAACTAAGGAACAAACACACTTACTGTCTGTAATTTTCGGTTGAACCGTCATCAGGAGAGTTGAGATAGGGACATCAAGCGCACTTGTAAAGCGACGGTTCGAGACCAACAGTTTGAAACGTTTGTTGTCCTTTTGGATCTTTTCCTGATTACAATATATATATATATATATATATATATATATATATATGTGTGTGTAAATAATGTAACTGGTCTTGACATCGGCCAGTGGACGCATTTACGTCTCCGTTCCTTCATTCTTTCTCCTTTTATTTTCTTTCTTTCTACTCTCCTCAGGACGGCAAGACGCCGAAATTATCGAGATTCGTGAGTGTTCGTCTTTTTTCTTGTGTTCTCTAGCTGTAACTTTAATTATATATATATATATATATATATATATATATATATACAATAAATAAAAAACGAAGGAAACACACAGAAAGACACAGACATAACTCACATCGATATTTCGACAATCGTCGTCATCAGGAGGTGCGAAGAGCGAAGAGCGAAGAGTCCCGCAGGAAGACAGGGCGGTACTGAACTCGGAAACGGCAGCCAGTACCCCACCACTTACCACCAAGCGGGGGAAGGGAGGGAAGGAAATGAAGAGCCAAATTAAGACGTAAAAGGAACGAGTAAAAATTATAACTATAAAAAATTATAAAAAAGTAGATAAATCAAATTAAAATTAATAAAAATAATAAATAAAAAGTAAAATAAAAAATAATAAATAAATAAATAAAAAATAATAAATAAATAAAAAATAATAATAAATAAATAAATAAATCATAAATAAATTATCGGTTGAGGTTGAGTCCGGGGGAAGAGCGAGCATCAAGTAAGCATATGTATGCCTCCTCTGAAGCTCTTAGGGTAACTTTATTGTTGGATTCGGGGATCTGTTTCAGGATCTGAACCCTGAAACAGTCATTGAAACTGAGTCCATGCGAGTTCGCATGGATGGCTACAGGATAGTTACTGCGTTGACCGACTGAAGCCCTATGACCATTCATACGAAGGCTCAACTTATTAGAAGTTAAGCCAACGTAAAAGGAGTCACACTGAGTGCAATCCAGTCGGTAAACACAGTTGCTCGAGGTACAGGAGGAATTGACCTGAACCGGGTAGGAACTATGGTGGAGAGGGGAATCGAAGGAAGGATTAGGATTTACAATCAGGCAAGTTTGACAGCCACGGCGTCCACATTGTTTCATTCCAGGAACAGGATTGGAAGGCTGAGGGGAAATATGAGAGAAAATGCTTTTTAGATTGGCAGGTTTACGGTAGGAAATAGAAGGGGGGTGATTAAAGATGGAAGAAGTAGAAGTAGAAGTAGACAGAATCGGAAAAGACTCCTTAATAACAGCACGAAGCTTATAAGCGCCAGTAAGGCGGTTATAATATTATAAAGCTTATAAGCTTTATATTTTATTTTATTTTAAATTTTATTTTAAATTAAATATTTTAATTTTATTTTATTTTATTTATATTTTAAAGCTTATAAGCTTCGTGCTGTTATTAAGGAGTCTTTTCCGATTCTGTCTACTTCTACTTCTACTTCTTCCATCTTTAATCACCCCCCTTCTATTTCCTACCGTAAACCTGCCAATCTAAAAAGCATTTTCTCTCATATTTCCCCTCAGCCTTCCAATCCTGTTCCTGGAATGAAACAATGTGGACGCCGTGGCTGTCAAACTTGCCTGATTGTAAATCCTAATCCTTCCTTCGATTCCCCTCTCCACCATAGTTCCTACCCGGTTCAGGTCAATTCCTCCTGTACCTCGAGCAACTGATGTTTACCGACTGGATTGCACTCAGTGTGACTCCTTTTACGTTGGCTTAACTTCTAATAAGTTGAGCCTTCGTATGAATGGTCATAGGGCTTCAGTCGGTCAACGCAGTAACTATCCTGTAGCCATCCATGCGAACTCGCATGGACTCAGTTTCAATGACTGTTTCAGGGTTCAGATCCTGAAACAGATCCCCGAATCCAACAATAAAGTTACCCTAAGAGCTTCAGAGGAGGCATACATATGCTTACTTGATGCTCGCTCTTCCCCCGGACTCAACCTCAACCGATAATTTATTTATGATTTATTTATTTATTTATTATTATTTTTTATTTATTTATTATTTTTTATTTATTTATTTATTATTTTTTATTTTACTTTTTATTTATTATTTTTATTAATTTTAATTTGATTTATCTACTTTTTTATAATTTTTTATAGTTATAATTTTTACTCGTTCCTTTTACGTCTTAATTTGGCTCTTCATTTCCTTCCCTCCCTTCCCCCGCTTGGTGGTAAGTGGTGGGGTACTGGCTGCCGTTTCCGAGTTCAGTACCGCCCTGTCTTCCTGCGGGACTCTTCGCTCTTCGCACCTCCTGATGACGACGATTGTCGAAATATCGATGTGAGTTATGTCTGTGTCTTTCTGTGTGTTTCCTTCGTTTTTTATTTTATTGTAAAAAAGTCCGCTGGACCGTTTCTTTTAATGTATATATATATATATATATATATATATAATATATATATATATATATATATGGGATTGGTTGTACACAACCGAATATTGTCGGTTGATGAGCTTCTTCTCCAACTTCTCGAGCTTGCGAAAAATTAATTTTTTTACGAATTTTGTTTACAAACGAGCTTTCGTTGTGAGAAAAATTAATTTTTAGCAAGCTTGAGAAGTTGGAGAAGAAGCTCATCGACCGACAATATTCGATTGTGTACAACCAATCCTGTATAAAAGAAGGAAAGAAGGACTGCTACCGAAGTACACTAATATATATATATATAAAATGTGTTTTTGACTCTGACGAAGACTGCTTGTTACGGTTGAAAGATCTTAGCCTTGTTTTTCCATTTCTTATTGTGGTTTGATCATTAATATATATATATATATATATATATATATATATATGTGTGTGTGTGTGTGTGTGTGTGTGTGTGTGTGTGTGTGTGTATGTGTGTGAGAGAGAGTGAGGGGAGAGCAGCATTAAAGATGTTAAGGTTTCAAGATTATCAATCTTCTTCATGGTGATTAGCTCCATCTAACTTCCTTTGTCTGATTTATTTTAATTCAAGTAAAATTTGTTTTTGATAGAACTAAATATTATTAAAAATATTTAACCTTTTGAATTTTAACTATTTTTCAACATTAACATAATTTTTTATAATTAAGATATAACTATTCCCTCAAAATTGAGAATAAAGAAAAATCATTAATCTACGGGTGACATAATTGTTTAATTCCTCTTTAAAAGACTTATAAGATTTTTTTTTAAACTTTATGGTCTTTTAAACACTCAGACACTTGTTTAAAATTGCCAATAGACAATTTCATAAAAATACAATCAGAACTATGCACAGTTTAAAACTTCAACATTAATAATAGTCGTTGTGTCATTGACATAATTTATCAAAATATAAGCAAATAAGAAATCATATATAGTGTTAAGATATTAAAAACCAGTTTAAATAGACTGTGGAAGAAAGATTCTTTAACTCTAATAAATTATTTGATCTACCATTTCTTCCGGCTTAAGAATGTTGATAATACAAAAAAAGTGTTTAACAAATCATTAGATAGACGGTAGACGGCAATGAAGGCCATCATCTAATGCTTTCCACAAACTAATCTAATTGTACCTATAAAAACTTTTTCATACAGATTTAACAAGAATTTTTTTCGCTAAAAAAAATTGAGGTATTTTGGTTGGCAATATTCTTGGAAGTGGCAATATAGCCATAAAAACGGAGAACTCTGCTTTGAATAATGACCACCTGTTCTACTTGTTTCATTACTTGTTTGTTTAATTACCTTGAACATTTTTTATCATTATTCAACCAAAGGTATATATATTGGACTTTTAAGCTTCAATTAAGCTTTCAATTAGATAATTTAATATGAAAAATGTATAAAATTTATAAATTATTAATGTATATAAAGTTGAAATATAAATTTCTGCATACGATGCCTGAGTGTATATGCTTTTTGGGCAGGAACTGTATCCTTTAAGCTGACATTGTACAGGCTCGGGACCGACGGCTTAATATCTTCTCCGTGCGACGACGTGCTCAGATTTATTCACCTCCCGCGTGAATAATTAGAGGCCCAGAGAGGGTATTGAACCCCTGTTCTACTCCTGGCCCCTCATATTACATTATATTAAAAGGACTGTACTGAGATCCACCAGCAGACCTGACTCATTATGGTATAATATTATGATCCACCTGCAGACGCCTCTTACATTATGGTATGTATAGCTATTAAGTTCAATCTGCAGAGACCTGTCACATTATGGTACAACGAAAAGTACTTTTTTCTTATATGTAATTGACAAAATGAACATAATCACACTGAGATAAATCAAGTAACGAAATTCATTGTCAATAAGGTACATAACGGGTTTAATTATAGTGATGTTAAATGTCAATTTTTTTGTAATTCATTTTAGCGAAATTATAATGTGATAACTAATACTGTTCACTGACACTGTTGCTTATTATTGTTCCAATCAATAATTCTCGCTTTTACTCACTTTTTATAGGGATTAAATTGAATTCCTGAAAATCTCTATTTCTAATTCGATCATAGTGAAGTTTCATTGCCTCTGTTATATGTTCATTAAACTGCCTCCTAAGTTTTTAAAAATAGATCCACATAACCACATATATTCTAAAGCCTCATGGACCAGACTACCTGTAAAAAGATGCTTTATACATGTGTTACAAGTGCCCGTTCCATGAAGATGTCATATATGGTACATAATTTATTCAAAACAAATTATTTTGTTCTCATTATATTTGATTATTTCAAAGGCTAGACTCCATTCGTGTATGCTACTAATAAACCAAACAGGGTCTTTGTCTAAATCTTAAAAATGCCATAAGCGTAAAGTTATATCAAAAAGATTCAGATTAAAGTATTTTAATAACCAATGAACTAATAGCATTAGAGAAAACTACGAAAACATGATTAATTATAAATTTTATTCTCTACAAGTCTGATTCCAAATATTTTCTAGGCAATATCATCCAAATAAACCATCTTATAAAGCTGTATAAGTGTAAAATTTTCAATACCATTTCTTTGAATTTTGGCATTTAATTGCAGTCATGTAAGTATTATAGCAAAACAGTTTTATGCTAATAGCTGTATGCTTCAAAATCTAATAAAGTTTCATTTATTTACACCCCTTTCAATTGCTAAAATATACAACTTTAAGTTTATTAAGAGTAATTGTTACAAAATATGTTTTACTAAATTCATCATTGATAAATATTCATTCTTTAGGATGGATTATGTAAATTTTTATATGATATTTTCACTTCAATGTTAAAAATTGACGATTTTACTTCAAAATGACGATATCACACTTTAAACTTAAGACACTTTACAATACAGAAACGATAGAACATGTGTTATAATTATTTATATAAGAAAAAACTATCAAAGGAATTATTTGCTTTATTTTTTGTTCACATAATGAAGTTTCAGTGTCTCTGTTTATATGTTGATTAAACTGCCTCTGAGTTTTTAAAAATAGATTCACATAACAATCTATAGCTTCATGTAAAACTGGAATGAGTTACTACTTTATAGTATGGAAAATGAAAGTTGTGTGGTTTCTAACACCAAATCTGTTACCACAAATTATAAATCTTAGCATGGAAATGACATAAAAAAAACGTCTGTCACATAAACATGTTCATACAGATATTTGACTCATTACTAGTTAGAAACAGCATAATAGCTCTTTGAACTCACTTTTGACATAACGTTTTGTGTTAAATTGTTTAGGCTTTGTACTCGTAGTTTAGGTAGAATAATTGAGAAGATTTTGTGATTCTTCTGTTTACCAGAATTAAATTAACATTCTTACATGTTTTGTAATCTTGTATTTCATATAATCGTACAATATTAGAGAGTTGCTTTGTTCTGTCGTTAAAAGGTTTGAATTACATATTTTGTTTTTATTACTTTCAAAATCATGATACAATACGAACTATTTATTAGTTGGCAAGACAGTTGAAGGTTCAACAGACAGAGAAAAGAGTAGAAATAAAAGAATTTAGTTTGTGTGGGTCTGAGCCAAGGACAAGCATCAATGTGTGGCCCTGTGTATCATTGAGAAAGCTAACGGAAATACAAACAACTAAAACAATTCTCAATTTTAAGCTAAAAGCAACTTACATTATTGTAACTTTTATAAACTTGTATACTATTTGTTAAACATGGCTATCATTTTGGCTTACAGAAAGTAGCTACCATTTTTTAACTTTATAAAACTCAAAAGTTTTTAAGTTTTATAAACTTAAAAAGTTTTATAAAAAAAATAAAGTCTTTTAATGCCTTGTATCCTTGAAAAGGCAGAGGCTGACTTTAGCTGATGCAATCGATTTTAAGCAAATCAAAGAAAACTATGAGTTACAACATTTTTCGACTTATTTTTGAAATATGTTATTTTGATTTTTCATTTTAATTTTATTTAATTTATGAGATTTTTTTAACGTTTTAAATAAATACAGAAGAGTTTAAAATAGCATCTGATGAATCCAGGAATGATGGATAGAAAATAAATGAGTGAAAAGATTCAATGACTGTGCTAAATCCGGATTAACAGACAAAACCTGAATACTACTGAACAGACATCCTTATGGTCGAGAAGCTACTGAAATCAGAAATCATCAACCTTAATCCTAATTATTTTCAGCTAAAAAGAATAAAGCAATTGGTTTGGAACTTACTTAGTTATTCTTAGTTATTGGCTATTCTTATTATTCATCTTATTGGCTTATATTTCTTACTAGCAAACGTACCCGTCTTTGACGGAATCAAAAATTCTATTATACTTGGTATTCCAAAATATAAATTATAGTATTATACTAATACTACAATTAGATGTTATAGAATAGTAGAAAATACCATTATTAGTACAGTGCTAAACAAATGCCTCTGTATACAAAGATTAGATTTCAAGTTAGACATACACAAATCTACAATCAATGTTTCAGCTTTATATGTCTTATGGTAGCAATATTTTGTGGACAAACCGACAGACAGAAATTATTCTAAGGGTACAGGTGGCTACTCTGAACTATGAAACGTAAAGAAAACTTGAAATGAGTTAGTTCTAATTAACGTGCTCCCAGTCAAAAGCTAGCACGCAAGCCACTGGGCTACTCTGGTTCCATACCTTACTTTATTACCAGTGTTTATATTACGCAAATATTAAATTAAAAAAAAATATTTTTGTTGTATTTATTTATAATACATTTGCACTACTCTCATCGGCGAGCAAGCAAGCTACTGGCTACCCTGGCTAGATCCCTTTACTTTATTACCATCTTTTATATTATCCACATTTTAAATTCAAAAAAATATTTGTTTGTTACATTTATTTATAATACATTTGCACTACTGTCATCGGCGATCACGCAAGCCACTGGGCTACTCTGGTCCCATACCTTACATTATTACCAGTGTATTTATTAAGCAAATATTAAATTAAAAAAAAGTTGACAGTTATATATAATACATAGCAAACGTACCCGTCTTTGACGGAATCAGAAGTTCCTGTTTTGTTTTATTGCCGTGTGCCTATGCCTTTTGTCTATACCACTGAGGAATCAGAAGTTCCGTCATTTTTGGTATTTCAAAATGTCATTAGAAATTATAGAATAGTAGAAAATACCATTATTACTACAGTGTTAAACAAATGCCTCCAGCTAATACACTACATTAGCTGTCTGTCCTTCAGGTTCATGGTAGAAGAAAGAGTTGAAACCTCTGACCGTTGAGCATGTAAACTACATTTGACCATGTGAGAAAAACTTGGTTTTGCTACCTTGTATTCCTGCGTTAGATGAAGTCTCCCTTTGCGACTTAGTTAACGTCATTGCGAAATAGACTCTGACCGGACTTTGCAATCATTTCAACGTAAACAGACAGTGGCTCGGAATCAATGGTATGTGAAGTATACACACAGACTCCCCAATACCACATCCAGTCATTATGTCCGCCTCTATGGCATATCTGTGTAGAGCACGAACTCAGAGTCGTGTCCCGTTGCACAGTTTTGGGGCACTCATGTATCGTAACATGAAATTTGTTACTGCTACTAAATTGCAGCATGATTGGTGCTCTACTTTAAGTTTTTACTCATGAGCAGGCAGTCCAGGAGAAATAAATTCAGAGTCAAGAAATTCAATTAGATAATGAACTGCTTCTTCATCACTAATCCAATCTCTTTACTGACTTGTAAGTTCTTTCCTCGGCTTCATATAGCGTAAGAACTTGTTTGTTGATTTCTTATGCCTGTTCATATTAAGGGCTGAGAATTGCTCGTTTACAAAACATTTATTCTCAATAGATAGTACATCCTTAACTCTGTGAAACACCATTTCAATGATGTCAAATACGCAATATATTCATATGCTCAATCTTTATAAATAAAATAATGATTTTGTCTGTACATTGCTTAGAACTGACTCATTTCAAGTTTTCTTTACGTTTCATACATTGGAGAAACCGAATCCACCCTTAGAAAAATTTCTGTCGGTTTGTCGGTTTGTCGGTTTGTCGGTTTGTCCGCAAAACTTTGTCACAGGTAAACTCAGCTACCATAAGACATATAAAGCTGAAACTTTTACAGTAGATTTGTGTAGGTCTAACTTAAAATATAGGCTATGAATTGATTGGAAATTCAACGTAGAAGTGAAGTTATGGACGTTTAACACAAAAATGTTTGTCACAAGTAAACTCAGCCACCATAAGACATAGCGAGCTGAAACATTGACACTGGATTTGTGTGTGCCTAACTTAAAATATGGGCTCTAAATAGATTATTAATTCAATACAGAAGCGAAGTTATGGGGCTTTTAGCTGTATTTTCCTAACTTCACGGACAAGTTTGTTTTGAAAATACACAGGTGTGGCAAGTAGGTATTGTTAGTTGATTTTAATTTCAATTGAGCATATGAATATATTGCGTATTTGACATCATTGAAATGGTGTTTCACAGAGTTAAGGATCTATTGAGAATAAATGTTTTGTAAACGAGCAATTCTCAACTCTTAATATGAACAGGGAGGAAAAATCAACAAACAAGTTCTTACGCTATATGAAGCCGAGGAAAGAACTTACAAGTCAGTAAAGAGATTGGATTAGTGACGAAGAAGCAGTTCATTATCTAATTGAATTTCTTGACTCTGAATTTATTTCTCCTGGACTGCCTGCTCATGAGTAAAAACTTAAAGTAGAGCACCAATCATGCTACAATTTAGTAGCAGTAACAAATTTCATGTTACGAAACATGAGTGCCCCAAAACTGTGCAACGGGACACGACTCTGAGTTCGTGCTCTACACAGATATGCCATAGAGGCGGACATAATGACTGGATGTGGTATTGGGGAGTCTGTGTGTATACTTCACATACCATTGATTCCGAGCCACTGTCTGTTTACGTTGAAATGATTGCAAAGTCCGGTCAGAGTCTATTTCGCAATGACGTTAACTAAGTCGCAAAGGGAGACTTCATCTAACGCAGGAATACAAGGTAGCAAAACAAAGTTTTTCTCACATGGTCAAGTGTAGTTTACATGCTCAACGGTCAGAGGTTTCAACTCTTTCTTCTACCATGAACCTGAAGGACAGACAGCTAATGTAGTGTATAAGCTGGAGGCATTTGTTTAACACTGTAGTAATAATGGTATTTTCTACTATTCTATAATTTCTAATGACATTTTGAAATACCAAAAATGACGGAACTTCTGATTCCTCCGTAGTATAGCCGAAAGGCAATAGGCACACGGCAATAAACCAAAACAGGAACTTCTGATTCCGTCAAAGACGGGTACGTTTGCTATGTATTATATATAACTGTCAACTTTTTTTTAATTTAATATTTGCTTAATAAATACACTGGTAATAATGTAAGGTATGGGACCAGAGTAGCCCAGTGGCTTGCGTGATCGCCGATGACAGTAGTGCAAATGTATTATAAATAAATGTAACAAACAAATATTTTTTTGAATTTAAAATGTGGATAATATAAAAGATGGTAATAAAGTAAAGGGATCTAGCCAGGGTTGCCAGTAGCTTGCTTGCTCGCCGATGACAGTAGTGCAAATGTATTATAAATAAACACAACAAAAATATTTTTTTTTAATTTAATATTTGCGTAATATAAACACTGGTAATAAAGTAAGGTATGGAACCAGAGTAGCCCAGTGGCTTGCGTGCTAGCTTTTGACTGGGAGCACGTTAATTAGAACTAACTCATTTCAAGTTTTCTTTTACGTTTCATAGCTTCAGAGTAGCCACATGTACCCTTAGAATAATTTCTGTCTGTCGGTTTGTCCACAAAATATTGCTACCATAAGACATATAAAGCTGAAACATTGATTGTAGATTTGTGTATGTCTAACTTAAAATCTAATCTTTGTATACAGAGGCTTTTTTTTAGCACTGTACTAATAATGGTATTTTCTACTATTCTATAACTTCTAATTGTAGTATTAGTATAATACTATAATTGATATTTTGGAATACCAAGTATAATAGAATTTTTGATTCCGTCAAAGACGGGTACGTTTGCTAGTTGAAATTAAAATCAACTAACAATACCTACTTGCCACACCTGTGTATTTTCAAAACAAACTTGTCTGTGAAGTTAGGAAAATACAGCTAAAAGCCCCATAACTTCGCTTCTGTACTGAATTAATAATCTATTTAGAGCCCATATTTTAAGTTAGGCACACACAAATCCAGTGTCAATGTTTCAGCTCGCTATGTCTTATGGCGGCTGAGTTTACTTGTGACAAACATTTTTGCGTTAAACGTCCATAACTTCACTTCTACGTTGAATTTCCAATCAATTCATAGCCTATATTTTAAGTTAGACCTACACAAATCTACTGTAAAAGTTTCAGCTTTATATGTCTTATGGTAGCTGAGTTTACCTGTGACAAAGTTTTGCGGACAAACCGACAAACCGACAA
The DNA here is from genome assembly GCA_026182355.1 of Hermatobates lingyangjiaoensis. NCBI lineage: Eukaryota > Metazoa > Arthropoda > Insecta > Hemiptera > Hermatobatidae > Hermatobates > Hermatobates lingyangjiaoensis. The sequence continues at coordinate 7,865,005 of JAPFBL010000015.1, forward strand.
ACCGACAAACCGACAAACCGACAAACCGACAGAAATTTTTCTAAGGGTGGATTCGGTTTCTCCAATGTATGAAACGTAAAGAAAACTTGAAATGAGTCAGTTCTAAGCAATGTACAGACAAAATCATTATTTTATTTATAAAGATTTATTACAACTTAGTAAACAAAAACTTTGCCAATAACCTAGATTTACGTGAAAACACTCAAATTTCTAGAAATATTACCTGGATTTCTTGTTTTTGAGCGCATAATTAAATATCAAACTTTCTATTTTACCTTAGCTATATTCAAGTAACGTTATGTAAAACCAAAATCGAATTCTTTCAAGGCATAATTTAAACAAAGCATAAGCAGGTAAGCCCCTTGACGCTTATGTTTTAGCATTGAACAAGTTCAAGGCTATCAATGTGAGTTTTCTGACATCATGAAGAAAATATGGTTGTTTTTTTAAGTGAAGTCACATCTAACAATATTATTCAGATGTTATTTGCGAATAAGGAACTTACCTTATGAACCGGTATTACCTTATTCAACCTGTATGAAACATCCTGTTTAAGTTGGTGCAATTACATTTAAGTTTAAAATTGCATTTAACATTTGTTTTCGCCTATATCATGTGCTATAGATAGAAAGAGGAGGTAGAAAACTAAAGGTAAGGTAGTAAGGCAAGAAAAATAGTTGATTGATGGGTGCAAAAGAGGCGAGTTAGGTGTGACTAATGGGAAATGAAATGTGATTTCGATTGTGGAAGGCGATTGATGTGGGGTGCGGTGAGGAAGGATTAAAGGAGAGCGACTTAATGAAGGGTTGTGGTGGCAATTGAAACATAACCAGGAGGGTAGAACGAGTCTGGCACACCCCTAAAGCCCAACTCACTGTTAAAGCGGAACATGATTCTGGATGCAAAACTCTCATTCCGAATGACATTCTTGATGAACCAAGTCAGATTCCTAAATCATGTTATGGAATCACCTATTCAGAAAGTAAATCTGTTGCATGAGGTGAATCAAAGTCTTGTTTATGAATAATTGAAGACTTTATTTATAATCGCTCATAGAACAGAAATACTAGAGCGTTTTAACTAAGAACGCTCTATCTATGAACGGGTACCAGCAAGAATTATTATTCTGCATAACACGGTAACAAGAAAAGAACTGTTTTCCCTCTTGTTTCAGTCCATCTTCTTCTTTAATTCGAACTTTACTTTTTGCAGGTGTCTCAGTGGAACTGAATATAGGCATTTAAAACTTCCACGACTAATTAACCGACGCTCAGATGTTACCATTGCCTGGCTGCATCCTTGCTGATAAAGCTTAGGACCACGAACCATTTGCTTTTTAACTCCCAAATAAATCAATTTGACATAATTTGGATTTTTAATAGAAAAAAAAACCAGGAAAATCAATAAAAGTGAAATATAAAGAATAAAATTCAATGACAGTGGATAAAACAAAGCCCAATAAATTGAAAGGGCTTTGTTTTTTTTATTGTAAAGAACTCATTTCTGCTTTCAATACAATAAGCTAATTACAGTTTTCCTGAAAATGTAATGATATGTGGACATGACCCAGGCAATAAAGAAAACTCGATGGACTTACTACATAAATAACTAAGACTGGCAATAAGAAAATCTTTAGAAAAACTTAAACGCAAACCATAATGAAACTATTATCAATGAGCAAACAACGATATGACAGATGACTTATTTAAACTACTGAACGGCTCACAGAGGTTAGAAAAATGTTATCATCAAGGTAACAAACTACTTCTTTGCCGGGATCCACTTCCAGATTTATAGTTTGGTAAATAATCATTGTATTAAAGAGGAAACAATTTGCATGGTGCCTCGAGGTAAACTCCTTTTCTTTATATTTAGCTGAGGCCGGTTGCTTCTTAATACAATCTCAAAAGCCTTTGATACAAAAAACCACCCATCTGGCTAAGTATGTTGTCAAGTACTTTAATATTAGACGACCTGTTCATTAAAGCTCCATAGCTTACTGCACCATAGATTTCCTGAAAGTAGACAAAACATGCTAGCGTTGCTGTCTTGATGTCAAAACCATCCCTGATGCAGTGTTTATGGTATATTATTTGGCTGGTGATAGAAATATGTCTCCAGATACCAGTTTGTTCACTCTACGCTCACGGGCTTTATATAAAAAGAAGCTGATTGACATGTAAATTTTGCTACAAATATGATCTTTATCGTTCTTAACAAGCGAAATAATTATTTTTTTTAGACTATCATTAAATGTATTCACCACAATCCTATTTTTCGTTCACCACTTGACTAACTCCTTTCTTAGTCTAGGATGACTAAGACTCTCTTGCCGAAAAGGGGAATGGATTAATGCCCATAAATTATTGCCCATATTGCTATCTTTGGTAATGGATAATGGGTCCGAGACGGATCACTAAAAAAGATGTCAGTGATGCTTCTTTTTCCTACCTTCAGGGAGAATGTGGATAGTAAAAACCTCGTTTGTCCATTTATTACACTGTCAAACCGTGACGGTGTAAGAACCGAAATGAGTTTGACAAATTAGTACTACTTGATGAGAAGTGGTTAGAGAAAACATCAGTCATTTTGACATATACTCAGCACCAATGTTCATATTTATATGAAAGCAATTTTCACTTAATATCAACATTATTTCAGTATAAAACACATCAGAATGAAATGAAAAACGATGGTTTCCTGCTTAGCCGAAATAGTTGATTTTGAGGTGCGTCAGACTGACTTATATAAAGGTTTCTGGATTTATCTAAATTTTATCATTAGTATTATTGTTAGTATAATGATAAACTCAAAAACTGCAGAATTTAACAAACTGATATGAATCTCGAACTGTTATAAAAAGAAAATAAAATCGTGTCCATTCCTGAATGACAACAAGGATTTTAACATAGATAAAAGACACACCTACACGAATAGAAACCGACTCCTGTTTCTGATTCGGATAGATTTCTACAAGGTGACTGATTCTGACAGTGGATTTCTACAAGCAGACGATCACAAGATCGAACCGTTCTAGAATATTGCTTAACTTAGGCTGACCTGGAGAGCGCTTGGCTTAAAATGATTGATCAACCAGCAAACAAAAAAATAGGTCTTGTAACGAATTTGCGTAAGCTTGTTCATATGAAATCGAACATAAAATTAGATTTCTATCTCTCCTACAGTCCAGCCCTTCGAATGGCTAACTCGATATTTTACATGTTACTGAAAAAAACTTAATTAATTTTCAAAATTCTGAATAGCATTTCATCATTTATATACTTATTTATTTTTTTGTAATTTTATCTCCAAATCACATATCATCCCAATTTGATCAATGTTATATAAGAATACAACATAAGAGAGTTGTTTAAATTTTAAAATATCAATATTCATTTGTTTTATTTTTCATATATTATTTCCTTTTAAGCTATTCCTCAATAGCAAATTATGAGTTTTTATTATATATTATGAAGCTAGTGGGGGTCGTCTAAATTTGTAATTTATTTGTCTGTGGGTAATTTTCGAAACAGTCTTATCTTCTACTTGTATTGAGGGTTCGTAAAAGCTTGTTTATTTATAGTATTATCAAATTTTGTTCATAAGGATATTTTAATGACTTTGTTCTCAAACTACTTGATCCAGTGTCTGTTTATACGTTTTGCGCTTCTTAGTTAGGCTGTCTAGTATCGACTAGAGTTTAAGTAATCTTCATGTATGGCATTCCAACTGCTACAAAGTGAATGAGCCCTTCGGCAGAGATGGTGGATCTTTTATATTTCAGTTAAGAAGGTTCACAGATTTTGTCATCAACAGTGGACAAAATTTTTTTGTGTTAGCTCCAAATTTTTTTGTTTTTGTTAGCTCCAAGATCACAGAGCTAAGCCAGAGCACACCAAATAATTGTTTCAGTCTATGTGGATATAAAATAGTTCTAAACTCTGTGTAGAATATTAAGCTCTTTGACGAAGATGAAGCTGTCATTATAGTTTGTTAATATAGTCAAATCCTGAGTGAGTGTTAGACGATTTACGAGTATCTAGCGTGAGGTAAGACTCAGAAATAGTTAGACAGTGGGATGAAATACGCCACAGAGAAGCGTTCTTGGTTATAATTGATAATAAAATGATTTCCCTGTACAGTCAACTACTGTTAAGATAGTTGCGATGACGACATATTTGTCAAAACATTTTCGATGTCATGTAATCAAGTCCTAGTAAACTCTGACCCATCAGTTGAACAACTATCTTAGTGAAGTTAACAAATTCTTTCGAATGTGAATGTTTAAGGCCAATCTGAACAGTTCATTCATAGTCTTTTCAGGGCTGCACTCAATACTTCGATGGCCTGGAAACAAACTTAGCGACATGGAATAGCGGTATAAAAAAATCTGAAAAGTACCTAGGTCTATACACTGTAATATACCCAAAGTTTCATGTTCCTAGGTGGTTAAGAGCTCAAGAGTCTCACAGATGTTTGGTAATGTCTAGTATGCCCTGACAGTGTTATTGGACCCTAGTACCGATGTACAGATTGAGCCACCAACCTGATGTCAGGAGGCTAGCTGAAAGTGGAAAACTTAACCAATGCTTAACTAGGCAGAAATTAGTTGAACCCTTCTACAATTGTGGGACGTTCTGGGTATCATGCCTACTAAAATCTGTCGGTACCATAAGGATGGGCATGACACTAGGTTCTTCGGTGTGTGAGCCCGTTATGTGGTGAACTTATTCTGCTCTCCAACGTTAGTACTTAATAGGAAATTAGGAGTTCAATATCACAATTCAAACCCAATTTTGCCCTAAGAATTAACTTCCTGCTAACAGGTTTTAGCTGGAAAAGAGGCTGGGCAAGTGACATGTTATACAAAATCAATGAGATAGTCAAAATGATGGAATATATATATATATATTTGTGTACAATGGCAGCAGGTCTTCCCTTAAGCATATGTTATTAAAATAAGCAGCAGCTTCTGCATTGACCAATTTCTTGTTGACACTCTCTAGTTTAGTCTGTGTTAATGTCTTTCGCTAACCTTCTTTGGAAGCTACCAGAGTCTCACCGCAAAGTGATACAAAAACTAGAGAGTGTCAACAAGAAATTGGTCAATGCAGAAGCTGCTGCTTATTTTAATAACATATATATAATCATTTCAGTCAAGGTAACAACTACTGATAGTTCAGAAAACTTACATAAAATAATTAGAAGAATTTTTGTTGCATTTCACAAGATGAATAAACTTGTACTCTTTTTTTCAAATTACAAATCGAACAATTTTATACAATTCAATTCAAAAGATATAGTTTAGGGATTGATATTTTAGAATGGTATCTTAAATACTAATGAAATAAAATTCAAATTTCTGATTTAATATTAACAAAAACACATTACAATGGATACAGATATATAATATTTTACCGTAAATGTATTTTATCAGCACTATTTATTTTTATCAGAATTATAAAATATTTATAATTCTTCTTATTAGATAATATTAATATTATCAGAAATTTATTTTTATGACTACTATTTATTTTTAAATAATTATGATCAGTTATCGATAACCCTGAATCTGAAGGTTATACTAACGTATTATGAATATTGGTTTTCAGATAACTTATACTTACTTTGTTGTTCAATGGTTTTGCATTAAATTTCAATTTTATGATTCAAACTATATTACAAAATTTGTTCATCTAAGGAAATTTCTTTACAATAATTAGAAGTGTTTCTTTGCTCTGTTCATATATTTGCTGTCTTTTTTCAATTTTTGATTTTATTCTTTTATTTATTTTTTTTTTACATTGCCTGGTACCAGCTGCTTTGAAATATTAACATTCCTAAATATACTCGTATTTGTATAAGACAATGTACAATACCTTTGTTCTCTATGAAGAAAAGTCATGGTGTCTGCATGAAAGTTAAAAATGTTTAAATCTGTAAATTTTTTTCAGGGAAAGAATGGAAGTAGTCAGGAACCTCTGAATGCTGCAGAAGACCATTTTCAACTTCAAGGTAAGACTTATCAATTGTTTATATTGTGAAATTTATCTGCAAAGGACTGCAGCCTATTCCTTTTTAATTTTTATTGGATGAAAATCTTAGACAAAACGTCTCACGAAGAGGACAAAAAGGCGTCTATGCCTGGTCTATACGATGTCACGATATCGTTAAAGACCTCTTTTCTAAATATGTATACTTATATAAGGAAACTTTAAGACTCCCGATGTAGAAATCAATAATAATAATACTTAATCCTTGCTAATGCCAAATAGTAAATAAGCCACATTTCTCGCCTTTAAAGAATACAAAACATGTAAGCCTATAAGTGTACGTTGGAGAACAGTCATACAAATGTTAAGTTGTTAAGTTAAGTTAAATGTTGTTGATATTATTAAAACATTGCAAAGATTTTTTCAAGTCTGAATTATTAAATGATATTTTGGAAAAAAAAAGTGAAATAGATTATCTCCCCACTATTGTTTTTGCTATTTGAATTTAAAAATATTAGTTTCTTTGCTTCGCATAGTTCTTTGAGGTACCATGTATGAGAAAAAAACCTAACCACATAATTATCTACAGGGAGAATGCCTATACCAATGTGTCATTTGGCACGAAACTCTATGTTCGTTCGTACAAACGAATATAGAGGTACACCATGGATATGAGGTTGTAAGTAGAGTTTATACAAAGCCGACATTTTAGAAAACCGGTTTTCGAATAGTAATTTTTCCAGAAAACCGGTTTTAACCGGTTTCTAATTTTTATAAAAAAATGTTTTTGCTCGAATATTCTGTAAGTTAGAACAAAAAATTTAACACAAAATCTGGAATGATAAAAGCAGTTTTGACAGAAATTATTTACTGTTCAATTTATTGATAGCTAAATGTTTTATGCAATTTAGTAGACAAAGAAATAATAGTTGACCAGGATTAAATACGACTTTAAACCGACAGAATATTCGTTGTCTTAGGTGCATTCGGTTTCTCACATATAAGGATGTAAACGTAATTTTAATAACAGTGAAACGAGTATTCAGCAAAGGTTCGAATAAATGAAAACATATATTTGTTACATTTTACAATAATCCATATTATTGACCATATTATTTTATAACCAGATTATATTTATAATAACCATGTTATTAAATGGGACCGATATGATTCCAAGAACCAAACCGCTTGCAACAGTGTTTTCATCAATCTGGTACATTTGGCTACATTTATCATTTTCAAAATTTCTTTTAAGTGTTATTCATACATTGAAAACCAATATTTTCTAATAAAAAACCGGTTTTCGAATATTATTATTTTCTCCAAAAAACCAGTTTTTAAAAAACCACAAACCCTAGTTGTAACCTTCCCCCTCATCTAAGATTTGTTCTCAGATGTGCTTGTTATGTGTGTATTAATTTTCTAATATATGTAATTATATATTCATAAGTAAACAAACTAATGTACACAAATGATTATTTCTTGAATCATAGACGATTCTAAAGTCAAAAGAACACTTATGCAGTTCCTCAGACTAACAAGGAGAATATTTGTTTATTGAGGTAATTTTTTTATACAATTTTATCATCATTTATAAGAATTTAACATTTGCACAATATTCGTATATCTTTAAAGTACTTATTGTTTTCTTTACATTTATGCAATATGTATTTATCATATTTATAATTTATTTATTAATTTCATTTTTTTTATTAAGAGAAGTATTATTAACCTTATGTGGTTTGATCTTGCTATAACAAACATTTCAACGTATGGGATTGATTTTCAAGTAAGTAAACAGTTGCTTAACATAATATTTATTGTTTAATTAATTACAAAAGTAATTTTGAAATATTTATAGTACAATATATTTATATTTTCAATTGAAACACTCCTTCTGAACATTATAAGAAGTTATTTTTAAAGCTATATTTTTTTGTTATATTCTCCATTCATTTCTTTAATTTTTTTGGGCACTTCAAAGATAATTTCAAATTATATAAAACTACAAAAGTTACTTGCTCATAATTTAAACAGTTTTGCTGTGGAAATACGATTTAACAAGATCTTCGTACGTTGAATATTTAATGCATATTCTTCTTCCACTCAATTCCAAGCATTACATCTTCATTAATATTCATTTCTTAATATTAATTAAAGATTAATAAATAATTTATCATTCCACTTTTCTGAGAAATAACGTTATAATTTATTTAAATCTCTACTTAACTGTCCGGATACTTTTATCAGCATCCTAAAGACAAACAAATTAATTTTTTAATTAGACACATGTTAAGTTATAAAATATGCGATAGATTTTATGACGGTTAATAAGTATTCTAATTTTACTTACTTGTTGTATTTTATATTAAGAAGTCATTGCTTAAGTAATTTACTCTCCCGTTATAAGGCAAATGTTATATTCTGATTAGTTCAATAAAATTACAACTACTCTGTATAATTAGAGTATTTCTGAAATTAATTATCGTTATTTTTTTATTTCGTTGATGAAATATTCAATTTTATTATCGTTGATAGTGTTGTGATATTCACTTGATTTGTTTGAGATTCAAGTTGAAATAAAATATACAAATAAAACTATCAAATACGAATTAAGATTGTAATTATAAATAACCTTCATAAAACTGAAAAGCATAAATTGAAGATGTTTTGATCAATTTTGTCAAATTTATCATTAATTTAGGGTAAATATTATTTCTTTTTGTTATTCACAGTTATTGAGTAAATGCATGCAGGTTACTTACTATTATTTAGGTTTGTTGACTACTTTAGGTTTACTACTATAACTTAGGTAAATCAAAACACCTTCGTCTTTTTTAAATAGATTTTTTCTTTAATTATTTAATTTACTTCAAATGAAATGCTTAAAATTTGGAAAAGAAAGAATATTCTGACATGAAGTGTGACTGTTATATATTTTTGGCTGTGATAAAAATATGAAAGATGGATTGATGCAAAGAACAATCTGAACGTATATCAAGTTAAAGAACCATGATAACTGAATTATGAATACCAAAACGAACCACGTACTTGACGTCAAGTACATGACTAACTTAAGTCATCTTAAGGGTCATTATAATTTCCTACTTCCACTTGGTTGACTATGGCGTCGCTATAGTCATCAAATGGATCAAAATCAAAAGATAATTGGTTGGTTCATTCATGAAAGATAGTAATGAAATTTACTTAGTTAATTCCAAATATTAAAAGCATAAGCAAAATTCCATAAAAAGCTTTTATTAATTACCCTTTCAGTAGATAATGTCTATCCAAAGCTGGATAATAGTAAATCGTTGAGAGATCTTTTGTTTGATAAAAGGTAATCAGTGAAATTGTTGGAAATTAAACAGATAAATTAGTATTGATTGCAAGGGTCTCAGAAAATGTACAAAGTTTGATTGATTTTAACTAAGGAAGTCGGGGTCCAGACTTTCTTGGGCCTGAAGGGTATCGCCAAGAGGCCCACTCCTCCCAACCTTTCAGCATACTTTCAACTGCGTCAGGGTCCATACATACCTATCAAAAATTAAGCACAAAATAACTTTAAATAAACCATCTATTTACTATGTTTTTCATGACATATAGATTAATCATTTTTAATCATTATTATAAATGTACTACTATCATTTGTATTAGGAGAGGAACAAAACATGTTATACAAGAAAAATTATTTTAGTATTTGAAATTCCATGTTTATTGTACAAAAGCTTTGTGCTTTTCTGTTTAGATTGCATTTTACTTTTAATATAACCGCCAATGCATAAATAAATAAATATGTATATACTTAAGTCAATGTATACCAATAGACTGATACACTTGCAACAGAGATTTCATATAATGATTTGAAATTGCAAAATATTCAATTTAACAAGATTGCAACGGTTTAGGTATCATATTGTTTAAATTTGATTTAAATCTTATGAATTTGAAGGAAAAATTGGTTATCTCCAAGCTTGGACTTTTCTTACTATTTTATAAGAATTAGTAACTATATTGAGCATGTCCTCATGCATGCTCGTTGAAGATCTAGAATTCTTTCTTGGAAGCAAACAACAAAATTATATTGCTACCTTAAAAAAAAGTCCTTAATTATTTCACAAATTAATGTGTGTACTAATCAGGCATATATTGTGTCTATATATCATATGTTGTGTAATCTTTATTTTTTTTAATCTTCCAATCTTACAGAATGTTCTTACTCCATTAAAAACTGCAATTTAATCAGGCCTTAAATATAATTTCAGCAAAATTTCCAAAATGTTAGACTTTATCTTTAGAAATACCAAAGATCTACCAACATTAATGCTTTAAAGACATTGTTATCATTAGTGAGACCTGATCAGAATGTTATAATATTCTTTAATTTGTCACAAAATCAACTAACAGTGAACCACAAAAAAAGAAAAAAAATGTCTCGCATAGATTTCCGCTAAAATAATTACTTTTTCTGATAATTATAATAATTTAATTTCATATACAAATTGGAGGATATTATTTTATTGCCAGTTATCTACGACCTAATCATATTGATTGTAAAAAATTTGTCTAAAATATAGGTTCCATTTTTGATAAATAAATATTAAACATATTTATATATATTAATTTTTATAAAATACATTTTATCATCCCATATATTATTAGAGATTCTTATGGTTTTAGTTTAAAAAAATATATATTACCATCTAATATCTAAGAGTGAGTAGTAAAATACAGGATTACCTGAATAAATAAATAACCATAACAACACACATCTAACAACTACTTTTATGAAACAGTCGACCTACTTTTAAAAATTCTAATCCGTAAAAATGTTTAAGTTACCATAGCAGCAGCAACTCTTTTTATCTCCCAGGTCACATGATTTGCTAAATTTGGTATTTAACTATTCTAATATTTAAATATCTCCAACTGTTCGATTCGGTGTTTTAGCATACTGAGTCAGTTTCAAAGGAAATTAATTATCTTTCTTAGTTTGAAAAATACAAACCTGTAGATTGAAAAATACAAAACAAAGTAGTTCAGGTTTTTATTTTAATATACGAATAAGAAATTAAAAATGTTATAGAAGTTGCAATTCATTTAAATATCAACATCTCTTAATGATTTGGAAACAAAAAAAATGGAATTATGTTACAAAGCAATTAATTATAATAAGCTTGTTGAATCATATTTGGGTAAATTTCTTAAATATATTTATTTTAACTCTTTGATTAGCTAGATCTTTTTCACAACATTGTAACAAATCAATTGCTTCTAATTGCTATGCATGTTGAAGTAATGTTTAACCCCATTAGAAGTTGTTTCAATCAAACATACAGGAAACCGAACGGTTTTCCATTGATAACAAATTATAAAAAATATAACATAGTTGTATTTGTATAAAGAGTATATCAATGACTTTAGAAAAACTTAATTTTAATAATTGATTAGATCAAGTTTCTAAAATGTTTCAATTAAAAATATTAAAAAATAAAATTAATGTTATTACATCTATATTGAACAAACAACTACAATCTTCATTGAATTGAGAAAGCAAAATTATTTTTATTATTTAATAATAGATAATAGTATTTCTATTAATAGTCGTCGTATTATATTAACTTGTTTTAAATTTCTTCTGATCATATTAAACATTAAGCCACTCAACAATTATGTTTATGAAAAAATATTCAAATGTTAAAAAAAAATAATTAAACATTCAGAAAATCTTGATTAAATTCAGATTCTTTACTTTAGTTGCTTATGAATAAAGATGTACATTTTATAAATTCAAACTCTTAAAATGTTTTGAGCACAAACTTATACAAAACAAATTTAGTTATTCATAATTAAACAGTCTTTACTTATTCCAATTAAAGTAATATAAACTGAATTTAATATTGTAACATCTAAAATTGAATAAATAAATTCAAGTAATTAAATCAAGGAAAAGTAAGTGACTGGCATCATTGTCACATTTTAAATACATGTGTTCCATTACTTAAAATTAACTTATATGTAAGCACCTGAAACAGTTTTAAGGTTTCTTAACACTTTTATATTCATAAAAAAATTTTTATTGTTAATCTGGATGTTCAAAGTATTATTTTTAAACTTTTGTTTCTATTAAGATTACAGTACTTTTGTAATTGAGAGGTAATTGTGAACATTTGAATAAGTAGATTACTTAAAATGTTTACTGCTATTTTTTTTTATTCTTTTAAAATATATTAATCTAACCTAAAATTTGTTCACAGATGACCTAGGTTTCATATTTGGATGATTCATGCAAATTGTAGCCATGTATGAGACATATAGTATATAAACTTAGAGAAAATGTATTATTTTGTCATCATCATTTTCTCTTTCTCCTTTCATGTTTTTTATACTTTTAAGTCGTTTTATATATGTCTATAATTAGTATTATTTTTGTATGTAATTTCATATTTCTTTATAAATTTGTTATATTTTTTGCTTCTGTTTAAAGCTCTTGACTTCATCATATTTATGATTTCGACTTCTTATTTCTACTATACTTTTACTTCACAATAAGTAAAGTATAGTAGTTACGATCAAATTAGATCTACAGATTTTGACAGATTTACATGTTTTGAGGTCCCAAAGTTCTTTTTTCACATTTCTTCAGTCATATATATGTGAATATATGTCTGTACGTGTGTATGTGTCAATGTTTGATGGATCAGATCTACCACAACTTAAATTATGAACACATAAAGACTGCCCTCAATTCAAGTCTTTTTAAACCTCTTAATGATGTTTCTAAATCAGTCATTTTACATTGAAATGTTCTACAATCTAATACTTGAATAAATCTTTTATAAAAGTGTAACAGTATTGGTCTTTGGACCTCCATGCATAGAGAAAAAGTTCTTTCATCGATAATACAATCTAAGAATTCCGTTAACAGAGAGATTTCGTTCAATCAAAATGATCCACTTACAAGTAATAAATACTAAAGAGGTCAGTACAAATTCATCTGTTCCTTTTACACTTTTTAACTCTAAAACAAACAACCAATACACGACTGAAACTTTTATATCACCACTTATTTTAATGACACTCTGTAAAAGTAGTCGCGTTCAGAGTTGTCGCTATTTCAAAATAAATAAAAGCTGTTCTTTTTATTTATAAATTTATAAATTTTATTTATAATTTATAAAATAAATAAATAATTTTGTTTATTAAAAAGTGTTTTGTTATCAAAACATTTTGAAATTAGAGATATTAATTTACAAACCATCTAGAACCTGATGGCAAAAAATAGTGACAATTTTTAAGAAGCTATTATTAAAAAATAACGTTGAAATTATTGTTAAGAGTAAGAATGATTCAGGTATATATATATTACGGTTAAAAATACACATATAGTTTAAATAATATTACAGACATTGAAAAGTAAGTTGTTCAGCTGAGATATTACAGAAATAAATAATTATAACTTTGGTAATTACAAAAATTTAATTTTTGATAACAATGCAGACAAATTTTGCTATTAGTTACATAAAGTAAAAATTGAAAGTCTTTTATTGGGCAATACCCTTGCTATTAAAGGATGGCAAACAACTTTAATTGAAATTAATTATTTTTTTCCTATACGAGTTCTAAAATTAACTGTTTAGTACTAAAACCAAATAATTATAATTTATATTAGAAATAGGTAAAACCGTCATACCTCGTAAGATGATCATGGAATGCATATTAACAATATGCATGTATTCAAATAACTATATGTAACAATATTTTTATTTTCTAAGTATAAATGGAATATTCTCTCTGATAGGACCTATTGCCAAATTTAGACAGTAATACTGGAATTACGGGGGACAAATAACCAATAATCCAATCAAATATTGAAGAATAAGTTAGGTACTTGTACAAATAACAAGTTATTTTTTTTTCTTATTGTTAAAGTTAATAAATGAAAAATGAAAAGCTGTTGGAAATTAAATTATGTTTCAAAATCAGTCGTTCTACATTGAAATGTTTAGATTTGTAAAATGTTTAAAACCTGATTTTCATTAAGTCTCGGTGGTGGATATTTGGAAGCTGTTTTTGGATAAGAAACAAAAGGTTGACTCCTGTTTTTCTCTGTTCCTTCAACCAATAGTTTGGTAACTCCAGTAAATCGCCAATGTCTCCAACCGTGCGATCCGATTGCGTAGGGTGTCACTCCAGATCGTTGACTCAAGAGCAAAGTAGGCTCCTCTTTCACTGAAGCAAATGTGTGAACATTATTCATTTTGTATAGCAGGTCTCATTTACGAAATATCTATAATCAGAGCCTTTTCAGTTTCATCGCAAGCCTTTCTTTCAGTTTCAGCAAACTTCTATGTTAAGAACATATTTCTTACTTAAATTGAATGCCTAAATTATCCCTTATTGGTGCATAAAAAACTAAAATAGATGCTATTAATCAATACTCCCTCCCATCAAACAGCACTAAAGATGAAAGGTTAGAAACAACATATAAATGTATATGCATTATTTTCTTTTTAATTCATTTACCTTCGTATACATTTTCATAAATATCAGCGTTTTTAAAATGCAATCGAATTTTTGTAGTAAATATAATAACATAAAATCCAATTGTGTTGTTCACTAATATATTTTTTTTTAATTCTTATGGTTGACTAAAATAAAAATTGAAAAAATAAAAAAAAGTAAAATTTCAATTTTCTTTTAGTTTTATTATTGTGGACTACTATTTAAATTTTATTAAATTTAAATTACTATTTAAATTCTCATTTCAGTTTCACTTATTGATGCCCTGAGTTTCCTCAAAGCTGGACCTGGTAGGCCTACATTAAATCACATTGCACTAACTCTAAGAAATGTTCATGTGTACAAGGGCAGAGCTACGTAGGGTCTATATACGTAAACAAAGGACTTACTAAAATACTATTATTATGCATGCTTAATGTTTTCACATTAAAAAAGAGCAATTATTTTGTACCAAAAAAAATTATTAACATTAATAGTTAATAATTTTTAGTATCATTTATTTTTTTTTTCTATTTCCAGTTCATTCTCTAGAATTTGTCCGCATTATTTCAAATTTAATTTTATACGAATAACACAGCATGTCTTAGTGTGCACAACTGTGCGCCCCCTCTACTTTAATTTCAACAGTCATCTTTTGACTTTTCTAGTTCACTACGTCGTAAATAATACCAGCAAATAACTTCTAGTAATTCCCCATAAGTATACATTTTCACCTGTATTATATTGCTTTATTTCAAAATGTCTGTAAGTGGAGACGATTTAAGAGAATTTGGGGTTTTCGGATCACCCTAATTTATATAGTCACCAAAAATTCACTTTGTAAATGAAACAAGAAAGATTTTAAAACCTTGTGTATGACAAACTCCAGGAAATATAGAAGGGTTACTAAAGTAGGAAATTATAGAATGCTATATGGAAACATTTGTTCTTGGTTTCAAAAATTATATAATGTGATAAACATTAATATAAACGATTATTTCAATTATTCACATAATTTATATTCTCTGCTTACTAATGTTACAGTTAAACACACTTAAGTATAGACATTTAAAATTTTAATGTTGATGTATGATGGCAGCAGGTTTCTCTCAAACAAGTTATTATTGAAGTTAGCAGCAGCTTCTGCGTTCACTAATTTCTTACTGATGTTTTCTAGTTTCCTGACTAGTTTGCGGTGATTTACTGGTATTTTCCAATGGAGTTCTAGTAATTATATTTAAAACTAAGTACATTGATTTCCCTATGGCTTAACATTCGTATACAAATACTGTTGACTTTATTATTATTGTAATATTCAATCATTAACACAAAGGTTTAAAACTTCGTTTTCCTTGATTTCTAATCTAATGATTGTAACCTTAGTTCAGCTTAGTTACTACCATCTATCTGAGAGCTATGACTCGAAGCACCATGCTATCTAAAATTACCTATCAACCTTTATTGTTTAGTTAATGTTTCGTGATCATATCTGGTCCAGCATTATTAGTAAAAGAGGTCAGCGCAGTCTAACAATTAGTGTTCTTGCCTTTAATCATCAAGAATACAGGTTTCTATTTCGGTCATAACACTTGATTTTTTCAGTTGGAAAATCTTGGTCATGCCAACTTTCGGAGATGATGTAAACCTGTCGTACGATCTCAGCTACTTGATAAAAATTCCTGTTCTAATAAATATGAATGGGATAAAGTGTCAGAAATCTGTTGTGAAATCAGTCTGGTCATAGTGGGTGTCAATTAAGAAATGAGTCACACGTTTTGCACTTAAAACTGCTCGAAAGTCTATCAGTGTGGAAGTTGGAAACAACAACGAGTATTATTGATAAATCTTTTAATCTAGGCAGTTTATTACTTCATCTTCTCTACCTACATAACTGAGAAGAGTCTCCACCACAGTAACATCATCAATGTAATTCAAATCACATAGCAACTATTCTGTTATAATACTATTAGTGGTCCTCAACACAAACTGTTTTCTTTTAGAACATAATTGTTTCATTTATTTATTTATTTTTTGTCCTTTTTGTATACTTCGACTACAATTTTATGTATTAAGAAGTAGTTTTGTTCATGGTTTCTCTTTTTGCTTTTTGATTTTGGAGCAGAAATCGGGTGAACACCCATTGGTGGCACTCCGCAACTATATTTAATCTTTATGAAGACAGAAGGTCACGTGGCCATTGCCGTGTTACATTTATTAAAAAACAAAATAATTCTGGTTGATTTTTCGGACCCTAATTACTACGCCTAGTGGCAGACGTGGCCCTATCCAGGAAGAAGTACCTGGATGAAAGTGAGAAAAGAAACTAACTGAACCGGCGTGTAAGAAAACAAAATAAATAATTAATGAGTTTAATGAGAAAACTAGCTATACTGTTTGATTAAGTACTATAAAAGAGGATATGAGTGGGAAAAACTGTAATCGCTGGCCCAGAAAGTCAAAGAAAAACTTAAAATGACCTAAACTTGACACTAAACGTGAGTGTCCAAAACACGATTAAAGACAGTGAAGGTGAATTAGTTAATATTATGATTTGCTGAGTACAATTGTTTAGAAACTTAAGAATTTTGACAAAACATTTTAATTTTTAAACCCTATTTTAGGAAACAAATTGAAGAATAAAGTTTTTTTTTTTAACAACTCGCATAGGCTAAATATGCTACTTAATTTAAAATTGGCTGAAACCAGTATGCCAATCTTTGAACTAAAAAAAAAAAAACTCTTAGAAACGGCCTGAAAGCATTGAAATTAATGGAAGAATTGATTAATGTATCATCACCATGTTCAGAAGAGTCAGTTAACGAGCTCTAGTGTCTTCAAAGGCTTCCGACTACGCCCACTCCTATGTTAGTAGGTCAATACAAATAGATAAAGAGTATAAATAGATCAAATACTGCTAAAACGTTTTAAATTATTTTTATCAAAAGTTTTTAAATTGGTGAGTTTAAAAAAAATATTTGGAGGTTCATAAAATAAAATTGTTATGTGGTGTTCAAAATGAATTTCAGTATTTCAACCATTTCTAAAAACACATATTCAAAATAAATCCACAACATCAATAACTTACTTTTCAAAAACAATATGTGAGAAAATAATAATAGTATTTATGGTAAAGAGTGACTGAAAAAATAAAAATTTGAAATTAATAAAAATGTTTGTAATCCAAGGCCCACACTTATAAGGCTTTCACCATTTAGTGCTGTTCTAGGGGCGGAAATTGTGACTCATTTATTGCTTGGCATCGATTTTAATTATGGGTAAGCCACATTACCACTTGAT
Source organism: Hermatobates lingyangjiaoensis (assembly GCA_026182355.1). Lineage (NCBI taxonomy): Eukaryota > Metazoa > Arthropoda > Insecta > Hemiptera > Hermatobatidae > Hermatobates > Hermatobates lingyangjiaoensis. The sequence goes on from JAPFBL010000015.1 coordinate 7,882,797, forward strand.
TCTACACATTGGGAGTCCTAAATTTTGCCTAACTCAAGTATATTTAAAGTAGGTATCTTTAACGAGTACCTGACATCGTACAGGCTCGGGAGTGATGGTTTGACATCCTCTCCGAGGACAACGTGCTCAGATTTAGTCACCTTCTATGTAAATAAATCGAGGGCTAAATGTGCGTATCGTAACCCCAGGCCTGTCAGCTCAGAAGTGAGTACGTTAACCACTAAGCCAACCTGGCTCTTAATTAATAAAATGATACAAGATATTTTGCTCTAATTGTTGATTTAAGCCCAAACGAGTTCGTATTAATTAATTAATTAAGCCCCTTTCTGTAATTGTGCTATATTGCTATAAAGTGTAGTTTTTGAATAGTAGATATTCTCTATGCTTAATTTTATCACCTACTGGTGTTATCCTATTCAAAAATGTTATAATAGAATAATAATGGGCCAAAATAAATACTCCATTAATGTCGATAATACACACAATTGTAAATTGTGAGGCAGAAATAGTTTTCTCTGCGATGAGATATATAAAAAGCACATATCGAAACAATACGAATGATGAAAGATTGGCACTTTTATGCATATAAACATCAAGCGCAGGTGCCCAAGAATGAATTATTTTAAGATTCATTCTGTTTGAACCATTAATTATTGAAGAAGAAACAACTAATGGGTTTAAAAGAATATAATTTCGCAGATGGTCAATAGTGACACCAATTTGTATGGTTATGATGCTCGTATAGTATATTGTATGTTTCATGTTGCCTAAAAATTTTGTTTGTTCTAACGTTGTCGCCTAATAAAATTTAAATTTAAAATAACTATTTTGTATATATTTGACAATAAAGAAATAATTTATTAATTGTATATACTTTTGGCTTATTATTCAAATTTTTTTTAATTTAAATTATTTTCTTTTTTCAAATAATTGGTAAAATTAAAAGGATATATTTGAACTCGGTTCTTGATTGATGTTACTTAATGAATTTACAAGTGCAATTTAAAGACTGCCTATTAATCCAACTTATTATGCCCCCTCCTCATGATATTAAAGTTCTAGGTCTTTCGAAATCAAGATCTGTATCTAACCCTTCCCATGACAACATCTGTAAGTTGTATGATTTCTGCCGAACACAGCATGAAACACAAACTCATGGATACTTAACATCAGCTATATATTATATTAGTAACAAATAATGCATTTACCATATGCTATGTTTTTATTTTATACCTTCTGAAAGATGTCTTGTTCGTTTTGACCTAAAGCATTTCTGGAATATTGATGGGCATGTAAATTTCGGCTAAAATAAAATAAAAATTACGCTTCAAAAATATGATAACATAAAAATAGTTAATAGGTAGTTACTTAAACATACATATAGTTACTCTTCGAAAACTGATATACTTAGAAACACTAATATGTAAACAAGATGATGACTCGCTTTCATATTTAGACCCTTTGAACGGTCTGTTCAGGAAAAGAACTGATACAGCGAAAAAAAACAAAGCTATCATAGATAGAAATATTACATATAACAATTTCATAAACTAAATAAACTAAATTCACATAAATTAAACATATACTTGCAAAAACTCAATAGCATATTTCGACATGGTGGTGTTCAAGTAAAACAAATGTGGCACTCCGAAGACAAGCGAAAATTACAGTCTGTCGTATTCGTAATAACATTAATGTCAGTCTCAACTTGATTTTAATTTTTTAATTTTCTTTTTATTTTCTTTTAACATTTCAGATTACACTAGTGTGCAAATAACTAGCAAAACTTTCAAATTACTTACTGCTTAAATTTTGAAATATACTTTTTAATATTATGAAACAAGCTTTATTATTAAATATATTACAAACATCTTATGAAAGTTACAGTCGCAATGTGTCACTCTAAATCCAAAAGCATAAGAAAAATAATACGAGCTATTCTATTGTTTTTCATTTTTCACAGAGTATTGCAAAAAGGAAGCATATGAACTCTGGTGTCTGTGCGTTTATTTATGCCATTGGGAGGTTCTTCATTAATAATGTTGTTTCAATTGTAGAACATTAAGATGCATTCCTGTTTGTGTTGTGATTGTTTTTTTTGTATTTGTGAATATTATTGCTTGTTATAAAGACTTTTAAAGTAAATAAGTCTTACCTTAGTCCTCTTAAATCCTGCAAAGCTTCGAAAAGCTGTTAAAAAGCACAATAGTTATTAACACACATCAAATGACATCACAGCTACTTAAATTTGAAAAGAATAGAGTTTAGCATCTTACCACTCAGCGGAGCAATTATTGCCGATTCACGATTTGTATCTGAAATATAAATTGTTTTTAATGTTCATGTCTATTTAAGATATAGTATATATTTTTAAGTAAAGTAAATTAAGTACAATTCGGTTCTTTAAAATCTGAAAAAATTCACTATTCAAATAAGAACAGGTAAAACATATGTCGAAAGAGTAAATTAATTTACAAATAACACAGTAATTAGGAAACAAATTTAATACTGACAAAAAAATATGGAAGCAAGGAATGTATTATTGCTTTGATACATTTTACATGAAATAAATGGAATAGTTCAGACAATTCAAGTATCGCTCGGAATACAACAATATATGAGGATGTTAAGTATATATTTATTAAATTCATGCATTTCATTACCACAGAGGTTAGTATTATTAATATTAAATAAATAATATACCGTCTTACCTTGTACACTGCTGTCGTAGCTCTCGGACCGGTTTCGGGTGTCACCCATCTTCAACAGATCAGTTCTTGTTGAAGATGGGTGACACCCGAAATCGGTCCGAGAGCTACGGCAGCAGTGTACGAGGTAAGACAGTATATTATTTGTTTAATATTAATAATATATTTATTAGCTTAGTTTATTAGCTTAGTTCTAAATAAATGAAATTAACTTTTATGTAGTTAAATATTTACGAACTATTACTGAATAATTATATAAATTATCTTTATATATTTTTTTTATTCAGTTTTCTATTTTATTTTTTTAGAAGCAACCATAAATAAAGAAAGTAAATGATTATTTGATCCTATCCCAATATGAATAATGAATTTGCGATGATCATTTCTTTAAAGTTTGTATTTTAATCATCATTCTTGCTATATATTCAATGATTTTAGTAGTATTTTTGAGCGTTATCTATACCTCTGTTTGGATCATTAAGTTGCCCAAATTTCCTTGTCCCCAGACCTCCATATAAAACTGAAGATGAATCTGAAACAAGAATTAAATGTTTAATTGTGTAACACCGACAGTACAATAAGCAAACTATAAGCTTCCATTCATTTTGATATTAAATTCATCCTGAAAGAATAATATATAAATTAATGAAAACAAATTTATAAAATGTGAATTATATATAATGGTGATAACTTTTTCTAAATGATTTAATATTAATAAATTATATCTTTTTTACATAAGCTATAACCACTTGATTTTAACTAGAAAATTTTTTTCAATTACAGCTTTCATTATAACTCATCGTAATCGACAAGTGTCATTAGTGCCATGTAAGTACCATTTCTAGGCAAATCTATATATAAAAATCTGGTGTCCCTTCGCTTGTCCCTTTCGTACAACAGAAATGCCCAAGTGCTGTCCAATTTAGAGGGGAGGTATCTAAATATCTCTGGTCAAGCTTTGGTGTATATTATTTCAAAAAATTAGGTCATATATCATTTAAAAGAGTCTAAATCAGTGGTTCTTAACATGGGGGGAATTCCGCACTGGTGGGGAATGACCGGTCGGAGACAGAAGAACCACTACTTCAAAATTTAATACATTACATCCAAATGTTAACTCTCTTTACAAATCACAACCATTTACAAACTGTTTTAATAATAAAAATAATTAATATGTATAAGGTATTGTAAGTCATGTTTGGGTAAAAGTTACCATACTGTTGGGTTAGAAATAATTTTAATTGATGCACATTCGAAGACTTAGAGGAAAAAATTATATTTTTGACCACTTTCTTGATACAATGCTAAGTCTGTTGTTATTTTTTTGTTTCTCTTGTATGATTACCATTTCATTTTTATTTATGAACTAAACACTGCATGAAACACTTAAAATCGAATTTGTCATAGGCTGATGCTATGTTGTGTGGGGAAATGGAAAATTGGCTCACTATACAGTGAGGAATTGGAGAAAAAAAGGTTAAGAACCACTGCTCTAGATTTTGAAGAAAGAAGGGATTAAATTCCTTTCAATATTGCCAAAAGAGAATCTCTTGCTAATTTCCTCACGTTAAGCAGGTCAAAACTTTTTTCAGAGCTTTCTACTTATTCTACATCCCATTTTCTTGTGACGTTAGACTGGACACGCTGTATCCGACTGCCCAACTTGATACAAGGGTAGGACAAACAAAATCGAAGTCACATCATAGTAAGCACAACAGTCATGAGCAGGCGTCAGTAAAAGAAATAAATAACAAATAAACAAATATTATAGTGTCCACTATGAACCTAGTTGAGTCAGACTGACTATAATCAGTTATCGTCATCAATAATGTTGCTGTCTTAGCTAAAATCTCTTATTGCTTAAGTTTGCTTGGTACTTCTAATCAACGTAATCTCAATTAAGACTTGATTGTTGATCTGAAACACTTACGAAAGGTTGAGCTGACAGCACGAGACGCTCTTGCAGAACTCGCCTGGTACAGTGGAACGGTGTTTCCAATCGAGAATCTCCTGTAAAACAGTTAAAATCTTCTCAATTTTCGATAATTTTTTAAAGCGCAATAATAAATATTAAGCACTTTTACACGAAAACTCACTCAGTGTAAACTCATTTTTGGAATTTAATATATCACAAAACAAAACTCTGAAGCCAATAAAATTGTTGGCATTCGCAACCCTGATTAGCATTACACTTCTGTCTATCGTTTTGAAATGAGGAACTAATTTTAATTCAAATTGTACAATAGACATTTTGGTGAAAGTGGAAGATGATAGTAAAGTTCATGATAGCTAAGATACCTTCAGATCCTTTTTTACTCCCCTTTGAGTGTCATAGTTTTTTGTTAGTTGGAATGAGTGAGGAAATTACAGGATTTTGAACAAAGTGAATTGGCATTACGGTCATTTGTTAAGCAGATAATTTTATGATTCATAGGACAATTCAGTTTCTATAGGACAATGAAATTTGGATAACCTACACACCATATAGCAGTTTGAGTTGAATGCCGCTATGGCACAAATAGGCTAAGAATAAGTAAGACTTTTATTATTAACTATATTTTTAACCGTTTTAAAAGGATTCCTATTAACTTCTACTCTACGTCTTATTTTATATGTCATGCGGTAAAACCACACAACTATTAAGAAACTATTATTCACCAATATTTTTCTCTTTAAGGGGATCAAAGGTTGCATTACGAGAATCTAACTGGAGGAAGAGGCAATACATGAATGTACTACTAGAGGCATTTCGCCTCTTGATGAAATTTGACCCAATACCTAACCAAAGTACATAAAGAAAAAAAGTTAATAATTATAATTTGCAAGATAAATATTAAGAACAAATTCAAATATGGAATCGATTAAATGATGTTGTGATATCAACAATTTCATCACAACAAATAGACGTAAGTCCAGCACGGATAGAAAGCAGATCCAATATAGACGCTTCCAAGGAATTTAAAACTTTTAGAGTTAGTAAGCATAATACATTAAGCTCAGAAGAGGTATAGCAATGTTTCAAGTGTTTTAACTGACTAGATGTAGATAGAAAAATTTGCCAGGCTAGCTAGCCTAGAGGTCATTTAGTTAAAGTGTGTTTCAAGGCGAACAATGTTATCATTCAAAAAGCAAAGCTGGAAACTCATGGATTGTAAACCAAAATGACCAGTCAGTCAAATGTGACTATGAGAAACAAGAAGAATCCGTATTTATCAATCACAACAAACTCAGAAATCACTATGTCTGGTGAAACCAAAGATTAGTTTGCCCAATTAGCTTGTAATGGCTTTCAGATGGTATTAAACATTACTTTGTAATTTTGATTACATTATTCAATGTGTGCTCTGAATGTTATCAGTCAATATAGGCCAAAAATATCATATGTAACACTGTTCAATGTTTTCACGAGGTAGGAAGAACATTTTTATTCAGTCGAAAAACAAAAAACAATTTGGTCTCATCGGCTTTGTTTAAATTGGTTTCAATTATTCAAGTTTTTATTCCTAACAATGCTTCAACAGTCAGATATAATTGTATGTTTATTAATATTTATGGAGATTATTTTTAAATTCGAGTACAGAACAAAACACAATATTTAAGAAACAGTCTAATTAAAATACTGAGCTAAAAAACAATTTTGTTACCAAATAAAGTAGTTTAGATAACTTTACTTATATGCTTACGCTCACCTCGAGGCCATTCTGAGTCTTTGTTGTTAGCTGGTTCTACTTGTTCAGTACTGGTGAATTTTAAAAAAAAGTCAGTTTACCGAAAGAAATAAAATTATATTGTACAATACTATAATATTAATTATTATGAAATGATATACTATAATTGTTTTATGATATATACAACTTCTTTATATTTATAAAGGACTTTATATCTTCTTTATAGCATAATATAAAATATAAATTTTCTATAACATAAAATTTCCAACTAGTGTTAAAGATTCTACCAAGATTAATTCTAACAACTGGTGGATGGTGGATTCCCTGAAGGATCTGTTCGTCGTCAGAGTAGCCCTAAATAAGAATACATAACACTATGTATTATATCCACTTGGAGACAGTTGAGGTGCACAGATGAAGGACAAGTGTTTTACTTTCTCTATCCCAAGACCACGCCCAGCGTAAACGAGGGACATTCAAAAATTACAGAGGCATATTGACGTAGAAATGAAATATCTGGAATGAGAATGTTGATACTTTGGATTTTGATTAGCATCGGAGAAATGATGGGAGAATTGCTTTGTTTATAACCTTAATATTACATTTAAAGTGGATCTATGCAGTTAAAGTTACAACATGAGTTGAATAAGAGTTAGTGATTCGTTTTATTGCACTCTCAACGTAAAAAAAACTGACTAAAATATTTTTTAAATAATATTACCGCATGAAGTTGTATGAACTGTGGAAATTTTTTCAAACTGTGGAAAACAGTTCAAAAGCGGTTAAACCTCAGAGACTGACAAGACTGTACTGGTCAGCCAGTTGAAGTTTCATCTTCTTCACTTAAAACAAGGATTAACGACATTATTCGTTAAGACAAAATGTCAATGAGTCATAAAACAGGAGTTTATTTTAAATTGCCCCGAAGGTAAAATGTGGCATAGAAGCACACTGTTCACTTATCTGAAAGAAAATAAGGAACGCATCAACGGGAAAAGTTATGCATATATCTTTTTGACCACGTTATCGTCTTTTGTGAATGAACAAACAGTGCCTACTATGTCGATGTTGATGAACGAATTAAGCAGGTCAAATGAGAGAACAATATTCGGATTTCAAAGAATACACAACCTTGTTACCCGACAGTACTCAACCTCACATTACCCAGCTGAAACAAGAAACCACAGGAATAAGGTGTTGAGAGATGATAATACCTGATGCACTTTACACTCCAGATTTGACTTCCTCGGATTTTTATTTTTTTAGTCCACTGAAGGAAGCATTCAGTGAGAAAAAGCTCAGCAACAATGGGCAGGTCAAAGACTATTTGTAAACCGGGTCAAAACACCAGAATGGAGTGGTTTCACTCTATTGCTTATGTGGATTACTTGGTCGTTTTATTGGCTGCTACAGTGGCAGTTACACAAGGAAACACACATAGACCGAACATTGGCCCTTTGCGATACTTCATTGGGAATATAGATTCTACATTGGGAGTCTTACATTTTGTCTTACTCAAATGGATTTAGACTAGGGAACTAGTGTTTGACATCGTACAGGCTCGGACCGTTTTTATGTTTTATGGCAATTCAGTAGCCTTCCTAGAGCAATTAATTATCGTATAAAATAAACATATTTTGATATTTGTTTGTATGTTCAAAATCTTGCATATATACCTGATTCTAATACTCTAGTTACATTTTTTCTGTAATTAATGCGACCTCGAAATACAGTGAGTATAAAGTCTAAAAATCTGCGAAACCCATTTGATCTAAAAATTCAAAGTTCATTAGAAGTGACCAGTTTAGCCATGGATTCTATAGAGCAGGGATCTCAGCCTTCAATTACTAGTCGACCCTACTCCCCCCCCCAAATACTTAAAAAATATTATGCGCATGTAAATTTTTAAATTAATAATATTTGTTTTTAGGTAAATGAAAAGTTAACCAAGAAATAATTTCATTACATTTACATCATGATGTAGAAATAAATACATCTTCTTAAACAATGACGAAATATTTCTTTATTAATATTTTATAAGATATTCTGAAATAAATTGTAAACAATCCATGCGTGTCATGGATGCTCAAAATACTAATTTTCTCCGTGAACCATGTTGAGAACCACTGTGATAGAGGGATTCAGGAGAACTCCTATTTCTTTCGGTTTACAGTTTCAGCCAAAAGTCTTTAAAATCCATAAGTACAACCGGTTGAGCACACCCGTGCATGATGTGCATGTCTTCTGTTTATTTGACGAATGATTCGCGGTGGTTGTGTGTCTTACTAAAGCAGTTCACAATTAAATCTGTATTTAAAGCATTTAATATATGTCTCATTAAGTGAGAAGAAGTTATCAACTCTGGAGAACCCATGCTGGAGTACAGAAACGAATTTACAGACAACCAGTAGCATATGATTCTAAGGTCACTGCTGTGGTGTAGAACTGTGAACTTTCATTTTTCTTCCTGTATCTAGAAAGTCCCATTTGAACTCTTAGCACATCGTTTTTTTAAATTATTGCGCTATCTAAATGTAAAATAATTAATAAAAAAAAAGTCAATACGTAACTCTGAATTTGAAAATTATTTGTATTTGATGAAACTGTGAAGGGTTCTAGGTTTCAAAAAGACACAAAATGAAACTTGATCAAAAAATCTATTGAACATATTAATTTTGCATTCCTTTGATCAAGTCGACAACAGTTTGTGTTAATTTCTTCATCTGCAACAAAAACGTCAATATTAGAAGTAAGTAACACTACTTAAGGAAGAAAGGTGCACAGATCAAATAAATCTAGTTTTCCAAAATGGAGATTATTCCAGTAAAAAATCTTGTTTGTTTAAGAAATTTGGAAAAACCATTTTGCTTTGTATTCTACTACAGGCTGAGGTGATGAAATCTGATCCAAAGCAATAGCTCAAGGGAAAAAACACAAGTGTCAGCATGTGCGCATTCACATAAGCCGATCCTGTCGGAGCTTGACATCTGACCAATATATACGTCAACCTTGAATCATCTGAAGTATTTCGATAAACTTTCTTCCCCATTTCTAATTTTGTAATAAAACATGGAAATCACCAAATAATTAGTAAAATACGGAGACCAATATAGTATTCTATTTAAATTTAACTTCTATCACAATTTTAGAAAAAAAAATCTAGTATTCACTTACAAGTAAACATACACTCTTCTGCCACACACACACACACACATCTACACAGGTAACATGTATATACAACGCTTATAAACCTATATTCAACGACGAATATCGTTGATTGAATATTTTCATTTGGTATCAGCTTATATTTATTTATTATATTATTAATATAACTGAGGGATTCATTCAATATCATACCAGTGGAGAATTATTGATGAAACAATGAACCATCTTGTATCCTGTTTCACATTCTTCTGTACCGGTTGCTGAAATAAGCATAAATATTAAGTTAGTGAATTATTTTCTTACTTATTTATATTCTGAAGTCCATTATAAATTTGCAAGTAATGGAATTATGTATATGCCCACAGAACAATGTATTCAACATAGTTAGCATTAATTAAATGCATTTAGAACTTGTTAAACCGTAATGAACTGAATCTTAAATTTCAACATGACAAACTTGTACAAGGCACATCAAAAAAAAATTAGAGCAGTCATGTGGGCAGTTAAACTATTTTGAATTCGATAACAAAAGGTTGTTCATATTAAGATGATAATGGATTCCTTTCTTGGTTTTGTAAATAATTTAACTTCTTTTTTAGTTTCAAATTTGTAGTTTTTCAAATCATTAGTTGTGCAATCCGATATTGTGTGGTATTTACTCATTCTGAGGTAAAATGGATAAACAAACAAAAGTCTCCACACGAAGTTCCATAGTCCCAAGAAGAGTAAACGGAAGTAGCTTTGAGGCCTGCATTTCTACTCTACGTATAAAATCATTATATAATTTTTCCAATTCATCATGTACTCACTGTCCTTGCAGCTGTCCAGAAGTTTCAAAGCTTCCTTCTTAAGATCCTTTGACTTAATATTGTTTATTATTCCTTTAACAGCCTCAATGTCCCACACTCCATTTTCTGTCATCTAAAAGGACAAGTGAAAAATATACAAAATTAGATTAACTTTACTTTGTTGTTACTAAACCCATTGTAATAAAAATTAAAATGATACTGCATTCTGGAGAATATCAAAAAACACTAATAAAGACGGGTATACATTGACATTTTTTTTATTTGAAATTCGTGTTGTATGACAATACAAAAAACTGGAATGGTCTACACTCTACTTTACTATAAATAAATTAAACAAATATGAGTGAAGTAAAGTCATTTACAATCTTTTTTCTTTAAGTTGCTATCTCAGGTTAATTACAACAAAAATGTAATCATTTTGTGGCAAAATCTTAATAATGACTACAGGTAGAATTAAATAATTACTTTAAATCTTCCTTTTTCTTGTACGATATATTACAAAATATATACACAGTATAGGGTTATAGATTGTTACTTTCTATAAGTAAATTGAAGGAATCATAAAAAAAAATTCAATTTCAAATGTTGATGCTTTTGTGGAGTACATGTTAAAAAGATTATTGTCATACTAGAGGTCACACCTTTGACGGATCAAATCGGTATTATATTAAAAAATAAACCTATATTGTAGATAGTCCTATTAGGGTTTGATCGATATTGCATCATGGAAAACCCTCTTTATTGTTTCTAAGTTTTGCAACTACCTTACTTCCATTAGTAATTAGAACAAAAATGCATTGATTATCTTACAAGTATGTATATCAAAAAAAGTACTCAATTTAACATTTTCTTCTGGATAATCTAGTGCATACATTGAAATATTAGACTTAAATATTCTGTTAATATGAATATTGCTTATGAAATGTTTCACAAGTTTTTAATATTTGGTGAAAAAATGATGCACAAAAAAAAAGGAAAACTTTAAGATTTAACTGTGGTCTTTCAAAGATTCTGCTATAACAAGATTACATTTCACTTACACTTGATAAAAATGAGATATCAGAATAACAAAAACCATTAAATAAATGAGTTTGATAAAAGGTTTACTTATAGTAATGCTGAGTGTGAACCACTCCACATTTTTTATTACATTCTGTACTATTATCATGTCGATATCGTTATTATGGAATATATAAATATAGTACATAAATGTATATATTCTAAATATATTTTTGAGACTCTCATTGCTCAGGTTTTTCAGTTTTATGTTAATGACGTACGATTCATACAATTTTCTGTTTCTTACTATACTGAGAAAATCCCTGCCTAATTTTGTGGTGCAACATAAGCCACTTTTCGCTTTGTTTATTTTCCATTATTTTATATATAGTTTTCCATCATTTTCTTTTTTTCAGTAAACCTTATATTAAGTTGTTTCTTTATTGTGTGTACCGTCTTTGACAGTCAATTATTAACTCTAGAGTGACTCATTTCAGTACTTACTGCTCCCATCTCCTTTGCCACGCAAGATGAAGAACACTAAAACAGAAAAGTAGTTTACTATTCTCTCACTCCACTCTTATACTGATTTCAAGCACATTGATAAGCCTACATTATACAAATGATTTAATAAATATTGTTTAGTCTATTCAGTTATATAATCAATACTATATATAACTATTAAAGGTGAGTGATAGACTCAAAGATGTGATTCGAGGTAGCTCGTCTAGGTAACTGCTTTTTTACTTAAAATACCAGTAAAACTTCTTTAAATTATCTTTCAGAATGAATTTCAGTCATTTTTCTAAAGGAATGCAAAAAATACAGTAAAATATAATAATAGCAATAAATAAATATTACTTACACTTGGTAAATCGAATTTCGAGTTACCTTACATGTGGAAATCAAACAATCTGTGGTAAGTAATAAGTAACTTTTATAATTAAGTACTATATGAAATTACTACTAATCAAACAGTGGGCTTTTTTCATACATTCTATAAAAAAATAATCGAATGTTTTTCTTATCTCGACCGCATATATTTTAACACTATTTTTCTTTTTTATCGAGGTTTGGTTTAGCTTAAATATTTCAACACCTTTAAGCCGACGTTTCGTCTATATTTGTAGACATCTTCAGGGTCTGGTATTTTTCTATTGTGAGGAAGCAACTATTATATTATGTAGTTGCTTCTCACAATCTAGTGAGAATTGTAGTATTTGTTGTCTACAAATATAGACGAAACGTCGGCTTAAAGGTGTTGTAGGGATATTATTATAGCTAGACCAAACCTCGATAAAATATTAATTTAAGCTATAGGTTAAACTATATTTTATATACTATGCATAAAACATTAATAATTTAATTACTATTAATTAACTGATATTAGTGTTTTAGAATGAACTTACATTCTTAAAGTAACTTCATTTACATGATTATAGTAATCATGAAAAAAATTCAATTTCAAAATGTTGATGCTTTTTGAAGCTGATATCTAATTTAGTCGGAATTAAATTTATTTACTTTCCGACTGTAAGAATGCTTTCATTTTATTGTAAACCTATAGTTTACTCTGAAATATTTGTTGTCCTTTGTGGATCGTTTTCTTAACTAATAATAGTTTACTTTAACCCCTTAAAGGTCATGTTATATGTTTAATGTTTTCATAAAAACATGTACTTTTATAAACATGTGTTCATGTTTTTATTGTTCAATTCTAAGATCACTAGCAGATAAGGTATGTTTTTATCATATTTTTCATTTCTTTACTTTACTTATTCAAAGAGTGGTTATATTTTGTTTTTCTTTTTTTAGTAAAGCGTTACTTTCAGTTTTTCCACTTTACATATCTATTTCGGCCTTGGTCTCTCAAAGTCGTAGGGGTTTTGGATTTTTTTCCCATTCTTCGTTGAAAAGGACAGTTTTTTGTTCTTTTCTCCTATCATCGTCGCTATATATATATAATATATTTTTTTTACAAAATGAAATGGGATTCAACCAGGCTTTACAAAACTCAAAAACATGGAATATAAAACAGAACATAACACTTATAATGATTGATATTTCAAACGATATTGGTCTTCAAAAGAAGATCAGAAAAGAAAAATCAGGAGATATATAGTAAGACTGGCAGGTCTAACTGAGGGACAACCTGCCAGTTTGACATACCTCTCCTACTTCTTGTTCTCTTTCATCTTCTTTTGACTACGAACTTTGTTTGAAATAATGGTTTATTATCGTTTGTTGTAAGTGCTTTACTTGCTTTCTATTCCACGTATTTGAGTATATATATATATATATATATATATATATATCTAAATTATCAAACCACGATATGAAATTGCAAAAAGACAAGGCACACCGATGTTGCCACCTCATCGGTCGACTCTTCAATGCTTCGCCCGCGTTTCTTCCTTCGACGTTGAGAGATGTCTCTCACTTCATCCTCTCTTCTAATCTAGTCTTCTCCTGATGACGAACAACAGTTCGAAATATTAAATTTAGTAAGTGTGTATTTTCTCTTTTTCTGTGTCATGTTTTGTATAATTTTAAGTTTTATAATCTGCATGGCTCATTTCTTCAATTTAGATTATATATATAAAGAAACTGTGCATGTAAAATATCATGTACCTTAAATAACTATGTTGTTGTTGTGAGTTTATTGTGTAAATCTGATTATTTACCTTGCAGTTGCTATACTTTGGAAGGGAATTATTGTTGCCTTTCTGAAACATCTCTAAGCAGGTCTCTGCAACATAAAAAAAATTGATTTTATATTTCAAAGAAAAAGAATTTCAATGACCAACTTTTATTTTAACTTTGCTACTTTAAGTTCCGATAATGTTTCATTCATTTTTATTTCACTTAATTTGTAGAAATTTGTTAATTAAATTTTTAATTAATTAAAAAAATTAAAATTTTTTAATTTTAATTTTATTTCTTCTGTTCGTCTCTACATCATTACTTCCTGAACCGGGTGCGCTGGCGGCACAGTCGGTTTGCCGTGACGGTCTCCTTCCGTTGTGTTTCCGGCGTGCTTTGTCACCCATTCTCTTTTCTCCTGAAGACGGATCATCCAAAAATTTGAGTTTGTAAGTGTGTCTCTTTCTCTGTGTGTTGCTTTTCTTCGTTTTTGAGCTGATTTGCGTCCAGTTTGGATCGTTTTTTTCGAATTTTGAGTGATATATATATATATATATATATATATATATATATATATTCGTTGAACAGCTGACCGTATTTCGCTGATGTCATTTTCTTCACTAGTTTTTCAAGGTTTCTGAATACCTTCTTCTTTCCTTCATCCAAACGTTGGAGAATTAAACATTCTCCAACGTTTGGATGAAGGAAAGAAGAAGGTATTCAGAAACCTTGAAAAACTAGTGAAGAAAATGACATCAGCGAAATACTGTCAGCTGTTCAACGAAATATGCTTAAAAGAAGGACTGCTTCCAAATTTTACAAATATATATATATATATATATATATATATATAGAAAATTGTCACAATAACACGTGATATAAATATTCAGGTAACTCACCACAAATTAGAGAAGATAGTCGCTCTAAGGCCTTTCGTTTTCACGTTCGTTTGACGACGTGAAAACGAAAGGCCTTAGAGCGACTATCTTCTCTAATTTGTGGTGAGTTACCTGAATATATATATATATATATATACAACTAAAAATGATAGATCGGGATGCGGTCAGTTTCTTCCACATTCAATTCAAACTCTCATTGCCGACGTTTCGATTTTATTTAAAATCTTTTTCCAAAGGCCTACAAACAGAGGAAAACAAGAATTTTAATACGTACATTTTTTTTTAAAAAAACACAAAACAAAAGAAGTACACTATGAAAAATTAAATACAATCTTGAGTATTAGGATAACAATGACAGAATAATAAAAAAGAGAAAAAGATGGAGTCTAACTATAAAAACAAAGTTTTTTACAATGTACTTACACAAGTAGGAGTATTGGAAATTGAAGGAACTATTACATTTTAAATAAAAGATTTTAAATAAAATCGAAACGTCGGCAATGAGAGTTTGAATTGAAAGTGGAAGAAACTGACCGCATCCCGATCTATCATTTTTAGTTGTACGAGTATATCTGTCACACGGTCGAGAATTTATTAGTGTTTATATATATATATATATATATATATATATATACCAAATAAATGAAACGAAAAGGTTTCACGAACTAAGAAAAACTAGATCACATAAAGAACTTACAGAAAATAAATCACAGAAACTCACTACTATATTTCGAAGACCTCCTATCAGGATTCGCTCGAAAACTGGTAACGGAGTCGTTACCTGTTATTGGTTTTCGGATCGACTCAAATCTATCTTCCTGATGACGAGACCATCGAAATGTGTTAGTGAGTTTCTGTAATATTTCTTCTCTGGGTATTCTTTTTTTGTGAATCAGTTTATATATATATATTAAATTGATAAATGTCATAGAGAACATTATAAATAGGACTGATGTTCACTTTTCTATTCTGACACTCGTTGTAATCAAGGATACAAGTGATTGAAAGGCAGGTACTCAAAAATTCAGGGTATAACCCAGAGGTTAAGGCACATGATTTAAATGAAAACACATGATCTGGAAGGCAACACTTCTTCTGATCATAACGAGTGTCGAAATATAAAAGTGAACTTTGTCATTGTTTTTCTGTAAAATTATTTTTAGTCTTCTTAAAAAGTTCATATTTTAATTTCCTTCTGGTATTGATTTGTGTACCGATTGAGAGTTGAAGTTGACTAGCACAAGACGCTGTGTGACCCATAATCTGGAATACAAGTCCTTCATCCCTCTTCAGTTGGTCAGGCAGCTGAAACTAAACACATACTGGTCAGAAAGCATCACTGACACTAGAGGACATTAAATATAGTTTTGGAAAAATAGACTATGTGAGCGGAGTGGCTTTCTAGATGTAGCTCTCTCTTACTACATACCTCATCTTAGTTTTCTTTTACCTTCTAACTACCTTACTAGAAAGCATCACTGACACTCACTAGAGGACATTAAATGTAGTTTTGAAAAAATAGACTATGTGAGCGGAGTGGCTTTCTAGATGTAGCTCTCTCTTACTACATACCTCATCTTAGTTTTCTTTTACCTTCTAACTACCTTACTAGAAAGCATCACTGACACTCACTAGAGGACATTAAATGTAGTTTTGAAAAAATAGACTATGTGAGCGGAGTGGCTTTCTAGATGTAGCTCTCTCTTACTACATACCTCATCTTAGTTTTCGTTTACCTTCTAACTACCTTACAAGCAGCCTTATTTAAAAGTCATAATTTATTGATATAATATTATTTAGAGATAATACACGAAAACTAAATTGAGTTTTCAATATTGAAAGTACTTCACGAAATAAATATTGTGCCCTTTTGGTATCATAACGACATAAACAAAATCTTTTAAAACTTTCAAGGCGCCAATAGCATCACACTAGTTAAAATTACTTATAAAATGAAGACTAAATTATGTGTAAATGAACTTTAAAGGAAATAATAAAGCCTATATGTCTTTACCTCTGATTCTTCGCAAACTCTGAAAAAACCCCTATTTTCTGTATTTAGTCGCATGACAAATGCTTATGAATTATTGAGAGAAACAGCATATGTGAATTGAAATGCACAAGGTTTCATAAATTTGAGCCTTAAAACAACGTTCAACTCTTTCATGCTGCCCAATGGGCAGAGATATTTCGCGCCTTTTAAAATGTAAGTACCTGATTGGATCATAATAAATTATAATAAAAGTCCATTAAATTGTTTTAGCTTATGAAATAAAAACTACAATTTGGTTCTGGTGTCCTTCTACCCTGCAGTGGGTTTGAAATCTCAGAGAGAATTTGAAATCATTCTTGGTGTCTAATACCTGTTTTAAAAAAATTTATCAAAACCTCTGATATATAAATTTATGCTGATGCTCTCTTTTGGCAACAGCATATTCAAATTATTGCTGGAATTGGCGAAATTTTTTCTAAAAATGGGAATCTATACCTTCAAAATGCAATTAAAATTAGCATAGCTACATCATTTCTCATTTATAAACACTTAACATTTTCTACTTAAACAGTGAGACAAAATGGACTGGGATAATTAAGTGCAGGTTTAAAATGAAGTCCATTTAATCGTTACACTGCTTCTTGATTTGTGTAAAATTTGTCATAATTTTCATACAATATTCATAATTTTTTCTTATAACATGCTATTATTATTACAATATCAAACTAAATAACCACCCTTATATCGCTGATGGAAGAGAGTAAAACAATAGTTTTTCTTTCGTTTTATCATAAATTATCTATGCATTTTTATTTTCTATCAATTTAAGTTTTTTAAAAACTGTACAGTTTTTCTTCTAATTAATTATTGTTGATATTGAATTACAATACGATTCATCAAACACATCAGACACAGGTATATTCCCAACTGTAAACTATTACTAAAATATCTAAACTCACTCACATTAAGAAAACATGGGTTCTGAGGTTTCCAAAAAATAAAAATACATGAATAACTTGAAATCATTTCTTCCATCTTCACTTGTAGTAAGCATAAATACAAATTATCAATAGATGTACTTTAGGCATGTTACAATGAATGATGAAGAAAATCCAATACTTAAGTACAAGCTTCAAAATAAAGAAAAATAAAAAACAACTGTCAGAATGGGTTTGACAGTATTGGTTTTTTAAAGTAATAGAATGAACTAGTTAGAAGGAGAAACCTTCTTAAAATAGCACCAGTTCTCTTGTATAAGAAATAGTCTTGAGGAGAACTTCAGTTGTTACAACTGAAGAATCATTTTCTGAAGAGAAGAATCATTTTCAGATTCAAAAAACGGTTTGAACTTACGTTTGCCTGAATTCCTACATAAAGAGTGAACAGGATAAAAGCTACCCTCATGTTGGTGTATCTGTCAGATTTGAGGATGAGTGACGTATATGTAACTATATATGTATAGCGGAAACCTTTGTGATGGCAGGAAACGGATCTGAGAGCTAACGACATAATGATGACCTGTGCAGTATTATGATTAGGCCAGTCTTATCAGTCAGGATGCACACCCCAATCACCATTATTTGAAATACCTGATTTCAATCTGATTTGAAATACAATCGTGTTTGTTAAATCTAGACACCTAGGTCAGAAAAAGTATAATTTCCTTCTTATAGAAAGGATTTCAGTAAAACCCAAGACTGGGTGGATTCCCATCAATTATTTGTTAATGACCTTTGACAATCATAATAATTTATATTAAAAATAGGTACCTATTATAGGAATTACCTATTTCTAATATAAACCATAATATACTCAGTGGTATTAACAATATGCATGTATTTAATCATAATAATATTGACGAACCTTTAGTTCTACGGTAAATAATCCTATTGTTTTTAAGTAATATTCTTTTTTGTACTTTAAGCCAGAATAATTCCCATGATTCTAGAAAATGTATATTTCATATTAAATATTATTTAATTATAAATCATTTGCAGGATATAAATGTCACGATTTTTAATATAGGAAATTAAAATATTAAGCAAGAAAGACAATATTAAGCGCAACCTAGCTCACTTGTTTCAACAGTAACTTATTCCGAACACTTCTCAATTGATGTTCCATTTTTCCACAGCATCTCTCTTGAACAAAACACTATTTAACGAGAACACTCATTGGGCTATTTTTAGTAATTCTAATCTCCCCAATGACCATAGTAAAGTTCATTAAAAAACTTAAAATATAAACTTAGTTTTAGAAAGGACAAAGGCAACACAATAGAGCAGATAAGTCCCTCCGATTAATAATAACCTGTTAAATTTTTTCATAACAATGATTCCAATGTCGTTATAACCGACAACAGATTGTCATTAAATTTACTATCAAAGGATTTGATAACTTTACCACAGACAGTGATATTACGTCTACACCATAGTCAAATCAAAAGAAAACAAATACTAAATCCATTATCAAGGAAACTGAAATTATGTTATCTATAGTGAAGTTGAGTAAAGGCCATTCCAGATTTTTTTTTACTAACTCAACTAAACAACACTTGATTCAACAATAAATCAAAATGAATGCTCCATTTGCCTAATTAGTACCACTTTCACAGCAACAGGCGATCGAAAAGTAACCTTATATGAATATTGTTTTCTGTTATAGTAACTCTTCTATCTTGATTACTAATAACCTAGCTTCCATAGAACCTCCTTCAATACAGCTGTTCTACACGCCCCTAATTACTTACAGTGTAAAGAATAGTAATAAATCTCACATCTATGTGGATTTCATGTGTGGAGGTGAAGATCGATTGAGTCAATTAGTTAAAAATTCATGAAACCACAAAGTTCTTAAACGCTCTTAACTAAATATATTTTAATAATTTTTAAAAGTATAATACTCTGAAATCTTTAAGCAGTTACTATATAAAGAAACTCTCCTACATTTATTTATAAATATTTAACAATTCTATCCATTTAGTTAAAATTAAGAGGTCATTCGTTTACGTGGTCAGGAGTGTTCAGTTTAAAATGCTGAAAAAAAAAGAGTGCCCTTGTGTAAAGAAAAAAAATCTTCTTTTGTATTGAACTTCACAATAACAAAACATTCGAAACTTACGTGTAATCAAATTATTTAACAAAATGATTCTAATAATCATTTAAACCGGTAATTCTCATTAAGACATTAAATTAAGAAAACATTTTTAATTAAAAATGTTGACTTAACTGGAATTATTTTATCAATTTAAGATGGAAATGTATTGAACAGCTTGTTTCTGAAAGTAATACATAGAATTGGTATTACAATATCCTATTGTATATTTAGGATATTTACAATATCCTAAAAATAAAAATATCATTCATATGGAAATGATATGGAAATCTCCTTTTTACCTTTCCTGTTGCTTATACTTCTTAGAAACTGCAAAGACTTCCTCTTAGACAAATAAATGTAGGTTTATTTGGTTGTAATGTTAATTTAATTTTAATTTCCTTCGTTTCATCCCAATTTATTATTTGTATCATTAAATAAGCTACATATTAATATCACACCACGTAACAAAATGTATATAAATTTAAGCAAAAACAATTATACAACTTCTCAATATTATATTTTAAAGCATTAATAAAACTCTTGATGTTACCAATAATTATACCCTGAGAAGTTATCAAATTGTTTTAATTGTTCGTACAAAAAAACTCTTTATATATTCGCATATATAAAACTTTCACAATAAGCACGTAAAATGAAAGTAATTGTCCAAATAACAATAAAAAATTCAGAATTGCGGCTAACGTTATCAGCCAGAAATAAACGTTCAACATAAATTACGTATATATATATATTTAATTGTATATATACATTTTACAAAGTACTGTAAAAATACCTGACACTGCTTGAGTAAAAGTTTCCTCTAACAGTACTATTATCTGCTAAAAAAAAATTGACTGTATATAGAAATAGAAATACTTATTAATTCGAATTTGTAAAGCACTCTTCCTTTTAATTTTACTTTCAAGAAAATTCTTGTTTAAAATAATTAAAATTAAGGACATAAAATAATTAAAATTACATCTCATTCTAAAACATGAAGTTTCAATTTTCAATACCCATGCAAACTTTCGTCTTTTTATTTAAGACATTTTTTGGGGTACAATGAAATGACTGTAACAATTCAATCATTCCTAATAAAAAATTATTTGTAAATGATTGGTACATAGGGCATTTATTCTAATATTGCCGGAAGATCCCATAATTTTTCTTTCTAAATTCACAATTTCTTAATTTTTAGGGGTAACGCCTCAGAAATTAACTGATTTGCATTATTTTATCTTCACGATATCATCTTTAATTTGATGAAGTCATTAGACGAAACGTAGGTATGAGGTATTGAAATGCTGTTTTCTTGGCCAAAACTCGTGAAAGAAATAAAAATATTTCTTAAAATTCCCATGTGTTCGAAATAACAATACAAGACGTAAGTACCACACAAATAGTAATGGTATAAAAATATGCATTTTCATGGCAATTCTTTACTTCATAAGTGTCTTTGCTTTCTATGAAAAAAGAAATATGTATATAAATGAAAATCTAAAGATGCAAGCATTTATATATAGGTCAATCTGGAAAGGCATTAAAACAGGAATTAAAAAACCCTTAAAGATTACATTAATATTTCAAACAAGTCTAAATATTCTAATCATTTATTCATTTAAATAGACATGGATATGAATCAGACAGTATCAACAATTCCATGTGTTTAATAAAAACATGACAAAAAAAAGACAACGATTAAATATCATAGAAGATTTTGAAATATATAAGCATAAAAACAGAAATAATTAATAAATTAACAAATTAATCACCAAACGGATATATAAAAACTTACCATAACCATTTAAATCAAAGAACAAAAAAATCAGGTAATCAGTAAAATAAAAGTAATATTAATATTTGGAAACTAAGGGAAATATTGGCATTATTTGTTTGGTTGGTATTCATACCCAGGATTGGACTATGTTCAGTTCTATTTGAATTACGCGCTAACAGCTAAACCTGTTGGCCATCTTCAATTATTCTAGAGGTATTGTGGATTTTTATAATACTTCATAATTAATTATTATTATCTGTTACTGGCCCTATGTAATCATGTTTGATAACAGTGATCATATTAAATCATTAATTTACATAGAATGCGTGTGACCAAATTATGAAACCTTACTATTCATAGATATTCCTTTTACTTATTGATAATTACTTGCACAATCGAATAACTTTTTAAGATGATCATTTGAACTAACTTATTGAAATTAACGGAAGATTACTAATTCATCATTACAAATTACTTCAGTTGTCCCCAGTAAATGAGAGTTTAAACATGATAACTTCAAATAATTTATACTAATTATAAACGTATGTGGCTAATTCATTTTTACAAAGACGAACTAACTTGTTTGGTAGCCATTTGTTTTAAAATCAAACAGTCTTAATCATGCTGATTATTTTAGTTAATTTATTTAAATGAATTGTGTCCGTTTAATATATAATTACTTATTCAAAGGTCATTACTCATTTATATAGTTTGAACATGTAAATTAAAGGTATACGTCTAATTCATACTAACTAATAATCAACAGTTATTTGCTTAATTGAATCACGTTTTCTGTGTGCTGATTACAATAACTAATTCTTTTTAATTAAATTGTTTGATTAATTCATAACTACTATTCTAGAAATTAAATGTTATTTCCGCAATGAATAGTTTTCAATTGCTCATCATATTAACTAATTTATACAAATCATTTGTGGGTGTGTAGTTTATAATTAGTATTTATTTAGAGTTATTTGTTCAATTAAATTGAAGTTAATAAGGACTAGCCACTTTAAAATTAAATTAAAATGAAATATCTATATATAATACATAATTACTAAGAGATACTGCAAAATAGAATGAAGTTTTAAACGTGAAGAGTATTCAATTAATCATTTAAATTAAATGCTTTGCTGAATTTGCTGAACGATCTTTTAATATGCTGTGAACATTTGATCCAAATTATTCTAATTAATCATACATATCTAAATCAGATTTCCGAATCTTTCAAAGTTGTTTGCTCTATAACATTGAGCAGTAAACTTGTTGATCATTGGAACTAATTCAAAAAAAGAAAACATTACTGACTAATTCATAAATATGATATTTATACTAAATTTATTTCATTATTGGTAAAAGAAAATGTAGAGTTTAAGATATATTGATGAGTTTACCTAATTCATTCAGATATATGTATAACTATTTCATAATACTTAATTTAAAGTTATTTCTTCGATGACAAAGTTTCACATACCCTGGTCACTTTGCAAATTCATAATCGGTTTTTAAAAATACTTATCACTTTAAATGATTTATTGAATTAGGATGAGTTGACTAAATTGTAAAAACTTATTATCATGGTTATTTGAACAATCGAATCTACTGTAAAACAAATTATTTGTTTGCAGTAGTAATCATTTAAGTGTATTTTAGCTTATTCATTTGATAAAACTAACTTCAGATCAAACTTTTTGAGGACATTAGTATGTTTGAAATAACCAAGTGTTAGAACTATTTACTAATGACTTGTTAGTAAAACTAGGCAAGAATAACTCGTAATTAGTTCTATACATTCAAATTAATAATTATGTCATTAAAATGTCTGTATTGTTGCAGGTACAGACAAAAGAATACCTGCACAGAGGTAGAGAATTTATTATTATAATAAAATGTATATAGAGTATTTTTTTTACTATTCTAATATCATATCCACTTAGGCTAGGTTGTACCTAAGTACCTACAAACCAGGGATTATAGCATAGGTTACAATATAACATTAGCTTTTGTTATACAAAGAGAATGAATGTACATATCTCTATCTGTTTCATATCTCTATAAATGTGTCATATATTACAAATATATATCCTTGTTTCAGGTGTACTGAATGGTGGAGGTATAAAAATGTTTAAATATTTCTTGTGATTAATATTTGTCCTTCTTTCAGGTACTTGTCATGTGAAGTATAATGGGCCTAGATATCACCCTGTTTTAAACATCTGATATTACAAATATATATATACAGATCGAAGCTGTATTGTCCAAAGTGACATAAACTGATTGGGTATAAAAATATTAAATATTTCATAGTGTTAATATTTGTCCTTCTTTTAGGTTCATGTCGTATGAAATATATTTGTTCCAGGTATAATCCAATATAAATATGTATATATACGTAGATATATATATATGGATTAATTTACCACAATGAAAAACAATTTTTTGAAACAATGCTCTAAGGCCTTTCGTTAACACATCGTCAGAGAGCAAGTGAATTAAAAAACAATAAATACTTGTTTAACTTGGCTGATTGAAATTTCCAGAATTGATGGCAACCCTGTGTGTTTAATGATGAAGTCTTCATCTGTTTAATTATCCCGTTAATCAAAACCTCATTTAATTTGTAGAGTCCTAGACTATTTTCATCAACTTCTCATGAAAGTTCTTTATGAGCGCACTTTCCACGATATTTCTTCTTCTTTCTGAAGACACATATATTAATTCATTTGCTTCATTCCAGTTAATCACATGATTACTGTCTCTTATGTGAATGAACAAGGCACTCTTTTTGTCCTCTCTTCTGATGGAATATTTGTGCTGTTTTATCCTTGTAAGAAGACCTTTGCTCGTCTGTCCAATGTAAGACATTTCACAGTCATTACATGGTATCCTGTATACACAACAGTCCTTTCTTTTTGGCTTATTATTGACAAGTCTGTTAAACAAGTTACCATCATTACTGAACACAACAGAAACGTCCAATCTTTTCATAAATGAAGGCATATCTTTCAAACAAGGACTGCATGGAATGACTAACAAATTCCTTCTTGTGAAATGTTCTTCATTATTTAATATCATGGACTGTTTCACCTTTTTTATGATATTGTCGATTAACCTTTTTGGATACATTAAAGAACATGCAATTTTGTAAATATTTTTGATTTCTTCATCTAAAAATTCCTCACTGCAAATTTTGAAAGCTCTTAAGAACATGCTACTAAAAACTGACTTTTTAGTTTTAAGTGGATGAGCCGAGAAGAAATGAACATCAGATGAAATATTGGTTGACTTCCTATGAATACTGTACTTTAATTTATTACCATTCCTATGTAAAAGTACATCCAAGAAAGGAAGTTTATTATTGTTTTCATGTTCTATTGTAAATTTTATGGATGGTATAACCGTATTGAGGGTATCCAAAAAGGTGTTAACATTTTCATTTTCAGGCCAAATACATAATATATCATCGACATATCTAAACCATTTAGCATTAGTAGGTAGTATTGTAGGTAGGTAGGTAGGTGATCTCAAAATATTCCATATAGATATTACTTAAAACTGGGGAGAGACAATTTACCATAGCCAATCCAAACTTTTGTTTATAAAATTTTTCTTGAAACGAAAAACAGCCATCCAATACACACAAACGAATCAACTCGATTAATTCTGGGATAGAAACTGGTAAATTTTGAACATGTTTGCCTAGTTCTGTCTCTAGGAAATTCAACACATCTTCAACAGGAACATTCGTAAAGAGAGATTTGACATCGAAGCTCACTAATTTACTATTTTGATAACAACAAGAATTTAGCTTTGATAAAAGATCAATATTATTCTTGATGTGACTATTAGAAATGGTACCCACTAATGGAGACAAAACTCGTACTAACCATTTTGATAACTTGTATCCAGCTGATCCAATTGAACTAACAATCTGTCTGGCTGGACAACCATCCTTATGTGTTTTAATCAAACCATACATGTAGGGTAATGATGCAGATCAATAAATTTTGCAATTAAACTCTTATTATTGTTTAATATTAATTTTAATTTCTTGTTGAACAGATTGTTATAATTTTCAGTGGGGTCTGAGTTTAAATTAATCCATCTATTATATCAAGTGTTATTTTGATTATTATTCATATATATATATATATATATATATATATATATATATATATATATATATGAATAAACCTATTTTAAAGATGGGATATTACAAATATATATGCATATAACAGCTATATTCCCATATGTGACAGAAGTTTTATGGATGTAAAAATATTTAATAACGCTTATATTATTTATATTTGTCCTTCTTTCATGTGTACTGGCATATGAAATATTATTAGTCCATGAATAAACCTATTTTAAAACTGTGAAATTACAAACATATAAAAGTATCACCTGTACTGCCCTATGTAAATTAATTGTCCATGTATAAAAAGATTTAAAGGTCTCATGTTCTTAATATTTCTCCTTCTTTTTAGGTGCATTTTTTATTATATGTAATGGGTTCGTTTATAACCTTTTTTTTATAGATGTGATATTACAAATATATATCCATAGTGCAGAAGTTTTGCGTATGTGATATAAAAGAATAAAGTAAAAAAAAAAGATTAAAGTAAAGTATTAAAGTATAAAACTTATATTTCATATTTTTATATTAGAAAATATATTTATTTATATTTGTCCTTGTTTTAACTTTGCTGTCATGTGAAATATGTATAAATCTATTTTAAAGATAAGATATTATAAATATATAACCACATTGCATCTGCACTGCCCTATGCGACATAAATGATCTGGGTTTAAAATGTTTAAATATTTCACATTGTTAATATTTGTCTCTCTTTCAGGTCATGGTCATATTAAATGGAATGACTTCAGGTGTAATCCGGTATAAATATATGATATTACCCATATATATCCTTTTAGCAGCTGTTTTTACAATATGAGACATAAAGGGTCGAGGTATAATACAGTTTAAGTATTTCATATTATTAATATTAGTCCTTCTTTCAAAAGCTGGCCTTTTGAAATATAATGTGTTCACGTAAAATATAGGTTTAAAGATGTGGTATTACAAATATATATCCATAGAGCAGCTGTTATCCGTATATGATATAAATGAATCATTTAAAAAGGTGTATAATTTTATATTTGTACGTGTTACACGTCCACTGTCATAAAATATAACTGGTCAATGTTTTAAACATAACCTGTTTTAAACATAAGATATTACAAAAAATCAATATAAAATATGTACTGCTCTATATAACATGTAAACTTGTAACAATGTTTAAAAAAAATATTTATTTTATTTTATATTATATACAGTCATAAAAAATATAATTGGTCCATGTAAAAACCTGTAATAAACATGTCATTTTACAAATATATATCGATATAGCAGGTGTACTACTCTATGTAACGTAAATGGTCATTAAGAAAAAGTGTTTAAAAAAGTTCACTGTAAATAAACGCCCTTGTTACAGATATACTGTCTTAGGAAATATAATTCGTCCATCTATAAATCTGTTTTATAGATATAACATAACAAATATATACCAATATTGCAGCTGAAGGAACTCATGAAGACCATAAGAGGTCAAGCTATAAAAATGTTTAAAAAAAATTCATATAACAAATATTTATCCATGTACCAGGTGTACTCTAGGAAGAAATATATTGGACCTGGTATAAATCTGTTTTATAGATGTAACATTACAAATATATATCAATATTGCAGCTGAAAGAACTCATGAAGACCATAAGAGGTCAAGGTAGAAAAATGTTTAAAAATCTCATATAACAAATATTTATCCATGTTTCAGGTGTACTCTAGTAAGATATTTATTGGACCTGGTATAAATCTGTTTTATATATGTAATATACAAATATATATCAATATTGTAGCAGTAGCGAGAAATAAAGCATAAATGGTCAAGGTTTAAAAATATTTACAAACTTTCATATAACAAATATTTATCCTTATTTCAAGTCTACTCTAATAAGAAATATATGGGACCTGGTATAAATACCTTTTACAGACGTAACATTAAAATTTTTTATCAATATTGCAGCTGTATCAACACATAAGCATAAATGGTCAGGTTTAAAAATGTTTAACAATTTCACATTGTTAACAAATATTTATAACAAATATTTATCCTCTTTTCAGGTGTACTCTAGTAATAAAATATATTGGACTAGGTATAAATCTGTTTTATAGATGTAATATGACAAATTTATATCAATGTTGCAGCTGAATGAACTCATGAAGTCCATAACAGGTCAAGGTATAAAAATGTTTAAAAAATTTCATATAACAAATATTTATCATTGTTTAAGGTGAACTCTAGTAAGAAATATATTGGACCTGGTATAAATCTGTTTTATAGATGTAACATTACAAATATATATCATTATAGCAGCAGTAGCGAGAAATGAAGCATAAATGGTCAAGATATAAAAATGTTTACAAAGTTGCATACAACAAATATTTATCCTTACTTCATAGGTACTCTGTAAGAAATATATTGGACTTGGTAAAAATCTGTTTTATAGATGTAAGATTACAAATATATATCCATATTGCAGCTGAAGGAACTCATGATGACCATAAGAGGTCAAGGTAGAAAAATGTTTAAAAAATTTCATATACAAAATTTAACCATGTTTTAGGTGTACTCTAGAATGAAATATATTTGACCTGGTATAAATCTGTTTTATAGATGTAACATTACAAATATATATCAATATTGCAGCTGAAGGAACTCAAGAAGGCCATAAGAGGTCATGGTATAAAACTGTTTAAAAAATTTCAGATAACAAATATTTATGTTTGTTTCAGGTGCACTTTAGTAATAAATATATTGGACCTGGTATATATCTGTTTTATAGATGTAACATTTCAAATATATATCAATATTGCAGCTGAAGGAACTCATGAAGACCATAGAATTTTGTGGTTTAAATATGTTTCAAAATTTTACATAATAAATATTTATCCTCTTTTCAGGTGTACTCTAGTAAGAAATATATTGGACTTGGTATAAATCTGTTTTATAGATATATATTACAAATTTATAACAATGTTGCAGCTGAATGAACTCATGAAGCCCATAAAAGGTCAAGTTATAAAACTGTTTAAAAAATTTCATATACCAAATATTTATCCATGTTTCAGGTGTACTCTAGTAAGAAATATATTGGACCTGGTATAAATCTATTTTATAGATGTAACATAACAAATATATATCAATATTGCAGCTGAAGGAACACATGAAGATCATAAGAGGTCAAGGTGTACAAATGTTTAAAAAATTTCATATACAAATATTTAACCATGTTTAAGGTGTACTCTAGTAAGAAATATATTGGACTTGGTAAAAATCTGTTTTATAGATGTAACATAACAAATATATATCAATATTGCACCTGAAGGAACTTATGATGACCATAAGATGTCATAGTTTAAAAATGTTTAAGAATTTCATATAACAAATATTTATCCATGTTTCAAGTGTACTCTAGTAAGAAATATATTGGATTTGGTATAAATCTGATTTATAGATGTAACATTACAAATATATATCAATATTGCAGCTGAAGGAACTCAAGAAGGCCATAAGAGGTCAAGGTAGAAAAATGTTTAAAAAATTTCAGATAACAAATATTTATACATGTACCAGGTGTACTCTAGTAAGAAATATATTGGACTTGTTATAAATCTGTTTTATAGATGTAACATACAAGTATATATCAATATTGCATCTGAAGGAACTTATGATGACCATAAGATGTTATGGTTTAAAAATGTTTAAGAATTTCATATAACAAATAGTTATCCATGTTTCAGGTGTACTCTAGTAAGAAATATATTGGACTTGTTATAAATCTGTTTTATAGATGTAACATACAAGTATATATCAATATTGCATCTGAAGGAACTTATGATGACCATAAGATGTTATGGTTTAAAAATGTTTAAGAATTTCATATAACAAATAGTTATCCATGTTTCAGGTGTACTCTAGTAAGAAATTTATTGGACCTGGTATAAATCTGTTTTATAGATGTAACATTACAAATATATATCAATATTGCAGCTGAAGGAATGCATGAAAACAACAAGAGGTCAAATATAAAAATGTTTAAAAAATATCATATAACAAATATTTATCCATGTTTCAGGTGTACTCTAGTAAGAAATATATTGAATGGATATAAATCTGTTTTATAGATGTAACATTACAAATATATATCAATATTGCAGCTGGAGGAACTCTTGAAGACCACAAGAGGTTAAATAAAAAAATGTTTAAAAAATATCATATAACAAATATTTATCCATGTTTCAGGTGTACTCTAGTAAGAAATATATTGGACTTGGTATAAATCTGTTTTATAGATGTAACATAACAATTATATATCAATATAGCAGCTGTAGCGAGAAATGAAGTATAAATGGTCAGGTTTAATAATGTTTAAAAATTTTACATAAAAAATATTTATCTCTTTTTCCGGTGTACTCTAGTAATAAAATATATTGGACTAGGTATAAATCTGTTTCATAGATGTAACATTACAAATATATATCAATACTGCAGCTGAAGGAACTCATGAAAACGTTGAGGTCAAGGTAGAAAAATGTTTAAAATATTTCATATAACAAATATTTATCCATGTTTCAGGTGTACTCTAGTAAGAAATTTATTCGACCTGGTATAAATCTGTTTTATAGATGTAACATTACAAATATATATCAATATTGCAGCTGAAGGAACTCATGAAAACGTTGAGGTCAAGGTAGAAAAATGTTTAAAATATTTCATATAACAAATATTTATCCATGTTTCAGGTGTACTCTAGTAAGAAATTTATTGGACCTGGTATAAATCTGTTTTATAGATGTAACATTACAAATATATATCAATATTGCAGCTGAAGGAACTCATGAAAACGTTGAGGTCAAGGTAGAAAAATGTTTAAAATATTTCATATAACAAATATTTATCCATGTTTCAGGTGTACTCTAGTAAGAAATTTATTGGACCTGGTATAAATCTGTTTTATAGATGTAACATTACAAATATATATCAATATAGCAGCTGTAGCGAGAAATGAAGCGTAAATGGTCAAGTTTTAAAAATGTTATAAAGTTTCATATAACAAATATTTGTCTTTATTTCATGTGTACTCTAGTATAAATATATGGGACCTGGTATAAATTTGTTTTATAGATATAACATTACAAATTTATATCAATATTGCAGCTGTAGCGATACATAAGCATAAATGGTCAGGTTTAAAAATTTCACATGGCAAATATTTATCCTCTTTTCAGGTGTACTTTAGTAATAAAATATATTGGACTAGGTATTATTGCGTTTTATAGATGTAGCTTTACAAATTTATATTATATTGCTGCTGTAGCGATACATAAGCATAGATGATCAGGTTTAAAAATTTGCATATAACAAATATGGCCTTCTTTGATGTGTCTAGTAAGAAATATTGGACCAGGTATAAATCTGTTTTATTGATGTAATATTACATATAAATAACCATATAAGAGGTGTATTTCTCTATGTAACGAAAATGGTCGAGGTATAAAAATGTCAAAAATTTCATACCTCAAATATTTTCCTTGTTTCAGGTGTCCCCTCATGAGATATATATTGGACGATATATAAATGTGTTTATTAAATGTAATATTGCTAATATATATCCATATAGCAGTTGTAGTGCCTGTAAATACATAAATGGTCAGGGTATAAGAAATCTTATAAGTTTTATATTAGAGATATAAATCCCTTTCTTAGCTTACTATCTTATAACATACAAACGTTTGAGGTACAAAACACATTTAATATATTTCATATATTGATACATACATAAAGCATCTTCTTTGTCCTGTGGTACATACATCCTGGGGACGTCTAAAATATGTATAAATGATTTCATAATACTATATCCTTGTTTCAGGAGTACTGTGTCATGAAACTTAAATAGTCCTGCTATATAGCGTGATTAAATTATATCGCTTACAATTGCATATTCATATTTCAGGTGTAGTGTGTCAGGAAACATAAATTGTCCTGGTAAATAGCGTGTTTAAATTACATCACATTACAAATGCATATCCATATTTCAGGTGTAGAGTGTAATGGAACATAAATTGGCCTAGTATAAAACGTGTTTAAATTACATCTCATTACAAATGCTTATCCATATTTCAAGTGTACTGTGCTATAAAACATAAATTGTCACATTACAAATGCCTATTCTGTATTTCAGGTGTCGTCTGTCATGAAACATAAATTGTCCTGGTATAAAACGTGTTTAAATTATATCTCATTACAAATACGTATCCTTATTTCAGGTGTGCTATGTCATTAAACATAAATTATTCTGGTATAAAACGTGTTTTAACTATATATCATTACAAATGCCAAATGTCATGACACATAAAGGGTCCTCGTATAATATGGCTTTAACTTATATCATATTACAAATATCTGTCCATATTTGAAGTATAGTGTGTCATGGAACATAAATTCTCCTGGTATAAGAGGTGTTTTAATTATGTCTCATAACAAATGTCTATCCATATTTTTTGGGGTACCGTGTCATGGAACATAAAGTGTCCTGGTATAAAATGTCTTTAAGTGATATCACATTATA
The DNA here is from genome assembly GCA_026182355.1 of Hermatobates lingyangjiaoensis. NCBI lineage: Eukaryota > Metazoa > Arthropoda > Insecta > Hemiptera > Hermatobatidae > Hermatobates > Hermatobates lingyangjiaoensis. The sequence goes on from JAPFBL010000015.1 coordinate 7,915,243, forward strand.
AATGCCTATCCATATTTGAGGTATAGTGTGCATGAAATATAAATTATCCTGGTATAAAATGTGTTTAATTTATATCACATTACAAATGCCTATCCATATGTTTAGGTGTACCGTTATGGAACATAAGTTATCTTGGTTTAAATCGTATTTAAATTATATAATTTTTATAATACATATATTAGATGTTCTGTAATTTCACTATGATATATGATATTATATTACAAATATAGTTTAGATGTACTGTGTTATGAATCGTCTGGGTATAAAACATTTTACATCATGTATATATAATTATATATACCTGAACTGTAGATGTAACATTAATGATTGAGGTGTATAACTTGTTTTATGCCATATTACTATTATATATCGCTATTTTGGGTGTTCGGTCAATAGCTCTATTATTTTTTGTCTTGTCCGAGTCACTTGAATTAGAACTGCTCCTTTTCTTATAACTGAGTTTATCTTCGTACCTTCTTGAAAGCTTTCAAGATATCAAAATTCTTTGAATATTCCTTTACCCTTATATTAAGATAATTATTAATACTTAATTACAATACAAAGACTTACTCTAGGTAAAACCTCTGTAACATTCACTGACAAAAGATTCCTTGCCCACTCCTGCTTCCTAGCGGCCGCTCTACTAACTACTTTCATTACACTACGTTTCTTAAATCATTTTAATCTGAGTATTTTGATATCAATTTTTGTTATATATATATATTACCGTTTATAACTGTAATACATTTAAACAGTATGTATTTTTTGATTAAGCAAAATGAAATGTACTTCAAAATGTTGATAATTTGAATTTAGAATTTTTTTTTCCATTTTTAAAATAATTTACATGAAATCTCTACTAATACAAAAAATATTTTTTGTACTTCCAAGTTGCAAATTTTATTTCGATATTTAAGGAACATGATAAGATGTTGATTAACTCTTTAGAAATGTTTGTTTCCTTTCACTCTGACTAAAGGGTTATGAGGTAGTAAGCACTTTATCTAAATTGGGGTCAGGCGACGTACAGACTCTGCTCACTGCTAATGTAAGGCTCTTTCTTTCTTAACCACAATGCTATTTTAAGGCCAACTCCAGGTTAAATCTGCTCAGTTATACAATAAGGTCTATAGGTGCCCACGTTCCCGTTTCTATCAAATGAATCTCACTACTATTGGGGCAAAAAAGTCTCTAATTTTTGTAACCCATCAACATTGAGTTTCAAGGAAAAGATTATGTATGTTTTGGCCAAAATGATGACTAAAGACATGTCTCGATCTAGTTTGTGTAGACATTCAGTGGTGTGGGTGAAAATATTCAGTGGCGTCTACCAAAAAATTTTCAGCCCGAAGTCCCCACTCTAAAAAATTATATCCTCTTAGAATGGAACATAGCACACTTATGCCACATAGCCGGTTTTGCATATTAAAGTACTACAGATCAATCACTCAAAACTTTTGCGCCTAAGAGGCCTTCGTGAAATCAAAATCTTGAACTAACATAAAAGCATACATCATCTGGGAGTTTGCTTTGTATTTTTAGTAATGCTTATACACTTCTGGTATACAATAACTAACTTTCAAGAATTAAATAAAAAGTGGTTTATAGAACTGACTATTGGTAAAAAAAAAAGAAAGTAATATACCGACAGAGGACTGTGATCGTTCATACGAAGCTTAACAAGGTTGTTGGTAAATGCAAATACAATGACAACACAATAAATACTGGTTAAATTACTTTTCTAAACGAATAAAAAAACTGAAATTTTCAATAATTATGAGGAAAAAAAACAAACTTGACAATCCAGTAATTCTTAAAGGGACACTCACTAACCAAACTTTATAGTCAAGTAAAGTTTACGTGAACTAATAGTTTTATGAAGTAATAAGTGCATAACTAAAACTTCAAACAGGTTCTGTACAAGTTGATACTCAAAAATCTGACAACTATAAATCTGGGACAGGTTTCGGGAACGCATTGTCTTATTTTCGGCATTATTGGGTAGTGTTTTCAGGTGCTGCAAAGTACAGTATGAACTATTTAATTTAGTTTAATTAAATTATTTGGAGTATAGGTTTCATTTAGTTGAATTATAATTAAATTAAAATTCTGTATAACTAACTTCATTGTATTTAGTTTTAGTTGGAGAATAATTAAATTTCACCTACTTTTCTCTTAGTGTTTATTGTTTTATTAAAGGACTTTACAGGTGGTAATTATCTTTCATATATACATCGGGTACCCGATACAAAATTATAAACTTCAAAAATCTGGTACCCTCAGGTCCTGAAGTTGCTAGATTTTTTATTGTCAACCTATATTAAGTTTCAAATTTTAGTATTAAGTATTTCATAACAATACTACCGAATTATTTCGAATAATAGACAATGCTCTGATGATTTTCACTAATCAAGTTTAAAAGGAGCTATTTCCAAAGAATTATAACCACATGATTTTCACGAAAATTATGTTTTTACTTGTTATAATATTTTGTATTATATAATGTGTTATTTTATTTTGCTATAACGGTTTTCTACATAATGGAAATTTTTTTTTGCCATTTTTCAAATATAATAATGATATGGAATAATTTCTCATGCGAACTAATACTTTGTGCACTTAACAGTGAAAAAAATTCAGTAAAATAATAATAAAATATACAATTTTGAAATGTAGTACAACCTAAATAGCAATTTCAAGGGTTTCATATAAATAAAGAATACACAAAAAATAAATATAAAAAACATATATTTACAAATAATCCCTTACAGATAAACAAATATTATATCTTCTTTGATGACTTTTTAAATTTCTTAAAGGAACACTTGATTTTTATTACATTTCTATTATTAATCAAAGTTTGAATATTCCCTTATATATCGATAAATACTAGGATAGATATGACACAGACTTATGCATGAAATATTAAGACTGAGTTAGAAAATATACATTTGTAATGTCAAAGCATGGAAGAAAAATAATACATTCAACTATTCCCAAGTGAATTATTTTGGCTCTGTTCGAAATACTTCTTTGTAATATTTCCGTAAAATAATAACAAACGAAAATTATTATATTCAATGTCTATCCTTCATCTGGAATGGTTCTGTATTTCTTTTCAGTTTGGATGATTATAACATATTATGTCGACATGAACTAATAATCCAATAGGACACATTAAGGAGTAGTAGATACAAAGCAAGAAGTCAGACATGAAACAAACTTTCTTAGATCGATAAAATGTAAAATTTCCGTTGTCTTCAGAAAAGGTCACCTTGAAAGAACACTAGAGTACTAGTAAATTTCACTTCTAGTAACAATTTTCATCGAAAAATAAAAGCGAGTTTTATGTAAATCTTCCTTTTTTTTCTTGGTCTACACATTCTTAATATATCTAATAAGCATGTTATCTATCGTGGGACCATTTTTATATTCAAGTAAAAATTAATCCAAGATAACAATAGTTATAATTTTGCTCACACGGTTTAACAACTATATATAGTTACAGGAAATAATATTTATATATGATGTAACTACACCAAACAAATATATTGGAACATTTTTACATTGAAAATGATTTCAATTTATAAAAACCAACCTTAAATAACGCCTGGATAAAAGAGTTGAAAAGTCAATTTTTTAGTAACAAATTGTTTTCTAATAATCTTCATAAGTAGCCAGGAAGCATGCTGTACATTAATAAACAATAAATAATTATTTTAGTCTAGCAATTCTGTACACGTTATATATCATATCAATAATATAACTTTACAATACAAAAAAACCAGTTTGATGAATTCAGAAGTTTCGCTTATATAGATATATATTTTATAATAAAAGCAACACAAAGTTAAACACTGACATCACTCAGTTCTAAATTTGATACATAGTAGCATAATGACGACGATTGTCGAAATATTAAAGTGAGTTATGTCAGTTTCTATAATTGTGTTAGTTTCATTATAATTTTTACCAAAAGTCCTAAGGACTATTTCATTACATTTGTATATATATAACAAGATTTAACAACAAACACGTGAAATAACTATCAACGTTCAAACCACAGTAAGAAATGAGAAAAAAGACTTTTTTCTTTCAACTGTAACAAGCAGTTGGAATTTGATTATGATGAAGACCGCTTCTTACGGTTCAAGAATTTTAGTATTTTTTCTCATTTCATATTGTGGTTTGAACTTTGATATATATATCAACAAATATATGAATATATATATATATATATATACCATATATATGAATGAAATATATAATATATGATATATATTATATATATATATATATATATATATTTGTGTAGGTTGGAAGCAAAACTTGTCTGAGAAATGTTGAATTCAAATATGAAGCAGCCTCTGCATTCATTACTTTTCTGCTTTGTCTCAAATTATCCTACTATTTTTCGTTGAGTTACGAGAGACATGTAACAAATATTCAGAGTTTTGGTAAACATAAAAAACTCATTAAAAAGAATAAAAAACTGATTTATTACCGTAACAATAAGCTTTCAACCATACATTGAACATCTTTATTCAAATGAAAGCTTGTTGTTATTGTCATAAATCAGCTTTTTAATTTTTTTTAATGAGTTGTGTTGTGTTTACCAAAATTCTGAATACTGTTTATATATCTCTGGCCAAATTATTGTGAGAATTACCGCAAGCCCAACGAAAAATAGTAAGAAATTTCGAGGCAAACAGTTGAAAAAGTTGTGCATGCAGAGGCTGCTGTATAATTTAACTATATACCATATATATATATATATATATATGATATAGCTTCTCGACCACTGATATTTCAAATTCACCGAAGGGGTTCTTGAGCCATTATGACCAAAATCCTCAAGAACCCCTTCGGTGAATTTGTATATATATATATATATGGAGAAAAGACTTTCGTTAATACATACACAATTATATTCTTTAACTATTTTACTTTTTACAAAAAAAGTTTTATTAGCAAAAAAAAACAACATTTTAATTTTATATATATAATATTCGAGTGTTAAAAAAAATGTAACTTTTTTAAGGAAATTAATTTTTAAAATAAACGCAATGAATTTGAAAATTTGATTGAGTTTTAGTTTACCCATATTTAAATTAATTACATGAATATAATATATCATATATTTAGAAAATACTTTTAATTTTGTTCCTTGTATAAAAACATAGATTGAATCTACTGCAACAAAAACAATACAAAGAACATTGTAGAGAGCCAAACATTATGAAGTTTTATTTTGATTTTCAATGCAATTTTTCGAACTCTGTTCAATACTCCTGCAAATTTTTTTTTTTATGGTAACATAGCCTAAGTAAAAAAAAAAAGTTTTCTAAGGATATCTAATTTATCAAATGGAGACATGATTCGATTTGTACTTTGTTTTTTTTTTCCCATATTCAGTACTTTTTCTTTTTGTCAGAAATATTGTTGTGAAAGTCAGGAAAAATTTATTATTAAAAAAATAAGAAAGTTCTAGAAAAAAATTCATCAGTCTTCATATTAACTCCCATTTTATAAATTACTGTAGAATATTATCATCTGTGGTACAATATTGATACAGAATAAAGCATTTTAAAAAAGTTATTTAAACAAAGATATCTTCTACAGCAGTTGAACCATTTTTTTTTATTATATAGATATTCAGTCTTATCTATTTCAAGGAAGTATTTAAATCTATGTGACCTTAATTAGTGCGATTAAGTATATCTATTGATAAACTAACAATAATCAATATAGTGAAAAGTAATATTTTTTTTACAAACTGTGATAGTGAGACTGTGGGAAATAAATTGTGATTATTCTGAAGTTATTTTTAAACAAATGTAGTTATTATGCTAACAGGATTAAGAGGCATCGCATATTTGCTACCACAGAAAAACTACAATTCCAGATAAAAACAAGACCATCCTTTTATATACTATTCAGAGTAGTTGTGTATTTAAGGTTTAGGAAACTATTTTTGGATGGGGGGGGGGGGTTATAATTTGCTTTATAACTAATTTAATTAACGGCATAAAAAAAACAAAATTAACTAGCTTCTACATAGAAGAAATTACAGCTACTGAGAGACATTTATGGCAAAAAAAGATCAAGAACTCTTCCGCCAAAATTGGATTAAAAAAAGTGCGGTTGAGGTAGGCAGCAAATATGAGTGGTATACATGCCACTATCAATCATTACAAACACCACTAAAACATTAATATATATATATTATCATTTATTTACTTGTGTTCCATTTTGTATACACATAAGACTGATATAAACTACGAATTACTTAAGATATTATGAATATCACAGGAGATCAAATACATATTTTGATCCCGTAACGAATCATCTCACTATTTTACAACATAAATTGGAAATACTGCAAATGTTTTCTTCATATCTAGTATATACCTTTATATAATATGAAATTAATTTATATTAGTGATGATGCAATTATAAAATTAAAAAAAAAATTATATGAATTTTTAACATAAAAAATAATTATACAATCCACTAAATCTCACTTGGTCGGGTTGACATATTTCTTCTTTAAAAAATATATTATTTGCTTGTTGACAATATTTTTACGATTTTCTTTTTGTAGTTTATTTACTTTTTGAAGAGTGCTGCATAAAAGATTTTCAACATTGTTTGTACTAAAATAAAAATAAGACTACTTGAAACAGTCAGTTTGTACATATAGTGGTCCATATGGGATACAACCGAATTTAGCACTATCATATTAGGTAATACATGCATCTCGATTACATCAAGTTTACATTCTCATCACAATACCAATATTTCTATACTATGTCAGAATGATCTAATATAACACATTATAGATGGATTCATATCATTTGGAGTCTTTCAACACCAAGATCTGATATTTTGTAATAATTTAATATCCTCCACTTTAAAAGTAAATTATTTGAAATTAATCTAACAGTACTAATCAAAATACAACCGAAATCTAATAATATTTATTAAGTAATTAAATTAAAAAGTATGGTGAACACAATAATTTCTTAGTATAATAAAATATTACTCATCTAAATATTACAAGGTAACTAGAAATATCTAGTATTTCTATTAGATATTGAAAAGCTTGTCAATATCTAGTAGAAATATTTACAAAACTTATAACTATACAAATATGATGATTAAAAATACAGAACTGTAAATAGGAATCTTGCATTACAAACTAGAAATAAAAAAATGCTTACTTTTCAGCTACCAAGCTTTATTCATCACAACTGATAATGCGAAAAGATAAATCGGATTCATAAAGGCAGTAATCATCATACTGCAGATAAAAAATGGGATCTTTCTGAGATGGCTAATTGAATTTACAGGAGACTGACGAATTTTATACCGACAAATCATCATTAAAATAAAAACAAATAGAAAAACAAACACAGGTCATTTAATATTAATTAAGTCATTTTCAATGGTGTGTTACCGTTTTTTATTTTACTATTGAAGTGCAAATATGTGCCATAATAACTTAATATCCATTATATATATATATATATATATATATATATATATATATTATATATATATTGAAAATGATCGCAGTTTCTGCGTTAACGACCTTTTTGTTAACTGATTCTAACCTCCTGGCTATTCTCCTTATTGCAGAAGGTAAACTATAAATCAGGTTCGCCAATGACATTTCCGAGTAAAAGGGTCAAATCAAGAAAGAAATTTTAAAAACATGATCTAAATCTATAATCACTTTACACTAATAAACGAGCTAATGATTGTAGATTTAGATCATGTTTTTAAATTTCTTTCTTGATTTGACCCTTTTACTCGGAAATGTGGCGAACCTGATTTATAGTTTACCTACTACAATAAGGAGAATAGCCAGGAGGTTAGAATCAGTTAACAAAAAGGTCGTTAACGCAGAAACTGCGATCATTTTCAATAAAATATGCTTGAGAGAAGATCTGCTGCCAATATATATATACCATGATAAACGGAAACGGTCCGGCAGGACAGATTACAGTTAAAATAAACTGTGACACATAGACAGAAAAGTGAGTCTTTGTTATGTTTCTGTCTATGTGTCACAGTTTATTTTAAGTGTATATATATATATATATATATCTGATTGGTTGATGCAGGACCAAATAAGCTTGACTCTTTTTTTTTGCGTGCTGTTTTCAAAGGTGAAGGCTTCTAGCTCTGATCGAAGTCACGTACAGCGGTTCTTCTCTTTTATGAAGTCATCTCCGCCGACACAGCAAATAGTATAAGGGCTCGCACTCCCTCAGAAAATGAACAGTTGCCGTACGATGTCGACTTCTCCACTTCGAGTTTTCCCGGTCTGGTCCTGAAAAAAGCCATAAGACTGCCACTGCTATCTTGTTGAGACTGGTTACAGCATGATGAAACCAGTCTCAACAAGATAGCAGTGGCAGTCTTATGGCTTTTTTCAGGACCAGACCGGGAAAAGTCGAAGTGGAGAAGTCGACATCGTACGGCAACTGTTCATTTTCTGAGGGAGTGCGAGCCCTTATACTATTTGCTGTGTCGGCGGAGATGACTTCATAAAAGAGAAGAACCGCTGTACGTGACTTCGATCAGAGCTAGAAGCCTTCACCTTTGAAAACAGCACGCAAAAAAAAAAGAGTCAAGCTTATTTGGTCCTGCATCAACCAATCAGATATTAGAACCAGACCCCTCATGTAGATTTCAATATATATATATATATATTTGTGTAATTGGGGAGCAGATTTTCGTTTATACAAATTTCATTAAACACTTTTTGAACCTTTGTACTCGTCTCTTTTCTCTTTAACTTTTCTAATTTGTTGATCACTGTTCTGAAGTTTTCCAGGATAGTTATTACATATCCCGGAAAACTTCAGAACACTGATTAGGAAATAAGAAAAGTTGAAAAGAAAAGAGACGAGAACAAAGGATCAAAAAGTGTTTAATGAAATAAATATATATAAAGATATCACATAAACACGTGAAATAACAATCAATAATCAAACCACAACGGTTACGTTTGAAAGATCTTAGTCTTGTTTTCCCACTTCATATTGTGGTTTGATTATTGATTATATATATATATATATATTAAAACAGCAACCTGGGGATTTAATAACTTATTTTATGAATATATTTTTTTAATCCCATTTTCATAACTTAACGTAATTTCAAATCCCTGAGTTTTTAAGACCTTTTTCTTTATAAACATAAATATAAAACAAAGTATTTAAATGCTTAAAATATTTAAGAGTGACAATCAAAGAATCATTAAAAGAAAAATTTCGTGATTAAATTAAGAAATGAAAGCATTTTTTGATGAAAGCATTGGGTGATAGTTATAATCAGTTTTGTTAGGTATGCAAGGTATGTTGGATCAGTATTCAACTTGGTAGCTAAAAGTTCAGGAATATATGAAGAAGGAAGGAAAGGTTAAAAGGCACGGCAGTGGTGATTCCACAAAGTGGAGCATGAATTAAGTCAAAGGAGGACGGAATCACTGAGATGGCCTCTTGGGAAAATCTTTTTGGAATTGTACATAGGAGGAAGAAGGCACAAGAAGAAGAGGAACTGCAGCATCTTCGTTGTTTGGAGGTTGCAAATCAAGTCGAGCTTGTATTCCAGCTTTGCTGTGATAAAAGGAGACAGATTGGAAATCACTTGGCAAATGGAATTCTAAATGTTCGATTATACCAATGAAAGATGGTCTCAATTTAGGTCTCCATTTCCAGCAGAGTGACATAAGTGTTTTTAAAACGGCAGGACAGTAAAGTGGTGTTTCCAATTTGTTGCCGGAAAGAACATATTGGAGGACTTGTTCATTGGACATACCATGATAAGGTTGTTTGGCTAGTGTAGCCATTTCCCACAGAACTATGCCGTAACTCCAAACATCCGAATGACTTGTAAATACACCATCATTTAGACTTTCGGGAGCCATCCATCTAACCGGAAGCAGTCCTTTATTACTTTTCCGGTAATAGTCAGTTTCGTAAATGTCTCTTGTCATTCCAAAGTCACCAATTTTAACTGTTAAATTATCTGAAACCATACAATTTCTAGCAGCAAGATCACGATGTACAAACTTGTAAGCTTCTAGGTAAACCATGCCATCAGCGATTTGAGCTGCCATCAAGATAAGCCGGGATGGTGAGGGAGGTGGATAATCGGTTGATTCTCTAGATCTTATAAGAAAAGATTTAAGGTCTCCAAGGGCCATTAATTCCATTACGACCAGTGCAGGAGTGCCCCTCGAAACAACTCCAATTAATTTCACAACATGGTGAGCATTACTAAAAGATTTCATAACAGTTGCTTCCCTTAAGGACTCGGACTGATCTGTCGTAGTCACCGCCATTTTCACAGCTACTTTTAGCCCTTCAGGAGCAAGACGGCCCTCATAAACCATTCCAAAGTTTCCCTGTTTTAATTTACTTATAAACTGAATATCTTCTCTTAAAAGTTCCCATTCATCTTCAATATATTCAGAACAGACTGCTTCATAATTTGGTTTCACTGTTTGCAAAACAAAGTTCTTCTCTTTCCATCTACTTTTAGTAAAATGAATCAACGCTTTGGCACTCAATAGAGCACCTAATATAACAGTAAAACTCACAGTCAGTATAATAATTAATATTGTTATCAAAAATGAATAGGAATCATCGGTAATTGAGAAAATCTGTGGAATAGTAAAAGAACCCTCTCCAGCAAATGATACTGCCCTTATTCTGACGCTGTAAGTAGCGACTTCCAATCCTTTAATAGTATGTCCTTTGTTTGACAGATAATTGCTGACTGAGACACAATCAGTGACAGGAGTGCCTGAGCCCTTATCATTTTGTCGGTACTCAACTATATAGTTCAATATTAGCCCATTTTGCAAAGTCGGTGGTTTCCAGGAAACATGAGCACTTCTGTTACTTACTTGTATATCAATGCTTTTTCCATCTATCAAATCAGCATCTGCAGATTTCTGAGTTCTTATGGTAATAATAGAAGGAATACTACAACTTGAAAGTGCGAAATAGCCTTCAGTTTCATCAGGAACCTTTTCCCTGCATGCCTTTATTTCAATTCGATAACTACTAAAATTATGCAAATTATCAAGATTTACCATTCTAGTGCTTCCATTAAACTCTTTATAAAATTTTTTATAAGATCCATCAATGTTTAGTTCTTCTGTTCCATCTAAAACAAGATCATTTTCAAAGAATAAGCTTCGACTCGTTATATTACCACGGAAGAGTGTTACAGATCTTCTTGTTTTGGCTCTAAGATTCTTAAGAGATAAGGAAGACACTTTAGGTTTAAGAATATTTTCTTCTATAGAATGATAAATGAACTTTTCACAACTCTGTATTCTATGATCGTAAAAAAATAACGAATAAAGTTTAATAGATTTGTCAATTGAATTTTGATCACAGATAAACTTAACTGGAGGGGTTTGGGAGCAACAATCATCTTTGGAATTAATTATGTGGGTGAGAAATTCGGGAAGAACGGAGGTATCCTCATGTAAATGTTTGACAGGATAAGTGCAGTAGTCTCTCTGTAAAGGGAGCTGGTCATCGATTTCAAGTTGTATTCCACGAATTATATATTTTTTTATTATTCCGTTAGGATGGCTGGGTGTGCTCCAACGAAGGAGTATTTCATTGCTGGAATTACTGACTGCTTGTAATTCTCTCGGATGCGACGGTTTCGTTGGTAAAGTTCTTACATATTGAATAGGACTGTGTCTCGAATGATTTCTTGTATACATTCTAATATAAAAGGCATATCTAGTGAAAGGTTTTAAACGGGTTACTAAATGTGTCACATTATCCGAAGGGTTTGTACTTCGATCATTCACTTCGTTGTTTTTCCAACCATCATCCTCACAAACATTAGGAAAATGCAAAGATACATTTCCAAAAGGTGCTTCTTTATAATAAACTAAATATCTTTGCCAAACCCTGTCATGTTCAGTAACATTAATCAAATGTCGTTGCTCAATTATCAAAACGAAACTGCTGTCTGTTTTTAATGTGACATGAACAGTTAAATTTACAATGTTGCAGGTCGATATCACTCCATTTGTATTCTTAGACACTTCAATATCCGTTAAATTTGTAATGTGGGCGATTTCTGCCAGTGTTTCTATTTGACTTAAGCACAATTTAGGATTATCATAAAAGAAAGGTTTTCCATTAACTATTTTGAAGGTTTTTCCAGCCGGACGATTGTCCCAATCAAAAAGTGCTTGCAAATTTTTATTATTACCCACAATAATTGAATAATTGTACGGTGTATTGTACTTCATTAGGCCATGAATAACTCTCAAGTTTTTAAAGAATGAGAGATCTACTAGAGGAAGAGCTCTTGAGATTTTTAGTTGACCTTGTATTTCTTTGATATGTCCGAGATTTTTAACCAATTCCTCTAAAATGATGGTAGGATCACCTGAAGCTATATTTATATCAAGGGAGCCAGTGATATGGGTACAGTGAGCGAGGTCTTGGGCAGTCTGTATGCTGTCGACGAGGAGGCCAGGGCACTCTTTGCGGCAAATTCCCTGACAGGGCCGACAGCCAGGTTCTAGAGCTCTCTCCAACCCAACAGGACACGACTCAACGCAAGTCCCATTCCAGGTGAACCAGATCCGCCTTTCAGCTTGCGGCACGTTGAAACCCGGCTTTGAGAGTGTTTTATGCATATTTCGACATTCCTCCTCGAGGACACACAATCTGTTGGCATATTTGTACCTGAAACATCCGACATAAGGTCAATTAACATTGAGTAAATAATAATAGATTAAATAATAAACTATTTCCATTTCATTTTTAACAAAAATGTATACTCCACTAAAAAGAATAAGTATTAATGTTTGTTCAATAATTCATTCATTTTCTTGAAACCGTCATTCGATAACTTTCAAAATACTTTTAATTTAATTAAAACAACCACTTTTAACCATCTCTAGACCAGTTTTAATTTTTCAGCTCAATTTAAGAAAGCGCATAGTCACAACAAAAGAGGTAATTGCAAGTAAAATAAAAACTGTGTTAACGTGATGCTATAAAGATTTCTCTAAAAACTGTCTGCATCCTAAATAATATAGGCACAAATTTATTTTTTTTTTTTGTAATGTAACAGAACTATTTAAACAAGGAGTTTAAGAAGTTAATTATTTGGTATTTTATTTTCAAAAATGATTATAACTAAGTAAACAGTAATCAAGTACGTTCGTATTTTGATTTTAAGAGTTGGCAGTGCTCTGCTATTCTAATAAATTGAATCCATTTTTCAGAAAAGGGATATATAATTTGAACATTAAATGCAATTTGAAAAGTAAAACTATAAATAACGGACGAACTTATTGCGAGGACAGGAGCTCTTGCAGACGCCGCCGTCTCTGAGATGCTTGCATGCGGCACATTGATCTGGTTGGGGTCCTGAGCAGCCTCCCAGACATTCGGCATGGCAATGCTTGTTCTCTTCATTGAGTTGAACCTGGAAGAAAAATAAATTAAAGTAATGTATCAAGGCAAATTAACAATCAAGTGTACTGGGAATTTTAATATATGCAGTGTTAATGTGTACTTTGAGATATAAAAAAAAATGGGAGACCCTCCAATGGAAAGAGTAATAGAGTTAAAATACTTTTTGTAGTAATAAAGCGTTACGTCTCAAAAAGTAGGAACCTTGTTTGGTTCTTAGCATCACTGAGCTACAAATGAAACCACATTATACAAATTCTTACAGTTTCGTTATAATGCAATTATATTGGCCACCTTTTTTTATTTACTTACTATTTGGGTGAGAAAAGGTTGTTGTGAAATGACTTATAATGATCAGAGGTGAAATTTCGAATGAATGGAATTTTTAGGCCTTTATGAAGGGTGTAGTTTTTAACATAATAAAGAGCATTTGTGATAGTGCGGAGGATTCTAGTTTGCAAAAATGTATTCCATGAATATTGGAAGGTTTTGCACAACCCCATAGTTCAAGTCCTTAAGCCCAGGTCGGTCTCAGTAATGTTTTGTGTAGCAGTACCATACTTCGTTATGTAGCGTCAATTTCGGGGGTTTCCCTAGAAGTCTGTACAGTAAGAATCGTCGTTTTAAGTCAAGTCTTTTCAGGTGGGTACAAAATAATTTGAATATGAAATAATTAATAGAACCCTTTTTGTAAAACGCCATTTTTATTAAATTTATCATACTACTATTGGCATATGGGAACCAAAGAACCCAAGAAGTATATCAGTAATATTATGTCACAATAGAAATGTCTAAATGGTTTCAAGAGTAAATAGTCAGTTATAAATTACACATTAAATATTGAGTCTAGTAAAGAGTTCTATTTCATTTTTACTACATGAAACCAATTAGAAAAGAAAACTCAGAAAAATTAGAGTATTTTAAGACAGTAAAAAACAACTCGTGCTAATACGTTTAAGGCACAGTGTTGGAATCATTTGTCACATTATCATCTGCTGACAGATTCTGGGTGTGTTATAAATCTTTACATCACCCATCAATTTTATCATAGCATTGGTTTTAAGAAAAATCAAAATTAAGCCTCCACATAAATATTCTATAAAAGAAATTATAGGTCATACCACTATGGTCATTAAAAATACTTAAAATTGCACTCCATAATAGTTGAAGAGAAGAACAAAATTTACGCTTCACCGGTAAGAGTTATTAATATTTTAAATAAATTAAAAACTGTCTATTTATATCAATAAAATTCCCAGTGTTACTATCGTTTTACATTGTATCCCAAAATGACTCTGTTAATATATATTAAACTAGAAACCTACCCGTCTTTGATGGAATCAAAAATTCTATTATACTTGGTATACCAAAATATCAATTATAGTATATTACTAATACTATAATTAGAAATTATAGAATAGTAGAAAATACCATTGTAAGTACAGTGTTAAACAAATGCCTCTGCATACACTACATTAGCTGTCTGTCCTTCAGGTTCATGGAAGAACAATCAGTTGAAACCTCTGACTATTGAGCAAGTAAACTATAGTTGACAATGTGAGAAAAACTTGGTTTCGCTATCTTGAATTCCTGCGTTAGATAAAGTCTCCCTTTGCGACTTAGTTAACGTCATTGCGAAATAGACTCTGACCGGACTTTGCAATCATTTCAACGTAAACAGACAGTGGCTCGAAATCAATGGTATGTGTAGTATACACACAGACTCCCCAATACCACATCCAGTCATTATGTCCGCCTCTATGGCATATCTGTGTAGAGCACGAACTCAGAGTCGTGTCCCGTTGCACAGTTTTGGGGCACTCATGTTTCGTAACATGAAATTTGTTACTGCTACTAAATTGCAGCATGATTGGTTCTCCTACTTTAAGTTTTTACTCATGAGCAGGCAGTCCAGGAGAAATAAATTCAGAGTCAAGAAATTCAATTAGATAATGAACTGCTTCTTCATCACTAATCCAATCTCTTTACTGACTTGTAAGGTCTTTCCTCGGTATGATATAGCGTAAGAACTTGTTTGTTGATTTTTCCTGCCTGTTCGTATTAAGAGTTGAGAATTGCTCGTTCACAAAACTATTTATTCGTAATAGATAGTACATCCTCAACTCTGGGAAACACTTTTTCAAAGATGTCAAATACGCAATATATTCATATGCTCCAATGAAATTAAAATCAACTAACAATACCTACTAACAAAACAAACTTGTCTGTGAAGTTAGGAAAATACGCTTAAAGCCCTGTAACTTCGTTTCTGTACTTAATTATGAATCTATTTAGAGCCCATATTTTAAGTTAGGCATACACAAATCCAGTGTCACAGTTTCAGCTCGCCATGTCTTATGGTGGCTGAGTTTACTTGTGACAAACGTTTTTGCTTTAAACGTCCATAACTTCACTTCTACGTTGAATTTCCAAATAATCCAGAGCCTACATTTTAAGTTAGACCTACACAAATCTACTGTAAAAGTTTCAGCTTTATATGTCTTATGGTAGCTGAGTTTACTTGTGACAAAGTTTTGCGGACAAACCGACAAACCGACAGAAATTTTTCTAAGGGTGGATTCGGTTTTTCCAATGTATGAAACGTAAAGAAAACTTGAATTGAGTCAGTTCTATGCAATGTACAGACAAAATCATTATTTTATTTATAAAGATCTAATATATTAATTCAGGATGACGCTGGAAAGAATGAAGTTGAGTTAAATTGAAGAAATTTTAAAGTTCTGAAGATAGAGAAAAAGGGTCGGAATAAATTGTGCGATTAATGAAGAAAAATAGCTTCATAAACCGTTCTTAGTAGAGCTGCCGACTAGGAGACAACTACTAAAGGGCGATAGCTGGTAGATTTCATTTAGAGTCGAGACTTGAAAATCTAGGTATTTTACTTAAAAGCCGCGGTCAGAACATTGGAGAGTGTACGGTGTTATTGATTTAACATTGCTAAGTTATACTAGTTATATATCTAAGCTAAACCGGGTGTAATAACGAGTAATAAATATAATAATGAATATACTTTTAACTAAGGATGTTAGTATATTATATAAACCTGGCAATGTGACTGATTCCAGCAGTGCTGGCAGGGAGCTTTGCAGGGGAGACAGTGAAGGGGCCCTTTGAGTGACGGCTGCATGTAGGGAGTGCCTTTGGCAATCGCTCCCCAGTTGACGGTGTCCACATAGCACAACGCTGAAACATGATAACACGAAATCACACACTGATAGGCGCGAAAACTTTCACCGAGGTAGGATTCATCAAACACAACAATAATGCTCCGTACTAAAACAAAGCTACAGTTTGTAAACAAAATCATCAGAGGAAATATAAACGACAAACTGATGGGCATTTATTTCTAAATAGTTAGAATTAGATGGTAAAATAACCTATTTGATCATCAGAAATGAAAAAAACTAGTATTTACTTAATTTAAAGTGTTTATTAATAGGACATAATCATATTATAAATGCAAACAATAGTGGAATATTTTAAATAATTTACCATGAAACACCTTATTGGTTGGCATATTATTAACACAACATTTTAATTGACTAAAACATGAAATCGAAGTATCGACAAAGATATAATACAATGCATGCCATTCACTGAAGTACAACAGAGACCTACAGTGAGGAAGTGGTCTTTGAAAGGTTATAAGTATAAAATAAAGTTTGAAGGAGACTAGATTACTGTGACTAAAGCACCAAGGAGTTGGGAATCAGACGAGATTCCAGTTAAAAATTTGAAAAATTGATAAAAAATTAAGAGAAATATTTAACAACTTACGCAATGGGTTTTAATTAACAATTGAAATTAAAGAAAAAATCTGGAGTGGCCTACACTCAACTTTACCATAAGTAAACTTAATATCAATGTTCTTGGGTATATAATATATAATGTCTCATTTAAGCATAATGTAAACATTTAAATGGGAGATTTTTATTAGTCTTTCATTTCTGAGGTAGTACAGATAGTGATTGATTGACTTATCAATATATAAGCTTATTTTTGTACATCCCACAGCTGATGCAAATAATCTCATTAGTATAACTACAGCAGTAATAAGATTTTTGAAAAGCCAAAGTGAAAATTCCTTGATACGAAATAATCTCCTACAAGAGAACATGACATTTGTTCAAATAGCTAGTGGATATCTTATATCGTTTACTTGACCTCCTTCTACATTGAATATTTAAGTCAAATTTTCAAATGTAAATCAGGAAAATACTCTTATTTTCTCTGAAAAACATCATAAACATCTAAGAAAAAATGTCGTTTTAAGATAATTTATAAGTTAGGATATACAATAATTACATTTATTAATCTTCAAACGAAAGATTTCAATTTCGAATTATGTTTTACATCTTTGGTCTTTTATAGAATTATTATACTGGGAATTTTATGGCTTCTTAGTATTTATTAAAATCATTTTCCTTCCTCTTTGTCGAAAATCATATATGTATACCAATTTTCTCTGAGTGAGTGTTATCTTTTTTCCTGCGTCTTGTACTCTGTTATAAGCTTGCTATATGTATATGAGAAAAAATGTATTAGTAATTACCCAGTTTACATACTCAACTCAAAGTCGAAACCAACTATTCAATATAATTGAAATCATTTATAGTTGGGAGCTTCTAGTTTTTGAAAATAATAAATATGAACTATTAGACTAGAATAGTTAAATTTTATCTCCATGGTTTTGCTCAAAAAATTTCTAAGTTAATGTAAACATTCTAAAAATATATCAAAAATTCGACAAGTATAGCAGGTGATCCTTAGTCCAGGATAAACAAACAGTTTTTATAGATTTATTGCTCTTTGCTGTGATTGAAATTACATGAATTTTTTTTTGTAAATTGCTAATTTTTTGTTCCATTTTTGGTCAAATTTTTATTTTTTTTAATGAGCCGTTTAGCGTAAAAAAAACATTTTCTGAAAACAGAAATCGTACTTTAACGCCTCTTTGGTGAATCTAATTTTGAAACAAAATATCTCATCTCATTTTCCATATGATGGTCTATTTTAAGGTATAGTTTCATTTTGATCCATGAAACGGTATGGCTTGTATCGCTCTCACAAGCTTTGAAATTGAATTATAAGTCAAAATTTTTACATTTTATTGAAAAAAATATTTCCCGTTGTTTTAAAATTCTGAAGATATTTTTCGTTTGTTCCATTTGTAACCTGAAAGATAATGCCAAAATTTCAAAACTGTAGGGTTATCAGTTTAGGAGAAAAAAAGGCTTTTTAAAAAACGGTTGTGGCAAAAAAAGTGACTTTCCCGTCAAGCATTATTCTTCCCAAACAATAGGGATCTTCTACACTATGAGGCCCATTTTTGTGTAAAATATCAACTTGATCCATCAAATATTCTGGACCGTAGCGTGGTAACAAGCAATGCTAACATACTCACCCACCCACCATATAATTCCGTCAAAATCTGGAGATCGAATTTTTTCACTATTACTATACTTTACTCATAGTAAAGTAAAAACAAATAATAAAATACATAAATACTTTAGATTTCTAGAATGACACAAAGCTGTACAATAGAACATCACCTTCCTATTTAGAAGAGACACCGGGAATAAATGAGTCTTTTTCTTGTCAACTTTCATGAGAATATAAATTTTGCCAAAGTGAACTTGACGGAATAAATTCAGTTAATAGCTACATTTCTTTGAGAAAATAGCGGAGTTATTGTTAAATAGTAATTCCTTTCGGACTCCGTTCGGCACAAGAAGTTTTATAGTGTAATTTAATAAATTTTCGAATGTAACATTCTGACGTTAGGAAGACCAAAAGATTGAACAATATATTAAAAATGCTAGAGAATATCATGAAACATAGAATTAATCAAAATAGAAAAATTAAAATAGTTGAAATATTTATTTTATGATTTTACTAAATGAGGATGGTACTCGCTGAGATTAAAATGATAACTATACTGAACATGAACAAACCGAAATCTGAGGAAGAGAAGAAAGAAGTACATGAAAAATACATCAACAGCAACATTACAAAGTACATAGAAACTTTTCCAATTTATCTGCTTTTTAGATCATTTAAGGCAATAGTTGCAAAACGAAAATCTAATCGTTCATCAGAAAATGTATGAATTGAATTCATGCATATTAGAATATGAATGAATTCAAAAAATTAGATAACAGTCACACCATAGTAACTATATCACACCATAGTAACTATGTATGGGCGCTCCAAATATAAAAAAAAAGGAAATCATTATTTATACTTCTCAGCTTAAACAGGATGAAAAATAATACAAACAGAGGAATTTAACTGACAGGGTTTTTTGTTTAAATACGAATATATGTGCTTTGTCATATACCAATGTATTTAAGCTAAATTTTAAGTGAATCAAAATTCACTAAAATTAAAGCATTGAATGAAAACGATTATAATTCATAATAATGGACAAAAGGAATTTTATAAATTTACTGCTATACGCCCGAATTTAGAAATAAATTTTTTAACAAACGTCAAGTACTGTGGCTTACTCATAAATTAAATGGGTGCATTTTATCAACAGATGCAATAAAAATGTTTCTACTGCTCCAAAAACTACGTAGCGTATTCATATTCTACATTAGTTAAAAATATAATGTTGCGAAACAAGATGTTTACAGATTTACCTTTTTACAGATCCATAAAGGCGAACCACAGGAAAGACATATGACAAAAAGAGAACCTTCATTAAAAACTATCACAAAAGTCTTACGATGGTTATACAAAAAAAATTCATATTTTATATATTTTTACATTTCTTTCTTATGGTATAATTATTTCAGTTATATAGATGGAGTAAATATTAATAACTCCATAACACATTGGTTGTAAAATAGTAAAAAATAATTGTGCATGCAAATACTTCTTTGCCAAAACGATACGTACAACTTTTTGAGCTATGTTTTGTTGGAAATTACTTTCTAGTGATTATTAAAAGGGAGAATAGTTTACACGTTGATGAAAGGCACAGCGATTCATTGAAGTTAAATTTTAAATTATAATGAAGTTCACAGAATTAACCCTTTCCATCGATCAGTTAAAATTAATGAATGCCATTGAGTTGTCCTTCCAGTAGGGATACAAATAACAGTTGGATAATTAATGGAAACATTTGAACGATTTGGCCAATATAAGACCTTTGCGTCGCCAATTTACAACAAGGCTTTTTCATTTCATAGTTCTATCCAAGTTGAGGTTTTCCCTCATTGTAACATTCAAAGTCCATCATATTTGTTGGTCCATCACTGGTGGTCTGCGCACACTCTATATCGCCTCGCTATTCGATTTCACTATTCAATGCAATACTTTGCCCAAACTCAATTTGTTTTCTTCACTTTTTGTTTCCTTCCATATGGACATTCACCTGGTAGACCATTGACCAGTATCAACAACCTAATTCTGCATCTTATCTTGGCCTTCACTGTTCATCTCTTACTTTTCCTATCCCTCTCTTCCAGACATTTGTTATCCAGTAACTTTAGTCAACTTTTATAACATTACTATAGTAAGTTACATTTCCTCAATATTACAGAGTACAAAGCTAACAAATTAGTGCCCTCATACAGACGGTTAGTGAGTTAACAACGCGTTTCGAACACGTAGTCTTCTTCTTCATGTTTAAATCTCAAACATGCCTATCATAGTTAAACTCCCAGAGTTGTATCCGAGATTAAAATGCTTAGATTTAAACATGAAGAAGAACACTACGTCTTTGAAACTCCATGTTTAACTCATTAACTGTATGGACACTATTTTCTTAGCTTCTTACCCTGCAGTGAGTGCATACCACATATAAACGACTGCACTACTTTTAAATTTCCTCATTTTAATGGCAAATATTTCTTAAATCATCATAAAAATATTGGATACTCACTTTTTTGATGCCATGTTCAAGAACTAGTCTTGATGTATTCCCACTGTAAATGTTATAAATTCGATTTAAAAACAGTAACATATATTTCACTAAAGTTCGGGTCACAAAGCGTTCAAAAAGTTGGCAGGAGATTAATAAAATTCAAATTCATTTATTTTGACACGAAAATTAACGTCCAAACCACAGTAAGAAATCAGAACAAAGACTACTATCTTTCAACAGTAACAAGTGGACTTCGTCAGAGTCAAATGTCA
Organism: Hermatobates lingyangjiaoensis; assembly: GCA_026182355.1. Lineage (NCBI taxonomy): Eukaryota > Metazoa > Arthropoda > Insecta > Hemiptera > Hermatobatidae > Hermatobates > Hermatobates lingyangjiaoensis. The sequence continues at coordinate 7,936,887 of JAPFBL010000015.1, forward strand.
ACTGAGATTTTATTCAGTTGAGATTTGACTCTGGTGAAGACTGTTTGGTTGAAAGATCTTCATCTTTTTTTCTGATTTCTTACTGTGGTTTGGACGTTGATATAATATTTTATATATGTTATATAAAATATATCAGATTGTAATAAAAGTTTTGAAGTTCACCCACTCAAGTTTTGAGAATGTTATATCATTAAAATAAATTGAAAGTGCATTAAATTATAAACTCATTTAAATTGAAGATAATAATTGAGAATGGGTAAAATATGGTCTGGCATATTGAAAAATTCATTTAAGGTATCCAACTCAAAATATGTTGTGTAGATTCTAAAATTTGTTTCTCTTTAAAAATATTGAGGTTGTTTCTAAAACAGAATATTTATTACTAAAAATGTATAAATAGGGCAATAAGTTATGAAGCTGATACGTCTTCATGGTGTAATTTCTCTGCTTAGGTTCATTTATATATACATGCGCATTATCTATACATGTATAAACGTCCAAATCATACTATGGAATTTCTAAATTACCCAACCTATTAACCATATACCATAACTCAAGTTATATAGATTAGATTATTCAATGAGGTAGATTAAAATTTAGATTTTACCTAGTTATTAACAGAGATATTAAACGAAAAAAGAAAAATAGGAAACAAAAGGTTGGAGAGGCAGGGTGAACCAAAAGGATCAGAAACAAATGAAACAATAGTTCCCAACTGATGTTAATCAACCCCATACAGAAGGTTGTTGCTCAAAATAATATTGAGTCTAATTTTAAACAACTATGCTAATGTTTGAAAATTTGATCTGTTAAATTTAACTAAGACTGAATAATATTTTATAACAATATCAATGTTTTATACGTATGGGTTATTTGGCATAGGAATGCAAAAATAAGGCATTGATTGGTCATGTAGCAATTAAAGCAACTTTAATGAGAAATAAAAATCTCAGTACCACAGAGGTTCGTAAACATAATATTATTATGAAAACCCGTCATATCTCGTGAATCAGTGGTGTAGTCGCCCACCGGTTGCGCATGTTGTGTATTCTCAAGTGAGACTGATAATTGCCCAAGGATCCTGGGTATAAATACCCAGCAAACAAGTAGTCTCAATATATGCCTAAATTTCTTAGTATTAGTTTTATTTCATTTGTTATCTGATTTTGCCCATTCGTCTTTTTAATTTTATTATTGATGTAAATAGTATATCCAATTCGCTGACAAAAAATTGACTTTTTTTTTTATTTTAAGGCTATACATACATATGAATCAATAATGTATCATTTATTTACATGCGTCTATAATAATTTTATCGATTATAAAAAACTTGAAATCTTGACCAACCTTGACATGTATTATAGTTATTAAACTGAGGGCCTGAATATTATTGGACTCCCCGGATATACCTATCATATTGTACATCTGATTGTTGTAACTAAATTTTTGAACTTCAGATTTTAAGTTCTTTAATGACTTTCATTAATCTGTATAGAGAAGTATCCTGAAGTTTTATAGATTGAGGTATGATTTGACAAAAAGTTTTGCCAAATTAGTGTTACTAAACAAATATGTTTCTCACATTGCTTCAGTGTTTTAAAAGAGAAAAAGAGAAAGAAACAGACGTCAGTGAGTTATAGTCAAGATTGAGAAATTTCGAGAACTAAACAGTAGGTTAAAGGGTTCATTTCGATTACATCTATTAGATAGCCACTACGCATGATCCATTCATTTCTCTCTTATTAAATTATTTTTATATATATCACATTAACATGTAAACATAAAATAAAGTCATTAGTTGTGCAATCTGTAATTGTATAGTATTTACTCAGGCTGGGGTGAAAGGATAATACTAAGTCTTGGTACAAAAGAAAATTTTTTTTTCCATTAATTGACAACAGTCCCATTTAGGCATTTTTCTGTCCTCCACTGCTTTTATTGGATGTTTACCTGATGATGAACACGAAGTGTTTGAAACGCGTAGTTTGAATAAAAAAAACTGCTTTTGTGGAAAGACTTAGTGTTATTATTACACCACAGTATGATTAAAATTAAGTGTTCCACTTGAAAAAAGAATATAATGTGCTATTTAAGAGACAAATTAATAAATGCTATGAAGTGTTTTTACTTTCCACTTTTTACTTTACTATAAATAAATTATATTGATCATGAAAAACTTCTATATAGAGATTTTGACGGAATTAGATGTTTTAAGGTCCCAGAAGTCTTTTTATGAAGTTTTTACGATGATGTCTGTCTGTGCTGTGTGTGTGTGTGTGTGTGTGTGCGTGTGTGTGTGTGTGTGTGTGTGTGTGTGTGTGTGTGTCTGTGTGTTTGGGTGGGTGGCTGAGTATGTATCCAAAGTTTGTGGTCACGATACAGCCCAGAATCTTTGATGGATCAAATTGATATTTTACACTAACGGTTTCATTCTACCTTCAATAAATGATATAGTACACAATATTTCCCAAAAAAATTATAACACCAACAAAAATATATTAAACAAAATATAAAACGCTCAATTACGGCTGTGAGTCCCTCTTACAGAGAAAACATTTATTTCTTAAATTTTCTTATCTTATTTTCACAGTGTATGGATTTACTGTACTAACATATATTCAAAAAACATTGAAACCCCTTAAAGCTGTACATATTTGTCCATATTTCTTTAAACACGTTTTATATTTCTGTATACTTCTCTTGGTTTATTATTTCCGTTTAAATAACTCCAAGATTCAAAATTTTCAATTTAAACTAACCATTTTCAAAGATAAAATTTACCACTAATTGCATCATAGTTAATTAGAAGTATTTCAAAATATTCCTGTTCTAAACATGAATGGTTTTGATTTTAACAATAATTACAGCTATATATATTATATCCAAATAATTATTTCAACTAATTCATACATGCAATTCGTTTAGAAAATTATGTTCTAATTCAATAGATGTAACAACTGATGATACTTAAAATCATTTATGGTGTAAAATAAGGTCGGCTGGAGTCCCGTGCATTTATTGGCCAATTGGCAAAAAATAAAATGATCTTGTTTGTCACCATGAGGAGCAATTGAAAGGTGAAATAAAGCACTTGAACTATTAACCTTCTCTGAGAATCAATTAGGGAGATCAGTTGAAGGGAGAGCTGCGAGTGGCCTGGAATCTCTTTAAATGGATGCAGTAATGTGAGTGAATTGATATTGTCTTCCATTGCAGGCAAGGGAAAGCAAATTGAGTTTGTTAATTTGCTCAAACGGAAAACGTAAAACTTTATCGGTCACATACGTGTATCAAGCTAGGACCTTAACTGAATTGCATTACTAAAACATCTTAAGCAATATAGTCAAAAAGGATTCCAAGAAAATTAAGTTCTAAAAATGAAAGATAAACATTATTGTTTAAAATATTCTGCAGATATTAGGGTTCACAACTCCACCGATAAGTAAAAGGAATTACCAAATCTACAAGAGCTAGACTAATTTAACGAGCAGTTTTAGCGACTGCTAATTTCAATAAAACCAAATACAAATTTAAATACATGTAAATACAAATTGAAACATTCAATAAAAATTAAATTATAAAAAAAATGAAAAAAAGAAAGAAACAGAATCTCTTAAGTAATAGGTTTACTGAGAGCATAATACGAGTATTCAAACGAATTACCGAAAAATTGACAAAAATAAAATAAACGTCATAATCGATCTCAAAGATTCAAAAGTACAGCATTTCTTAGACAGATGTTATCCTGCCTTGCCTATGAATACTCAATTCGAACAGAAATAAAAACTAAAATAAAAATTATTATATTGTTAGCAGTTTTTATCGTAAAAAGTATGAAAGTTCGATCGAATTGTGTTTATTGAAGTGCATTTGGATACACAATATTTTGTGCTTTTCCTTCTGGTGAGTACACAAATAAATCAGAAGGTTTTCCGACGCGTGAGCGTCGGTGCTGTCCACCTAAGAAGTATGGATTTCCAAATTCAGTGAGTACGCATACTTGTAATGATTGTCCTTGTGCTTTGTTGATGGTCATTACAAAGCTGAGTCGCACCGGAAACTGCAAACGTTTGAATTCGAATGGCATATCTGTTGGAATCATTGGGTTGCGTGGCAACAGTACAACTTCAACTTTAAATTTTCTTTTTAAAACTTTAGCTTCGATTATATTGTTCATCCTCTTTTTTGCCGACAGTCAAATACCATTGTAGAGTTATGGTGGATTGATGTTTCGTAGAAGAATAATGGACATTCCAATTTCCAATGTTAGAACGTACGATGGCATGGCTAGCAAATATGTGAATTTAGGAATTCAGTTGTATAATTGACAACTTTTTCTTGATTCATTACAGTATCTAACGACATAGTTGTTCTTGTGTCGCTTTGAATTCCGTTTTGAATACTGAAATTGATTGTATTGACATCGTTATTTTTCACTGAACCACTGATGAATTGTGTAATTTTGAGCTATATTTGGGAAAACTTTAGTCAATCAACTCGTCGGTGTTAGCTGTGATTGTGCAGAAATTCGTTAGCAATTTGATACATTGTGTTCATTCATCTATGGTCATTTGCCCATTCCCAATGTCCAAATTTGTTTTGCAAAACGATCAGTGGATGCATCATTTTGTAGTTATACACGCATATTGGTCTCAGAGTTCAATTTATGTACATGTTATCATTAAACTGATGATTTCAAACATGCATTGAGAGATATATCAGGCAGAGTTTGTCGAAAATCACCAGACAATAAAATTATTACACCACCGAAGAGACGCTGATTCCCTAGAACACACGAAAATTCAATGTCGGTATTTATTTATATAGAAAACAACTTTGCTAAGTTCAAAAATCTGGAGTGGCCTACACTCAACTTTACTATAAGTAAACATAATATCATACTTCTTGGTTATAAAATATATAAAGTCTCATTTAGGCATAATATAAATGTTATTTTATATTATATTATCCGTGTTAACTTCCACGGAGAGGAAGTTAGGCCGTCGGTCCCAAGCCTCTATGATGCCAGGAACTCGTTAAAGATGCCTACTCAATACACTTGAGTTAGTCAAAATTTAGGACTCCCAACAAGAATGTTGTTCATTCTAGTTATGTATTATAAAGGGCTAAACTTTGGCCTATGTATGTTCTCTCTTAGGATAGCCACAACTAGTCTACATATTAATTTAACAATGTAAAAGATGTTCTAATTTACTAAACTTTCCATATTTGTTTACTTTAATGTTAAACTTTCGCTATACTTATTGTATCTCATTACGGATTTTTTCTGAAATTCTTCCCTCTCTCTCTCTCTCTCTCTCTTTGTGGCACATTGCTTAATCGCTTTTACATTAAATTAGAGAGTAAGTTTCGTATATACTGAATGTCCATTCAGCGTTATTTTGTTATTAGTTATATTAAAGAACGTGAAAATAGGTAATGAGAAATTTTTTAAAGTACTACATTGACAGTATAAAACATTAATAACATGTAGTAACTTGTGAATTTTGCTTTCGGTACTTATGCGCAAATCGCTTTATGATATTGATGTTTGAACAATTAAAACCTGGGTTCGTATGCACTAAGTACATCGCGCAGTCAATACTGACAGGTCCTTCCTTCCTATCAAGTGCATGCACTCTAAACTAAAACGATGAAACATGTGATATGTTAAATGTTGTAATGATTAAAAAACTTGGAATTACTGAGGTATAAAATTATGGTCCATCGAAATGAATGGACCAAACATCTGAATGGAACATTTTTAAATCATTACTTTATTTTTTTTTAAAAAGAAACGAGCCATAAATAAGGGAAGATGGAAAAAATTTAGGAGCTTATGATAGGATCTTAATATGTGGAGTAACGGGAAACTGACAAAGAAGGGAATGCAGGGTTGGATTAAATATGTCTGGAGTCGAGACAGCCTTGAAGAAAAAAGATCAACACCGCTTAAAAGATGGCCTGTGACTCATCCTCTCTAACGTCTCGAGACGATAAACTAAATATAACTTGGGGGATGAGGGAAAGGGTTTTGACGGAAATAGGTGTTTGTTATACGAGCAAGAAGTGTTGTGGGCACAGCAGCAGCTCGTACGCAGCCTCTGGCTGGTCCACTTCAGTATGCCAGTCGTATTCAATGTCGCGCTGTTCTGTGATTTAAGTCAGTCAGACAAGGTCTTATCTCTTACTGTTGCAATCCTTTGTAAACAAAATTAAGAAAGGCACGTCGAAGACATTTACAATTGGGCAATTGCTTTATAGCGAAGGAAACTTCAGGATTTCAGTTGAAATGAAGCTGAAGAGTAACACCAGATAAAGTTCAGCCAATCCTTAGTCAAAGGAATATTATAAATGCCAGATTTATAAAAAGTATATAACAAACTATATCCTTACAAAAGAATATTTCTCTCTAGGACAGAAACCTGCAATCTGCATTCATTGATAAGAAGATTAAATTGTACAAACTGATTGAAATAATTTCAAATTTGAACTGCTTAAATCAATGTGTACTGTGAAAAGTCTGGCACGCTGGTGCGACTAGATCATCTGGTACTGAACATCGAACAAACACCGAGGCCAATATTGATTCTATTAAAAGAAACTTGAAGGTATAAAACAGTAGCCCAAGTTCTCTGACCCACAGACTAGTTAATCGCCTATCATAAACATTTTGAATTAGTAGTAATACTGTCTGTCTCGTAATACCTCGTAAATTCTCAGGAAAGCTCGACCGGTTTCGGGTCCCATCTTCAAAAGCAACTAACTGACTGTGTATTTCATTTTCCTATAACCTACGCAATATGCATTGCGGAATCAGTGTTGTCTGTGTAGTTATTTTTTTTAATTATGTTTTTTTCCTTTTATTTCTTGTTTCATTATCTACTTCGAGTTCTTTGTGCCGTCTTTTAAATGTTATTAGAGGTTTTGTTAAAATGTCTGTTTGGTGGTTTGTTTGTTCATAGATTATATTGTCAGTTATTTTGTGTTTGTATATTTCTATTTCTTCTCTTATGTTCATTCGTTGTCCTTTTTGTCCCGTCTGTAGTAAGTCAATTGTGTTTTCCATACTGTCTGGGTTATGTTCAAATTTGTTTAGGTGGTATGCATAGTTGGATTTTCTCTGTTATTGGTGTAGTCTTTAATGTGTTATTTTTTTTAGTTTTTTAGTGTTCTTCCCGTTTACCCAATGTAATTTTTACCACAATCTTTGCATTTAATTTTGTACATTCCGCTTTTTTCAAATTTATTATCTATGTTCTCTATTGTGTTGTTTGTGATTTGGTTTATAGTATTATTCGTTTTATAACCTATTTTTAATCAATATTTTCTCAGAAGAGTCGCAACTTTTTCGCTAGATTTACCTATGTAAGTTAAAGACGCGTATCTGTTCGTTATTTTCGGGGTTGAACTGTTATTATTGTATTTATTTCTTCTTTCGTTTACTAGTCTTTATATAATTTTTTCCTTATACCCGTTATTTTTTGCTATTGTTTTTATTGTGTTTAATTCCTTATTATAGTTAGTTGGATTCATGGGTACGTTTAGTAATCATCGATCATATATCTATACGCAGATGTTTTTTGCTGTGGTGGGTGGAGTGATGATTTATGTATAGTTATGTCGGTGGCAGTTGGTTTGCGGTATATTTGAAAGCTGAGTTTATCTGTAGTTTTTCCTATTGTTAAGTCTATGAAGTTCAGTTTATCATTTGTTTCTATTTCGTAGGTGAACTTGATCTTGTTTAATGAGTTGAGATCATTGTTTATGACTATTCTATTTTGGTTACTAGGGTTATTGACTATTAGGAAGGAGTCATCAACATATCTGCAATAGTAAACAACATTAAATTTTGAATTTAGAACATTTACGTAGACCTTTTCTTCCAAGTTCTTGGAGGAAAATTTCTGAAAGTATCGCAGATGGTGTCCTAATCCATCATTTGCTTTGTAGAATTCATTGTTAAATCTGAAGTAGTTCTGTTTGAGAGTTGTTTTAGTTAGTTTTATTAGTTCTTTTGTACTATCATCATGCTCGTGTATATTTGTTAGTTCACGTATGATGTTAATTGTTTCTGAGCACAGAAGTGTATAGGTTTTCAATGTCGATTGAAACGAGTTTGGTTTGTGCGTTTATTGCTTTGTCTTTCACTTTGTTTATTAGCTCAACCGTCTTTTTGATGTTGTAGGTGTTCGGTAAGGTTATGCTACCGAAATAGAAATATATAAACATAAAATGACCGACATATAATCAATGAACAAACAAAAAACCAAACAGACATTTTAACAAAACCTCTAATAACATACAAAAGACGGCACAAAGAACTCGAAATAGATAATGAAAAAAGAAATAAAAAGAAAAAAAAAACATAATTAAAAAAAAATAACCACACAGTCAACACTGATTCCACAATGTAGATGACAGTCAGAAAATGAAATACACAGTCAGTTTCTCTTGAAGATGGGATCCGGACGGACCCGAAACCGGTCGAGCTTTTCTGAGAATTTACGAGGTATGACGGACAGTATTATTACTAATTCTAATATTACTAACCTCAGTGGAACTAACCCATTAACTAATAAACATTTTGGTTATCCAAGAAGGTCAGTAATTCCAAAATCAACTAATTTGATAAATTAGTAATGGAGTATGAGTTCTACTTGAGGATTCACTCAGTCCGAAACCGGTCGGGCGTCAACGATGATTCACAAAGTATGGCGGATTTTTATAATAATATGATATTTACTAACATCTGTGGTTCTAAAATGTGCATGTATTATAGATTGAAGCACCAGTTAGCAGGAGGATTTAAATCTCAGTGATTTAGATAAGTTCTAGTTGAGAAGCAAAAGGTCTGAAAGAGGCTTCAAGTGACCAGCGACAGAATACTATAGAATAATTTATCTCATAGTACCAATTATACTAATCACTATGATTCTAACTATATCCATGATTTTAATAAAGTATGAACTTGAAAAGAGCTACTCATCAATCACTGCAAAATGGAAAATGGACAAAAGATAATCAGAGTAAAGCAGATTTACTATTACAGAGAGAGTAAATTCTCTCCGAAATTTGCTTCACACAATGAGTAGCAACTGAATAAAAGAACAGTCCATTAGCACAGAGCACTTTTAATTCTCGTCATAATAAAGACGATGAAACAACAATGAAGAATGGAATTAATCAGAAAAAGGTTAGCAATTTTGATCTGATTACAATAATTCTATCAGTCCTGTTTTCGACTTAATGTATTCGGGTTATGGATGACTCATAAGGGATTCTCACAGGTGTTTCTTAAGCAAGCGGAGGAGTATTTCAAACTTAACTTTGAACGTTTTCAAACCAGCAGAATTCAAAGATAAACAACACCATCTCCTCACATGATACTGCAATCTGAGAAAATAATAGTGGAGCAAGCTTAATCTCTACATAAAAAAGTATACATTCCTGCATAAAATGAATCAAACGAAGTTATGTCATTCACAATGACCAAAGCATCCACTGTGTTTGATTGTCAATTGATATCAACAATTTTCCTTTGATTATCACAAGGGAAAATAACTCCCTATCGCAATGAGGTCAAATTCTCAAACATAACATTGACTCCAAATTCAAAAATTGGAATACATGTAAAAAAAATCAAAACTGAGTTAGAAAAATGTACTCATTATTAGCAAAGATTCAAATGCGATTTGAGAATAGTGTATAATCTCACTAGAGATCTCAATGTATAGCTCAGATGAATACTCAACGTTAAGCGCCCCCGCTTCACAAAGATCTCAGAGTAGAGTGAGTAGAGCCATCGAAATAAACGGAATCACCTGGACTAAGAGGTGACGAGTATGCTGACAAACTTCTCAATGCCCGTCCATCACAAAAATATAACCGACAATTTATTTAACTGTTGATTTATTTATTAATATAAATACCTTTAGAGAAGTAACAAGTAATAGTGCAAACTAAAATAAAAGGTGGAGTACTTCATATAAACTGTTGTGATCAATTTTAACTGGTCTAGTCCAGGAATGGCCAATCTCCTTCACAGTCTGAGCCATTTTTTAAAATTTGTAATGTGGTGGTTAGAGGTGGTTTTAAATATGTATTTAAAAGGTAATAAAAAATATATAAGGAACGATAATATTTTTTTAAAATATAATAGCTCAAAAATGAAAAGAGAACTCGGGCACATTTATTGAGAGCCATAAATATTCCTTTGAAGAGCCGCAGATCCCCCCCGTGGTCTAGGGGACCAATATTCTTATATTCTTCAGGCTTCCCATCGGGTTGGTAGGAACGTGGTGGATTTGTACCAATAAATCTGGATTGGTACTTAATCATAACTAAGCAAACTTACCACAATCAATTAGGTCAACTACTTTCTTTTAATAAACCTATTTGCACTTTCCCAATTATTACAAACATTTCATAATATATTAAATAAAGTTATTCAAAAACAAGGAAACGACAAGAAAGATCATTATAAAATTACTGAAAAAATGATTATAATATTTCAATTCGTTTTTATACTTTTTAGACACATTTTATTCCACATGATTAGGATAGTGCAGTAATTTTTTGTCCTGATCACCTTCAAATATGAATTCTAAGGTCGATTATTAATACCACGTTATTATCTCTATTTCTGAAAAAAAATACTTCTAACAAAAATAATTATATCGACATTTAGACATTTTAATGAAATGAGGATAAAGATTATCAAATGGTCTAAATGCAAATTTATTATAAGTAAACCTATTAAAAAACAATAAATTAGCAATTATAAAATCAGGCAAATTCCGATAATTAGTATAAGATTATTAACGCTAATTCGAATTGATTGCAAATTACATCGTAAAATGGAGCAGATGGTATAAGCTGATGTTTTATCAATTTGGCGTGGCAGAGTTCAAGTAGTATTATATTGCTTATATAATTTTGTAAAAAAAATTTTATACGTTATTTTCAATTTCCCTGGTTAGTTGAAAAGAATCGGAAATGTTGGGTTTCATAGTTTAACAGTTATGTGAACAGGTAATACCTCATGTTTTGTTCTAATAATAACTAACATCTGAATGGTTCATAATAAATTAACTGCAAACATTATGAAAAGTACTTCACTTCATTTCAACTTTGTACATTTTATTCAAAATGATGTGAATAGTTGAGTAATTCTTGAATAGTTCCTTAATTGTATCCAAACATGAATTATTCCATTGATTATTATTTCAATTTTGAAAATATATTTACTCTCAACAAAAATTAATTAATTTGACAAAGTACCTTTCATGTTTCTATAATCTCAACAAAAACAGTAGAGAACTTTTTCGTTATATATAGGGAACTGTATAAACCTGGAAAGTTCATAAAGATCATGCAAGCAAATGTTAAATTTTGTCAAACCAAAGTAAATTTGGTTGGGCTTTACATTACGGAGCATAATATTAAGAGATAAGTGTTCTAGAATCCAAATTCATTCAAAGGAACCAACTAAATCTGTAAAAAAAATTGTGAATTAATTAAATATTCTACATATTGATATTTGCTGAGATTAGTGTTACTAGAGTAATTTTTCAACTGTAGATTTGGAAATATCTGGAGGTTAACTGGATGTTGAAGCAGTCTTTATGATAACTTTGAAGAGACTGATAAATGGTGTACGTGACGAATAAATACAGCGGCTCAAAGTCATTCTCTTCCTATTCCGATATCATTTGAACTGCAGACACTGTGTTATGAGAAGTGATATTCCCAATGCAGTTTAACTTCTTGGAACACTTTGAGATCCCCATTACTTCAGTATCGTTATTCCACCCAGCCAGGTTTCCACTATTCAAGTAGAGAGAACTATTCGTAATATTTTCTCCATAACTGTCATATTAGATTCAGTCAATTAATTATATCTATTTCACATGATTCTAATAAGTTTAGTTTAGAACCAGTGTGAACCACGCCAAAAGATTAAAATAACTTTTTAACATAAAAATATCATTTGGTTGTTTGGAGGACTGTCTCGATTCTTTACTGGGCAAATTTTTCTTTTGACCAGGATATTGAATAATGAATGTTTAAAATAGTTACATAATTCATGAAAAGAAGTGGAGACCTCTGCCGAATAGTCAGTGTCCACAATTCAGTCAATCCCTACCACTTTTCCATTCGAAAACCTTGCTGAGTGTTGCCCAGCATTTATTCTGTTATCGTCGTTCAGAAACCCATGTCAGTCATTTGGCAAAACGGTATTAAAGAAAAAACAAACAAAGACTGCACTACTTGTATAAAAACTATGTTTCGGAGGGAATGTGGTTTCTGAATTATTAAAGAAGAATATTCCTGATTTTATGTATTTCTCTACATTACCTTTGCAATATGGTACCTTGTATTTGAAGTAACAAAGCCGTATAATGGTCTTATCTTTCCAACATCAAAACAAAATTGACGGTCCGACCTCCCAACCTCTAAGAAAAGCCTATGATAACTATTTAAACAAATCTAAACGTTACTGAATTTAAAATTAAAGAAAAACCAAACAATATAAACTAATGCAAACATTTTTAAACATTTAATACAAGAAAAACCAAGCAAATTTACAAGCAAGAAAATATCTAAAAAATTACTGTATAATATTTATATAAAATTATTTTAAAAGCAAATACCTAGTGAAAATATGAAAACATTTAGTCGATTGCAAATTGCGGTTCTGTACATGTTTTATTGGAAACATGCCTAAAATGATAATCTATGTTAGTTGTTCACAAATATCCTCTGATGGACTCTAGGGGACAATAAACACACATCATCCCTCAAGTCAGTTTTAACACGCGTCAATCAGTAACTCGGAGCACAAATCAGTATTAACACGCGTCAATCAGTAACTCGCGAGTATAATATTAATATTGCAAACGTTTTCCTAGGCAAGGCAAATATTTATGAACCACTCTTCTATGAATATGCTTTTCATAAGAACAAATAAAGAGATAGAAACACCAGAGATAACAATAATCTAAACAACTTGAATGAGACTGGAGTCAAATGTACCAACGTAGTTCTAGAAAAAAATGGGGGGGGGGGGGGTTACCACTGCATCTCCACAAAAAGAGAAAATACATTTTAGAAGTATAAAAGACATTTTAATGAAGTTCCGATATTAATTGTATGCCATTTGTCTATTCTTTTCATTTCAAATTCACAAAAAAAAACCAAAAAATTAAAATATATTTAAATGTATGCATTTTCAATTAAATTTTGATATTTTAACTGATTAACACTATGAATGATTTCTTTTTACGGTGTCTACATGAGTGATGGTATAAATATACCCAACATATATTTTTCATCGATTTATATGAAAATTGAAATGCATAAAGTTCAATGTATTCATTTTGATGTGTTCTAATTTTATTGGAAATATAGGCAAATAAATAGATTTATAAATAAATAAACCATTGATGTGCATTTTTCTTTCCGTGAGAGTCCGTCTCATAAGTGGCCCAGTACGCTGCTTTGGTCGAGGAGTAACAGTGTTGTTAAGGCGACCCTGACATAAGGCAGAAGGAAACAGGTAATTAATAAATAAATGAAAAAAATGAAATAGAATTATAATATTCAAAAGACTTGGAAAATATGAATAAAATCGAGTATCAAATTTTCAACTCTGCTTTTTTTTATGAAAGAGTTAATCACAAAGAATGTTATAAATCAATGGGACTACGGGGGACAAATTAACAAAGAGCATGAATAAACAAAGAAACGCCTCGAAGAAATATTGTAAGTTCAGTTAAGATAATGCATAAGCGATTAGTAGGGGGTGAGACAGGAAAGCGAGGACAGTGTTGACGAAGTGGATTCAAACAGAGAAGCATTGTAGGCACGTGTGGCCAAGGACTGATGACTCTGCACTCCTCCAGCCATCCATATTCTTGCCTACTCTTGAAATGCCACTTGAACCGCCAACAATTCAAACTATTTCAGTTTCTTGTAGTATTGCATAAAAGAATCAAAACCTGGTAGCGACTGTCGACTATACTTGAGTGATAAAGCGAATACCTATTTGAGCAAAATTCACAAGAATTCTTAAAACTAATTTAAGAAACCTTTATTTAAGACTCATAAATAACCTTCGTTCTTCTTATTCTTTTCGCAGATACAGACCATATTTCCTTCTAATGCTTTATATTCACAGTGCTAACTAACTTTCACTCAATAAGATCTCCCATATATATATATATAGTTAACACATGAAAGAGAAAAAACAAATAAAGATACACACAAAAGACTCACAACGATATTTCGACAGTCGTCGTCATCGGGTAGAAGTAGTCCCTTTGAGTAGCTGAAGCTAACTGAGAGGTAGGCCGAATGCAAACGAACACGCACGCACTCTATATATATATATATATATATATATATATATATATATATTCGTATATTTGGGGAACAGTCCTTCATTTATACATGTGAGATTAAATTTTCTGCCCACTTTTGTCTTAATTAGTTTTCTGAATTTCTTTTCCAATTCTCGAAGTCTTACTTTCATTTCTTTAAGAACTAGTTGTAATAACTCACCATATGTTTTGTTGTCCATTTTTTCAAAAAACCTTCTTCAGAAATGAACTTTTAAATAATTTTTACAAACAGTAGCCTAATTAAAGGAGAGTGCAGGAGGGACGAATCACTTTTGGGGGGTAAACTACTAGGAATAGAATATAAGAAGACCGAAACGTCGGTAAAAATAAAAAAATGAACAACAAAACATATGGTGAGTTATTACACCTAGTTCCTAAAGAAATGAAAGCAAGACTTCGAGAATTGGAAAAGAAATCCAGAAAACTAATTAAGACAAAAGTGGGTAGAAAATTTAATCTCACATATATATATATATATATATATATATATATATATATATATATATAAACTATTTATCTTTATCGAGGTTTGGTCCAGCATCAAATATTTCTCAATAAAACACCTGTGCGTTCTAAAAGTGTTTAACGCTGTACCAAACATCGATAAAGAAAAAACTTGGGGTGGCCTACACTCTACTGTAAGTAAACATAATATCAAACTTATTGACAACCAATTGAAATTTTGTTTCATTTTTATTAAAATGTTGTTATGAATTAGATAAATTCATTATCTCAAACCATTTCTATGGTAATAGTTGAAGATTTAACTTCCTGTCCTTATCAGTTCGATCGGTTTGTGTTCCAGTTGATCTAATATCAAGTATGTTGGTTTGGGATCGTATATAAGTAATCTTCATAAACGAACGAGTATAAAAATGCCATCTAATTGGTCATTTCAATCAGTTGTTACTAAATCACCTTCTAATAATATTTTTGTGACAAACAGTATAATATTTTGTCATACAAACAGTATGACAAAAACCTGTGTTAATAATTTAGTATCAATAACTAAATATAATATTAACAACTATACTGCAATAAATATATGCCTGTAATATTCAGTAAAAGACCTATTCGACCTTAGCAACATTATCTACATCCTAAGCCAGAGTTGCTTAGATGCGGGAAGCATCATGATTACTACCTGTTCGACTGTTTCAAGAGAGCAATATATTTAATATTTATTTAGTATATACTTAATAAATCATATCAAGAGGCCGAAGGGATATTGTGTACAAATGTTTCGCAACCATGTCATACTTATTAAATACAAAAAATCTGAAGTGGACTACACTCAACTTTACTATAAGTAACTGAATATCAAATTTCTTGAGTATATAATATATGACGTCTCATTTAAGCAAAATGTAAACATCTAAATGGGATATGATTATTAGTCTTTCATTCCTGAGGTAGTACAGATAGTGATTGAAGGATATATCAATATATAACCTTATTTTTGTACATCACACAGCTGATGCAAATAATTTCATTAGTATAACTACAGCAGTAATAACATTTTTGAAAAACCAAAGGGAACATTTCTTGATACGAAATATTCTCCTACAAGAGAACATGGCTTTTGTTCAAATAGCCAGTGGATTTCTTACATCGTTTACTTGACATCCTTCTACATTGAATATTAAAGCAAAATTTTCAAATTCAAAACAGGAAAATACCCTTTTTTTCTCTGAAAACATCATAAACAGCGAAGAAAATGTTGTTTTAAGGTGATTTATAATTAAATATGTACGATAATTACATTTACTAATCTCTAAACGAAAGATTTCAATTTTGAATTATCTTTTACATTTTTGGTTTTTTACAGAATTATTATACTGGGAATTTTATGGCTTCTTAGTATTTAATAAGATCATTTTCCTTCCCCTTTGTCAAATAACATATATACAATTATTTCTGAATGAGTGTTATCATTTTCCTGCACAATATTATTCCTCTTACATCTCATATAAGTCAATACACTATTCAAATTGTTCCTTTATAAATATCAATTTTATCTCAGTGGATTCGCTCAAAAAATTTCTAAGTCAATGTAAACAATATAAAAAAATATAAAAAATTCGACAAGTATAGCAGGTGATCTCTTAGTCTAGGATAAACAAAGGGTTTTTATATCGTTATTGCTCTTTTCCGTAATTGAAACTTCATGATTTTTTTTTTATGAATTGCTAATTTTTTGTTCCATTTTTGGTCAAATTTTGATTATTTTTTAATGAGCCGTTTTGCGTCAAAAAACATTTTCTGAAAACAGAAATCGTACTGTAACGCCCCTTTAGCGAATGTAATTTCGAAAAAAATATCTCACCTCATTGTCCACATAATGTTCTATTTGTAGGCATAGTTTCATTTTGATCCGTCAAACAGTATGGCTTGTATCGCTCTCACAAGGTTTGAGATTGAATTAAAAGTCAAATTTTTACATTTTAGTGAAAAAAAATATTTTTTCCATTTGTAACCTCAAAGATAATGTCAAAATTTCAAAACTCTAGGGTTATCAGTTTAAGAGAAATAAATGTTTAAAAAAAAACGGTTTTTGGCAAAAAAAGTGACTTTCCCATCATGCATAATTCTTCCCAAACAATAGGGATCTTCGTCTTCATGAGGCCCATTTTTGTGTAAAATATCAACTTGATCCATCAAAGATTCTGGACCGTAGCGTGGTAACAAGCAATGCTAACACACTCACCCACCCACCCACGCACCCACCCACACAGACATCATCGTAAAAACCTCATAAAACGACTTCTGAGACCTCAAAACATGTAATTCCGTCAAAATCTCGAGATCGAATTTTTTCACGATCACTATACTTTACTTATAGTAAAGTAAAAAGTTTTCAATTTTAAAGATAATTAGCTAGACTAAAGTTTGAATGACAAAGTCTTTTGATTAAATGGTTGGAGGAAGATTGAAGCCGTTCAGAGATGAGATAACAAATGTATATCCTATAATAACTGGGCCTTCAATCATTTAATTATACTGTACCAAAACCTTCTTCAGAAATGAACTTTTAAATAATTTTTACAAACAGTAGCCTAATTAAAGGAGAGTGCAGGAGGGGCGAAGCACTTTTGGGGGGTAAACTACTAGGAATAGAATATAAAACCTAAAAAACTATAATTACATATAAAAGTATAATTTAGAATATTATATTTGAACACTTGTCTGTGTTGTCAGTTACAATAAGAATAGTATTTTGGGCACAAAGGTCAGTTTATGAAATTATTTATTTGATAAACATATAAAGCCTTATATGCTTTCAGTAATTGCAGGGGTCTCCATTTCAACAGAGAGTTGAAATCAAATTGCCTAAAATCCATCTAATATTATTTTTCCATAATCACATTTTTTAATGAAAAGTACAAATGCCGATCTTTTTTGATTCACTTTTACTGAAACTAATTCAATATGGCGGGCTGTTGAAACGATAGGCTGAGCACAGTAAAACATCCAAAGTTATCAAAACCTGAATTTAACGAACAGACAATGTATGAAGTGAAGGCGGGTTGGAACTTAAAGAACCATGCGGACGGCAAAAGAGTTGCATATCACCCATTACAACTCAGAGGTCTGTTTTGCCCCAGGAGGCTTCTTGCTAATGAAATGAACAAATTTCAAAACTGAGAGATTCAAAAATAACGAATCTAGTATTATTTTGCATACATCATCATGTTTTGGTAATTATTGATGGCATATTTTTAGGTTGTTTAACTTTTGAAAAATTTCTTTTTTGTAGATTAGTATTATTAGCTTCTCTCGTGAACATTTAAAAAAATCTAGAGCAGCTGCAATTACATCACTATAAGTAAATATTTTTTTAAACTTTATTTTACATAGTCTCAACAACGTAAATGTAACATTACCAGTAACAATGAAAAAAGAAATATACACACTTGCACATGGAAACGGGAGGGGAGAAATAATCCAGCGACTATACTTCCTGGAGTGAAAACTATAAGTAAATATAAAATTAAACGTGAGTATATATAGTGTGATTTAGACATAATATACATATCTATATAGAAGATGTTTATTAGTTTTCATTCCTGTAGACCGTACAGATAGACTGAACCAATTATCAAAATACATGCTTATTTTGTATATCACACAATTGATCCGTACAATATCCTTGGTATTAACACAGCAGTAATAACATTTTTTTACAGCAAAACAAACATGTTACTAAACAATCTAGTATAGGAGAACTTGGTTTTTGTTTCATTGCCAGTGGATCTGTTATATGCCATTTGGAACATTACATGGACAGTGGATTGGCAACATTAAATATCGTTTATATGACCTCCTTCAAAATTGAAAAATTAACCCAAAGTTTCCTGTTTAAGTTGAAAAATTTCAGACATCTTTAATGAGAAAAAATTTCAATGTCAACGAATCACCGAAGAATTAGCTTAAAAATAGTATTCGTTTTGTAATATAGAACGAAGGACTCCATTATTCAAACGTCAATATTACCCAAAGATAATATGATCCATAAACACAAGAAAAAATACATCCGATATTAAGTTTTGTTCAAGGATACAACATATAGATTGACTAGGGCATTTTGCTAGGCAAATCCATCATACCATGGAAAGTATAGAAACTATATGTTTGATTGGCGTAGATTTTTTTAAATGTAAAATTTTATTCTTCTTACATCCCATATTAAGATACCAAATAATTTAAAATTATTTCATTAAACATATTAAATTTAGGACAATTTAGTCTTAAATTTAAACTAGAAGACCTTTCAGAATTTTTTAAAATAAATGCTTTGATTAGTACACCAAATAGCTCTTCACATTAGTGATTTTTTAAATATAGCTTGAATTAATAAAAGTTGCCAACATCTATATTAGTAGATTTAAGTAATTAATAAATAAAAATTGAAAGT
Source organism: Hermatobates lingyangjiaoensis (assembly GCA_026182355.1). Classification (NCBI taxonomy): domain Eukaryota; kingdom Metazoa; phylum Arthropoda; class Insecta; order Hemiptera; family Hermatobatidae; genus Hermatobates; species Hermatobates lingyangjiaoensis. Next base: position 7,956,207 of record JAPFBL010000015.1, read on the forward strand.
CAATACAATAAATTTATATTAATTTAAATAAATTTATTATTATTAATTTTTTAGTTAACTATTGATTTTCTGTTGTAACTATTGAAGTTAACTACAGATATGTGAAAAATTTAATTTTTACTTCACTTGTGTCGAAAGTATTGACAAAAAACTAAAAGGCGTTCTCGCATGTTGGGTATTCTGCGGTGCTTGTAGGATATAAGCAAATTCCACTGCCTCTCCCGTCGGGTGGCCCGACGTTCTCCCTTGCTCATAGATGTTAAACCATGGCTGGGATATGCCAGGAGAAGTTCTCTTCACCATAAGCCACATCGGCAAATCGACATATGTACTGACAAAAAAATATAAAGATACGAAATCAGACTTATCTCTCAGCAAGAGGAGTTCGGACTATGGCTACCTTTTGCTGTTAAATGTTTTAGTAGAAATAAGAGATTGATTTATATAGCATTATTATTTGATTTCTTTGCAATCTTATTATTTTTTTATTTTTTTTTTTGTAAAAATAATGTTCCAAACTGGCAACTATTATTTTATAATAAAAAAAACTGATAACAAACAAACACATTATATATACTATCAAATTTAATAAAAACAGTAAACCTTACAATAAATACAAGATGAATGCATAATTTTAATGCCACTGAGGTTAGTATGATTACTTAATATTAGAAATAATATAAATCGTCTTACCGACAGCAATGCACGAGGTAAGAGTGTTCTTTCTATTTTAATATTAAAATACAAGATGGTTCAGTACAAACTTGTCTATAGAACATTAAATCTTGGGAACTTGAGAACTCGTGGAATCAGGAATACCGTTAGTCCAAAGATTAGAACCCGAAGAACATGGAAATTTTGTTCAGATGACCGTAATATTTTCTGGTAAGTTTTGCATTAAATTTGTTAATAAAGTTAAATTTCCTTGCTTCTTTATTCAAACTATCAATTCTTAGCATAAACTATCTTATTCACGATTATCAAAAAATATTCAGATGATGATAATTGAAGTAAATGCAATTGTAAAAAAAATTCCCAATAAACACCTGCAATTAAAATCACAATCTAAGCCACAGTAATAAAACTATACTTAAAGACTCTGACGAAGACCTTTTCAAGGACAAAAGATCATAATCTCATTTATGAATTTCTCAATGTTTACGTGAAACAGGATTTCTTGGTGTATAGAGAGCAATAAAAAATTTTTTTTTCAGTTTTCTGAAATGAGTTTTATAATTACTCGGCCATTCAAATCATCGTCGTCATTTTGCTATCACACAAAATTCTCTCTTAAATATCTCGTGTCTTATATTATATATATATATATATATATATATATATATATATATATATTATATACTTTGATAAAAATTGATAAAAGTATCGACTGTGGAATAGAAACAAAACTAAAGTTTATCGAGACTCGGTCAGTTCTTCAGGTTCAAATTAAACTCTCAATGCCAACGTTTCGGTTTTTATTAAAACCTTTTTCATAGGCAAAAGTATAAATTTTGAAACAGAAAAACTAAATATTACATTACAAATTATTTTAGAAAGAAAAATAGTCTGTGAATTTCAACAACAACTGTCTAGTTTGAATGAACACTTGACACTGTGATATATAGTATTTACTTAGTTTATACTAATAGCAAATACTTAGTATATACTTTAGCTTTGGTTGTATATATATATATATTTCTTCTTGACGACCTACTTCCCTGGCGCTTATAAGCTTCGTACTGTTATTAAGGAGTCTTTTCCGATTCTGTCTATTTCTGCTTCTACTTCTTCCATCTTTCTGGTCTACTCTGGCTCCATGTCTTAATTTTATTACCAGTGTTTATATTTCGCAAATTTTAAATTAATTTTTTTTTTGTTACATTTAGATGTAATACATTTTTACTACTATCATCGGCGAGCACGCAAGCGACTGGCTACCTTGACTCCATACCCTTACTTTATTATGATTGAATATATTATTCAAATTTTAAATTAAAAAATTTTTTTGCAACATTTATTTTTAATTTGTGCTACTGTCGTCTGCGAGCACGGAAGACAGTGGACCACCCTGGTTCCATGCCTTTAGTTTATTACCAGTGTTTATATTATACAAATATGAAATTAAAAAAAAATTGTTACATTTATATATAATACAGTTGTACCACTGTCATCAGTGAGCACGCAAGACACTTGCTATCCTGGCTCTAATTTTGGAAATATAATGATAATTTTCTTTTATTTAACATTTTTGAGGTAATAAATAATACATATTTAATTTCAGATCTCTATCTCCACGGAAAATGGGTGAATGCACAAACAAACAAACAAACTCACGAACTTTATACATAGAGATATATATTGGAGTAACTCATCAATTGTATTTACTTGCTATCTGACGACGTAATAAACAAAGTCACGTTTATCCCCTTTCTTTTGTGGTGAGTTACTCGAATATTAATATTACGATGATTATTTCGTCTATATATAAAGGAAGTTAAATGAAACGATTCTAGGAAAGGAAAAATAATTTATAAATAAAAATAATTGATAAAAACGAACAATAAGGATAAATGGATTAACAACAAAAAGTTTTATTAAAAGTACTAAATAAATAATCATTAACGATATCGATATCTATAAGTGTATATTATTAAAAACGACTGTGCAAACGAAATAAAAATAAAATCACAGAAAGAACACCGAGAGGAAAACTCACTACGACATATCAGCACCTGTCATCATCAAAACGGTGAAGTGAGCCGCTCAGAAGACATTCAAGACTGGAATTCCCTTCACAAAAATACTGCCATTGTTACCACTACGAGGGTGGGTATTAAGGAAAAATAAATAATAATAATAATAAATTAGAAAGTGGAACATATATAAAATAAAATGTTAAAAATACTTACAGTAAATTAGACATCGAAAATATTACTTTTCCCTGCCTCCACTACCTCCGTAAGGTGGACATACTTCTCACATATGAGAAGTGACTTCTGTCTTGGCTTGTTTTCAGCCTTTCTCTCTTTTTCCTCCTGACGATGAATCCCATTTTTTAAACGATTATTTTATATTTTTCTTTTATTTACCAGAATCTTAATTAATTTTTAGTTATTTTTCAACAACTAATTTTTGTTTACTTTATCTTAAATTTATTTGTTTCTAAATATAATTAATTGTTTTTATTATTAAATGTAATTAATTGTTTCATTTTACTTAGCTATTCCTAGTACTTTTTTGTTTTGTTTGTGGCCAACTTGAAAGGGTTTTCATTCTTTAGCCAATCTATGGGGTTTGCATTTGGTAAAACCATTTTGTTGATTGTCATCTTCTCACGATATTACTTCCTCTCCTGACTGTGACTAGGAACAGGGCCGAAATATTCAAAGTGAGTCAGAGTCTATTCGTGACTCTGTGGAATATGTGGTGACCACATATTTTCATTCGTGGTTCATTGTAGTTTTAATATAATTTATATATTATAATACAAAAAGGATATCCTACTAGATTTTAAAAAGGAAACACGGAAAAGAACAAAGCATTAAGAGCACTATTTCGAACAAGAGATTGTCTTCAGCAGATCAGAAGAGAAGACGCGAAGCGATGTGGTCAGACTGGCTGGTTGGTATAATCTGAAATCTGGTCACATCCCTCCTGCTTCATCACTCGTCCTCCACATCTTTTCCTCACCTTATATTGTTCTTCGAATAGTGGTTGTAGTAAGTGTTTTTTCGTATTATGCTCTACATGTTTTAGTTGTCAATATTATTTTCAGTTTGATATAAAAAATAACATTTCGCAACAAACATGTGGAATAAGCACAAGGTCCAAACCGTAATTCAGGAACGGGATTTAATCATTGGACCAAACAACTTTTCCTGGTCGGAGTCTCACAATTTCGTCAAGAGACATCACACAACTTCAATATGAGACGTCACACGACTTGAACATAAGAAATCACACGACTTCGACATAAGACGTCACACGACTTCGACATGAGACGTCACACGACTTCGATATGACATGTCACACGAAATCAACATGAGAAATCACACGACTTCGACATGAGACGTCCACGACTTCAAAATGAGATGTCACACGACTTCGACATGATATGTCATACGACATCAACATGAGAAATCACACGACTTCAACATGATATGCCACACGACTTCGACATGAGACGTCACACGACTTCAACATGAGAAATCACACGACTTCAACATGAGACGTCCACGACTTCGAAATGAGATGTCACACGACTTCGACATGAGATGTCACACGACATCGACATGAGATGTCACACGACATCAACATGAGAAATCACACGATATCAATATGAGAAATCACATGACTTCGACATGAGACGTCACACGATTTGGTCATGAGACGTCACACGATTTGGTCATGAGACGTCACACGACTTCGACATGAGATGCCACACGACTTCGACATGAGATGCCACACGACTTCGACATGAGACGTCACACGACTTCGACATAAGATGTCACACAACTTCAACATGAGAAATCACACGACTTCGACATGAGACGTCACTCGACTTCATTTACTTCACAATCAAATAAACTAGTGGCTTCCCAACGAGCCAAAGTAACCAATAATAATTAATGTTGCAGCATTATACATAATGCCATACATAATCTCATGATGTTAATGCGCTATTATACATATAATGTTTGCAGTTGCTGTACTCTGAAGGATGTACGCTCAATTTCAGGTGAATCGAAATTTATACATTTAACCTGTCAAACAAAAATTAATATTATTAATAATAATCTACTTAAAAGTATCTCTAAACTTGTAATTATATGCACGTTGAAACCTTGACATCAAAACGTATTGACTGAATTCAATACATGCATAACTCTATTTCATATTGACTGTAAATGAAATTAAAGCACATGAAATTCATAAGAGCTTCATTTTAACTATTTCAATCAATACAGGTAACATTTAATTTTTTCAATCAAATAATATCTACACGAATTAAACACAGATTTAAAAAAAATTACCAAACAAATTAACTCAAGAAGAGAAGGTAAGAATTAATAAATGCCCTAAACATGTTTAGTTAAGTAAAAACCACAATGATGGTAAATTATCCAGACCTCAAATAATTAGGAATAAATAGAAATTATTTATCCAATCACATACATTTAGAAATAGTTTGAGAAGAAATTGATTTAAAACTACTTGGTAATAGATTAATGGGAATAGCCAGTTTACAACGGTTTTATATTTTGTTTTTCAGTTGATATACTTCTTGTTAGAAGTATACCTGACAAGTGAGTTTGCAAATTGTGGTCATGTATAGTCAGTAACAATGAAACATATATAGTATACTCCTGTAATATAGTTAGGAGAGACAAGAATCATGCAAGCAAATAAACTTGAATCATAATCAATACATACGAAATATTCATTCTTAAATCTCTTATTGCCTAAACATTAATTATGCACTAACTACTTCAACTAGAGTTGATGTTTATATTAAGAATAAAAATTCAATCCAAAGTAACAATAATGTTCCATGAAAAACAATTTGACTGCAGTACACTCTATTAAAAAAAAGTGGGCTTTCTGCAGGTGATTGGTGTGGATTAGTTTTGCAAGGGAAGTTAAAACATCTGCGAGGCATTGCCTTGGATTAACACCTGCTGTCAGCGGTCAACTGCCGGCATCCCACTTTCCCAATGACAAATAAAATATTCATTCTTGGACATTGGACAAAAAAAATTGTGCAGCAGAAATTTAACAATACAATTCCAAACAGTTATCAGGAAATTAATAATAGCTTCTTAAAAAAATATGTAAAAAAATATTTAATTATGTGGAATAACATATATAACACAATATAAGTGTTATGTTATAACATTTATAATCACATAGGGTAGTTATAACAATTACGATGAAGATAATTGAATGTTCATTATTTTGAAATGATATCTACACTTTGGTCTCCCCACCCTACCTACCTTAATGCTCACCCCCCCACCTCCACACACACGAACACTCACACACACACATACACGTTGTGATTGTGTATAATATACTTACCACTGATACTACCACTTTAATACAACAATTATTACGAGTTTCTAGGTTTTCCTACATAATATCACCATTCTGTCGTTAACACAGTTATGCTTAACTGTGTGAAAGACTATTCTTTATCATTTTCCCACTTAGATAATATTTATTAGCACCCTGGTCGCACACCAACGGAGCACGTCTCCTCCACATTTTGCCGCACTTTTTTCTTGCATTCAGACCTTTAGTGCTCTCTCACTGTTTCTATTCCAGCCTCTTTCCTCCTATATTCCTATACGCCACTGCTATTCATTAGTCTGCTTAATCTACCCATCAGTCATTTCATTACTTTCGTTTTCACCCGTTCCCTCTTATTCCTTTTTACTTTACTATAAGTAAAGTATAGTGATCGTGAAAAAATTCGATCTCGAGATTTTGACGGAATTACATGTTTTGAGGTACCAGAAGTCGTTTTATGACGTTTTTACGATGATGTCTGTGTGTGTGTGGGTGGGTGGGTGGGTGGGTGGGTGAGTGTGTTAGCATTGCTTGTTACCACGCTACGGTCCAGAATCTTTGATGGATCAAGTTGATATTTTACACAAAAATGGGCCCAATAAAGACGAAGATCCCTATTGTTTGGGAAGAATTATGCATGATGGGAAAGTCACTTTTTTTGCCAAAAACCGTTTTTTAGAAAACATTTTTTTCTCCTAAACTGATAACCCTAGAGTTTTGAAATTTTGACATTATCTTTAAGGTTACAAATGGAACAAACGAAAAATATATTCAGAATTTTAAAACAACAGGAAATATTTTTTTTTCAATAAAATGTAAAAATTTTGACTTATAATCCAATCTCAAACCTTGTGAGAGCGATACAAGCCATACTGTTTGACGGACAATAATGAAACTATGCCTATAAATAGAACATTATGTGTAGAATGAGTTGAGATATTTTTTTTCAAAATTACATTCACTAATGGGGCGTTACAGTCCGATAACTGTTTTCAGAAAATGTTTTTTTGACGCAAAACGGCTCATTAAAAAATAATCAAAATTTGACCAAAAATGGAACAAAAAATTAGCAATTCATAAAAAAAAAATCATGAAGTTTTAATTACGGGAAAGAGCAATAACGATATAAAAACTCTTTGTTTACCCTAGACTAATAGATCACCTGCTATACTTGTCGAATTTTTTGTATTTTTTTACATTGTTTACATTGACTTAGAAATTTTTTGAGCTAATCCACTGAGATAAAATTGATTTTATAAAGGAAGAGTTTAAATTGTTTATTGAATGATATGAGATTTAAGAGGAATAATATTGTGCAGAAAAATGATAACACTCACTCAGAAAAAATTCGTATATATGTTATTTGACAAAGGGGAAGGAAAATGATCTTATTAAATACTAAGAAGCTTATTATTATTATTATTTTAAAGATTAAAATTCCCAGTATGATAATTCTATAAAAGACCAAAAATGTAAATGATAATTCATAATCTGAATCTTTCGTTTAGAGATTAATAAATGTAATTATCGTACATCTTTAATTAACAAATCACCTTAAAACAACATTTTCTTCGCAGTTAAAGATGTTTATCTGAGAAAAAAAGGGTATTTTCCTGTTTTAAATTTAAAAATTTTACTTTAATATTCAATGTAGAAGGATGTCAAGTAAACGATGTAAGAAATCTACTGGCTGTTTGAACGAAAGCCATTCTCTTGTAGGAGAATAAATCGTTTCAAGAAATGTTCACTTTGGTTTTTCAAAAATGTTATTACTGCTGTAGTTATACTAATGTAATTATTTGCAAATAATAAATTATTTGTGATGTACAAAAATAAGCTTATAAAATGATATGTCCTTCAATCACTATCTGTACTACCTCAGGAATGATAGGCTAATAATTATATCCCATTTAGATGTTTACGTTATGCTTAAATGAGACGTTATGTTTTATATACTCAAGAAATTTGACATTAAGTTACTTATAGTAAAGTAGAGTGTAGGCCACTCCAGATTTTTTCTCTTACTCTCGTTATACAACTCTATTTTTACTTTAAAATATTTCCGCTATATTATCCCTTCTTATTCCCATGGTAAAATAGTTAAGCTCACTTTTCTCTGACACACATTATTTTCCCCATACACTGTCTTTCCCCACCTCTTACTCTTTCTTGTAGAAGAATATCTTTCTACTTTCTTTGGTACATGTTTAATCCTTTCTCTTCCATTATACCTCTATTTCTTTCTTTCTCATTTTCTTCTACCATACATCATTCTCTTTTCTACTTATTGTCTAATTCTACCTTTAAAACATTGGTCCCTCTTCAACCATCCTCAGAATTACGTGAATGACCACAAAGCATTCGTCGAATAGCATAATAAAAACCTGTGTATTACTATGCTAGCTAATATTCTTTTCTTTCCAATAAGCTTTTTCCTTCAGTGACTATTTTAAAGTCAGACCATAAAAAAAGTAACCTTCGATAACAGTTGTTTCACTCTGAGAAAGCCCATAAATCGTTATATGAGCTTGGGTCCCGCTCCGAACTAAGTTTAAATCAAAAACGCAACAAAAACTTTTACCATTTTTTATTTGGATTTTCTATTTGTTTTTCTTATTATTTACTTTTATTTATAATTGCTGAATTTCTAAGATATGATAATAATGTTTTATATATATATACATTTATAAGTGTTAAACAAAATGCGATCCTAACTCACCAAATGATTTGTTGTCCATTTTTTAAACATATTCATTATTTCCGACATTTCGGTCTTCTTTGACCATCTACAGGGTGATTTGTTTAACACGTATCCATAATATCATGAACAACCATTGGGCCAATAAGAGATTTGGTAAAGGTATACAAAAAATTGATCAAGAAATGTAGACAGAAAATTAAATCCCACATATATATATATATATATATATAACAAATTTAATAATATATCAACCGTTGGATAGAATAGGTGTATAATGTAATCGGGATTCGGTCAATTTTCCAGGATCAAAATCACTCTCAATGCCGACGTTTCGGTTTTATTTAAAACCTTTTTCATAGGCATCTTCTCCATATACTCTTCTTAACTCCTTATAAAAACCCACAGTTGTATTTATATAAACCCAATAATATAACAAATTTAATAATATATACTCTTCTTATCTATTCATAAAATTATATTATTAAATTTGTTATATTATTGGGTTTATATAAATACAACTATGGGTTTTTATGAGGAGATAAGAAGAGTATATGGAGAAGATGCCTATGAAAAAGGTTTTAAATAAAACCGAAACGTCGGCATTAAGACTTTGATTTTGATCCTGGAAAATTGACCGAATCCCGATTACATTATACACCTATATATATATATATATATATATATATATAGTCAGACCATAAAAAAAGTAACCTTCGATAACAGTTGTTTCACTCTGAGAAAGCCCATAAATCGTTATATGAGCTTGGGTCCCGCTCCGAACTAAGTTTAAATCAAAAACGCAACAAAAACTTTTACCATTTTTTATTTGGATTTTCTATTTGTTTTTCTTATTATTTACTTTTATTTATAATTGCTGAATTAATATATATATATATAATTAAAGTTACAGCTAGAGAACACAAGAAAAAGGACGAACACTCACGAATCTCGATTATTTCGGCGTCTTGCCGTCTTCAGGAGAGTAGAAAGAAAGAAAATAAAATAAAAGGAGAAAGAATGAAGGAACGGAGACGTAAATGCGTCCACTGGCCGATGTAAACTGGCGCGATACAATGACACGCAGTGCAGCCATCTTACCAACGTGAACCAGTGTAGGCTGTGAGTTAAACAAATTATAAAAGTGATATTTAAGTAAAAGGGAGGAGAAAAGTAAAAAAGAGAAAGGAAAGGAAAAAAACATAAAACTAACTAAAATTAAACGAGAAAAAGAAAAAAAAAATTTAATAAATAAATAAATGAATAAATAAATAAAGATAAAAATAAAATAAAAAATCATCTGATTAAATTTAGACCAGGGGAATTTCTTGCACCCAATAACCAAATGAAGGCTTCCTCAGAAGCCCTTAGAGTGGTCTGGGTGTCATCATTTGAGAGTTTTCTTAATATTTTAACCCTGAAGCAATCGTTGAAGGGAAGGTTATGGAGATTGGCGTGGGTGGCAACAGGCAATATATATATATATATATATATATATATATATATATATATATATTATTATAATAATATTAATATTAATTATATTATTATATATATTATTATATATAATTATTAATATTATTATTAATAATAATAATATATATTAATAATAATATATATTAATAATATATATATTAATTTGCTTCTCAACGCGAGTACTTCGCACTTCTTCCCGATGACGACGGATGTCGAAATATCGAATAAATTCTGTAGTGTCTTTCTGTGTTCTTTCCTATGTGTTAAAGTTTATGTATATATATATATATATTTAATGTAATAAAGAAACGGTCCAAATCGGACAAAATAGTACTATTAAAAAGTAGCAACATATAAAAAGAACGAGACACTTTCACTATTTCGAACCACAGTTCGTGAAATATGAATATGACGAACTGCGGGTCGAAATATTGAAAGTAAGTCTCTCGTTCTTTTTATATGTATATATATACTACTTTTTTTAAATGTATATATATATATATACATTACTCATATAAACATGCCTTACATTGATTAAAAAATGTAATGGCTGCCCATACAATGTATTTCTTCAAATAATAAGTGACTCGTGGAATGCATCCTATTGTGACTAAGAAAGAAAAAAAACTTTTATAAATGTAACACGAAAAATTAAGATTTATAACTATAAGGGAGAATAATTAACATTAGAACAACTAATGAGTTTGTTTTTCTTTTTGTTGGGAGACGCCACAGACATTCAAGGTCAGACCCTATACCATCACTTGCTCCCTCTAACTGAAGTTAAACCCTTCTTCACACGAAAGCCATATCATACATTGAAATAATTAGCCTCCTGCATCCCCACATTACTGCCGATCCACAGCTCAAATAGCTAATTTTGTTTCTCTTCGAATTCACTTTCTAGGTAGGAAATCACATCAGAGAGTATCATTCATCATAAATTAATGGAAATTAACTCAATTACTTTTTCTATATCGTGTGGTCGTTTTCTTGTTTTAATATCCTTGTACTGTTTGCAAGCATTTTTCTCGTTAATTTAATCCCATTTACTCTTGCAGTAGGTTTCGTTACGTACGTAGATTGTAAGGACTCACAATTCCCTATATTACATTGATACTCCTTATACGACAGTGGTTCATTGGAGGGTTGATTTCTTCGGAAGATTATTTCTGACTACCATACTTGCTGTTGTAGGACATTTGTAATAAATGTTCAAATTAAGTTGGTCTTACAGATTGAGACAACTTGTTTTAACCTTCTTTATACCCTACAGTATCCGTTTATCTCTTTTCAACTACCTTGTTGCAACCTTTCACAAAAATTGAGACTATGAAATGTTACTATTAGTATTTATTTATTTATGATTTTAGTGTATTAGTTTTTAGTAATTTTTTTTTAAGTTCAATTATTGTTCTATTAATAATGCTTGGGTAATGGCTAATATGGACAAAACATGTCGGGGTATACGAATAAAAATAATGGCGAATTAGTCTTGTTTCCACAAACATGGAGAACCTCGTGATAACGCTGGGGAAACTCATTAGAAAAGGTGTAAGATTAAAAATGGCCATCGAATTAATACGTATACAGAAAAATCACAATAAATAAACACGTGAAGCAATCAAAGAAGTTTAAACCACGATATAAAAAGGAAAACAATAGAAATACATGCTCTGACGCCTTTCAATTTATGTCAAACAAAGTAAAAACTGAAAATAGTTACTTTGTTTGTTCTCTGATGACATAAATTGAAAGACCTCAGAGTATTTATTTATATTGTTTTCCTTTTTCCATTATGGTTTAAACTTTATATATATATATATATATATATGATCAAACCACAATATCAAATGGGAGAACATGACTAAGATCTTCAACTGTAACAAGCAGTCTTCGTCAGAGTCAAAGATCCAACTGATATATATATATATATTAATAAAAAGATTTCACATAAACACGTGAAATAACAATCAATGATCAAACCAGAATAAGAAATGGGAAAACAAGACTAAGATCTTTCAACCGTAACAAGCGGTCTTCGTCGTAGTTGGGTTTTTGACTCTGACGAAGACCGCTTGTTACGGTTGAAAGATCTTAGTCTTGTTTTCCCATTTCTTATTGTGGTTTGATCATTTTTATATATATAGACGACGAAAATACGATCCGAAAAGGATAAGTAAAGTTCAATGTAGCAAAGAAACATAGAGAAATTAAAAACACACACTTACAGTCTCTAATTATCGGTTTTAACCGTCTTCAGGAGAGATAATAGAGGGAAACCAAGCGCACTGGTACAGGGACGGTTAGAGACCAACAATGTCGCTGCACAGGCACCCGGTCACAGAGAATAAGGTAGACAAGAATCAATTTATAGTTAAATTAAGAAATATGTAAATTACCTACATATTTCGTGCATAGTTAGTACATAGTAAATATTTATGTACAGAGGAAACGGTACATAAATAAAAGTTACGGACGAAACTTTAATAAAATATAAAATAATATGGGAAATACAAATAATAATATTACACAAATAAAATTATCCAATAGAAAAAACTGAAATAATTAAATAATAAAAGATAAAAAAAATCATTAGAGAATAAAAAATAATAAGTAACCTAAAACCTAAATTCAATGACAACTTTAGGTTTTTTAACTTTTTAAACGTTTAATAACCTAAACGTTTAAATTCATTTGTTGAAAGTTAATAATGTATTTTATTAAGATTTATATAATGATTATTCAATACAATTCATAAAAACAAGAATAAATATAGTTTACCTGAAAGTAATGGAAATTTAAGATTATATTTACTCTTTAAAGGGTAAGGTTATGTAACAATATAACATACTTTCTTAACCCCTAGCGGTCAGTCCAGCAACTAAGAAGGCTTACAATATAATTACATATATGATCAAACCACAATATAAAATTGGAAAAAAAGACTAAGATCTTTCAACCGTAATAAGCTGTCTTCGTCAGAGTCAAAAACCTAACTGAAACACTAGATACAGAAATATCTTGGTGACGGATTGAGAGAAGTGGGAGGGAAAAGAGTGGTATTTTAAAAGGGTGTGAAGTGCAGGAAAGGACAAATGTCCAGAGAGGTATGTTAGGGGAAACAAAGGAGTGTTGATTGTATCTTGTATCTATAGTTACATATACATACCTATAATTGTCAGTAGGAGATTAGTGATGGAGTGATGTCAGTAGAAATCAACAACTTTACAAACTACCGCTCTAAGATCTAGTATAATTTTTACCAAGAAAAGAGTTAGGACTCAATAATTCTACTATTTCCTTGATCTAACGAATCCATTCCTCTAGAGTCTAGACATTGTTTTTCAATGATGTTTCAATAATGTACTACGATCCACTTCCATATGTTTTCATAATTCAAAGTCAGATCATCTGCCAACAATTCTGAATTGGAATTGAATCAAAACCGTTATGTTTAGAATTGCAGATGTTATCTTGAATTATTTATAAGTTGACACATCCCAAGAGCTATAGACTATATTAAGCTTGTAATGTGTTTATAAGAGTCTCTTATGAAGTACCTAGAATTACTTATGTTGTAAATTCAATATTATTAAGTTTGCTGAAACATAATGCTTTTTTGTCTAATCGTGTAGCTCAAAATATAAACAATGTTATATATTTAAAAAACTTTTTAACTGATCAGTCCTTCATTTTAAAAATAATTTATAAACAATACACTTTCAGCAAAAGTTAATCATTTTCAGAATTTTAACAAACAAGCAATACATAAAAAAGTAAACAAAAAACTAAAAACTAAACTTAAAATTCAATGAACGCATTTTTTATGTCTTCATAGAACACATCATTTCATAATGAGTATGAAACATGCGTTGAGGAGTGGATTCGTTGAATCAAGGAAATAGTAGAATTCTTGAGACTTACTCTATTCTTGGTGAAAAAATTAGTGCATTTCGTCATTACCACAGAGGTTAGTATTATTAATATTAAACATATAATATGTTGAAGATGGGTGACACCTGAAACAGGTCCGAGAGCTACGGCAGCAGTGTACGAGGTAAGACGGTATATTATTTGAAAAAATTAGTTAGTGTTTTAGTATTTTTGAAGACTTGTATGCTAAGTTTTTGACTTTATATTTATTTTCTTGTTAATTGTTTCTTATGTGTAAAATCCTGAAGAAGGTTCTTGTAACTGACTTCACTATTATGGCCATTACTTTCTAAAGTATTATAAAAACGATGGTTAATATGAATGAATATACATAAATAGGTAAGTGCTGAACACTCCATTTTTGGAGAATAAACTATTCCAAAGAACAAAGAATCAAGCGTATAAAGCTACATATTTACTGCTAACATGTTGATAGCTGCATTCTTATGTTAGTGAACACCAAACAGGTTAAACAAGAAATCTTCTGCCCTCAGAAGCTGCCTCTTTGTTTGTGCAAGCAGGTGAGAGAAGCCTGATGCATGTTATAGCGCGGAAGGTAGCCTGAGTAAAAAAAAACAAAATGCTTTACCCTTATGGTTATACAGAATGTATTACACTCGAAAATAAGCAGTCTTCAGTGGCAACGTGCTCACCTCTAGACTTGTAGATCCAGGGTTCAATACCCACTCTGGCCCTCAATTTATTCACGCGGGTGGTGAATAAATCTAAGCACGACGACCCTCGGAGAGGACGTAAACCCATCGGTCCCGAATCTGTATGATTTCAGGTACTAGTGAAAGATCCCTACTCTAAATTAAGTTGAGTTAGGCAAAATATAGGATTCTCAAAGTAGAATGTTAATTGTTGTAGTATCATCAAAGTGTGTTCTCTTGTGGGATTGCCACTGTAACCTAACCTAAACTAAGCAGAGTCTTAAACGCTTTATTTCAGGATAGTTTAATTTCAATATGGATTATATATTTATTAATTATTTTAACAACATAACAAAAAAAACTAAAGAAGTGTCTAATTGACTGCTTCTCAGGTGAAGATTATTATTACGTTATTCTACAAGAGAAGCAGATTATATAAACTGATTCTTTCAAAAGTGAAAAAATAAATTGAATGAATGAAAAGTATTAGTAAACTAGAAAGCCATATGACTGGTATTTTCCACAGAACTACAGCATAAGGAGAACCGCAAACAACTTTTTAGCAGCAAGACTAGTGTTGCAATAATAAAAAAGAACTTAGGATTACGAAATGTTGTATTAGCATATTATGACATTTCAAAAACATTATATTTAAATGAAGAAATTTTATCTAGTTTTCAAGGCAAAATAGCAATGGTAATGACAAGTGAAAGTTACGATAGATCAGGAATGAATTAGCTCAAAAAAGTTTAGTAGTTGTTGGAGAGGATTATTGCAAGTAAGATTGACATCATAGGTGTTACGCACATATTATTATAAGATATAGGTGTGGATAATATTTTATCTAATGAAGGAAAAAATACAAGATTGGATATTACACTTTCATTTATATGTCATTGCTGTTAAGAACTTGTCATGGAAGCAACATTAACTAATTTATAAAATACATTCATTAATAGAAGTTTGTGATAATATCTAATAGCAAAAAAAATTTACTTTTAGAGTTGATAAAGTATGACGCAAACTAGTTTTGTAAACTTAATGATAGATTAGTTTACCTATGTATATTGATAGTAAATTGAGAACCGATACGTCTGCGTTAGGTTATTTGAGATAGTCAATTTGGACACTCGATCTCCGATAGGTTCAAGCATTAATCAAAATGCTCAAACTGTAAATTGATCTAAAACACGGCAAACAACTTTTTTTTTGCAAAAACTTTTTGTTAAAACTATTTTTTCTATACGCGAAAGCTTAAACAGTACTAAAGGTTCCATACAGTAGACTTGTGCAGCAAAAGATATTCAGTTAAAAACAGCGAACGGATGATATAAATTATATAAAGATCAAAACTACTAATAACGAGGAAGTGTTTCAAATAAGAATGCAAACAATAACAATGAAAGTCAATTCTGCTTTTCCAAATCTGAAAAATAGAATATTTATAATAACTATAAAGACTAGAAAAGAATGGGAAAAATCATCATTTAGTAAAAGTAGACAAGCAGAAATTTATGCATGTATATGAAGATGATTACCAACTGACTCCTGAGAACAGAGATTTAACTGAATCAGAGTCATATTGATTTTTAATATGATGTGGGTAATATTAATGCTGGAAATGCACCAACTGCTGTCTGTTGAAAAATATATCACAGAGGCCGTCAAAAATGTTCAGTGTCAGACAGAATAGAAACTGAGAAGCAGGTCGCAGAATTATTCATGGAAGGTTTGGTGTCAAATCAAGTTCGCCTTTTGCAGGTTCAGTTACACTGAACATATAAAAAAAAAGAAGAAAGGCAAAACAAAGTAGATTTCGCAAAATAAATAAAGTATTATCCCAGAGCTCTATTATTCCCATCTACTGAGGATATGCTGGCGATTGTCATAACTGCACATAGTGTATTGAATGCGAATTCAGCTTTCCAATCAATAACAGTCAAAATAGAATGCAGAGAAAAACCAGCATCATTGAAGGAAACTGGTCATTATCAATTTAGCCTACCACATGAATTTCAAAATTCTCCGGATAGTTTTTAATGGAAATGAACAGACATCAGGAAGAATAACTTAAATTAATTAATAACAACTTTATTGATGATATACTATTTCGTTAACACATTTAAACATGTCAATTGAGTTTTGAAAAGTTCAAGTTTGTTTGTAATATCTACTATTTTTAGAAATATTTATTGCAAATAACACAATGTTCATTTCAACTGATGCGAGAAGAGCATAGACGCGCAACACTAAAACAATAAATGGAAGATGGACCATTACACCCAGTTTTAATTTTCAAAAAGAAGTTATAGTATTTTGGCCAATAGAAAAAACTAATGAAGCCGGAAGTGACAATAAAGAGGTACTAACATCTATAAATAATGTAAGTAGATATGGCATTATTGCTACTAAAGATATATATATTCCTATATATTTGGGAAACAGTCCTTCATTTATACATGTGAGATTAAATTTTCTGCCTTCTTTTGTCTTGATCAGTTTTTTGGATTTCTTTTCCAAATCCTTATTTTCTTTAATTAGTCCTTAAAGGACTAATACGAGATTTGGAAAAGAAATCCAAAAAACTGATCAAGACAAAAGGAGGCAGAAAATTTAATCTCACACACATATACATATATATATATAAAAAATAAAATAAATTCAAAACGAAGGAAACACACAGAAAGACACAGACATAACTCACATCGATATTTCGACCATCGTCGTCATCAGGAGGTGCGAAGAGCGAAGAGTCCCGCAGGAAGACAGAGCGGTACTCAGTCTTCCCTGCGAAGAGCGAAGAGTACCACCCTGTCTTCCTGTGGGACTCTTCGCTCTTCGCACCTCCTGATGACGACGATGGTCGAAATATCGATGTGAGTTATGTCTGTGTCTTTCTGTGTGTTTCCTTCGTTTTGAATTTATTTTATTTTTTAAAAAAGTCCGCTGGACCGTTTCTTTTAATTGTATATATATATATATATATATATATATATATATATATTTTACCTTGCAGATTGCAGTACTCTATAGGATCTCGGAGTCGTTAAGAGTATTCTTACCGAATAATATTAGAAGTCAGTAAGAAATGCCCCAGCCCATTCCGTTGAACAAAAAGTTGCTATATAAGGTTCAGTAACAGTAATATACAGTGCAATATACGTCCATTCAGAGTATCATCTCGTTTTTCCATAAAATATATTGTTTCAATAACTAGTTACAACAATCAGATAATTTTACCACCTAGTATAGAGACGAGATTCAGTTTTATCAATTATATTTACAAATTTAACTTAGGCTAACATTGAAACTTCATAGTTCTACCTTTGCAACAATATATAATTTTAGCATTTTCTTATTAAATACAAAAAGATATATTGCAGAACTAGACGTTCATTTTATCCTGATATTTATACTTTCAAATAAAACAGTAACTAAACGGATATATGGCTCAATAAAATGTTAGAAGGACCCATAAATTTCAATTGAAGCGCCTGAAAAGTTATTGTGGAAATAAACAACGCTTAAAAAAAGAAAATGAAAGAAGGAAGAAATCATCTAGAAGCTAGATGAATCAAATATATTGCTTTCACGCAAACAAAAATCCCAAAATGAACGTTTTTATATTAATTAAGTAGGACGAATAAATATTGGAAATATAACTGCAGTTATTATTAATATCATTACTAATGGATATATATCGTAACAAACTGAAGTGTTCTATTATTCTTTATGGCTTTTTTTTCGGTTCTTTTTTACAAGGACAGGCCAAAGTGCCACTCCACATTTCAGTCTCTACCGTAGACTCATATGTCTCCTTTTTGAGATGTTCTCTGTGAGGAAGTTTATGAACTTATATGACAATAAAAGGACAATGTCCTTTTAGATATTGCACATAGATTTTTCATCTATTCCTTTAAAGATTTATTATTTCATCTACAAAATTAAGTTCAGTAAGAATGATTTTCTTTAGAGTGAATTAGACCTGATAGTTTTAACTACCTTTTATCTGCTTCCTTCTTAATCCATTCATTAATTTCATCAGTAGAAAAATGTATGGTTCAAAATAGTAGCAAGTAGAATTGACTTTACTGAGATAAAAATTCTAGTCATTTCTTCTGCGAGAATATACCAGAAACTGAGAAGTAATTATCTCTTGATGCAGATGAAGGCTTCGAATCAAACAAAGGTTTGCTTTTATGCGAGTAATAAATTTTACTTCTTCAGTTTTAAACCAGAAAATGTCTGCCACATTATTAAAGGAATTTTACAAGTTCGTACTAGACAAGTGACACAGATTCTTCCTGCCACTGATTTGGTATTCTAACATAAATAAATTATACGTGAATATAGAATTATTGAAAGTCTTGTTTAAATAATTACCTGAATTGTTAACGACAGCGACGGATCCTCTGAGGATAGTGGTGAGGCCAACAAGTGAAATGTCGACGAGATCGGGCATAGCAACAATAGAGAGTGCAAAGTTTATGAAAAGATTGTCACCCCGAATAACACTAAGATTGGGGAAAAGTTGGCCTAATGATCGAAGGCCTGACACTTTGTAAAACATGATAAAATCCGTTACTTCTCTCAATTCGGGAAATGAAAAGTTTTGATAATGAGCAGGAGTAGCTTGGTGAATAAGAACAATTTGTAAGACGCCTTGAATGACTCTGCAGCCTCGAAGGCGGCTGAGTTGCTCTGGTGAATTCCTGATGTCCATGCTGGGACAGATGCCGGCGAGGGCGGAGGTCTGCGCTACAGCAGTCAGCAGCCCTACCACCACCACCAGCCAATAACCCATCCTTCTCCATCGAACACCTAAACACAACATACAAACATGTTTTTCAGTTGTTAATAATAAAAAAGGAAACATAGTTCTAATTTGTGACAAGACGATAACTGTTTCAAGGTACAAATTAGTATGAACATTATTCATACCTCATATTACCCGAGATGTTTAACATATCTAGTAAAAAATGGAGTATTCGTGAAATGATAGTCTCGAATAAACTATTTTAATCCTTTGCATGTTCCATGAAAAACCTCATTCGATATTCCTGGTACATTTGAATAAAAATTTTTAATTTGATTTTACATAAAACTAAAAGAGATGTTGATTACTAAAAAGCCTATGAACTACGGCAGAAGTTACGAGAATTAAAAATGAAATTGAAATATCAAAAGCTCAAGGGTAGGTTAATATTTAAAAGATTACAAGTTTAATTGACCGACTACATGTCTACATCAATACTTGTATTGTTATTGCCTCCACTTTTACATAGCACAAGGTAACCTACACTACTATACAAAAAGCTTGGATATTATGCAAAATTCAGTCTTTTGTAAGGAGGTGCTTGTATAATAATGTATGAAATGAATCCAGCCCATTATATTTCTGTGAAACAAAAACTAATATAATACTAACTTTCATTGTATTTAAAATAATTCAATTAATAAGTAACTATTTTGAACACATTAAACCATTAGCTCTAATCGCGACAAAGAGCAAGACTATCCCCTTCTATATGTCCAGTCCGAACAAATCATTAGCTACATCCAAATACTAATTTACAAATTACAAATTACAGAATTTACGAATCATTGATTCTATATATGTAACTTACAAAAACATAAGCTTTGCTCTTATGTAACCGTAAATCTAAAATAACTTCTTATTGAGAAGTTAATCTCTCACTATTTTCAGACCAAACCTTTTACGATTTCATGATGGATCGCAATTGAAAAAAATCAAACCTTGGAACAAACATTGTACTGTCTTAATGATGTTAATCAGTGACTATTCAAGTGCTGACGGCAGTACAACAATGATGTGCACAGTATTACTAATTAGCAATAAAAAGAAAAATCTCCAATGTGTATTAATACAAACTCGTAGACAAAGTCTCTAAGGCGGTGGCAAACGGCTATCTCATACGAGGGAATGATCACAACGAGAACCGTCTTTCAGGTTTTAATCAAGCCATTTTAAAACGAGAAGTTTTTCAATTTATGACGACAAAGGAGAACTTCAGTAGGTCCAAAGTCCTTCCAACAGTATGACTCTAACATGCTCAACTACTTTCATAAAATTATCCGATTTTCCGGTACCCAGAAACCGGTTTTTTGACAAAACATTTTATTAAATTAAATATTATTGCATTGTATGCTTTAAGATAAAAATATAAACTTTGAAAAAAACCACAAAACTTAAGGGACCAGGGTAGCTAACGGGCAACGTGCTCACCTTTGCACTGGTAGATCCGGGGTTCAATACCTAATCTGACTCTTGATTTATTCACGCGTAGCGCTAAGTACGGAGAGGATGTTAAGCCATCGGTCCTGAATCTGTACGATATGAGGTACTCGTTAAAATTCCTACTCTAAATACACTTGAGTTAACAAATTTATAACTCACAATGTATATGTTCATTGTGTGATATCACAAGGCGTCAATGTTCGGCCTATGTGTGTTCACTCGTGGAACTGCCACAGCAACTTAACCTGACCTAAGGTGATAAAGTGCACTTATTCATATCTAGAAAAGTCAATAACTGTATAATAATCAAATTTAAAATGATCCTGATAAGCTGTTGTCACTTGATCTTGAAGTTTATTGGCTTGTAGACAAACAGCCTTCAAGAACGTCTAGAGGACTGCAGACTCCTCAGTTCCTCAGTACAAACTATCTGCACAACTTTGACAAATGGATTCAAAGTAACGTCTTATCGATGATAGGTTATAACAATAAACTAATTCAAGTCGCTACGGGGAAAAATTTCTTCATTATTTCAATACAAAATGAAATTTGTACCTCGCATTAAATATAAAAGTAAATCAAGAAAACGAAATAAAGTCAAATAATTTATATTAATATTATCAATAAGTTGTTTTAAATATATAATTTATAAATCAAATAGTGCATGTTTCCAACTTAATAAAGTTTTGGTTTTAATAACATTTAATAAATCAAACAAAATTAAGAAAACAAAAATTTTAAGAATAGGTTGAGAATAAAAGTTGTAGATGCTTTAATGAATAATTTCTGGGGAGACTGAGTCCTCGCTGCTTTGAAGAGACCTGTTTGTGTACTCTAATCGCAAACTGTTGACGGACCTAATCAACAATATGTCATAAAAACTAACTCAATTTTGAAGTATCAATTTAATAACCGTTGTTGTATTTAAGGAACAACAAACAATAAACATATAGATAACATAATGTTATATCGTTATTAACAACAGAATAATGTAACAAAGAGGAATTATAAAATAATATCCTTTATATTTTGCATTTTAACGTGTAATAAAGATTTCATTACGGTAGCGTATATATTATCTTTAATTACAAGCTATTCAAAGACTTGATATGCAATTTGCAAAGTTTGGCTGAAGTAGAGCCCTGGTTTAGACGTCGCTACCTCAGAGGCTAGGTCAAAGTCGCTGCTATCATCGAAGCACTTGACTACGCGAACATCACATAGCTACATAATAGAGTGCTATCAGTAAAAATATCTCATAGAACAAATTTGATTTATCTCATGAATTTGATTTTGACATTTTGTAATCAAATGTTGAAAACATTGTATATTCAAATGGTGTGTTGGTGATTAGAATATGAACATCATTAAAAATATCATAATATTAAAATATAAACTCGTATTTTTCATCAATTTTATCTTGTTTTGTTCGAGTTTGCTTTGTTCAGATTATCCCGCAGTACAACAATGGGATGTGTCTGTTATATTGAATAATTTATCTTCCACGTCTCTTTATTCAGAACTATTTGTCAAACACATTCACAAGCATGGGTGTATGTGCGCGTGTGTATGCTTGAGAGTACGTGTGGATTTGTGCGTGGTCATTTGAAATAAGCTGATGGTATAATAAAAAAACTTAGCGAAACCGATGCGACCGTGCAGTCTCTGCCGAAACGCATTTCAAGAGTTATGAAGTAAAACCATGCACACATATCTACTGAAATCTTTTATATACAATGAAATAATTTACTAAAAGTACCTTTACACCCCATATTACCGGACTACCATGTATATATTATAATATATAACAAAAATTTCACAAAAAACAATCGTTTCTACATCTTGCGTTTCAGTTGTGCTTTTGACTGCGACGAAGACCACTTGTTATGGTTGAAAGATCTTAGTTTTTTTCCCATTTCATATTGTGGTTTTAAGATATATTATAATATATATACACTTTATAATGCCATAAAATTCTCTTTAAAATAATAATTGAAGCCTGTAGTTTTAATCATTCTGTTAATTTTTCTATCTATTACCATTCTGTCCCTCATCTATACCTAACCACCTCCACTATATAAAATATATTAATTAATACTTCACTTTACCAGTTATTTCAAGAATATTATTTAATAAGATGTAATAAGATTTTTATTCAGATGTTTTTATTAAGATGTCGGAATGAGAATAATTTTACTACTATATTATAGATCATGTCAACAAACTATTAACAATAATTTGATGAAGGAAGTTTAAACTTGTTATTCCAAGTAACGACGTTTTCCTCATAGTAGAACTACTGCACCTTCCAGAACGTAACGCTGATCAGATCAAAATCTAGGTAGTGTAATAGTGTTATACCATGTAGTCTGCGACTCCACTCTTGGACTGTCCAAAATTCAGCAATATACATAAACAGCAACTTTGTCTGAGTAGAGGCTTTCTCACATATTTATACGATTTTTTTGTAATAGCAGCATTCCTCTATTTTCCGTTGGGACTCTTGGTTTTTTCGAAGTGAAGATGTTGAGGGCTCCTACCCTTGAGGCCAGGACATCGAACTTAACAGGAGTGAATGTACGCTCCTCCACTTGGAAACTAAAGTCACTTCCAATTAGTAAATTGTTAATCGTGGTGTTTTAGTTTTATTCTGTAGGAGCACTTCCTCTCCAAGGTGGTCTCCAAGACGATCTTACAATAGGATAAGTATGTTGGTGGCTTTAATAAAGGTGAATCTTTTACTACTGCAAAGTCATACTGTACTATATGTACAATAAGTTACAATATGCTGGCCTATGAAGACGGAAAAGCTTGATTCAGTCATACCTGAATTATTTCTTATCAACTAATGGATTTTTAATAAGTAAAAGTTATTTATAAAAGATTAAGACACTTTACGACATACAATGTTTCTTTTCCATTGAAAGTTTATGTTTCCACTTCTTCCTACAGGTTATAGTATATATCAAAGTATGGAATCCAATATGGTCAGAAATATATGAGTCATAATTTACAGAAGGTGAAAGTATCGAATCCCTAATCACTATTAATTTTCATAAGCATTAAAACTGGCAAACGAACGTTTTCAACTATTTTATCACATTCAAATCTTATAGGAAGAAAATTCAAAAATGGGATTAAACTATAAGAAATATAATGGAGTTCTATTAGATTACAACCAGTTGTGCACGAATAAGTTATAAAACTTGCTTAATACTGTACCCTCCGCTTCCGATGCATGATCTTATTATTTCCAATATCACGAACTGTTTTTTAAAGGTCATACGTCCATTTAACATAACAACTAAATATATGTCGTCAGCTTTAGTTATTAGTCAATGATAAATGTGATGATCCATTCTCTCAGAAAACCCTGTACGAAAGAATTTGGCGATAGAAGTCTGGGGAACTTTCAGGTCAACAGTCGGAACCTCATTCAATCCAATAGGTCATTGATCGGTCAAGCATTCAGCAAAAGAGACCCGATAATGGCGTTAAAAATTGCACCACTCCATTACTCTTCATCAATTCCATCAAGCAGCTTTAAACAAATACAATCAATGAAAACACCACCATTTAAATGATGTAATAAAATGGTAATGTTTGTATTACAATGTGGCCTCCAATCATTACCCCATGTGGCCTCAATTTCCTCTGAGTAAATGATACACATTTTAAATTTTAAGACAACAGAGATTCACGCTATCATATTTAAACGTTATCTCTTACGAAAGGAGATGCATCCATCAACAGTAATGTTCTTAAAAAATAGAACTGCTACATGTAAACTACTAATAGTCGTCGAAAAAGTTTACGAAGACATGGTTAAAAGCTTTTGAAGATTATGTGTGGATATGGAGATTGTTTTTGCACAGAAAATCCAACACCCTTTAACATAATCTCCTGTCTCTTCCAGCTTCACGGGACGTAACAGGTAAAACCTGTTCCACACAGACGTCTAATAGAAAGAGCTGTGGAGTCGGAGTCGGAAAAAATCAGCCGACTTGACTCGTTACTTGAGCTTACCTGACGGTAATACAGGTAGTTATTGAACCAGACTGTCAATATAGACGCTTATTTTGGTATATCACTGTACATCTGTAACATTATATGACCAGTGAATTTGTTACAGTTAAGTCGTTCATCTAACAACCATCTAGATTAAAGAATAAAGTCGTAGTTTTCCTTTAAAGACTTCAAAATATTCCTATTTTGTTTGAAAAATGTTAGAAACATTTAACAAAAAATATAAGTGTCATCGAATCACCGAGAAATTAACTTAAAAGTGATATCAGATATTACCCAAAAATAATACTATTCATAAACACAAGAAAAAATACATCTGGTATTCAGTTTCGTTCAAGGATGCATCATATAGATTGATTAGAGTATTTTCTTAGACAATTCCATCATACCATGGAAAGCATAGAAATGTTAGGTTTAATTGGCATACAATTTTTAAATGTAAAATTTTATTATTCTTACATCTCATATTAAGTCATTAAACCATTTCAAATTATTTCATTAAACCTCTAAACATAAATTTCATTTCAGTCTATTCAGTAAAAAAATGTATGCCAATGCAAACAATGTAAATAAATGTAAACAAATCCGACTATTGTAACTTGTTTATTTGCTTACAAATAAATATAATGGATCACAAAGGTGATTCATTAATCCGGGTTGAATATTCAATTTTAAAAGCTTTATTGCTTCCTTTTTGCGGTAATTGAAATTTCAAAAAATTTTTTTATAAATTGCTAATTATTATTGACATTATTATTATTACTACAAGTGATAATTATTATTATTATTATCATACTGGCATCTGTTTTTTAATAATATAAAGAAGAGCTGGAGTCAGAGTCGGTCACTAAGAGCTCCTACTGCACAACCCTGCTAAAAT
Source organism: Hermatobates lingyangjiaoensis (assembly GCA_026182355.1). Classification (NCBI taxonomy): domain Eukaryota; kingdom Metazoa; phylum Arthropoda; class Insecta; order Hemiptera; family Hermatobatidae; genus Hermatobates; species Hermatobates lingyangjiaoensis. The sequence continues at coordinate 7,982,204 of JAPFBL010000015.1, forward strand.
GAACTTCAACAAATCAATAATTCTTAGTTCCTTGTCAATTTAAATTTTTTCCAGGAATTTTTTGGGAAAACTCATCCAAACATAGATCTGCTGGATAGTGCAAACGATCTGAAATATTTTCTTAATTCAACTTATAAGTTATGATAATACAACCCATAAAGAGTGCCACATCGAAATATTTCTAAAGCAAGGCATAGTTTTGGTGAGTAGGAACACTAATATATCGTCGAAGGTAACTAAGTAGAAACTCCTGTGACTATCAATAACACGGTTGATTTTTTTCCATATCGAAGTATTGTTAGGCATTGTATTGGCTCTTGCAAGAATCAATACATAGGTCAAAGAAAGTTATTTTTTTTATTACTCTCCTTTTAATTCTAATAGATTAATATTTTTTCTAAATGGTTACGTTTGTAATATCATATCAATGAAAGTGCTGAAACTTACATTCAGTGTAGATGCATATTTCCATCTTTTACAACAATTTAAGGAAAGAGAACAAAAATATTGTCGATGATTTGTATGAATTCTTATAAAAGTGGGATAAGTAGAAGTTTACCACCTTAACCTCATCTCCATCCGCGTAAAACGACGTCAAATATATGTTCAAAAATTGAATGTTCATAGTTTTCCAAATCAGGTAACTTTGGTAGCAGTAACACAACTCAGAAACAGACTTAGATGTTAGAAATATTCCTATATTACTTGTTATAACATACAGGATGGTTGTTGAAATCCGTAGATCTAAATAAATAAAGTCTGAATCCTTAAAAGATGACATATAACTCCAACCGTAATGAATGAGTGGTCAAACATACAGTATATTAAGGCATACCAATATGCGTTTTTGATCTAAAAGAGGTCTATTTTCAGCCTGTTACTTTTGAAACCATCTCTCCACAATCTGTAAATTATTCCTTACATACCTATGATTATTGTTCATTGAAATAAATAGCAATACTAAAGTAGAAACCACAAAATGAAGTCCTTCACTTCGTGCTAAAAATAAAAATTTCAAATTATAGAATACAGCAATCCATGTATATAAATGAAAGTTATAATAAACTCACTTAGAGGGGGTAGGGAACTATATTTAGATGAGAAAGAGAGAAGCCTAGGGGAAGAATGGAGTGGTTGAGGAAGGGAGTAAAGGGGAAACAGGCAGGGAGGCCTAGGAGATCAATACGGCGCCCCACCCCGGACTGGGTGCCGGTGTGGAGCTGTCGGGTGGCTGGGGGGAAGACACGTGCAGCGACGATTGAAAAGAAGTCAATTAGTAAGCGTGCCATTTGTTAGCATCCGAGCCAAACTTAAGCCCACTCAGGTCAAATAACAGACATTTTATATAAGTGCTTCTTATATATATATATTCATATACCTCTACGGATAGGCTCATTGTTCTTAACTAAACCAGTTTCACAGAACAGTCTCTAATTTTCGGTTGAACCGTCATCAAGAGAGAAGGTATAGGGCTCCAAGCGCGCTTGCGAAGCGATGGTTGGAGAGCCATATATGTATTCGGGTATACGTTTATTTATACGTTTGTACATGTTATTATCAGTTGTTTGAAGAAAGAACTGACTGAGTCCTGATAAACCTTAATTCCCTATCTATTTCACGGTTGATACTTTTATCAATATGTTATTATATATATATTTGTTTGATATATATGTTTATTGCATATCTGATCTACAGATCATGTTTTGATGTAATTGATTAGTTAAATGGTTAATGAAACATTTATTATGAAACAGTAATGGCATAGTAAAGCAGTTTGACATTAAACATTTTCTGTTTACCTTTCCTGATTGGCTCATTGTTTTTAACTAAGGCAACTTTACAGATTCTGCATAATCCAGTCCCTACCATTGTACTTTTGGAAATAAAGAACGTTTTCATATTACCCCTTGAGGAAGTGCATTCCAGCAAATAAAGTTAGCTCCGAGATATCTGTGAACATGTCAAGTGCTAGGCTCCTAAGCGTTCCACCTTCACAAAGTACTTCATGCCCCTCTCACTCCCTCCCAAATCACTTTTCCCTCACTCTCTCTCTGGCGATAATTTTTGACAATTGTCAAGAACTGTAGAGCAAGATTAGTTGTTTGGAAAAGTGCAATCTTTCGGAAATCAAAGCATGAATTATTACAGTAAATGTGAATGTTTAATATTTAGAAGAATGTGACCAACCTGTTTTGATCTACGAGTATTGTCGTGTACCTGGATTGATCAAATCATACCACGAAGAATGTGACCAACCACAATACTTCTTTTTTGCTGAGCTAAGAGAATTATAAAACAAATGTACAAGTGAGCTCTAGCAGGGAATTAGGCTGAAGGACCACTCTGGAGAATGAAATAACCTTTTAGATGTCGTTGGGAGCTGTGCGAGCATGTTGTGCACTAACAATCCATGCAGTTCGGTACAATTTAAGTATTTGGCTTTATGGCTGAGTTTTTCTTAATATTTTGTATTAATAATTCATCCACAACTCTTGAAATATAAACAATAGTACTGATCACTTATGCAGTAGGTAATATTGTCGTATGATTATTACACAGATTTTTTTAACTGTTTCATAGATCTCCATTTTAAATAAAACCACAGAATTATGAATGCCAAGGTAACTTAAGGGAGATGTGACCAAATACATAATTTAAAATCACATAAATTGTGATGGTTGTTTTTACGATATTGAGAGAGTTCAAGCAAGTAAAATATACTAGTTATAATGATGAAATACACCTTGAAAGGAGCTTTTCAATTTGAAGAGGTCATGACTTTCATTTCAAGAGAACCCCGGAATTCTTGTACACGAGTAATAAATATATGTTATTATTTGCGCTTTTATTTCAGTTGTTATTATTAAGTTATATTGAAAAAGCGTTTTTGATTTTAATATTTCTCCTGAAGTACTCGTTTTCTATTTGAATGTCCACTGTCGATGAAAGAACATTTAATTATGATTTCTCTGCGCTTGTGAAATGTTGAAGTGACAGAACTAATCCTAATTATAATTATAATAGTAATGATACAAATATAACAGAAATAATAATAATATCGCTCTAAGAAACTCTTAACAAATGACGAAATTTTAAGATCATATGTTAAAGAGAACTTCAGATGGTAACATATGGAATTTATGAAGATACCAAGTCATGTGGGCATAGGGGCAAAGAAACGATAAGGCAAGCAGTGAGGTCACACTAAAGTATGACTGAATGTCTCAGGAGAAGGCACCATGTACCAGCTTCACGTCAATAATGCCATATGATATTCATCATATCAACCCCCAAACACCCTACAAGGTGAGTGGTTTGGCACAACACAAACAGTTTCCATATTGGGATGAAGTAATTACACAGTTCTTCTACCAAAAGAGTGTATTGATTTCATATTTCATTCATTGGTAATCAGCATACTTTACTTATAGAAAAAAAATAGAAAAGTTGATACTTATTGAATATCTTTTATGAATTATTAATTTCTTGTTACAAGTGTACTGATTGAGCCAAGTGAAATCGGCAATAAGATGAGGCAAAATAATCCCCTAGTAAGGACGACGAATGCAAGGTCAAAGGGCTAAGACCGCAGCAGTCAGTCGTCATCTATCAAGGGATTCAGGAAAAATCAGGGCACATTATAAATATTGATTGGGAGAGCATCAAATCAGGTTAGCAGATTAACAGTAATGCTAGTGGCATTAACAAATTACATCAAATCAGCTAGGAAAGTGCTTCAAGGAGGTGAATCACAAATTAGTCTGTAAAACATTTCTGTATACATTTAGTTCTAATGTTAATTCAAAAAACTTAATACACCACTCTTTCTGGAGTTTTAAATGAGACAATTAAATTTTATTAAATAAAATTTATTTTATTTTAATAAAATAAATTAATGCTTATAATTAAAAAAATTAAAAATAAACTATTGATATTAAAAATGAAAAACTATTACAATTCATTTACGATGAAGGAATTGTGAAAATATAGTTGTAAAGATTATTACAGTGCTACACCCAGCAAAGCGTGAAAAGGCCTTAATTATTACTTGAATGTAGCTCATTCAGTGCAGTGGACTGAAGAACTTCAATGCAGCAACATTGCTTAAATTAAAATAATTATTATAATTATTTTATTCCATCAATTTGTTTTGATGTACTTGGTTATCGCGCAATCAAGGTTGGTCAAGGAAGTTATAAATAAAGTCGGAAAATAAATCGTGGGCTGATATTTCGAAAGTTGACTTTTAAGAAGAAAACGGCTGAATGATTAATGTTTCCTCCTTCGCCACTTGAAGTACCACTCCAAGTGGTAAGGAGATGGTAAATAAAGCAGCTCATTACACAGTCTATTGCTAATTAGCAGGTCACTAGGCGAAATCTTAAACATACGCCCACGTCAAGCTTTCTAATAATAGCATCAGTCAGATCTGTCTCTTTTATCACGTTATAATCATTTTGTTTAATAATTATCTTATACACATTCATTTTAAACTTTGAAATGTTTTTTTATTATTACACCGTAGTGACTCACTGATAAGAAAGAGCTCAATTGTCCAACTTTTCAGGACAAGGACAATCCGAAATGGTTTATGGACTTTCCATCTATTTTTCATTTCCATCTGAACCCAGTTTTCAGCTTCTTGCAGATTTTACCTCCCCTCTCTTAATAACAGTGCCCTTTACTAAGGGCCTTTCTCATGAGACATTAAAGCCTTTCAAATCCCTGACTTCCCTCCCTTTGGGACGCCTATAGTATTCAGTGTGAATGTCTCCAGAGACTTTTAGCCATCACTGACTTGTTTTTTACAATATCTAGTTTCTATTCAACCTTCTTACTGCGAAAATACTTTTCATTTTCATCAACCTCTGAATAATCTTTCTCTCCCGAACACACTTGATCATTCTACTCTAATGATACCACGGATGTAACTTCCTTTTATACGTCTACAGATGACTCTGAGTGTTTCCATGCTCTTAATATTCTCGGCACCGCACAACTGTAGCATTGGCTGAAATTTAGAATTTTTGTTTCCCGGGTTGGTTCCTTTGGCAAGAACTCTGATAAAGAAACATCAAACTCTTGTGCTTTATCATAGTGGGACGAAAAGGACAAGGCACATGTTTTAAATAATAACAGGTTACTATCTCCAGATATAAGCAACTACTAATGTGGCAATAATGGCACTCTCCTTTTTTTCAACATGTTTTTGTGAAACTAGACAAAATCTATTTATAAATATCTATATTTATATTTATAACAATCTCTATAAATATAAAATATAAATATAAATAAATAAAAATAAAATAAATAAAACAAATAAATAAAAATATAAAATCTCTATATTTATAAAATCTATTCTATTCACATATCCTCCGAACTCTTTATACCGAATATATTACTATATACTCTTCCTACCTTATCGATTATACTCACTAAACAAATTTTAAAACTTCCTATACTTCTTAAAAAGGTATCTACAACTAGACTGCACCCACTCTGGCTGTTGACTACTACTAACCGAGCCTCAGTAACTTGCTTCCACCTCACAACCCTTACAACATACATCTTACTACCTCACTTACAATGGAGTACAAGCCTTTAACAGATCCCTGATTCTAACATCAATGCCACGTTATTGGGGCTAATGGGGTATTCAGGAAGCAGAGATTAGTCTTCTTCGCGCTAGGATAACTCCTCCTAAATAAACTCTATTTCAACTATTAATATTGTTCATTTTTTTGATGTTTAATTTAATTTCTCATGATTTTAATTTAAAGTTGTTATTTATTTTTATTATTACATGCTTTCTTATTTCGATTTAATTTCCTTATTTTATTTGCTTATATAGAATGTCAATTCTATTTATTTACTTATTTATTCCATTTTATTTCTCTTTATTTGATCCCTTACCTCTTCTATATGTTGGTAGCACTGTTTTTTGCAACTTTGAGCTTGTGTTCGTTTCCAAAACAGACCACATCTCTCTTCCTCACTACCTACCTCTCTCTCTTCTCCTGATGATGACAACTACGCGCCAAATAATCGAAGTTCCTTCTTTTAGTGTTTTTCACAGTATTTTCTCTTTGTAATTTATATATATATATATATATATATATATATATATATATATATATATATATAATATATATATATATATATATATATATATATATAAATATATATATATATATATATATAATATATATATAAATGATAAAAAGATTTCACATAAACACGTGAAACAACAATCAATGATCAAACCACAATAAGAAATGGGAAAACAAGACTAAGATCTTTCAACCGTAACAAGCGGTCTTCGTCAGAGTCAAAAACCCAAGCTCAGTTGGGTTTTTGACTCTGACGAAGACCGCTTGTTACGGTTGAAAGATCTTACTCTTGTTTTCCCATTTCTTATTGTGGTTTGATCATTGATATATAAATGATATATATATATCATTTGTTTTCTTGTCTTGTTTTCCCATTTCTTATTGTGGTTTGATCATTGATTGTTATTTCACGTGTTTATGTGAAATCTGTTATATATATATATATATATATATATAACAATTAAAAGAAACGGTCCAGCGGACTTTTTTACAATAAAATAAAAAACGAAGGAAACACACAGAAAGACACAGACATAACTCACATCGATATTTCGACAATCGTCGTCATCAGGAGGTGCGAAGAGCGAAGAGCGAAGAGTCCCGCAGGAAGACAGGGCGGTACTGAACTCGGAAACCGCAGCCAGTACCCCACCACTTACCACCCAGCGGGGGAAGGGAGGGAAGGAAATGAAGAGCCAAATTAAGACGTAAAAGGAACGAGTAAAAATTATAACTATAAAAAAAATTATAAAAAAGTAGATAAATCAAATTAAAATTAATAAAAATAAAAAATAAAAAGTAAAATAAAAAATAATAAATAAATAAATAAAAAATAATAAATAAATAAATAAAAAATAATAAATAAATAAATAAATCATAAATAAATTATCGGTTGAGGTTGAGTCCGGGGGAAGAGCGAGCATCAAGTAAGCATATGTATGCCTCCTCTGAAGCTCTTAGGGTAACTTTATTGTTGGATTCGGGGATCTGTTTCAGGATCTGAACCCTGAAACAGTCATTGAAACTGAGTCCATGCGAGTTCGCATGGATGGCTACAGGATAGTTACTGCGTTGACCGACTGAAGCCCTATGACCATTCATACGAAGGCTCAACTTATTAGAAGTTAAGCCAACGTAAAAGGAGTCACACTGAGTGCAATCCAGTCGGTAAACACAGTTGCTCGAGGTACAGGAGGAATTGACCTGAACCGGGTAGGAACTATGGTGGAGAGGGGAATCGAAGGAAGGATTAGGATTAACAATCAGGCAAGTTTGACAGCCACGGCGTCCACATTGTTTCATTCCAGGAACAGGATTGGAAGGCTGAGGGGAAATATGAGAGAAAATGCTTTTTAGATTGGCAGGTTTACGGTAGGAAATAGAAGGGGGGTGATTAAAGATGGAAGAAGTAGAAGTAGAAGTAGACAGAATCGGAAAAGACTCCTTAATAACAGCACGAAGCTTATAAGCGCCAGGGAAGTAGGTTGTCAGGAAGAAGGAAGTGTTACTTCTATCCCTCTTGGGTCTGGGTTGGTGGGAGATGTCAGCCGGTAAAACACGACTATCAATGAAGGAGCGAGGATAGCCTCGTTCAGAAATCATATATATATAATATATATATATATATATATATATATATATATATATATATATTGGGTTACTATCCTAGTCCTTTATTTGAATCCAAGTGTAAAAACTATCTGCGCTCCCAAAGTTGGGTTAAAAATGATGTGAACTGATTTCACATTTATAAAATGAGTAGAATAATACAGATTTTTTAAATATGATTTGAGGGTTTCATCTAAACACTAGCTTATAACAATATTAGTTATCTATAAACATGAAAATCTAATAAGGGTAATTTATCGATTACTTTTTCATCCGTGGTGGATTGGGCTGTTCGTTGACACTAATGAATTCAATTTAGTCAGAAAGACAGATAATTTCAGTTTAATCAAGTTTATTATTAGACTTGAGCCCCAGGGATAATTTATTAATTTATTGAAATGCAGCAATACTAATAAACTTTCTAAGCCTAATTATATATATATTTATGTTGAAACTACAATAAGAAATGGGAAAAAGAGTCTAAGACTTTCAACAGGAACAAGAGGTCTTCGTCAGAGTCAAAAACCCAACTGACTTGTTGAAAGATCTTAGTCTCTTTTTCCCATTTCTTATTGTGGTTTGAACATATATATAATTAGGCTTAGAAAGTTTATTAGTTTCATCGTTTCTTATTGTGGTATGATCATATATATATAAAAAGATTTCACATAAACACGTGAAACAACAATCAATGATTAAACCACAATAAGAATGGGAAAACAAGACTAAGATCTTTCAACCGTAACAAGCGGTCTTCGTCAGAGTCAAAAACCCAACTGAACACTAGATGCAGAAAACATCTGGCGAGGAGTTGAGAAGAGTGGGAGGGAAGAGTGGTATTTTAAAAGGGTGAAAGCACAGGAAAGGACTAATGTCCAGAAAGGGATGTTTGGGGAAACAAAGGAGTACAGTAAGAAAAAGTAAAAAACTATCCACTAGCTGTCAACCCTCTTTGAAGAGGCTATTGCCCTAGTGACGAAAGTATCAAGTTTGAAGAGACCGTTACTAATGTTTATAATATTAGATCTATTAAATTTAATAAGAGACGATTCAATAATATTTCTTAACAACATTGATTTTTCATAGGTAATAAATTTAGCTCCTGTCCAATCAATATGATGATTTTCATTTTTTATATGCAAGAATAAGGCACTACTTTTTTCCTGTCTACTTACGTTATACTGGTGTTGTTTTACACGTGTCTTTAATGATTTACCAGTTTGACCAATATAAATTTTATGGCAATTTTTGCACAGAATTTTATAAATACCAGCGGACTCCAATTCACTTGGAGAGTTTTTTATTAACATATTACCCACGTTATTACGATTAGAAAACACTATATTAAAATCAAGTTGTTTGGCTAATCTTGGAAGGGGGTCCAATGATTCGTGGTATGGCAAAACTATAGAATTTGATAATAAAAGGGGCTCTTTTGAAGTATTAGAGAAAGTTTTTTTAGCACCCTTCAAAGCTAAATCGATATAAGAAGAGGGGTATTTTAATGAAAGGGCAATTGACCTAATGTTATTAATCTCTTCATTAAGGAATTCAGGAGAGGAAACTCTTAAAGCTCTCAAAAACATATTTCTAAAAACAGAAATTTTAACATTTTTTGGATGCGATGAATAAAAATGAACGTATGCAAGTACATTCGTAGGTTTTCTATATACACTAAAGCGTAACTCATTAGGTAACCTATGGATCAGGACATCTAAGAAGGGCAAATTACCACTTATTTCTGCTTCCATTGTGAATTTGATTGTCGGCACTAATGAATTCAATTTTGTTAGGAAATCAACTTTATTTAAAGAATTGGGACAAATGCAAAGAATATCGTCAACATATCTATACCATTTAACATTTTTGGGCAAAATTGAGCTTAACATTTTACTCTCAAAAAACTCCATATATCAATTACTTAGGAGGGGGGATAAACAGTTACCCATAGCAAGACCAAATTTTTGTATATAATAATTATTTTCAAATTGAAAATGACAATCTACCACTCATAACTTAATTAACTCTATTATAGTGGTAGATGGAAGGGGAAGGGAATAATTAATTAATTCCTCCTGGAGTAAGCTCAACAGATCAGTTACAGGTACATTCGTAAAAAGAGACTTCACATCGAAACTGATTAATCTATAATTTTTGTTCATGTTGACGCTTTTTAATTTTTTAATTAAATCCACATTGTTTTTTATATGGCTGCCTGAAATTTTTCCAAATAAGGGGCTTAAAATACTTACTAACCATTTGGACAAGCCATATGATGCCGAACCAACCGAACTCACAATTAAACGTATTGGGTAATTATCTTTATGTGTCTTGATCAACCCGTACATATATGGCAAAGAAGGGGATTTTGATATAAATTTAGTAATAAGTTCGGGTTGATTTTTTAAGATAGTTTTAATTTTTTTATTAAATGAACTATTGACCCTTTCCATACCACTCTTCCCTCCCACTCTTCTCAACTCCTCGCCAGATGTTTTCTGCATCTAGTGTTCAGTTGGGTTTTTGACTCTGACGAAGACCGCTTGTTGCGGTTGAAAGATCTTAGTCTTGTTTTCTCATTCTTATTGTGGTATAATCATATATATATATTCAATGTTTTGTTATTGAGGGCTAGGTCAAATAAAAGAAAATGAACTCCTTTCTAGGCCGACGTTTCGATGTATTTGTACATCATCTTCAGGGCTAAAATTAGAGTAAGACTATAATACATTTATCAAAACAATCTACAACTCACATAGAATACTAACACACATTTTTTTTTTAAGAACAACAAAAGGTTATTTTATAATCAGAGTTGTTGAGTACACATCTATTTAAAAGTTGTTATATATATATATATATATATATATATATATATAACGAAAAGAGAAAAACATAAACTAGTTATGTTTATCTCTTTTCCTTATTGAGTTAGTAGTCTAATTGGACCTTTTATTTATCCTATATATATTTATCCTATATATATATTTTTATTTATATTTACATATATATTAATATAAAACAACCGATTATCCGCTCATATAGGTAAGATGAACTTTTTTTTACAATAAACTTGATGTGTTTGTTTTTACTAAAATCTAACGAATGAGTATGTTTCAAAGGTCTTCCCAGTTATAATAAGGAGCATTTATTTGATAGTAATATAATATTTGCACTAATTAAAAATTACCGTCCAATCCATGGAATTACAATATTATCCATGTAAGTAAGTAGATTATATACTGTTAACTAAAAATAACAAAATTTATTCGAGGGCCTGTTTATTAAGCTTGAAAAGAGATTTATGTTACAAATATATTACCTTCTCTTAATAATATGACAAATATAAGCACTAACTTTTCTGAATATTATTGTGATGGTGTTTGAATGAACCATGTCGTATCCAAAAAATATTTTCAAATAATAAGGCCTGGTTTATTGAATATACAATAACATTATATTCAAATACATTCTAATAAGTGCTCACAAATATTATTGAGAAATAAATTATTTTTGCTAACAAGGGATTGAGCATCAAAATGTACTTGGTTAAATGATATGCTGAATACATTACGGGGGCTCATTATTGTTATCATTCTAATGGTTCAGTTGGGACTCTATTCAAACTTACTTCTCCAATTCAGCTTGCAGGTAATTAATTTCCACCTTTAGTAATTACTAATTTATATAGACCACTATTATACCAGGCTTTGTTTTCCACAAATTAAAATTAACAAAGGAGGATGGGGTAAAATAGGGTAGGGTAACTCTGTTCGACCGCACACTCAAAAGAAATGAATATATGAGTACGACCTTTGGTTTGGGGGTAACAGAACACATCAGACAGAAAGGCAGTGTTCTTTAGAACAAAGTCAACCAGATTTATTAGAAAATATGTGAAATGATTGAAAGAAGAGTTCTGCCATCGAGGAATATGGTGAAGTATCCAAACCCACAGAGTGGTGCATGCAAGCAGAGGATACATCAATAATAACAATGCAGAGAGGATGATCAAGACTTTGAGGTAGATAAAAACAATTGAGGAGTTTCAGGAAATGGAAACTGTCTTTTCAGTAGGAGGGTGAGCTACTTATTTACAGTGCATTCTATCTACAAAAAAAAACCACATTTATATAACACAGAACTAAACATCAATATTACGAACAACAGCTTGTCCATCTTGTAAGTGCTTTGTTCTGTTCTGGTCCGGTTGGAATACTTTTTCCCAGTATTTCAATGAATCATCATCATAAGGAGAGGAGATATGATCCCTTTTGAATACACACCCACCCACATAGGATCATGAAAAAATATCAAAAATGAACAAAGGGGTCCTAAAAATCGCTAGAAATATCTAAATCGATTCCTTTCTTTATCACATGATTTAGCTTTCATATTGTGCTGCATACGTAAAAAGTATAATTAGTAAAGTATTAACTGAACAATAATTATTCAGTATTTCTAAATATTATACTCTGAAAAAATGTTTCATTAAATTTCTTGTTCAATTGTAATTTACGATTTTACTTTGAAAAAGGGATTGTAATTTTTCTTGTAAAAAATGTTAAATATTTAATTGCAGATTAAAGTAGATAATTATGATTAAGTACTCAGGAGACCCACCTCTGTTTCTTTTTGAGTGCCAAAGATCAGGCATCCTAGAATGAGCCATCTTACTTTTCATTGCTATTTAAAGATACCGTGATAGAAGTAGTTGTCTTTTCCAATACTACATAACTTCAGAGCTTAACTCTTTTCAGTCTCCTCAATATGCTTACTTTTGGTAACTGGGGAATCATTTGAAGCTTCGAAAGCAGACCAACGAAAAGTTTTGTCTTTCAATTTGATCACCGCCTGAAAAATCTACATCTCAACCAAAAACTGAAACCAGTAGATTAAGAAAGTCTAGAAGTACACCTCAAAATATTTCGTATATACTCAAGTGGAATTTGACATATAAATGACCCTATCCTATGATACAACTTGGTACAAAAAAATATACAACTCATCTTCATCATTGAAGCTACTTCCGTATAAAATTTCAAGTGAAATGTTGGTCATTTTATATCAAATTGAACCCTTTGTTATCGAAAACATTGCATTTATTTTCGATGGTTTTAATACCAGATCTAGTAGATTTATTTCATCAAGCAGGATGTTGTGTTTCGTGCCCACGATTTTAATACATATAAGCGCACATGTACAATACGTCCTGTACTGTACTGAACAAGTACAGCATCATCACCAAAAAACCTTTCAAATTGACTCAGAAGACTTCAAACGTGTAAATCTGTCAAATGTCGAAAGAGAATTTGTTCATGAATAGTATACTTTACTAACACTAAACAAAATCGAAATCAGCTCACATGCTAATTTTTAACTATCTCTATTTTAACTCAAACTCTTTTTGTTTATTCAGTTTTATAATTTTTTTTAAAAACAAATTTCTTCAGTAAATAGTAGCAACAAAGGAGAACTCCGATTAATGTGGTTCGTTTTAAATGCAAAATTAAAACAAACTCACGAACAATTTTTCGACTTCAATGAATTATGACTCATTAGTAGTCATTAAATTAATGCGTTTCGAGAAAGTTGCTTATTTTTCTAAGAGGGAAATCTATTATATTCTACATATTGAACTATTTATAACTTCCTCATATTATCAAACCTCACATGTTGGTCTCATCTATCCGGGTATTCAACAACGAGTCCTACTGTATATATAAAAGGGAGAAAAGCACATAATTTTCAAAAGAACTGTTTTCAAATTGAAACACATTCAAAGACAATCATTTTGCAAGAGTTCAAACAATGCAGATACCAGAGGAAGAATATTTTAAAGTGAGATTTCTGTAATATATGACGGTCGCTTGGGCCTCATGAAAGAAGTGTTGATATTCCCTTTAGCACCACAAGAGTATTCTGTATTCACCTCACGTCATTCCCAAATTTCACTTTCATGTCTTCCAGAAATTCATATGAAACATTTCACGGCCGCCAACTCATTTGCATGGAAACTGAAGAAAACTTCTTTTAAATCATCTTAAGATCGATTTTCTCTTGAGTATTACTTTATTTGGCTCTCATATTTGTCTGTCACAGAATTTCTATTAATTATTTCACATATAACCGAATTATAGATAATAATCATCTATACATAATTAAGATATAAGCTTTTTTAAAATAGAAACCTTGATTGGTATTGATACTCTTCTTCAAATCATTTACATACTTTAGATGACCATTATGGTAAAGTCATATTTTGCAGACCTTTTTTGATTGGCCCTAAATTATGTTACAATTGAAATAATGTGCATAGTCTTTATGATTGTAAACTACAATAACTATTTGACAAAACAGGATGTAAAATAACAAGCATTTGTTATTAAAAATGATTAATAACTTATGGTATTATGATTAATAGCAGAATGGTAAAATTAAAATTGTTTCTATGTGTTTTATTTGCACTTTCAGTCATTTGGAAATATAAGGAGACTACTTTGCATATTCATATATATATATAGTAAACTCAAAATTTGAAAAAAACGATGCAGACTGGACCCAAATCAGCTCAAAAACGAAGAAAACCAACAGCCACAGAAAGAGACACACTTACAAACTCAAATTTTCGGATGATCTGTCTTCAGGAGAAAATAGAATGAGTTCTAAGCACGCCGGAAACACAACGGCAGGAAACTCGTTTCTATTTTCTCCTGAAGACGGATCATCCGAAAATTTGAATTTGTAAGTGTGTCTCTTTTTCTGTGTGTTGCTTTTCTTCGTTTTTGACCTGATATATATATATATATATATACCAACTAAATGAAATGATTCCACGAACTAAAAACTAGATTCAAAGAAAGAACACACATAAAGGACATCACACACAACTATATTTGGACCGCGTTATTTGAGATAGAGAAATAAAGAAGTAAGTCGTTCCGGAGAGAGAAGACACACAGGCGTATGAATCGTCGCCTGTCTTCGGTGCGACTCAATTCTTTATATTTCTACCTGATGACCACACGGTCGAAATATAATTGTGTGTGTGTGTGTGTGTTCCCTTCTATGTGTCTTCTTCCATTTAACCTGTTGTATATATCCACAATCAATTGAATCATTGTTCAAACCACAGGTTTTGACTCTGACGAAAACTGCTTGTTACGGTTGAAAGATTTTAGTCTTTTTTCCGTAGATTTATTTGTTATGCTCTTTTTTTCTTTTTGTTTATCTTAGTTTCCAATTTTATTATTACTTTAATGTATACATTTTTTGTTATTATATTTTGTATTAATATATTTATTATTATTACTTATACAACTGATTTCTTTGGGGTTTATTTTCTTTTATTTTAAATTATTATTTATACAACTTTAGTTTTAACTTATAATTTATTCTAATCATCTTCATTTTTATTATTTAACTACTTAATATTTATATTCCCGGATTTTCTTTAGTTTCAGTTATTTTCTTCTTTATATTCTTCATTATTATTATTTTTAAATTTTTAATATTTATATGTCTTCATTTTCTTCAATTTCACGTATTATTTCTCAGCTATTCACTTATTCCTAGTTTTTTTTTTTACTTGACTTGAACCGGGTACATGAGTGACAACACTGTTGGTTTCCAACCGTCGCTTTGCAAGTGCGTTTGATATCCCCATCTCTACTCTCTTGATGACGGTTCAACCGAAAATTAGAGACTGTAAGTGTGTTCGTCCCTTTACTCTGTGTCTATAATTTATTGTGAAACATTTGTTGTCCTCTGTGGATCGTTTCCTGTTGATAATATATTGAAAATAGCCAAGAGGACAACGTTTCAAATTAATATCAACTGACAAGAAGTAAGGCTATAAACAGTATGACAAGAAGTAGACGAGTTAAAATTGAGTGGTAGACAATACATTCTTATTAATCAATGTTTCAAGTTGATATTTAAATATTGTTCAGTTCATAATGTATTTAATTGTTCAGTAAGTAGCTCTCTTAATAAGATATATTTTGGATAGGCCCAAAAATAGGTTATATTTTGGTCCTATTTAATATAGGACTAAAGTATATCCTTATAATATCCATTCACATGCATGAATACAAATTAATTAATTCCACTCATTCAAACTGCTCATTAAGCTTATTCCTATAAATAAGCGATCTGTTTTCTTGCCATTCCACTCAGGTTCATGGTTAGATCAGTGGAAAGAGCTGGGCTTCTCTTTAGATGTGAGGGGTTTCTTCTACATTGACATGTGAGTACGCCTTATAAAGATGCAGTAGCTTCTGATCAAAGTCTCACCCTCTATCGGCCTACCAATTACCTTCTCTCACATGTATGGAGCCACCACAATAATTGCTCAGACACGAGGCTCTTTGTTGCCCTTCTTTGTTGCAGGCCTGTTCAAAATGTCCGGTACAATGAAGCGTCACAATGAAAGCCACGATACCATCCTCACACCCCTCTACATTTTATATAAGCAATCTTTACTTAATACTTTATCATATATAAAATAAGCTTAATTTATGTTCATAGTTCAAAATATATACACTGTGAGTGTATTCCCAGATATCACTTACAATTCAGAAAGTATACTAGATATGTGTTTCATTCAAATGTATCCGCAGTTCAAAGTATTCACAAAAATATCCCAAAACAAACATATACATTTTAAATTAGAAACCAAATTACAAATGAATATAAATTACTGCTAGGGTCACCTAAAGTTACAGGCATTATCTCGGTGTTTAGGTTAGGTTAGGTTAGGTTGCAGTGGCAGTCCCACAAGGGAACACACGTAGGCCAAGCATTGGCCCTTTGTGATACCACACAATGAAGATTGATTCTACAGTGGGAGTCATAAATTTTGCCTAACTCAAATGTATTTAGAGTAGGGATTTTTATCGAGTACCTGACATCGTACAGGCTCGGGACCGACGGTTTACGTCCTTCTCCGAGGGACGACGTGCTCAGATTTATTCACCTCCCGCGTGAATAAATCGAGGGCCAGGTGAGGATTGAACCCCGGTCCTACCAGTTCAGAGGTGAGCACGTAACCACTGAGCTAGCCTGGCCCCCTATCTCGGTGTTTACAGCGCACTCCTGACTCCATGCTATTAGGTTAGCTTCACTGACCTCTCACTACACATTACCAGGTTTGGGGGGGGGGGGGGGGGGGTACCCAATCCTGGTCGCTTCACTGGTTCCACAACATGCCCATAAAACAGGATAATGTTATTTATACCTTCTTAAAATAATTCGAAAATTGATATTCCATAAATCAGAAAAATAATATATAAGGAAGTATATAATGATACAATATTTGTGTCATATATGTACTAGTCATAAAATGGAACAAGACAATTAGTATACTAATGTGATCTAACGAAAGGCTCACCCACGAGAAATATAGAGTTGTACTCAACAAAATAAATATTGATAAAGCTCTGTATCCGATTTTACAAACAGATATATTATGAGGCTTAAAAACATGATTGAATCCTTGACTTTCCATGAACACGCATTTACATATAAAGGAACAGTTCTTTTAGTGTTTGATCTAGATACGAAACTAACTCTATGAATCAGCGTTTTGATGTATTTTTACGTTTCCCCAGGAATCAAGTATTATAGTTCTATAGTCTAATTACACACCTTTATAATGACAAAATTAACTAAAAATTAGAACACACTATTTTGAATCTCAGGTATCCAGTACGCAGTATAGCCTCCATTTTAAAAGTATATATTTAGTTCCGAGTATAATATTTCATAGTAAAACATTTATATCATTTATGTTCAATTTAGATTAGATTGGAATGTTAATATTTCAAATTTACCCATGACATTGATATAACCACACAACGAATATGTAACTAAGGAAAACAAAAAATGATATTCCTTTAGATAAATGTTTTAAAAAATGACGGTTAAACATCGGATGGTTATCATAGGGGCAGGTATAAATTCTTTAGAACAGTAAATAATTTACAATAATTATCACATAATATTAACTATTATGGGGACATTTGATATTAATTAGTTAGTATAAAAGAATGATAAAGACGAAAATTTTGCCAAAGTAGTCGATATATGCTTTTCGTTATTTTTAAGCCAATTAAATATAAAATTATATTTCATTTATAATATTTAAATCTATGTTATAATTATATAATTAACTTTAAATAATTTCCATTATTATTACATGAATTACCATAATTTATTTTTTTTTTAATTATGTTTACCATGATTACGTGGGACTACGTGTTCACCAAACCCCTAGAAAGTTTGGCTGGAACATATACCTGGCTGGAGCATATAAGGCGGGAAATGATGCTGCAATAGTCAACAAAACAGCTCTTTTCAGCTATAGCTAGATTTTCACTTCCCTTGCACTTTGACAGAAGTGTAAATAAATACGGAAAACAACAAAAAGGCCAAAGAAGGATTATTGATTCACGTAGGATATTGGAAACAGGATAGCATCATGGTCTAAGGTAGAGCCTCTGTTAGACTCTTACCAACCCCGTTAAGGCTATCCGGCAATGGTGAAAGAACTCTCAACTTCCACAATTTGAAACCTATTAATGTTAATTTTAAGATTTTCTCCGTCAATAAATATAGTTGCATGTCTTACAAGGACTCTTAATTAAATTTAATAACACTTCTATGAGAATATTATTAAAATGTTTCACATTAATCGTAAAATCCAGTAAAATAAATCATTCTCAACAAAAACTTTGTCAGATTATATATTTTCAATCTGTCTTTAACGTTATTTTAAGTAAAGTCTTGTGGTCAAAGTCGATCTTGAGATGTTGACGGATTCACATGTTTTGAGTTACCCATAGCAACTTTGTTCTCTATTCCAACGGAATTTGTTCTGATCGGTGAGAGACTTCAAAGTAGTAAAATCAAGTCGATTTTTATTCAAAATTTGATTAGTTCTAAATGTTCAAGCTTCATTTGAAATGACTCAATGGTTTCTCAAAATTAAGATTTTAACCTGGTTTTTCCTTTCAGTTTTAAGGTCAGGTCATTTATTTGAATGACTAGTTATGTCAACCATGAAAGCCAAATCTTGAATCCATTCTTGATTTCATAGTTTAGGCATATTCAAATCTTTAATTGCCATAAAAATCTCATCAAACAATGCAAAAAAGCACACCTATTTGGCACCTATTTTAGTAATGGGCGAGACAATATTACCGGTTGATTCTACATTGGGAGTCCTAAATTTTGCCCAACTCAAGTGCATTTAGAGTAGATCTTTAACGATTACCTGACAGGCTTAACGTCCTCTCCGAGGGACGACATATTCACCTCCCACGTTAATAAATCGAGATCCAGGTGGGTATCGAACTCTGAACGTACCAGTTCATAGGGGAGTACATTAACCTCTGAGCTAACCTACCTCTCAGAAGAAGTAGTTATTAGTCTCCTGGCAGGAAGATCTCCTTCTGGTCTTAACATCAAACATTAATTGCTCTTTTTTGTTTATTATTTTATTGAATCGTTTTATTACTTACTTATTTTTAAATAGTTGATTTTTTACAAACGTTTAATAGTTATTCATTATTAATTATTTTTTTTTTATTATTCATTTATGTTATTATTCATATTATTTATCCTTGTGTCCCCTCCCTCCGTAAGTTGGTTACATTGATTGAGTGCATCTTTAATGAGACTTCACGTCTGTCGGCACTTGTCTGGGAAGCGACTGACATCTATCTTCCTGATGACGAGGAAATCGAAATATAGCAGTGGTTTCTTTTGTGTTGTCTTTCTATGAATCTAGTTTATTTAGTTCGTGGCATCGGTTGATATAATTGGTTATATAAATTTATATATATATAGGCTTATATTATATGTAAGCTTAATAACAGAGGTCAGCTTAGCTAACGGGCGGGAAGGAAGCGCCTGCTTTGGCCAATCTGGATTGGACCCGAAGTAAGCTAACAGGAAAGACCACGGCCTTGACCAAAACAAAACAAACATAAACAATTTTTATTCCCGCAGAATTGACTTCTTCTGCGAAGTAGAAGAACTCTCTAGATAACTAGAGAAAGAGCTTTAATTTAATTTTAGTAACTTCTTCTGATGTGAACAAGTAACTAATTCATCCTGTAGAAGGATTTAATCAAATACGAGAACATTGAATCATAGTCACAAATTGATATAGGAGCAAAACACATTTATAGCAGGTTTTATTCATTTCAACTATAGGTTAGCATTACTGCGATTCACACAAACTAGCTGACAAGTAAATATTGTTTTGTTTTTAACCTCAATATTACATTGGTTGAATGCCGTTCAATGATCCGGTTTTCTTTTTTTTGCTTTTTGAAGGTGAAAAACTGCTAATATTCCTTCGTTAATGATTTTAAAATATTCAGAAAGTTGTATGAACCACGGAAATTTTTATTGTTATTAGTCGTAAAACAGTACAAAAACGGTTGAAACTTCATTACTGACCAAAGAGTACTGACTGAGCAAAGTTCTGACCAGCAAGATGAATGTCAACTCCTTCACATGAAAACTTACTTCGTCAAAGTTATTCGAAAAGGCTTGAATGTTATAGTCGATCATGCAGCAAAACAGCTGCAGCAGTCCTTCATAATACATTCACAATTTTTTTTTGGTTATCTGTGAACATTTACATACGTTCATAACGTTATCAGTAACAAGCTCAGAGACAGTAAAACAAGTTCAAGGTGGATCCTGCAAGAATTACCGACACAACACATGGAAACAACACTCAAAAAGTGTACAGCCATGAAAGAACACTTCAAAGATAAGGTGGTGGCCTTTTAGAACAGGTGTTCTATAAAATAGAAAACTATTTTATAAACAACAAATCTTTAGTGAATATAAGAAACTGAGTTTTGCATATTCCTTTTTTTTGTGGCATAAATAATACAACAGCTAAAAAGTTTGAGGTAAAGCTGATATAAATAGATATAGTCAAACTGAATGAAACAGTAGTAGATCTTCAGCGTAAGAAGCACCACGACCCCTTTACTAATTGACATAATTCACCTTTAAATTCCTTTATTCAATGTTCATTCACTAGAGTGAGATAATTGATTAAGTGGTGTTATGACTTCTGAGGGTAAGAAAAAGATATAGAAGAGGAAAATTGGTCGAAGGAAAAAAAAGAATGAGATTGAGAGATAAGGACAAATAGCAAAGACAGACTCTTCTATGTTAGATGAAGTTAGCACATAGCATAATATAGAATAGCGCAGGATGGTCAGCAAGTCTTGGTGTTGTGACAGTGATAACATCGCTTACTCCATGGCACGATATAGAACTAAAGGGCAAATGGCAATTAATATTAATACCAGGAGGAGTGTGGAAAGGAGGAGACGAAGGTGGCCTTGTGGTAGCACATGCGCACAACCGGCCTCTGCTGCTTGAAGAAGGACAAAAGAAAAAACATTGACCCGGTATGGAGGACATCGTAACAATTACCCGCTTGGTCTGAGAAACTTGCCAAACTTCTTACCTGAGATCCCCACGAGCAACCTTTGTCTTCTTAAAACACTACCAGCAAATAAGCAGTTTCATTCACCATAATTAAGTCAGAAACTTCCATTGACATATGAAAGTAATAATTTCAACAGAAATGTAAAATGTGTTATTATTTTAAACAAAGGAAGTAAACTATTTTGGACAACCGACAATGTCGTACACCCCTAACTATAACGGATATCAAACAGCAAATGAAGCTCTCTACTACTTTCAATCTAATGGATTAATCGACAATCACAGCCAGCCTTTGCCTGTAGTCGGGAAAACTCCTCAGAACGAAGGCTCATTCCCTTTGACCAGCGAAGGCAAACAATTAGCAATCGATAGGGGCGTCCTCTCAGCGTTCTCAAGGCCAGGCGTTCTCGGCCTCACTTGGCCCATGCAGCCCTCTTGAAACACACCTGTTTATGAAACACAGAAAGGTTTCATAAAGTGAAGCTTACCAGGGACATGCTTACAAACAACACGGAAATATTATACCAAGAAAGAGATCATGCAGATTTAAGTATTATTGAGGCCCTCAATATATTGGAAATGAGGCCCAGAATAAACAATCAAGTGGCAAGTGTTGCTGCACATGGGACAGTTCTAACGATAACAAAAAGGAAATTTAACCAAGACAGAAGGATTTGAAGACTCACCTGCTGAAATGTAACAGAAATCGCAACCGACCAGTTTAGATGTTTACTTTGCATTTAGTACTTTAATCATGTAATTTGAGTGTTATTTTTAAGTATTTGATACAACTGCTCAATAGTTTTCGTGATATTATGGATATGTGTTAAAAAAAATCACCCTGTCGATGTCCAAAAAGACCGAAACGTCGGAAATAATAAATATATAGACAACAAATCATATAGTAAATTAATGTACCTAGTTCCTAGAGAAGTTAAAGGACTAATAAGAAATTTGACAAAAAAAATTGAACAAGAAAAAAGTAAGCAGAAATTTAATCTCACATATATATATATATATATATATATATATATATATATATATATATAAAGAATTCACATAAACACGTGAAATAACAATCAATGATCAAACCGCAATAAGAAATGGGAAAACAAGACTAAGATCTTTCAACCGTAACAAGCGGTCTTCGTCAGAGTCAAAAACCCAACTGACCGTCCGTCAGTTGGGTTTTTGACTCTGACGAAGACCGCTTGTTACGGTTGAAAGATCTTAGTCTTGTTTCCCATTTCTTATATATATATATATATATATATATATATATATATATATATATATATATATATATATATACCTTATAGACAAAAGGAATACACAACAATTAAACAGAAAATTCCCTTCAATATTGAAGTGATACGCAAAATAATAGCGTATGAAAACAAACCCTACTAGAACAAGTAAAAAACCAAACCAAAAATAAGTAAGTAAACAAAAGGTATATTGAGAGAGTAAAATAAATAAAAGGAATAATCAACGATTGAGGTTAAGCCCAGAAGCAGATCAACCCCCCCAGAAGACTAATAAGAGCTTCTTCTGAAGCTGTCAGAGTGACTTTCACATTATTCTCATTAATTTGCCTCAGGACCTGTACACGGAAACAGTCATTAAAACTGATTCTTTGAGATCAGTCATGAGTAGCAACGGGAAGGTCACTGCGTTTACCAACGGACGACCTGTGATTATTCATTCGCAGACTTAGCTTGGTGGAAGCCAAACCCACATAAAAGGAATCACACTGGGTGCAATCCAAACTGTAAACGCAGTTATCAGAGGTACAAGAAGTCTTGTGAATGATAGGATAGATGTGTTCAGTTATGTTCCATTACCTAATGGAAAGAGGTAAAGGAAGAAGCGGGATTGATAATAGGGCAAGTATGACACCTGCCTTCGTAGGTCTTACCTACGATTCTACCTTAGATTCTAATCTAAGATTAGAATATTTGCGATAGGAAATGGAAGGTGCCTCTATGAAGACAGGAGAAATACAGGAGGAAGAAGAAGTTAATCATCTAATTGGTATATACATAAATATTTGTATAAACTGGAAGCAGAGCTTCATCTAAGCATGTATTGTTAGAGCAGAGCAGATTATCCATTCACGTCTTTTTTAAGCAATTGTTCTTTTCTTTTAATTGCAACATAGAAGGGTTATTTAATAAATGATTACTTATTTGTTTATAATTTATATATATATATATATATATATATATATATATAATGATATTTACATGGAGATGTTTATAATAGAGTTTTGAAAGTTAAATGATAATTGAAAATATTGGTGCATATAAAAAAAATAATTTTTATTTTTTTAAATAATATAAAAATGTATATAATATATAAATATAACCAGGATTTTTTAAATTATGTGGTGGAAACATATAATTGCATTCCTCACTCGGTGAAGCTGTTCCAGTCATAATTCTATTCCAGTCACAGTCACAGTTCTATTTCAAATGGTTATTCATATTTCCGACTCACAGCATAAATAATGCAGTCGTTGACCATAGCCATGTGATATGATCACGGATCTAATTAATACTTTTGTGATATACCATTACTAATACCAATTTGGATTTGTAATATTCGTTCTATACTATAGTTAGCCAAGACAAATTCAAACAATACTCCATCAAATTCCTTGATGGATTCAATTCATTGGCTCATCAATTCATTTATACTCAATTCATATAAGAAAACAAGTTGGTTAGTCATTAAGGGTTTAGGTTGGAATGTTGGTTGCCAGTCTAGAGTTATTGTGAGGGAGATTGATGGTATTGAGCACCTACTGGTGTCGAATATTTAGGATGCTAGGTTTGCATTCATCAGAAAAACTCACATAATAAGCTTGACAAGGCAAAATTCAGACGTGCCTGTGAAGAATCGCTCAACTGTAAAATAGCGTATCAAATAACAAACGACTCGAAAGCAGAAGCCATATAGCCTTAAGTGTATGCCTGTGTTGGCAAGAAGTCATTTTTATGCTACAAGATTTTAGTTAAATAATAGCTAGCAGGGAGACGTTTCTCGATAAAATTTTCAGACATAAAAATTAGAATGAAGTTTATTTTCTAATAGATAGTTCACAAGATTTAAGTATTTATTCAGGTGTGTTGAGTTCTTAAGTACTCAAATTAAAATGAGAATTTGTTGCCTTGGTTATTTCGAGCTAATATATGATTGTTTAATTGCAATGATCAACTCGTCTTCAGGTTTCATTTAGTTTACATTTTTAATAATTAATAATAATTCACGTAATTTTATAATTTTTTTTCATTTTCATAAATTTTTACCTCAGTAATTTTAACTAATTGTTTTTAAATTACCTCTGATTACATCATTGCATTGTATTTAATTTTCGTCTTCTTTATATACTTATAAGAAGACATTAAATAAAAATCGAAACTTCAGCGTTGAGAGTTTAATTTGAGGTTGAAGTAACTGGACTTATTCCCATACAATTAATTCTATCACTCAAACAGTCGATATATTTTTAAATTGTATATATGTAAAACAAATACCGATTATAACAAAACACTTACTGTAAATAATATTTCGAACCACAGTTCATCGTCAGGAGAAAATTAAAATAGAAGATAAAGAGTAGTAGGTGTCTCTTGAGGAACTGTGGTTCGGAATATTGATAGTAGTTTTTTTTTATTCTATAGAATAGAAATGTGGTCGAAGCCCAGTAAGGTTTTGAGCCATAATCACTCAACAGATAAGACTTACAATGAACTATTATCGAAGAATACACGACACTGTATCTTCAAATAATCACCCATCCTGTGAACACAGCAAGTCATACAAAACCAACACTCCTAATTATCTCAGAATTATATAAGTTTCAACATGGACATACCACTCTAATGGAATGCTGGCATGACAGATTTACAATGAACAATTTCCTTCACTTTCATTTACCCTGTAACAGAATATAAACCATGAAAATATTGCATTAAGGTCGAAATTTCGATCGAGTTTTCAACGAAAATACACTTCCGAGGCCCACTGGTTATAATAAAATAGTTTTCACTAATTGGCCTATAAGTTTGTTTGAAACAATTGTTGATTCTCTGTTTGATGCCACTCTGTACTGTATAAAAATAAAACTGTACATTGGTCTCATAAGATGACTTACTTAATCTATAATAAGAAGCTGAAATATGTGGAAAGAGATTTCTTAAAATAACCCTGTCGTTACTACTGTAGCAAGTAGTAACACACCTCAAACAAATTAAGGGAAATCTTTCAGAATAATAGAAAACATCAGCGAAAAGAGAGGGAACCAAAATCTGTTCCATACTTTAATGCAGTATGCATGAGAGAATAGCTGTTGGTAAAAAATTCACAAAAATAAAGATTAATGTATGCTTTGGGACAACTAATCCAAGATTTGTGCGTGCCTATGTGTGTATGAGTAGAATATATGATCAATCGAAATAGTTCCTATCACCAAATTTCACATTAAAGTTAGTGTTAGCTCCTGGGAACAGTAAACGCACGCAGTAACAATATTGCACTTTCCAAGTGACACTTTATCTGAAAAGAATTCATTTTATTTTTATTGGTTAGCCGCTCTATAATTATGTTTTGGCTACACATCTTGCTTCAAAGATCTATGTTTTATAAATTCCAAAGACCAAACAGCCAGGTCTGCTTCTTTCACGTATTGGAACCATTTGCACACTAATACCTCAAATAATGTTTGCATGAAGAATGTATAGCCACTGTATACTGTATAGCCACTGTATAGCCTGAAGTATAGCCACTTCAGAAATAATTTAAAAACAAGGACTTAATAGATATTTAAGCACCTAGGGAATAATGAGGTCTATTTATTTCCTCATTGTTTTAGTTGATTACTGAGGCAACGCCGAAGGAATTAAGGCTAATAAATCCCTTAGAGGGATTTAGAAATTTTAATTCGTAACCGAGGGATTACTGATGATTAACTCCTGCGGCATAGCCGAGGGAGATAAATACGCCAGGGAAAAACAGCTCAGTATTCTCGAGGAGCATACAATATTTATCTTCAGGAAAGCCTCCAAAATAATAATTTATTCAGTGCTAATTAATATAAAAACATTTAATAAAATTATTTTCTTTATTATTTCCGAGAATTGTTTGAAATCCCATAGACAACCCGTCAACTTAATTAATTTGATGCTGTTACACTGCATAACTAAATATTTAATGCAATAACTACCTATTTTTGTAAAGTGTACGAATATTAAATTAGTATGAACCTAATAAAAATTGCAAATTGTTAATAAAATAGTTAATATCTATATATACCATTAAATAATTTGGGATTTTGTAAAATAACGGTGATCATTCATGTAACATGAGAAAATGTCCATTATCCTGACTAATGATTTCGTTTTAGGTACTAGCTATTTACTAAACATATAATGTTCACTTCATATAAATGTATAACCACTATCTTCATGAACATGAAATCACTCTCGAATGTTCTTTTGGCTAAAAGCTTTGGTTTTTCTATTGTTTCCAAGAACTGTAACAATTGATTTATTGGGTAAAATAAAATTCTAACAATTCATATACATTTGTTAAATGTATTTGTATATATTCGTCAAATGGGTCTTGAGGAATGTTGTAAGTTATTTGGGGTTGCAGAACAGATACCAAACATACCAAGCATATATGGGAAAGTTAGATGGCAATAGTTGGTACTGAATTTCTCAATTTATAACTTTAATTCGGCAGCGCTCATTAAATAATGAAAACCCATTTTGGGGCACGCAGCAGTTGACTGACAATGGTTGTGATAAAATGACAGGGATTTTTTTCAGAATAGATAATTTCAGCATCATACATTCATGAGGAAGAAAAATTCTAGTTCCCATTAAACTAGAATAAAAACGTGAAAGGGTTCACAGACTATTTGAAAGGAATACAACAATCAATTTATAACTTCTCATAACATTGCGATGTTCCTAATTAATTGCCGTACCTACGAATTAATACAACTATAACTGGGATTAGCTCTC
This sequence comes from Hermatobates lingyangjiaoensis, assembly GCA_026182355.1. Taxonomy (NCBI): domain Eukaryota; kingdom Metazoa; phylum Arthropoda; class Insecta; order Hemiptera; family Hermatobatidae; genus Hermatobates; species Hermatobates lingyangjiaoensis. The sequence goes on from JAPFBL010000015.1 coordinate 8,009,436, forward strand.
AGGAAGTTATTAGCAATGATAAACAGACTGAAATTTTTCACTTTCAACGGTCCATTTGGTCCAGCTAAAGCTATCACTACAAACAGTGCCGAAATGAATTCTGTTTCCATCGGTTTATGTTTTATAATTAACACACGTCTTCAAATTCTACTCAAGATGACAACTTTTGTATGTACCACAAAGTTCATCAAGGAAATTAAATAGATGCGAAAGAAAATTAATAAGTGTGATAAAGCATATTAATCAAAATGTTTAGCGTTATTACAGTCTTATGAGATATGCTGACACTTCCATCTTGCTATCAATAATGTACATATAATTTAACTACATACACTACATTACATTACATGTACATCATTAACACTAATTACTCATAGATATGTCTTGGTCGATATGGACATTTTAAGGTTTCATTATCGACTTCAGAATAACTTCGTATTGTGTTAAAAATACAGAGTTGATATATGCACTGCACTATGGAGAGAATACTCAGAAAAGTTCTAATTTCTCCAATAGGGCAAGTGGAATTATTTAAAAATAACTAAACACGTTGTTAATGTTATTTAATATACACTGCTGATTATAATAACATCATTATATAACTAAAATAATCATAATATAATTTTAGTAAGTTGGATGAATTCATAACACTTCAAGAATCAATGTTAAATAGTTGTTAATCCTCTTCACGGAATACTACTTTAATTATTTTTTATACTTATTTATATTTAACTAGGGTCCGACAACCGATTTCGATCTGATGGATTTGATTCATAAGCTCCATTGGGGCTCCTACGCTAAGGTGCATTGTCGGCCTTATGAAGAAGTGGTTACTGTAGATTCAATATATGAGGATTTAGAGATCTCCAGTTTCTAGTTTAGCATAACATCTTTCTTGTTCTGTTCTGGGGAGAAAAGTGTGACTCACTTTTTTTTGGTAACCATTTGTTTATTGACGAGTCACATTACCGAGTTGATTTTATATTGGCAGTACTAAGTTTCACAGAACTCAATTTCATTATAACAATCATTTTTAACGAATTCCTGAAGCCGTAGACTTTACAGACTACAGCCGTAGTGGGGCAAGTAAGCGAAGTAAAAAATAAAAGTAAGCCAAAAGTAAATATAACACACTTCCTTAACTTTCATTTTTTGAACTATGTTGATCCAAATAAATAAAACTGCAGTTGACATTGGTTTTGTTTGGACCTTTCCGTGGTTAATTGAAGCCATGTATAGGAGATGAGACACACAGAAAAGCACAGATGTACCACAGCATAAACAAGAACTGTGGTAACATGTAGGAAAAGTAGATTGTTCAATGACCTGAAATATTGGGTGATATAATGAAAAGCGTTTATACTGCTACAAAATACTGGGTGATATAATGAAAAGCGTTTAAGTTCGAAATCTAAACTTATCAGCTGTGATGAAGATGCCTGAATCCTGAGTTTCACGATAGCCTAATGTTTCAACTGACCCGAAGCAGGTCAGAGGCAGAAAGGCACATTGTTCGTTCAATTCCAAACTACTTCCGCGTCCTGTCCTCGCAGCCTTCATATGCGCCAATAGACATGAGTCAACTGCCTCACTCAACGGATTACTGCCCTCTTTCTCAATGGACATAGACAAACTATTACCTTGAACTGGGCTCTGTCAGACACACATACAAATCTAGTGTGACCAATAACAACCGGCACTAAGCCAAAGGTTAATACTATGCAAAATATCGTACAGAATATAATCCTTCTATAATAACCGTTGTGTGCAATGCAATAATCTAAGACACTGAGGGATCATCCTTTATTTTGTTAAAATAATTAGTTTTTGAAAGATAACATATTTTTCATTTATTTTGGTTCAGAAAATTACTTTTCAGACATAGCATATCTTGCGTTAAGATCACGGTATGGATTATTTTACGTATATAATTACAATATAATTAAGTATAAAAAATAAAATTAAAAAAACCTTAAATATATTTATTGTATAAAATTTGTCATATTTGTATGAATACATGTGAAACATTTATTAAGTAATTTTTGAAGTGCTTGCCTCTGGTCTGTTAGAACCGAGTTCATCCTTCAAATTTTCACGCGAAAGATGTCAACAATCTAAGTACTCCGTCCCTCGGAGAGGACGTTAAACCGTCGGTCCCGAGCCTATACAAGGTCAAGTACCCTCTAACCTTAAGATCCCTTCTCTAACATACACTTGAGTTGGGTAAAATTTAGGACTCCCAATGACTACTATGAAGGACGATGCAATATTCCTGTAGGAATCAGCGTCAGAGGTGTGACTATACCAGACTCTCACCCCACCCTTTTAAATAAAAAAAAGTACTTGATATTTCAACATCTTTATTCACCCGCTAATGGTATTTTGAATCCCAAACAATGATATTTTCAAAATAATTTTCTGCCGGTAATGAAATACTGTAATCTGAGATTCTCAGATCTCTGGTTAAAACATCTAATATTAAAGTCATTCCTTCTAGTCAGCTCAGGTTACACTAAAACCACATTAATTCCACTGAATTCGTCTTACCGCAACGGTGACTAATACACAGAACTGCTTATTCACAAACGTAACAGAGATCTTTTAGCTAAGTATTCCAACAACGATTAAGCAAAGGATAAATGAAGACTTAAATTTATATACACAAAGTTCTCTATAATTAAAAATATATTAATAAAAGATATGAATATAAAATACTAGCAAACGTACCCGTCTTTGACAGAATCAAAAATTCTATTATTCTTGGAATACCTATTATTATTCCAAAATACCATGGAATACCATATCAATTATAGTATTATACTAATACTATAATTAGAAATTATAGAATAGTAGAAAAAAAATTATTTCTTCCAAACGATGAAAAAAATAAAAACTAAGTAATTAATGATTGAATTAGGTAATTACTACATAACGTATTTTATTTCATTGGAAATATCATTAAAAAATTGTATACAATAATAAAATTCTTTATTCAATTTTTTGGATATTTTGAATTATATTTAGTTTGATGGAATTTAGAAAATTATGGAACATCTATTATTTTGTTATACGACCTTTACTCTGCTCGCTTATATTTAAAATAGTTTATTTTAAAGTTTCAGTAGTTGAGGGAATACTTTTGAAAAAAATAAATCAGTATTCAGATATTCCGTATTCAGTATTGTCAATTCAGGTCAATGCCACTTTTAGCGGGAACCTTTCGTTATCATATTCTTGAATAACGTCATATAATCTAAACGTAAACTTGCTTTATTTTTGAAAGTCAAATAACTTGCTTTGGATTGTACCATTGTCAAAAGTAATCATAAATCAGTTTAACTCTCATCTGATTTTGAACTGAATGTCGCCGGGCTATCACCTCTCAGGCCTTCAGTGTGTTTTGCAATAAGCTCGGAATGGGTTTTTCTTTAACTGCTTGATAACGTCGACTTCCCTGTTGAGTCATTTTATGGATGGTCGATCGTTAACTCATGTATCAGCCGTCCCAGCCTGTTGTCATTTGACACCCTCGTCTCCCGTCAGCCCATCCAAATCTCCTCTTCTCTTTAAGAATCACAGCGCAGATTTAGTCATTAAAGCACTAATGCCAGTCAACAAAAATCAGCCTCTTATAAATGCACATTTTAATAAATAGAAGTATAATTATAATTATAAATGAATTTATTATATATTTGTACACAATATTGTTGATAATATACGTAAATTATACATTTAATATATTTAATCTAATTTTTTATTATACTTACCATCGTATTATTTAAAATATTTAAGTAGTTAAATATAGAATAGTTTTGTTAAATAATGTCAATTTTCCATACTTATAAACTTTGGTAAGTAATATGGCTTTATCAATAAGTGAGATTTATTCCATGGATTGCATATCCTAATACTTGCACTAATTCCCCTAATCCTGAGCACCTGCATTCATTATACATGCATACCTTGTGTTTCGCCTCAAAACTGGACCGGTTTTGGACAGTGTCCATCTTGATCTTAGTGCTGATCAGCCCCAAAGAACAGTTCCTGTTAGAGTTGGATCTAGCCCAAAACTCACGAGTTGGCACAAATTGCACTTACAAGACTTATACTAAACTGTAACTTATACTGAGCATATACTAAATTTAAATGAGAAGAATACTTTTTACTTTACTATAAGTAAAGTATAGTGATCGTGAAAAAATTCGATCTCGAGATTTTGATGGAATTACATGTTTTGAGGTACCAGAAGTCGTTTTATGACGTTTTTACGATGATGTCTGTGTGTGTGTGTGTGGGTGGGTGGGTGGGTGCGTGTGTTAGCATTGCTTGTTACCACGCTACGGTCCAGAATCTTTGATGGATCAAGTTGATATTTTACACAAAAATGGGCCTCACAAAGACGAAGATCCCTATTGTTTGGGAAGAATTATGCATGATGGGAAAGTCACTTTTTTGCCAAAAACCGTTTTTTTTAAAACATTTATTTCTCCTAAACTGATAACCCTAGAGTTTTGAAATTTTGACATTATCTTTGAAGTTACAAATGCAACAAACGAAAAATATATTCAGAATTTTAAGACAACAGGAAATATTTTTTTTTCAATAAAATGTAAAAATTTTGACTTATAATTCAATCTCAAACCTTGTGAGAGCGATACAAGCCATACTGTTTGACGGACAAGAATGAAACTATGCCTACAAATAGAACATTACATGGCGAATGAGTTGAGATATTTTTTTTTGAAATTACATTCGTTAAAAGGGGCGTTACAGTACGATTTGTGTTTTCAGAAAATGATTTTTTGACGCTAAACGGCTCGTTAAAAAATAATGAAAATTTGACCAAAAATGGAACAAAAAATTAGCAATTCACAAAAAAAATTCATGAAGTTTCAATTACGGGAAAGAGCAATAACGATATAAAAACTGTTTGTTTATTCTAGACTAAGAGATCACCTGCTATACTTGTCGAATTTTTTGTATTTTTTTACATTGTTTACATTGACTTAGAAATTTTTTGAGCGAATCCACTGAGATAAAATTTATGTTTCTAATGGAAAAAATGAAAATATATTATTGACTTATAAGAGATGTAAGAGGAATAATATTGTGCAGGTAAATGATAACACTCATTAAAAAAACATTCGTATATATGTTATTTGACAAAAGGGAAGGAAAATGATCTTATTAAATACTAAGAAGCCATAAAATTCCCAGTATAATAATTCTGTTAAAAACCAAAAATGTAAAAGATAATTCAAAATTGAAATCTTTCGTTTAGAGATTAATAACTGTAATTATCGTACATCTTTAATTAACAAATCACCTTAAAACAACATTTTCTTCGCAGTTAAAGATGTTTATCAGACAAAAAAAGGGTATTTTCCTGTTTTAAATTTAAAAATTTTACTTTAATATTCAATGTAGAAGGATGTCAAGTAAACGATGTAAGAAATCTACTGGCTATTTGTTCAATAGCCATGTTCTCTTGTAGGATACTATTTCGTTTCAAGAAATGTTCACTTTGGTTTTACAAAAATGTTATTACTGCTGTAGTTATACTAATGAAATTATTTGCAAATAATAAATTATTTGTGATGTACAAAAATAAGCTTATAAATTGATATGTCCTTCAATCACTATCTGTACTACCTCAGGAATGACAGGCTAATAATTATATCCCATTTAGATGTTTACGTTATGCTTAAATGAGACGTTATGTTTTATATACTCAAGAAATTTGACATTAAGTTACTTATAGTAAAGTAGAGTGTAGGCCACTCCAGATTTTTTTACATTGTTTACATTGACTTAGAAATTTTTTGAGCGAATCCACTGAGATAAAATTGATGTTTCTAATGGAAAAATGAAAATATATTATTGAGTTATAAGAGATGTAAGAGGAATAATATTGTGCAGGTAAATGATAACACTCATTAAAAAAACATTCGTATATATGTTATTTGACAAAGGGGAAAGAAAATGATCTTATTAAATACTAAGAAGCCATAAAATTCCCAGTATAATAATTCTGTTAAAAACCAAAAATGTAAAAGATAATTCAAAATTGAAATCTTTCGTTTAGAGATTAATAACTGTAATTATCGTACATCTTTAATTAACAAATCACCTTAAAACAACATTTTCTTCGCTGTTTAAGATGTTTTTCAGAGAAAAAAAGGTATTTTACTGTTTCAAATTTAAAAATTTTACATTAATATTCAATGTAGAAGGATGTCAAGTAAACGAGGTAAGAAATCTACTGGCTATTTGTTCAATAGCCATGTTCTCTTGTAGGATACTATTTCGTTTCAAGAAATGTTCACTTTGGTTTTTCAAAAATGTTATTACTGCTGTAGTTATACTAATGAAATTATTTGCAAATAATAAATTATTTGTGATGTACAAAAATAAGCTTATAAATTGATATGTCCTTCAATCACTATCTGTACTACCTCAGGAATGACAGGCTAATAATTATATCCCATTTAGATGTTTACGTTATGCTTAAATGAGACGTTATGTTTTATATACTCAAGAAATTTGACATTAAGTTACTTATAGTAAAGTAGAGTGTAGGCCACTCCAGATTTTTTTACATTGTTTACATTGACTTAGAAATTTTTTGAGCGAATCCACTGAGATAAAATTGATGTTTCTAATGGAAAAATGAAAATATATTATTGAGTTATAAGAGATGTAAGAGGAATAATATTGTGCAGGTAAATGATAACACTCATTAAAAAAACATTCGTATATATGTTATTTGACAAAGGGGAAAGAAAATGATCTTATTAAATACTAAGAAGCCATAAAATTCCCAGTATAATAATTCTGTTAAAAACCAAAAATGTAAAAGATAATTCAAAATTGAAATCTTTCGTTTAGAGATTAATAACTGTAATTATCGTACATCTTTAATTAACAAATCACCTTAAAACAACATTTTCTTCGCTGTTTAAGATGTTTTTCAGAGAAAAAAAGGGTATTTTACTGTTTCAAATTTGAAAATTTTACATTAATATTCAATGTAGAAGGATGTCAAGTAAACGATGTAAGAAATCTACTGGCTATTTGTTCAATAGCCATGTTCTCTTGTAGGATACTATTTCGTTTCAAGAAATGTTCACTTTGGTTTTTCAAAAATGTTATTACTGCTGTAGTTATACTAATGAAATTATTTGCAAATAATAAATTATTTGTGATGTACAAAAATAAGCTTATAAATTGATATGTCCTTCAATCACTATCTGTACTACCTCAGGAATGACAGGCTAATAATTATATCCCATTTAGATGTTTACGTTATGCTTAAATGAGACGTTATGTTTTATATACTCAAGAAATTTGACATTAAGTTACTTATAGTAAAGTAGAGTGTAGGCCACTCCAGATTTTTTTACATTGTTTACATTGACTTAGAAATTTTTTGAGCGAATCCACTGAGATAAAATTGATGTTTCTAATGGAAAAATGAAAATATATTATTGAGTTATAAGAGATGTAAGAGGAATAATATTGTGCAGGTAAATGATAACACTCATTGAAAAAACATTCGTATATATGTTATTTGACAAAGGGGAAAGAAAATGATCTTATTAAATACTAAGAAGCCATAAAATTCCCAGTATAATAATTCTGTTAAAAACCAAAAATGTAAAAGATAATTCAAAATTGAAATCTTTCGTTTAGAGATTAATAACTGTAATTATCGTACATCTTTAATTAACAAATCACCTTAAAACAACATTTTCTTCGCTGTTTAAGATGTTTTTCAGAGAAAAAAAGGGTATTTTACTGTTTCAAATTTGAAAATTTTACATTAATATTCAATGTAGAAGGATGTCAAATAAACGATGTAAGAAATCTACTGGCTATTTGAACAATAGCCATGTTCTCTTCTAGGATAATATTTCGTTTCAAGAAATGTTCACATTGGTTTTTCAAAAATGTTATTACTGCTGTAGTTATACTAATGAAATTATTTGCAAATAATAAATTATTTGTGATGTACAAAAATAAGCTTATAAACTGATATGTCCTTCAATCACTATCTGTACTACCTCAGGAATGCAATGCTAATAATTATATCCCATTTAGATATTTATGTTATGCTTAAATGATACGTTATGTTTTATATACTCAAGAAATTTGACATTAAGTTACTTATAGTAAAGTAGAGTGTAGGCCACTCCAGATTTTTTAAATGTTGATTAGTTTTAATTCACTGAAACTTCTATCGTCAATGACATCTTACGAGTAAACATAGAAGTATCCCCAAAGCTACGAGTATACCACTTCCATATAATTCGTAAGAAGCCTATTTAATTATTCTTCTTTATTTCGAAGGGCACGAATTCATTTTATATTATAATAATGATTTAGGCTCTTAACATTAAAATTGGAAATCATTTTCGATTAAATATCATTTAAGTATTCCTTATAAATTCTGTACAAGAAGTTTACATTCTCTGTCTGATCCAAAGCTTCCATGTAGAAAGTGGGGTCCTTAAGTTATAAAAGGTATCCTGCGTTGAGAGAGTAGAGCCAGATCGGGCGAGCTCATCGGCCTTACAGTTGCCCTTAATGTTCCAGTGAACTGGAACCCAAATAAGGTCAACCTTGGCCCTCATTGACAGTACATTTAAGAGATGCTTATAATAATAGTTTATCATATATGCAATTAAATCACTGTTATTCAACTGATTGCGGGCTTACGGTCATAAGGATTTATCTAGAGGATTCTTTCCTTTTATCGGGGATAGACTGTTCTTGGCCAATCATAGAGCAAACATTCAATTAATACCCTTTCGTTTTAAATTTACCAACAGTCCAGCATGTGCATGTAATCCAGAAGTACCCCAACACCCAAGCATCTGATATATGGCAAGTATAATAGCATGGAATCAAGTAAAGGAATTGAGAGGGGTGAGAAATCGCTCCCTCCGGAGTAAGGTGGTCCCGAAAGTCCAATACTGATTCATGGATTTTGATTGTATCTTTCAATAAATTGTTATATGTAGTTGAATAGTATTCCTTGTTCCTTTAATATTACTTTTGAAATCAACTAAACTTTTAAAAAAATCTGATTGAAATATACGCATATATATGCGCTTCTCAATTTTCTTAAATAACACTCTCGTTACTTTGTCTACACAGTAATGTATATTTTCTATAGTCGACATGTTTCAAATGATCACCATTCATTTTCAAAACTAAAATAACTTCTTGGGATTTTTTTTCGTTTTTGTAAGGAAAGTGAAAATATGAAGAAGTGAACGGGTTGTTTTCCTGAAGTTCACAAGTTGCTGAAGTTTTTGATCCTATGGGGCGAGTAGCCTCTCGGTTTTAGGTCGAAAAGAAAAAAAAAGTTAATTAGGATAGACAAGCAGTAATACAGAAAGTATATTATAAAAATCAAGATTCGGAGCAGGAAAAGCTAGATGAAGGAGTATTAAAAGACATAGTAAGAGGCAATGTGAAGTGTAAAAACATAAATGAAAAGTAACACCAGTCACTTACTAACCAACCTATGGGTAGCCAATTCGTCAAAAATAACCTAGTGCAAAACTCATCTTTAAAAGACACAAATTTAGTGTACGAGTATACGTGTAGTAATGGGGACTGTGAAACTCAAAAGCCCCTACCATCTCCCTGACAAGAAGGCTCACAGCACTTAATGGCTGGACCAACCAGAGGATATGCAAGAGGTTCACAACACGAATAATGCAGGTTACAAATAATAAAATAATTACCACCAAAAAAACCACCACAAACGGAACATTTTAGAAGACTTACAAATCCAAAAAGGGAAACCATATTTAAATATTCAGATTGTATATAGCAAAAAAATAAGAAAACTACTTCAGTCATATCTAGGACAAGCAGGGTCTTTGCAGATATGATTGATTCAAACCCCGAGGCCACTCACACCGCACGAATAAGAAACAGCTTATTATGAACTTAAGAAAAACAATCCTCACTGCCTTCACTTTGCTTATATAAACACAAAATTTCTCAAAAAGTTATTAATATTCTGAAGATGAAAGGTAATGATTTGAAACATGTCGGCTACAAGAAATTTGCTATATACTGTGTAGACAAAGGAACGAGAATGCTATTTAGGAAAATTGAGAAACTTGTTCAGAAACAGTTTCAACTAAGTTTGGTGTTAGTTTCAATAATGTTTGTCTTAAGAAAGGACAACTTCAAAAATTTACAAGTATAAATATGCATAAAGATCATATTTATTTTATTACAAAATTATTTATTAATTTGCTATCATTCTTAATAATAATATTTTTCTTTTTTATCGAGGTTTGGTCTAGCTTCAATAATTCAACACCTTTAAGCCGACGTTTCGTCTATATTTGTAGACATCTTCAGGGCTACATCAATACAGAATTTAATTACAATAACATGAAACATAATTATATTACATTATTTAATTAATATACATAATTAAATAATGTAATATAATTATGGTTCATGTTATTGTAATTAAATTCTGTATTGATGTAACCCTGAAGATGTCTACAAATATAGACGAAACGTCGGCTTAAAGGTGTTGAATTATTGAAGCTAGACCAAACCTCGATAAAAAAGAAAAATAGTGTTAAATATATGTGGTCAAGATAAGGAAAACATTCGATTCTTAATAATATAAATTTGTTATTTAAACAGTTTAAATTTTATATTTCAATAATCAGTTTTTCAAATAATGACATATTCTGTATTTCATGTTGTTATTTTACAGCAAATACGAGTATTTTGCATCTTCTGCACTCTTAAATGTTGCACCCAAAGCACAGCACATTTATGGGACATACTTCAATAACAAATACACAAAATAAAAGAATTTGGAAGATTACATACTATTGTACAGATTTCAAAACATTATGTACTGCAATTATTTTCTCCACAATTGTTTACTATTTGCACCTTTTCGAAGCAAAAATGATATGTAATGCTGGTGAGGAACAATTTAACTGAAATTACTACAGATATTATTCAGGATGTATCAATAAAATATTCTCGAATACTAATAGTTTCGGAAATTAGCGTTTACTTAGATTCTGAGATTGGTGAAAAAAAAATAATTTATTTATTTTTTAGGCCTTCAAAGTTGCTTTAAAAAAATTGATTTACGGGTTAGACAATCACGATTACTTCGACACAAAATAATAGAATGTTGTAAATAATTTAAATTGCGATAGTATTTTGTTTAATTGATCTCTTAAATATGACTGTAGCCTCTAGGCTAATCTTACTCTGAAGCAAGGTCTTGATATCAACTGACTTATTCGCTAGGGAGATAGCAAGGCCTCTAGGCTTTATACATCAGACAATTGAGTACACGCAGTCGTACATCACGTTGCGTGCTATGAATTCTAAACTAACAAGTAGAGCCTTAATAGATCTTTCAAAAATGACGCCACATATATTTTCTTGCATACACATACTAACTTCTTACAGGAATAACTTTCTTGCATACAGGAATAACTTCTTACTAACAGGAATAACTTGTTACTACAGGAATAACTTGTTACTACAGGAATAACTTGTTCTCTGCAAAAACATACGACTTTACTTTTGATCATTCATGGTTTAATCAATTTCTTTTTTAGTGCAAATAATAAATGTAGACTTGAATAGTAAGAAAATTAAAACTCAAAATAGATATCCTAATTATACTAACAAACATTTTATTAGTATAATTTCACTTAATCTTTCACATTCGTTTCAGCCAATTGTAATTTCCATTTTTCTATTTTATAGTTTTATTCTATAACATCAAAAGACTGTCGTTTTGTTTTAAGTATCATTGAAAATAGGATTGCTGAAATGAAAAGAGTGTTCTCTAGCGCTTGCGAGTGAGAGTGCTCCCTGTACTTATAAAGCCTGGGGCAGCCAGCACTGTGCAGAGAGCAGCAGGTGAAAAGAGTGTTCTCTAGCGCTTGCGAGTGAGAGTGCTCCCTGTACTTATAAAGCATGGGGCAGCCAGCACTGTGCAGAGAGCAGCAGGTGAAAAGAGTGTTCTCTAGCGCTTGCGAGTGAGAGTGCTCCCTGTACTTATAAAGCCTGGGGCAGCCAGCACTGTGCAGAGAGCAGCAGGTGAAAAGAGTGTTCTCTAGCGCTTGCGAGTGAGAGTGCTCCCTGTACTTATAAAGCCTGGGGCAGCCAGCACTGTGCAGAGAGCAGAAGGTGAAAAGAGTGTTCTCTAGCGCTTGCGAGTGAGAGTGCTCCCTGTACTTATAAAGCCTGGGGCAGCCAGCACTGTGCAGAGAGCAGCAGGTGAAAAGAGTGTTCTCTAGCGCTTGCGAGTGAGAGTGCTCCCTGTACTTATAAAGCATGGGGCAGCCAGCACTGTGTAGAGAGCAGCAGGTGAAAAGAGTGTTCTCTAGCGCTTGCGAGTGAGAGTGCTCCCTGTACTTATAAAGCCTGGGGCAGCCAGCACTGTGCAGAGAGCAGCAGGTGAAAAGAGTGTTCTCTAGCGCTTGCGAGTGAGAGTGCTCCCTGTACTTATAAAGCCTGGGGCAGCCAGCACTGTGCAGAGAGCAGCAGGTGAAAAAAGTGTTCTCTAGCGCTTGCGAGTGAGAGTGCTCCCTGTACTTATAAAGCCTGGGGCAGCCAGCACTGTGCAGAGAGCAGCAGGTGAAAAGAGTGTTCTCTAGCACTTGCGAGTGAGAGTGCTCCCTGTACTTATAAAGCCTGGGGCAGCCAGCACTGTGCAGAGAGCAGCAGGTGAAAAGAGTGTTCTCTAGCGCTTGCGAGTGAGAGTGCTCCCTGTACTTATAAAGCATGGGGCAGCCAGCACTGTGCAGAGAGCAGCAGGTGAAAAGAGTGTTCTCTAGCACTTGCGAGTGAGAGTGCTCCCTGTACTTATAAAGCCTGGGGCAGCCAGCACTGTGCAGAGAGCAGCAGGTGAAAAGAGTGTTCTCTAGCGCTTGCGAGTGAGAGTGCTCCCTGTACTTATAAAGCCTGGGGCAGCCAGCACTGTGCAGAGAGCAGCAGGTGAAAAGAGTGTTCTCTAGCGCTTGCGAGTGAGAGTGCTCCCTGTACTTATAAAGCATGGGGCAGCCAGCACTGTGTAGAGAGCAGCAGGTGAAAAGAGTGTTCTCTAGCGCTTGCGAGTGAGAGTGCTCCCTGTATTTATAAAGCCTGGGACAGCCAGCACTGTGCAGAGAGCAGCAGGTGAAAAGAGTGTTCTCTAGCGCTTGCGACTGAGAGTGCTCCCTGTACTTATAAAGCCTGGGGCAGCCAGCACTGTGCAGAGAGCAGCAGGTGAAAAGAGTGTTCTCTAGCGCTTGCGAGTGAGAGTGCTCCCTGTACTTATAAAGCCTGGGGCAGCCAGCACTGTGCAGAGAGCAGCAGGTGAAAAGAGTGTTCTCTAGCGCTTGCGAGTGAGAGTGCTCCCTGTACTTATAAAGCCTGGGCAGCCAGCACTGTGCAGAGAGCAGCAGGTGAAAAGAGTGTTCTCTAGCGCTTGCGAGTGAGAGTGCTCCCTGTACTTATAAAGCCTGGGGCAGCCAGCACTGTGCAGAGAGCAGCAGGTGAAAAGAGTGTTCTCTAGCGCTTGCGAGTGAGAGTGCTCCCTGTACTTATAAAGCCTGGGGCAGCCAGCACTGTGCAGAGAGCAGCAGGTGAAAAGAGTGTTCTCTAGCGCTTGCGAGTGAGAGTGCTCCCTGTACTTATAAAGCCTGGAGCAGCCAGCACTGTACAGAGAGCAGCAGGTGAAAAGAGTGTTCTCTAGCACTTGCGAGTGAGAGTGCTCCCGTACTTATAAAGCCTGGGGCAGCCAGCACTGTGCAGAGAGCAGCAGGTGAAAAGAGTGTTCTCTAGCGCTTGCGAGTGAGAGTGCTCCCTGAACTTATAAAGCCTGGAGCAGCCAGCACTGTGCAGAGAGCAGCAGGTGAAAAGAGTGTTCTCTAGCACTTGCGAGTGAGAGTGCTCCCGTACTTATAAAGCCTGGGGCAGCCAGCACTGTGCAGAGAGCAGCAGGTGAAAAGAGTGTTCTCTAGCACTTGCGAGTGAGAGTGCTCCCGTACTTATAAAGCCTGGGGCAGCCAGCACTGTGCAGAGAGCAGCAGGTGAAAAGAGTGTTCTCTAGCACTTGCGAGTGAGAGTGCTCCCGTACTTATAAAGCCTGGGGCAGCCAGCACTGTGCAGAGAGCAGCAGGTGAAAAGAGTGTTCTCTAGCGCTTGCGAGTGAGAGTGCTCCCTGTACTTATAAAGCCTGGAGCAGCCAGCACTGTGCAGAGAGCAGCAGGTGAATGACTTTAATAGAAAGTAGACGAACATGACACACTGGTCATTAGCATATTGTATCATTACGCTATTATTACCTGGAATAGCGACAGAGTTCCTTATAATGCCACGATTTAATGTTCCAGACAGTTGAAGTTCATGGGTAACTTGACAAAAAATTCACTGCTGACAAGAACTAAATTACTAGTACAGAAAATTAATTAATTGGGTACCAGAAAACATCAAAGTAATCACTATAGAAGAATACTAAATAAACACATCAACCCCCCGCCAAGCGAACTAAGAAAAATAAATAAAACTGAACCACAAATGAAACAACATATACAGCCTATTATTCGCAAGACAATATTCACCCCAAAATATATAGAAAATTATAAATCTACATAAGTTTTTTTAATTATTTAATGTATTGCTATATTCTATACGCATGGCTATTTGTAACTTCCAAGAAACATAGATTTGTACTACCAAGGTACAAAACAAGAAATTGGTCTGTAAGGAACTTATGAAATAAAAACAAGAATAACAGGAAATGCATCGTGTGATTCATGATTTTCTCATCTATGAGGTAGGGACTCTATCTCAACTTTACGAATGGAAGATGATACTAATTAGTAAGATTGTAATGATTCCGAACTTTGTAGGTAGATAATTGTATTTGATGTGTCCCTTCTAGTCTTTCTAACTAAAATAGAGACTAGTCTTCCCAACACCGATATAACAACAGCGCTTGAGTGACTCGGCGTTTACTTTTGTCAAATACCTGTCGGTAGCCGGGGTTCATGAGTGGGCCCTCAGATGAGTCTCGACAGTAAACGGCTGAGAGGACTAAGCCATTCTTTTTTACCAGCCAGAAATTAGTAAAGCCCTTTTATCTATCATTGTGAACGGATTAGAGTACCAGCCAAAGGCACGATAAATACTTTTACCCTATGCGAGGACTGGCATGGCCCCCGGCATCTCGGTGCTGAGTCCATCATGTCGTGTTGGCCTCGTTATGGCTGTGACCCAAAAAATGGTTAGAGGGAGAGTTGAGCCGAGTTCCTAGTCACCAGAGGGTTTCCCCTCACTTAGAATCCGTAAAAAGTTTCAACTATTTTTTCAAAATCAAGTGGAAAAGAAAGTTTTTTAATTTATCCACAGGTAACAATTTAGAATAATCTAAAATTTGGGATGGGAAAGAATTGCTCATGTACTTCTCGGAATGAACTGAAGTAACTAATTACTAATTAACAAGGACATTTGGTAAGAAGTTTTATAGTATAGTTGATCAAGATGTTTGTTGGATGAATATTCTTAAAAGAATTTTTATAGAGAGTACTATTTTGAGCTAAATATAGATTTAAAATTGTTAATAATTCCTTGGACAATCCAATACCTCAAGTCTATGGAAAATTCAGGATATCTTGAAGTTGAATTGGGGATACGTCATCCGAGGAGGACGATTACATGAAATTATAAACAGTATTTGATACGATAACAGAAGTCGATTCAATTAATACTGTTCATGCACTTTTATCAATCCAATAAGATACAAATATTTATTGTTTAGAATTTCTTCAGAAGAATGTAAATTGGTTTAATATGACTTCTAAACAAACGTACCAAACGTACAATATAATGAAACAAAATATTTAAACATGTAGAGTAGTAGCGCAAAACAAGAATGCCTGTACTTTTTAAAAAATTATCAGGCACCCTAATTATAGTTGGTACTTATAAATATATCCAAAAACGAAATGCAATCCAAACAGGTTTATTAAAACTTGGAAGTTAACATAGACAAATATCAGAAAATGATCGGTAAGAGAGTCACCTCAAAGGCATCACTCACTCTGTCTTCGCCTTCTCCTGAGGACAAACAACCATTCAAAATATCGACCACAGTAAATGTCATTTCATATATATAAATATACCAGTTGACTAGGATAATAAATCAAATCACAGAGCAAAACCTTCTCATGATGACATTTTAACATCTATCATCATGAGAAAAAAAGTACTACACATAATAGGAAAGGACCAACAAATCAGAGCATTCAAACCACAAGCGTGCAATCGTAACGAAGTCAGTAAGCACAAATAAGACAAAATAAAATAGCAAAATAAAACAAAGAA
The DNA here is from genome assembly GCA_026182355.1 of Hermatobates lingyangjiaoensis. NCBI lineage: Eukaryota > Metazoa > Arthropoda > Insecta > Hemiptera > Hermatobatidae > Hermatobates > Hermatobates lingyangjiaoensis. The sequence goes on from JAPFBL010000015.1 coordinate 8,025,822, forward strand.
ATAATATCCCTCTTCAGGTCCTGTACAGCCATCGTTAATTGAAACATGTAGGCCACTTCTGATGGAGACTTACATAAGATAATAATTAAGCTAAATATATATATATATAATCAAACCACAAAATGAAAAGGGAAAAAAGAGTAAGATCTTTCAACCGTAACAAGCGGTCTTCGTCAGAGTCAAAAACCCAACTATAAAAGTTGAGTCAGTTGGGTTTTTGACTCTGACTAAGACCGCTTGTTACGGTTGAAAGATCTTAGTTTTTTTTTACCTTTTCATTTTGTGATTTGATCATTGATTGTTATTTCACGTGTTTATGTGAAACTTGTTATATATAAACTGGCAGCAGGTCCTCATCTAAGCATGTATTGTTAAATAGCAGAGCAGATTCTGCATTCACGATTTTTTTTCAGCAATTGTTATTTTTTTCTAATCACTTTTCTTTACTGCAAAGGGATATATATATATATATATATATATAAACACTTAAAATAAACACTGACACGTAGACTGAAACATAACAAAAGACTCACTTTTCAATATTTCGAACGTAATGGCGGTCGTCCTCAGGAGAAGAAGTGAATTGACGGAGGGATGACAGTCAACTGATATCACCTAATAAATATATATATATATATATATATAAAATAAATTCAAAACGAAGGAAACACACAGAAAGACATAGACATAACTCACATCGATATTTCGACCATCGTCGTCACCTCCTGATGACGACGATGGTCGAAATATCGATGTGAGTTATGTCTGTGTCTTTCTGTGTGTTTCCTTCGTTTTGAATTTATTTTATTTAAAAATTCCGCTGGACCGTTTCTTTTAATTGTATATATATATATATATATATATATATTAGGTGATGGGTCAACAAATAAAAAGTTAGTAACCAATATACTACTATACATAAACAAAACTTCTTGAAAAACTATGGGACAGGTGGCCACCACCGTTACCTGTCCTTTTATAATAAAAATATTATAATTATTCAAATAACAACTACCACAACAATAAAATAACAAATAAACAATTTGTAAGTATGATACACATTTGGAGTCAAAGACCGTATTATTCCGATAAAAGTTAAATTTAAAATAAGTACTCATAATATGAAGTCAGTCGTGCCTAACAAATAAACCATACTGTAGTCAACATCTCTCATGTTCGCAATTTTAACATTAGTACTGAGACTGAGACGGTCGAATATATTTTAGTTTCTCAATTCATAGACCTTATAGATTTCCAAAAACTTTGATAGTGTGTATCTCAATGTTTAATTTAAAAAAAGGAAAGGTTTAATGTAATCTTAATATAATGTATTTTATTGTTAAATAGATTCGATTGCATATAATATATATATATATATATGGAGCATGCTTAAAAAAAACACCTTAGTTTCTCTTTCACTTTCATGTGCTTATTCAATGATGTCGTGTTCACACACTTAAAGTTAATTACCTACCTAAGCCATTTATAATTCAAACTTTGAACTATTGTTGAGCATTATGAAGTCGTTAGTGGCAGAGGTTGCTTATACTGGATGCTTGTTATTGTAGTAATTGTATTTGGCAGCCTCATCTCCCTCCCGACCGGTTTCTTATAGTCTATCTTCAGGAATGCGCCAGTAATAGGCTCTCCATACAAGAGTACGATGAATCATGAATATGACTCTAACAACAATGTTCTACTCTAGAACTGACAATACATTTGAACCATAACTGAACTATAATTTTAAGAGATTTTATAAAGAAATATATTACATTAAGATATCTTTCCATCCATCGTGATTCTTTTCTAATTTGCTATTCAATGATAACTCTGATTGAAGCAGTTTAATGCACGACTAACTTTTGAGGGAATTTGTATTATAATAAGTTTTTGAGATTATAATTTTTTCAGTTTTCATTTATTCCCTATTAATGACTTTTTTAAATCCTTAAACAATTTTAAACTTAATAGAACAACAACAGTTAAAAAGGAGACAAGGAAGTTAAAAACAGCGGGCATTAGCAGCAGAGGACAAGAGTTCGACCGTCCAAACCTTGATCGCTGACCCTGATTCGGAGTCAATGTTAATGACCACACAGTTGATTCCAGCGAACAAAATATACTTCACAACTAATTTCATTCATTAACTACTGCGACAAGTTATCTCAGATTTCTGAATATAATACTTGGCATCAGTTTACTATTAATGAGAATCAGAATTAATTATTGCTAAAATCCTAAACGCAATTCTTTCATTTCAAATAATTTTCTAATAGAAAAAATATTTTCTTAAGATAGAAGGTATTTATAACAAAGCGTACACCACAATATGAATCCTTAGAGCGAGGTTAAGATAGTTCAACCAGTACATTCGTCAGATTTTGACACAAATGTGAGGCAGTCAGTGTCAGCAGTCGAAAAATTTAATCATACTTTCAAATGTTAATGGATTTGCTACTCGCCACTTATATGTCTCTCGGGGTCAGGTGTGTCTATCTATACAAGTCGTATGCTTTTATTTCGTATTCAATATTGAAGATTCTAATTTCGCCCATGACCACAAAGTTTGTAAGACGTCCAGTACTTTTTAAATATTACTAATCTAATAAACTGGAGTGATACAAAACTGATGACACCCGATTATGGCTCCCACCAACTGAAGTCAGAGTTAAATAACAACGCAGCCGCACTTATCGTGCTACTTCACTTAACATGATAGTGAAGTAGAAAATTGAACCAGCTGAAATAAGAGTAGAACATATTGAACAGAAAAATGCTCTACCCTTATTTCAACTTGTTTCATTTTTAATTGTCTACTACTCATTTATTCCATGATTATTTTTATATCTGTCAACCAGTTGGGTAGCAACTATTTTTGCAACCCGGGGTGGTCGTAAGATTTGCCCCCTCCCCCTTTGGCCGTTGATAATCTCTTTAACATTCAAAACTCCAAAACGTCTTGAAAATATTTTTTTTTCATGAAATATTGCTAAACAAGTATCTAATTTTAGTAAGTCATTGGTCCCAGATATACATTTTATTACCATACTCATAAACATATATAGTCGTCATCAAAGAAAACCAAAGATTTTTCAAAACAAAAACTTCAAATATAAATAATAAAAAAATTGATAAATTAAATTAACTGGGTAGCAAATAAATATAATAAATTTTCAAACCCATTAAAAAACCAGTTTTGGAAAATTTAAAATAAATGTATTTTTAATTTGCAAATATTACAGTTGAAATCCCGTTTAAAAAAAGTATTACATAAATAAAATCTAAAAACAATTACGACCTTAAAAATTCATTTTGGTACAACATTTAAGATTGTTTGTTAGGTTTTTATTATTATATTTTTTTTCCGTTGGCCTCCTCTAAATGCCGCCCCTTGGCACGTGCCGCCCGGGGCGACCGTCCACGGCTGTCTACGCCACTGCTGTCTACCTTCTTTCTTATAGCACGCGTAGTGTGCCGTACAGTCGTTCTGCCGGAGACCCGTGTCTTTCCTCTCCTATTTCTTTCTGATCACGGTTGAACCGAAAATTTGAAACAATAAACCTACTAAGTATTTATTTCTTAGAACTATTATTCAGTTTTGCAGGCTCAAATCAAACTTCCGAAGCCGATATTTCGATTTTATTTTAAATCTTTTCAGTAGACAGAAGAATGAACTTTTGAAAATGCAAGATAATGAATTATTAGCACTATGAGGTTAAAAATTAACAAGTATAGAAGCAGAATTTTAAAAACATTTTTAAGATTTTAAACGGTTTATTATAGTGTAAAAAGCAACTTTAGAAAAATTAAACATATTAGTACCACAAATGTTTATTAACAATTAAAGCAGAATGAAACATGCTACTTCGTAAATTTTTTTCACCAATGGACCAGTTTCGAATTAAGTTCATCATCCATCCACACTCAAACCGGCTCAGTTTCAGCTTTAAAAGATAGACAACATGGCATGCTGGTGGAGCTAAGAAGAAATCAACGTGCAAGACGCTTCATTCTGCTTTAATTATAAAGTTCCCAACAAAATGCGGCCTAGATTACAAGAGTTTTCTATTCTATTTGGACTTCACTAACAACCGTTAAAACAGTCCGAAAATTTTAGATTATCTCTGTAAATTAATAGTTGATTCGTACATCAAATACTAGATATTTTTCCTTTTATTGAGAATGTCGTACGTATCCATTTTTTTTTTAAGATAATGGGAAGTCCCTCCAGTTTCTTAAAAGGGTCAAAAATTGGACATTAGCTCTCACCAAACCAAAACAACTTAGCAAACTGTTTCAACCTTCGGGTTGAAATTTCTTCTGAATACTCAAAAAAAATATTTTTAGAATTATGAATTTCTTAGATAGTGCCAATTATTGACTGAAATATTTAGAATTACTTTTAAATTTATTTATATTTCAAACTATATATGAAAGGTGTCTGAAAATTATTGTTAATGTGTTGTTTCTCGAGGAATTAAATTAATATTCCCTAAATCCTAATAAGTACACAGCACAGTGACTTAATTAGTAAAAGATAATTTACTATATAACTATTTCTTTAAATAGTTAAAGTAAGAAGTTCAATTTTTCGTTCAATACCATGAATAATATTACAGATAAAAAGTATTTTGTCCTACTTTGGAATTTCATATTACACTTTATGTCCGACCCAAAAACGATACCCGAAACAAAACGATATAGTAATCTTGGAGAATCCTTTTTATATGTACATGCTTTTATGTTTTATGTACCGTCTTTTTCCTAAAATGAGACACTGTCTTACTTTCTTTTTAGGTCCAAAATACGTTCTAGGGCTTATTTTCGGGAGGTATGTGATAATTCATGCAGAACTGTTTAATTCTACTATTATTTTGGCTATTTAGACTTATAAACTGGAATTATGGTAACTGAGTTCAAGATATAATTACTTTCCAATGAATTAATATTTATTTTGACTTACAGGCCGGGGAGTGGGATGTAAACAGAGAGCACGTGGCAATGTAGGAAGGTAATGATAAGAGCAGACTCGTTGTTATCACTAGAAGAAGACGGTGATAAGAAACTGTTTCTATTACCAGTCTCGTTTTGCTTTTAAAATCAACGTTTCAAAACGAAAAACAGGTGTCTCCAAATACGCACTAGTCGAAGAGTTAAATGAACTATAATCTCCTCTGAAAGGCCAAAGGCACACTGACCGTACACAGGGTTGCATTGAATGAGGCGCTCGACGCCTGCGCACGCTTCTTTTACGCACTACCGCAACTGAAGAGCCGTAACCTTCTCTGACGTCAGGCAAGTTCCTTCCTCCCTCATGTGCCACTATCAAAACTATCTTAGAACAAACTGCTATTATCAAATAAATACCAATTATATAATCAATTTACTTAACTTAATCATAAACAAGAAAGTTTTTACCTGTTTACAAGTCTTTGACCTATTGTTTCCTTTTATAGATGATTTGAATATTTCTTTTATCAGGCATTTTCAGCCTGTAAAGGAATATGTTTAGTTTTATTTTCCCTAAAGGTAATACATCCTCCAGAGAAATGCTTTCTTTTAATTTCGATGAAATTAAATCGTATTGTACCCGGATTAAGCAGATTCGACTTTCAACTCGTACTTTCACTCACTTTCAACTTTCACGGTGGATTTCAATTCCTCTCTACTCTGATTTAAGCAAATATTCATCAAAAATGGTACAAGTCCTCTATCTTTAAGAACAACAGTAGAGCAAGAGATCGCAGTTTTAATTATCTGAAGGATGAATAAAGATTCAAGCAGAATTTTTTTTAACCCTAAACCGCTTACTATATAACAAAATTTCGTCAAAAAAGTGAATCTAAAATAAGCAATAAAAAAATCATTAAAATCCCATAATACTTGTAAAAACAGAAAAAACGTCTTGGAATAATGGATCACCTGCTGTACTTGTCAGATTTATTTACATGTCTTTATTACTTTACTATAAGTAAAGTATAGTGATCGTGAAAAAATTCGATCTCGAGATTTTGACGGAATTACATGTTTTGAGGTCCCAGAAGTCGTTTTATGACGTTTTTACGATGATGTCTGTGTGTGTGTGTGTGTGGGTGGGTGGGTGCGTGTGTTAGCATTGCTTGTTACCACGCTACGGTCCCGAATCTTTGATGGATCAAGTTGATATTTTACACAAAAATGGGCCTCATAAAGACGAAGATCCGTATTGTTTGGGAAGAATTATGCATGATGGGAAAGTCACTTTTTTTGCCAAAAACTGTTTTTTTTAAAACATTTATTTCTCCTAAACTGATAACCCTAGAGTTTTGAAATTTTGACATTATCTTTGAAGTTACAAATGCAACAAACGAAAAATATATTCAGAATTTTAAAACAACAGGAAATATTTTTTTTTCAATAAAATGTAAAAATTTTGACTTATAATTCAATCTCAAACCTTGTGAGAGCGATACAAGCCATACTGTTTGACGGACAAGAATGAAACTATGCCTATAAATAGAACATTATATGGAGAATGAGTTGAGATATTTTTTTCTAAACTTACATTCGCTAAAGGGGCGTTACAGTACGATTTGTGTTTTCAGAAAATGTTTTTTTGACGCTAAACGGCTCGTTAAAAAATAATGAAAATTTGACCAAAAATGGAACAAAAAATTAGCAATTCATAAAAAAAAAATCATGTAGTTTCAATTACGGGAAAGAGCAATAACGATATAAAAACTCTTTGTTTATCCTAGACTAAGAGATCACCTGCTATACTTGTCGAATTTTTTGTATTTTTTTACATTGTTTACATTGACTTAGAAATTTTTTGAGCGTTTCGACTGAGATAAAATTGATGTTTCTAATGGAAAAATGAAAATATATTATTGACTTATAAGAGATGTAAGAGGAATAATATTGTGCAGGTAAATGATAACACTCATTAAAAAAAAATTCGTATATATGTTATTTGACAAAGGGGAAGGAAAATGATCTTATTAAATACTAAGAAGCCATAAAATTCCCAGTATAATAAATCTGTTAAAAACCAAAAATGTAAAAGATAATTCAAAATATAAATCTTTCGTTTAGAGATTAATAACTGTAATTATCGTACATCTTTAATTAACAAATCACCTTAAAACAACATTTTCTTCGCTGTTTAAGATGTTTTTCAGAGAAAAAAAGGGTATTTTACTGTTTCAAATTTGAAAATTTAACATTAATATTCAATGTAGAAGGATGTCAAGTAAACGATGTAAGAAATCCACTGGCTATTTGAACAATAGCCATGTTCTCTTGTAGGATAATATTTCGTTTCAAGAAATGTTCACTTTGGTTTTTCAAAAATGTTATTACTGCTGTAGTTATACTAATGTAATTATTTGCAAATAATAAATTATTTGTGATGTACAAAAATAAGCTTATAAATTGATATGTCCTTCAATCACTATCTGTACTACCTCACGAATGCAATGCTAATAATTATATCCCATTTAGATATTTATGTTATGCTTAAATGATACCTTATGTTTTATATACTCAAGAAATTTGACATTGAGTTACTTATAGTAAAGTAGAGTGTAGGCCACTCCAGATTTTATTATAGTGACTTGGAGAATCTTTAAGTGAAATAAAGTTCTTATTTAGAGGCTCATTAAAAAAATAGAAATATATATTATACTCTAATGAGTTATGATATTTTTGAAGAATCAAATTGTTAATTGTGAAAAATTAACCCCTATGAGATATATATTTTCTGATATATACCATGTTATGATGGATGGTTGTCGAACAAAGTTTTGACTAATCAAACTACATGTTGCACCCGTGAACAAAACTTAAATGTTAGATATATTTGGTGTATATATTTGGTAGATATATATATATATATATATAAATTTGGTGTGTTTATAAGCCCTATTGTCTTTGCACTCTTTCGTTCTTAATTACAAAATGGATATTAATCTTATGATAATTCTTCGGTGATTCGATGAATCTAACACTTTTCTGAGAAATTAGGAGCATTTAAAAGCGTTAAAGGCAGCACTTTGGCTTAATTATTGAATCTAGAAGGAACTCATGATAGACGCCTTTAAATCGATGAATGTTACTAATATATATATATATATACCTATATATAAAAAGATTTCACATAAACACGTGAAACAACAATCAATGATCAAACCACAATAAGAAATGGGAAAACAAGACTAAGATCTTTCAACCGTAACAAGCGGTCTTCGTCAGAGTCAAAAACCCAACTGAGTTGGGTTTTTGACTCTGACGAAGACCGCTTGTTACGGTTGAAAGATCTTAGTCTTGTTTTCCCATTTCTTATTGTGGTTTGATCATATATACCTATATATGTATATATGGATTAATTTACCACAATGAAACAAATTTGGAAACAATGCTCTAAGGTCTTTCGTCAACACATCGTCAGAGAGCAAGTGAACTAAAAAATAATAAATACTTGTTAACCTGGTTGATTGAAGTTTCTAGAATTGTTGATAACCCTGAATGTGTTTAATGATGAAGAAGTCTTCATCTGGTTGATTCTTCAAAAATATCATATTAACTCATTAGAGTATAGAGTATAATATATATTTCTATTTTTGTCTATATATTTCTATATACATATAATATATAAATGGATTAATCCACAAACTATAGAATATATTACACTGATATTGTAAAAAAAAATAATATATTTTAAACAGTTGTGAAACAAAACAATATAGTGAGGAAGAGAATAACGCACCTATTCTAGTGAGTAGTTGTGGATGACCTACTGACTACTCTATGGCTTTGATACACAATGATAAACAGAAGACCTTTTTTAAAAAAGATCAATGCTTAATGTTTCTGCCTTTCAGATGATTCAGCATGCTCTCTAGTTTGTTGAAAGTTGGATAAAGGAGAAATCACGGGGTATAAATCCACCTAAAACGAGCCTCATACTTGCGAGCAGGAAAAAAAAGATTAACTTAAAAATGTCAAAGTAACGACATATTCTTGGAGGTTTTATAGATGAACGAAAAAATTGGAAAGCCATGCAAGAGTTTCACTGCCGATGGGATCATAAGCTTCTGCCCTAATAGATTACTTCGCACTTGATAAAGCTCAATACGAAATCTTATTTTCGCCTATACAATAGTATTAATATTGCTAGGATAAAACCAATGATATCATATGCATTGTTTGTGTGATATAAAAAAAACAAGCATGTAAACCAATAACGGTATCAATCACTATCTGTGCTACCTCCAGAATTAAAACATAATAAACACCTCCTTAAAAAACTTGAACATTTATATCAAAAATGATTTATTTATCTTTATTTTACAAAATGAAAAGACCTCTTTGACGAATAAATTTGAAAAAAATTGACAGAATGACACATAATAGTTTACCCCATATGTTGGTTAGATACAATGCCCTTCATAGGTTATTTTGTAGGGGGTGTCGAAGTAAACACAAATGATCAAGTCGATTGAATGCCTCCTAATGTATATAAAATGGCTCTTGTCTAATATACTGAAAGGTCAAAAATTAGTCATGGAAACAGTGTACATACTTTTCATCTGAGTACCTAGAAAAAAGGGAATGAGTTAGTAAGTAATGTGGAATTGTTTGGAATCATGCTAATACTCTCCTTCACAAGTGTCTTTGTACGACACAGGTCACCTTTCAGAGAAGTGGAAGAGACAAATAAATCAAATTAAGAAAGCCACTTAGAGGGTGTCAAGTAGAGCCCGGTCCAATAAGTTTAAAAAGCTTATTCCCACTGTACCTACATTTGTAAATAATACTATATCTTGAAAGGAAATTTTAAAAAGTATATATAGAGCATGTATTACAAATTTTTCTACTTAACTAATATGAATGGAAGCTATATTTGACATCATACAAAAAAGCAGACTCTCTGTCTAGAGGAGGTAAAAACTTTGATCACATTATACCTGAACGAGAACAAATCACTTTGGACTGAAAACATTATTTTTGTTAAATCATACCTAAACCTATAGAAGTGACGGATACATCTCTATGCACATCTATGAAGGTCATTCAAGAACTTGAAATCTGAAGATGAATTTAGTTACAACAATAGGATGGACAATATAACAGGGAAAGATGCGGAGCGTACAAGTGCGATGAGATTGTGCCCCACACTGGAATAATTTTAATAAAATGTCATATTGATCAATGATTTCATGTTTCTTATAACTAGTAAAATGATTATTACACATGTATGTACGTACGAGTATAACTACATTAAATAAACAAAGCTCCAGTTGACTGTTGACGATGTTTACTGATAATAAAGTTGACTGTAGGACACTCCCGATTTTTTTAATAATTTTAATATTAAATTGTATAAATTAATTATAAATATGAAATTATATTCCGCATTTTTCTTTATGAGTCTATCGATATAGAAAGTAGGATATCATTCGAAAGGTTTTGATTATACATCCCTATATTTCGATGTCAATTTAAAGAATTTCAGAGTATAACAATTGAGCACTGTTATATTATTATATTCCATTTAATTAAATGCTGTTACAAATATATAAACAAACAGAAATGGTAAACGTAAGTAATGAATTATGAGGGTTGTCTTTAAAAACGCAAAAGAAGTTTAATAACAAACAGATTGCAACTTTATTATATTAGATGCGCAATTTTTTTTCAGTCTTCCAAGAAATGTTAAACTGATTACAAGAAATAACTGCTGATTGCTGAGATTGCATTAGATTAACTGCATCCGTTTTCATTTTTTTTTTCGAAGTATGAATTCATTTATAAAAGTTAAATTAAAGGTTAAAAAGGAATTTTTTTATTTCTTTAGAATAATTTACTAATAGAATTTTTGGCTCAAGCTCCTTACACAATACGATTATTACAGAGAACAACAAATTTTTGGGAGGTTAATGATTATTGTTTAGATAAGATTGCACCATTCTAAAAAAGAAGCGAATTGTTGTAATTGTCATTAAAATATTAATTATCTCTTTGTACTTAATCCAGGTAAATCTCACTGAACAACCACTAATTGCATGTAATCGTACTTATAATTGATAAGGCCATCACGTATATCGGACGGTATGTAGTTCTGTTGGTTAGTACCATTGAGAGTAGTTTAAATTTTAGACACCACATTATTATGAAAAGAAAGAGGGGATTATACGTACTTTTTCCAACGGATTTGAATCCTTCACCTATTAAAGTGCTTATGTTATATGCCCACTGAAAACACATTTATTCAACCATCATTTTGTGTCTGCTAATTTTAGTATTTCATAGTTACAAAGCCAAATATTAACATTTATCAAGAAGGAAAATCTGAAGTGGTCTACACTCAACTTTACTGTAAGTAAACATAATATCAATTTTGTTGGGTATATTATGCCTCACTTAGATATAATATAAATGTCTAAGTGGGAGATGTTTATTAGGCTTTCATTCCTAGAGATGGGTACAGATAGTGATTAATCCAGTTATCAATATACACGCTTGTTTTTGTAAATCGCACAACTAATGCATATAATATTTTTGGTATTACCATAACAGTAATAACACCTTTATAAAGCAAAAGTGAAGATTTCGTGATGAAATAATCTATCAAGAGAAAATGGGTTTTGTTCGCCAGTAGATCTCTTACATGCCCAGTAGATCTGTTACATTTGATGACGTTTATCTGACGTCCTTCTACATTGAAGATTTATAGAACATATAAAATACATATAGAACGAAAGAGTCCATTCCTCATAACTTAATATTGCCCAAAAATAATATTATTCATAACACAAAAAAATCTACATTTGACATTTAGTTTTGTTCAAGGAAGCAACATATAGATTGATTAGAGCATTTTGTTAGACAAACCCATGAATCCATGGAAAATATCAGAAATTAGATGTTTGTTTGATGTTGATTTTTTACATGTAAGAATTTTATTTCTCTTACATCTCATATTAAGTAATTACATCGTGGCAAATTTTGTCATTAAACCTCCAAACATCAATTTTATTTCAGTCTATTCAATTAAAAAATTTCTAAGTCAATGTACATAAATGAAAACAAATCCGACAAGTATAACAGTGACCCATTAGTCCAGCATAAATATTCAGTTTTTATAGCTTTATCGCTCTTTGCGGTAATTGAAATTTCAAGAAATTTTTTTGTATATTGTGTTCATTTTTTGGAAAAATTTCCTTATAAAAATTTTTTTATAAAACGTAAGATTTACCAGAACGCCCCTTTGTTAATGTAATTTTGAATAAAATTAACTCAACTTAACTCCCATATAATGTTATATACACATATAATAAAATTATATCCTTATATGGTATGGTATAATTACCATATAAGTTGTTTAAATACACATTTTGATAGAAATGTGTCTTTCTCATCATCTATAATTGATCCAAATCATCAGGGTACATCTACACTATTAGAGCCACTTGTCTAAAAAATTAATTTTATTCAAGAAATATTGTTGACCTCAGCATGTCAACAAACTTTTAGAAACATATCCACTGATCCACCCACCCACACCCACACACACTCATTCTCTCACACACACACAGACACAGAAACAGACACAGATACAGACACAGACACAGACACACACACACTTACATACACACTTACGCACATTCACACACACACACACACACACACACACACACACTACACAATGCTGAAAATGGGTCCAAAGAATAATGGCTACACGAATAGTTCGTGGATATCGTACAATCTCTTTACGCGCTCTATGCATTCTAGCTGGAATGAAACCAATTTTGATGGAAGCTGAGGAATTATATCTCCAATATCATTTAAAGTCATCAAACCATATAACTCAAACATATTGTTCTAATTTAAATTTCAAATACTGGCCTCATCCCGGACTATACCCAAAAATAGTTCGTTCTGACATTCATGATGACACAGCAGTATACAAAATCTTCACTGATGGAAGCAAGACGGACTCAGGAGTAGGAGCAGGATTCGTTGTCTATAGCGGTGATAATATTATTGAAGAGAAGGAGTTCAGGTTAGGTCCAGATGCTCCAACAACCAAGCGGAACTTTTAGCCATTCAAGAGGCATTAACATGGTTGACTACAAACAAACCTCTGACCAATAACTGGAGTACAAATATCGTCACAGACAGTAAAGTCAGTATAGATTTAAGAAACATTACTCCATAATTACAAATATTCGAAACCTGCTTAATAATCTCCAAAGACACGGAAAAGTCATTTTCACATGGACGAGAGCCCATATGGGAACTATGGGAAATGAAATTGCAGATTCTATTGCAAAGCAAATGACTACAGGTACAATGGGTCCAATAAAACATCATATGCTACCTTGGTCGTTCCACAAAAAAAGACTAATAACGAACAGTATTCAAAAATGGAACATACAATGGATAAACAGTACCCATGGTTCGGTGACAAGGGAATACTTGCCTGCAGTTTACTCTCGACTAGAGATAACAGATCTGAAACTGACATACAAAGAAACTCAAATGATGACCGGCCACGGAAAGATTCGAGCATACCTCTACAAAATTAAAGTGATCAACTCCTCTAGGTGTCTTTGCGACGAAGGAATTCAAAATGTTAACCATCTTATTTATAACTGTAATATCTTAGACAGTAAATGATACCAACTCGGAAGACAAGTAGAAAGTATTGGGAAAACCTGGCAACCTTCAAAAGAAGACCATATGAAAAATGATCTCAGAAAGACATTCCTAAAATTTCTAAATGACGTTGATCTGAACAGTTTATGAAATACGCTAATATTTACATAATCTTTATAATTTCATAAGCTACCATTGTAATAGTATAATTCATTGTATTTATATTAATGTAAATTTATAAGACTTGTATATAACATTCCGCATAATATTTTTAAATTGAAGTACTAAAACTATCATGTTATATCGTTACATAACAACTGTAAATAATCTAATTGTTAATACTTCTTCATTGTCAATATTCTATATAGCCAAATTATAGTTTTGAATTATATGGTTGTAAAGAACGTGTGAAAAGAATGTATCACTTGCATGTAATACAATAAAGTGGAACATGTTAAAAAAACACACACACACACAACACACACATCACACAACACACATACACAATACACATTTGTTTTTAACATTATTATTTACGGAGTGCCACCAATGGGTGTCCACCCGATTCACGTCACATAATCAAAAAAGCTAAAGGAGTAACCCTAAATCAAAATTACTTCTAAATACATGGAATTTGTAGTCGAAGTATCAAGAAAAAAAAAAAACATTATTATGGCATTAATGTAACTAAAATATGGCCATAATGAAAAATGGGGACTTCAAGATTTTAACGTATTTTCATCGTAGTCCTTTTACTTTGGTATAGAAAGTATAGTAATGATTAATCTGACATCGACTCTAACTGAGAAAAACCTCAGATTTTCCCTATAACCCAAAGGTTTTCATGAAATATCAAATATATTTGAATTATTAATGATTCTTAAATCCTATCATTAGAATACACATGATACCATTTGATTGATTATTATTACATTACTTTTAAAATACCATCTTATGAGGCAATGCAAAATTAAATTATTCAAAACATTTGTATATTTATTAGTTTAAACTCAATTCCGTTGAACAAATGTTAACAGAAAAAACAGATGAAAAAGAAATTTGAACATTTAAATTTTTAACCATGTAAATTACAGCTTTCATAATTAGTTATGCTAAACAATACAACTACAAAAAAAATATAATTATTGTCCAATGTATTGTTAGTTTAAAATATATGACAATTTTTAGCGAAATAAGTTCAAATAATCATGCAGCATAGCTTAGTTACATTCTATGGTGCTGCCACCTGGTAGAGACTGGTCGAACATCGGAATTTATCCAAAAAGAAATTGAAACAGTTAGGTTTGAAAGTTACAAAATATCTTATTTAAATATTTCAACTTAAAGTGATGAGAATCATAAAAATATATTGCGAACTTAAAAGATCAAGTTTAATTAGACTTGATTATTATGATAAATGTACATCTGAATTTACTTAAATATATATTTAAATTTATGAAATACGAGTACAATTAGTACTTACAATATACAGTCTTATTACATTCTCTTATAATTTCAAGAAATGATTATTATTATTTAGGAAAGAAAAAAATTAATGTGAAATGTATCTGAACACAAGGATTTTCTGAAAATATGCATGTTGCAAAGTAATCTAAAACAATATTTCAATAATAACCTAAAGAAATATAAATATTATGTTACTTCATTGTACTGCATTTTATTGCTACATTTCACACACACACTCTCTCTCTGTTTTATTATTTGTTTCTTTTTTACTGTATTTAAAGTACTGAGTATAAAGAATATAGTATAGGCTTTTGATAGATTTACAGGTAATTATGTCACCTGATCCCTTTACTGAATTGTTTTACTTTCGGCTTGACAAGTATAGTCGTGATGAAAAAGAAGTTGCTTTGAGTTCAGAGGTCTTTAATAGTTCTGAGGGCTCTGAATTAACTTCAGATGTTTGTTTCATTTATTGTGTGTAAATTGTTGTGTGTGTGTATGTAGATTTTGCATGCAACATTTCTAAGAAAATAGATTATGTGTGATCGTTTGATAGATCAAACGATATGCAAATGATAATGCATTTGATAGTTTTACGGAATAAATGAACTCTTTTAATTTTGGGATATGTTCCAGCATGACAACAATAGTTTATAATATTTTCTGTTACTAAGAGACTAAAGGTTATGTGCTGGCCTCATGATTTTAGAAAATGTCAATCTACTGTCTTAGAATATTGTTTCTAATATTACTATAACGCTTGGATAATTTCCTGAATCTTTTATTATGTCAGATGGAAATATAGAAAAGTAAAAGCGATAACTCTAAAGATTTACATTTATCGACTTGTCAAATCCTTTGACTTGGCCTAAGTAAACACCAAAGCCTGATGATATATAATCTATATAAAAATTCTCTTCGTGGCTCTGTATGTATGTATGTATGTATGTTTGTACCTTATGCATTCTGCCTACAATGGACCTTTTTCAAAAATTCTTTTGCAAGGCACTTTCTATAGGTCTTGGGGTGGTTTTAGGCTATTAAACTCTGGGGGGCAGCCTAACCCAGGTCCCCTAGGGCCCTATAATAGATAAGGTTTGCTGTATAACCTGTTTGTTTACATTTTGACTTTAATTGGTAATGGCAACCGCAGGTAGGTTATTCTTTGTGATAATATTTCCACATGCTTTGTTCAATTATTTTTTCGATACAATGCTTCTTCATAAACAAATAATATTTCATCAAAATATTGTTATTCAAACTTTTAAGAGACAATTTTGTTTACTGATATAATTTTAATTGGACATTTAAAACTGTGTGAAGTCTTCAAATTGAAATCATTGAATGAAATGTAATGTGATATGGTTTAGCCTCTTCAACTAACTGGTTCCTAATTGAAACGATTTAGGGGTTTAAAATTCGTATCATATTTAACAGATAAGACATATCACATTTAATGAGCTTAGACTTCTTTCAAATTTCTTGATGTATTGTTCGGCAAAAAATATTCTTTTTATTATTTGTTTAATCTAATCTATCAACTTCCAATATTATTAGACAATGTGTGAAATTTATAATCACTGTTAGATTATATATTTTTTGCGTAATCTATAATTTTAATTCTGTATTAATTTCGTTTATCTCAAAAAAGTTAAGTGTAACGGAACTATAGAAAATTTAAATTGTTTTCGTTATATGTAATTTATTATTAGAGTTGAAATTAAATTGTTTCCAGGGTAAAGCCGGGTAGATCAGCTAGTTTATTCCCAGATGAAAATATATAACGAATAATATTATTCAAATATAATGAATTACAAAATACTTCAAATAGAATAATAAACAATTATCAAACGCCTATTATAATCGTATTATACACTGATTAAACATAAAAGTTATATATCCCAATGCATGTATTTAATATAAAATGTACTCAAAAAAAAAAAAAAAAAACAATTCATTATTCATAGAAGTGTTAGTAATTTTGTCAGACATCTATATTAGATATTATTTATTTGCAAAAAAATATTAGTTACTAGTTGATATTAGGTGTAGAGATGAGGCTCTATTTCATACCCTTGGAAGGAGGTGGTTTTTGATAACAAACACGAGTTGAAAATTTATTATATCACTTTATCAGTAGTTTTCATATGCTCATAATCTACGTTTTAGTGGCTAATTTAAAGTCACCATAGACAATTTGGAGTTCTAATAACTGAAAATGTGACTAAAATATCACTGAATATATCTGAATTATTAATTAAGCAGATATGATTTTTTAAGTCCCTGTGTTAAATATTTCATCTTAACTTAATAAAACATACAGTTAATGAAGTAGTTAGAAAAAACATAAATTTGTAAAGCCTTATAATGTGTAATTATTTTAACTTTACTATGATCTAAGGTATACTACATTACTAGTATTCTTACTAGTTTTGCTAGTTATCTTAATAGTTCCTTTTATTGTTGTATATATTACTTTACTATAAGTAAAGTATAGTGATCGTGAAAAAATTCGATCTCGAGATTTTGACTGAATTATATATTTTGAGGTCCCAAAAGTCGTTTTATGAGGTTTTTTCGATGATGTCTGTATATGTGTGGGTGGGTGAGTGTGTTAGTATTGCTTCTTACCACGCTACGGTCCAGAATCTTTGATGAATCAAGTTGATATTTTACACAAAAATGGGCCCCATAGTGTAGATGATCCTTATTGTTTGGGAAGAATTATGCATGACGAGAAAGTCACTTTTTTTGCCAAAAACCTGTTTTTAGAAAACTTTTATTTCTCCTAAACTACTAACGCTAGAATTTGAAATTTGAGTATTATCTTTGTGCTTACAAATGAAATAAACGAAAAATATATTCAGAATTTTAAAACAAAGGGAAATATTTCTTATTCAATAAATTGTAAAAATTTTGACTTATAATTCAATCTCAAACCTTGTGAAAGCGATGCAAGCCATACTGTTTGACAGATCAAAATGAAACTATGCCAAAAAATAGAACATTATGTGTAGAATAAAGAGAGATATTTTTTTTCAAAATTACATTCGCCAAAGGGGTGTTAAAGTAGGATTTCTTTTTTCAGAAAATGTTTTTTTGACGCTAAACAGCTCATTAAAAAATCATGAAAATTAGACCAAAAATGGAAAAAGAAATAAGCAATTTATAAAAAAAAAATTCATGAAATTTCAATTACGACAAAGAGCAATAAAGCTATAAAAACTGTTTGTTTATCCTGAACTAAGGGATCACCTGCTATACTTGTCAAATTTTTTTATAGTTTTTTACATTGTTTACATTGAGTTAGAATTTTTTCATTGAATTCACTAATATAATATAATGTTTAGAGGTATATAGAAAATTGTTAAATGATTTAACGACTTGTATGTGATGTAAGAAGAATAAAATGTATATATGTAAAAAGTCAACAACAATAGAGCATATGAAACATATAATCTCTGAGCCTTTTTATAGTATGATGGGATTGTCTAAAAAATTGTTCTAATCAACCAATAAGTTGCACAATTCTACAAAGCTTAATTCAGATGCTGATTCTTTTATGTTTATGAATAATATTATTATTGGGTAATATTGATGTTTTTGGAATGAACTTTTGCGTCCTATAGAAGGGTTTCTATGTTTTTGTCTAATTTCCAATTTTTTCACTATTCTAGTCTAATAGTTCATACCATTATTATTAAAAATTTCAAGCTTCCAGCTTTTAAATTTAAAATTAAACAGAAACGTCGGCTTTGAACTTGATTTAAGAATGCAAAGTGGCTAATTACCAATATATTTTTTCTCAGTATACATTTGCAGTAAACTTATAACAGAATAGTTGACGTGGGAAAAAATAACATTCCCTCAGAGTAAATTGGTTTTTTATGGTTTTTGACAACGGGAAAGAAAAGTGAGTTTTTAAAAAATTCTAGCAGCCAGCCATGAAATTCCCAGTATAATAATTTGATAAAAGATCAAAAATGTAGAACATTATTCAGAATTAAAAAAAATTCTTTTAAAAATAATAAATGAAATTATCCTGCATCTTAAATTAAAAATTATCTGAAAACGACATTATTTCTTACTTGTTTTTGACATTTCAGACAAAAACTTGGTAACACTCGTATTTTTAAAATACTAAAAATATTTTCAAGTTCTAAATGGGAAAATTTGTCTTAAGTATTAAATGTAGAAGGAGGTCAGATAATGTATCTAAGAGATCCACGGGCTATTGGAGTAAAAGCCATGCTCTCTTGTAGGAAATTATTTCGCATAAGGAAATATTCACTTTGGCTTTTGATAATGTTATTACTGCTGTAGTTATACTTGTGATTATGTATCCATTATTTCTGTGGCATACAAAAAAGGCTTAATCAATCACTATCTATCTATACTACCTCAGGAATGAATGACTAATAAACATCTCCCATTTAGACGATTATATTATGCTTAAATGAGACATTATATATTATGTACCCAAGAAGTTTTATATTAAGTTTACTTATAGTAAAGTTGAGTGTAGGCCACTCAAGATTTTTATTGAAATATTACTTTCATTTATTGATTTAATGATAATAATTATCTGCTCTAATTTACATACTGTTATAATAGACTGTATTCTTTAAGGAGTAAGTGGTAAATAATCTCTCTAAATGATCGGATACTATATAGAAGAAAAAAATCTAATAAAAATAATATTACTATTCATTTTCAACATGAAAAACAAAAATCAAAACAAAGAAATTCCAAAATGTTAATATTGAAAAATTAATTTTGTATTTGACATTATTATGGCATTAATGTAACTAAAATATGGCCACAATGAAAAATGGAGACTTCAAGATTTTAACGTATTTTCATCGTAGTCCTTTTACTTTGGTATAGAAAGTATAGTAATGATTAATCTGGCATCGACGCTAACTGAGAAAAACCTCAGATTTTCTTTATAACCCAAAGGTTTTCATGAAATATGAAATTTTTTGAATTATTAATGATTATTAAATTAGTATTAGTATTTGTTTGTAATGAAGAAACAGAATGTTTAAATAGATGAAGATAATTAATCTGTTTATTAAGGAAGATAATATTTTCTTTAATTATAGTTAAGTTGTTATGTAATACAAAGTAAAAGAATGTTATTTATTGCTTGTTTACGATAAGGAAGAGTGAAAAGGGTTTTTTTAGAGAAGATATAATTGAAATGGACTGAATCATCATATTGACAGGATACTCGTAACAATTATAATAATTTAAGTATTAAGATTGTCATAAAGAGGAGCAAAGTATGATTCTATCTTACTAAGTAAGATCCTACAAAGAAATATTTACAGCATTGTGCTAGAAGACATTAAAGCTTAAAAGATCTTAATTTGACAGGTATGGTGTATTTTTTTAATTATACCATTATGAGAACTCGATAAAGTTGTTTTATAAATATCTATAACATTCAACCAAGATAATATCAAATCTGTATCAAACACTAAGACCAAGTCTTCAAATGATTATATTAATGATTGAAAAGATAAAGAGTATAATTATATGTTATAGAATTTTATTAGAAACAATCCAAACAATCTCTTAGAACCAATAAATAATTGAGAAAGAACAAGTTAGTAAATAGGTATAAGGATTAATTACTTTTCAATGATTGATTAATAATAAAGTATCGATAAACTTAATGTAGATACTTTATTTATAGATAATAATACAATAAGGTTTATCAATTCAAACGCAGAATCGTTTTGTAAAGAAGTAGAATGTATATTCAAGATAATGAATGATAATTAAAATTTCTTTTGCTTATTAATAGGCATTATCACATGGAGAAAGATGTTATTACGTTTAAAAGAATGTTAAATGAAAACCCTTAACTTTAAAATTTACTGATAACCATTATAAAGAATTCACATGGAAAATTTAAGACAAATAAATTAACAAAATGTTTTGACTCTTTCTTCATTATTAAAGTGATATCGGTGTTAAGAGAAGAATCAAAACTCTAGGAAAGGTTATTTATAAATGAATGAACAGTTAAATTCACTATATCCTAGTGAACAGTAGGATATAGTGTTAAAAGTATATAATAATGTATTTGTGTTAACTAGATAACTCTAGTTGAGGGGTATCTCAACTAGATAAACATTAAATGAATCTACAGTTCGTCTGTAACAGTATATTTAATATAAGAATATGACCTAACACATTCAATAAAGGTGGTTATAGACCAACAATAGGATAAAAGAAAAGGTGTGTTAAGTATATTGTAAAGATTCATAAATGATTTCTAGAATTATATTGTTTATCTGTTTAAATAGATAGAGAGATGATGTATTTTATTGAATATTATCTTCTATGTAATCATACTAATATTTTATTAATAACGATAGCTGTTAAGTATATTATTTTTTAACTTAATTCAATTTATAAAGGGTTGGTATATTATTTCGAATTATAAATAATTAAAAGATTTACAAAATTTGTTCATAAAACAATAAATGTACTTTACTCTTGAATTAAGATTATCAACTTAGTAAATCTTTTTAATCTTTTTTATTTTCCTATAATCTAGAGATGTTGTGATAATCAATTACAGGTTCTGATTCAATGATAAATAATTATCACTTTATTATTACCTATTACCTCCATAAGCAATATATTTATATATGAGACACTCCTTAATAAACAAACAATATATCAAGAAGATTTCTTAATCATTTACATAAAGAGTTTAACAATATTTAATACTATAATAAGTTAATCTAATAATTTAATTTTTCTAAATAATCAAATTATGTAAGATGAAAATGTTATCAATGTTTGATACAATCTATTGATAACATCATTTAGTTCGCATATATTTAGAGAAGGAGAACATTGACAACTCCTTGAATACATTAAAGTAATAAGTGAACTAAAGATCTATTATAATAAGTATTTTATATTTCCACTTTTAAGATATGTCTAAACTCTAAAGTATTAATTGCTTTAAACTACTTTGTGTCATATTTTTATTGTAATGATAAACATCTTTAAATAACTACAACTTGTTGTTCATTATGGGTTATGAAAGGATCAATCATAAAACATAATAAAAAATAATTCAAAATAAGTAGGGTTTAGAAATTGTCTTTTACATTGTGTTAAAAGACTGGTTGAATGTATTAACTTCTCTTTTGTTGTATCACAAAGAGCTAGCTAGCGACTTATGTGTGTTCTCTTTCGGGATGGCCACTGTAACCTAACCTAACCTAGCTTACCTATATTAATAACAACTTTACTATAATTGTTAATTTATGAAGCATTGTAGTAGTGACATATCAATAGTGAAAATAATAAAAATAACAATAAGGTAAACTTATTCTTGTATGTTATTTAATCATTCATAAATAATTCAATGTTTCTGTATTAGATTATTTATAAATACAAAAATTTAGTCATCATGATGTTCTTAACAATCTTTATTTTTGATTTTTACTAATTTCATAAGGTTCATAACATCAGAATATATTTAGATACAAGAATTGTATATAAAATTATCTAGTCATAAACATGATAGGATAACACAATATTATAAAAGATAAGGAATAACATAAGAATGTATCAAGGTTGAATGAGAAGTATTCAACTTTAAGGGTGTAGTTATAAATGTATACAATGCCACCCTTATGTCTGATTAATACGTTGAAGAATGAGTCATGTAAAGTTAGATAAAGAAGAGTGTTGAGATTGTATGAATGTTATCATTATACACGTAAAGAGGAGAAAAGAACATGATAAAGTTTATGAAAGACAAGTAAAGAAGTTTAACAATATACTTTAAGAGAAGATTCAATACAAGCAATAAGAAGTAAAATTATTAAATCTAGATAATAAACAAGAAGTTAAACCAACTGTGATTAGGAAGTAAGATATACCAGAAAATATAATACGTACAAGTTGTTCTGCGAATTAATATATTGTTTATGTAAATTAAGTTTTAATATGGAAACAGGACTTTAATTTCTCAATGAGATTATAGAAAGGACTAACATAAATAAGAAGAACGACATGAAAAGAAGCTTTAATAGCTATAGGATGTATAGTAAGAATGACTGAATCAAACTAATACGGATTCTTAAGCTATATTGTAACATCAAGAAAACGAGTTAATAGTGTCTATCTTCAAAGAGGTTCAAAGAGAAAGACATTCACAAAAAGTAAAAAATACTTTATCTAAGAAAAGAATGTACCTGGTTTTCTTTTGTATAAAGATACATGAAAGAGATTTTAGAAATTGCTATTCCCATTTGATGCCAGATCATAAGGTCTAATTCAAAATAAGAAGTAAACTATGTTTATACTAAAAATGAAAATACATTAGCTTGAATTTACGATTGAATATTTTAAGAATGAATTTAAAGGTGATTAAGACTGTCTTAGGAGACAATTTCTTATTTGGTAATGATTGAGATGAATTGCTAATAAAAGATGAAGGAATAGCAAAAAGATAAATATTGTTTGAGAAACATGGGGTTTATTATCGTATGCAATAGAATAAATTTTGACCAAAGGAAATAAAGGATATTTTATCAAGAAGCTATGGGAATGCAAAGCTTAAAGAAAGTTAAATTATAGAGGAGTTGTTAGTAAATACATTGTAATTTTTAGCGAAATGGGTATTTATCTTGAATGACTCATTTAGGTAACAATAGTATTTGATATGTTATAATGATAGAAAGACTTCAAGGTCACAAGTTTGTTGATGGAGAAGAAAATGAAAGATCTTTGCTTTGTATGTTATGGAAGCTGAAGTAGTAAAGACATTTATTCTCTTAAATATAGATTGATATCCAAAAAAGTGTAATGAGCAATGAGATTAGAACCTTAAAGAAAGGAGAATATTAAGGCAACTAACATGTAGGTTAAACAAGAATGTATTTAAAATGAACTAAATATAGACCATGGTATGTAAAAGAATCTAGTAAGAAAATATTCAAAAGATATTACTATGAAAACAGTCTAAAGCATAGAAGAGTTTGTTTTGAAGAATAGAAGGTGATATTGCTGTTTTAGAAAGTCTATGATTATGAAAGTATGACATTAAAGGACATATTCAAACAGGTAGTATTTATGATGTAATCCATTGTGAATATAAAGGATCATTAGAAGGAGTTATTAGAAAAAGATTTTATATAGATATGAGGTAAGAATGAGAATATTTTAAGAAGTTAACAGGTAATCAAAGGAAAAGCTTATTGAAGACAAAATACTAAGGATTTCTAAGAAATCTATATTTAAATTTGTACAAGAGAATGGATGACTTTAATATAGGTATGATACCATGAAAACTTCTAACTAATGCATAAATAGAAAGAGAATGTGTAGATTGAAAAGTAAATTAACAGAGACTAAAGAACTTTAGTTAATGATAAGACTATTCATGTTAAAAATAATATTTATTTAAACTCTTCATAAGAACGGATTTACTTGTCTACAATACAATAATGTTATCAAAGTATTATTGCCTTTTCCTTTCTACTCTAATTATCATCTAATATCACATTTTTAGATTATTAAACTGCGCATGAAAATTAATGTTTCAGGAGTTTTGACTCTATATAACTTGTATAAACATATATTTTATACACTAATATGTTGTTTATTGCAATGCAATTTTTTACTCTTTCTAACTATAATTCTTTAAGTTGGGAGGATTTGAACATTCAACAAAAAAAGAAAAAATTAAAAAAAGTTACATTAAATTAAAAGTGATGTTAATAAGCTCAAAATGTTACATCATTCTTATTAT
This sequence comes from Hermatobates lingyangjiaoensis, assembly GCA_026182355.1. NCBI lineage: Eukaryota > Metazoa > Arthropoda > Insecta > Hemiptera > Hermatobatidae > Hermatobates > Hermatobates lingyangjiaoensis. The sequence goes on from JAPFBL010000015.1 coordinate 8,050,720, forward strand.
GTAGTTCATGTCTTTTGACTTTGTTTAAATCTTTTGTTGTAAATGAACCTCTATTAGTCTTATCCTTCTATTGGATTTTATGCAATAATTAAGACTGAAGAAATACAATGAGAATAGGCTTAATAATGTTATATTAACTTTTTTCTCCTGAACCATGGTCTATAAATTAAATCCTGTTGCAGATGATAGTTATAATCTCAAAACAAAACATTAACATCTTCATAGGGTAATCAAGCAAAAGTAAGACAAAAAATATATGAATATAGTTTATATTCATATTAGGATTAAATGAATATAAATCATAGAAAGATAATAAAATGACAAGTGAAGTATGTAATTTATATCCATTCTTTGATAATGGACAGTCTTCTGTGTATCTATGCCTACACCTCTTAATAAGAAGCTTGGATTGGGATAAAAGAATCTATCTATCTGAAAGAATCATTAGATATTTAACTTTAGAACACTACCTTTCTTTTATAACAAATGGTTTTAATCCCTAGAATAATCCCTATAATAATAAACAGATAGGAGGGTTTATTAGAAAGGGCTTCAAAGAAATGAATATAGAAAGTTCTAAAACCTACATCATATAAATATGTCTTAGTAAAATACAGAAACTCAAAGATATATAAAATAAAAATAACATATAGAAAATATGTTCTATAACAAGTAAAGAACCTCACTTCGACTATTAAATTACACCTGTAAATGGACTGCATTTGTTGTGAAAATTAAACAAATTTTACCATATTCATTTGAATAATTACATCCTCTTTACAACTATTCTTGTTTTAAAATTTAAGAATAAGCGTTTAAAATAAGATGAAGAGTGTTTGTTAATTTAATTAAACAGTTACTTCATTTAGTCTTAGTCAGAAAGATGGTCATAAGACTGGCTTTATTCGAAACATAAACAGAATAGGTGTAATACATATAAAAGTATTAAATAATTCGATTCATTAATAATTCGATTATAATAGATACAATGACAAGAATATGTGTTATTAAAGTGTCTATATTAATTATTATAATGCTTCATTCACTGAACTAAAATGAATGATTTGAAAAATTCTTAAAATGATGAAGAATAATACCCAGTGCATAAATAAATAAAACACTTAATATAACATTAAAGTTGGTTTATAGGACATATTAAGAGAATGATATGTTTCTATTGTTAGATAATAAAGATGTATTCAAAAGGTCTATTAAAGAAAAATATATAAATAAGATGACCAAAGTCATAAGATTTATAAATTACAATCTAAAATTTATACCAAAGTTCTTTTATTACTCATATTTGGTGTAATTATCTCAAATGTCAGATTAAAGGTGATAAAAGGAATTCTTACAGACAGAGCAGTAGATAGATTTTACAACGAAATGAATGTTGCTTAAAACAACAGTATAAAAAACTTAACATTACAGGAATTTATAAAATTAACACTGTTATTAGCAGAAAAGAATGTTCAAATGAGATTATAATAGATAAGCTAAAGTATTATCATATGATATAAGAAATAATATTTAAATTACCTTTATAAATCTCTTGAGAACTCATAAATATCAAAGAAATAAGACATAGTTAATATAATACTAACATAGATGCTTTAGACAAAAGATAATAAAAAAGTTATGTTTGATAAATAGAATAAATGATGATATTATTGAACTACCTAAACTAATTGAATTATAAATGATGAAATACGTGTTCCTTAATACAAACCTTAATATAAATGGATGTTCTTTATTATTTAGGTCACGAAGAAGAAATTAAACGAACCATTGTTAACACAACTCATAGAAAAACTAAAGAAATGGATTAAAAGTCAGTAACAGCATAAATACTAATACTTTATAGAAGTATTAATAGTAAAGAAAAGTCTGTTATTTATATTACAATCCTATTATTAATGTCTACATTATTTCAAGAATTGATAACTTTACAAGAAAGGAATTATCGAGGTAATAATAGATCGGAAATATAATAAAGAACATCTATATGTCATATAAACATTTGATTAGTATTAGGTTAGGACACTTAAATGTAAATGTGTATCAACTGGTTCTATAACTGTTAATAACGCAATATTTTATCTTTTACTCATAATTACAGTAATAATCATTGCATAGAGATCAAATAGAATTCTCAAAAAGGTAACTTTAAGTCAGATAAAAGATATTGAAATAATAGTTAGTCATATTGAAGTATATAATAGTTAATCTCATTATGTAATATGGAAGGAATCAAAAGTGATTCAGTAGAAAACTTATGGTTCGTTTTAACAGAATCTCCACTATGTGAATCTGTTATAAATTATTAATAGAGGATAATATATGAGGTATAGAATGTTAAATAGATTAACAACTATCAGATAAAAAGAATACAGTTCATTATTAAAGATTATTTAGACACATCATACTTAAAGAGATTTTTCTTCTTATGAGAATTAATTACTAAAAGGTAAAATCTTGAAATTAGCCGAGAAAAGATTTATTTTATATAGTCATATTATCTATCTGTTTAAATAAAGTGTTAGTATATTTTATTGTATATTATGTTCTAAATAACAGTATATTGATTATATGTATAAAATAAATCATTAGAAGATAATATCTTAGTTTATGTTTCAAGTTATCTTTTAAGTAATTTAATTGTTTATTAATTATCGATAGTAAAATAAATTTATTATAATCTGATTAAATGTTTTGATACATGAAAATTTTATATCTATTTTAAAAGTTAAATTAACAAATTAAAAATTTCAATCTTCAAATCTGATTAATCTATTTATACAAACCTATATCCTCAGGTTATCTTAAAGAAATGCTGTGTTCTTACATTGGGGATGATAATTCACTATACTTATTTATTGTATATATATTTATTGATATGAGAATATATTTATTGTATGAGTTAATGTGACTAGAATCGTTTCTGATTATATCTATATTTCAAGGTCTAGAAGATAGAGATAAAATAAAACATATTATAATGATAAAAAACAGTAAAATTGTTTAGTTTAGTGACTGATATAATAATTAAACAAAGAAACTCTTGAAATATTATTGTAATGATGAATAAACATTAAAGATGTTTCCTGAATACAAGATGATAAAACTCAATCTTTAGAGTACATTATAAGAGGAAGGATGTGTATTAAAAGACAAAGATATAAAAGATAAAATTAAACACTTTATATCCGAAAAGGTGTGTAATTAACATATTTCTAGAAGAGGTAGAAGAATTAATTAATGAAAATATAATCATAAAGTCTATAGAACGTAACCATAAGAGAATGAGTATATACAATTAATGTAAAAGGATGTTCTTGAAATAGTAGGTAAAATTAAAGTTACTTTAGATAAAAACAACAAATTATATTATTAAACAACAAATGTATATACATATATATATATATATATAATAGATATGACAATAGGTAGAAGTTAATAGGTGATCTAAGAGGTTATAGAAGAACACATCAGAGAATTTAAGATTTTAAGATAATGCATTATCTAGTAATCATAGACTACATTGTTATTTATATACCAGTAATGAAAAAGAAAGGTTTTAAGTCATAATTTCTACTCTTACTAAAATAATAGAAATCTTGAACAAGAATTTCACATAATATATTGCATATAATTTGAGTACTTCAAGGAAATTATGAGTTATAACGAAAGATTTTATCTTCTTCTGTTTATTACCGATTAGAAGGTTTTATTATAAGAAGTTATTATAGGTTAAAAAAAACACGAGATTACAATATAAAGGTTTAATATGACATACACAAACACAAGAAGGTGTTTAGGAGTAAATCGACAAAAGTGGAAATGTAAGAGCAATCAGTTGTGAAAAGGAAAATACTAGAAACTCGATTTCATGGTGTATAAATAACACGAGACCAGTGAATATAGAATAAGATATTGATAACCATGTTCAATTGAGTAATTTAGTAAAGCTTGAATAGAGATTTACAATAAAAAAGATACTCCAGTAAGTTGAATTTAATGGACTGTTTCTTTATGTAACTTTATTTATTAAGATAAACATAGACTACTTTAAGATTTAAAAGTAGAGTACGTTTAAAATTTAAACACCAACCTATGGGATGAATATGATGTCCATGGGCTATAATTTAATTATTTACATAACAAATAGTCATGGATAATTCACATAGACAGGAGACTGATGTTAGAGTTATACTGAAAAGAGTTCTAAATCAATTCGAATGTACTATCTAAGTCATTAACAGAGAAAAGCAATAACAACATACAAATAATTAGAGTTCATGGTTATAGAGATAGGTGATATAGAATAAAAAGATATCTAATTTAGAGAATATAAAATAGAGAAATAATTTTATTGTATTGATCAATTACTAACAATAGTTTATTAGAAATACCTTGAGAAATCAAATATTTATTACATAGATTAATTAATTGTAATGTAGTGTTAATATAGAAATAAGTACGAGATAAAGTTTTATTTCTTCTTTATAAACGTGTGATTAACAAGATTATTAAAATAATTCATCTGGGAATAGATGCAAGTTCTAATACTCCATTAATAATTTATTCTATAGACTGAAAAAATACTACAATATAATTATTTATGTAACTATAAATCTATAACTACTAGAAGATAATTTTATTATAAATGAACCTTAATGCTTAGATGTTATAGACACTAAAACAGATTAAATACTTTTATTATGTTATTAAAATGATTCCATAACCGATAATAAGACATTTGAGGTTTAATAATAAGATAACAGAATGTCTAAATGTAATTATAAAGGTTACATGTATTTTCATTTTATCTTGTCTATAAAACGGTGAAGAATGTGCTTAGATTAATACTTTAAGTAAAAGTTGGAATTATAAAGAATCGTCTCTTAATGAAAAAAAGGGAAGTTATCACAGTAGAGGTAATAGTTGTTAATAACCATATAAATAAAATTATCTATTTCAGATTTAACAGAACAACAGTTTATAAGAAAATAAATTAGTTTATAGAGGAAAAGATTGTTAGAACGCATACTTAAAAAAGATAAGATCATACGAACAAAGTCAGAAATGGTACCAACAGAATTTAAAAGAGATAAATAACTATAATACAATAGAACCCTTAGATTATAAATGTGACGAGCTATAATCGTGAAGATAATTTACTGTCATGGATCCTATTTCTAAAGTTTACATTATCATGTGAATAATAGTTTGCAAAGGAAAGAGATTTCTCAACATTTAAAAGTAAGAGAATAAGATTATATCCATAAGGAAATTCACTCTACTATTAAACGATCTTATTAAAGAATTTCTAGAAAAGAGAGTATGTAACAGGTCTAATAAAAACAATATTTTAGACCCATTTTCAACACCTACAGATTTGCCTTTTAAATTGTTATTTGTGTCATCGTTTATCTTGATACATTAATTCATAAACATCTAAAATCTAAATAACAACCTTATTGCAAGTTACCTTTCATCTTATTATTTTAAAGTCTTCATTTCAATCAATATTTAATCTTTTTCTGAATATCAGTTGTAACTAATGTATCTCTAACGAGATTCCTTAAGTCAATCTTTAAGCATTGCTTATCAGTTTATGCTAAAAAGAGCTCAATTTATACAGTAGAGAAGTCTATTATGAATTATATCATTTATTTGTTGATATCTCTAGAACACCTTCATTTAGATTTTTGTTTTTATACCTGTTCTTTAGATGCTATGTAACTTATTGTGTAATACTCATAATATAACTAAAGGTGATACTCAAAGTCGATTATTTATGTTTATATTATAAACTATGAACTTCTTGTAATCTTAATGAAGAACGACATCTAGACAGCAAAGAAAAGAAGGATCGAATGACCACAAGAACATCCAATCATTACTAAACGTAGTAATCTCAGTTTAATTCTATACAAGATGTACTTTAATCTATTATAATAAAATAGATGGGGAATATTTATTTTTTATCATCATATCAATCTAGTATGTACAGTATATTATCGAAATAAGTTTATTTAAAGGATTTCCTGTTCTGTAAAGATGAAGCTACTAAATAAGGGAATAATTCTAATTATAATAACAATAAATTTATCAATAATGATAAATATAATAATTAATTCCCTTGAATATCTTACATTTTAATTTTCGTAATGTTAGGAGGAATACTAGTTTTATTTATTTATGTAGCAAGAATCGCATCAAATGAAATAATAAAGTACTCAAATAAAATAATAATTATTATTATAATTACTCCAGTATGAATAATAATAATTAAGGGAAAAGAATATTATGGATAAGTGTACTTATAACTTATATCACAATATTTATTTCCTACAACTATCTTTGAAGGCCTCAAAGTTGTATATTGCTATATCAATTAACCTATCATGATAAAAAAATAAGAATGTCTCCGTAAACGTTATACATTCAGATTGTATACATAAGAATTACAAGTTCATATTTAAGGGTTAAATATTAGATATTCAATGTCAATATCTAATGAAATCCGTTTTATATATTATTGAAGTTCTTTAGGGAATTCTTCATGTTCGGTAAAGAGGTAAAAGACTAATTTGTGATTAAGAGAAATTTAGTCTATAACATTATGACTTATTTATTTATGTAAGTACTATCACTTATAACTACTCTTATTTTTTTTAGATTTGTGGATGAAACCTCTTAAAAAATCTTGTGAGCCCTCAAAACTAAATATGAACAGTATATGTGAATTAACAATACTTGTGGCATAAAACATAGAATATGTAATAGATTTCGAAATATGTTTTAAAATATTTTGACCATTGGAGCTTCACATGTCTTTTTTATAAGTTTTTACTTCAGCATGGTGAATATAAAATATTTAATAATTTTCCTAACAATTGGAAGTAGATATGGATTTAAATGCCTTAATAATTTCTACTTCATATAGATTAATATCAATGAATTGATTCGAGAAAATAATCAATTATTTGATTCTGTTACTCTAATTATTTGACAGTTTTATATGAAAACAATACCATTATTTAATTAGAGTAAACCAATTTATCTTTAAACCAACAGATATACAATGGTCGTAAATAATAGCTATTAATTATAAATAAACCAGCTAGTATGCTAACTTATCTTTGTTTGAATCATATTTATTTAAGACTGTTCACAATCTGGACATTGCTTTAATCTATTTCTGGAATTGTCATAATATGTGGGAAGGTTACCTTATGAAAAGCTGAAGATTATCTGTTAATTAACTCTTTGAATACGTAGTTATTTTGTTCCAATCTACATTTAATATTACATAAATACAGATATATTTTCCATATCGATTAAATCAAATCGTATTTATCTTAATGCCTTAACAATTAGAAAAGCTATGTTTTCTAGAATCCTTACGACTCTATATCGCCACTATTTATCATAAATAAAATATATATTTTGATTAAATTAGTTGTTGTAATCTATCACAAGTATGTTCTCACAAGGTAAAAAGTTATCTTAGAAGACTCCAAACGTAAACATTTAGTATTTAGAAACACTAAGCATTATTGTAATAATAGTTATGAGCTTGGTGTATATTTAATTTTAATGGCTTCTTTTTTACTTGTTGATTCCCTTTGTATTGTCATAAGTATCAAGTCTTTTTTGGTTTTTATGATTATAATAAACTGCATTGTAAACAAATAATACTGATATATAAAGTAAAGACTGATATATGAAATATAAACAATAAACATGTACACTTCAGTAAATATGTTAAGACAATAACATATTATTATGTTTTACTTGCTTTAGACATTTGATTTTATTCAACGGATTTCCTTTTCAAGTCATTTCAAATGCCTTATTTAAAAGAATCATTATTTTTCACACCTTTCTAACTTCAAAGCAGATATATTTCTTTTGAACATTCATCACAGATGCTTAAGATTCATACACAAATATTAAAAGCAATCATGCCTATCAATTCACTGTTCTTTTGATATATCATGAAAAGTAATAGTGATTGTAATATTGTAAGAGATATATTTTAGTATTCCCTTTAGTTCATAGTTAAAAACAGAGATAATGAAATTTTATAATGTAAAATAAATTACGATACATAATAATAAAGTATGTTAGAATAGACGTCTAACTGATAGAAAATACTCAATTACATTATTTAATAAAGAAACATACTGTTGAAATTTAGATCACCTCTAGTAAAAGTATTTCTTTGAAACTGTATTAAAAGAAGACATATGATTTTACAATCACGTATAGAACAATCACGCGTCTGTTTACAAAATAAATGGTTTTCTATATGGTTGTGAAAGTACCATACGAGATTTTAATATATCTTTTAGTTTGTCAAAAAAGTTCTTTTACCTTCTCTTCTACCCATTTAAATAAAACATCCTTTTTCAGCAGATCATACAGACAAACTCAACAATAGAACAATTTGGAATAAATTTTCTATTGTAATTTATTAGTCCTAAGAATTCCTCCAAAGATTTCTTTTTGGGTGGTCTTTGTAAATTCTGAATTCCTTGCACTACAGAAAACTTAGGCTTTATTTTGTTACATTCAATTACGTGTCCTAAAAACTCTATACTATCTTTTTTATACACGTTTTTGTTTCGTTTATACGTAGTTCATGTTTCCTTAATTTATCTAGTACTCTAGCGTAACTTGCATCAAGTTCTACCTCATTTTTACCAAAAATAAGAATATCATCAACATAAACAAAGCAAATCTTTCCTATTTCTTCCTCCAGAATACCGTCTAAAATCTTTGAAAAACAGTCTGATTATTCTTAAATTCCATAGGCATCACATTCCATTCATATAAAAGGTGCCTAAATCGAAAAGCCGTCTTATGCCTGTCCTTTTCCGCTAATCTGATTTGAAGAAATCCTTCTTTTGGATCAATTTTAGAAAAATAATTCTTTCCATTTAGACTATAAATAAGTCGTTCAATATGAGGGAGTCAATAATTATCTAGTCAAGATAATTGCCATTTTCTTGGTTAGCTATAAATGTTTTAGCTTCATATTGATCTCACATATTCTATTGTTTTGCTGTTTAAATACTTTGCAGATATCATCTTTTCCAATTAATATTTTGAATAGATGCTTCTTAACCTTTTGCAAAGCAAACATTGTACTTTTTAACACTCGATCATCAAATTTGTACTCTATAATTAATTTACTCTATAGTTACTTTAAATTCTTCTTCCAGGTACGTATACAAATTCTAAACATTCTTATTCTCGTAAAGTCTCAACTTTAATAGCTTAAAGTCAACTTCAACAGCTCAAATAGAAATAAAATTATAAGAAGCTCCTGAATCAAAAACTACTGGTGTTTTTATATCTTTAACAATTATGAAATTGTTTTTATTGTTGATAAAGCTTTGGTCTACCTCTTTATTTTCCTGTTCTACCATATTAACTTTCTCACGATCATCATTCCCTTGTTTGTTACTCCTATTAAACCTACAGTCTTTAGCTAGGTGGCCTACTTTTTTGCATATAAAACAAGTAATGAATTGGTTTTGTTTGCATATTTTTAATCCTGCTAACTTAATATTTAATGATTCTTCTGACTCCATCTCACCTAATATCCCGTAGAACTCTTTACACACTTCATAAGAACTGAAAGGAAAATTTTGATAATTTTAAACTTTTTATCTAGTCCTTGTCTGGTAATTTTTTGCTGTCCACTAAGGAGATATCTTTATCCTTAGCAACCACATTACTAACCTTTATCCTTTACACTTAGTAAACATATCTTTAATAAAATTGACAACTGATTGTAATTCCCTCTGTTTCATGTTATAAATGTCAAAGAGAGACATCCAGTTTCCATATTCAAGTTCTACTTCTGCCTTCCACATTTCAAAAGTTAATGTAGCTTTTCTCTTGTCTTTGAATATTTTGTGGTGCCAGTCTAAAATTTCTTAACTGACTCTACTAATAAAAAAAAAATCAAACTTTTCCCATTAGGCGTCTTTGCCCAACTACTTAGAGCATCTTCGCTCAAAATTGCAAAAGGTTTCAACAAGAAATAACGGATTAGATTTGAGGCAGCAGAAAGCGATTACTCAAGAACAAACAGAATCAACCAAAAGTTAGATGTTTTTTTAATTCTGATTACATTTTTAATTTAAATCAGTTCGTGATTAATTGTTACTGTAATACTGTGAATAGTACCAACTGCTGATTCAAAAACTATTATTAATTCCTTGATAATAATTTATTATATTAATTAGTTCAAACTGATAATATTGAAGTAATAATAATTTGAATAATGGTAAAAATGATGAAGAATAAGGAGAAATACAGTAAATAACTGCTTGATCTTAGTGAAACAAGAGCCATGTTTAATCTGGTAATGTGATCTCTACCAAGGGCTCCCTTCTTTAAATAATCTCCTTTTTCTCTCATGCAATGATTTGTCCTTTATAAGTTTAAAGGGCTTTACCACTAACAGATTTACACAGGAAGATGAACACAAGAGCAAATAGACCATGTATTATAAAAGAACAAACATTAAGAGGTCATTTAACTTCATTTTAAACTGATGCTTTAGAACTCTCTTTTTAACTCTGATCTGAAGGAGTAATGATCAATAATACAGTTATGAAATCCTAACATCCTATGAAAAGAATCATAGGTATGTTTCAATGAAATTAAATGATTAAACAGTGTCACTTATTGATGATTTATGAACGTATTCATGAAGAATTTATTTGAGCTTGTTTTTCTTTTAGTCGTTATATTCTAATACAGAAAACATTCTAGTGTGACTTCCATTTTCCTCATTGCAAACTGATAGCCCGACCAAAACTCGCTTGGGTCAAAAAAAGTAATTATTATAGTTTTTTTAACTTCTAATACTTGTATACCTGCATTGCAATTTCTGTAGTGAAGAGTATTTGAGCAAAAGTTTCTAGTTAATCAGAGTTTGTTAGAATTAAACTAACAAATAAAAACCAAATAATTCATGCTAATAAATAAAGGTTATCAATCAATGCACTTTTATATGAATGAATTTATAAAGGATAATTATTAACAACTCATATTCATTATCTTACAGTTCTAAATTCCGTAAATTGAAAGAAGTGTAAGTTAGTGAAACAGTATCCAATTTGAAAATTAATATAATACTGTGTGATAAGAATTCCTTTAACACTGACATGTGGTGCAATGCCAAAATATAAACAAACGGGAAATGCTTATTCTAGTCTTTTATAGTTTCTTCAAGTTATTGCAAGTTTTGATGTTATCACAAAGAAATATATTTCCAATAAAATTTGTTGTGGACTATGTGTTTTCATAGTTTCTTTAGTCACTTGTTTGTAAAATATTTTAATCTAAATATTTTTCTTTCAAAGTGTTCTATATTTTATCGTTTATAACTTTAACAGATTTAGATATAACTGTGATTGTTTCAAATGTCATTGACATAGGATTCTCAAGACTTAATTATGGATACCAGTTTGGAAACCTATATACAGAAAAAACAGTTGGTTATAATGTCAAAAATAGGAATTGTAAGAAATCCTGCGAGTGACGTCATTATGCAATGAAACATACATTTCCAAGTCATTTAACTTATGTAGTCTCAGAAGTAACTATAAAATAGTTTGGCGGTAAAGTTAAGTTTAACTTATACTGAAGTATAACTTAATATTGACCTTACGAAAAATGAATGGATTTGATAAAAGTAAATAAATCAAAGTAGTTAATAAAATATCTGATGTATAAATATAGAATTACATTTATAAATTATTAGTTTGAAAGTGCGTTGAGTTGAATTATGCTAACGAATATTAATAATGAAAGCGTATGTGAAATAGAATGCAGTTGTTTCTTCGTTTGCGTGTTCTAAAAGCAAACTTAGACAATGAGATGCATCTTAGAAATGAACAATACTCTTGGTAGTAGGTAGAGAAAATAAAAAAAAAACATTTTCACTTTCCCTTACCCCGTTACTTGCCATTGCAGCTACAGCGTGCTTGGTCTCCATTTCTCTTTTCTCCTGAAGACGGATTGCCCGAAAATTTGAGTTTGTAAATGTTTTCTTCGCTTTGTGTGTTACTCTTCTTTCATTTTGAACGTGTCTCTATATAGGTATATACTTTTCCGTTGGAACCAGTGCGCTTGGTTTCCCTCTCTTATTTCTCCTGAAGATGGTTCAAACCAAAAATTAGAGACTGTAAGGGTGTGTGCTTTTGATTTCTCTGTTTCTTTTTTTACATTGAACTATATATATATATATAAACACAATTTTCAAAAGAACACACAGAAATGAAATCACTGATACTTACTACTATATTTCGATGGCATCGTCATCAGGAAGATAGATATGAATCGCTCCAAAGTCTGATAACGACTGGCTTGCGTTCAAAAAGAAGCACTGAAACAGTGTAGCCAACTTTTGGAGGGAGAGTTGACAAGGAAGATAAAGAAATAAAAGCCAAATAAAGATTAAATGAATGAAAACATTTAACTAAAAATAAAATTAAAAATTATTAACAACTTGTGAAAACCCCAATTAAAAATAAAAAATGAAACGGAGTAATTAAAAAAGACTAATATATATAAAAGAACAATGAACTATTGAGGTTAAGCCCAGGAGCAGATCTACTACCTAGAAGACTGATAATAGGTGCTTCATCTGACTCTCAGAGTGACTTTCGAATTAGTCTCATTAATCTGTCTCAGGACCTGTACACAAAAGAATCATTGAAACTGTCTAACATTTAATATAAATGTAATCATTTATATATACATTATATATATAAATGGTTGGCTTTGGTTGAACTTCGAGTTTTTCGTCGAGCTTTCGTCTTCTTGTTGATTAACTTCTTTAAACCGTTCAAAGGGTCGATATATTGAATGTGAATCCTAGTATCTGTTTCTCAAAGTTTCCAAAATATATATATATATATATATATATATATTGAAAACGACCCACAAAGGACAACAAACATTTCAAAGTAAGCTATAGGTACACAATAAATAGAAAAACAAACTTACAGCCTCTAATTTTTGGTTTAACCGTCATCAGGAGAGAAGAGATAAGGACACCAATCGCACTTGCGAAGCGAATATGATCTGTTACAGTTTGAGGTGTAAATAATAGAAAGATTAAACCTAACTATTCAACTTTGGCAAAAGTGTTTCGCTCTCTCAGTAAAGCACCAGGGCATTACTACAAGAGTTTAAGAATTAATGTCAATTCTTCAGTTCATATCAAACCTCTTCTCTTGTGAATCCTGTGTTATATTTTAGTTGTTAATAAATCTGGTTAGTTTACTGTTTTGTATTTCGAATGATATATAAGAAAAGTTTACAAGCAAACCAAGAGTTTACAAACTCCAGATAAACACACTTGTAGTTTCAAATTTATTACACTTTCATGATCAGGAGTCTACAGAAGTTAGCTGACCAAGTACAGTGGCTTTAGTATTAAAACCATTAATTTCATTTATACTCGTGAGACCTATCAATAGCTCAAGATATTTTTAATTAAAATATATTCATTTTAATGATAATATAAATATTTTTATATAGAAATATTCATATTCATGCACATTTAGAAAATTTACAATATAATTTATAAAGTACTCTGAAATCGGACTAGAACCAAAAAAATCTGGAGTGGCCAACACTCAACTTTACAATAAGTAAACATAATATTAAACTTTTTGGGTATATAATAGATAATATCTCATTTACACATAATATAATTGTCTAAATGGCAGATGTTTACTAGTATTTTTTTCTGGAGGTAGCACAAATGGTGATTGATCCGGTTAACAATATGCATGTACACGTTTATTCTTGTATATCACACAACTGATACATATAATTGGTATTACCTCAGCAGTAATAACACTTTTATGAAGCCAAAGAAAAGATTTCGTGTAACGAAATAATCTCTCTTACAGAAGAACGTGGCTTTTCTTCCTACACCCAGTAAACCTCTTACATGACCAATTGTATTTAAAACATTACATGACTAGTGGTGTTGTTACATTTGATGTTGTTTATCTGACCTACATTAAACATTTAAGCCATAGTTTTCCCATTAAGACTTCAAAATATTCTTATTTTGTTTGACAATTGTCAGGAATATGAAGGAAAGATTTCAGTGTCATCGAATCACCGAAAAATCAGAAATCAAAAATGTAAACAATGTAAATAAATAGAGCGAGTGAACTATTAATCCAGGATAAATATTCAGTTTTTATAGCTTTATTGCTCGTTTCTGTAAATTTCACTAATTTTTTTCAAAAATTGCTAATTCTTTGTTCAATTTTTCGGAAAAAATTTCATTGTTTTTTTAATGAGCAGTTTAGAGTCAAAAAATATTTTTCTGTAAACATAAAATGCATCATAATGCCTCTTTAGTTAAAGTAACTTTGATAAAAATTACTTCAACTTAACATTCATATAATGGTCTATTTTAAGGTAGAATATAATTTTGATCCGTCAAACGGTATGGCTGGTATCCTCTCCTCATAAACTTTCAAACTAAGTCATAAGTAAATATTTATACATTTTATTGAAAGCAAAATATTTCCAGTTGCTTTAAACCTCTGAGCTTTTTTCAGTTACTGATTTTGTTGCTTCTATAATGATAACAAAATTTCAAGTCTCTACAGTTTGTAGTTTAGGATAAAAAAGTCTAAAAACACTATTTGGCAAAAAAAATGACTTTCCAAGAATGTAAATATAAACAAATGTACAATATACGATAATATTGTACAAATCTTTTATGTTCAAAATTATTTATTTCAATTATAAATCCATTTTTAAGTTACCTGTTGATAATTGGTAATTTTAATTAATTAATGCACTATTAATGGACAATTAAATAAAATCAAACACAACAAACCTATATAAATAAAAGAAAAGTTTTGTCTGTACATTGCTTAGAAGTGACTCATTTTAAGTTATCTTTACATTTTGTGCATTAGAGAAACTGAATTCACCCTTAAAAAAATTTCTGTCTGTTTGTCCAAAAATTGTGTCCCTCAGTCACTATGAGTCATAGTGAGCTGAAAATTCGACAGTAGATTTTTGTGTGTCTAACTTAAAAGAAAAGATTTGAATGGATTGGAAATTCAACGTAGAAGCGAAGTTATTGACTTTTCAGCTGTGTTTGGATAGCTACACAGGTATACATGTATGTAGCTAAGAATATACAGGTATTTTTATGTGCCTGATACTGTGGCAGGTAGGTATTGGTTGATTTTAATTCCGTTGGCGTTTATCATAATTTGCCCTCTTTAAATAAGTGAGTCCTATGTACCCGTGTACTAAATAAGAAGTATTCCCAGAGTGAAATAAAATTTGAGCTCAAGTTGCAAAACGTAAAAGAAACTCCAGATCTAATATCAGTTATGGGCTGTACTAATAATAATATTTTCGACAATTCTATAAGTTCTAATAATATTTTGGAATACCACATATCAGCTCCGAATTTTTGTTTAAATATTCCTCAAAGATGGGTAGTATAATATAGTCTGTATAGTAAGTACTATAATGTATGTAAGCCTGCTTGTATAATGTATATAAGGAACTTAAGAAATTACTACAGAAAAAGGTCCTGAATTTTAAAATATGTTTAAAATTAATTACTTCACTTATCAATGATTAAATTAAAAGCAGTAATGAGTTTAATAATTATTTAATAACAATTTGCAAGATATAATCAATTAAAATTAGTATGAATTTAAAAACAATAGGTTTAAGCTAGATTATTAAAATTATTAAAAAAAAATGGTTGTAAAATAAGAGTTTCTTAATGTTTGCAATGAAACATTGATTAAAAAGAAAGTTATATTCATACTCTGTTATTGATTAACAACTATTATGTTGTGTTAAAATTATTTTTCATGTTTTATACAAAGTTTTAAACAATAGGAAAGATAAAACTAAATGATTAGATATATAATTACTTTCTAAATGTAAAATTTCTTTCTATAAATATAATTACTAATATTACTTTTTTCCTTTCTTTTCTGACATTAAAAGATTATATTTGAATTACATCTATTCTTATTAATGTATAGAAAATCACCAAATTATACAATATTCCAAAGATTTGGAAATAATGAAATGAGGGTTTATTACATTATTTTTTGTAGGAATAACTTTTTTAAAATCACATTCTAATTGTATATTAATTTAAATGAGTCAGTTGTAAAAGTTTTAGTGGATATTTAATTAAAAAGAATGATTATACTAACCAGTAAAGATGACTTTCAATATCTTTCTTTTTTTGCATTTCTATAATAGAGTATTTCTTATTACTTCTCAATACTTTTGTTTGTCACCATTTCATAGTTATACGAGTATATTCAACGTAATGTATTAAAGAAAAAACAGATGATTTTAAGTTATCCTTTTTGATGCGCAAATGTTTTTATTCTTTTCTTCTTTCTTTTCAAACACTTAATTCGAACAACAAAAATAAACGTGCTCATCACTTAGTAATCTAATTAATAAATCACTTTTAAACTGCTATGTAAACAATTTTATTTAGTCTCCGATTAAAGAGCCGACGTTACAGCTATAAAAACAATGGCGTCTGATGGATTGAAAAAATATGAAGGAGATTTGGCTCTTAATTAAACCAGTGTTTACACAATAAACAGGAAATAATCATGAACTAAATACAGACCTATACATTTTGATGATTTATATTCAACAAAAAGTAATTGTATATAATCAATATTAATTTTAAATAAACATTTGTAAATAGATAATTTATTATAAAAGATAAAAAATGGAAATAATACATATATTGGTGGAATTTAGTAATTGACCTTCCAGGTCGGTGATAATAATATGTTTTATATTTTAAGAAATTGGTATTGGTGTGTCTCAACTTTGCTAAAAATAAAGATTTATAAAGTTAATTGACAAGGTATTTAATTCAATTCTTCTTTTTAATGCTGTTATCTCTATTCTGCTAATTTTAACGAAAATGTGACCACTGTCACAGCCTTATAAAAAAATCAAATGAATCACGATGACTATTAATTAAGACTACAGTTATTTTGCAATATTTTAAATTAATCTTTATTATGTTGATTTATATGGTAATTTTAACATAGTTGATTATTTTACTTTTAAAGTGGTTGTAGAAAAAAAGAAAATAATGATACATAATTTAGATTAAAAAGTCACTTTTCCACTATTCCATGATGCATAGTTGCTTGCAAACTATACAGCACATCTATTCTATGAGGCCCATTTTAATGTAAAATTTCAATTTGATCCATAAAACTTTCTGAACCCTAACATGACCACTAACTTTAGATATACACCCACCCACACACATACAGACATCATGGAAAAAACTTCATTAAACGGCTTTTAAGACCTCAAAACATATAATTCCGTCAAAATCTCGAGATGGAATTTTTCTCAATCACTATACTTTACTTATATTAAAGTAAAAACTATAAATAGAAGAGATTCGTTTATTCGTAATTATTAAGAAATAAAATTTCCTTCCATAATATCTATAATATTATCATTACAATGACAATGATAATATAAGGTACCTTGTTCGCTTTTAGTTTTCACAAACATGATACATTTTTTTTTGATAAAATATAAACTAGAATTCTCAGCATAAAGAGATGTTATAAGAAAAACTTTCTCAGAATAACCTTTAGTATATCTGACCATTATTTCGGCAGACGCCCTTCTGATTGTTGTTCCGGAGGTAGTGGCGAGGGAAGGGATAATTACTCCAGCGGAGAGTAATTGTGATTTCACGGAATCCCCGGCAGTGAGGCGGAGTTCAACAAAAAAACACACCAAGGCCAGAGTCTCCAGCGTGTCCAAGGCACACCACACTCCTTTAAGAAAACTGTTAATAAGGATCAACAGTTATTAATATTCAAATACTTACAAAGATTTTCTTGTATTCATTATAATTACATAAATATTTGAAATTTAAAAAAATATTTTTATTAATTCTGAAAATAGTTTAATATAATTATTTTATTTTAAAAAATTGAGAATGACCTTCACTAAACTTCCATTCAGATCAACTTATAAATATTACTTATGATAAATTTAATTTATTCATTGATTCAAGAATGAGAGTGTGACAGTCTTCATGCTGCTAACTTTAAATAATTAAATCTTATTATAATCGCATTGTAATACATTAAAACGGCAATGTAATTATATATAGCATGTGTAATTTTACTCTGCTCTGTAATAGTTGTTGATTCTACCAGCAATTTGTTTTCCTTGTGTGAGAATCAATCAAGGTGTCTTCACAGATGAAGTACATTGAACCCACACGCTTAGTGGTTTTACAAGTTATACTGAACTTGAAAGGAGAAACCAAAACTATTTTAAAGTTCATGATAAGAATAAGGAAAGAAACACTAAGTCTGCACAGAAATGGATTTTATGTAATGTCGACTCATTTCAAACACTTCGTTACGTCACGTTAGTAAGGCAGAGGTAACCTGAGGATGAACACTAAGTGTTTGGAACGCATCAGGTTTGGGCAAGATTTTTTTTTTGTGGAGATTTAGTGTTTCTTTTCCTTGTCCTAATCATGAGAAGATACCAAACAAAAAATGATTGCAAGCTCGTAACTATCAAAGTTGTACTGTGGGGTAAATCTTGTGTCCAGGAAAGCTCCCTTGTATACACTATACAAACAGCACTATAATTTGTTAAACGCTACTCCTTTGGAAGTTTACAAAATAATTTTTCATTTTTTCTCATACATTTTTTTTCATGATTACTATACTTAATAGTCACTAACAAAAAATTGCTCATGTAAGTTAAGAAACGAAAAATCGACCTTTAATATACTTGGGGAAAAACATGTTATATTTATCTGTTACATTACACGCTTACAAGTTTATATATTACACATATTCATAATTATTCTAAATTATTTAACCACATTAATATCATAATGTCTCTGTTTAAAAAAACATGCAAGCAGCTGACGTTCATATAATATTTTCCTTAAAAGTTTATCTGTTCCCTACCTTTTGAATATCAACTGAACTCTCTGATTTATTAAAAAAGTATTTTAAAGTATAATAAATCTATTAGGGATGACTGTTTGAAAAATGTTTGAAATTAATAATAACATATCTGACAAGTAGGGCAGATGGGAATTATTGTAAGTAGATCTTTACGTTTCTAGCAGCCAATTTTACCTCATAAGCAAACATAAATAAGGCATAAATGTGGTATAATTCATGTGCTATAAATAAGCAGACTCTGTTTAGATAGATGCTTTATCCACAATGTATCAATTATAATCAGTAGTTTTAGAGGAAAAAATCTAAATTTACAAAATGTACTATAATGCATTTTCCTAAGGTGCAATTTTCTTAAAAACAATAAATTTCATCCCCCTTTAAGGAGTTAGTTTAGTGTTCAATTGCATTATCATCCGTCAATCTGTGTAGCGAGTATCGTGTTCAAAATCATTAAATTAATCTAATGCAAAAATTATTGCATTTTCATGCAAAACAGAACTTTTATAACATAAAAAAATTCCTACATTTTAAAGCAAAACTGAAACATATTTCTCAGTTAATGTTAATATTAGTTCTATACTACCTGCAAAATTTCAGCTTTGTATAGTTGCCTGTTTATGGGTTCTAATAAATCCAATAAATAATAGGTAAAAAAATAATTTTTATCTTTATTATTTTATATAGCCAAATACTATCCTTTTCATTAATATTACAAAGGTTATTTTGGTTTTAATATTAATTTACATATGAACCCCGTGACCTGAAGTGTGACTACAAACTTTGAGTACACATCCATCCATCTAACACCAACCCACCCACCCACACACTCGGACATGCTCACACACAAACAAACACAGACTCACACAGACACACCAACCCACCCACCCACCCACTCGGACATGCTCACACACAAACAAACACAGACTCACACAGACACACCAACCCACCCACCAACCCACTCGGACATGCTCACACACAAACAAACACAGACTCACACAGACACACCAACCCACCCACTCGGACATGTTCACACACAAACAAACACAGACTCACATAGAAACACCAACCCACCCACCCACACACTCAGACATGCTCACACACAAACAAACACAGACTCACATAGAAACACCAACCCACCCACCCACACACTCAGACATGCTCACACACAAACAAACACAGACTCACACAGACACACCAACCCACCCACCCACCCACTCGGACATGCTCACACACAAACAAACACAGACTCACACAGACACACCAACCCACCCACTCGGACATGTTCACACACAAACAAACACAGACTCACATAGAAACACCAACCCACCCACCCACACACTCAGACATGCTCACACACAAACAAACACACACTCACATAGAAACACCAACCCACCCACCCACACACTCAGACATGCTCACACACAAACAAACACAGAATCACACAGACACACCAACCCACCCACTCGGACATGCTCACACACAAACAAACACAGACTCACACAGACACACCAACCCACCCACCCACACACTCGGACATGCTCACACACAAACAAACACAGACTCACACAGACACACCAACCCACCCACTCGGACATGTTCACACACAAACAAACACAGACTCACACAGACACACCAACCCACCCACCCACACACTCAGACATGCTCACACACAAACAAACACAGACTCACATAGAAACACCAACCCACCCACCCACACACTCAGACATGCTCACACACAAACAAACACAGACTCACACAGACACACCAACCCACCCACTCGGACATGTTCACACACAAACAAACACAGACTCACATAGAAACACCAACCCACCCACCCACACACTCGGACATGCTCACACACAAACAAACACAGACTCACACAGACACACCAACCCACCCACCCACACACTCAGACATGCTCACACACAAACAAACACAGACTCACACAGACACACCAACCCACCCACCCACACACTCAGACATGCTCACACACAAACAAACACAGACTCACATAGAAACACCAACCCACCCACCCACACACTCAGACATGCTCACACACAAACAAACACAGACTCACATAGAAACACCAACCCACCCACCCACACACTCAGACATGCTCACACACAAACAAACACAGACTCACACAGACACACCAACCCACCCACCCACACACTCAGACATGCTCACACACAAACAAACACAGACTCACATAGAAACACCAACCCACCCACCCACACACTCAGACATGCTCACACACAAACAAACACAGACTCACATAGAAATACCAACCCACCCACCCACACACTCAGACATGCTCACACACAAACAAACACAGACTCACATAGAAACACCAACCCACCCACCCACACACTCAGACATGCTCACACACAAACAAACACAGACTCACATAGAAACACCAACCCACCCACCCACACACTCAGACATGCTCACACACAAACAAACACAGACTGACATAGAAACACCAACCCACCCACCCACACACTCAGACATGCTCACACACAAACAAACACAGACTCACATAGAAACACCAACCCACCCACCCACACACTCAGACATGATCACACACAAACAAACACAGACTCACATAGAAACACCAACCCACCCACCCACACACTCAGACATGCTCACACACAAACAAACACAGACTCACATAGAAACACCAACCCACCCACCCACACACTCGGACATGCTCACACACAAACAAACACAGACTCACACAGACACACCAACCCACCCACCCACACACTCAGACATGCTCACACACAAACAAACACAGACTCACATAGAAACACCAACCCACCCACCCACACACTCAGACATGCTCACACACAAACAAACACAGACTCACACAGACACACCAACCCACCCACTCGGACATGTTCACACACAAACAAACACAGACTCACATAGAAACACCAACCCACCCACCCACACACTCAGACATGCTCACACACAAACAAACACAGACTGACATAGAAACACCAACCCACCCACCCACACACTCAGACATGCTCACACACAAACAAACACAGACTCACACAGACACACCAACCCACCCACTCGGACATGTTCACACACAAACAAACACAGACTCACATAGAAACACCAACCCACGCACCCACACACTCAGACATGCTCACACACAAACAAACACAGACTCACACAGACACACCAACCCACCCACTCGGACATGTTCACACACAAACAAACACAGACTCACATAGAAACACCAACCCACCCACCCACACACTCGGACATGCTCACACACAAACAAACACAGACTCACACAGACACACCAACCCACCCACCCACACACTCAGACATGCTCACACACAAACAAACACAGACTCACACAGACACACCAACCCACCCACTCGGACATGTTCACACACAAACAAACACAGACTCACATAGAAACACCAACCCACCCACCCACACACTCGGACATGTTCACACACAAAAAACACAGACTCACATAGAAACACCAACCCACCCACCCACACACTCAGACATGCTCACACACAAACAAACACAGACTCACACAGACACACCAACTCACCCACCCACACACTCAGACATGCTCACACACAAACAAACACAGACTCACACAGACACACCAACCCACCCACTCGGACATGTTCACACACAAACAAACACAGACTCACATAGAAACACCAACCCACCCACCCACACACTCGGACATGTTCACACACAAAAAACACAGACTCACATAGAAACACCAACCCACCCACCCACACACTCAGACATGCTCACACACAAACAAACACAGACTCACACAGACACACCAACCCACCCACTCGGACATGTTCACACACAAACAAACACAGACTCACATAGAAACACCTACCCACCCACCCACACACTCGGACATGCTCACACACAAACAAACACAGACTCACACAGACACACCAACCCACCCACCCACACACTCGGACATGCTCACACACAAACAAACACAGACTCACACAGACACACCAACCCACCCACTCGGACATGTTCACACACAAACAAACACAGACTCACATAGAAACACCAACCCACCCACCCACACACTCGGACATGCTCACACACAAACAAACACAGACTCACACAGACACACCAACCCACCCACTCGGACATGTTCACACACAAACAAACACAGACTCACATAGAAACACCAACCCACCCACCCACACACTCGGACATGCTCACACACAAACAAACACAGACTCACACAGACACACCAACCCACCCACCCACACACTCGGACATGCTCACACACAAACAAACACAGACTCACAAAGACACACCAACCCACCCACCCACACACTCGGACATGCTCACACACAAACAAACACAGACTCACACA
This sequence comes from Hermatobates lingyangjiaoensis, assembly GCA_026182355.1. NCBI lineage: Eukaryota > Metazoa > Arthropoda > Insecta > Hemiptera > Hermatobatidae > Hermatobates > Hermatobates lingyangjiaoensis. The sequence continues at coordinate 8,074,156 of JAPFBL010000015.1, forward strand.
GACACACCAACCCACCCACCCACACACTCGGACATGCTCACACACAAACAAACACAGACTCACATAGAAACACCAACCCACCCACCCACACACTCGGACATGCTCACACACAAACAAACACAGACTCACACAGACACCACCCACCCACCCACTCGGACATGCTCACACACAAACAAACACAGACTCACATAGAAACACCAACCCACCCACCCACACACTCAGACATGCTCACACACAAACAAACACAGACTCACATAGAAACACCAACCCACCCACCCACACACTCAGACATGCTCACACACAAACAAACACAGACTCACACAGAACACACCAACCCACCCACTCGGACATGTTCACACACAAACAAACACAGACTCACATAGAAACACCAACCCACCCACCCACACACTCAGACATGCTCACACACAAACAAACACAGACTGACATAGAAACACCAACCCACCCACCCACACACTCAGACATGCTCACACACAAACAAACACAGACTCACACAGACACACCAACCCACCCACTCGGACATGTTCACACACAAACAAACACAGACTCACATAGAAACACCAACCCACCACCCACACACTCAGACATGCTCACACACAAACAAACACAGACTCACACAGACACAACCACACCCACACCACTCGGACATGTTCACACACAAACAAACACAGACTCACATAGAAACACCAACCCACCCACCCACACACTCGGACATGCTCACACACAAACAAACACAGACTCACACAGACACACAACCCACCCACCCACACACTCAGACATGCTCACACACAAACAAACACAGACTCACACAGACACACCAACCCACCCACTCGGACATGTTCACACACAAACAAACACAGACTCACATAGAAACACCAACCCACCCACCCACACACTCGGACATGTTCACACACAAAAAACACAGACTCACATAGAAACACCAACCCACCCACCCACACACTCAGACATGCTCACACACAAACAAACACAGACTCACACAGACACACCAACTCACCCACCCACACACTCAGACATGCTCACACACAAACAAACACAGACTCACACAGACACACCAACCCACCCACTCGGACATGTTCACACACAAACAAACACAGACTCACATAGAAACACCAACCCACCCACCCACACACTCGGACATGCTTCACACACAAAAAACACAGACTCACATAGAAACACCAACCCACCCACCCACACACTCAGACATGCTCACACACAAACAAACACAGACTCACACAGACACACCAACCCACCCACTCGGACATGTTCACACACAAACAAACACAGACTCACATAGAAACACCTACCCACCCACCCACACACTCGGACATGCTCACACACAAACAAACACAGACTCACACAGACACACCAACCCACCCACCCACACACTCGGACATGCTCACACACAAACAAACACAGACTCACACAGACACACCACACCCACCCACTCGGACATGTTCACACACAAACAAACACAGACTCACATAGAAACACCAACCCACCCACCCACACACTCGGACATGCTCACACACAAACAAACACAGACTCACACAGACACACCAACCCACCCACTCGGACATGTTCACACACAAACAAACACAGACTCACATAGAAACACCAACCCACCCACCCACACACTCGGACATGCTCACACACAAACAAACACAGACTCACACAGACACACCAACCCACCCACCCACACACTCGGACATGCTCACACACAAACAAACACAGACTCAAACAGACATACCAACCCACCCACCCACACACTCGGACATGCTCACACACAAACAAACACAGACTCACACAGACACACCAACCCACCCACCCACACACTCGGACATGCTCACACACAAATAAGCACAGACTCACATAGAAACACCAACCCACCCACCCACACACTCGGACATGCTCACACACAAACAAACACAGACTCACACAGACACACCAACCCACCCACCCACACACTCGGACATGCTCACACACAAACAAACACAGACTCACACAGACATACCAACCCACCCACCCACACACTCGGACATGCTCACACACAAACAAACACAGACTCACACAGACGCACCAACCCACCCACCCACACACTCGGACAAGCTCACACACAAACAAACACAGACTCACACAGACACACCAACCCACCCACCCACACACTCATACATGCTCACACACAAACAAACACAGACTCACACAGACACACCAACCCACCCACCCACACACTCGGACATGCTCACACACAAACAAACACAGACTCACACAGACACACCAACCCACCCACCCACACACTCGGACATGCTCAACACACAACAAACAAACACAGACTCACAACACAGACACGTACCAACCCACCCACCCACACACTCGGACATGCTCACACACAAACAAACACAGACTCACACAGACACACCAACCCACCCACCCACACACTCGGACATGCTCACACACAAACAAACACAGACTCACATAGAAACACCAACCCACCCACCCACACACTCGGACATGCTCACACACAAACAAACACAGACTCACACAGACACACCAACCCACCCACCCACCCACTCGGACATGTTCACACACAAACAAACACAGACTCACATAGAAACACCAACCCACCCACCCACACACTCGGACATGCTCACACACAAACAAACACAGACTCACACAGACACACCAACCCACCCACCCACACACTCGGACATGCTCACACACAAACAAACACAGACTCAAACAGACATACCAACCCACCCACCCACACACTCGGACATGCTCACACACAAACAAACACAGATTCACACAGACACACCAATCCACCCACCAACACACTCGGACATGCTCGCACACAAACAAGCACAGACTCACATAGAAACACCAACCCACCCACCCACACACTCGGACATGCTCACACACAAACAAACACAGACTCACACAGACACACCAACCCACCCACCCACACACTCGGACATGCTCACACACAAACAAACACAGACTCACACAGACACACCAACCCACCCACCCACACACTCATACATGCTCACACACAAACAAACACAGACTCACACAGACACACCAACCCACCCACCCACACACTCGGACAAGCTCACACACAAACAAACACAGACTCACACAGACACACCAACCCACCCACCCACACACTCATACATGCTCACACACAAACAAACACAGACTCACACAGACATACCAACCCACCCACCCACACACTCGGACAAGCTCACACACAAACAAACACAGACTCACACAGATACACCAACCCACCCACCCACACACTCATACATGCTCACACACAAACAAACACAGACTCACACAGACACACCAACCCACCCACCCACACACTCGGACAAGCTCACACACAAACAAACACAGACTCACACAGACACACACACATACACACACACACACACACACACACACACACACACACACACATACACACATATGTTTTGACAAGACTGTATGTATAACTTGCATGCAATACAACAAAGTGGAACATGTTGAGAAAAAAAATACACATAAACACACACACACACACACACACACACACACACACACACACACACACACACAACACTCATATGTATATATATATGCATACACGCACATACACACACACACACACACACACACACCAAAAAATGTTGGTTCTGATAAGAGATTTATTGAAATTCTATTTTAAGTAGAAGATCTAGGGCTGATTCTGATAACAGTGTCCGACTGTTAACGTTATATATGATTACAATAAGGGGTTCAATATAAGTAAACGTATTTATTTTATTAATTTTTTTTACATTAAGAAAATTCATTTAGCAGTTCTTTTGTTTTGTTCAGTATGGGTGGGTTTTTTTCTGGTGGTTTTTCTGCTTTTCTTTTTCCAAATGCATTAAATCAATTCGACGAAGATATAACACTGGTGAAGCGATATATATCTAAATATTGTACCTATATGGGCAAGTCTAGTGAAAACACAAGAAATCGTCATGACGCACTCTTATCCAAGCCAAACAAAGATGCGTACACTCTCAAAAGAAATAATAGATAGTCTTCCTGAAGGCCTTTTGTAGTAATCAATATCTCTAAAGCGGGGTAACTGACTCAAGAATCCAGAAGGAAGGATCGTAGGCAGAATAATTACAGGCATTATGATTAAATCCTTTTAATGGACGTTTTGATTAATGCAAGTCTAAATGGTGTTCCTCCAGCCACGCCCCCAAAAGAGATCTTAAAATATCCGATATCTCACGTGGCGTATAATGCCTCCTGTTGGAATCACACAAACTTGATTAAGTTATTTGATAATAATCATAACACCATAAATTAATTTTTTTTTATGAAAATATCTTTGTTCCTTTCGTTGGTCTTGCAGTGCTATGATAAATTACTAATATCATAAAACTGTGTTGATTGTAATGAAACTTATGCAAGTACTAATGTCCTTCTGAAACCTTCAACATAGCAATATTGATAGTGTGTTTTAAAATTATTAATAACAGTTAATAACATACTGAAATAAAATAGTCTGGAATCAACAAATTACGCTTGTGCATGATAGAGTCAGGGGTTAATGAGTAAAAAACATATATAACCCTGATAATTACATTTGAATAAAAATTTGAATTTATCTGATATCAACAGTAAATATTTCATTAACCTACTGTTACTTAATTACCAACATATTACTACTAATAGCGAAGTAAATGTATTATCAACCACAATGATTTACTAATGAAATACTGATTTTATTCTTTACCTGAATAACAAGTCAAGCAAAATAGTGGATATTTTTAAAGTATCACACCTTTAAAAAAAATGTTTTGTAATCGTTGAAAAAAAAAATATTAAAACTGACATTCAAGATGTCTAGAAGGAATAATGAATAATTCATGTTGAGGAGGAAGGGAGTTAGACAGAAGCGTACTGGGTTCAATTACAAGTGTCATCCCAGACTCAGCTCTGAGGGCATCCCAGACTCAGCTCTGAGGGCATCCCAGACTCAGCTCTGAGGGCATCCCAGACTCAGCTCTGAGGGCATCCCAGACTCAGCTCTGAGGGCATCCCAGACTCAGCTCTGAGGGCATCCCAGACTCAGCTCTGAGGGCATCCCAGACTCAGCTCTGAGGGCATCCCAGACTCAGCTCTGAGGGCATCCCAGACTCAGCTCTGAGGGCATCCCAGACTCAGCTCTGAGGGCATCCCTGAGCAAATAAAGCTGACTTTTCTATTAATTACCTCTCACATCCCACCTGGCATTTCAAACAATAATTAAACCTTTTTTTTAAAAAAAAACTTTATGTAAACAATTCTTTATAATTACTTTACCTTAAGTAAAGTATAGTGATCGTGATCTAAAGTACAGTAAAAATTCGATTTCAAGATTTTGACTGAATTACATGTTTTGTGATCCCAGAAGTCGTTTTATGAAGTTTTTTCGATGATGTATGCCTGCACCTAAACTTTGGAACTCTACCTAAAAATAGAACATTTTGAGGAGGGTGGTTGACATAACCTATTTCAAAATTACCTTCAGCAAAACGGCGTTACAGTATATTATTTTCTATTTTCAGAAAATGTTTTTTTAATGCTCTAAACAGCTCACTAAAAAAACCATGAAAATTTGCCAACAAAATTAGCAATTTATAAAACAAATTCATGAAATTTGTTTTATATAATTTACAACTATAAAAACTGAATGTTTATTCTAGACTAATGGTTTACTTACTATACTTGTCGTATTTATTTACATTGTTAACATTAACTTAAAAATTTTTTGAGTGAATCAACTGAAATAAAATTGATGTTTTATAATGGAAAACTTTAATAAATTGATTAACTTATATGAGATATAAGAGGAATAATATTTTTTCATGTAAAAAATCACTACCAATGAACATTTCTGTTGTTTTCCAAGGTATGATTTGTCTCACGAAATGCTCTAATCCATCTATTTATTGTACTCTTGAACAAAACTTAATATCAGTTGTAAATTACTTTCTTTCCTCAAGAAGGAGTTATGCTTGTTAAAAAATTTTGATTTTTTTCTCTAAATTCGAAGAACTAAAAACTGTATAAGCATTGTTACATTGTTTGTAATATAGTTTACTTACTTTAACCAGTACATGGAACCAAAAATATTGCTTAGGGGCTTGCATATTTTTGAATGCATATTTTTAAAAAAACCTGTATTACCTTATTTCAAAGGTTTCTTAGTTTCAGTAGGTAAAAAATTGTGTCCTGTTATCTGGACAATTGTACCTTCCCTTTGGTCTGGAAGATCGGCGGTTCAATACCCTCTCTAGCTCTCGATTTATTCACGCAGGAGGTGCAAACATCTGAGCAAGTCGTCCCTCGGAAAGGTCGTTAAACCTGTACAATATCAGGTACTCGTTAAAGACTCCTAATCTAAACACACTTGAGTTAGGCAAAATTTAGGACTCCCAATGCAGAATATTTATTGTTTGGTTATCACAAAGGACCAACTATGTTTGTTCTCTAGTGGGACTATCACTGCAACCTAACCTTAGGTAAAGTTGTTTACAGAATTCTTCACCCCCACTGTAGATTTTTCTTTTTCATTCATAATTCAATATTTCTAAGGATGCACTTGCTGTATATAAGCACTTAACGAGTTAAATTTCCTTATGCACGCCCCTTCACTTTTCGAACTTGAGATTATGTAGTCAGACTTAAGGAATTCTTATATTATTATATTAATCCGTCTTACGTCGTGAAACATTATTTCAGTCAACTGACCGGTTTCGTAAGCAGTGAAGCTTCAAGTAGTGATGCACTACGAGCGAAACCGACCGGACGACTACAACAACCATTTACCAAGTAAAACAAATGCTCACTAACCTCTTTGGTACAAGCAATATACATGTATTTAATACTTTTTTTTTTATTGTAAAAAAGATTTTTTAAACTATCGTAGCAATTACATTTTAATTATATTTAGAACAATGTATAGTCACATTAACATAAATACACTAATTATTTATTGTTCGTTATTTCTGATAAAGAGTTCCCTTAAGGCAAAGCTGAGTGTAGCCCCTCCAGACTTTCTTGTTTTAGGAAATACCACTTTCTTATCTGTCATTCAAATGAAGAATTAGATATTTTAATATGTCTTAATAAAGCCAAATTCAAAGACTAGGACTTCTTAGTTTTATACTATTGGTGTACTTAAAAAAAAGTGGACAGGTTAGCTGAGTGGTTAAGGTACTCGCCTTTGGGCTGGTAGTCCTGGGTTTGATCTCCACCTGGTCCTCGATTTAATCACGCGGGAAGTGAATAAATCTGGGTACGTCATCCCTCGGAGAGGACTTAAGCCGTCGGTCCTGAGCCTGTACCATATCAGAGGTACTAGTCAATGATCCCTAAACAACATGCACTTGAGTTAGATATACTTTAGGACTCCCAATGTAGAATCTGTAGAATCACCGATCAAACAAAAAGCCGGTAAACAGTTGACGTTATCACCCTCTAGGGCAGGGGTTCTCATTAGGGGTGAAATTCACCCCCAGGGGTGAATTTCGGGATTTAAGGGGGTGAATTATGACTTTGGAGAAAAGATCTACTGGAGATGCCCTGGGCCGAATATTGTAAATCCATAGTAGCCACCGCCAGGGGACACTGACCACTTGAGAGGGATTAAGCACCGTTTTAGATATTAATTAAATATTTCAGGTAAATTGGGAAAAGGTTTGGGAAAACCAACTGAATCCTATTAATCCTAATCCATTCATATCAGCCAAATATCCTTTTAAGCATTTCCATGTCTACCCCAAGTAAATTACTCGGCAACCCTAAGGTTAGGAACTCCTGGTATAAATAGTCTGAGAGACTATAAAGATTTCATTCTTGACTTGTCATCAGTGTCAGAGTGAACATCTTTTGCTGAATTTAGTCTCGAAGCATGTAGGTACCCTACAATAATTTTGTTTCTTCTACTGTCTGTGCATGCATGTATCTGTGTTATCTGTTTTTATTCCCATTATAATTCCAGTTGTTTTCTCTTTGTTAGCTATTCTGATAATGCCACTTTTTGTGAATGTGCTTCGCTAGCTAGTCTAGTTTTTATGTACTAAAACGAAAAATATTCTCCTGTAATTAAGCATATTACACATTCTTGTTTATGCATCCCTGTCATTGTATACTTCTTCATGTCAGCCATGATGCTGATTAAAGAAAAATTAAATCTATAAAATTGTCTGTAAAAAGTTCCATTTATAAATTTTATATTTTATAATTTTGAATTTTCCATGTCTTAATTACAGAATTTGGAGCCCATCATGAGTATCAAAAAAAGAAAGTACGATCATTCATATATTGAGTATGGATTCACATCCATCGTCATCAATGGAGAAGAACGGCCTCAATGTGAAATAGCAAAGCAGAAAAAACCACATACAATTGGGGAAAATTTGATTAAGCCTTGCTCTCTCAAAATGGTGGAAATTGTGTTGGGAGATGAAATGAAGAAAAAAATTGCAGCGGTTCCACTCTCAAACAGTACTGTTCAAAGGAGGATAAGCGATATGGCCACTGACATCAAGGATCAAGTTGTGCAAGAGATCAAGTATTCAGCATTTGGATTATTTTCAATTCAACTTGATGAATCAACCGATGTGGCATCATGTTCCCAGTTGATGGTGTTTGCAAGGTATGTTCATGCAGGTTTATTCAAAGAGGAGTTTCTTTTTTGTTCTCCTCTTAAACTAACGACCAAGGCCTCAGATATTTTAGAAAAGGTTTCACTTTTTTTCGACTCAGAGAATCTTTTGTGGGATAATATCTGTGGGTGCTGTACAGATGGAGCACCAGCTATGTTAGGGACAAAATCAGGATTCCAAGTATGTGTGAAAAAACGAGCTCCAAAAGCGAAAGGCTCATTGTATGATGGATCATTGTATGATCCATCGTCAGGCACTAGCCTCAAAAACACTTCCAGCTTTGTTAGAGAAGGTTTTGGATCAAATAATTCAAATTGTGAATTTTGTCAAAGGAGGAGCTCTAAACTCCCGACTTTTCAAGCAATTATGTTATGATATGGATGCTACTCATCATTCACTTCTTTTTCACACAAACGTCCGTTGGCTGTCAAGAGGGAATGTAACTGAGCGAATATTTGAGCTTAGGGACGAGCTCAAATTGTTTTTCGAGGTTCAAGGTAAGACCGAATTTCTTGCCTGGCTAAACGATGAAGAATGGATCATGCGTCTTGCTTATTTGGTTGATATATTCGAGCAGCTGAATAAACTGAATCTTCAGATGCAAGGAAGGAATACAAATATTATAAAATTCGTAGATGCCTTGAGAGCTTTTATGAGCAAGCTTGAAAATTGGAAGAGAAAAGTCAATACAAAAAATGTAGCTATGTTTGAGAAACTGACATCCATTCTTGATGTTTGTGGTGAAGATAAGATGCTTCCACAATTTGCAAAAAATGAAATTTTGGAGCATTTGACAGCACTGGAAAATGAATTCAGCAGATACTTTCCTGAAATTGGTGATGATGAGTTCGATTTAGTAAGAAATCCATTCAAATTGCCAGTTGAAAGAGTTCCAGATGATTGCCAAGATGAATTCCTTGAGCTAAAAACTGATTCAGAAGCAAGAGATATGTTTGATGAAAAATCAATAACAGAATTTTGGCCCCTGATGTGCGAATCCTACCCAAAAGTGTCGGAAATAGCTATCCGTGCATTGCTTCCATTTGTATCGACATATCTTTGTGAGACAGGCTTTTCAAATTTGTTGCAAATTAAAACAAAGCAACGCAGTAGATTAGAGGTAGAAAACGACCTGCGTTGTGCCCTGTCAAGCACTCCTCCGAATATTTCAGAATTGGCCAAAGCAAAACAATCACAGTTTCTGTCATTTGATGAATCGTAATCTTCTGAATTACATTGATTGCAGATTTTAATCTCTTGTTATTTTACTTATCTTTTTAAATTGCATTAGTTTCATTTTTGTTTTTTAAGTAATTCATTATAAATTGAAAATAAATTCTGCTTTTATTTCTATTTTGTATATCTATCAATATTTTCAATTTGCATTTAATTTATAAAACTCAATTATAAACATAAGCCATGTATAATGTTGTGAATGTATATATACAAATGAGGAAAAATAAAAGTTTTTTTTTTGTAATATTTGCATATTATTTAGAATGCATTTTTGAAAATTTTTTTTGGAAATGAGGGGGTGAATGAACTTTTGACAAATGGTAAAAGGGGTGCATGGGTCAAGCAAGCCTGAGAACCCCTGCTCTAGGGGGTCGGTTTAAACAACAACAAAAAATTAAATAAAGAGGATAATAAATTTAAAATAACATTTATTAGAAAAAAGTACATATATATAGATTATTTTGATAAATACAATCTGTACATATATATTTATATTGATATCACATAAAATAACACTTAAACATCTGAAAACATTTACATTTACTGGAAACATGAACCATATAATATGATATTCAACAAAGATATATAATACCAAGCACATTTTTTTGCACAAACTGTTCATAATTACATAAATATTATCATAAAAATTACCATTTATAAATAATCATAAATTTTATATGTAAAACTGGAAGATTATTGACTTCATTAAAGAAATTGTTATTAATATTCACGTCTTTACATATGGATGAATTTGAGGATCATACATCAAATAATCAGAAGAATTATTGATATATGTTTGGTGACACCGTGTAATGTATCCCTTATTGATGCAACTTTAATAAATCTACTCTTTACTTTTGATTCCAAATATATTTCAAAGTACCCAAGTCCCATAATTTAGAAAATATTGTTTAATTATAAATAATACTTATGTAAATGAATTTCAGATTTTCCAGAGAAACTCGACCCTAAAACCGACTCTTATGATTTGTGAGATATGTATGTATTTTTCAATATATTATTTAATTTGATTTTAAGTTGTAGTTCAATAATGTTTCTAGTACATCGAATTATTTGGAATATTTATTGTCCACCTTTTCGTTGCGATATATATAAAAAATACATATTGGGTTATATGACTTTTTTATCTTTTTTGCGCACTTTAAACATTATTAAATAAAACTAAACACGAAGAAAGTTCTAAATATATACATACGATTCAGTAGTTTTACATGAAATTTGAAATACAATTTTAATGTGCAGGAAATAATTACACGAATATGTTATACATAATTAATACTTTAGAAACATCGGAACACATTTAAAAATCTCATTTTATAAAACAAACCATCACAAAAATTCCAGAAAAAAAGGACTTACGACATCTCAAAAAAAGGCATATGACATGTAAAAAAAACATATGCATGTCAAAATAGACATGTAAAGAATGAGAAGGACGATTAAAAAAAGTGTTAAAGTTGTTAAATTTATACACACTGCAACACATAATGTTATGTCTGATTATGATAGATATTAAAAAGGGTATAATTTTCACCATAGGTATCTTTTAACAGAACAGCATAAAAAAGTATTAAACTGAAATCTTCAATCTAGAGGGAAATGCGATAGCGAATGTTACGCCTTAACACTCTTATTTAAAAAAAAAAACTCCTTTTCAATCTTGACTGACTCAAAACGTTCACACATCTGCCAGAACATTTATACAATATTTTTATATGTGTTCCTTTCTTAAAAATTATTTATTTTATCAATGGGACAATGTTAAACAACAGTCAAGTTAGGATGTAAAGGACTAGTTTATAGATGGTTTCATTTTATTTTTTAAACATAAAATACTCTGTTTAAGAGTATATGTAAGAAGTTGATATCCAGCTGGCCTGTGTGAATCCAACACAGACTTCAATCCGGTGAAGCTGATCGAATTACCTGTACTCAACCACGAAATGTCCCAGTGAACGAATATCCTTAATGCGACCAATCGAAACAATACATGGAGCCCATAGGACACGCTAAACTCTGCTGCTGAGTAAAGTCACCAGCTGGCTGGAAGTCAACTTCGTATACACTTCATTTAGAAATATTCTTTCATATAAATTACAAGATTTCACATAAACACGTGAAATAACAATCAATGATCAAACCACAATGTGAAATGGGGGCAAAAAGAAAGACTAAGATCTTTCAACCGTAACAAGCGGTCTTCAGTTGGGTTTTTAACTCTGACAAAGACAACTTGTTACAGTTGAAAGGTCTTAGTCTTTTTTTTTTCATTTCACATTGTGGTTTCAACATTGATTCTTGTATATATAAAATAGAATCACAGACAGAAAACATAAAAATCACTGGAATATTTCGACGTCCGTCGTCATCAGGAGATAAATTGAGCCACTCAGAAAGAAATCCAAGCATTTTTTATCTCTTCTTAATTTTCCTCTACTTTTTTACTATTTTTTCTTTGTGGTTATATTTTATTTAGTTAATTATTTTTTAATAATCTCTTTCTTGTATTATATAAATAAAACACAAAGAAAAAGCACAAAAACAAACTCATTTTGATATTTCAATGAATTATCATCTTGAAAAGAGGAATATAATAGGAGTTCATGTATTTAACAATATTCAATTTAAATACATGCATATTGTTAGTGGAACAGAGGTTAGTAAATAAGATATTATTATCAACCGTCATACCTCGTCTATCGCTGTTGAAGTCGCCCGACCGGTTTCGCAATGGCTGCATCATCAATGGGACTCTGATGATCCCATTGATCAATGGGTAGTCCCATTGATGGTGCAGCCATTGCGAAACCGGTCGGGCGACTTCAACAGCGATAGACGAGGTATGACGGTTGATAATAATATTCAATTTCCTTTTCATAGAGGTTTGGTCTAGTTTTAAATAAATCTCAAATACCTTTCACCAACGGTCAGTGACAGCCTCTGGGCTACATCACATTTTCGTTTTAATAACTAACACGAATAAATCTAAATATGGATTTCATATCTATAAATATCATAACATTATTACCTTGGTATTTATGGTATATACCATAAATACCAATAAATATGCCCATAAGTGGGTAGTCATCAACGTCCAAACTACAATAAGAAATGAGAAAACCACGGTATGAGTTGGACATTGATTGTGTTTTGACGTATTTATTGTGAAATATTATTATGGGTTGTTATGTACCATAAATACTCGGTGATATATATGGTAATAACTGGTTTTATTATGTTACATTAATAAATCTTATAGAAGACGTAGTCTTGATAATGTCTAAATACTTAGACATATAATAATATCAAATAACTTGAATATTTAAGATTTATTTAAAACTGGAAGAAACCTCGACAAAAAAATAATAGTGTATATATATTTCATATAAATCAAGAATAAAAAAAATATTTTCAAAAGTATTTTATATCAAAACCCTTGAAACAATACGTCAAAACTATTGTTCAGTTTTTTTATATCTTAGATTCTTTCTGTCAGTCTTTAATGAATTCAGTGGTTATTGAACTCTGGTGTTTATCTTTATTAAAAAAAATTGGTTACATTAACAAATAAAGTTTCATAATAATTATCTATATTAAGTAGGTTTAATGAAAATATAAAACAAAAAAATGATGAAGAATGTAATCATCATTACATCGTTATTAATGATGTCGGTACAGAAATACCTTTAATAAAAGTTAACGAAATCGAGCTGTATGTCAAATAATATTTAGCATAATAAATTTATAGGATTAATACGTTTTTTTTATACGGTAACAAACTAATTGAAATACATGAATTAATATAACCTTAATAAAATTCATTGAAGAATTGTTAATTTTAAAAAAAAATTACATATTTCACATTGATTATGTAATGGCCCGTTTAATATGCCCATTACTATAATGGATGTCAAATAGCAAACGAGCCACTCTTTCAGCCTTTGAAATAATACAGAAGGTGAAAAAGTATTTGTGCTTTTAGATCATTTGTAAACAGTTTTCAATATCGACCAATCAATGAATTAGAAATGTGAGGTATATTACTTATTAATTTACAACTAAATCATCAGGAAGTGGAATACATTAATGTTAAATATAATACTGAGTATTTTCAATTTATAATAATTAATAAGACGAAGGGAAGAAAAGTTATATACATGTATATTTTTTTTAATTTGTTTCTCTTAAAATTCAGATTGGAAACATTTTAATTATCGGCTAATATAGAAAAAGAATTAATATGTTGATACATCTAGTAATTTATTTGATATAATAGTAAAATTGATTAGGGTAAAACGAAGGTTAATGCTAAATGATAATTTCAATTCATTCCAGTAATTGTCTTCTCAGAAGCATAAGGATATCTGCTCATACATTTATTTAGGCGACCCGATAAGAGAAAATTATTTGAATAATAATTTCATACGTATTTATTAAGAAAGAACGCTAAATGTATTCTATAGTGTTAATTCAAGTAGTGAGAGAACTCGTTCGGAATGCCTATGCTCAATGTGTTACATTGAACCTGTTTCTTTAATAAATTAGGGTTGTTTTTTTTAATATTGTGTTAGTTTTCAAATTAAATTTTTTTGTTTGGAGACAAAATTTTTGAAATTTTCCAATATGATTGGTTTTTTTATTATTGAATTAAGTAATAACATTCCTATACATAGAATTCATTACTTATGCTGTATTACAAGCAATACGTATGTACCAGAGACAGTTTCTTAGAATAATCAACTATGAACACGTATATGTTCCTGCTTGCTCAATGATGTTTTTTGCATCATTGTAAAGCCTACTGGAATAGTAGCCGATGGGATACTGAATAGTAGAGGAGCGATTTCGAAAACTTCACGAGCTACTATTATCAGTTCGAGATTACTTTATTGACGACCATTAAAAATTACTATCTTTTCAATGTGCCTTTATTTTCAATTTCGCACGCCTTTATCTGGACTAAAAGAATGCTAAGCATTATATAAAAAACGAATTGTATTCATACTAAAATTTCTTACGAATTCATTAAATTTTAAAATATGCACTTAAAAAGATGAAATAAAAAAATTAGTGTAATAACTAACTGAATACACTATTCATCGATCCATTGCTTTTGTAATTCATGACATTTTTAAATGATTCGTAATTTATTATTTTTTTAAGAAATAATGTCCCTATACATAAAATGTATTACTTATACTGCATTACAAGCAATGTAATAGTAACTTTACTGTCCCTCAGCTAGAGCCATGAAACTGTAGTCCTGAAGAAGGTATATAATACTTTGAAAGGTTGGTATTAAAGAACTAGTAATTACCTAATGAACCGATTATCAATAATGATAAATAGATGCTCATAACTTGAACAGCATTCAGGTTGAAGATAAATGTATTATTCATTTTTCAAAGTAGGTATCTATTATGTAGTTGTGTACAAAGATTCAGTTTTCTTGAAGATAGATATGTCAAGAGATTGGTTTTTCGAGCAGGCTATACTTTGGTATCATGATTACATGTTGTGATAACTTTAACGTCAAGTCAGCCACGAATTCCATGTTCTACTTGCAAATTAGTTCATTCAGTGGTTTCAATTTACAATTAACAATGAGTTGGTGTGTTTACTGGCGCAGTCAATCAATAATAACAGTCATTCTAGACATCATTGCTAAAATTATCTATAACTAATCTGTCTCATTGAGTAATATAAAAGTCATTTGTTAAAATTAATGAAGTTTTAACTTAACTTGAAAGTCATGCTATAGATTTTCTTAATAATATTTAATCACTTCTAAATGGTGAATAGAAACCTGTATTACAACATAAATGTAATTTGTTTCTGTACGGAAAGAATATATTTCTAAATGTCTAGTATTAATCAACATTTGACACAACTTTTGAATGTTACTCGAATCATGTTTAGAATAGTAATAAACCAAGTGATTGCGTTAATGTTTTCCTCGGTGTATGTGTGGTGGTACAGAGTGGTTGCTCGACTCCGGGCGATATGGATACCCTGTACAAAGATTGTTCTGCAAAGTGATGTTGAGCTGGTTCGGCGAGAGGTTGGCAAGAGTCCTAGTGGTTGTAGCGGAAGAGATTGAGGGGAGGCAGGTTGTGATTTTCAATGTGGGTGGGGGTGGAGACAGTGGGCGGCGGCTTGGACGCGTGCAGAGGCAGGGGCGGCGGCTCCGGGTAGAAGGGGTCGTTGTTGTTGGGGCAGCAGAAGGAGTGGGTGGTCTGGCCTCGGGGTCCCAGGGAGGCCCAGGCCTCCACCCGCCCGGGGTACAGCACAGCTTCCACTTTGCCTCGCTCTTCCATCTCGTCTTTCACCCTGCCTTCTCTGAACAAAAATCAATACATCATCACTACTCAGCCTATCGCATTTCCACCGACAATCCTCTTCTATCCCTACAACTAATATTACCACAATCCCAACATGAAAAGAGCAAATTTTCAATTTTTCATTCAAAAAGACGTAATGAGAGTTAAAAATTTATACTCATTTCATATATAACAAGACTCTACAATATACACATGAAATAACAATCAATGTTCAAAACACAATAAGAAATGGGAAAAAAAGACTAAGATCGTTCAACCGTAACAAGCTGTCTTCGTCAGAGTTAAAAAACTAACTGAAACGCAAGATGTAGAAACATCATGGTTTCAGGGGTTGAGAGGAGTGGGAGAGAAGAGAGGTATTTTAAAGGGTGTAAATTGCAGGAAAGGACAATAGTCGAGGGAGAGATGTCTGGGAAAACAAATCAAAACAGTAAAAAAAAAGTAAAAAATTATCCCCTTACCATAATTTTTCTACATCTTCTGTTCTAGATGGGTTTTGACTGTAACGAAGACCGCTTGTTATGATTGAAAGATCTTATTCATTTTTTGGCATTTCTTATTGTGGTTTGAACATTCTTTCATATCAGCTTTGACTGTATTTCAAAACTGTTTCAGTCCTGTTCTGTAACCAGTACACATGCCCTTATCATCCTTTTTAGACTCGAAGAAGTTTAGATCCTGCAGCCCATTCCTGTTTCTATCCCTCACTACAAACTGGCCTGTCTCCTTGACCTTCCACAGTTCAATTATAAATATGCCTTTTAATAAATTGTTACTACGTTATAATTTTTATTATAAATAAGCTTGAAGAACATCACATGTTCGAAATACGTTATGTTCTTTTCGATGATACTTGCTTCATTCATGATTTGTCCACCATTCCAAAATATTATTAATCAACACATATTAACTGCAGTTAACATATTAAAACATTTTTAAAATTATTCTCTTTTAATCAAGAAATATCAAAATTTGTCAAAAACATTAAATATAACTGCACAATGTATCATGGGAAACGCAAAATTTACTCTTTGTCGAATGCGAAGAAATGAACTAACCTATACATATTATTTACCCTGAAATATACAATATATGTATATATATATATGTATGTATGTATGTGCGTGTTGTACACTTCTCTCTGTTTCACACACACACCTCTCTATGTGTGTGTATGAAGTGCATATATAATTATATATTTCATTTATAAGTGGGTATGCTAGGTAATATACTCAATAGTTACATAGAAACTCTCTCAGAAAACTCAGCCACCACGAGAAAGTTATAGCCTATCTGAAAGTAATTGATTTTGTTCAGGTGGATGTAGTGGACATATAAACCGCAGATATTAATTGATATTATGTTATTAAATCTGTACAAATATATTTCTATTTATTTATTAATCTTTATATTTATTTTAAAAGCTGTTTGAAATTAATTTTCCTAAATGAAAATCATTAATGTATTATCATTAATTAATTATGTCCAGGTTAGCTCAGTGATTAATGTACTCAGACCTCAGAACTGGTAGGTCCAGGGTTCGATACCACCTGGCCCTCAATTTACTCACGCGGGAGGTAAATAAATTTGAGCACGTTGTCCCTCGAAGAGAACGTTAACGTCCCGAGCCTGTGCGATGTTAGGTACTCGTTAAAGATACACTCTACTCTACTCTAAATACACTTGAGTTAGGCAAAATTTAGGACTCACAATGTAGAATCAATCTTCATTGTGTGGTATCACAAAGAGTCCAATGTTCGGCATAAGTGTGTTCCCTTGTGGGACAGCCACTGCAACCTGAAGGGTTGCCTTGTACTACTAATAAATGATCAAAGACAGCACTCATGGTTATATCTGTGACAGATTACATCATCATATAATAAAAAAAAAAAAAAAAAAAAAAAAAAAAAAAAAAAAAAAAAAAAAAAAAAAAAGGAAACTGGCGATTGGAATCAGAACAATAAAAGCTATCACTTCAAACAATTCACCTCCACTTTACCAGTCCGTCTTTGTTTTTATTAGATTTTTCATTCGATTATCAGTGTGAAATGAAATATATATTTTCCAATAAGAAATGTAGTTATCCACAAATAGTGTAGGTATTATCATAAATTAGATATTGAAATGAATGTTATATATAAATGTATCATTTCATTGTTAAAGTCATGTATGTTGTTAATACCACTGAGGTTAGTATGATTTATATTAGAAATAGGTAAAACCGTCATACCTCGTAAGAAATATATAAACATAAAAATGCGGGTAAATTAATAAATGAACTATTTGTTACCAATCCGATATTATGGAAGTCACTAATAAAAATAAAAAGGCGACTGGACAGACAGGATGACGAAGTTAAAAAATATAAAAAACCCAAACTAGATAATAGCTAAAAACTAAAAATCAAAATAACTAAATAAAATCAAAATAATAATAGCAGGATAGCAATGGACTTGACAGATAACCAACCCCCTATATAACAGCTCAGTAGGTTTGTTGCGATCGAAGATGGACAACGTCCGAAAGCGCTCCAACTCCATGATCATCTTACGAGGTATGACTGTTTTACCTATTTCTAATATAAATCAATGTTAAAGACTCGATGCAAAAGGGAAGCTCATAAAAAGTAATAACTCACTCCAGGTATTAATTATCAATTAAAACCGTAATTCGGAGAGGAAGAGACGAAATTCAGTGCATTAACAGATGTCCAGGTTGAACTAAGAGTGAAACGACAAAATGAAGAAAGAAAGGAGTTGAAAAACTGATATGTTTTCTCAAAGCAGGTACGAGTGTAGCTGCCTGCCGTCAATTCGCTGGAGGGCTTGCTGCTCTGATCATTGACTGACCAACAATTCGAGACAAACTTTATTTCCTATTAATTGCCACCTTGTGGTATATTCCCAATCTTTTATTATTGTAACATTTATATTGTTATAGGAAATGTTATTAAGTATTGTTTAGAAACTAAACATGAAATTAACAGAATACTGATATGAATACTTGAGTTTCAATTGTGAAAGGATTGGAGAGCAACTGATAATCCAAAGCAGAGGGGAGGGATATGAATGGGCCCAGTGGACTGCAGATTTATGTGGCGAGTCGGGGAGCCGGCCTTGCGGGACCTGAATTATAAAGAACCAAGGGATTCTCTCGCGTTTTTCGCTCTTATGTTTAAATTTGTCATGATGCTGGCTTAGTGATGACATACGGATAAAAAAAACCCCAGTATTTATCGTCTTTTCTTTCCTAGAGAATGTATATTCAACTCAAGCCTTTTCCTAAATCCTCCTATATTTAAGCAACATTTTCGTTGCCTTCTATAACCGGGCCTGATTTGAATACGCGATATGCATATACAAGCGCGATTCCTGGTTTCATTTTCCTTCGAGTAAAGCTTTTTCCTATCAATATGCATAATACAGCGATATTACATGACATTTTCTTATTAAAAAATAAAAGCAATTCGAAATTTTATAAAATATTGCCACGCATACAACACGCTCTATGCATTACAACCAGTGAATCCTTCTTTTACGAAATAAAGACACGCACGATGTGATATCCAGAAAACCTCAAAGATTTCCTCTAAACTTGATAGCTTGTGTTTCTTTCTCTCTTTTCCTTCCTGACTAAGATTGGACAAAAAATTGTAGAATGTAAGTACCTTTATCTACTTTGTGCGTGTCTCTTAGTTCACTTTTGAATTTATATATATATATTAAAGTATTTTTTATATACCACATTTTTTTATCTCAATCACATATATTCAACAATATTTTGTTTTATCAAGGTTTGGTCCAGCTTCAAACAATTCTCAAAAAACACGTTAAGCAAACGTTTTGTTTACATTTCGAGCCATTTTTAGGGCACATCAATATAGAATTAATTACATTAACATGAAAAAATAATTTACAATAAATATACTACAATAATTATGGTTATTAATGTAATATTAATAATATTATAATAATTATGGTTATTAATATATTCATGTAAATAATCTAAAATATTTTTCATATTATTATATGGATATATTTAATATTGTGTATCCATAAAATATTGTTAGTTATTTTGTCATCTTATTATAGTTAGGTCATTATTGGTGTAGTCCTGAAGATGTCTAGAAATATAGAAGCAATATTCACTTAAGGTGCTTTTTATATATATTGATTTATTATAACTTATATTACTTTAAAATGATATTAAATGACTTTAAAAATATTCATTCCAGCATAAAATGTTCTTCAATTATTTCAATTGTGGAAACAAAATAACCATATTAAAATATTCTATCAACTATAAAAAAAATACAATATAAACCTTGTTTCGCGCCTATTTTTTTTATGAATTCTGGTTTTTTTACTGCTTTGAATTTTTTAATGTTAGTAATGTTTGAAATAAATTTCTCAACATTTTCAAATTCTAAGGGAATAAAGTAAAAGAATAAAGAAAGTAAAAAACTCAATTTAAAGAAGTCTTGAATATTTTATACAATTTTATTGCAGCTGTAGCAGTTAAGTTATTTATTGTAAATTTCTTCAGAAAACTAGCTAGATACATTTCCAAGACAACTGAGGAGGCTATTGAATGAATGTAATTTTCTTGTAGCTGTAATAACAATGTCTAGGTGGGACCATCTTGTCGCGGAATGACATCAGTAAATGACCTTCTCCGCAGAAATAATAGCACCCAACTCTTCTCCTAATCCTCGTCAGTATGGTGTATATTCTCTTCTTCTGAGAAGAATTAAAGTCATCTGCCTTTGATCTGCGGCAAGGAGCAACTATATAAAAAACTTTATAACACAAAGAAATTAACATATTGAATTTGTACTTTCGTAGATCAACAAATAAAACAATTTTGATTTTTTTACACATTTTGAAGTGTTCTGACACTATTTTCATATTTTTAGCATTAGCTGTGTGTGCCGGTGTATTAGTTTTGCTGTATCAAACATTTTGGTAACTCAAAAAAATCGCACTATTCTTAATGCCATTTGATAGACATATAATGTGGAATGGACACTATT
Organism: Hermatobates lingyangjiaoensis; assembly: GCA_026182355.1. Taxonomy (NCBI): domain Eukaryota; kingdom Metazoa; phylum Arthropoda; class Insecta; order Hemiptera; family Hermatobatidae; genus Hermatobates; species Hermatobates lingyangjiaoensis. The sequence continues at coordinate 8,095,515 of JAPFBL010000015.1, forward strand.
TGCCTGTGGGTATATTTAATCAAGAAAAATTCACTTAAATCTACTTTATGTCAATGTGGTTGGTAATAATCATCCAGTCATTCTTCCTATTATTTTAAAAACTCAAAATTTTGTATTCAGTATGTATTTATATGATTAAAGCAGTATACAAAAAAAAATGATTTCTGGATTAAAGCAAGGACCACTATAAAGGCTAATCAAGACCCACCTCTAATCATCTTTAATAACGCGAAAAGACCAGTAAGTTTTGTATGTGGTCTGGTATCGCCAGAAACAAGGACAGATGATGGTCCACAACTCGGAACTCCTGTAGTTCATAGTTCTCACAGACACTGAGCAGCAGCATGAAAATACAAGCAAATTATCTTATGCTAAGCAAAATAGCATATTAAGAGGAACAACTTTTATGACTTTCATTAAAAATTTCTAGTAATGGGATTTGGATTGATAAAAAAGCAGTTTAAAAAAAATCACGAACATGAGTTCAGACACAACTATTTATTCAAAAGAGTTACATGCTTTTAATTCTCATGTTTTATGAAAATAGATTACCTCCTTTCATTTCAATTTCACTCTCTTTAGAAAAAAAAAGTAAATCAGTTGTAGTGGAGTTAACAGATTGATTAAAAGTAAGAGAGTGAATTAAAACATTTGCTTCTAAAAGAGAGGGAGGTTTATAGGAGTTTAAAAGGCTGGGTATCCCAGTCAGGTAGAGATAGCCTCCCATTAGAGCAGGACCCAGAAGATCACAGTTATCGTGACCTGAATCTATAATCAGGTATCCAGCCCTTTAGAATTCCCCCCAACTACAAAACCACTGTGCCAGATATATCTGGAAAGAGATGCTAGTCACATTAGACCCTTTCTATCTTCCAGCAAATCAATGCAACAAACTTTCCTTGCCTTCTACAAATTTGGAACTCATTGTGTCAACAACTCTTAGTTTCAAATATTTTCGGTGTGAGCAAACTTTAACTCCATATCTTCAATACTGATTATATTGATAACAAAAATATAAAATAATTTGGAAATAACATCGAAAGATTTAAATATACTATCGAATAGAATACCAACATTATTGAGGTGGTGATTACAATTATAATAATCGCATATTCGTAGATATTAATAAATTCCGACAAACTATCGGAATATAAAGAGTGAGCAGTTTTAATTTTATAATTTGCTGTTTGTGGCCCTCAAAGTAAAGTATCAAAGAAAAGTTGTTCTTTTTTTGATCACAGGATGGTGGCTCCTCTAAAGAACTATCTTTTTCGTATTGGATCAATCACTGTACCATTGTACTTTTCTTTATGGAAACTGCAGTTAAGATGTGAAAAGTCAACAGTGATGGGTCCACATTCAGGATGGATAGCAATCATAATTCTAGATTACTCAAAATCGAGGCAATTGAGTTCATCTAGTACATAAACAGATGGTTGTCTTTTTTAAGTAAATGAAAATTCAAGATCGATTCATGAAAAAATAAAGTAACTCTATGCTGTTCTAGGATTGCAATAGAGACAGCTTATCAACAAGACAAAATGGGAAATCATCAAAGTCAGGAACAAAACAGGTCTGTTAACAGTTAAAAATAGCAAACCAGTGGAAAAGTTACCTTTATCAAGCTGAGTCATAAAGGTATAAGTAATGCGACTAAAAATGAAGCAAGAATGTATGAATATTCATCTGGTGTAAACTAGTACAAGAAGAGCTGAGGACATATGACCAGATACTTATTTTACTTATCTGCAGAAAATCCGCAAAGGAGCAGTGACACCACTAAACTACATTCATATATCATCATTCATCATTCACTCACTATCATTCATATGCGGCTCTCTATGCGAAACATCGTAAAATTTGCTCATGTTACACTCTTAGTGTCAAAGACAAATAACGATGTTTGCTCTAAAGATTAATGCAACCCCACAATTTCCAAAACACTGGCATGACATCCAGCAGAATATGTTGACGTCATATATTAGATCGGTTTGAGGTAACTAATTAATGAGTTTTACACTCTTTTGGTTTAAGGATACTTTATGAAAAAAACTGTAGAAATCATGTATGGTTCACAAATGTTGCTTTTTTGGTTAACACAATTATGTGTGGAACTATTATGGCGCTGAAAGATGACCCTCAAGGGGAAAAATGGAGAGAACATCAGCGTTATGCTCGGATCAAAACCTTAAGAAACAAGAGCAACTTTTTAAAAGACTCTTTTAAAAAAGTAACGTTCATTTCCAGCTCTAAAATAGGTCTTAAAGAGTTTTCTAACAATACGATGTTGGAAGGAAGGTAAATAGTTATAACGAGTGCAATAAGATTTGGCTACAACTGATCAATTGTTGTGAAGTACTTGGTGATGTGACTGAAACTATTGTTTAATGGTAGTGTGTTTGAGCTTATGCAGCATCTTTCAAAATTGTTAAATTATTGAATTGAAACTGGTTCGAAATGAGATGTCTCTACAAGAGCAAAGTTTTCAAAAATGAGTAGAACTAAACATTAGTGGCTTATCTTGTTTATATCTTGCCAGATACAATGCCCCTCAAAAGAATATTGTATAGGAGGCTTTGAAGTGTCTCCAAATGGTTGACAGGATTGAGAACACTCTGAATCCAATCAGAGGTGCTCTGGCTCAATAGAGGTACTTGTCTGGTACAGATTTCGAATTAATAATATAACCATATTAGTCATTACAGGCAACATTGTAACATTTCTAAATCTCTGGGAACCATAACGACCATCTTGCCGGCCAAAATGCTTGCGATAAAGTTTTACGTGGACTTGTTTTCGAAAAAAATCCCTAAACTAGTATTTTATCAAAAGGTCAGGAGACACTGAAGGCTTTAAAAACTATGTTTCTTTAAATCAAAATGAGTGTAAAAATGTCTGATTTCTCTTCAGAATCCAGCCACTAAACACAAGTTAACTGATGTGCGTTCCTGGACTCCAGGGCATACAGGGCAATGAGGCATCCGACCAGTAGCCAAAGGCCAGATCCAAATAAATCTTCTACCTTTTTGCACAATACCTTATTTAGAATTAATGAATGGATGAAGAAGAAACAGATGAAAGTAGTTGAAACAATCAGGTCTGTTTCAGTCTAGAAAACCTCTTTCCAACTGAACTTTGTTCTGTGTAGAAACATCTTGAATGGAAGGATTGAAAAATACATGTGGAATATATAAACGGACATTATTTAATGACCACCATTTAAGCAAATGAAGCTAACATCAACCTGACCACTCTGATCATATGATATGTGAATACTTTAATAATCACTAGTTTTTTAGCAAATTATACTAATACCATTAAAATTAGAGATAGTTTTAAAAAATAATTATAGTGCTTATTAGTGAACAAAGTGAAGAAAGTTAGTTCAGTGGTTAACGTGCTCGCCTCTATGCTGGTAGTCCAGGGTTCGATCCCCACCTGATCCTCAATTTTCACGCGGGAGGTGAATACATCTGAGTGCGTCCTCCCTCGGAGAGCTCGTTAAGCCGTTGGTCCCGAGCCTGTAGGATGTCAGATACTCGTTAAAGATCCCTTCCAAAATCCACTTAAGTTATTCAAAATTTAGGACTCCCAATGTAGAATCTGTAGAATCACCGATCAAACAAAAAGCCGGTAAACGACTGACGTTATCACCCGCTAGGGGATTTGTTTAATAATAAAAGAAATAGTGAACAAACATTAAGTATTGTTTTAGAAAGGACATAGGAAAGAACTATAGTTCAAATAAGACTGCAGTACTACGAGTCCGATGAGGCACAAGCCTTCAGTTTAATAACATCATGTGAGATTGTTCTAGAACAATCATTTCAATTCTGTTATAGCTGATAAGGTGGATATTGCCACAATAAAACAAATGTAGTCTTAAAATTGATTATCAATTAGTTTGATGATGGATAATCTAGAGCACGTACTTATAAAATGACCAAGTCAAAATGATCTACCACCCCACAAAATCTTTGATATTTTAAAATTTATTGAAGATTGTTACTTCGCAACAGCACTTAAGGCAATATTGCAACAAAATAAGCTCTCAACATGTTTTTGTAGTTACCATATAATAATAATAACAATACATTGACAGTGTATAATAATAATACCGCTCTATATTGTAGATTTTCATTTTGCTCAAAGACAGAGGCTTTACAGAAGGAACAAATAGTGGCTTTACCACGATTAAATAAATAAATCTATTTACTCTATCCAGTGTCTTTCTTTTTTCTGTTTCTCTATCTCTGTTCTAAGTAAGTATAAGGAAGTTTTGTCAACTATAATATTATTACAAAGCATTTTTACCTAATAAAAACAAATCCTAACATTAAGTTATGTAACATAAGTATGCCAGTACCTAAATAGTAATATATTTTTTTTACCAACGATGTTAAAAGTAAATTTCTGGCTTACAAGAATTTTACATTGTAGAAAGCTGTAAGTTGATACATTTATATGATGGGATAAATAAGGATAGAGTCAAGTGATCAGGAAAAAGGATTTGACATGCCAGATACTGGATAGCCCAATGGGTGTATTGTATGGGAAAGTAGTCGTATTCGAATTATCAAATATGGGCTCTGAGTATCGAATAAGTATTGGATACGCGACAGTATTCGATATGCCCATCTCTACCCTGTACATCAGTAAGTGATGGAGTGGACGATAGGCTGACTGTAACCCTGTCGTGCTTACTAACTGGCATGTGCAGCCCGAACAGGGAATTTTTTTTGTGAAAGTTATATGTGATTTACCACTATTACTCTCGTGATCGACTGGTGCCCATTTTACGAGGCACCCAGAGAAAGAAATATCAGAAGTAACTTTATATAAACATGAGATTAATTAAAATTATCAATGTAAATTACAAAAATATTAAAATGACAAATGATATTTGATGAAACAATATATTCGCTTATGTATTGAAATCAGGTATATCATTAACAAAAACCTTTTAAATAAATACATTGATAGAATCTGGCGGCAAAGTTCAAAGAACAATGCAAATCCTTGAGGAGGCTTTTGGCAAAATTGTATTTGATATCATGATTGAAAGGATTACAGAGCAAACATAAAGGACTTTGGTGGTGAGGAGGGGAGGGGGCTTAAATCAATGGAAAGCAATGGAAAATGTGAAGGGATTACGTTTTCACAATAAAAAAAAAAAGTATAAAGCAATATTTCATGGAAACACTAAGCCCTTTGAAGAAGGAACAATAAAAGCGGAGTATCGGATTAAGTTTAATCTCGCTACGGTGTTCCAAGAAGTTATACGACAGACATCCCAGCCTCCACTTCTTGTTTAATGTCGTTTACCAACCTTTCATTGCCCTTCAGAACCACTAACATTCATTTAACTTTAAACATTAAAATCCCAAAATAATTTTTATATAATTATAATGATACACGAACAAAGTTGCAGTAATTATTATAAAAGAATTTTTTTTTAACTCTTCCTTTTAAAAAAATCATTCCATTCAATCTATTTTAAAAAGTCAATGAAACATATGAATATATATATATATATATATATATATATATATATAATTAAAAGAAACGGTCCAGCGGACTTTTATAAATAAAATAAATTCAAAACGAAGGAAACACACAGAAAGACAAAGACATAACTCACATCGATATTTCGACCATCGTCGTCATCAGGAGGTGTGAAGAGCGAAGAGTCCCGCAGGAAGACAGGGCAGCGAGCTGCAGGACTCTTCGCTCTTCGCTCTTCACACCTCCTGATGACGACAATGGTCAAAATATCGATGTGAGTTATGTCTGTGTCTTTCTGTGTGTTTCCTTCGTTTTGAATTGATTTTATATATATATAAGAATAATAATAATGCTCAGTAAAAAATGTAAATGTAATTGTAATTTTTTTAAATTACAATTACAATTGTTAATGACAAATGTTTTTTGTTTAATAAATGTCACCATGACTTTAGATGTCGTATATGGATACAGAAACATCTTGTCTCCTGGATAGATCCTTAATAAAGATTATTTGATCAAATATAAGTATAACTTTAGTAAAGCAAAGTTTGGGATTCCCAATGTAGAATGGACTCACTAATAACTAAAAGCGAGCCCTAATTACGAAATGAGTTACGAGTATTTTCCACCTTCACAACAACTCTGCTTTGTTGTTGAAGTGAAAATTATCTACGTTCTGTTACAAAAAACTGTAAAATTTCAGACACCTAGTAAATACATAACTGCTGCAGGGATAGGTAACCTTTTTATATTTTCATCTGGAGTTGTATTGTTTTTACTTCGCCAACCTGGACCTATAAAGGAACCAGGTTCTGCCTGCCACAAGCCAGGAACAAAGGGGAGTAGTGATTGATATACGATATAGATAGATATAGATAAGGGGATAGTAATACCTCCTTAAAAACCTTGGTTCAGCTGGCCTGGCTAATAGTACCTTGCGAGGGCCTCCTGTTCAGGGTTATGACAAAGGTGAGGGGGCTCCTATAGTCTTGGAAGACAATCGCTAAAGGGAGAGACTTGTATAGAAAACCCTTCCCTCCAGGTTGGTGGTTGAGTGAGGGGTTCAAGTATTTACGTGCAATCTATCTGTCTGATATGATCACCTCATATAGAATGATGTACATTATTATTTTATACTTTTACCTTGGAGAACATCACAATGAAAATTCATATTTTAAAAACATGTGTTGCATAATGAAACATTTTTTTGACAAAAATTCATTTTCTCAGTGGACGATTGAACATAAAAATTAAAGATTCAAGATAAATGATTTAGCTTAATATATGTTGAATAGACTTTCAAGAAGACAAGGGCGTATCGAATATCAAGTAATCGACTAAAACCAGGTATCGATGGAGTCGAACACGCAGTTCCGATACCAACATGACTACTTTCTATTATATTTTGATACGTATTCGGATTCGTTCTTATCAAGTACGTTGTTTTCCCTTCTCCCCACCACAGATTACGACGTTGGTCAACCAACTCCTACTCATTCCTAAACAATTTGCTTAGTACTTGCACCATTTCCTCAAACGAGCAGCAACGGAGGCTGCTAATACCTCTTCACTCCGTCCTCAAGCTTGAAACTGCGAGTTTCTGCATTTGGTGTCTGACCATCTCTGCTACTTCGTTTTATATGTTTTTGAGTGTCCTCTGCTGTATTAAGAAATTCTACGACTATTAAATAAATAAATATATTTACTATACCGAGTATCTTTTATCTGTTCTAAGTAGGCTAGGTTAGGTTAGGTTGCAGTAGCAGTCCCACAAGGGAACACACGTGGGCCGAGCATTCGCCCTTTGAGATACCACACAATGAAGATTGATTCTACAGTGGGAGTCCTATATTTTGCCTAACTCTAGTGTATTTAGAGTAGGGATCTTTAAGGAGTACCTGACATCGTACAGGCTCGGGACCGACGGTTTAACGTCCTTCTCCGAGGGGCGACGTGCTCAGATTTATTCATCTCCCGCGTAAATAAATCGAGGGCCATGTGGGGATCGAACCCCGGTCCTATCAGTTCAGAGGCGAGTACGCTAGCCTGACCCCCTGTTCTAAGTAAGTCTAAGAAAGTCTTATCAACTACAATATTTTTACAAAGCATTAAATTGTAATGCTTTATTATTAATAAACCACTTTTACCCATTTAAAATGAATCCTAACATTAAGTTGTGTAATAGAAGTAGGCTATTAACTAAATATATATTATTTTTAATGTATTATTAATATAATAAATAATAGTAATATATTATTTTTTCACCAACTATGTTAAAAGTAAAATTCTGGCTTACAATAATTTTACATTGTAGAAAGCCGTAAGTTAATATATGTATGTGGTGGGATAAATAATGAGAGTGTCAAGTAATCAGGAAAAAGAACTCGATAAGATACTGGATAGCCGAATGAGTGCATTGTGTTCGAAAATAGTCGTGATCCAAGTACCGAAACGGGCTCTGACGTATGGAATACGTATTCGATACGCGAGAGTATTCGATATGCCCATCTCTGCTTTCATGCCGAAGCAGATACGTATTGTTGGCGATGTATGCAGCTCCAATTATTATTTCACTGTGACGAGTTATTCCACTTTCTGCGTAAATTATTTTAGCATAGTCAACAGCTCAGCATCTGTATTATCACTGTCTTTTATTGTTCATATTTATTTTACTTTTACCTTCCATCTAACTATTATTCAAATTGCATAAGTGTGGCGGTTTCATGGTAGTGTGCTTGTACTGAAGTTCACTGTTCAATCTTCCTCAAAACTCTAAATTTTTTATGCGAAAGATTTCGTACACGAACGCTTTTAGAGAGAACATAGAGCTGTGAATCCTATATTGTATGATATCAGGTATTCATTAAAGATCCGCACTCTATTAAACTTCAGTAAGCCAAACGTAGAACTGCCCATGTAAAATCGACCCGGTAATGCGACTGGCATATAACTTAACAGGAATGCCTATTAACGAATAAGCCAAACAAATTGCCCTTCCCAAAACAGCACTTAGGCTGTAATTCCGTAAGTATGGCAGCTGGAAACAAAAACATTTTTACTCCATTGAGCCCCTTTCAATTTATTTTAATTGTTTTTCATCCATTGCGTAACTTCTATAATTTTTAAAAGAGTTTACATTATGAAGTATTGTTCAAATTGTATGTACATTTTAGAGGATATACGCCCACATGTTTGACTGAAACTTATTGCCCTTTAAATTAGATATTTAAAGGCTAAATCTTTACCTTTAAAATAGCACGTTAAAATTCCACCAAAAGAAGTAATTGTCTGATCAGAAAGGAAATTAACACACAACACACACACACACACATATATATATATATATATATATATATATATATATATAAATGATCAAACCACAATAAGAAATGGGAAAACAAGACTAAGATCTTTCAACCGTAACAAGCGGTCTTCGTCAGAGTCAAAAACCCAACTGTGACGAAGACTCTGACGAAGACCGCTTGTTACGGTTGAAAGATCTTAGTCTTCTTTTCCCATTTCTTATTGTGGTTTGATCATTGATTGTTATTTCACGTGTTTATGTGAAATCTTTATATATATATATATATATATATATATAGTTCACATAGGAAATAGGAAACAAATAAAAACACACACAAAAAAGACTCACAACGATATTTCGACATTCGTCGTCATCGGGCGGAGGTAGTCCCTTTGAGTAGCTGAAGCTAACTAGCTGAAGCTTTATATATATGTATATATATATATATATATATATCAACGACCAACGAATATATCCGCGCACTATAGTACAGGTCATAACTAGCACTTCCAGAACAGAGGCCTTCTACTGCTTGATTAACTTGGACTGTGCTACAATAACTTGGACTGTCAGTAATACATGTCAGATATTAAGTTCGTTTGTATAGTTGACGTCGTATTCGTGGTCATGTGATCTTGTTAGTCATAGTTTTAATGTTTTTAGTCATGCGTTGAAGAAATAGTCAGTGGATGAAGTAACTGTTCAGTGAGGTTGAGGAAGGGGTATATATGAGAATCTCGATTGTCAACCCAATTGATGATAAAATTTCTAAACATGATAGAAGAAAATCACAATAAAAAGTTAGCCAGGGTAGATGTGTAACATATGACTATTAACTTTTTTTTTGGGCAAATACACTCTGAAATAAAAATATTACTGAATGCAGTAAATATCTGTTTACTACATCTGATGGAATATCTGTGTGAAATCGACCCTAAAGGTAATAGGGGAGTTAAAAGTGCGTAGGGTCGGAAGACACATGCCCAAACTAAGTGACAAATGAGACTATTAGGGTGTTTAAAGTGGTTGTTGTTGTGCCACAAAAGCAACGCAGGCTTTCGAAATCCAATCATTCTTGCCTTCCCGCTATCCTCTGTCAGAGCTCAGGCAACATTCAATTTATTACCCCAGTTTTATAAAGGTAGCAGCCTACAATTAACACATATTTATGAAAATATAGTAACGAATCTTTTGAATTCAGAGCAATTTTGGTTTTGAAAGTTCTTAAACGTATAAGTTATACATCGGGTAAATTGAGAGTAAGATATTCGAGGTAAGTATTAAATAAAGAGGCAAAATAAATCCTTAAAAAACGATTTTGACAAAGTCTTTATTATAACAATGTAAATTTGCCAAAGATTTAAAAAATTAAGTTGAGAAAACACTTCTAACATTCTCTAACCACCTCTAACAGTAACAGAAAATTATGAGAGGTAATAGAAGAAAGTCCAAGAGTTGGGATGACAACCCTTTCGTACTTGCTTTAACACAGTCTTGATATGTCGTCTATAAATTAGTTAGTATGATACTGAAATAGTATGTGATGATGAACTAATAATAGGGTTTGGAAAAGGAATTAACTGAGGTACTCATGGCATAAAAAAACGAAAACTTGATAAAATAACAAAGCCATCAAAATATAATAAAAACAATAAATTGTCAGTTTATGCTATGAACTTAATAAAAAAAAATATAGGACTAGAATTTTTTTATGAAAAAAAATATATTTTGATTTATTATTTAAATCTATATATATAAAAATGAATGTGTATCTGTTTATATTCGATAGATTCAAAAACCATACATCCAATCGTCGTGAAAATTAGAGAAATTATTTGGTACATCCCCGGAAAAGTTTATGTGAATTTTTATTAAAATCAGAGTAGTGGTTCTAGGTGGTCCCGAACAAATCATAAAAACTGAAATTTTGTTTTGAAATAATAAATCACCTGCCCTCGGGTGAGATTACTTTTCATTTATTTATATTGACTTGGACAGTTTTTAAGTGAAATAAAATTGTTATTGAGGTTTATTTAAAAAAATTTAAAGTGTTCTATTCAGTTAAGATGATATGTTAAAATAATAAAATTGTTAAATGTAAAAAATTAACCCCAATCAAAAATATATTTTTGTTAACGAGTTTGATATTGTGTTTACTTAAGTTTATGCCATTTCAGATTTTTATCTTGGTTTTTATTCTTTTTCGAATTGAATATTTGTAGGTAAAGCAGGACAGCGTCTGTCGGGTTAGCTATTATGTTAATAATTAAATACCAAAATAAGCTTAGCTAAAGGTAAGAGGACATTCGCAGGGTCAGCTAGTAAATAATATTTTATTTTGTTGATTAGATGAAAGTAAGTTAATAAATACAAAAGGAGTACATACTGCTTGCACTTGAGGAGCAGAATGGCGAAGAGGGCGCCTAGCAGGAGGACTCCGACACTGGAAGACACGAGCACCAGGAGCCAGGTGTCGTCCACCTCTGAAATCAACCCATTCACGTCTTACATAAAGCGCTAATCAATCACTTAATATAGAAAAACAATATATGAATAAAAAAAAACACACATCTTTATTTACCTAAGTAAGTTTTTAATAGCACCTTAGACGACCCGTCCCGCATGTGTTACTCAGTGTTTATCAATTTATTATTGTTGCTCAGATTAAAGCAACATTTAATAATATGCATTCACGGAATGTGATTGACAGGAATAACTGTTACTGCTATTTCTTGTTAATAAACCATGAAAACAAAATTCTTATATAGTCCAAACGTTTGGTATAGATTCTTAACATGAATCAAGATATATACACAATAAGTATAATTAATAAAAGAAAAAACTCTTTTAAAAGTAAAAAAAATCGTTTACTTTATTGCATAAATAAATTAAACATCAATTCAAGGTATACATACAATAAAACATATTTGAAACTAACAAAAACTGTAAATTGAAATATTTCATTTATTTTACCCAACAAAAAATAGCAGTAATGAAATGAATGTGTCCTTATAATATTTCCTTAAAACATTCGTATTTAAGCAGACATTTGTGTTCAAGTTTATACTCCAAAAATTTGTCATTTTAAACCTCTAATATAATAGTTTATTACATTACTTTCGGAATTTCATACAGCTGTTTAATTCCAAATACAATTATTAAATAAAACGTTGACTTTGAATTGATTTGTACCAGGAAAACTGACCAATTCCTGATATAAAACCAATGAAATATGTTTTATAATATAAAATTTAAAAGAAAAAAAAGCTATAAATAAAAAAAAGAGGGCCAACGGCACGTGGTGTTCCCAGGCGGTCACCCATCCAAGTACTATCCACGCCCGATGTTGCTTAACTTCGGTGATCGGACGAGAACCGGTGTATTCAACATGGTATGGCCGTTGGCTGGCATTGACACCATTAACACCTCACTTTAACATTCAATACATAATTCCTGGTACACTATACTATACCATATATGTATAACAAGAATTAACAGTGAATAAGTGAACTGAAAAAAAACATCGTGTAAAGGACAATAAGATTTCAAAAAATTGGACTTTTGTAGAAAAACTCGTCACATTTATTCTATAACATAAACAGATTTTACATCTCGAGTCATTAATTTTATTTGACTTGAGTTGAGATAATTTATTTTTAATTCTTCTTTCTTTTTAAAGCCATTATTTGTAAAGTAATATATTACTCACTTTTTTCTTTAATATTTATTTTAATAATTCGTCATAAACTGGAATTAGCAGGTATACCAATTTTCAACTGTGTGCAAATATTTAAACAAGAACATCAGGGTTTTATAAATATATAGATAATAATTCTGCAAGGTTTCTGTTCAACGCTATTATATTCAATAAATACTTGTATAACAAGATTTCACAATAAACACGTGAAATTGAAACACGTCAATCAATGTTTAAACCACAATAAGTCAGTTGTGTTTTGACTCTGAGGAATACCGCTTGTTGAAAGATCTTAGTTTTTTCCTCATTTCCTATTGTGGTTTAAATATTGTTTAAATACTCATATTCGTATTGAGCAGCTTCCATCCATTACTTATATGAACACACCTCTTAATTGCCATGAATACATATTACTATGATTACCACTTAGTATAAGATCTCGTTGTTTAAACTAAGCTCTACCCGTATGTTATAGCCCCTTCGTTAGTACAGCATCTTTTTGAATAAGGATTAAATTATTGCTATTTATGACAGAAAGAAGAATGTATCTTTCCAGTAATTTTTCCTTTATTTCTCATTAGGTACATTAATTTCATAGCAAAAGTAACTTAAAAATAAAGTGTTTACATATATAGTAATGGAATTGGCCCGACAAAGAACCACAATGATATGTGTTTTGTGTTGAATTTACTAAATGACTTTAAAGCGACACGCCCACCCTTCATTTATATGAAAAACACTGCATGGTACAACTCTTTGATAATTGAAGAAAAGATTTACTTTTAGCAATAGATCAAAATTCAAAACTGGCCATACAAAGTGGCATAATAAGGACTTTTGAATCAAAATAAAGACACAGCAGAACAAAACATTCACTGTAGTCAATGTTTGGACAATAGTTCGCCTGCAGGAGGAGTCTAAAAGGGAAGATGTAGAGACAGACGTTCCAGGTGAACAGTTCTCTATAGAGTCACTCTTCACAGATTATTTTCTTTTGACAACGAACAATGCTTTGGAATATCGATCATACAAAGTTTTTGTTTTGTTGTGTTTATTATAATTTAAAAGTCATTATTTTAATATATAGTGGGGAAAATATATGGCTAAATATTAAAATAAAAATGTTTAGTATGTTGTAGCATTAGTTTAATTTAATTGATGTTATAAATATGCGAATCAGTCGACAATTTAAAAGGATGCAGTTACCCGTGTACATTTAAATGATTAACATGACTCTCTGACGTACCTATTTAATTAATGAAAATTGTTTCCTCTGGATTATATTCCCTTTAATTTAAAACGCTTTGATGCAGAATTTAAGTGGTCACGCAAGCAATCTCCAAGCTGTTCAATCAGTCGGCGTACATATATTACATGCATGAATACATCAATAAACTACTGTCATCTAGCGCTTTGCGAAGCATACACCAAAAAGGAACACTTTATTGAGTCCTTTAAAATACAGACACAGGCTAATATCCCTGACAACAACTCAAAAAAATCACTTGTGCAATCTGTTATAGTGTGGTATTTATTCATATTGGGAAATTTCAAAAAATTAGGCTCCAAACAAAAAAGAAAGTTTAATTTAAAAACTAACAACGCGTTTTGAAAACTTAGTGTCCTTCTATGTCACACTAAGACTTGTAGATCAACATTTCAAGAGTGCGGATCTAAACCATATTAATTTTTTTTTTTGTATGGAGATGTAATTTTTTGGAATTCCCTAACTAATAGAAACTTCAGGAAATATATCCCTTATGAAATTTGCAATATTGACTTGTTTGACAACGAACTACACAGAAAGGTAAAAAATCTTTCTTGCGTTTTTCATTTATTATTATTTAATTCTATATCCGAGTGTCTTTATTAAGAGCTATAAATTAGTTTTATATATTGTATATATACATTTGACTACTTTTCAAATAGTAGTCACTATAAATACCTACGTCATTTATACAATTAATGGAAGTTCTTCTTTGCTCACAATGTTGGCCATCGAATTGTCTTCCAAAATCAAGAAGTTATTGCATTTCTTTGATTCGTAGATTGCAAGAGCTCTTGCATTACTCTATTTAGTGTTTGTATTTTTTTGTTTACATGAATAAGAGTGTTAGTAAGTTCTTTCTTTCAAAATATCACTGTAGTACCCTTAGTCATAGTTTAACTCTTTACAGTTAACAATATAAATATGATTACTTTGTACTCTTTTCCTTTTAAATTACAAAATATTGATTTTACTTTTCTTTTGCTATAAAACACAGGTAATTGGAGGTATACTTTGTTTTTGTTTACTTGTTTCTGATAATTTCCTCAACATATGGAAGTTAAAAAAACTTCTTCTTTAGACTTTCAGAGTGATGTTTGCGTTATCTAAATATTTAGGTAGTTCACTAAGCATCTAAACCAAAGCTGTTTAATTTGATCAATTGAATAAGAAACATTATAATATCACAAAAAAGTGAATTAAATGTTAAAACCTTACTACAATTCAAAGAAAATCTCTCAAAGTAGTAAGTTTTAATGTTATGATTCTCTTGATGCTCAATCACTGTTCACAAACACACCATTAGAGCAAGCCTATAATTTAGTACCTAAACAATGGAAGGTTACATGACATTTTACCATATCTAATGAGGTTTTCTTTTCCTTAGATATGTAATCCTAAAAAAATGTTCACCAATTCTCACTCGTATTGTTACGATTGAAACATTCTCTGCATTGACAAACTTGTTTTCACGTGGGACCGTCGACACTCGCGTGCTCCGGGGAGGCAGTGCAGACTTATTTACCTTTCTTAATCCCTCCGCAGCGGTAATAATAGCCATCCCATCTAGACTATAAGTAAAATGGCAGCTATTACTACTGCCTTCTTTCAGCCCTTTATACATATGCATATCCAAAGAGCTTCAGTCGGAAAGCGCAGTAAATTATCCGTTGCTATCAACTTAATGCTATGATTTTCTCTGTAATGACTGCTTTAAAGTCCAACATCTTAAACAAATAACTTCTGATGATAGTAATTTAATTTTAAATCCTCTGATGAATAACATATTTTGCATCTTACTCCGATGCCGTTTATAAACAAAGACACTAACATGGATATATATCAATGATCAAACCACAATATGAAATGGAAAAACAGGACTAAGATCTTTCAACCATAACAAGCGGTCATCGATAGAGTCGAAAACCCATCTGAAACTGACTCTGACCAAGACCGCTTCTTACGGTTGAGAGATCTTAGTCTTGTTTTCACATTTCATATTGTGGTTTGATCATTGATTGTTATTTCACCTGTTTATGTGAAATCTTTTATATATATATATATATATATATATGAAATGTATGTATACACCAATGTGTATCCTACTGTAAGAAAAAAGAAAAAGGACTAAGATCTTTCAACTAAATCAAGCGGTCTTCGTCAGAGTCAATTCCTTTTATTTTTTCTCCTGCTTTAATTTAGTCTCCTTATTATTACTTATTCATACTACGGTATGAAGCCAATCGTTCTGCACTAGTGGGACTCCCATAACAGTTTTTCTTTAAAACCTCAATTGGCTTCGTATTTCACACTCAACACAACTCTCTCGCTTCAATATCCTTTGAACTTCCGAGCTCAAAGTTATAAATCTTGGTTTAAAAGTTAAATGAAGATTGGCATCACTGACTGCATTTTTTCCTATTAAATTTTAATAACCTTCATTGTTTAACTATTTCTTCAATTACAAATTCATCCAACTTAGAACTATATGAGTTGCAGTTTGCTTCTCAACGTAAGTAATTCGTACTTCTTCCTCATGAGGACTGTGTCGAAACATTGAAGTGATCAATATTCCAAGTAAAATATTGTAAGGGTTTTCTGTGTACTTTTCTTTGTGTTAATTAGTGCAATATATATATATGCACAATTAAATTTCTTACCTACTTCTTTTCTTGCGCATTTCTTGGACAGCTTTCCCACTAATTTTCGGTTGAACCGTCTTCATGAGAGATAAGAGAGGGAAACAAAGCGCACTGTTACAGAGACGGTTGGGGTATCTGTAACAAAACGCTTGGTTTCCGTCTCTTATCTCTCCCGAAGACGGTTCAACCAAAAATTAGAGACTGTAAGTGTGTGCTTTTGATTTCTCTGTGTTTTTTTGTGTATATTGAACTATGTTTGTCCGTTTCGGATATATATAAATCCGATATATATATATATATATATATATATATATATATATATATATATATATATATATATATATATATTGGTGGAGAGCAAGACGCTCAGAACACTGTAAAGTTCGAATCACTTTTAAAGATGTCTTTCCAACTTTTTTACACAGATAACGTGTTTCATGAACCAAATATGTGAGATCAATAGTTTAATTCCATGTCAATTCTGTTTTATAGTTTGTCATGTAATTTTAGCAATTTATCTGTTTAATGGATCAATAAACGAGCAGGCGATGTAAAGTTTATGCTATAAGAGGACTGTGCAGTGGTGTAAAACGGGTTTGGCTCGTGTCATACAACTTTAACTCTGATAGACAGTTACGAGCAACATTTTGGCAGGATGTCAAGAGACTCATAAATCTTTTAACCACTAACCCGAATCTCCCTTCACTCCTTCCAAATTCCACTAAATTCCTCTTTCATAATTGATGTCCAATCATCGTGCTCAAATGGTTTTTCATACTCCAGCAACCACTGCTTCAACCCGAAATCCTTCATTAAATGTTTAATGCATCAAAGTTTACCTTTACTTTTTTGAAAAAATAGTAAATGTAATATTTTTAGCATACTTTTTAATAGTATATTCTGATAAATTTTGAAAAAAATTTCACGTCTTTTTTGTAAAATTTGATTAAAAAGGCAAATGGTAGATGCATGGAGTATAAAACAAGCCTATTGAATCTAGGTAATGCTCAGCAGTATTTTCATATTTACAACAAAACTTTGCCATTTGAAAACTTTTTCGAAAAGTTTTGACAAGTTAGAGTAGTGAAATATGACTGGAATGGTTGTAACTTTCGACAAGGCAATATGGTGGTCTGAATGCACTTCGTTTTCTTGTTCTCTAGAGAAGCTCTATAGCGCACTCTTCTAACAATCTTGATGTATTTGTGATCTGACTAACAAAACAAGTTTGTGGAGTAGACACATTTATAAAAGTTAATTCAAGGCTGTAGAGAGCTACTTCACTCAGAGCGAAGTGTTTCGAGCTTTCGAGTTTTATACTATATCAGGTAACATTAAAAGTCCCAATTTTAAAAACTTGATCGGAGCAAAATTCGGGATTCCTGGTGTAGAGTTGATCCAGTAATGTGACTCAATATAACGCCAAATAAAATATATCCCCACATTCAGCCCTAAAGTAAGTGTGAACTTTAGAAACAAGGTTTTACCCTCCAATATAAACTGAGGAATATTACATTATCCATCAATATTTATTAACGGTAAAAATAAAAATATATAAGTTGATTGCATTTTTTTTAAAAAAACTCACTTCCTATAGTTGGGACTGTATTTTAATTTCCAATCCTCCTTAAATTTCTTTTAAGGACTTTAGTTTATAGACCCTAAAGTCTTTGCTTTTACTGTTTTTCATTTTTGTTGTTTTTCCGGTTCTTTCATTTTCTTTAATTTTTTGTTTTATTTGTTCAAAATAAGGATACTTATAAAACAAGAATTAATTATGAATTGAAAAATATTGAACATCCATGTCAATCATCAGCAGAAAATAACAATAAATAGTTATAACGAATTAGAATTCATAATTTCATGGTCTAAACTACAGTAAGAAATTCAGATTGTGACTAAGATTTTTCGTACAAGAACTATTCCATGTCAGAGCCACGCAATGAATTGTATAATTATTTACACTGCATATAAATAATATTTATATTCATCCTGTGACTCTGAGAAAACCAGCTACTTGGTCAAAATATCTTATATCACATTTATGATTGTCTAACTGTGGTTTAGACATATATTTTTATTTGAAGCGTTTGTCATAATTTCATTATCTGAAAAAAAAAATCATTGAATATCGTGTAATAAATGGGAATGCAAATTATCTATATATTTCTTATGTAAAGATTTGAGAAAAGCTAAAGTATAATGCACAATGCATGTTCCAATAATGTGTTCTTAAAAAAAATCCTACTTATGTTATATTTTTTTATATTGAAAAAAGTATAATTTTTTGGTCAAATTTTCGATATTTCATTATGGTAGTAATGAATAAAATCAAATTTAATATCACTATATATAAGAAATTATTAGTAAAAATAAAATAATTTTATATATTAATATATTATTAACTACATTATTAATTAATAAATATATATATTATTAAATATATTATTAATTAATATATTCAATATATATTAAAATATTAGTAAATATTTTTTTCTGATTAATTACGGTCTTAAATATAAATTAAGCTTCTATTGATAGTGCGTTATAAACTGGCTAGGTGAATGTCTTTAACTATTTGCGAAAAGAATGTCGGCGGGAATATACTCAAACAAGTCAATGGTACTGACGATTAAGACTGAATTTATCGCGGACTTAATGCCATTCCTTAGGTCCATTGGAGTTTTCATGGCAATATAAATCACCCAGAGTGAGACTGCTGTCAAAGCATCCCAACAACTCGCCAATTGCATTGTCCTACATTTTATTTATTGCGTGTTTCTTAAGTACATTTCATTTCTATTACATATATTTATTACGCTTATAAGTTCAAGTAATCCTTATACTTACCTCTCACTTTCACTCTCTCACTCTTTATTTTCCGTTCTAGTTTCTCTAACTCACACTACTTCCTTTACTTATATAAAGAATCTTTTATTACAATTCCCTGCTTCATATTAGATTCCTTTTGATGTCTTCTCAACATACCTGAAATCAGAGGTCTCTCAAAGTGGTCGACATCTAATAACCAAAACTTAAGATATCTACTATGTAAATTTTATTATATACGGATAAGATCAATTACTACTAACTTCCCTAGTTATCGTTGAATTATATTTTATAACTCTACAATATCGAATCAGTAATATTACATTAAAAATGACAAATACACTGCCTGTAGTAATATGAAACTTTTGGTTCCATAGGAATCTAGATAATGGACAATACATCTACTACAAAAGTTAATCGAGAAAACCTGTCCTTAATCGAGAAAATATCTGGAAGTCTTAAAGCAATCATTTTAATAATAAGTAATAAGAGCTCATAATAGAGGTCTTCAAATCGATTAATCATCACTAATATATAGCTGAATTAATCGACAAACTATGGAATAGATTACAGAAATCTTACAGTAATCTATTACAGTAAACACTAATGACTTTCCTCAGGGTGATGTCCTATCGCTCCTAATGTAGTAATAATTAGTTGTGGATAACCTACTGTATACTCTAATGATGAATATGGTATGTTCATAGAAAAAGTGGATTTCTTGACGGCACTGCCTTTCAGATTATGCAGAATACTCGCAGAATTGTTAAAAGGTAGATAAAGCAGAAAGCTCTGTATATAGGTTTCGCAGTAACCTAAAGGACGAACACACTTACAGTCTCTAATTTTCGGTTGAACCGTTATCAGTAAAGTAGCGGTAGGGACACCAAGAGCACTTGCAAAGCAACAGCTGGAGACCAACAGTGTTGTCACCCGCGTGCCCTTATCAAGTCAAGTAAGAAAAATAATCTAGGGATATATATGTATAAACTAATAAACTGAAAGAAGATCCAAATTCAACTCGTGTATATATATATATATATATATATATACTGAGTTCTCACGGACTCAGTTTTAATGACTGTTTCCGTGTACAGGTCCTGAGGCAGATTGATCAGACTAATTCGAAAGTTACTCTGAGAGCTTCAGAAGAAGCACTTATTAGTCTTCTGGGCGGTAGATCGGCTCCTGGGCTTAACCTCAATCGTTGATTTTTTTTTTTTTTAAAGTTGTTATCAGCTTTTAATTTTATTTTAGTTAAATGTTTTCATTTTTTAATTTTTATTTGACTTTTATCTCTTTATCTTCCCTGTCTACCTTTCCTCCGAAAGTTGGCTACACTGTTTGAGTGCTTCAGTTCGAACGCCAAGTCAGTCGTTATCAGCCTTTGGAGCGATTCACTTCTTTTCCTGAAGACGAGGACATCGAAATATAGTAGTGAGTTCAGTGGTTTCCTTTCTATGTGTTCTTTTTTAAATTCTAGTTTATATATATATATGTATTTACGAATTTCTCACCTATTACCATTTTGGTAAATTTTTTGGAAAGATTTTCCAGTTTTCTGATAGATTTCCTTGTGGTAGGAGATAGCGTATATAACAGCTGTCCATAACTCATTTTATTTCACTTATTTTTACACTAATGCTTACTATTAATTTACAATTGCATTTAACTAATATTATATATATATATATATATATATATATATAACACGATTTAACAATAAACACGTGAAATAACAATCAATGTTCAAAACACAATAAGAAATGAAAAAAAAAAGACTAAGATCTTTCAACGGTAACAAGCGGTCTTCGTCAGAATCAAATCTCTTTGTTGAGATTTGACTCTAACGAAGACAGCTTGTTACAGTTGAAATTTCTAGCCTTTTTTTCTTATTTATTATTGTGGTTTGAATATATATACATACGTCAAGTACGTACAGTGCCGGACTCCGACTTCCAGGAGTTTTCTTGGTATTTGTTGGCCTCTTGTTCCTTTACCCTGCATTTAAATTTATATTATATATATATATATATATATATATATATATATATATGTGTGTGTGTGTGTGTATGTGTGCATGTGTATATAAATAGAGTTTATACCTGACAATAGATTACATTTTTCTTATCTCTGCCTTTCATAATTTATGAAATATGTAATCAAATTTAGAAAACATTTGAATCGAACAAAAGAAATCATCTTACATTCTTCAAGTAAATTGAATATTTTATAATTGGAATATCATACTAATGAAGTAGTTTTGTTAAATGGATTTCATCTAATTTCTTAGAATAAAAACTGAAATAAGATACAACTCAGTATACGTTGTTAAATGTAAACGAAGGGAATTTACTTCATTCCTTATTGGATCCCTGAACAGGTTTCTTAAAAACTTAAAAAGCAATGACGTAGAATTGCCTTTGTTTAAGGAAAAGAATCAGGATGCATTTAGATGATTACAAGACAACTCCTTACAGAGATTGGGCAGACATCTCTATCGGACTAAATTACTAGCTGGAGCGTCTGTGGCCGCCCAAAATAGCATTAATAGTCCTCAATAGAGGCTTCAACTGCACCTCCCAACCAGCTTTATTAAATTATACCTCGGCATTATGCAAATTAGATCCCATTGTCATAATCTACCTTTCTACTATTAGTTCCAGTTAATGAATAAAATTTAGTAACATCTCAATTCTGATTTATTTTCAGTTCAAGTAAATCAAATTTCTTACTTTTTTTTATTACTCATTATCTTAATTTCAAAATTAAGAAATTAGTAAAGCAATGAAGTACAGTTTCTTTTTTTGTGTCACTAAGTTTAAATTTAATTTGTAAATCTATATATATATATATATATATATGCACTCTGCAGTGCAGAGTATGTAGAAGAACAAATCAAAACTATTTATAGCATATCAAGTTCTTTAAGGTATCCAAAATTATTAATTGATAATATCAAGAAAAGAGTGAAACAATCCCTGACATCAAACAATGAAGAACAGCTCATAGAAAAGAAATATGTAGTCATTCCATATAACCCCTGTTTGAAAGATCTGCCCTCATTTTTGAAAAAGCTGGACCTTTCCGTTGTGTTTAGTAATGATAGTAATTTGTTTAATAGGCTTGTTAATAATAAGGGGGAGGAAAAAGATAGTTGTTTATACCTTGTACTGATTGCCAAATGTCTTATATTGGACAGACGAGTAAAGGTCTCTTTACAAGAGTAAAACAACACCAATATTCAATCAGACGGGAAGATGAGAAGAGTTCCTTGTTCTTACATGTAAGGAACAAAAATCATATCATAAATTGGAGTGAAGCAAAGGAATTAATTTTTGTACCTTCAGAAAGGAGGAGAACTACAAACTAGATAAAATATTAATAAAAGAAATAAGTAAGCAGATCAAGACTCCTTCAATTTTAGGAACATTAAATTCAGACAGGGATTTCCAGCAATCCTGAAGACTTCTATCAGTTTAACTTGTTATTATATGTTTTGTTTTGTTTCATTTAGATCTCTGATGATGTTGTAAAGAAAGACCTTAGAGCATAGTAATTAATTTATATTTGTTTATTGTGGTTTTTAATTCATATATATATATATAGGTTTATACAGTTCAAGCATCGACTTCGTTTCTGCCAATACTTTTACACATTCTCTCTCTCTCTCTCTCTCTCTCTCTCTCTCTCTCTCTCTCTCTCTCTCTCTCTCTCTCTCTCTCTCTCTTTTTTTCAAACAAACTGTTTTTTTTTTATAATTTTCCTATTTTCAAATTTCAGGATTAAATTCTTTGCTTTGAAGTCAGTGATGCGCCCCAATGCTATGGTTATCACATAGGTGGAACGTGAAGTAAAAGAATCATGGCACCGTTTAAGAAACACTGGTCTATATACGAGTATTTCATGCAACCAGTAGAACATTGAAACTATGTAAACGTTAATCTGGAAGTTTAAAAGAAGAAATATTTCAAATTTAAATATGTTCAGGGATATTCCAAACGTTTAAACGAATAAAAAAGGATTTAATCAAAATATATCTGAAGTAATTTTACCATTTTATAAAAAATCAGAAAAAGAAAAAAAATTTTTTTAATTTAAAAAATAATAAAACAGTTGTTATGTAATATCATTTGTTAAATGTAAAGACTATGACCAGAAAAAACTATGATGAAACGAGCTTTTTTCTAAAGAACAAATAAAAGTAATGCAGTTGAACAAAGGTCCGTATTTGACTTTGAGGATGTAATTATCACAGATAAAGAACAGTACAAATGAAAGAAAAGACCCTCGAAATGCTTGATGTTAAAAACGATCATTATAAAATGTCATAACAAATTTGGATAGTAAATATTCAGGTGTGCAAATCTTTTCTCAAAAAGTTTCTGTTAAAGTTTGTTTAATCTGGTAAATTTAAATAAAAAATGTGTTTTGGTTGTTTAGTGAAAAAAACGTTTTCTAGTTGCATATATACTACCTGTATAACAAATTATCATGAGAACTGTGTAATATTCGTTGCATAAGCCCCGCCATCCCATATTCTTATTTACTGCTCTTGTAATGTGAAATCAATAGATTTCCATTTTCAAATATCCTTACTCCTGTAAGTTGGTATACTTATTTTTTTAAGCACGATTTAGGAGTTTATATGTTTCTTACATGACTATTTGTTGGTATTTAATAACCTATTATTCTCCTTTGTTTTGTAGGTCTATGAAAAGAGTGTAAAATGAAATAGACACGTTGGTAATTTGAGCTTGATTTGAATCCACAAGACTAACCGAATCCTGATTCACTTTAGTCCTATTCTATTCATCACTTGAATTATTTAGATATTTATTTTCATTATTTCCATTCTTGTCTCTTTCTTGAATAGCTATTCTAATTTTTTTGTGATTTCTTCACTATGTAATAAAATAATTTTCTTGCTTCCTTTTAGCTATTTATTTTCTCACAAAAGTTTAGAAAGATCCTAAAGCGTTAGTTTTAATCTTTGCTTTATCAATTCCTTTTGTTTCTTCATCTTTATCTATATCACGGCTTTTCAATCTTTTTTACCGCAGGGCGCATTCATGAATGAAGGAAAATTCTGGGGCGCCCCTTCAATTTCAATATAGGAAAAAATAGCAATAAAACTTAAGTAGTGTTAGATTAGTGCCACTGCTCTTGAGAAGAGGATATAGTTGCTTTCGTAGAGTACCCAAATTTCCTACTTATTAATAATATAATTTTAGGTGTTAATACTCGAATTTTCTTATATTATTTTTCTTCTCAAATTACGTTTTGGATTGCTTTGATTACTAGGAGTTTTGGTGTTCATGATCTGCCTGATGATTATGACACCATTTATAATAGTGATATTATTATTTAATGACAACACAAAAATAGGAAAGTAATACAGACATATTATAAAACAAGCCTTCATTTTTTGAATGTTGCACTCTAGTATCCTAATAAGAAACAAGAGCTTGATGGGACTTGGCAATTTTTTTAAAGTTAGGTCTTACATGTGATAAACACACTCTCAACTCTTTATCAACATCTTTCATACTGAGTCTACTTTTACATTTAATGCTATTTGACATAGAAAAACCTTTTTCACAGAGATAAGATGTAGACAATTGTAATATGCCTATCAACGCTTTTCTCGTTACAGTTTAAAATGTCAACTGATGAAGATTTTCCTCTTGTATAGAAACCACATTCCTGGGATAGCAACAAAATTATGAAATTCACTGAAATTTCTTAAATATTTCAAATATAATATTGTTATTCCTTGAGGAAGACCTGCCTTTCTTGGCGCACCGTTTGAGAAGCCCTGATCTATATTAATATACATCGATTGACTCAGTGTTTACCTGCTTTTACTGACTCCACCGTGCCGGTGTTCGTTTTCTGCGAGTAGAGGGTGACTAGACTGAATGGTATAAAGCTTCTTCCCAGTGTTTCTCTTAAAAAATCTCATTTCATATACATGCGTATTGTTGCTTTAGTATCACATTAATATTTGTCATTTTGCTTAGCGAACAAGCCTGAGAAGATTTTTTTATTCATGTTCAACCAAAGACATGATTAATGAATTTTTCGTATTCCTGCCTTTTTCTGTTTAATTATTATTGTCATTTTTTTTACTCAAGAAAATTTGGACAGCTACTGGTGTATTGCAAAGGTCATTTAAGTATATACTTTTACATATTAAACAATTTTGATTAATCATATTCAATAATTGATAAGAGAAAAGCCGTTTTTTTTTATTATATCAATTAGAGATATTGATAATTGGGAATATTCGTGATTCAATTAATATTGAATAGAGAATAAAGGCGTTTGTCGGAGTTGAGTTTCCACAGTGGAGCACTAATCTATTTACCAGAGGCAGTGGAGTCATCAAGCATTAACACGGCATCTGTTTGAGTCTCTTGTATCTGCCTAACTTCATTATATACACGTATTGATTCATTGTAATCATGCGTCCCAACATACCTGGCAAGTCAAAAAAAAATGATAAAAATAACAAATTTAATCATTTCAATTAATATACATAAGAATAACACAACACGAAATAAAAGAATAACTCACTATGATCTATATTTGGAACAGCAGGTCATTACCATTGGAACATCAGAAGAAACGATGAAGCAAGAGGGACATATTTAGTCTCTCCTGTGTCATTATTAGTTTGATATGCATTTCAGATTGGATCTAAGGTATACGGAAAATAGAAAAACACACTTACAGTCTCTAATTTTCGGTTTGAGATAAGTGTGCTTGAAGTCTCATCTCTCCTCTCCTGATGACAGTTAAACCGAAGTTAGAGACTGTAAGTGTGTTTTTCTATACTCTGTGCATCTATAGTTTACTCTAAAACGTTTGTTGCCTTTTTTGGATCGTTTACTTGTGATAATATATATATATATATATATATATATATATATATATATACGTTTCACGATGAATCACAAACACAGAACTGAGGAACAAACAGTGTTGGAGGTTGGAGACCTCCAACCGTTGCTTCACAAGTGCGCTTGGTGTGCCTATCTCAACTCTCCTGATGACGGTTCAACCAAAAATTAGAGACAGTAAGTCTGTTTGTTCCTTAGTTCTGTGTTTGTGATTCATCGTGAAACGTTTGTTGTCCATTTGGATCGTTTTCCTGTTTACAATATATATATATACATGCTTTGTTAAACACGACAGAGTAGTTTCTGTCTATAAGTTTCTTCTCGAGAACTTCGATTTGCCGAAAAACAGTTTTTTCGTTGTTAGAATAACGGTTGAGGTGGTCTGCAATTGGAGTCGACGCGTTTCGATCACTTTCCGTGGTCATCTTCAGGACATCAATAGTGGTGGGGTGGGTGGGATGAGGGTCTTATACGTTGTAGAGGGTGCAATAATCGAGCCAATGAGATGATAGTATTGAAAATTGTAGTTTTATTGGCCCTGGTGTATATCCGAAGGACTGCTACCAAAGTACACTAATATATATATATATATATATTTATTATATATATATATATATATATATGTATATAACATATATATAATGTATGTGTGTGTGTGTGTGTGTGTGTGTATGTATTTATAAATTTTTTGCCTATTTCCACTTTTATTAATTTCTTGATAAGACTTTCCAATTTTCTTATTGCTTTTTTCGTGGTGTGAGATAGCAAAAAAAAATATATATGCAAATAAATCACAGTTAAACACGTGATGCAATCAATGAAGTCTAAACCAGAGGTAAAAATAAAAATAAAAGAAATAAACGCTCGGAGGCCTTTTACTTAATGTCATCACACAGCAAACAAAATAAGAAAAGGTCTGATGACATAAAGTGAAAGCATTTATTTCAGAGCATTTATTTCTTTTGTTTTTCATTTTCTTGTGGTTTAGACTATATATATACAAAACTAAAGTTTATCGGGACTCGGTCAGTTCTTCAGGTTCAAATTAAACTCTCATTGCAGATTAAAATCGTTTTCATAGGCAGAAGTATAAATTTTATAACAGAAAAACTAAGTATTACATTACAAATTATTTTACAAAGAAAAATAGTCTCATAAATACTCGTAATAGCCTTACAAAGAAACAACTGTAGTTTGAATGAACACTGACACTGAACTGAAATAAACAATAAGTAATAAATAAATAAACAATAAATAATAAACTATAATTTTGTGGTTCAGTTCAGTGTCACGTGTTCATTCAAACTACAGTTGTTGTTGAAATCCACAGACTATTTTTCTTTGTAAAATAATTTGTAATGTAATACTTAGTTTTTCTGTTTCAAAATTTATACTTATGCCTATGAAAAAGGTTTTAAATAAAAACCGAAACGTTGGCAATGAGAGTTTAATTTGAACCTGAAGAACTGACCGAGTTTCGATAAACTTTAATTTTGTATATATATATATATATATATATATATATATATATATATATATATATATATATATATTAACCTCGTTGTTTCAACGAATCATCGTCATCAGGAGAGAAATGTGGTAGAACTGAAGACAGAAAGTCTACAACTTCCGCTGAAATAATTTAAAGGTGCGGAAATAATTTGAAACTTATTTTGATGTCATGTACCAGAATTAACGTGGGCTCTATGTTTGACGCCTTTTGTACATATAAAAGAGTACATGTTAAAGCTTACTTGGTGGAGGAATTTCAGAGAAATGTAAGCCTGGCGGTGGAGCAGAGCAGAGATCGGTAAAGCAAAGATCTGAAGAGTCATTAAAGGAGACTCGGAGGAAGTCGGGAAGAGGAGGTGGAGGAATGACAAGAATGGCGTCAGGGGGCGGCGGTCCACAGCCCTCCATGCTGTGCGCCAGGCCGAACCTGCAACAGAAACGTCGCTTAGCTTCCATCGGAGGATCCTGTCATCAGCAAGGCATGCGGCATCCATACAAGCGGTCATATGTATCATAATAACAAGATTTCAAAGTAAAAATGTGAAACAACAATTAACATCCAAACCACAATAAGAAATGAGAAAAAAGACTAAGATCTTTCAACCATAACAAGCTGTCTTCGCCAGAATCAAATCCCAACTGTTGAGTTGGGATTTGGGCGTTGATTTATCATAATTTATGTCTGTGTGTGAAATGATAAACTACTGTGTGTATTTCTAAAATGAAGATAAGTTTTTTTAATCAATATCGGTGACCGGCATAGTCATAAAATGAATTCAGTTTCTCTTTCAAATTGAACACATAAACAGGAACTGTTGAAACAAAAAAGATTCTTAACTTTAACCCAGAAGGGGATTGCTATTCTAATCACTCGTTATAACTAATAAATATTAACTAAAAAGCCAGAACTACAGCTATTTTTACCAAATCGTAAAAAGTCTTACTTTTTTCAAACGAAGTACCCTCTCAATTAGTTCAATATTATTTCCTTAAGATTTTGAGAGCTAATATCATATATAGATATTAGCTTCTGATTTTCATACTTAGTCACTAACATAGTTAAAAATTTTCTCCAAAAAAAATTATTTGTTTTTTTAAATATTTCGTATCTGAAATATTACTGTTAATTGTTTAATACTTAAAAGCTAATAACCTTTCTGATTTAGACATAGACACTATCTAGAAAGTTATCCACATAGAGCTTTCTATGATGTACTTACGGATACCCAACCTGGTTAATTAGAAAGTACTCAAATGAGTTTTCAAAAAACCCAACAAAATGCCAACTTTATATAAACTAAAACTTTTATAAAATTATTTATCAATTAATTTGGCAAGACATTTTTTACTTTGAAACTCAACACAGAAATCGTACAAGAAAATGATAGGGCTATCATTCGAATTGGTCGTTATTTGGTCAATCTTATAGCACGACAGATTTTCATAGTTATAGATTGTACCATTGTTGTATGATTTTGGAAATTATATTACATTTAAAGAATGAATATTTGATTAGTGAATAACTGTACTGTATAGTAAAATAAGTGTATCAACGGTTTGTAAAAATGAAACAGACACTTTAGTCTGCTCGGCTCCAGTCTGAAATGACAATAAGGTACCGTCTAATAGCTCAATAGCATAATTCAAAGAGGGTAAGAGCAGATGAACACTTAGTCTTTATATTTTTCAAGATTTCTTTACTAGTTTAGCAGGCTTGGAAGAGATATTAAGTTCTTTCCAAACACCTTGATTAGGGACAGAAGTATTCCCAAAAATATTATTTCAGGTGAATGTTAATGCAGTTCTAAAATTATTTACAAATAAACATAGAATAAATAAATTGTTTATAAAATATTTACTAATTTAAAGAGGACACTAATTACATTTTCTATATATTAAAGATGTTAATTCAAATTACAATCACTTGGTAAAAATTATATAAAAGATTAAAGGACAAATTACCAAACAATTAACAAAAATTGTTTATTTTCCTCCCCTTTAAAATTCATAATAATAAAACCTTTCTTATTTATAATTCTTATCCTAAATTTAACATTTAAAACTTTTTAATTGGGAAATAAGCAAAGAAGAATTGAAAAAAAAACAGGGAATGTTGCTTGAATGCAACAAAAGAACTCGCTTTAATTTGTTCAGCGAAAGCCAATTCAATGTTTTCGCTTAGTCAACCATGAAATAAGCAAATTGATTATTCTCTAAAACTCTGCCCTAAAAATTGCAAAAACGAGTTGAAACTTTTAATATGGCGAGAATATGCAAAGTTGAAAAACATTTTTGATACTTTCAGCAAAACTTATCGAGCGCTCTTCGTCTAAAACACACTTTATTTTTTATTAAAACTCGGGGTAATTTAGTTTTGAGAGTAGTTTAATTAAAGAAAAAGTAGAACTTCACTTAAAAAAAACTTTAATTAACATTAAATCGTGCAAGAATACTTAAAATTATAAGAAAGAAGTTATATATGTTCTTAAAATATCGACACTTTTTTGAATTTTATAAATTATATATTTACAAACATATTTTTTTCAGAATGGTTAGTCATGGTTAAAAAGCACCAAGTAGGAAAAGGTTTTTGGAGTTTCATATAAGGAAAGAGTGGCTTTAATCGTACTTAGCCATGATTAGTTCCATTCACTTCTCAAGTGATTCTTTCGTTCAAACAAGTTCTACTTAATTTTGCAGTAATATAGAAGTTTTTCAAACTTCGTATTATGAGATTAAACCATTTTACGGTGAATGGCTTGGGAGATTCAATGTAAGATCCAGAATGCACTATAGTCACCAGACGAAAAAAAATCTACCTTACGATTGTCATTCACCTAATTATGTATTTAAATAAATTATAATGGTTTAAAAATAAATTTATTTTAATAGTGAGGGAAATATTTTACGTCTTCATCACAAGGGATTTATTTTAGGGCTTGTGTCGAACATAAAGACAAAATGTATAAAAAAATATTTTTTAAAGTTACATAAAGGAACCAAAATTTTATACCCAAAATAAAACAAAAGAAGTTACATACCTGCCTCATAAAGGTGTTTAGTAATCACTGAATAACCCCTTCAAAAAAAAAAATTTTTTTTTTGAACCCCTTCAATTTTTATTTTTGTGAAAGGGTTCCCCAAAAAAATATTTGTACATTTTGTCTTGATATTGTAGATGTGCCTGATGATGAACACTAATTGTTCGAAACACGTCGTAAAATAAATTTCTTGTCGATAAGACGAAATGTATTTTTCATACTATCATGAGTAAATACCACACAATAACTGCTTGCATAGCTCTTACCATTTGTTATTTATATTTTACTGCATGTTTTGTAATATCAGTATCAACTTTACCAGTGTCCTTTAAGAGTTAATTACTCTTTTGTCACCAATAGACTATATCTTTTTGAGCACCACCCTGTACATATTAAATGCTCATTAGAAACCCGTACACAGATTTTAATGAAATTCATGAGGACAAACATTATATTAAATCACAAAAAAACTAACTTATTTCAAATAAAGTAACCCAATCTTAGCTAAATATGTGTGCAGAGCGTATTGTTTTGTCCCATTGAAAACAGTAACTTCAATATGGAATGGAGCTATTATATATCTTAATATTAAACATATAATATACCGTCTTACCTCGGTGCACTGCTGCTGCAGCTCTCGGACCGGTTTCGGGTCTCACCCATCTTCAACAAGAACTGATCTAAGGAATCCTACCTCTCTGATTATATAACCTACCTACTATACCAATGCTGCCTAGATTTTATTATTTTTTAAATAATAATAATTAATAATTAAATATTTTTTTAAATAATAAAATCTAGGCAGCATTGGGATAATAGGTAGGTTATATAATCAGAAAGGTAGGATTCCTTAGATCAGTTCTCGTTGAAGATGGGTGACACCCGAAACCGGTCCGAGAACTACAGACGGTATATTATATGTTTAATATTAATAATACTAACCTCTGTGGTAATGACGAAATGTATTATATATCTGCTTTGGTTTTTGAGATTGTTTACCTTTATATACAGGACACATACACGCACACACGAACACACACACACACACACACAAGAACAAACACCCACTTTATTCGACTCAGGAGACCTTAAAACGTCTATTACGGTTGAAAACTCAATATCAAAAAATTTTCACCCCAAACGTAATACCTCTATATTCCATAGAGGAGCATAAATGAAAGTAATACAAACTTATATTATCAACAAAAATTGATTAAAAAATATACTCAGGTGTAAAACCTTTTATTTTCTGTGAAACAGATTAAAGAAGAATTCTGTACACCGTTAATAACCATCAAAGAATCCAGTTAAATTGAGTCTATTGTAATGGAGTGTAAGAAAGTAGGCGGAATTCATTAGTGAACTGCTCAAAGTGTTTTGTTCCTCCTCGAATGGAATTCTACACTTTCAGTCCGCTCATTACATCTTTCTTTTGGTATTCCCTTTACAACAGCTTTTGTTCTTTTAGACTACATTGCAGCAAAAAAATAAAAAGAATTATCACGAAATAATTACTAACCATATCAATTAAAAGTTAATAAATACCACCTAAGTAAAAATATCTACCAAATAAAAAGATAAGATAATATTTAAATATAAAAATTACATAAACATTTATTGGACTAGTCTAATTAAAGAATTAAAAAGTTAAGTTATTGAATTTAATTTTTATTGGTAGCGATCTAGCAAACATTGAATTCTAAATATATTATATTATAAGAATAGTGCAACACAAGTATTCGATCAGAAGAGAAAACGAAAAGAGAGCCTTGTTCATGCATATAAGAAACAATAATCATGTGATTAATTGGAATGAATTAGTATTTGTGTCTTCGGAAAGAAGAAGGAATACTGTGGAAAGTGCACTCATAAAGAACTTTCATGAGAAATTAATGAACAATAACCTAGGACTTTATAAATTAGATGTGTTGATTAGTGGAATAATTAAACAGATGAAGACTTCTTCAATTATAGGAACACTAAACACATTCAGGGTTACCAACAATTCTAGAGACTTCAATCAACCAGGTTAATAAGTATTTATTATTTTTTAGTTCACTAGCTCTCTGACGATGTGTTTACGAAAGGCCTTAGTTTCCAAATTATTTTCACTGTTGTAAATTAATCCATCCATTACATCAAGTGTTATTTTGATTATTATTCATATTTTATATATATAAATACTAAATAGTACAAACCGGATAGATAAATAACTAAAAAAACAGAACACATAATAAATGAGATCACTTACTGGATCAATATTTCGAACCGAAGCGCCTTATCAAGAAGATAGTAGAAGGGAAGAAGAAGAGGTACGTGCGTTTAAGATTCTAAAAAATGCCTAAAACGACTAAATAAAGAATAATAAAGAATATTGAGGTTAAGCCCAGAAGTAGATCTACATCGAGGAGACAAAACCCGGAGAGATGAGATAATTGAAGTTAAAAGAAATAAAGCAGGTTTGTGGGGAATAGCATAGGTGTGATTGATCAGGAAGGAAGTACAGTAGGGATCAGGATTTATGCATGCCCTATTATCAATCCTGAACCTTCCTTTCTAAGGGATCACACACCCTATTCCGCAGAAAACTTCCTGTACTTCTTGAAACTGCGTTTATCGATTGGTCGGCAGTCAATATAATGATTTTTATGTACGGTAGGCTTCAACTGAGCTAAGCTTGCGTATAAATAATCACAGGTCTTCCGTTGGTAAGCGCAGTGACCTTCCTGTTTCCATTCATATTAGTTTTCAAGGACTCAGCTTCAACGACTGTTTTCAATAGTATATTCAAAAAATAAATCATTAAATTTTCTAGATTTAACTCTATCTTACATGGGCTGAAATCCTTCAGTCCCATATCGACAGTTGCCTGTCCTTCACTGTATGCCATATATTTTTATTTCATATTATGATATATAATGCTTGTTTATTTATAAAACTTTTAATTTATAATTTGTAAATGTATACAGTAGAAGTTTACCTGATGATGAACACAAAGTGTTTGAAACCTATAGTTTGAATAAAACACTTCTTTTGTGTGTAAACTTTGTATTATTGTTCTATCCCAGTATGAAAAAAAGTTAAACAAATTTTTAAGAAGAAAACAATTTGCAAATTTCAACAACATCTGTTTTTTTTCTTTTTAAAAAAAATCTCTAATGCAATACTTAAGTTTTTCTGTTTCAAAATTTTATACTTCTACTTATGAAAAAGGTTTTAAAAAAAACGAAACGTCGGCGATGACAGCACACTTGCGAAGCGATGGTCGTTTGAACTGTCTTCAGGAGAGATAAGGGGAATCAAGCACACTGGTTGGTCAGACTCCAAAGTTGAAATCAAACTTCCAAAGGCCTATATTTTTATAAAGGATCAAATATTGGAGTTACACAATTTGACAAGTTACCATAACACAGCAGATTGTAAAAGAGGGAGAAATATAGAATATACGTAAATATTAAATAAGGTCAATAATTTCATAAATTTAACAAATAAAATAAATACAAGTACGAGTAATAACAAAATGAAATTAACACTGATAATAATGAGAAAAAAATGAAAGATAGAAATGTCTCAGAAGTATTACAAATTAATTAATGAATTGAGCCTTTTTTTTTGGCATTCTATTCAAACTAGATAATAATGGCCTGAGTGATATGCTGGTGTAAGGGATCAAAATCAATACACTTGTTTTCATTTGTTCCGGCCCTTTGCCTACTCAGTCACTCAACCTTTTCCCTTTACTTAATGTAATTCAAATACCGCTGAACCCAAAACTTTGTCCTAGCTAGAGAGGAAGCATCTCCTGCTGTTTATTTTGTTTTGTACTTTGTGAAGACTGATATATAAAAGGAATAAAACTATTCCTTGTCCTCTCTTGCGGTCGGCGGTGACATGAAAGTAAGCCAGTGACGAGCCCAAGGTTCTCAATTGTTTTCTCCTTCTAAAAACGACAAATATTGAACAGGTTAAAACCCAATTCATTGTCATCTTCATAGATGGCCATCACAGTTTTTCTTTTTTGACCATTATCCCAATTATTGATATCAATATATTGAAAGAAATAATAGTATAAAAATGAGCAAGGAAAAAAAATTTGGAGTGGCCTACACTCAACTTTACTATAAGTAAACATAATATCAAACTTCTTTGGGTTAATATTATATAATATATATCTAATATATTATATTATATATTGTATAATGTAATATTATATGGGACCCGACAACCAGCTGGGTCCCATCTCATTCACCTTATATACTAATATGATTAGTATTATCACAGCAGTAATTAGACTTTTGTAAAGTCAAAGTGAAGATTTCGTGTTATGAAATAATCTTTTACAGGAGAACATTGCTTTTTGTGTAAAATATCAATTGATCCATCAAAGATTCTGGACCGTAGCGTGGTAACAAGCAATGCAACACACGCACCACCCACGCACCACCCACCACCCACCCACCCACCACCCACCCACACACACACAGACATCATCGTGAAAACGTCATAAAACGACTTCTGGTACCTCAAAACATGTAATTCCGTCAAAATCTCGAGATCGAATTTTTTCACGATCACTATACTTTACTTATAGTAAAGTAAAAATTAAAAAGTTAAGTTATTGAATTTAATATTTATTGGTAGCGATCTAGCAAACATTGAATTCTAAATATATTATATTATAAGAATAGTGCAACACAAGTATTCGATCAGAAGAGAGGACGAAAAGAGAGCCTTGTTCATGCATATAAGAAACAATAATCATGTGATTAATTGGAATGAATTAGTACTTGTGTCTTCGGAAAGAAGAAGGAATACTGTGGAAAGTGCACTCATAAAGAACTTTTATGAGAAATTAATGAACAAAAACCTAGGACTTTATAAATTAGATGTGTTGATTAGTGGAATAATTAAACAGATGAAGACTTCTTCAATTATAGGATCACTAAACACATTCAGGGTTACCAACAATTCCAGAGATTTCAATCAACCAGGATAACAAGTATGTATTATTTTTTAGTTCACTAGCTCTCTGACGATGTGTTTACGAAAGGCCTTAGTTTCCAAATTATTTTCACTGTTGTAAATTAATCCACCCATTACATCAAGTGTTATTTTGATTATTATTCATATTTTATATATATAAATACTAAATAGTACAAACCGGATAGATAAATAACTAAAAAAACAGAACACATAATAAATGAGATCACTTACTGGATCAATATTTCGAACCGAAGCGCCTTATCAAGAAGATAGTAGAAGGAAGAAGAAGAGGTACGTGCGTTTAAGATTCTAAAAAATGCCTAAAACGACTAAATAAAGAATAATAAAGAATATTGAGGTTAAGCCCAGAAGTAGATCTACATCGAGGAGACAAAACCCGGAGAGATGAGATAATTGAAATTAAAAGAAATAAAGCAGGTTTGTGGGGAATAGCATAGGTGTGATTGATCAGGAAGGAAGTACAGTAGGGATCAGGATTTATGCATGCCCTATTATCAATCCTGAACCTTCCTTTCTAAGGGATCATACACCCTATTCCGCAGAAAACTTCCTGCACTTCTTGAAACTGCATTTATCGTTTGGTCGGCAGTCAATATGATGATTTTTATGTACGGTAGGCTTCAACTGAGCTAAGCTTGCGTATAAATAATCACAGGTCTTCTGTTGGTAAGCGCAGTGACCTTCCTGTTTCCATTCATATTAGTTTTCAAGGACTCAGTTTCAACGACTGTTTTCAATAGTATATTTAAAAAATAAATCATTAAATTTTCTAGATTTAACTCTATCTTACATGGGCTGAAACCCTTCAGTCCCATATCGACAGTTGCCTGTCCTTCACTGCATGTCATATATTTTTATTTCAAATTATGATATATAATGCTGGTTTATTTATAAATCTTTTAATTTATAATTTGTAAATTTGTACAGTAGAAGTTTACCTGATGATGAACACAAAGTGTTTTAAACCTATAGTTTGAATAAAACACTTCTTTTGTGTGTAGACTTTGTATTATTGTTCTATCCCAGTATGAAAAAAAGTTAGAAATTTTTTTAAGAAGAAAACAATTTGCAAATTTCAACAGCATCTGTTTTTTTTCTTTTTAAAAAAATCTTAAATGTAATACTTAAGTTTTTCTGTTTCAAAATTGTATACTTCTACCTATGAAATAGGTTTTAAAAAAACGAAACGTCTCGGCGATGACAGCACACTTGCGAAGCGATGGTCGTTTGAACCGTCTTCAGGAGAGATAACAGAGGGAAATCAAGCACACTGGTTGGTCAGACTCCAAAGTTGAAATCAAACTTTTTAAATGCCTATATTTTTATAAAGGATCAAATATTGGAGTTACACAATTTGACAAGTTACTATAACACAGCAGATTGTAAAAGAGGGAGAAATATAGAATATACGTAAATATTAAATCAGGTCAATAATTTCATAAATTTAACAAATAAAATAAATAAAAGGAATCAAAATAAAATAACACTGATAATAATGACAAAAAAATGAAAGATAGAAATGTTTCAGAAGTATTACAAATTAATTAATCAATTGAGCCTTTTTTTTTTTTGGCATTAATAGTGACCTATTCAAACTAGATAATAATGGCCTGAGTGATATGCTGGTGTAAGGGATCAAAATCAATACACTTGTTATCATTTGTTCCGGCCCTTTGCCTACTCAGTCACTCAACCTTTTCCCTTTACTTAATGTAATTCAAATACCGCTGAACCCAAAACTTTGTCCTAGCTAGAGAGGAAGCATCTCCTGCTGTTTATTTTGTTTTGTACTTTGTGAAGACTGATATATAAAAGGAATAAAACTATTCCTTGTCCTCTCTTGCGGTCGGTGGTGACATGAAAGTAAGCCAGTGACGAGCCCAAGGTTCTCAATTGTTTTCTCCTTCTAAAGACGACAAATATTGAACAGGTTAAAACCCAATTCATTGTCATCTTCATAGATGGCCATCACAGTTTTTCTTTTTTGACCATTATCCCAATTATTGATATCAATATATTGAAAGAAATAATAGTATAAAAATGAGCAAGGAAAAAAAATTTGGAGTAGCCTACACTCAACTTTACTATAAGTAAACATAATATCAAACTTCTTTGGGTTAATATTGTATAATATATATCTAATATATTATATTATATATTGTATAATATAATATTATATGGGACCCGACAACCAGCTGGGTCCCATCTCATTCACCTTATATACTAATATGATTAGTATTATCACAGCAGTAATTAGACTTTTGTAAAGTCAAAGTGAAGATTTCGTGTTATGAAATAATCTTTTACAGGAGAACATTGCTTTTGTTCCAAGAGCCAATGGATCTCTGATATGGTCATCTGTTACATTACTTGACTAGTTAATCTGTTACATTTGATGCCATTTATCTGACATCCTCCTGCATTAAAAAATTAAACCAAAGTTTTCCCTTAATAGCATATACATGGTTTTATGAAACTTATGTTCATATATAAAACTTTAAAATACTCCCGAGTATGTATGATCTGTAACGAAGACCACTTGTTTTGGTTAAAAGATCTTCACATTTCTTAGACGGCACACATATCTCTCCGACGTGCCTTCACCTTGTCGTGGTGGGGTTTAACACGCCTGGAGGGTTGTTCCTACATAGGCGTGAACTAAGTAAGGCACAACTGGGAGGTGGGTTAGCCTCAGAGGAGGAGGGTCGGCGTCC
The DNA here is from genome assembly GCA_026182355.1 of Hermatobates lingyangjiaoensis. NCBI lineage: Eukaryota > Metazoa > Arthropoda > Insecta > Hemiptera > Hermatobatidae > Hermatobates > Hermatobates lingyangjiaoensis. The sequence continues at coordinate 8,133,935 of JAPFBL010000015.1, forward strand.
GAGGGTAGAAAGTCCGCACGTTCACTCGACGGCTTGGGTGGCAGTCCGCCCTTATAGACAGATGGGACTGATGCCTGTCTTTTTCAGACTTCTTTCTCTCTGTGGTGACACAGCATTGCTTCAGCTGCTACCTTTAGGGTTTTCGATCTTGTGTTGGTGTCCGTGGGTGGAAAGACCCCTCAGTCGCGCACTGGTTCTTGCTCCTCAGAGAAATCTGACAACTTGTTTGCTTACCAGACCTAATATTTATTCGCACAATGCTGACTGCACCTGGTTATGGAGGACTTACGTTTGCCTGGTCTGTCGCGATGTGGTTAACGTGTGGAAGCTTCTCCTTCCTTCCCTCTATACCTTTTCTTTTGATCTCTGACTCCTGCTCTTGCTATTCTTTCCTACAGTATATCCCACTCCCTATTAACTGTTGCTCTTCTTTTTTCCTTTTCATTTTTCATTTAATTCATGATTATTCCTTTCATGAAGTAACCATCAGTCTTATAGAGACTATTAGGTTTACGTTTATAGCTTTTGTTGATGTCAGTCATGGAAGCCTCTGCGATGTCCACCTTGGTTACTTCACGAGAACTCTCTCGATTTTCTCATCCGTGAAGAAACGGTTGGTTTTTCCTGACCTGGCGAAACGGCTCCACGAACCTATTTCGCTTTATCACGGTATGACTAAAAGGCTCAGGTATATAAATATATAAATTAAAACAAGTATATACTCGTATAGTAAATTCTTAGCTAGTTCTAATGCAGACAGTGGTCCATGTAGCTGATACGGTATTTTAACGCAAGCAATACATATCAAATTCCAAGTTTGAATGCTCTGATTCGACCATTTAGAGATAAACTACAGTGTTTTTAGTATCAATTCTTTCTAAGTAATTTGAAATATATATATGTATATTAACAAACAATATATTGAAAAAAAAATCAACCGGCCCATAAAATAACACCAAAATAAATCAGGACTAAATCAGTGTACAGGTTCAAATCAAACTGTCAAATGCCAATGATTCGGTTATAATTTATTTTTTTTTATGAGCCTCTTCAAAAAGGAGGAAAACATAATTCCAAATAGACTATTACAGCTTATGTAATGAAACAAATAAAAGTAATTTGAGTTTAATAAAAGACATTGAAAAAGTAAAAATATTTCATTAAGAAAAAATAACTATGAAATTTTTCATTAATTGTGGAGTAACAATATTAACAGGGCAAATCTTTCTAGCTGGATGATAATATTATCAATTTAACACACTTTGTCTAATTAAGATCATTACCCTATCACTGGCTCATAATATAAAAATTCATAATTATTATTTTTCTTATTATAATATTTTACTTCTGTAATGCCTTTACTCTTGTCTCTATTACTTTTAGATATTCTGAATATATATTCTAACGATGACTGTTATCAGGAGAAAGAGTTTAACCCTATTCGACAATAGAGTGCAGTTGTTGGTGCCTTAATTATTTGATTGCACTTCAGTATTGGAGAGACTTGAGGAAGTAAGTTGGGTGATGAGGTCTGTTATTGCTTCGATGTGGAGTTCAGTCCCTAAAGAACATCAAGTAACTCTTCTCCTACAGTTCCTTATCTCTTCTGCCTCTTTACACCATTACTACTTTCTTAATATCTATTCCAAGTTTAACTCACTAAAAACTTTTTTGTTCTTCCTTTTTAAAGTTTTTTTTTTTTAAATAAATGGTGTCACGTGGAATGTTGGCTCACAAGTCGTCTTCGTGAAAAGCGATTGATCAGAGCATATATAATTAGTTCATGGGTTGAATCACTGGAGAAATGAGATGTTAGTCAACTGAGGCGCTAGTCGGTTCTTTGTATGATGTTTCAAGTAGTAATAGGTTATAAGGAATAGTAATAGATTATAAGTAGTAATAAAACATAAGATGTTTTATAGATCATTGACAAATAAGGAGGTTTTATAGGTCATTAACATATAATGAGTTGTTATATGCTATTAACACATAAGGTGTTTTATAGGTCATTAACACATAAGGAGTTTTTATAGGTCATTAAAACATAATGGGGTTTTATAGGTCATTAACATATAAGGAGTTTTTATATGTCATTAACACATAAGGAGTTTTTATAAGGCATTAACATATAAGAAGTTTTTATAGGTCATTAACACACAAGGAATTTTTATAGGTCATTAACATAAGAAGTTTTTATAGGTCATTAACACATAAGGAGTTTTTATAAGTCATTAACATATAAAGGAGTTTTTATAGGTCATTAACACATAAGGAGTTTTTATTATGACAATATTCAGATTTTCGTTAAACAGTTATTATTACAAATAAATTTTTTTCTTTTTTATTAATTTATTGTCTGTATTGAGAAAAGTTATCTTTGATGAAAAGTTAATTAATAAATTATCTAATTAAAAATAATCAAGAAAATAACAAGTTGAATCAATTAAAAATTCAACAATGCTGAAGGCGTTTCCTCAAAGAATCACGGCAAATTGTAGCCTTTGAAAGACTGGAGGCATTTTTCAAATTAACTTTGATGGAATGAATATGTAACTAGATCTTTTATCCGTTTGATAACACCGTAGTCTGTAATTGTAATTCTTAGAAAGTTTATTAATAACCATGTCCACCATGCTGAAATTAGAATTAAATATATTTGAAGTATATCTAGTAAGAAACGCAAATGTCATTCTACAAAAGTAATAAGTGCAAAATTACCCTTTTTTTCATGCGGAAACACTATCCAATCAAGGAGTTGAAAGAGACAGAGAGTGAGAGAGAGATAGTTATCAGGATACTGAGAGAGAAGTCATGATGTCTGCAATGCAGTAATTTTTTCTGTACTTAGAGTGCAAAAGAACCTTCCTGTTGAACGTGATGTTAATATAAAAGACTCAATTATGTTTCCGAAGCCACTATATAACTCATTTATTTTTTAAAACCCTTCTTTTCTGTAATTCATCAAAGGTCAATAAAACTTCCCTACATATAAACCATATATACCTAAAATAAAATAATATGCGCATTTTAAATAAGACCTACAGTTAATATTTTAGTAAAGAAAAGTTTCAAAAAAAAAGGAGGCTATCATTTAAGACTGAAAAGGAGAAAAAATACAGGATGTTTGATCTGAGTTACAGGACGAAGCCATGGGCATACCATTTTGTTCTGTATAAACTGGATACTACACGCAGGTAGGTATCTTAGGGAGGGAATTACAGTTCATCGTACACAACTATTGCAAAAATGTTGGCAATTTTGAGTTCAATAGTAATATACATTTGATAAATACGATATATATAATCTGTTATAATTGAATTATATATTATAATAATATGCCATGACTGCAGTATTTTAAAACCTGCTTCTTTGGTGAGTGATCATACCACTATTGAACTAGAGCTTTATGAATTCTGAACATGAAAAACATCCCTGAACTCTAAAGAAATCACCAGTACTTGAATATTAGGGAACTGTGCAACTCTTCCTTCTAGATACATTGCCAAGTTAATAATATCAAGATATTGAGGTACTTGACTCCCTACCTATCTTCAAAGGTACTTAAGAAACATGAAGAGATGCGTTGGAACCAAATTTGTGGAAGATGCTGGTTAAAAATTCCAAAACAAAGACAAGCTAATCAGCGGCATAGCTACTACCATATTTTTGCCGTTTGGGCGGTCGTAAGATTTTCCGCCACTCCTGGCCGTTGATAAACCGTAACCTTCAAAATTTCAGAAAGTTATTAAAATATTTATTATCATGGAATTACAAACAAGGAACTAATTTTAAACTGATCTTATCAGACTTTCATGTTATTACAGTACTCGTATTACAGATACAGTCGTCATCAAAGAAAACTAAAGATTTTTCAAAACAAAAATATATAATTCAAATCATAAAAAAAATTTTAAATTAAATTAGCTATCTACGCAAACAAATATATTAAACCTACAGGCCTTTTAAAAATACTAGTTTTGAAAACTTTAAATTAAATTTATTTTTCATTTGCAAATATTACAGCTGAAAAATCCGTTTAAAACATTATTACACACATCAAACATAAAAATTACGACTTCAAAAACTCATTTTAGTATAAAATTTAAGATTGTTTTTAGCTTTTTAATATTTTAATTTTTATCTATTTTCTATTTTCACCCCCTCGAGATGCCGCCCATGCCCCCCCCCCCCCCCCCCCTTCCTATGCCTCTGAAGCTAATAGTAATGACAGTCAATTACAGATACTGAAATATAAAATATAAAGACACAGTTAAATACGATTGTTCTAAGGTAATGTTATAAAGACACAATCCTTCCATTAATGTTCAATATTATTATGTTGGGTAAAATAAAAGAAATATTTCATTTATAGGGGTTGTTATATGCTTGAATGTGTTATTTCTTTGTGTAATAAAATAAATAAAATTTTGTACATCTAAATGATTTATTGTTTTGCAAAATATACTTACCGTTTTTATATCTTGAATCATGTTACGAATTCTATATGAAAAGCTTTGGGGCCATATAAGAATATTTGTTTTCATAGGTTAATAAGTAGAAACAGCAAAAACAGTTATTCCTGTCAATCACATTCATTGAATATATTTTATTATTTTTCCCTAAAACTTCTTAACACTAAGTGACACAGGAGGTAACGAGGTCGTCTAGTACTTTATAAAGTTCAGTGCTAGCATTGTGGAACTTTTATATTGAACAGCAGCTGTAGAGACTCAAAGATATTAAATAAAAATACACCAGTATTAATAAAAGCTTGCAAAAGAGATGGGCATTTGAATTCCAAATGAGGTCTTTAGCATGTATTGGACGTAAAATGCCTGATTCATACATCTATGGTTTTTACAGTATTTTACTTGAGTTATGCTAAACATTTTTAATTCATTAATTCAATGAAGCAAAGTATAAAAAGCTTTTTAAAATTTCTTGGCAACTTAAAGATTCCTTTTTTTTTTTTAATGTTGGTACATTACACTAGTTAGAACAATACATGGTAGGGACTACTGCAGCTTAAGTAATTGAAATGTTTAGCATAGACGGAAGGCGGAGAGAAGCCGAAGGTAATCGGATTAGGTTTGGGAGGAGATGACAACAGCCAGGCGATATCAGGATGACTTGCCAAAGCGGCTTTGTATTCACTGCCGATTGACGCAAAAACTCACCTCCCAATAAAATCATTAAGTGAAAAGCATGCCAAAGACTCAGACCCGCTTATGCATAAACCAGACTCCTGAACCGGTCGGAATATGCCCATCAACACCTCTGCAAACCCATCTTGACTATACATGACATATCATTTTCCCAAATGAACTAAATGAAAAATTCATTAATTACGTCCCTGTTTCTACATGTTCATTAAATTTCTTATCATTTAATTGTTTTTAGTTCTTCACTTTTCACAAATATTTAACTTATATAATTTTATGTCACCTTTGGTTAGAATTGTTTTTTCTTTATTTTAAACCGATCTCCTAGCGGAGCCGTTTACCGGCTTTTTGTTTGATCGGTGATTCTACAGATTTTACATTGGAAGTCCTAAATTTTGCCTAAGTCAAGTGTATTTCGACTTTTAACGAGTACCTGACATCGTACAGGCTCGGGACCAACGGCTTATCGTCCTCTCCGAGGGACGACATACTCAGATTTATTCACCTCCCGCGTGAGTACATCGAGGACCAGGTAGGAATTGAACTCCGGACTACCAGCACAGAGGCGGATACGTTAACCATTGAGGTAACCTGGTCCCCTTGGCTATATTTAGAATTATATGATGTACAATCAATTGGCATATTAACATAGAAAAGTGAATTCAAAAGCAATATCATATCATACAGATTTATATATTAAAAATAGAAAAGAACAGAATAAAGTTTAATACTATTTAAATTAATATATAATAATAAAACTGAATTGGTAAAAATTACAATACAATGGCATGTACAAAAACATAACTGAAGGCATTGTGTATGAACAAGTCATTTTATTTTTGTAGAAAAAACATTAAATTGGTTTTTCATGGTACTAATTTGTAAACTAGGTTCTTAAAAAACAAAGCTTTTTTTTTAATTTTGTTGAAATCATATTCAAAAAGGTTTATATTAATGAATGATACCTGGTCTAGGGTCGAGAAGTACATGCTTTAGACTGCCAACTCTGCTTTAGTTCTGATCGTAGGATTTCAAATCTTCCTGCTCCTATTCTTATTCTATACATTTCAAAAATCTAACTCTATTAATATTCCAACTCCTATTGTAATTCTGATTTAATAAATTTCACGAAATTCACTCCAACTCTGATTTTATTAATTTCAAAACTCCGACTCCATCTAGTCACTCCGAAACTGACTTTCCCTAATCTCATTTTTGAATGTCAAAAATTCTAACTTCAAGATTTGAGTTTTAAATTGTGTTTTTCTTTCAAATCACTGCTACAACCGACAATAAAATCAACTACATTTGTAATTGTTTACCTAATTATAATGTGATATAATATTTGAGTATCCCAATATTTCTGTAAACTTTCTAGAGAAATAACTCGTGTTATCAGTTAGAGATTAACATTTATTTACTGGTAGAATGGAACCGGTAATAAGTAATTTGAAAGGTAGCTATCAATATAAAGATACTGAAGGTATTATCCATTTTCAGACCTCTGTAATGTAAAATATAAATAATATAGGAATTCATTTTCCATAAATAAATATTGATATATAGCTTTCAGCCACTTGATCAGACGCGTACAGTTAGTGGACCACTCTTGCCTCTTACTCCGGCTTTAAATGCCTCATTCTTGTATACCTTAGATTCTGACTCCTGAAGCAAGGAATGTAATCCTGATTATGATTCTTACAGAAGAGCTGCCATTCCTGAAGAGCATTCCAATAGAAATCCTAATTCAACTCTTCTAACAATGGGAGTATATTCACTGCTGACTTCAAATTTTACTCCAGAGCTCTCATAATAAAATAATTCAACTGCGAGTCTACTTCTCAAACATTGATGTTACTTTTCACTCTGACTCTCATTCCAAAGCTTTTGAACAACACTCCGACTATTTTACCAACAGATTTACTTCTGACTCAGACTTCCATTTCAAATCTTTGATTGTCTCCTAGTCTAACTTTCCTAACAATGATTGTATTACCAGCTCTACAGTGATCAATGTAATAGGAAACTTAACTTGTCTTGTGGTAAGAAGATACGTGACTGTTGAAATATCCGAGAGCCTTGTGGATCAACAAAAAACTCTAATGATCGCATTAGTGGCAGTCTCACAAGAGAACATTAGCCGTTTGTGATACCACAAAACGAACATTCTATGTTCAGAGTCCTACATTTTGCCCAACTCAAGCTTGTTTTGAGTAGGGATCTTTGACGATTACTTGAAATCGTACGGGCTCGGGACCGTTGGGACGATAGGCTCAGATTTAATCACCTTCTACGTGGGTATTGAACCCCAGATCTATTAATCTAGACACGAGTACATTGCAACTGGGTTAAGTTGACCCCATGAAATAATAGACGGATGATTCTGAAACAGTTTTCTGCGGCTCAAAGCAAGCACACAGTTAACTTCATTTGCACTACATACGAGTAGTCTCAACTGGCGACTCTTTCAAAAGTGAGCCGGAATTCACATTGCTCCGATGCAGCTCGCTATTTAGATTCCCCTAGCAGAATACTATTATGCCAGTGCGACGTAGCATCCCAGCTTGGCCAGGCTGATGTTTATTCCATTAAAGCCCACTCAGCCAACTTCAAAGCTGTTCTAGACGACTGTTTACAATTAGCATTTATATTAAATGTTTTTTCCAAGAACAATTCATGAAAAGAAACCTATTTATTGAATTTCAGTAATTTTCTTTGGCAACAATATAATTATACCACCAATTAAATTAATAATTCAATATCAATGTGTACTAATTGATATAAATGAAATTATTATTTTAAAATCCAGAAGGTATGAAATTAGTTTTTTTTCATAAGCGTATTTAAAAACTTTAACAATAATAACAACAACCATTAATTAATTAATAATTTATCAACACCACAGTAAAAGAAGGATTACTAATAATTACTAATTACCAATAAGCAATTACCCACTTCACATGCAAAGAAGGATTAGAGATAATACTTTCTTATTACTATAATTACTAGACCTTCATATCAAAGAAAGATTAATAACACTACTTACTATTAGTAATTATGACATCGAGAAGGAAGGATTAGTAATAAAACAGTCTAATTACTATGTTGTTAAATTAGTTTTATCGGCAAAGGTGTACAAGAAATAATTTTACTGATTAATTAGTAATAATTATATTCATCTACATCCTTGAAATGATTCTTTTAGTAGTATATCCATGCAATAATGCAATATCTCTTAAAATTACATATTGCCTTAAGTTACTTGATTTAAAAAGAACTTTTTTTTTTAAATATTCATAATTTAGTTGAATATAACTATATAAATTAACCATTATTGCTGCATATGTTAAAATTTCAAGGCAAATCTTATGAAAACAAACTAGGAACATGTTGCTCAATTAGATATAACAAAAACTTTATTTTTTTTTTATAAAGGCAACTCCTTTATTTAACTTTCAACAACATTTTTCTGGGAAAATTTTGTTTATTTTATTAAATTGATAAATTAGGGTCGCACGCTGTCCTTTACTCTGTTATACTAATCACGGTACCATTGATCGTATAAATGTAAGTTCTGAACAAATATTTTACAAAATGTAGTCCATTGCCTTTCTTATTTTATAAACCTTACCTCTGAAAATATTTGCAAGCAAAATGATTTTATTTTTTTCTTCAAAAATTCTGAACTCATTAAAACGGGTCTTAGAAAAAATTGTAGATGTTTTGTAGCTGACGTAAAGATGAGGGTAGAATAGGAAGCTGTAGCTATGGATACGACCTCATGACATACCTACCTCTAAACTTCCTGGATAACTGAATTAAAACAAGTGTTTCTAGTTTTCGGCCTTTGAGATCCAGCAGATATTGTACTATATAAAAGCTGGAAACTTCTTTGAATATTGTCTAAAGAAATAAATTTACGATTAAAAAAAAAGTTGATTTAATTTATGTAATTGTAGGTTATTAAAGAATTGAGATATTTCTGGTTAATATGTAGTGCACGCATCTACAAATCTACGAAGTTATATTTATTAGAATGTTACTAAGATGAAACGTGATGTTAGTACAGACTTGGTGTTAGGAAGGCTAATATTTATTATTGTGGCAGATATGAAAAGAATAAATAAATTGATAGGGGAAGGTAAAGGGTGTTTACTCACGTGGAGTGACGACAGGTGTGGGTGAGGGACTCTACTCGACGGAGTCTTGCAGCGCTGTAAGGTCCGGCAGCAGTTGCAGCGGAGCTGTCTGTCGTCTCACGTGATGGAGAGTTTATTGATCACGAAGCGCTCTCCTGCCAACACCAGGCCAAGCTTTGCTTCGCCCACCGGCCGCCAGATAGCAGCTCAATCTTTCTTCAGATAGTTACATTTCTGACAACAAAAAAACCAACTTATTCATAACTAAATCATAAACAACATTAAATATCACAATTTCAAGTAATTTTATTACCTCATTCTACTTTTGTATTCATAGTTTTTCTTTTAATCTTAGGCCTAATGTATCATAAAATTATACAACCAAGACAAATAAACATTAAGAAATAACTTTATTTAAAAGATTGTAATAAATAATACTTGTGAAGTAGAATTCTAAGACATGACTATCACCATTTCTGCAAACGCAGGATTGTGAGATCGTGGTGGAGGTCTACAACTGGGCATCCACGGAATAGATGTGACTTTATTGAAGTCACTCTTTACTGAAAATAATGTTTTCATATTTCTTTGTTTGTACCAAGAATTAAGAGGTTCTTAGATCATACAGTTATGCTGCTACACATCCATAAGTCCAGGTAACATACATTACCTAGTAATGATCAAGCCAGAATATGAAATGTGAACAAAGACTAAGACCATTCAACCACAACAAGCGGTCTTCGTCAGAGTCACAAACTGAGTTGAGTTTTTACTCTGATGAAGATCCCTTGTTACGGTTGAAAGGTTTTAGTCTTTTTTTCTCTTTTCATATTGTGGTTAGATCAATGATTGTTATTTCAGGTGTTTATGTGAAATCTTGTTGTTACTTAGTAAATGGCTATATATGTAAATGTACCCGGCAAAACTGAGAGAACTTACAGAGTTTTAAACAGAAAAACTATGAACTATTATTTTAAAGGTTGAAAATCAGTATTCATAGAAATAGAAGTTTTAAACGGTACTGTCTAACTTACAAAGTAATCCGACACTGCCACAAATTTACACTAACGAATACAGAATGCCAAATATTGTTTAACTTATTAAACCTGATTAAATCCTATTTGAATTGCTCTATCATTGCTATAGTCAAGGTATGACTGATCTGTATTGCTATATAACAAGCTGTGTGCAGGCTTTGCATTATATTGTATAGATAGCATCACTCTGTAATTCGTTTATATTTGAAAACAGATCCTATGATTTGATCATAACAGATTATGGAAACATACTTTTATTATTGATTCTGTTCTATCCCACGGTCGATACGTTATCAAAATAAATATAAAATGTTCTTTCTGTGATACTATTTGGTTTTGATGTTGTTCAGTTGAGTTCATGACCAATGGGGTCCTAACTGCGATAGAGTTCCAACTTACTTACACAACACTATAGCGACTTCCATTGTAAGATGACGGACTCAATCGAACACAGAAACAGGATACTCACCAATGGGCAAAGGAAATGACAATGTAGAGAAACAGTATCTCTAAACAAGTATTTCATCATCTGTGGCCCTATGAGTCCTTCTACTCATAATGACATGTTTGAGAAAGAACGAACTAATCCAAGAATACCAGTGAAGTGATAGTTGCCTTCCAGTTTTATACCTCAAGATGATGGTTTATCAATACTTAAAGATCATAAAAGTGTCCTTCTATTATATGTGTATCTCCAGTTATTTCTCTAGAAATAACTATATTGATATAGCTTGTGTTGTTTATTTTCTGTTGGGTGGTGTCCGGTGATGTATTTATCTTGCTTTACTTATGTCGTTAATAAATTGTTTTTTAGCCTTGAAAATGCCAAACAATTTTCGGCGAAACGTCGGCTTATAATCAGGAACGTCGGCCAAAATCCTCAAGAACCCCTTGTGTGAAATAACTATATATATAAATGAATTAAAATGAAGGTACCACATAGATAGACAAAGAAATAACTTACTTCTACAATTCGACGATCGTAGTTGTCAGGAGGGAAGGGTCCCTCAGGAAGGCAGGGTTGTCTCTCATCCTGCGGGACTCTTCACCTCCTGATGATATGATCGTCGAAATATAGAAGTGAGTTATTCCTTCGTCTATCTGTGTGCTGCCTTCATTATAATTAATTTTTTAATTTAAAGTCTGCTGAACCGTTCAGTTAACTAATATATATATAACAGTTCAAAATTGAAGATAGGTAGCACTGAAAGTAAAAGAAACACACTTACAGACTCAAATTTTAGGGTAATCCGTCTTCAGGAGAAAAAAGAAAGGGAAACCAAGCACATTGTAGACGCAACGGCTAGTAACCCGTTACTAGGTTACTAGGTAACCCGGCTAGGTTACTAGCCGTTGCGTCTACAATGTGCTTGGTCTCCCTTTCTCTTTTCTCCTGAAGACGGATTACCCGAAAATTTGAGTCTGTAAGTGTGTTTCTTTTACTTTCTGTGCTACCTATCTTCAATTTTGAACTGTTATTGTGTCCAGTTTGGATCGTCTTTCCGTTTATCAAGTGAATATATATATATATGTAAGGTTGGCTGTACTGACCAAACCTTAGGTGAGATTTCATTCCAAAGTGTTAGTTTGTTTATGTCAATCATTTCCTTTATTTCTTTCTTTGATTATTCTGAGTATTTTAATAATATTGTCGACTATTTGTTTTGGAAGAAAGTACGTGTAATTTAATCCTTTTATCAGGTAACTGTTTATTTTGTTTGGTACATAAGTTTATGTAAGTACCTACTTTTGTTAACTAATTTTGTATTTTTTATCAGAGAAATAAATCATATTGAAAAAGAAGTTTACAAATTAAATTGTATATTATATATATATATATAACAGGAATACGATCCATAAAGGAAAACAAACGTTTCACAGTAAACTATAGATACAGAGTAAAGAGACAAACACACTTACAGTCTCTAATTTTTGTTTGCACTGTCATCAGGAGAGCAGAGATAGGGACACCAAGCTGTCACACGCGTGCCTGGTTCAAGTGAATTAAGAAAATTTAACTAAGAATAAGTGAAGAGCTGAGAAATAATAAGTGAAACTGAAGAAATGAAGAAATATAAATATCAAAAACATAAACAATTATTATTTATTATTATTATTATTTTAATAAGGCGATGTCGTCTGATGAAGTACAAAGAATAAAGAAAAGTTTAAAGAGTTCATCATGCTCTCGTCTATTTGTCTTGATTCATTTCAGATAGATAATAAAAAAAGAGTAAATTAAATGTAAATATTATAATCACATAATATTATCTCTTTATTTTTATGTGATACGAAGTTTATGCAGTTATTTTAATAAATATCTTAATACATTAACTTGATTAATTTATCGTTTATTGTTATTCAAAATTTAAAAATAATTTACTATAAAGCATTACTCAGAGATTTTTAATAAGATGTGGCTAACAAGTCTGAACATTGGAACTTGGTAAAAAGAAACAGGTGTCCTTTTCAGTAATATCCTTTCCCTACCTCTTGCAATAAAGATTGAAAATCATGATTTTTTTCTTTCATCATCTATCTAAAGGAAAATACAATTTCTAACCAACAGAAAAATTAGAGGGTTGATGCTCTACATTCCCTAATAGGAAATGAGTAAAAAAGTTATTTTTCATCTGCCTTATAAAAAAAATCTACGGTAAAAAAAATGATTTTACCTCGGTAGTAGTGGGAGGCACGACTCCACTGGACCACTCTAACCCTCAAATATTAGGGTAACAAGGTTATACTCCCACCTCACCTGTAGACTATCAACAGACAAGCCTGGCCCTTCCTTATTGATTGCCATGTATAAAAGCATTTCATCCTTTAGTAATAATCAGAATAGTGACTTTAAATACCAAGGATTGGTTCTCCCTGGTTTATATTAAATACAGCTAAAATGTATTTAATTAAAATGAATTGTTAATGGGAATAAAACTTAAACATTGTTAGGGTGGTTACTAGTTAACACTTTAATTCACTGACCAAACATTAATTTGTGATTTATGTTTTGTCTATTTATCGAGCAGGTGAAAGCTTTAAATGAAGGCATGATTATTACTTGTAGGCCGGAGTTGTTGTCAAATGAGCTAGATTTGATTGAGAGTTGACGTGGAGCCGTGGGTTTGAAGACCGGGCTGTGTCAGATACTCATTAATGAACTCTACTCTAATAAACTTGAGTCAAGCAAAATTGATGACTCTTGTTGTAGTATTGGCCCAGTAATGTGGTTCAGTCATAACCAAAAATACGGAACCAATATTAAAATTACACACACCATCTGAATGCACAAGGAGTTGTCTTGTAAGTGTGGACACTGAAAAAACATCTGGAGTGGCTTACACTTAACTTTACTATAAGGAAGCGAAACTAGCAAACTCGTTGACAACAATTGAGTTTTAGGTCTCTATTAACGTGGCTGTAGTGAAGACGAAATATAACACTCTCTGGTAACGAAATTAAGCTTATAGAAAATTTCGAACGGTAGTAGAAGATGAAACCAACTATAATCATTTTGCACCGAAAGAGAAGTAATTTTGCTTGTCGAAGAATTGTAAAAGACAGATTAACAACAAGAAAGCGATTTAAAAAGATTAAGTTTTTCGAAAAACTTACTATCAAATAATGAATAATAATCATGAGTGCAGAGAAAAGAAATTCCAACCAACAAGAAGAAAGAATAATTTGAACAATGCCCAATAATTGTATCACTTTGAACTGCAGCATGTAAATTAATTAAAAACAGGTATTAACATAAATAATAATTCATTTATATTTCACAGAGGCGCTACTATTTTCGGTTATGTAGGTATAAAGTACTAATAAATCCTTACAAAAAATACATATGAAAGACTTTATATCAGTTAAATTTATAAAAAATTTATAAAATTTATTAGAAATTATTTAATCGGAAAATTAGAAAAATTATGAAAGAAAAAAGTTTATACAGTCGCTGCATGAATTTTAACAGAAATTGTTTCAAAGTTTGAAATATATGAAAATATATTTGCATATAGTTTAAAGTTAGTAATGAAATAGAAATAAAAGGAAAAGCACAACTTACAGCTCTAATTCACGCCAATTACAGCCTCTCCCAGGAAGCTGCAACGACGCCCTGGGTCACTCAACCCTCACCGATTAGAAAAACAACTTTAATCCCCAACCCCCAGCAATACATTCCACCTGTCTTATATAAGCTTCAAACTTCAAAATGCATTCATATCTTGATAATGGTGTATACAGGAAGAACTGTGTACACACATTTGGAAGAACTGTGTACACACATTTGGAAGAACTGCTAACTGAAACGTTGGCAATGAGGGTTTAATTTGAACCTCAAGAACTGACCGAGTCCCGATAAATTATAGTTTTATATTTCCATAATTAGGGAGCAGATTTTCATTCATACAACTTTCGTTAAACACTTTTTGCACCTTTGTTTTAGTTTCTTTTTTTATCAACTTTTCTAATCTTCTAATTAGTGTTATGATGTTTTCTGGGATATGAAATAATAACTGTCCAAAAGTTTTATCTTTAAAAATCATAAAACTCATATATTCTGAACAATGAGTTTTAAAGATAAAACTTTTGGACAGTTATTATTTCATATCCCAGAAAACATCAAAACACTAATTAGAAAATTAGAAAAGTTGATAAGAAAATAAACTAAAACAAAGGTGCAAAAAGTGTTAAACGAAATATATATATATATATATATATATATATATATATAATCGTTGTGTGCCTGTGGAGCGACTGGTTTCTATCTTCCTGATAACGAAGACATCAAAATATAGTAGTAAGTTTCTGTTTCATTTCTGAGTGTTCTTTGTGGCAATATAGTTAATATATATATATATACTTTTTCGTTGGAAATACAATCCGAAACGGACAAATATAGTTCAATGTAGATAAAGAAACAGAGAGAAATCAAAAGCACACATTTACAGTCTCTAATTTTCTGTTTGAAATGTCTTCAGGAGAGATAAGAGAGGGAAACCAGGAAACCAAGCGCACTGTAAGTGTGTGCTTTTGATTTCTCTATGTTTCTTTTTCTACATTGGACTATATATATATATAACCAATAAAATCAAACGGTTCCACGATCTAAATAAACTATATTCACAAAAAGATTACACAGAAATGAAACAAGTTTCTGTTTCATTTCTGTTCTTTATGTCAATGTAAATTATATATATATATATATATATATATATATATATATATACACTAAAGAAAGAAGTATATATATATATATATATATATATATATACACTAGACGCACCAATCATCATCTATTAGCTGATACCTAACTCCCATAAATACCGAGCAACTGAGCACAGAACCTCATTATTCCGAAAATAACCGACTAACAGTCAAAACGTGTCCTTATTGGAAATGAAGAAAGCAGATCTGGAGAACTGGGGATGTTTTATACAAGATCAATTAAGATGCAAGGGGATTATTCCGCATACTTTAGAAGTGCATAAGGAAACTTATCAATAGTTATTGGTAATATTCAACCAAGCCTGCTGGAATGAAGGACTGCTTCCGAAATATATATATATATATATATGATTAAACCACAATAAGAATGGGAAAACAAGACTCTGGGGTTTTTGACTCTGACGAAGACCGCTTGTTACGGTTGAAAGATCTTAGTCTTGTTTTCCCATTCTTATTGTGGTTTAATCATTGATTGTTGTTTCACGTGTTTATGTGAAACCTTTATATCGATTATATATATATATAATATATATATTTATATATATAATAATATGATCATACCACAAAAAGAAATGGGAAAACAAGACTAAGATCTTTCAACCGTAACAAGCGGTCTTCGTCAGAGTCAAAATTGATCATTGATTGTTGTTTCACGTGTTTATGTGTAATCTTTTTATATAATAATATATATTATAAAATATATAATATAAATTATAAATTATTATTATTATATTATTATATATTATATATATATATAATAAAATAATATATATAATATTTGAAACGTGAGTCTTTGTTATGTTTCTTTCTATGTGTCACAGTTTATTTTATGTGAAATATTTCAATATATATATATATATATATATATATATACTTATAAACCAATTAAAAAGAAGGTAGCACACCTAAAGACAAAGAAATACTTCACTTCTATATTTCGACCATCGTTGTCATCAGAAGGCGGCTCCTGATGAGTATATAGTCGAAATATAGAAGTGTGTTATTCCTTTGTCTATCTGTGTGCTACCTTCTTTTTTAATTGGTTTTTATTTAAAAGTCTATTGGACCGTTTTATTTAATTATATATATATTATTTCATTCATCTCAATTCAAATATCAATAATTTGTTTGGCAAAACATTGAATATAGTAATATTAAGTTTGAACCACTCCATTTTTTCAGGTTACAAATATTTGACAGATAAATGGAAAGCATGGTTTTGAAGTATCTATTTGGGATATTAAAGATACATTGATAAACATTTAAGACTGTTATACGCACTTAGCTTAAAGGTAAGTTAAAATCAAAATAATACTCGTATTGCTCCTCTAACGGAAACATGAGGAGAAGCAGAAGATAGAATGTGTCAGGTGAAGGATCTGTTATCAGTGGAATGTAAACAAGGCTGACCACTTTGATAACAAGTATCGTCAGTATACACTCCTCGGCGGCCTCTCCTCCCTTCCTCCTCCTCCACATCCCATCTTCCTTTTGTTCCTCTAAACCAGATTATTAGGTTCACAGTTTCAATCTATTTCTGAAACCAGACTCATTATCAACAAAGAAATATCGTATATCTGTCAATTGACCCAAAACAAAAAGTACTCATCTTGCATCATCAGCAAATAAAACTTGTTCATTATTAGAAAAATATTCTTTTTTCAATTCTTTCCTTTCAAATAAACAATTTTATTAAATTTAATTTAAAATATAATATATATCAGTGTATATTAATAATATATTAAACGTATGAACGCATTATTAAATGTTATTCAAAAATATTACCACATTCAGTTCACTTACAAAGTTTATTGTGGTGTTATCCTACAAAGTTTAAACTAAATAAATTTTTCACAAAGAACAATGTCTCACTTTATTTTGTTTATTCACAGCACAAGTAAAGCAAATGATTAACAAAACAATTCAATTTGTAACTTCACCCAGTGTTCTCAAAGGTAACGCAGTGTTGTCCACACACTCTGACTGATTGGCATCTAATTATTTTTATTAAAGTAAGTAACAAACACATTCAGTAATACACTGTAACTGATATACTATTTACCATAAGCAAAGATGAAATTTCCCTTTATTTTGCATGTAATATCTCTAAAAGTGTGCTACATGTCAAATTATGTTATTTTTAAAACCCAATTGAGCATTTGATAAAACTATATATTTAGCTTATGTAATTCATTGACAAGAATGATCTGCTAGACAATTGCAGATTCTAAATAAACTAATAGAAATTAAGGATTAAAAAGAAAGAAATTCTTTTTCTTTTTCCACAAATACTCAATCTACTAATATGCTGCAGATTTTTAGACAGCTATGAAACCATCTTCCGGTTGCAAACTTACAAACTATATAAAGTGAAATCATTTCCGTTAAATCTAAAAACAAGAATTTTAAATAATAACGTGTAAAAAGTAAAATAAGAAATAAAATAATAAAACACGTAAAATAAGAATAAACTAAACGCATAAGATAAATTCATAGCGGTTAAATATAGTTCAAGTGGTTGGCGTAAGCGTAAGATACAAATGTGTGCCTCTTCAGAAGCTCTTAAGATAACATATCTATTGTGAAGATAGCCAATTTCAGAATCTAACTTTGAAGAAGTAATTTTAGCTGGGGTTGTGAAATTATTCAAAATGGGAGCGTTTAAAGGAAGAGTATCTTTTACCTGTCTAATGCCTTTGTTATTATGAAGCCTGAGTACGCGGGTGTTAAAGCTACGTGGAACATGATACATACTACTAGTGGAAGTGCAATCCAACGCAACAACCGTTGGGAAACTTCATTTAAACGGTTGGTTTGCCAGTACGCTTGTCCTAATCTCTACTCTCCTGATGACGGTTAAACCGAAAATTGGATACTGTAAATGTGTGATCTAGTAACTATTTACCTATAGTTTACCTGAAATGCTGTTCTTGTTGATCATTTTCTTGATAATACAAAATATTAAAATATAACTTAGAAGTCAAAAACACAAAAAAAAATTTTTTAACAATTTTGGCAACATTTCGTCTTCAAATAGATAAATGAAGAATACATGAATATGAGTGGATTTCACGCATGTACAGAGGAACACTCAACACAAGCAGACATATAAACAAGATTTCACAGCAAACGCGGGAAACAGAAATCAACTTATAAACACATTAAGAAATGCAGGAATGAGACTAAGATTTTTCAAAGAAAACAAGGAATTCTTATACGAGTGTGACTCTGACGAAACCAGTTGTTTTGGTTACAAAATCTTAGTCCCGTTTCTGAATTTATTAATGTGCTTTAGACGTTTATATATAAAAGAATATATATATATATATATATATATATATATATATATATAATATATACCACAATTAAAAGAAACGGTCCAGCGGACTTTTTTAAAATAAAATAAATTCAAAACAAAGGAAACACACAGAAAGACACAGACATAACTCACATCGATATTTCGACCATCGTCGTCATCAGGAGGTGCGAAGAGCGAAGAGTCCCGCAGGAAGACAGGGCGGTACTGAACTCGGAGACCGCAGCCAGTACCCCACCACTTACCACCAAGCGGGAAGGGAGGGAAGGAAATGAAGAGCCAAATTAAGACGTAAAAGGAACGAGTAAAAATTATAACTATAAAAAATTATAAAAAAGTAGATAAATCAAATTAAAATTAATAAAGAAAAAAATAATAAAAAAATAAATAAATAAATTATAAATAAATTATCGGTTGAGGTTGAGTCCAGGGGAAGAGCGAGCATCAAGTAAGCATATGTATGCCTCCTCTGAAGCTATTAGGGTAACTTTATTGTTGGATTCGGGGATCTGTTTCAGGATCTGAACCCTGAAACAGTCATTGAAACAGCCCATGCGAGTTCGCATGGATGGCTACAGGATAGTTAATCCAACAATAAATCCAACAATAAAGTTACCCTAAGAGCTTCAGAGGAGGCATACATATGCTTACTTGATGCTCGCTCTTCCCCTGGACTCAACCTCAACCGATAATTTATTTATAATTTATTTATAATTTATTTATTTATTTTTTATTATTTTTTTCTTTATTAATTTTAATTTGATTTATCTACTTTTTTATAATTTTTACTCGTTCCTTTTACGTCTTAATTTGGCTCTTCATTTCCTTCCCTCCCTTCCCGCTTGGTGGTAAGTGGTGGGGTACTGGCTGCGATCTCCGAGTTCAGTACCACCCTGTCTTCCTGCGGGACTCTTCGCTCTTCGCACCTCCTGATGACGACGATGGTCGAAATATCGATGTGAGTTATGTCTGTGTCTTTCTGTGTGTTTCCTTCGTTTTGAATTTATTTTATATATATATATATATATAAAAAGATTTCACATAAACACGTGAAACAACAATCAATGATCAAACCACAATAAGAAATGGGAAAACAAGACTAAGATCTTTCAACCGTAACAATATATATATTCTTTTATTTTTAATCGTTCTTTCATGAGATAGTCTAAAAGGCCTCAGAGCTTTTTTTTCTTCAAAAAGCCGCAAGAAAGAATCAAAATGAAGAAAAATAAGCTCTGAGGCCTTTTGACTATATATATACATATATTCGTAAACGTTGAGTTCAGTACTTCTTAAATGCATACATTTAAAAAGTAAATGTCCGATTTTACGTTATTTTACGTTTATTTATATCCTAGAGAAATGTCCAAGCATTAATGAACAGAAAGACAATTTTAGTAACCAGCTGCACTTTTCCACGAACCTTATACAAGCCAAAAAGAAAGGAAGAGAACAAATTGAAGGAAGAAGTAGTACACAATCCCACCAAGAAATGCCTGATGAAGAAACATATAGGGCCATTTCATGAACAATAACACAGCCTGACTTTAAAAATGTGACTCCCCAAACCAGACATTGTAACCTCTATAGCTGTTACCATATGTAGTATTTACTTCAATTCCTTTAATCTTAATTAATGTTAGTTTAATTAGTTTTATTTAGTTTAAATAGTTTTATTTATGTTACTTAATTGTTTATTAGTTAAATATTCTAATTTAATGTTTTATTCCTTAAGATGGTGACTTGTGCGCACCGAAACATGTCGAACAATACAGTGAATAATAAGAAATGTGGTGAATTAATTTACGAGCTATTCAATCTAGATTTGAAAAAGTGTTTTAGAACATTAGAAAAATTGTCTACCAAACTAAATAGCGTAAACAAGGACATTTACTTTTTAAATGTATATAAATATTGGGCTTCCCATACCAAAATGAAAAGAACAGAACTAAACAGACGATATAGACTTTTAATTCACTTACTTGATAATCGTTCAAAATTAACTACTGTCAATAAACTATTACTATATAAATCTATGATTATGCCTATTTGGACTTACGGAATTGAAATATGGGGAGCAACAAAATCTAGCAATGCCCAGAGGATACAAGCTCTTCAGTCAAAAATTCTTAGAAAAATTCTTCATTGTCCCTTTTACATACCAAATCAAACAATCTATTCAGACCTCAGGATTTCAACAGTTCATTAAGTAGCAATATCTCGCTACAAAGCCTTCCATAAAAATCTTTGTAGCAATAACAATCCCTTAGTCCAAAACATCTCCTCAACAAATATTCCAGGAAATCCCCAAAGGCGCCTGAAGAGAAACTGGCCAAGAGACTTATTAGTGTGAATTACTCTAGTGACTTGTAAATTTAATCTAAATTTCATAACTTATTTCTCACGCCAGGAAGTATAATTACTGAATTATTTCTTTCCTCCTGCCTCCATGTGTAATGTAGATATTTCCTTCATCATTGTCACTGGTAATGTACATTTGCATTGTTGTGACTATGTAAAATAAAAAAAAAAAAAAATGTATATAAATATATCTAAAGAAACAATAAAATAAAAAAATGCATGTTTTGATATTATAAAATGTTTTTATAATATCATGTTTTGATATTATGTATATTATAAAGTAAAATAAACCAGTAGACCAAACCTTAGATGGTGAAATAAATAACAGAATAGTAATTGAAAAATGAATCCGTGCTGAATGATTTTTATGGTGATTGGGATGAATGACAGTACAGTTATTGAAAAATGAATCTGTGCTCAACGCTTTTGATGGTGATTGAGATGAATGACAAAAGAGTTATTGTAAAGTAAACCTGTGGACCAAACTTTAGATGAGGAGTGCTCAATTCATCCATATAAGACGCTCAGTTGAATGAATTATGATTTTTTTTTTATACTTAGGGCACTGTGAAAAGAAAAAAGTGGCCCTAAGGAAGTAAATCTAATAGGCTAGTCATTAAGTTGCCTCCTACTGCTTAATTTTGTTTTTAAGTTAAGATCAAGTATAAAAATGAGTGGGCATACTGGATCAGGTAAGGAGAAAAAAAACATCACTTTCATAGGAAAGGGGTTATTCTCACGATGAAATATTATATTCGTTATCATGAATTGTAAGAATCCTTATTATATTGTAAATAAATACAGTGGGCAGATCATTGTGACTTGTTTATTTCATAAATAGCTCGCATGGAGAAATGTGTGATCACCCCTGCTTTAGATGGTGTTTGAGATGAATGACAGAATAGTTATTGAAAAATGAATCTGTGATCAAGGCTGTTGACGGTTATTAAGATAAGAGGATAGTTATTTAAAGGTGAATGAGTTGGAGTTGTTTTGACGTGGACTTGCGGTCATAGGAGCCCAGCCGGGAGTGGGGGACTGCGAAGGCGTTCAGTGTCGCGATGGAAGGACTCCGAGGCAGTGGTCTGCTCTTGGCCCTCTACTGGGTAGGTTACGTCATATACCTGGTGGCTGGCGGCATCGTCTTCGCCGCTCTTGAAGCTCCTTTCGAGGCTGCCGTCGTTGCCCACCTACGCCAGGTTATACTTGACTTCCTCACTCAACATCCCTCTGTTTCAGGTTAGTAATATCTTATTTAAATTATAATATTCCATGATTCATATCAGAGTATCAAAAACACTGCATTTTTAGAAACTGCATTCCTTTTATTTATCGCAATTTTCTAAAAAATAAATCAACTAGTTAAATATATTACTTAAGTATCAAGTAGTAAAAAATTGTATGACCATGATCTAAAAATGATTGAGTACAAAAAAATCAATATTTGAGCATTAATTTGCTAATGTGGTATTTACACATACTTGAAAACTATGTAGAAGGTCTTCAGATAAGAAAGTTTTATTAACTAAACAACGTATTTGGAATACGTAGTGTTCTTCTTCATCTTCATGAAAGATGCCAGTTGACAACAACGGTTGGTTGACACGGTAAAGCTAATTAAATTTAAAAAATACAAGTTTAAATGTTTCAAACATATAGAAATACACTGTATTGAAAACACGTTTTATGTGAAGAAACCTTAATCACGTAAAGACTTCGTCCATAATGTCTTAATATGTACCAAACTATTCTGACAGATATATGAAATATACAAGTTAAAGTTGGTAACAGTTATTCTTTTAATCAAATATTGTTCAATGATTTACTTCATACAATTGTTTTTGAACTTTTGAAAGCCTTTCCTCTTCTCTTTCATTGAATGTCTACACACTAGCTTGTTGTTGGTCGACAGGATTCAAGTGATACTTCCCTAATTATCTGGACATAAATGGTAAGTGTATTGGATATTGTTAATATATTATATATATATATTTAAAGGATAGTAGTTGAGTGTTTAATTGTTTGTTTCTGTGTGGCAAAGCATAGTTTGGGAGATTAAGTTAGGGTGGATGGCCTCTTCATCTACCTGGCTAATCTGAGTGGACCTACTGGCTAAACAATTTGAAGGCCTTGATTGTACTGGGTATTTGAATATTTATTTCTGTCATCATTTCTTTAATTATTTTTGCTTCAATCGAGTTATCTAAAATAACAGTTTAATCTAATAAGAATTTTGTTCCCATTGATTATCACTTCTTGGCAGTTTACATTTACATGTAAGTGTTCAGTATGAGTTTTCGGAGCTTAGTGATTCTTTTGAATAAAGAAGTTGCTGTCATTCCGATGAATATGTTTTTGCGGCCTCGCAGCTCTCCGATATGCTATGTCTACCCCATACACCAGATTGACTTCCTTTCAGCTTAGAATCTTTAGTCTTCAGCTGTGACCGAGTCCCGATAAACTCTAGTTCTGTTTCTATTCCTCGATACTTTTATCAATATATATGTACAGTGGTACCTCGGTTGTTGACCATAATCCATTCGAGTTTTTTGGTCGAAAACCCGATTTGTTCGAGAACTGAAACATTTTTTCCCATAAGAAACAATGGTAGTATTTTAATCCGTTTTTCCCAAAGAAAAATACCTAAAAAATTAAGAAAACCTGTATCTAAACAACATTAAATACCTAAATGTTTACATAATATAGAATAAACATAAAAAAGAGTCTATAAATAATACCATTTTACCATTATTATGTATTATAATAACATATTATTATTAAATAACATATAATAATAATATTAAATAACATAACAATATTATGTATTATTATCTATTATTAATGTTACCATTTTGTATCATTTACATACCTTTTGAACAGAGGTGTGATGGCATACAGGGTGACGCTGCGTACGTTTTGGCTCCACTCGGCTATTTTCGGTTCCCAGCCTGAGTGTTCGAACACCGAACTCTGTTTGAATTCGGAAGCATCTTTTGGTCGAAAACCGACGTACCACTGTATATATATATATATTATTCTACACTTAGCATTCATGTCCTGATGTTCAGCCAAGTATCATTTGAAACATGTCAACAAATAACTTACCTAGTGATTTATAGCTGTAATAAGATATGTGAATGACTCAAAAATTGAAGAAATTGTGGAAGAAGGAAATCAAAGCTACATATGGAGTACTATTTAACTATATATATATATATTTTTCATATTGCGTATATGTTTGATGTTGATATGTGATTTCTTATTATCCTTTGTTTGTAGGCCTATGAAAAAGGTTTTAAATAAAACCGAAACGTTGGCAACGAGAGTTTGATTTTTTATCCTGGAAAATTGACCGAACCCCGATTAGAGAACACACCTATATATATATACTTAGGATAGGTGTGTTCTCTAATCGGGGTTCGGTCAATTTTCTAGGGTAAAAAATTAAACTCTCGTTGCCACGAACACACCTATTCTATCAAACGGTCGATATATTATTGAATCTGTTATATATATATATATAATATATATATAATATATATATATATCAAACTACAATATGAAATAGGAAAAAAAGACTAAGATCTTTCAACCGGAAGAACCAGTCTTCATCAGAGTTAAAACTTCGTCAGAGTCGATAGGTTTTTTGACTCTTGCGAAGTTTTGGCTCTGATGAAGACTGCTTGTTATGGTTGAAAGATCTTCGTCTTTTTTTCTATTTCATATTGTGGTTTGATCATTGATTGTTATTTCACATGTTTATGTGAAATATTGTATATATATATATATATATATATATATATATATATAACTCAATAACGAAAAAAGAAAAACATGAACATAGGCATACAAGACTCAGTACTATATTTTGACAGGCGTCGTCATCAGATTGAAGTACTCTCCGGAGCAGCTGCAACTGACTTGGAAGAGTACATTTGCCTGATGACGACACCAGTCGAAATGTGGTAGTGAGTTTTGTGTGCTCATGTTTAAGTTTTTCTCTTTTTGTTATTGAGTTAGTAGTCCCGTTTACCTTTTAATTTTCTTTATACATACACATACACATTTCCAATACTCAAGATGTTTCAAGTGCTCCACTCATCATCAAGATAAAAGTCATCTTGTTTTCCAAATTTTTATTTACATAATCAGTTTTAGAGATCGTATAAGATTTCTTATTAAGATTGGAAGGTATGCTGTTTACTTCTTATATATGATTTTTCACCTCTCGTGTCTTTGATTATATCCAGGAAATTGATCTTACAATATATTGTTTTTTAAATTGTTAATTTTAAACAAGTTATTCTTCAAATTTATTCCTAAGGTGCTCTATTTGATTTAAGTTCCTTGATATTACTAAACAGTCATCATCATAGGTGCACTATATAAGTATTTCGTATCAGTTTTATTCACTATTATATTATTTTCTATATAACGCATACAATTGTAACTCCTAGGAGTGGCCCCGTTGCAACATCATCTCTATGTGAATATATAGATTCATCCATGCTAATGAAAGAGTTCGTCAACGTATAAGGTTGTAAGCACTCTTTTAAATAGTTCTTTTTCAGTAATGGCAGTGGAATGTTGTTATTTGAATATACGTAATTACAAATGATGTCAAAAATCAATTATAAATATTCAAGTAGAGACGAGTAACAACAGTTTAAAATTATTGGTATTCAGTCAAGTTAAATAATTCTTGAAATTACTTAGCCCACTAACCTCACTGCATTATAAGGTTAGTCAATAGAGCTAAAACTACTATATAGAATAGAACTTGGAAATATCATCATTTATGTCATCTTGATATATACCGATCACCTGAAATATATGTCAGCCAAGTATTGTTATGTTTTTAATAATTTATACATTCAAAGAGGTTTGCTTCTAAAATGATATATACAAATGAAAAGAACCACAGTTTGTTTCACCATCTTCTGACTGAGAGTTTTGATTGACAACCAGGCACTCAACTACACTATCTTGGCATCATCTTGGATTATATGTCAATGTATGACGGATATTCAAAATGAAGCACTAATGTAAAACTTTATACTTTCTCATCAGCAAATGAATCTAAAATTCTTTTTATTATAAAAACTTAAATTCAGAAACCTGATTGTTTAATCAAAACTTAAGTTTAAGTCTAGCTTAGTCACTAACACCACCAAAAAATGAAATATCTTCATAGCCTTACGTATTAATGAACTATATATATAATAAACCATGTGGCTTGTTTTTACATATTGTTTCAACATTTCTGATAACAAAATAATAAAGTCATACATTTAGAAATAAATAAAAGTGTTTTACAGTACAGTGTTTTAAAGAAATGATTATCGTCTGAATTTAAATAGTAAATAAACAAAATTCTAAAAGACTCGTTTGAATTCAAGATTTGCATACATGATTCCGAGGTTATTAAGGATTAAATCGTGTTGTGTATGCAACTCTCGTAACTTGAAGAGCCGACCTCTTTGATTTTGAAAATAAATCATCCTTATTTCTCTCTCAAAATAACTCACTAAGTAAGCTTAACCAGTGAGTGGAGCTTATTAAATGCAGTAGAAATGTTATGCATTTTGTAGGAAAATCTGAAAAAAAATTTATTCTTTCAGACAAATATAAAAAAAATTTACTATATCTTGATATGTACTGAGGAGTTTACATTATACATGAATAGAATAATCAGCACTGTCACAACAATAAATGTTTAATGACACCTCTAATATTGCCAAGAGGCCATAGATTGCGCGAAAATCTTAGATGTCACGAAATACTAAAATCCAATCGAGATAAACTGAACAGCGTTTCTAGCTTTCAGTAGGTCAAAAAAACTCGAACTATAGGTCCTATAAACCAAATGGTTAATAGCGAAATCAGTGATTAATGTTTAGCCACACTGATGAGATTGCCGACTGGCGGCAGATTGCAGGAAATAGATTAACTTGCTGACACATCCTGGCTTCGCCAATGTTGACTCAAGTGCAATGGTCTATATATCAAACATGAAAGAATATGTTAAAGGTTAAAGGATTATTTGACCATATTCAATTATATGTTTTTTTTCGACGATATATTCTGCGTTGCACGGATTTTATATTACAAAATGAATAAGATGTTTCAATTACATAGTACGGAAAATCTATTTTCCGTACTTTAATTGTAATCCTTAAAAGTAAACACATATTGTTTTAAAGCTGAATAAATTTGTTTCTTTATATATATATATATATATATATATATATATAACCCTAACAAGCGGTCTTCGTAACAAACTGATTCAGTTGGGTTTTGACTCTGACGAAGACCGCTTGTTACGGTTGAAAGATCTGAGTCTTTTTCCCTGTTCATTTTGTGGTTTGATCATTGATTGTTATTTCACGTGTTTATGTTAAATCTTGTTTTATATATGTACATTAATACAAAGAAAAGAACGCAGAAAGTCGCTACAGAACTCACTTCAATATTTCGACATCTGTCGTCATCAGGAAGAAGTACCAGGTACTTGCGTTGAGAAGAAAACTGCACTATTATTATGTTATATATATAATATAAATAATAAATCATAATGTACTATTAAGTATTCAAGGAGAAATATTTCTAACCATATTTTGCAGATCTCGAGATGGCCCCAGTGTCCAAGTCGCTAAACCAGTTGCCTAAACGACAGAGACGTGGTTTCAGGTCTCTGACTGAAACAACGTCTCAGTGCTCTCTAGAAAAAGCCTGAGACGGCAAAAAGAGTGTTGGTGGCCCATTTGTCGGGTCTTCAGCTGCCTCAGCTAGCTCTTACTGGTCAAAGCTTTATTAATTTAGTTCTGATTTAGTGCACAGTCAACCGCTCAGAGCACCGGTTTAGTTACTACTATTTACAACTAACACTTCAACCCACAGTAGTCGAGTCAGCTCCTTACAAATCAATTGAACCTTCAAAAAAAAAAACGGTTCTTTTTATTATTTTGTAAGAAATAAATACTATATAACTATAGTAAAATAAAATATATTAATAAATATCACGGTATTACAAAATGGTTTGCTATAAATATTGAGTTTCATTTTAACATAGATCTACTATAAAACTTATATTTTAGTTTAAACGTTTTGTGAATTAGAGCAAAAAGCACGAGATATAATATATAGGAGCTGACATGGTCTTAGACATACCTGCCTTATCGAATAAACTGCCACATTACACTTGAATGAATCTATTGTTAAGAGTGTCCGAGCTAACAGAGTGCCATGCAACTTTCATCCTGCAAGGGTAAAATCTATCCATAGTCATATTACCTACCCGCTAACAATAAATATTAGGAAATTAACAACAACAGTTATTCTTATTGTGAATAGTTTATTATGTTTCATTCTCGGTGTAAGGAAACATGTACTATAAACTAATGGCTTAAATATTTGTCTTTCACTATGTCACTTCTTTGGTGATTCGATATACCTGACGAAAGGTATAATCTTGTTACAAATTTTCATGGGCTTGCAATATTGAAAGAATTATTTTACACTAAAAATGACAACATTAGGTTCTATGGTAATATTATTATTTTTTTTAGTAAACAAGCATTTTCGAACTAGTCAATTTAAATATTGGAGAGTTAATTCAAGGAATAACGATTCAATTATGCTTAAAACTTCACGTTTATGTTTTATTTTATAAAAATGACATGAATTTTAAATAAACTTTAAACATTTCGTTTAGCAAAATAAAAACTTTAAAGCTTAAAGCTTTAAAGAAAATTAATTCTAAAGAAAATTAGAAAAAAAAAGAAAGAAAAAGTTTATTATAAGAATTATAATTAAAAAAGAAAATTATTGACATCTTATTATAGCAGACAGTTTCTATACACGTATTTATACATTATATATATATATATATATAATATGTATGCATCCAAATACCACAGAAACTACCTTGCGGCCCGCGGTCACTTGAAAATTATATAATCCGGCCCTCAGTTCACAAAAGGTTGCTCATGCCTGCATTAAAGGGATCACTCTGAGTTACTTCCATAAATGTCGATTAAAAATGAGGTCCTGTGGAAGGTTTGTGGGACAAGAACTGTTCATATGGTATCAAATTGATTGTTATACTGTAACAGTAAACCCTGCGTCGGTGACGCACCTTAGGGCACTGATCGATTAAGGCTTCGTAGATTTTAAAGGGGCTTTTTGATAACATGCCTCAGAATACAGTGAATACAGTCTCAGTTTGTTGAGACTCTTACGAAATCAAAATTCTTCTAAGAAAGAAAAAAAATGTTTCAACAACTTAAAATAGAACGGAATATTAATAATTTGGCCAATATGTTGCTAGCTCCTCATTGAGTATTTTACAGAAGGAGAAGTGATCTGAAATAATATCTTGGATTAGAATTTTCATGATATCTTAAAAGGGCCTCTTTTTTGCTATAATAACTGTGTAAGAAATCAATAAAGCTCGTAAAAATAAGGTAACTTACATGTGGGACCAGGAAACAGTGGAATATATAGAGAGAAATGAATATGGATATAACTACCATAAAACGAATAAAACCATTAAACTGATGGGCCGAGAGTGTAATCACACTTTACTAAAAAGTTTGATATGTCTAGACTATAACCACATTAAAATAAAAGCAAAACTCAAATATTATCAACGGCTTTCACATTATATTTATATATAGGAGATTTTAGACCACTCCAAATATTTCTTTTTGTCTATAATTCGTTTTAATGTCTTTGCGGATAGTTTAATTTTAATATTAAACAGTTATGTACAATTCAAAATTAAAAAAAAAATGTTTTAACAGGGCTTAATAACTGAATGATGCAATAGAAATAATGTGACTTTACATTCAAACAATTCACTACAGTAGTAAATAACGTATGGCAAAATTGTCCCGTCTTTTTAAGTAACTCTTTTGTCGCATGTTCCCTCTTGTCAGTTGAACGTGAATCTCCGACTTTACTGCCTGATCTTTATAGCTTTTTTAGCATTGAAGTGTTTTATATATAACGACTTTTTATAATGATATTAATCTTATAATAGAATATAAATGAGGAGTTTATAGTTCATCAAGCTTCAATCAAACTATCTTATCCTACATTAAAGTTTGAATTGTTTTGTCATGTCATTTTTATTAAAAAATAAAACAGAAAGGTGAAGATTATAAGCATGATTGAATTATTAAAGATTTATTAAATAAATTAATGCATATGTAATTATGCTTTATATACTCCGAAAGAACTTTAATCTAAATATGTATCACAGAATTAATTGTTCATGCATTATGCAAACTACTTTTATTAACAAGATCAAAATACTTAATAAATTTAATCTTTTAATTAAAACAGCATATTTAAATTACTGTTAAAGACAGATAAAGGTTATCAGGTCAAGGTAGAGTGGCAGTAGTAGTTTTTCTTTTAACTCTTTAATTGAACTCTGATAAGAGTGAAAAGTATCGACAAGTCTTCCGGTGACATAACCACTGCAGTCTTTACGGAAGCAGCGAAGAAATTGAGCAAAGTCAATCGGTTCGTCTTTAAAGACTTTGTGATAACGATTATAAATTCTGTAAACTGTCAAATAATTATTACAAATGTTTATCATGCAATTTTATTTATTTTATAGATCTTAGTAACTATGCAAACCAAAGTAATTCTATAAAAGTAAATATATAAAATTAAATCAAAATATAATTTATAGAATTACTAAATAATCACAATAAAGACGTGATGGAAACTAACGAAAGTATAAGCGAAAAGGAAAAACTAAAAAACAGAAAATCTGCTCTGAGGCCTTTCAAATTTATGTCATCAGAGATCAACTAGAGTTTGATCAATCTCTAGTTTCTCTCTGATGACATAAATTTGAAAGGCCTCAGAGCAGATTTTCTGTTTTTTTTTACTTTTTCCTTCTGGCTTATACCTTCATAGTAAATTATTTAAATGTGCTATTTATTGAAATTTGCGTTATAATGATCTTCTATACTAAGCAAACTAATAAGTAAGCAACAATAAAAGTAAAATTCATATAATTTTTTTTGCTATTTACAAGCACTGAAAACAGATAAATAATTTTACTTCATTTTAAACTGCCTTATATTGATATCCGTATCCAGTCGTTGTCGATACATGACTATTGGAAATGAGGTTCTATAGAAGGTTCATGGAATATGAATAGTCCATATGGTGCCAAATTGACTGTAATAGCTGTAACAGTAAACCCCGCACAGAAGAAACACCTTCGGACACTCATCATTAGAAGAGCCAGGGACCTCGAGAGGCAAACAATTTACCGGTGCAAGACCTTTACTGCCCTCCCCCAACCTTTCCAACACTGGTCAAATCTAGATAATTCAGTTCCACTATATTATATGTTCTCAGTCAAAGAATTTTCTTAAACTAAATCTGTCTCTGGATTTATCAAGTCAAATAAAAGACTCGAAGATAGTTTAAATTTCATTGACATTATAAATCATAATGATTAACATCATCGTTTTTTAAGTACACTCTGATTACTACAAAAGGAGCCAATTTATAGAAAAATGCAAACCAGGTATTTTTTTCAATGACAACCACTTGAAAAGAAGTAAAATTTGAATTGAATCGGAAAAGGGCAACCTTGGAGAATAAGGTGTAATGGTTGTGACAGTCCACTCTAATTCCCTTTCTTTTTCAATTCAACTACAAAAAAAATGCATGCATGATTGCACATTTCAATTTTTAACTTTGATATTCATGGGCCTTCTAAACTCTTGTGGGACCTGGTGCGGCATTCTGGTTACATCCCCTCCCCCCTCTTAGACCTGGGAAGAGCAGTTCATTTTAGGTTTCAAGTTGATTGTTATAGCTACAACGGCCATCCCCCAGGAAGATGAAACACCGCAGCATAGTCATAAGAGAAGAGCAGTTCGTGTTAAATGATTAATAAATACCATTTAGCTTTACTAATACGGACATAAGTAGCGTACTCCATATTAATCTGGAAGGGAGGAAACTATATCATTTTTTCAAAAAAAAAAGCAACTTAATAATACGTTTTTTAACAAAAAAGTACAAACAACTCTTTGAAAATGAAATATTAAAAAAAAGGTCTTTTTACCGTTGTAATGTACAACATACTAATTATAGAAGAAAAAGTGAATATTATTAGATCATAAGAGCTGCTTCATACAGTTGAATACAATTTTCTATGAATACATTTTTTTAATGAAAAGATAAATAAATTTAAAAGATAATATTTGCAATTGAATCTAATATAATGCTATATTTTCCCAATACGAATACATTTTTCCTGAAATGCCTTTTTTGGAAGGAAGACCCTTGGGGAATGGTAGATATCAAAGAAGCTCAAATGAGGTGGAAGGCATTGATAGATGAGGCCAGGGATAGCTGCCGGCTCTTATAACCTTCCATTCTTTGACAGCTATTGAGCGTATCCATCACAAACAAAAAGATTTTTGCCTCCTACCTTTTTGAGTGAGTCTATAGTTTTAGAAGGCTTTAGAAGTAAATATTTTTTTATTTGCCCAAGACCTGACTTTTATAAGATGAATAATATTCTCTTTATCAATTGTCTATCCTAGCCCCATTATCTAAGTGTACAGAATCTTTGACCAGACGATATCAAATCTAAACTATTTCACATATACTTCGGTCACTTCTAATCTCAAAATAATATTTTTTATATTAAAAATATATTATAAGTAAAGTTGCATATTGTTGAAATAGACATAAAATTCTTTATTACATTTAGTTTAATTGTAATTTTAAAATCTGAATATTCTTAACTAAAATAGTAAACAATATTAAAAAAAATTATCAACAGAAATTATATCCAAGAATTAAAGTCCTAATATTCTTCCATCTGCAATAAGTAAGCTCTACAAATCGAAAATATTTATTAATCCATACCAAGACAACTAGGTCATTAATTTTCAATAAACTCACTCACTTAGAAAAGAACTACTAAATATGACGCTTTTAACTAGTTATTCAAATAATTCGGAAAGAACAAAAAAGAATGAATTTCATAATTTCTAAAAGATAGAATTTCAAGAAGTAGTTAAAATGGTTAGTAGATTAACAATACTTCAACTCATTAGTTGTGCAATCCGTAATTCTGTGGTACTTACTTATACTGAGGTATATGGATAATACAAATTCACGAAGTGTTCGAAACTGGTAGTATGAATTAAAAAAAAACATTCTTGGTATGGAGACTTTGTATTATCTATTTACCCCAGTATGATTAACAGTAATTGTTGTTTTGGTGATATTAAACAACGGTTTATTCGTATTTCAAGTATTTTGATATAGTTGAAAAGACACGATTATTTTCCTCCATGCAAACAGCATGGCCAGACATTTTAAGAAATAATATTGACTATCTCAAACTTTACCCTCATTTTACTGGTAGAGTTTTTGAGGTTTTAAGGTGATAAATGGTTCGTTCTACTTTCTACCATTTCTATAATTATCTTATTATTTGATATGGTTATAACAGCTTTTTACACCAACAAGACTGCTTAATTACACTATCTACCATTTCGTTCGGCATCTCACATACACCCACACACACACACACACACACACACACACACACACACACATACACATACACATACATACTAGTCATTAAACTTCTTATTGTTTTACTTTGATTTAAATCAAAAATACTTAAACTAACGTAAAAACTTCATTATAAATTACTAATACAAGATCATAAAAGAAAGCACAAACAAAACTCAAAAGTTGGAAAAGGTTTAACAGCTTGGGGGAAAGGAAGCTAAAGATTCGATTTTCGAAACCATACTAGTCTGCCTTGACTAAAGCATTACGTAACGCATTCCTCTCTCTGGATGGACTTTATCTACCTGAATCGACTAAGTCAATACACAAACAATTTGTACCATCAAATATTTGATAACGACGAAAGTTACTTCTTGAAAAAGTTACTTCTTGAAAAAGTTTTAGTTTGAATACATTTTTAACAATATTTTTAGCCCTTCATATAGTAATACCGAAAACTATATTTCAAACTAACATTGTTTACTTTAGACGTAAACAGAGGTATACCCTTTGCTTTAACTATGTCTAGTCATAAATAACATTCTGATAAATAGTTCGAATACATTAGAACTATTCCTTTTTACATTACTGCATCAGTACTCTGATCATGATAAAACTTGATTTTGAAATGTTGACGATTTTAACATATACTCACTGTATTAACATATATATACATAAAATATACTCAAGTCTGTTAATTATGTCTTCAACTATATTATGTAATAACTTTAAGAAAATGTTGTAAACAAGCTAAAGGCCTTACTGACTAATCCTAATGAAATTTGACAGACGTTGAATCATGGAACAGGTTGTTTTAGTCAAAATAGATTCTACTATTTTTCCAGTTCTATATTATTTTAAAAATTAAAAACTTGAATTTTCATTATATTGATGAATTTTAATAAAATTAGATTATTAAAAATAAACACGATTAGAATCGAACACTATTAAGCTCCCCTTTAATCAATTATCGCATTGTTTACCTAAAATTTATTAAATCTCTTTATTTATAAAATGTAAAAATATTTATTTTCAATAAAGTATAATGGAGTTTAAAATCTAAATAACCGTTCAGGTCATTTAGAATAAATTTACCGTAAATATACAAAATCAAATGATATAATTAGTTATATTTCCTTTAAAGTTATCATGGATTAATTTTTCATTTTATTTAATTATTTGACGAATAACATATTTTGATAAATGTTATTAACATTGTTTATTATTCATCATTACTTGTTTTAAATACTTTATTTATGATTATACATCCTTACAAGCATAAATCAATTTATTCAATTCATCAGAGTGATGCTGATAATGTATAGCAAGGTTGAGTGTAAACCTCGCATATCTTATCTTTGCTGTCCAGAATAATTTTATTTGAATAAAGTTCCTTCTTGTTGACACTACTAAAAATTTACTGTTCAGTAGAATCCATGCCTTAAATACTTCTTTGCTATAAAACCAAATGTCCCTGGAAAAGTGAATGCTGAAACATTCTCCATAATAATGTAAAAGTGTTATATAAGATATATCAACATCATAATGTAATCATAAGACTGATAAAGTTTAATATCTGCAGAAATCGTTATAATTAAACATGCCAAATAACACTAATGTATTTTTAATTAGTTTAAATGTTTTCATTAATTACTAAACAAGTATTAATAATATGTAAAACAAGTCACTGGCTAGCCTAGATTCATGCCTTTACTTTATTACTATTGTTTATATTATTCAAATTTTAAATTAAAATTTTTTTTTATATTTATTTGTAATATATTTGTGCTGTCAGCGACGAGCAAGCAAGCCACTGGGATACTCTGGTTCCATACCTTATTTTATTACCAGTGTTTATCTGTTTCTGTCGGAAATATTAAATTAACAAATTTTTTTTTTTACTTTTATATACAATACGTTTACACTACTGCCATCGGCAAGCACGTAAGCCACTGGCTACCCAGGCTCCAATTTTTAGAATTAAATAAGAATTTGCTTATATTTAACATTATTCAGGTAATAAATAATATATATTATAATTTCAGGTTTCTATTTCTACAGAAAATGGATGAACAAACAGACAAACAAACTCACGAACTTTATATATGTAGTTCTAATTCAGAAAGTTGGAGTTTTAAAAATTGCTGTTAATAAAGATACGGTTCCTATTTCCACCAATGGAATAAAATACAAATAAATCAAACATATTTCATCTATTATTGTTCTAAAAATTAAATAAAACCACATCCTTGAATAATATTATACTTCATCTCACTAGCTGTATAAACCTTTATAGTATGGTATTTACTCATGATTAGAATGAGGAAAAGAAACACTAAGTCTCCACATAAAGATTTTAGACAACGTGGACGCTTATGAAACACATACTGAGTGTCATCCTCGGGTTACATTGACAATTTAAAATACGAAAAGAAAATGTGAACTTGAATGCAGAAAAACTCAGCCAAAACATATGAAAATAGTTTATATTTGGTTGAATTTTTCTGCATTCAGTTTCATATTTTCTATTCGTATTTCATATTGCAGATATAATCTCAAGATGACATTCACTAAGTATCAGTAAGTTTTCGAAACGCGTCAAAGTTTCGAAATTTGACAGACACTGAAACACTGATAAGGTCATTCATCGTTGTTTAAGTCAAAATGGATTCTACTGTTTTTTCCAGTTATATAAAATTTTAAAAATTAAAAGTTTGAATTTTCATTATATTGATAATTAAATTAATCATATTAATATTTAAATTAATAATAATATACATATTTCATTATATTGATGAATATTAATAATATTGGATCATTAAAAAGGAACTTTTTAATAACTTGTGTGGAGACTTGGTGTTCCTTACCCTCATCCTAATCATTGTTACTTCATTTATCTAGCGTTACTGTAAGAATTGTAAATAAATTGCATCACCCGAAACTCTTTGCTTACGCTTATTATAACTGTTTCATTACAGGCTAGCAATCTAATCAATCTAAAACTTTTGAGTAATGAATACAGGGTGACCAAAAAAAACATGCCCCGTGTACACTTTATGTGATATCTCCTTTATTTATTCACTTCAAAAGTGAGCTCCAGACCCTCTACTCATCGCTCATGAGCAAGTTCTGGTTTCAGCAAGATGGAGCAAGTTCTCACACCTCAAACCTGTCCCGAAATTGGCTGAAAGAGAGCTTCGGAGACCGGGTGATCAGTCTCAAGATTGATTTTGAGTGGGCATCCCATAGCTCGGACCTAAGTCCTCCAGATTTTTTTCTTTTGGGCTATCTTAAGGACAGAGTTTACGCAGGGAAAACCCAGAACGATCACGGAACTCAAGGAAGCCGTCAGGGAGGAGATGAGAGCTATTATCAATTCAGTCTGTAAGGAAATCATGGACAACTTCGTGCTGCGCCTCAAGAAATGCACGGACCTAAATGGAGGCCATCTAGAACACATGCTGTAGAATGGAGAAAAAAATGCCAAAGACCATAGTGTTTTGATGTGATGTTTAGAATACAATAAACAAGTTATGACCAAAGTTTCATTTCATTCAGACAAAACACTAAGAAACGGGGCCTAATTAGATTTGGGGCCCGTTTTTTTTTTTGGTCACCCTGTAATTCAGTCATTGAGATGTGTGTATAATTGTGTAAGCAACGTAACAATTCCTTTATAATCAAAGAAAATGTAAAAATAAACCTGGATGCTTATATATAGTTGTGTCCAATATATACAGTTGTCCAATATACAGTTGTGTCCAATTAATATAGATAAATTATTGATAATTGAATGTTTATCCATGCATTAAACTTTAATAGGAATAGCGAAAGGGAAATGTAGTATTTTTGCATGTGATTGCCGGATGAAACATTTAATTATAAGAGTAAAAGAGGCCCAGTGGTGGCTGATGCTATTGGAAGAGTCATTCGGTACGGGGTTTACAGCCCTCGTAACCAAATGCTATCATTTCAAGCCCTAACGTCTCCCATAAACTTGTATTCCCTTCCGACTCGTTCTCTCATCAAATAGGTTTACCTCCATACCAACTTATTGATTCACACCCATATTATCAACGAATCCAATTCTCTTTCAAAACCCAAACGTATTAATCAGTCATACTGCACGCCATTCACTCGAAACGTTTGTTCAGTATGCATATGTTGCAGTATATATATAAATATTGATAAAAGTATCGACCGTGGATTAGAAAGAAAACTAAAGTTTATCGAGATTCGGTCAGTTCTTCAGGTTCAAATTAAACTCTCATTACCAACGTTTCGGTCTTTATTTAAAACCTTTTTCATAGGCCTACAAAACAGAAGAATTATAAATACTTAGTTTTTCTGTTCAAAATTTATACTTCTGCCTATGACAAAGGTTTTAAAAAAACGCCGAAACGTTGGCAATGAGAGTTTAATTTGAACCTGAAGAACTGACCGAGTCTCGATAAACTTAAGTTTTGTATTATATATATATTAACCTCGTTGTTTCAACGAATCATCGTCATCAGGAGAGAAATGTGGTAGAACTGAAGATAGATAGATAGAACTGATATATATACAAAATTAAAGTTTATCAGGATTCGGTCAGTTCTTCAGGTTCAAATAAAACTCTCATTGCCAACGTTTCGGTCTTTATTTGAAACCTTTTTCATAGGCCTACAAAACAGAGGAATTATAAATAAAAAGTAATGCTACTGCATTAGCAGCACATAGTATTAATGAAGGCTATAATTTTGATTTTAATGAAATAAAAATAATAGCCAAAGAAATGGATGAACAGAGAAGGAAAACTCTGAAAAGGTTATATATGAAAAAGGACCAGACATCCATTAATTATAGAAGTGGCATTTCAAATTTAAATAGTATTTATTCAGGTGTGTTAAGTGAAAAATATAGTTGGTCCATGCAAAATGGTTTTAGTGACTTTCTAGTTGTCTGGTGAAATTTGGTTGCCTTGCTTGTTTTTTCAGTTCAGTGTCATGTTTTAATTCAAACTAGACAGTTGTTGTTGAAATCCACAGACAATTTTTCTTTGTAAAATAATCTCTAATTTAATACTTAGTTTTTCTGTTTCAAAATTGTATACTTCTGTACGTTTTCTCACTAACGTATTGTCAAAATTTGTCACTAATTGCGCTTTTTATGCATGTTGCATAATGATTGAATGATTGAATTATTTCAATAATTGTTAAATTATTTCAAGAAACATAGAGAAACCAAAAGAACACACTTACAGCCTCTAATTTTCGGTTTGAACCGTCTTCAGGAGAGATAAGAGAGGGAAACCAAGCGCACTGGTTCAGAGACGCTTGTAATAATTCAAGTGCGGTCCATATATATATATATATATATATATACTTAAAACTTTTCTTATTTTGGCCAAATGCTGCACTATTTTACTTTATCGAGGTTTGGTCCAGCATCAAAACATACTCAAAAAACACATTTCAGTCATCGTTTCGTCTATATTTCTAGCCATCTTCAGAGCTACATCAATTCAGAATTAATTACAATAACACAAAAAAATATTTAATATTTTTTTTCACGTAATTTATTCTGTATTGATGTAAACATGAAGATGCTTAGATATATAGACGAATCATTGGCTTAAAGGTGTTTTTGTGAGAATTTTTTGACGCTGGACCAAAACTTGATAAAGAAAAATAGTATATATATAAAGACTAGATTCACAGAATGAACACGCAGAAAAGAAATAACACAAATCAATACTATACTTCGATTGCCACATCATCAGGACGATGAATGTGAGTTGCTCCACAGACCTCATGTATATTAGAGCCCTCACCCGTATACATATATTCAAAAACAGAAAAACAGACATTCAAAAATAACTTTCAAAAACGAACAATTGAATACAACAATCTTGAAAAGGAATAGAATACACCATCTCTCATAATTATTAATCGAATCCTTTACAGAGCAACCATAATTATATTTCTACTACTCAAAGAGTTGCTAAAGAGTTTAAATAGGGGAAAATAATGTTGAATATTTTATATCTTATGGATTTGATAGCTTGAGAGAATTTTTTAATAATTCTACACAGGTAGACTGACAAAGGCAGACTTTTCAGAGAGGGTTTTAGACAGTCTGCAACTCGATCAGCCCAAGCAAATGGAACAAAATAGAGCCAGAAACCACTACGAAATGACTTATAAACTTGAAAACCACAGAACATATGCAGTGGACTACTAAATGCAGGCAGTCTACTACTCATATGCAGGCAGACTACTGACCTTTCAATGAAGGAAGGGGTCAGTAGAATGAAGGGAGGGGGAACTGGAACAGGTCGGGAGAAAGGAGATATCAGGAGACCCCATTAAAATTAAAATGTGACCAACGTAGATTATATTTAAACCACGTACATATATTACATAACAAATAAGAAAATACTCCAGAATTTCAGCATCTTTTCTTAATTATAAAGAGGCACAAAGGTAATTAAAATACCCAAAGGCACAGATTTTCTTACAAATTGACAGTTAAATTTCTAGTTTTTCATGAAAGGTTTAAGACAGTGGGAATCCAATCAGGTCGAGGTAAAAAGAGTAAGACGGAGACATAAGATCCCAATGAAATATCTTAAAGACATCCAAAGAGCTGGAGTGATTAAAATTTGAAATTAAATGATTCAAAATTGCCGCTTAAGCTGTCTTCTCAGAGAGATCAACTTGATCTGATAAGGGAGCCCCCCCCCCCCCCCACCAGTGACACATGGTGACACAAGACCTACAGGAAGATTTAAATTTATACGATTTCGATGGAATTTAAATAAAATTATTTAAATACTTTTTAAATATCATACAATACAGTAATAAATCGAGTATTTCAATTTTTTTTTATTAACTGTAAGTAGATGCTGAATACTTCTATATTTTATTAACTGTAGTGGGGCTGAATACTACTATAAAAATTCAGATAAATTCAAATTTTTATAAAAATGCACCATATGTATTTCATAATAAGCAACGGAAATTTCTACAGTTTCAGCTACATTTGTGACTTCTAATGGAGCAGAAAATTGAAAAGGAGAACAAGAGAGAAGAAGATTTCAAGGTGATACAAGCAAAGGGGGAGGGTAATAGGCCTATCATGAAAATAGAATGCATCTAATTTAGATGAAAGTATGACCATATATATTGTAGGATTATTCATCTTTTTTTTTTAAAGAGGTTATATTTTTACATCTTTACATTTTTATATTAATTTGAAAGATACAAATTACGAAAATACAATTTGCACTACAATTAAAACAGGGATATAAGTCTCAGATAGATCATATGACATAGATAATAGTTAGACTCATATAACATGTAAAACTGTAAATGTGCATAACCTATTTACTATTTACCTATAGTTTTCCCTCAGATATGGTTGTCCTTTTTTGATCGTTTTCTTCATGGTACTATAATTATATACAGAGGGGCCAGGTTAGCTTAGTGGTTAACGTACTCGCCCTCGATTTATTCACGCGGGAGGTGAATAACTCTGAGTACGTCGTCCTTCCGAGAGGACTTTAAGCCGTTGGTCCCAAGCCTGTACGATGTCAGATACTCGTTAAAGAACCCTACTCGAAATGCACTTGAGTTTGATAAAATTTAGAACTCCTAATGTAGAATCTGTAGAATCTTCGATCAAACAAAAAGCCGGTAAACGGCTGATGTTATCACCCACTCGGGGAACGGTTTAAACAATAAAAAAATATACGTACATACAAGAGTATAAGAGAACATAAGAGATAATAATTGCACAAGAGAAAGAGAGAGAGATAAAGAAAGTAAATGAGAAAGAATTATGTTCCCCAAAAAATGTTATTGCTAGTTTTTCACATTAATATTTTCTGTTATTATTTTTTTTTCATAAAAGTATTACCTGACTGATATATGGTCTCCAAAGTGCTGGCATATAACAAATGGTTTTTTTGTTATAGAAAAAGCTGTGGAAGATCTGGTTGATCAGGTGGTCCGTGCATCTAACCAAGGCATAGTAGTGTCCAAGAACTCGAGCAGGGAGCCGAACTGGAGCTTTGGGCAATCCGTCTTCTTTTCAAGCACTGTAGTTACCACCATAGGTACTTAGTCACTGTTATTCAATACTATAGTAATTTTACTAATAAATCAATGCTAATTGATAAACAAATATTATAAATGGCGTTACAAAGAGGTAATAGCAATAATAACTGCGTAGTAAAAAATACGCCCAACAGATTCATTTAAAGAAGAGGTTGGATAACTGCTTTGGTAGTTACCCCAACAGAATTTCCAGTAAAATGAATTTACCCCACACTTGGAAGTACTCTGATGGACAAACCAATTGACAATTCATGGATAATAAATAAAAAAAAATATATCTAATTGTTAATACTGATATTTCTCCGTTTCCATAGTTTTAAAGATTGTGGGATCTTCCATGCATACTTTCTCCACCTTTCCCTCACTTAGCAAATCCACATCCATTATGGGCACCTTCATTACCCCTAAACATTTCTAATTTACCCCTGTTCCCAGACCACTGATTTAAAGTATCAGTGGTTAATTGTTGAAGTGAAAACTATTTTAACATTAGCATCGATATGATATAAAAAGATACAAATGAAGCATCAAAATGCATGCATTGCTCAGTATTATTGCAAATAATAGAAATCAAATCATGAGTAAAGATGATCTGTAATCTTTATCCATGCGAGACTCTTTGCCTCCTTATGACAGCAATTGTTGAAATATAAA
Organism: Hermatobates lingyangjiaoensis; assembly: GCA_026182355.1. Classification (NCBI taxonomy): domain Eukaryota; kingdom Metazoa; phylum Arthropoda; class Insecta; order Hemiptera; family Hermatobatidae; genus Hermatobates; species Hermatobates lingyangjiaoensis. The sequence goes on from JAPFBL010000015.1 coordinate 8,176,499, forward strand.
AGTGAATTATGTCTATGTTTTTTTATAGTTCATATATGTATTTATACATTTTTATCTTTAAGAAGACAAAATACACTATGAACTGACTATGACATTTCCACATCAGTCATCATCAGGAAGAGAAGTGTGCCGTTCAAAAAGCAAGTCAGAACAGGCAGGCAAGAGCTTTATGTATATAAAGAGAAAATAATTTCCTTTGACCAGTAACGGCCTAAGTCAGCATTTGAAAGACTTCGTCAACTGATCCTAGTCAATTTGTTCCAACTTTGTTCCTAGTCAACTGACATTCATTTCAGATTTTTACAAGTGTTTAATAATTGATTTGGATGTAATTTTTATAAATGTATCTAAAACTTATTGCAAACTATAAAACATATCAAAACCTATATATATATATATATATATATATATATATATATATATAACTAAAGTTTATCGGGACTCGGTCAGTTCTTAGCGAAGAACTGACCAAGTCCCAATAAATTTTTATTTTGTTTCTATTCCACGGTCGATATTTTTATCAATATATATATTCATATATATTAAATAACGTCCCATATTTGGCTTGCATCTGCTTTTTGCTTAATTTCTCTAATTGATGAGTCTTTTCTCGCCTCTTCGTCAAAACTGTATAACTTATCAGCTATATTAATCGTCGACTTGTTTTGAATGTACTACATTAATTTTCAGGTCAATGGTCAATAATGGATACATGTGTGGATTGGTAAGTTTATATAGACAAGGTGGAGTTTTAGTTGAAGGTCAAATTAGTCATCCCCTTGTATCAGGGAGCATTTTGGGGGAATAAGATAGGATGGCTGAACTCACCTTCTACCTGGCTAATCAGGATTGGCCTGTCTGAAATAACTTAAATATTGTATGGCAAATAACAAGTTTAATATGTATTACTGTCTATTTTTCTTTAATCATAATTACTTCCATTAATTGCAATTTAAAATTTGTTCTACGAAAATTCTTGGGAGACAAAACGACCATTTAAATTGTAATTTATAATTCAATTGGAAATAGTTTTTGAAAGATAGTCATTAGATTGTATAACACAAATATTTCTACATTTAAACTAAAAGAATAGATTTGCAACATTTATTTTAAGAAAGTAAGTAAGTCAAATTCAGTTTAAATTTTTATTTCAAACCTTAAAATTATAATTTTTGAGATAATTCAGTGGCTTTTACATAACCCATTACCTCTGGATCCGATTAACCACTCGGATAAATAATTCCAAAGAATTAAACAGTTTTTTCCTTAATGGAAGTGGACTAACGATATTCAGTCAGTTATGTGTCGTAGTAAATGCTGAAAAATCTGATAGCTTTTAGAAGTATCTCAAAAAAGCTATTTCCAGTGTAATATTTATATAAAATATATTGTTCAATGTATGACTCAAAATTATTGAAGTTCTTGAAAATCTAAGAACTCCTTTACCATTGATTTGTTTTTAGTTTGCAATGAATTGCTAAATATCGTTTAGAAGCAGAAGCTGGAGGTAACAGAAGATGTTTGCGCAGGATACGGACACGTGACTCCGCAGACCTCTGCAGGCAAGGTATTCTGCATGTTGTACGCCGGCCTTGGCATCCCGCTCACTCTAGTCCTGCTGACAGCGCTGGTCGACCGTCTCTGGGAGCCGACTACTAACTTCTTAGATTTGTTACGCACTAAACTCCAAACTGCCTCGGACCTCTCTCTCAAGACACTCCATCTCCTCATCGTAGCCCTTGCCTACTTTGTCGTCTTTCTTCTTATCCCCGCTGCAGTATTTTCCTATGTTGAACCTGAATGGAACTACCTCGACGGTCTTTACTACTGCTTTGTTTCTGTTACCACAATCGGCCTGGGTGACTACATACCTGGTGATCATCCCTATCAGTCACTCAGGGGACTGTACAAAATTTGTACCACAGGTAACTTATAAATGAGTACCAAAATTTAATATTTCACTAGACTACCCGTGATCCGTTAGGTCATCCATCACATTCCTTTTTAATGCAATCATGTTCACGTAAATGCAGATGTACTCTCAATGGCCCTACTGAGAGCTACAGTAATTCGCCATGTTGAAATACTGCTTTACCTAAATGAACTAAAACTTTCTGCAGAGTCTCTCCTTGAGATTTATGAATAGTCATAGCAAATGCTACCTTAGCCAAAGCTAGACTGCTGATGGTAATGATAGACTAAACCATTTCCCAACTCGAAAGAAATTAGCAGTCCCTCCTAAGTGTGGAATGGTTCAGTGTATTATCCAAATGCATATTTACTATCGGCATAATGAGAACGGACAGATCCTAGGACATCAATCCCGTCGTCTGTAGTGGCCAGCAGTGCCTGTAATTCTACACCCAAGATTGCGTATTTCACAAACTTGTGGCCGAGTTTCATTTTTCCTTATGTAATGTCCTTCGTGCTACCTGGAGAGCAACAAGCCTCGTCTAGAGCACTGCACCTCTACCAGTAGTCGTGGAGCAGTTCTAATGAAGTCTGAGCTCGAATACTCAGTCAGGCATAAACCCGGAGTAATAGCCAGGTCTCCTTTATCAAACTCACATGAGTTAATGACAGTCCTAAAAGTTAAAAATCATAGTAGGCATCTGTCTAGCTTGATTACCGTTTTACGAACTCCTACCCCTATAAGTACTTACAGAAGAATCGTAAAACCCAAACGTTATCGTTCGCGCGGAAACAAGAATGGCCTCTGGCACCTTGAGTATGCTTTTGTCTTCTTCTGTTGGACTTGCAGCGACTGTGGTTTCTTTCCCAGAAAGAGTAGACACTGATGTACGGTTTATGAGATGCAGTTGTCTTCCCCGAAGGTTACTCGCACAATAACAAGGCACACCTAGAGATCTTGACCTTTACTAGTCAATATGAACTGCCTTCTGGAGGATTTCTTGAACAAAAAATTGGTACTGTTCAATGGTTTATAATTTTTTTCAACTGGTAAAGACAAACCTAAAACGTCAGTTGGTGCTTAACTCTAATCATTTGAAATTCTTTAGATACTGTACTGATAAAAGTCCATTGTATCTGTCGGCATACACGTTGCTGTGCATGATATTGACCCTTATATCATGAAATAACTGTTTCATTTCCTGTTGAATAATGCACAAAGTAGCAATAAAAATTAAATGTTATTTTCTCATAATATGCCTTAAATAAGTGTGTTAAGTTGAAGCTAATGAGCTGTAAAATAGTCGTTTTACTACCATATGGGAAAGAAGCAGCTATCAAAAGGTTATCACTCCGCCTTGACTCCATATCTTTGATGTTTACACTCGACTGAATACTCCCGCTTTCAAGACAAACTCCTAACTATTGTGCCCATTAAACAATAATAAGAAAAAGACAGTAATCTACGATTTAAGCCAAATTTTAAGAAATTTTAAACAAATTCTAATGAATTATAAGTTTGGGCTCGAATATTTACCTCTAATAAACATATGTTTTTTTCAAAGAAAAACAAATTACCAAAATAAAACAAACAAATTTAATTTTTATATAAGAACTTCGTAATTAAGTACGGAAACACATTGTGCATATAAAGATATTTCATTATTATAATTGTTGGCGGTGTCAATTTATTATACTTGATTTTTTCATATTAGTTATTTGCCATTTTAACATTTCTTATGATTGTAAACATCATTTTTAAAATTAATCTTTTTTGCCAGTTTTCCCTAAACTAAGTAAAATAGTGACTTAAAGAAAATGTAATAATGAACTTTTTTTCTCAAATTATACACAAGGTTAATTGTGTAAGGTGTGGGATTTAATTAAAACTATTATAAATATAATCAAAAAAAAAAGCAAGAAATTATTGAAGATGAAAAAATAATTGCGTTTATATAAAATAACAATAATATGCGTTTAGACTGCGTACTACTGCAGTTTCGATATGCGTAGGCCGCAGACCATACTTCTGGAACGGTTGCATACTACTATAATAAGTGTGCTACCGAAGAATTCCGCAAGTACGCAGCACATAAACATAAAATGTTATGCATTTCACTTACTTAGATAAATTTGAGAAAAAAAGGATATATAATTTTATTTTGGCATTACATGTACTATATTGGGAGAGCAGTGATAAATTATTAATTTCTTCCTACTCATAGCTTAATCATAAGATTACATGCCAAGATAGAGATGTATAATTTTTATGAAACACGAGACCAGAGAAGTTTGTTTTATTTTAAAACAAGATTCATAAAAAAAATCATGTGATTAACACTAGAGTTCAGTCATTATTACTAAATTATTTAGAAATTTATTCATTATTGTTTTATATAAATTAATGATTAAATTACAAAAATTTTTAAGAATAAATTGAATAGCATATTGAAAACTGTATAATGATTTCAGAAAATCGTATAAGAACTTCGAGATTATGTTTAAAAAGGGCTTGGAATCACACACAGTAATCTAAATTTAACCTGTCTTTAGAAATCTTCAAGCTTTCCGACATTGGAGAAAGGATAGACTTGATCTTGATAATCTTTCCTGATGGAAATAAAATCCGATAGGATGTAGATTTAATTCATTTTGCTTTACTATCTCTCCCCATTATTCTTTACTGACTTATTTATAAATAAAATTCACAATCTGATCAACTATTCAAGATTGAATCCACTTTCCGAAGAATATTGTAATTTAATTATATATTTAATTGAAATATACTGTCTGATAGAGTAATACTGAATTAAAAATGGTGTCACGGTAAGTTTTTCAGTTTCAAAACAAAATCTCAAAGACTGTTACTTAGGCTTTTATATAAAACCTTTTTCACAGACAGAAATAACTTATTGAAGAAGTAAAATATGTAATAATTTACAATTATTTATGTATGTAGAGTTCAAAGGTAGTAAAGTTACACAAATAAGATGACAAATATATACCTTCAGAGTTTTCTTAAAAACGGTTAAAACCGAAATTAAAGACTGTAAGTGTATGTTTTACCTTTTGTGCTATATTACTTTCTTTGAAAAGGTAATATAACACAATTTATATAAAGGTAATATAATTTTTGTAAAGATAAAAAACTTCTGGATCGTTTTTACAACTTACAACACTGTATACAATATACAAAGAGTAGAAAAATATTTTAAACAATAGTTTATAACCCGAAAAAGGTTAGAAGAGAAGTCGGATGGATTACGGCTTTACAATGGCCGACTGGGCAATCTCTCACTTAATTCCTTCTTATCAAGAAAAGGTAAAGCTTTCGAAAACGAACGAACACACGCACTTAAAACATTGCGCGCAAAGACAAGTTTGTTAATTATATGTATAGAATTAATTTTAACGAAAAATTCTTTTTTTGATTTAATTGTTTGAAGTATAGGTGATAGTAAGCGCTCTGGTCTGTTCTATATATTCTGTGTAATTTTAGTTTCTAATTAAAGTTAACTTGGGACTACCAAAAATTTATAACCATAGTAACACAATAGAGCTCTAACAAATTATTTCAAATCCTTATATGAGCCCTTAAGAGATCTTTGGAGTGAATGCATATTTCAAGAAAAAGACAATAATTAATATCTCCCATTTGGGGAAGATCAAATAAGCTTATATTATAGGTTTTTTTTCTGAGTTTAGAGTTGACAGTTCATTTTTAAACTATACCCCTGTTTAGATTGGACGCATAGTTAGAATTCTGTATTTGTAAATTAAGATCCCCAGACCCACACTAATAGATTTTTGGTAATGTGGTTTTATAAAACAATAAGTACATTACCCTGATACTATCACATTACAAGATTAACTAACTAAATTTGATCATGCTATTGCAAGAGAAAATGTCACCTAAACCGTAGGAGCTATCCAAAACAAACAGACACGTGCGTTTAAAACGGTCAGCACTTCGACAAGTTCGTTAGATATTGTGTACAATCAATTTTAATGAAAATTGTATGGTTCATGTTATTAATAGAGATCTCTTGAGTGTTTCAGTTCATATAAAGATTGAAGACTGTAAAACATCTCTACTGATTATTTTATTTTAAAGCTTAGAAAAGATTGTAGAGTTTGTAAAAGGTAACAATTATTCCTTTTTTACTGGCCGTATGAATATTCTGGAAATATATGAATGATTTTTAATTGTCATTTCCAAATTAGCTCTATTTTACTACATTCCTTTTGGGTTATTGCCTTCGTGTCTGTTTTTAATAATCTTTGTTTTGATCACAATCTAATACAACAAAGACAAATCCTATACAATAAAGAGATTTAAAGGATTCAAAATAAAGTTCCATGTGATTGACACAAGATTGATCTATGTGATTGATCTCATCAGTTTAACTGTTTTCCGTGAGCTTTTTATATCATTTTTATACTTTGATTAAGCATAGCAATACATAGAATAGGTAAAATCATATATATGCAGTACAGTCACAGTTAAATATATTAAATCTAAGTTATGAAAAAACTTTTTCATGAAAATGTATAATAGAACTAACTAAATTTTCCAATTAATTTTAGTTTATTTTGTTTCAGGTTATCTTTTAGTGGCTCTAGTTTTTCTGATGTTAACACTGAGAATATTTTATGAAATTCCACAATACAATGTTGGATTTATTTTCAATAAGGTGAAACATTACTCTGATCCTGAAAAAGTTGCTCTTAACCAGGAGAAATTACCGAACTATAGAACAGGTTCGCCTCAAGATGTCTTTACTTGACGAAGCACTATGGTATTTTGAGCGGATCTCAATTATATTGGCACTAGTTGCAAACAATACCTACGTCAGATGTTCTGTACTGCCCATGTCTTTCTTGCCTACTGTGGATGGCTAATCTCCTAGAGAGAACGTCCTCTTTAACACTAGTGATTTACTTAAAGAAAGTGGACTAGTAAACTTAATGATAAGTTTATGTTTTAAAGTTGAGTAACTGTAACTTATATAAATAATAAGTCGCTATCTCAAATTTATTTATATTACCTTATTCCTTCTTCCTATGTATAATTAACCTTCTCAATATGTACACTGATTTATGAAAAAAATTTTGCAGAAAATTTAAGTTCTACTTTTAGAGATTATTTCATTCAAAATAACAAATTATTTATTACTTCCTTTAATAGGTAAGTACTTTACCTTTAAGGTAGCGCTAGCTGTGGCACTCTGCCACTATCAGCTCACTATTATGATAATATGTCATTGTACAAAACTGTTAACTGATTAAGAAATATAAATAGGCTTTGTGAAAATTAAAAGATGCTTTGATTTCACAAATAAAACCCAATAACACGAAACATCATTATTACTTTGACACTCCATTCATTTAAATTATAAAAACATATTTAAATGTGTAATTCATTTACCATATATAAAATCCTCCTAGAAAACTTGTAATTTTATATATCTTTCGCTACTACATTCGATAAAAAAAGTAAGTTACAAAATGAAGGCTGTTTCAATAAATATATATCAAACATACAACCATAGTTTGGTGGAAAAAAATCATTATATCAAATACGAAACTATATTTATATTGAAATTATCTACAGATATGGTGGACTTTTAAGATCCATATTACTTCTAACTATTAGAAGATAGTTTTACACAACTAATATGTTTCCAGAGTGAAGCCCACTAGAAAGAATCCTATACCTTCAAATATAGAATTAAATTTTGTCTTGTCATTTAGTTAATGTAGAGTCTAAGAAATGTCAACTATGTTTTTAATCGAAATGGTAAATTAAATAATAGATACATTACTGTTGTTTTATTTTTTGCAATTTTTTTCACATTTCAAAATTTTGATATAAATTTTTCTTTAAAGTGTATATTTGATTTGGAAAACTACCTGATCTACCCGGCGCTGTCCGGGAAATAATTTAATTCCAACTTTTATCAAGGACCTCCATTTTAGAAACATTTTCCATACTAACAGACCTTATAATGATCTTCTGGTCCATACAATAACTATGTCGAATTGAATTGAAACCGTTTTATTATACCATTTTAAGAGGTCTGTAAATATGGAGCTTTAAGCCATCCAAATGAACCAAAATGAAAATATTGTCATCTTTTCGGGAAAAATTACATGAGATTCAATTATAAAGTTTTTTGCAAGTTCATAAGTATGTGAGAGAACATATACATACACACAGGCACTGAGTTGTAGATATTTAAATGGAACTCTAATAAAATTAATATATGGAATGAAAAGGAAATTGTAACCTAAATTAAATTTCAAGTCAATTTTAATTGTTGCCTTTTATAACAGGACTCTTAAATAATTGTTAAATTTTAATTGAACTCCTTTTCATAATCTTATCTTTTAGTAACTCAGATATTTTAATTGATATGTTTAATTCAACTAGTACTTGATAAATTAAATTAAACAAATAAAAAAATATTTTTCGTCGAACAATACAACAAGAATGTTAAAAGTCCAAACTTACACTTAGCCCAAAATATTTGAATTATGGTTGAAATACTATCATTATTAATCGTAATTTTATCATGAATAATAATATAATTTTAATTATCTAATAATTAAAGCAAGTTAAACCAGTTAGGTAAAGAAAATTAATGGTAAACTAACTATTACTATTAAAGTTAATAACAAACCCATATTAAATAATAATAATTGTCTTCAATATCAATCTGAAAACAATAATAACATTTCTGGTACCTGGATATTTCCAATTGAACAAAGAAGATGGAAACATTAGAAGTTAGTCATAAGGAGTAAAGTCAAAATCTAAACAGACAGGTTATAAAGCAAACCTTATCATTATGGGGAGGTTTATAAATAAAGAGTCCGTAGACCCCCAAATTAGCTATGATCAAAATGAAAATAGCACTGTTGGCTTCCCCGGTAAAAGTTAGGCACATAAGATTGAATCAAAAAGTTTTTTGTAAGTTCCTTGTTTACATTTTCTATCGGAAAAACATGACGCACACACATATACTGCATAGACAGTCATTTTTATATACATAGATCATATGAAAGAATTTTGATAAAAGCTTTCCTGCATCTTTAGAATAAACTCTTAAGCTAGTATCTTACGAAACATAGCCAATTCCACAACGTCAACATTGCATAAAGTGAATAGGTCTATAAAAAAATTGTGTTTGTTTGTAAAATATTCCCAGAAATATAAAATGTTAAAAAACGATATTCTAGAGTTTTATAGTTCACTGAAATTGATCAGGACTAAGGTTGTCAAAAGACGTGTGGATTTCACTTCCACCATTTTTTTTTCTTATGAACTCTTCCTCTGGTAAACACTCTACCGTGTAACTTACTGATTATAAATTTACATAACATACAAGTAAATACTTTTATAGGGAGTAACTTTCCTTCATCCATATTTTAAAATCATCACTTTGGTTTTTACTAAAGTCAATTTCATGTCAGAACGTGTCTGATTCATTTTCTGTCAATTAATTTCCAGGTATTTTTTCTTATTGCAATTGTCAACTGTTTTAAACTCCTGAATTAATGATTTAGTTTCGAAATAAATTAATGATTAAGTGAGAATAGAAAAAGGATCAGTGTTTTTAATCATTCATTAATTAGCTAGTAATGTTTACTTCTACCAAACTGATGAAAAGGTTAAAAATGCATTCATAAAGGTTTTTATGTAAAATAAATCTCTTATAAGATTTTATTTTTGTCTAAACTTATTTACTAATAAATAATGAATAGAACATTCATGAAAAATTATCTTTTATTATTTTGGAATTAATATTTACAATTTAATAGAAGCAATAAACGTTAGTATTCAACAATAAAAGAGTGAAAATGTATTTATTACTTCAAAAATAAGTAAGCAAAAAATTCGAAGCTATATTTGAAATCTTATAAAAAAAAGAAAGAAAAGAAACTGAATCTATACCAAAATCTTATCTTTCAAAGTTTTATTGAAGTAAGTGAAATTAGTATTCAGTAAAGATCGTGATGATAAAAATTTGATTAAATCGTCATGGAGTTAGCATTTCTTTTAAACCAGTAACAAATTTGTAATGAGTATCACTTTTCTAATAATGCTTCCACTGATAGAAATTGTTTATAACATCATTCATTAATGTTAGACACTTTGTGCTTAAAAAAATTAATCCCAGATTTGTGAATTTTCGAATATAAAACTTAGATTAAATGTACTATGAATCTTAAAAGATCAAAATTTCTATAGATAATTTCAAGTTAAATATAGTGCCACATTTTGATATAATGATTTCTTTCTCACCAAACTATGATTGTATGTTTTATATAGATGTATTGAAACAGCCTTCATTTTGTAAACTGTTTTAAAACAAATCCTGGAAGCAACCATACTTTATTGTCATGGCAGGTGCGTTATCATTCATTATCACTAAAAAGAGTAGTATATTTATTAAAAAATTTGCCATAAACGTCTTTTATTTTGTTTTAAAGTATGCGCATTGTTTACTGTATCCTAGGCCTTAATTAAAAACTCAGGATTTTATTATTGATTGTATGAGCAACATATACTGCTATCTTAAACATTTAAAAAAAAACATTCATTTCATTTCACTTAAATTTTATGTATGATTAATTCGATTTACTTAAACTGAGCACCATCCAAAGAAAACCGAAATTACCACTAATTTCGGGTATGACATTAATGACATATTAGACTGGATTATCATACTGCACATTTAGAAGTCACATGCATAGAAATTAGGTATCTTCTCACAATAATTACACTTCACTGATGTTTGCAAATATTTTTTTTTTAAGAATATTATTGTTTTCTATGAAGATAAACAAATAAAATAAATTTTTAGAGAATAAAATAATTTTAAAATAAAATCATCAAGTTCTTTTGTGCTAAAAGACTAATACAGCATACCCTGAAATACATACAAATTATTATTGAAAGATTTACCTCCAACGGACTTTGAAGCAAATTATCAGCATATATAACATTGTGACAAAATATATATAAATTATGATGAAAGTAACACAAAGATAGACATGGAAATAACTCCTATTTAAGACTATTATCGAAATATAGAAGTGAACTATGTCTGTGTCTATATTTGTGTTACTTTCGTTATAATTTGTATAATTTGAGCGTTTTATTTTAAATCATACTAAATCATGTCTGCTATTCAATCAAAAAGAAATATTGTTTTTTAATTTTGTAGCCTATTAATTAGTTTAAAAATTAAGAAAAATTAACCTAAATGTGATTGTTTTAATAATTTTGCATTTGATTACAAATACAAAAGTAATCTTACAAACTTAGTAGCCGTAATAAATATTATTGATTTCATTATATAACACTATATATTTCTTCTAATTCCTTATTTACTTGCAAGTATAAAAAAATCAGGTAAAGAGGCACTTTGTGATTATCTAATTTCGTTGGAAGTATGCAAAATCACCACAAACCTCTGTAAATATACTGATTACCCTAAATTTAGCACGATTTTGTCAACTGACAAAAATCAACAATCACTGCAATTGTTCACAATTATCATATAACAATGTTTACCGTATCGTATACATAATGTGTCTTTTCGCATGTCAATAATGTGAATATATTGGAGACATGAGCTATGCAAGCAGTTGTTATGTGGTATTTACTCATGATTAGACAGGAAAAGAAACATTTGTCTTCCACACACAAAGAAGAATGTCATTATCATACAACACGCTTCGAACATTTAGTGTTCATCATCAGGTTATATCTACATCAGTAAGGTGGAGAGTCACAGACATTGCCTCGCCTTACAGAGGCACTGATGATGAGCACTAAATGTTCGAAACTTTGCGTGATTAAATTCTTTGTATGTGGAAGATTTTATATTTCTTTTCCTCTCTAAACATTTAACACAAATATCTAATAGGTCAAGCATAAATTAAGAGTAATGTATTATGTTCTAACTACTATTTTCATAACCAATGCATACTATTCAAGGAAGAAATCAGAAATCATTTCAAATTCAAGTCAAAATTAACAAAACAGAGGATGGTCAAAAAAATAAAAAGGACACATTATCTAGTAATATTGTCAATATCATAAAATATTCCATATATTTTTCACAATTATAAATCACAAGCATGCCATTATTTGTTTCTGGTTAAATGAATTCAATTAATGAATTTGTTGAGCAACATTTGTGTAAAAGAACAAATTCTTTTCCTATTAAAATTACAACTTCCGTTTTACTTGCATAATATAATTATTTCCATAATGAATAATGCCAATAATTAGTAAACTAATCAAGACATACTCATGCACGTGATTTACCTTGAAAATAATTGTAATTGCATCCACAATACAGAGCAGTTAATAAAAATAAGTTAAGAAGAAGACAATTAAACTTCAATAAAAATTATTATTGAGTATAGAAGGATAACATTTTACGCTATATGTACATGTAATAATGTAAAATTACTTGGACATTGTAAATACATAACAGCCATTACATATATTTTACTATACACACTCTACTTTACTATTATACACTCTATAATAAATGTCTGATCGCAAATTTCATCTCACAATTATTAAATGCACAATATGTAAGTATGGTATATATATATACCGATAAAAAGATTTCACATGAGCAAGTGAAGTAACAATCAACGATAAGTCTTGATTTCCCATTTCATATTGTGGTTTGATCATTGATTATATATACATATATATTGTTAAAAGTAGCAGCAGCTTCTGCTCTCACGATTTTTGAGCTGGTGGCCTCGATCTTGCGGGCGATTCTTCTATCTTGTGGTTGGAGCTTCCACACCAATTGTCCAAGGGACATCAATTCATACGAGCTTTCGACCATAATTATGTTGGTCATCGTCGGGTAAAATATTCTTCTAGAAGGGTGCTTATATAAACTTCCTTAGTGGATGTGATTTTTGATTGGTCCAATAAACTTGCCTTATTGGTCAATCAGAGTACAGGTTTCAGTTATCGTTCTTATTCCATTTCATTTTAGGCTCTATGTTCTTGTTTGTTGGAATAACGAACATTTCTTTCACCTGAAGATTAATTGAGGGGTTTCTTTCTTTGATGTATAAAGCCTCTAAAATATGCAGTTTATCAACATTTTCCTCTCGTTGGATAATACTAGTACCTTGCACAAGCATTTCTCTGGTTAACTGTACATTGTACTTTTCCAGGGCATGTGTCTTTGGAGCGCCAGCAGCCAATATATATTTACATATATATATATATATATATATATAAAACAAGATTTCACATAAACACATGAAATAAAAATCGTTGATCAAACCACAAACTAAAATGAAAAAAAAAGACTAAGATCTTTCAACCGTAAAAAGCGGACTTCGTTTAAGTCAAAAACCCTCATATATATATTCAAAGTTTTAGTCACATATCTGAATTTCTTTCTATCTTTTAGGCATTGACTTTAATGTTGTGTTCATCATGAAATCTTGTTTCATATATATATTCTATATAAATATGAAACGAAGTTTTCTTATCTTAACTACATATTTCTACACTAGTGGTCTTTATCGAAGTTTGCTCCAGCGTAAAATAATTCTTTTACTCTATTTAGAATTATTTTGCAGTGAACCGAACCTCGTTATAGAAGTATAATATTTATGTTTATAATTATTATAAAACTATGTATATAACAAGACACCACAATAAACACGTGGAAAAAAAATCAACGGCTAAATAACAATACAAAAATGACGAAGAACTTTCAACCAAAACATGTGGTCTTTGCCAGAGTCAAACTGATATTGAGTCTAGTATCAAACTGTATCAGTTTGACTCCGACCACTTGTTTTGGTTGAAAGATCTTAAGCCATTTTACTGATTTATTATTGTGGTTTAGACGTGAATAATATGCATTTATACATATGTATAATCAATATGTTTATGTAATCCTATATAAAGTAGATTAGAAGACATGACAAAGAGAATTACTAACTGTAGTCGATATATTGAAGAATTCGACCTCTGTACTAAAATTTTCCTTACGATTAACTACGATTCAAAATAAATTCAAATTGTAGTCAGCGTTTTACAATGTTGTATGTTCTATTAATTTGTAGATGTTATAAGTTTTTTATGGACTGCTGGTAAATATTTTGAAATACCTAAACCTGTGCACTAATAGAATAACTAACAAAATTTAAAACCAATATAAGATCATTAAACCAGTAATCAGTCAGCTTTATTTCCTCTACTATAGAGTGTTCTTGAGAATGAATTTGGTCGGAAATCATTACACTGTAGAATTGTTAAGGAATGATAAGTTCATATGTTAATAACATATCCAGTAACATCTAACATGACATTAACAATCTCATTTTAATCATTCATCCCGTTGATTAAAGATAGATAGATTATAAACCGTACAACACTCAACAACATTCAATGTAAATCTATTTGTTTTTTGAACTCAACAAAAGAAAAATCACAACTTATTTACTTTGAAGCTGCTTGGATTTTCTTAAATTAATACTCTACACAAATAGATAATCTATTTTCTCATACTAAAAGAATTTCAATAGTTTCTAAATCATCAGTGTGTTACTCAGGTAACATATTCTCAATTATAAATAACTTATATTGACTGTTAATATAATTAACAGTCAATAGATGTAAGTATATACAACGTAACAAGGAAAGTTGATTTAGAAAACAATTGCTGAAACATGCATAATGATCAGAAAATGTAATGAATACTTAAATGTGGCATCATTCATAATAACGATTTACAGTATACATTTATCTTATTGTATAGTTATACATTTATTGTGTACAGTATCTTGGTTTACTAAAATTACATTAATTTTAAATAAACACAATTGAATCTATTAAAACTTCTTTTTATGAAAACAAAAATCATTTTTATCACGAACATTTTTTTCAGAACTAATGCAGAACCACACTTCTAAATACAAACTAGAAATAGATAGAGCTGAAAAGAGGTAATAAATAATCCTGTTAAAAAAAAACTTTATCAAATCCATTATAAATCTGTAATCACCTGAGTTTAACATACTATACTGTAATATTGTATATTATCACGTAGAGCATCAGCGACTTGATAAATATATATTACATGAATAAATACATATATATTATTTAGAAATATAAAGTATTTAAAACATAAATATTACAAAATATAATTTTAAGTTCAATCTAACATGATTATTAAAAGAAGACTAGATTTGAAAAAGAAATAAAAGAATAAATGCTTTATTATGTATTAAATAAAAAAGGTTGCCATTTGTTGATAAGTTTATTCAATTATCAGTAAATGCATAAATACTTCTGCAGGAAAAGAATTAAATTAAGAATGCCGTTCATGCCAAAAATTAACAGTCAACAAACATCTCTATTTATTATTCCATGACAGAAGTATTAATAGAATCGAACTAATATCAACCATACTCAAAAAGGGACACAATTCATTGCAAATGTAAATTCGCATTTGTAATCAGTCTTTGAAACTCATATAAGAATACCTCTTATTTTTTTCAAAAAAAAAAGGCAAATAAAAAAGTATTCATCGCTTCAATTATAATCAATTGTCTTTCATAAGTTTATAACTTAATAACGACACTGGATTTCATTAACTTTTAAAAAATTTAAAGCTCTGAATACAATTAAGCCCAAATGGCATTAATATCAATTGAAATGAAATTACTCTTTTAACCCTCTTTTCTTACTAAAAAAAAACACTTTTAATCGTTTTTGAACTTTCTTTCCTAAAGTAAAATTTGGCATGTCTTCAGCTAAGCAATGTAAGTAACAGAGAGGACATCCCTGGAAGGTTAAGAGAGTAGTTAGTACTTGAGTACCTTACAATTACCTTTGCCTTATTTTATACAAGTACCTTATAAATTAAATTAAAAAAATACTATTTGATCCACCTGAGTACCACGAATTTAATCAGACCTAATAATAAACTGCAAATGAAGAGTTTACTGGTTGCGGTGTTCTTTAACATATATTCGTAGTATGATGAAATACATGTAAAAATAATATCACACAGAATAGTATTGCAGAATCCAGGGATGATATAGGACATTGTCAGCACTTAACCGTTTTTTTGGGTTTTCAACTAGAAGTTTCCTAATAAAATTCATGGCCAAAGCCTCTACTTGGTGAGGAAAATTAACATTAATTTTACAAATATTAGAAAATAAAGCTTTCCTATTATTTGCTACGAATGGGGTGCATCCACATAACATTTCATATGTCAACACACCAAGGCTCCACAAGTCCACAGATGAATTATAAGTCCTCCCACGGACAATTTCAGGTGCAAAATAATCAATGGTTCCACAATATTTCCTCAAAAATCGATCACACACAGCTGCCAATCCAAAATCAGCAACTTTTACTGTTCCATCAGTTCCTAATAATATGTTTTCGGGTTTCAAATCTCTGTGAACAATATTCAAAGAATGAAGGTAACGTAGAGCATCAGCGACTTGATAAGTACATCTGGAAGCAAATTCCGGTTTCATTCTTCTCATATGTAAAGTTTCAAGAAACTTGAAAAGTGAACCACCAGGAATATATTCCATTAACATATAAATATTCACACAATCTTCGAAATAAGAGTAAAATTTAACAATGTTTTTGTGCTTCAGTTTCGAATGTATTTCTATTTCACGAAGAACATCTTTCTTAAGATCATTTGCTTCAATAACTTCCATATCAGTTATTTTCATTGCTAAAAGAAAATCACTTGACTTCTCTTTCACTAAAAATACAGTAGCAAATCTCCCTGAGCCTAGCTTCCCACCAAAATCAAAATCCTTAACCTGATAACGAAAATGTTTATTTTCACTCCGAAGGGCAATAGTCATTTGAATTTTCTCCACAAGTTCAAGCAACTGTCTTTCCATACCCATGGGAACAGTAGCATCTTGCTCAATTAGATCGTTTCTTCTCAAAAATTTGACAATTTCATCATAGCTAGACATACCTTAAATCATGAACAATCTGTACTTATATATAAGGTAGTAATGAGTTCTACCAGGCACCTTGATAAAGAAATGAAAGGTAT
Source organism: Hermatobates lingyangjiaoensis (assembly GCA_026182355.1). Lineage (NCBI taxonomy): Eukaryota > Metazoa > Arthropoda > Insecta > Hemiptera > Hermatobatidae > Hermatobates > Hermatobates lingyangjiaoensis. Next base: position 8,193,514 of record JAPFBL010000015.1, read on the forward strand.
AACAACTTTCCTATTTGAATTTTTGATAAAATGATAAAGTGTGTTCTTGCAGTGTTGTATTCAGTATTAAATATTTTTATATTTCAAGAAGCGCTTATTTATTGTATTCAGTTATAAAAAACCAACTTTGATTTTAATTGTCATTGAACAGATCCAATTTAATTTTTTTTGTTAGCGATGATTTCATTTTTTTTTTGCGTCCAATTGTGAATTCTCTGTAGCATAACCTGGACTTAGTAAGTCGTTGTTAGGACTGATTGTTTAATGAACTATGCCTGGATTTACTAATAAGGTAGATTTATCTAATAAAACTGTAATTAACTGATATTATATGGTTATTATTGGTTTTGTGTTGAGTAAAATATATCTTTCTCTTGAAATACAGTGTTAGAATCTTAGCATGCTTACTGCTGAACACGTGTCTTGTATCCTTGTTGAATAATTCCTCGTTAATACAGTAAAAGTTATTGTATACTTTTTTCGGTTAACATTAATATCGTATTGTTATTTCCAGATGTATATTATGTCGTGTAATTAAATTTTCTACCTTCTGGTAGTTCCAAGTTCGTGAATTTAAATAATATTTTTATATTTTCAGCCTATTGTTATTGATGGCAAAGGCCACCTTCTTGGTCGTTTGGCTGCCATTGTAGCAAAGACAGCCCTTAAAGGTAATCGAGTAGTAGTTGTTCGTTGTGAATCAATAAACATTTCTGGTAACTTCTTCAGGTTTGTGATTATGGTTATTGAAACTTACTTTACTTTGTCTATTGGTTTTAAAAATTTTTGTAATTCCCTTTTTATTTTAGGAGTAAACTTAAATACTTGTCGTTCTTGAGGAAGAGATGTAATGTTAACCCTGCCAGAGGTCCTTTTCATCATCGCTCTCCGAGCAAGATATTGTACCGTGCTATTAGAGGTAGTTAAATCGTATTGCTTTGTGTTATTTTTTTTTATGTATTAATAACTTCAAATTTATCTACAGGAATGGTACCTCATAAGATAGAACGGGGGAAGTCAGCTCTTGCCCGCATTAAGTTATACGAGGGAATGCCAAGGCCTTACGATAGCAGGAAAAGAGTAGTTGTTCCTTCAGCTATGAGAGTTTTATGTTTGAAGCCAGGACGAGCTTACTGTCTTCTTGGTCGACTCTCTCATGAAGTTGGATGGAAGTATAGAGATGTTGTAACAGCTTGTGAAGCCAAGAGGAAGCTTAAGGCTTACAAGACTATACAAGAGAGGAATAAACTGAAGGTAAATTTTAGCCAGTGGCTTGAAGTTCCCGTTGATAACTTTTGACTTAATTTTAACCTTTGTACCCTCCTTTAGTCTCTGACGTGTACTGTTTTATCTTTAATTCGTTTAACTGCCTTTCATATCACTCAGTATTAATTGCACTAGATATAAATGTAGGTATATTGTAGTGTTATTAGTTTTTTTTTAATTTTATATAGCTTAATTGCAAATAAACTATTCTCTCGCACTGAATAAATTTCAAAGTTCCGGTCACAGTTTTCTCTTTACGTTTTAAGGTTGAAGTTTAGCTTTATTAATTAGTTTGTCCTATCTTCTTCTTAACCAGAAGGGGTTACTGTCTCCAAAGCTTACGATTATAGATCTTTCGTCTTCAGTCCTGTTCTAGAGGTGGAAAGTGTGGTTCTTGTTGTATTATCATTATTTACAGTTATAGGTGAGCCGTCACATTACCAGGTTGATTGTATCAACAGTTTTAATTTTTTTTTTCTAGTTATAGCAGTAATTGTTATGAGTATCTGTCATCGCATCGGACAAACTGATAGAGTTCCTCTTTGAGGGATTTATACACAAGATTTCCAATCTCTTGTCAACAAACCCGTGAAAGAATCGACAAAATTGGCTGGGAGATACCGGCATCATCCTTAGTTCGATTTGGCTCCAACTGATTTCCATTTGTTTGTTCTACTGAAGGAGACATTACGTGGGAGAAGATCCAGAATAACCAGGATGTCAAAAGAATTGTGGGAAATCGGCTCAAACTCCAAGATAATGAGTTCTTTGCAGCCGGTATAAACAAATTAGAAACCCAATTGTTGGTGGGGATTATATTTAGAATTCGTAAAACTACTGTTTTGTAAAAATAAACGCTTTTTTCTCCTGACCAGTGACCGAAGAAGGATTTACATGAGAAACTACAGCTGATCATGGCAGTTCCTATTATTCATGGTTCATTTTAATGTGTCTAAATTATGCTACTGCTTTCCTTTTCAAGTTTATTATATAATTGCTTGTTTATTAATTCATTATCTGCTACAGTTTTATTGAATTATTAAGATAAAATAATGTGTGCATTTATTTAAAAAAAGAATTGATTTACTTTTATATTATAATAAACATATCACTAGCATGAGAGTAAAAAATATTTAGCTCATAATCAAAACTATGAGGCTTATTCAGTAATTATTGAGACAAATTAGTAAGAAGAAAAACCTGTTCACTTTTATAAAACAGGACTTTTCCTACTTTTCAATATAGTACTCATCAATACTTGTCCTAAAGGGTTTCTAGCTTTTGTATACTGGCTTCAAGGAGCTCTTTTTATCTTGGAGTTTTAGCCCATTTCCCTCAAATGTTTTGCTATCATAGTAATTCTAGAACTTCTTTCCGTAAAATGCCTCCTTTGGTGGACCAAACAAGTGGAAGTCTGTTAGAACTAAATTGGGGCTGTAAGGAGGATGAGCCCAGTACCTCCCAGGCCATTTCACCGATTGTTTCACGGGTGTGTTGACGTGCTTTGACTTGCTCGAGAACCAGGCCTCTTCTCTGAGATCCACAACGTTTCCCTTTCATGACTGGTTTCACATTCTTCAAAAGCATATTCGATAGAATTACCTGTTCATTGTGGGCTATTCATCGATATAATTACTTAAAATAATGCCGTCAACATGCTCCCTGCTGACGCTGGATTTTTTTGATTTTTTTCTTGACAGGCTAGTATACTTGCAATTTCATGCTTTGCGTTTTTAATTCTGGCTCATAATAATGAACACATATTTCATCATCAGTTAAAAATTTTTGAGGAAGCACACATCTCGTTCATAAGACTTCTTTAGATCTGTGCACACTTTCTTGTGTCCATGTGTTGCGGCGTCGAATCCTTCAAGACCTATCTTGCACATTTAAGCTCGTTACTAATTGTTATCAGTACCAATATCAACTTGAACTTTTTCTGCAAAGGTCAACATTTACAGACTCAAATTTTCTGTTCCAACTTTCATAAGCGGAATAAATAAAAGTAGATTGAATATTCCGATGCAGGGGCGCTTAGAAATCATCAGAGAAGAAACACGCACGCCCACTTGAAGAAAGATGAGGAGAAAAAATCAGGAAAAAAGACCTTATATTCGTTATGTATATTTATTAGATATATTTATAACTGAGGAAAAAAAGAAGAAGTTTCTTATAGAATACTCTTAAACATACACAGCATATATATATATATATATATATAGAGAGAGAGAGAGAGAGTGGTATTTAATACCACTCTTCTCAACACCTCACCAGATGTTTTCTGCATATAGTGTTTCAGTTGGGTTTTTGACTCTGGCGAAGACCACTTGATACGGTTGAAAGATCTTAATCTTGTTTTCCCATTTCATATTGTGGTTTGATCATTGATTATATATATATATTGCAGGGTAAAAAGCTAATGAAATGGTCTCGATACATAAAAATTTAATCGTATGAACAACGCGTTTCGAAGACGTAGTGTTTATACGATTCAACATTTTTATATGTGGATACCATTTAATTAGCTTTTTACCCTACAATGAGTAAACACCACATAACTGATTGCACTACGTTAGAATATATATTTATATACCAAATGAATGCATAATAAATGTGAATAAATTGGACAGATGTTAAATATTATTTGTGCTCTATTTATGAATTTATTAATGATCTACTCTATATTAGCTTCCTCAATTCCCTTTTTTTCCACAATTATATCAGTAACTTATTTTATTGCTTATTTATATATCTTTCTCTTTTCATCCTTATCTTTCTGCATTATTAATTGTTCTTTTTTTTCTCTTGCCATTTAAATCGGGAGTGCGAGTATATTTACTGCTAGTCTCCAAATGTCTGTATATTTATTCTTTTGATGACGAATGAAACAGAAATTTCAACGGAAAGTGGTAGTCTTTCTTTATTTGAGTATCTTTTTCATATTAAGTTATATTTATCTATTTCGTATCGTTTTCTGTTCGTTTAAAATATGTATATCTAATGTACGGACACTTTCAGTGAAAAACAGACTCTCCAAGTGGACTTTAAATAAACTTTAAACAAAAGAATACAAAAAAAGGAAGCACAACCAGTCTTGTTTCTCTGTAATTTTGTCTGATTCACCATTATTCATTCTGTTATCTTCTGAGGACGGCTTAGTTGTGAAATTATAGAGTAACACGAATGTTCTGTAGTTTATTTCGTGTTCTTTTGTTAAAAGTTTAATTTTTGTGTGTAGTTTACTTCATTAGATCCGTCTACTAGAAGAGCATCCAGGTTTTTTGTATAATAGGTGTTTATCGCTGAGTGGGAGTTTTTTTTACATTTTTGAAGTCATGAGTTATGAAAAATTCTTTACGACATTCTGAAGTGGTATTCTATTTGTTTATCTAGACAATTTTCTTCTTTAATCTTGGTTTACTGACTTCTATAATATCTCAATTCTGTTTCCTTATGACAGAAGATAGAATATAAAAGATGGATTTTTTTTTTCAGAAAATGACTAAGCTGGCTGGTGTAAAGGTTGCTAAGGCCATGGCTCCTTATACATCCATCATCCAAACTTATGGATACAGATAAATGTTTCTGTTAATATATTTTTTTTTTCATATTTAACATCTTTTTTGTGTTTACTTTACCCTTATGATATTCATTTTTTTGACATTATCTATATAAATAAAATAATGATTTTGTCTGTACATTGCTTAGAACTGACTCATTTCAAGTTTTTTTTACGTTTCATACATTGGAGAAACCGAATCCACCCTTAGAAAAATTTCTATCGGTTTGTCCGCAAAATTTTGTCACAAGTAAACTCAGCCACCATAACACATATCAAGCTGAAACTTTTATAGTAAATTTGTGTATGTCTAACTTAAAATATAGGCTCTAAATAGATTGATAATTCAGTGCAGAAGCGAAATTATGGGGTATTAAGCTATATTTTGCTCACTTCGCAGACAAGTTTAGTTTAAAAATACACAGGTATGGCAAGTAGGTATTGTTATTGATTTTAATTTCATTTGAGCATATGAATATATTGCGTATTTCACATCATTAAAAAGGTGTTTTCCAGAGTTCAAGATGTACTATCTATTCAGAATAAATGGTTTTGTGAACGAGCAATTCTCAGCCCTTAATATGAACAGGCAGGAAAAACCAACAAACAAGTTCTAACGCTATATCAAGCCGAAGATAGAACTTAAAAGTCAATAAAGAGAGTGATTAGTAATGAGGAAGCAGTTCCAACTGAATTTCTTGACTCTGTGACTGCTCCTCGACTGCCTGCTCATGAGTAAAAACTTAAAGCAGGAGCACCGTCATACTGTGTTTAGTATCAGTAACAAATTTCATGTTACGAAACTTGAGTGCCTCGGGAAATGTGAAAAAGGACAGGACCATTTTCTCAAATGGTCAACTGTAGTTTGCTTGCTCAAGAGTTAGAGATTCCAACTCTTTGTTCTTCCAGGCAGACACCTAATGTAGTGTATACAGAAGCATTTGTTTAACACTACACTAATAATGGTATTTTTTACTATTCTATAATTTCTAATAATTTCTATTTTGTAATACCAAGTAGAATCAAATTTTTGATTCCGTCAAAGACGGGTAGGTTTGCTAGTTGTTAATAAAAAACTATACTATCATGAAGAAAATATCAATTGTTACGGGTTTATACATTTTGACTTGACGTTCCATAATCAATTGATGATATTTTCTTAAAGATGTTTGGACATGAGTGGGAGGAGATGGCGCATACATTTAGTAACCACTTCTCAAATCGCCAGTAGCCATTTTGAGAAATCTTAATGAAAATGATCATATATATATATATATACAATTAAAAGAAAGGGTCCAGCGGACTCTTTTAAATAAAATAAATTCAAAACGAAGGAAACATACAGAAAGACACAGACATAACTCACATCGATATTTCGATCATCGTCGCCCTGTCTTCATGCGGGACTCTTCGCTCTTCACACCTCCTGATGACGACGATGGTCAAAATATCGATGTGAGTTATGTCTGTGTGTTTCCTTCGTTTTGTATTTATTATATATATATATACACTTTTTCGTTGGAAATATCATCCAAAACGGACAAATATATATATGTATAAATGAAAAAAGACAACATATAGAAGAAGAGAAAACTTACTGGATCGATATTTCGATCCAGTAAGTTTTCTCGCTTCTTCTATATGTTGTCTTTTTTCATTTATATATCTGTCCGGTTTGGACCGTTTTAATATTTTGATTTATATATATATATATATATATATATATAGTCCTACGTGTTGAAATTTATCCTATTTTTTTGTAAGTATTGTATCATGTGAAATATATTTCATCATACTTTGTTTCAAAATTAATTTTTTTTTCTTCTGATTTTTCTCTGCGGACTTCAAATTTTGTGTTTAGTACTGTGTTCATGTAACTAATCATAATAACAATTTTTGAATTTCTGAATCCATGTCCTATTGAATTAATTACTATTTCAAGATAATACAAAGAACTAGTTAACGAATATATAATTTAAAATAAGATGCAATCTAAAAATTATGTGATCAAATGAAATAATGATTTGTAATTAATTATTCTCAGTTAATTTATTTTTTTATAACCTATCTCAAACGAAGACTAAAACAAGTTGATAGTATAATTCCTAATTTCGACTGCTGTTAAAATATGAAGCATTCATTAGATGGAATTTCTAATCCACTTCATTAGATTAGATTGAAGATAAGATAAATGTTTAAATAGTGTAATAAATGTGGCGTATTGGTTATGGTTTTTACCAAGGCTGCCAATTTTGGGGTTTTCACCCCAGATCTGAGGTTTATAGGTGTTGTCTAAGGTTCTGATTTTTTTTTTCCTAATTTGACAAAATCTGAGGTTTTCTGTCCTATATCAGGCTTGTTAAAATTTTTTAGCTCATCGTAACAAAAACTAATAAAAAGTACCAAATTTAATGAATTATAAAAAATAATATGATATAGAATTAATTTCATTTTAGAATCAAAATGCATCTTCTGTTTCATCTTTTAGTTAAAATAAAAATGTCTCGAAGTTTTTTTTTTTTATAAAATTCTATCTTGAAAAGTATCAAACCTAACTATTTTACCACATTCACCTGCTTCAGTTGAAAGAATGTTTTCAGTAATGAATTGTGTTAACGATGAACAAACAAGTTCTCTGAAAGCAGAAATAGTAAGAGGTAGAGTAGAGTTCTGGCAATACAGGTAATTGCATTGTTGCAAGGAGCAACAATGATTGTACTAATTGGCAATCACTGAAAGAACTAATACGGGCTATAAGTCATATGACTCGTTAAGTCATAGAAAGATATTTAGAGGGGCAGAAATTATGAAGAGATGATTTGTGTTTAACCTCAGCAACTGAAGAAGAAGACTCAGGATAATGCAAGAGTAAAGGTGAGTAAAATCAGTAAATACATATCTTTTTTTAATATCTGGGGGTTTTAAGTTATAATCTAAGGTTTTGGTAAAATTCTCATTGGAAGCCCTAGTTTTTACCTATTTTTATGACTAGTTATTTAAATTGCTAAATCAGGTTTTAAATCGTCGGTAATGTGTTACACCTTCCACTATTTAATCACATTTTCAATATACCGCCTGGACGTTCACCAATTGTTTTAAACAGACAGTTCAATTATATTTTCATCATAATTGGCAGGTTGTGGTATCGGCACTGAAATAGTGGATTAATTAAATAGATAGTTCATTATTATATTAGTAAAACAATCTTTATCTTGTAACATATTTAATTTCTTTAAAGTTTGTTCAAATGAAGCATACCAATTAAAAAAATGCGTAATTTGTGTTTGAGATAAAAATACCAAAAGAGAAAGATACATTAAGTTTCATTGTAAAAAAGTGTATGTATGAAATAAATTTAGAAAAGCTTATTTTTCAGAATTGGGTTTGATATTGCTTCTAATTGATGCATATGAATGAATTGAATAATAAATGGTAAAAATTAATTTCAATAAAACATATTATTTTGGTATCTGTTAATGATTATTATATTTCATTGTATTTTCTTGTTTAACTCGAACACCTCAACATACAAAATATTTTATCACAACTACATGCTTAAAGAGAACTCTCAGATGAATATATTAAGAAAATAGATTGCAACGTCTTTGGTTTTAAACATTTCCTTGTCAAAGAAACGATAGACGTCTTACCGTCTCTGACTGATGTACGACAAAATCTAAACCAAAGGTTTACTAATCATAAAATAGATTCTTTTTGCAAAGAAAAGCATCTAATTTTTTTGCATTTGAAGTAAGTACAAATTTTACAAGTTACAACTTAAGATGTTCGTTACAGCTGCCTGCTAAATTTTGTGACATTAAGAGTTACAAAACTAAGTTTTTAATCAAATTAAATGAAGTTTTGTGATCTAACTTGTAGTCGTATATAGGCGAATGCGCACAAACTTTGGGAATTGTTTTTGTAAATAAAACATTTCATTTTTGTAAAGAAAATGATGTGGAATTTAGGATTGATGACGTTTTGATTGAAGTGTTATTGTTACTTAGATCGTAAAAGAAAAATCGATTTTGATTGATTCATTTTTCATAATTTTAGAATGACTCTAAAATGTGTATGTATATGGTTTTGTCCAAAATCTTTCTTCAATTATTACTAAATAATATTTGAAGTTTATTTGCTATGAATTTTTGTAGATCACAAAACAATCATTTTTCTGTTTATTAAACTATTGTTCCAATATTTCCAGTTTCATTTCATCTAGCCAAGCAAGTTAGAATTATTTCTTAGGAAGAAATAATTTCATTATTGACATTACTATTTAGTTTTTGTGTTTTCATAAACTCTCTGAAATGATAACCAACTCAAATAGGCAATCTAACTGCATTTATACTGTACCGTATAGTTGTCCAATCACATTATCCTTTTCAATTTCATTTCGTTTAATGATTTAATTCGTAATATGTTGATTCATCTTACATACATAACTCTTTAGTCATTTTTACTTGTCACCTTTTTTTTTATTGCAATGGTAGGGGCCAAGTTAGCCAGTGGCAACGTGCAGTGCCTCTGGACTAGTAGGTCCGGGGTCCAGTACCCACTCTGGCTCTCAATTGTTTTTCGTTTGAAGTGAGTAAATCTTATCATGTTGTCCTTAGGAGAGGACGTTAAGCCGTTGGTCCTGAGCCTTTACGGTGTCTGTCAGATACTCTTTAAAGATCCTTACTCTAAATACACTTCGGTAGACAAAATTTAGGATTTTCAATGTAGAATGTTTATTCTTTAAAATCAGAAAGGGTCTTTCGCCTATGTGTGTTCTCTTGTGGAACTTTCACTGCAACCTAACCTAACCTAACCTTATTGCAATGGTATTTATTAAATTAGAGAATAGGATTCAAATTAATGCTAATGTTCTAATTTTTTTTTCATTGTGGAATGAAAAGCATTCACAGCAAACACTATCCAAGACTAATTGTTGTAGACAAATATACTAAATACATTTTTATCATAACTGGCAAAATTTATACGTTAAATAAAAAAAATCAGTTAATTAAATTGATTGTTCATTATTTCTACAGGGTTAGTTTACTTTGTAAAATTGAAGAATTAGAGGTTCCAAATTTGTTTTTATATTATTGTTGTATGTAAATTAAGATTCTGTTAAAATAAGTTTGATAACTTTATTAAAAGTACACTATCTATTTTACTTTATTAAATCCTTTTGTTTTGTTCCTTTTTTTTTTGATGCTGTTATTATTCCATATTTTATATGTGTCTATTTGCCAATAAGTTTAAGTTTACTAGATAACCTTTTGATGCCGTCATCGGAAGTTAGGGTTTTCTTTTTATCATAAAGTTTTGTAATTTCTTATGGAAATGGCTATCTTGACATTGTGTTATATGATAAAGTTATGGTGAATGTGTGGAATTGCTAATTCCACTTAATTTGCGACCTGCCTAGTAAAACCTGTGGATAGTTGAATATGAGCCTAGCAGAACTAAATGTGCATATTCCATTACTTCTTGTCATAATTCACTTTACTTACCTGCTAACTTTCCATATTGACATTGATTATCTGTCACGTCGACAATCAAGTAATCAACCAGCAGTTACTTTATAATCCTTTATTTATAAAAACCACGACGCGGAAAAAATACACACTTACTAAATATTTCGAACTGCTCAAGTAGTTTTCTTTGAACTGTAAAGCAGAATGGTCATTCAAGCTATTAGTGAGGATGCCAATTACTGAACTCCTTTCGGTTGACTTTTCTCCACTATGCATGTCGGAGTCACTAGGAGAAGTTGTTGGATTATTGAATTGTTTTGAGTCTAGAGGTAAATATTATTTCATTTTTTATGTTTCCTAGCTTGAAGATGTTTACATTTATATAAAGTACATATAATTAAAATTTTCTTATCTCGATCACAAATATTGAACACTATTTTTCTTTTTTATCGAGGTTTAGTCTGACTTCAAACAATACAATAACCTTTAAGCTGACGTTTCGGCTTAATAACATTTTTTCATGTTATTCTAATTAAATTATGTATTGATATAGCCCTGAAGATGTCTACAATTATAGACGAAACATCGGCCTAAAAGTGTTGTATTGTTTGAAGCTTAACCAAACCTCGATAAAAAAAGAAAAATAGTGTTTTGTATATATACTAAAATGAAGAAACGATCCAAATGGATTTATAAAACTTTAAATCACAAAAAACACTACACAGAAAAAAGAGAAAATACACATTCGTTAAATATATTTCGAACTGCTGTTCGTCATCAGGTGAAGATTAGAAGAGACGATGACGTGGGGATCTCTCTCTCACTTCATCTTCTCTTCTAGTCTTCACCTGATGACTAACAACACTTCTAGGCGCACTAGAAGTTACTTAAAGTTTGTTAAGTATAGATATCTGAAGTTTTAACAGTTTCATGCAGTACTTTTATAGATAGATAGATTATGATATTTTATAGATAGATTATGCAGTATTTATGCAGTAGTTTTACATCGTTTAAAAGAAAACTTAAATTCATCACTTTATTAAAGCCTCTAAAATAGTTAGTTAGTTATTCACAATAACTATGGAAACGCAGCCTAAAATCTCTTGACAAACATCTTTGTATGGCTTCATAGGTTTTTTACATGTTACTAGAAAGTTATTCATTGATATTTTCTGCGCTTTTTTATTGACACAATATACTTGGTTAAAATAACTATTGACATTATCCTATTAGCTAACAGCTGTGCAACCTCATACAGGCAGTATGACAACTTACTTCCACTGATGTGACAAGTGAAACAGTTATATTAGGGAGTAGAGATGCTATTTTATTTTAACAGACGCTACAAAATAACGCTCATTTTTTTTCTTACTTACATTAATTTAATGACTGAAATACAAGTCTAGAATTTATGGAGAAGAAATGTACTACTACTTGAACAATTTGTTGGGCTAGGAAACATAAAAAAAACAAATAATATTTTTCTCTAGATTCAAAACAAATCGATAATCCAGCATCTTCTCCTAGCGACTCCGACTTTCATAATGGAGAAAAGCCAAACGAAAGGTGTTCAATAATTGACATCCTGACTAATAGCTTGAATAACTGTACTGCTTTATTGCTCAAAGAAAACCACTTGAACTTAAGAAATAAACAATCTCTACTCATGAAAGTAGTTGGAAAACCTAATCTCACTGTGAAATATAGAGTGTCCAAGTCAGAAATATTGACAATCAACAAATATAAAGAACCCTACTAAGTCTCAGATGTAAAATAAGTGCTACAATAGAAATAGAAATTGTTTCAGGTACTTGACGAAATAAAAAAGTTCTCACGTATCTGATATAAATTACAAATAGTTAAAATATGACAGAATTAGTAAAACAATTAATTGTGAGAAAACCTTAAAATTGTATGATACCCTATCAAAAGATACCTCTGGTAAATCAACGTATGAACTTGGTCCAAAACATTTAGAAGAAGCTTGGAGAGTTTTAAGAAAAGTGATGCAGTAAAATTAGTCAAATAGGTTTTCTTTTTATTTACCGTTTTGTATTTTGATAAATTTCATTTTTATGTTTAGACAAAATATAAAGAGTTATTGAATTAATAATTATTTGTGTGGTGACTGTGAACGGATTAATTGTTTCTCATTATTCTTATAAAAATTATTGCATAAAGACCCAACACATGTCGGTGGAGCAGCCTTTTAGAATGGTATCAAATATCCCGAGATTCTACTATATATGATATATGGAGACCGGAAAAGAAGAGTTGAGTTAATGGTAACATCTTCCAAACTGAACTTAATAAAATTAAGGATAAATTAAAGAAACATACAATATTCATTTATTTGGTCAACAATAGACTAAATATAGACACTAAAAAAATACTATATGATACAAATTAAACATATAAAAATAAATGTAAATTACATATTAAAAAAAATATACAATATTATATATTGTAGCTATATATACAAATGGCACAAAATAAGAGTGTTGGTAACAATCAGGTTTGGTAAATCTGTTTACCATTAGATTAAGTAGAAAAATAATTCCACTCTACTCCCTAAATGAAAAGATTTTTCAACTGAAGTTAACTAACTGGCTAAGTACAAAATAATTTTGGAAACATGGTTCGGTGTTACAGAGGTAACTATTCGGTAAATGTTTTACTTTTTGTTTATTGAAATTCTTTACACTCTATAGAATAAACATTTAGAAAATATTACTTTTTTCTCTGATAATTATAATATGGTACACTTAAACTTCAATGTTAAGGAGAACGAGCACTTATTAAATAATATTTATCGCTAACAGTCAAATATTCGTAGAGAGTATATGAGTAAATTTGTAAAGATAAAAAGACTGACTGAAACTTAATTATAAATTGAATTAACATTCTCTTTACCCGTATTGTTGTGAGTGCTTGTCTAAGGTTTTAAAAAATATTTCTATATAACACCACACAATTCAAGCGTCTTTTGTTCTTTCCGATTCGAAGTCCCATCTATATCAAATATGTTCCAGTCATTATTTATAATGAATAAAAATAAAAAGTATAAATATAGGTATCCATTAGGTAATTAATTACTCTATCACTAATACAATTCATAAGATTTTCAGTTTGAATTTCGAGTTAATTACATATTAAATAAATTTTAATAAGTTAGTACCTATTAAAAATTAAATCTCAATTGTCCCTACCCTGAGAGTTTGTTTTAGAACTGAAGTCAATAACTGAGAAAAGGATGAGCCTACGTATGAAATCTAAGTTTAAATTATAATAAGTTTTAATTATATTGTTTGTACTATTTTTTTTATGGAAAATCAAGTTTAAAGCATTACTCTGTCATAAGCCTGTAACTAGTCACAAAAATAAAATACAGTTATTTAAAGCCTTATGATTTATTGATATATTCATTAGTTGATTATAGATTTTCAAGATTTGTACATAGAAAAATGGAGAAGTTCAAAGTGAGTGATTTGCTAACTACAGACAAAGTATGATTCTTAGGTGGTAATACATACGGCTTTCAGTCAAAATGACTGGAGATAAAATACATAGTTATTCATCTTTGCTCTCAGTGGGTGTAATTGTTAGAAAGAACATAAAATAGAGCATAGTTGAAGGATTCTCGTTTATATATGGAGAGCTCTATGGTGAGCTCCCAGGTCTAAACGTCATGTCGTGATCAGCTCTTGCGTTGTCTTGGTCGAATGGCTACGAAAGGAACTAGATCTACAGAGAAGTCTAGTGAAGACAGACCAACGTTGAAGCACATAGAAGTATGGATCAATGCAGAAGTGGAGAGCCATTAAGAGGTCAGGTAGGTTCAAAACTGAACTTGGAGTAAAGGACTGCATCATCTGACAAACCGGAATCGATACCTAAACAACAAATTTTGAATTAGTACAAAAATTATTAACAATTGTTCAAATCAATTACTTCATTCCATTTAAAGAATTTTTTTTAAAAACATTTTGATTTTTTTCTGAAGTAAAAATACTTTCCACGTTACATAAAATCTCCCACATCCTATGGTTTTATATTTTGAAAACCAACTTACATTTTAATTTTTCTCGTAATAATATGTTGTAAGAAATTTATTATGACCAAAGTTATAATTTTATTCTTAAATAAAATATCTCTATAACCTCTGTAACCAAAGTATGTGACCTAACCTTCCAAACAATTTAGGTTTAAAAATACAATGAATAATTATTTCTTATTTTAAATTTATTACATTTGTTATCTTATAAAACTAAATTTTCACTTCAAAGTTCAATAAGAAATAAATGTTTAAGTATATATTTTTAGTAGATTAAAGTTGGTAACATATAGTGACTTGCTGGAATCGGTAGTTAATTGTTTCAGTTTAGTGCGTTTGTTTACGTTTTCACTTTCAATTCTTACGACAACAGTTATTCAACTCTGATTAATGGAGAAGCATTAAAATATTCACCTTATTCTTTTTAAATATCCAGGTTAGATTTTTTTTATCTATGTATGTACTTGTGATTATGTGATTAATGAAGCCGTAAATCTATTTGGGTGTAATAAGAGAAGCTTTCTGTCCTATTATCATCCATTAGCTCAAATGTAAATGAGTAAATATTCAATTCATTTTGTTTAATTCATATAATAGGGGCAATTAGAAACTGAATGTTATACACTAGTATAATTGGTAAACTGCACTAAAATCAAAAAGATTTTCTTTAATGAAATATAACTCTGCATCATTTTTGATTTGTTAGTTATCAAACGAAAATTAATAGTTTATATTAAAATGTTTAAATCAAACAACTTTTATTGGAATTAAAAACTATTTAAAATATTCATATGAAGTATAGTAATTAGTAATATAGTTTTTTTTTTGTAATGCTGGTTTCAAATTCCATAAATGTTTTATTAGTTCTTCTAACAGTTTAATTGAAATGTGTTTAAGATATTAAGATTGTATTTGTTTATTATATTTGTTAGGTCATCCCCACTTATTTCTCTTGTTGAATGCCATTATAATAACCGTTGAATTCTTAAGAAAATTGGTGTAATGTATGTTTTCACCGTAGCAAGTGATGTTTTAATATATTATAGCATCAATAATGACGTGATGTGGATATCCATCGGTACTAAACTGAACACATTGCTAATTGCCTTAAAAAAATAATACTTCTTTTATCAATGAACAACATTTTTTTGAAAACATTATTTTAAGACATTTTACACAAGGTGAAATTAACATAATTCAAAATATTTTTTTAACATAATGGTACACCAAATAAACATAGTGTCTCTTAGGAAAGGACAAGTGGTTCTGTTTTATTGTTATAAAGAATGTATTTGTTTTTAGGATTGTAAATTGTATAATGCTTTTCAAACATTATTTAACCTAATACTCAACTTTATTAATTGAAATTATCAGGTTTATTGTAATTATTGATGAAACAATATTTACCAAATCTCCCTTTCCACAAAGTTATAAATTATTCAGGAGTTACTCTCTACAAACATTTAATCTAATAAAACTTTGCTACTAAAAACCTATAGACTTGTATAATGAATAAATGTTATGCATAAAACTTGGCATATATTAATAAACTTATAAAATAATAATTTTGATAACTACTATTAATGACCTTGTAGGTTTTATTTCCACCAAAAAATGAAGAGCAATGAACATTAACAGAAGATATATATTTCAAAACAAAAATTAATATAGATTGTTGAGTAGGAATACCTGAATCATTCTTGAGTAAATGTTACAATGTAAAGAAATGGCAAACTATAATTATTATCTTTCAGATTACGGATGATTATTATTGATAGCTCCGTTTGGAATTAAAAGTAGAAAACAAATAAAATATGTTTATATAAATGTTTAGGTAGCAAAAATTATTAGAAGTGATGAAATGTAGTTGTATTGGCTATTTAATAAAACGCAATACGTACTTTTTGTTCCGAGGAACCTTTTCTTGCAGAGGGTTTCTTTGTCTTTAATGAAATGACATCCATATACTGTTAGAAGTATTTGAAAATACAATTAGGATTAATAATGAATGGGCTTTAAAATTGATGTTACGTTGTGTCAACTTGGAACAGATGGATGAAAGATGAGTCTGTTTGAAAGCTATAGTTAAGGTGTACCATTTGAGGAAGCCAACAGAGCACGAAAAGTGCGCAGAGCAGGGCCATAACCCTGGCGAAGGCAAGTTCCTCCGAGGTGCAGGAGGAGGGTGAGAGGTCCTTATTGCGCGATATCCTGCGCACTAGGACGCCAGGGCCCTTTCGCCTACGTGAGTGCACCAGCGCCCGCATGACAGCAATGTTGCAGCACACAATGCACAGGCACAGCAGGCTACCTAGTAACAGGCCCATACTTGACCATCGCGGCGCACAGTTCGTGCCTGCCCGGCGGCGGCCGGCGCTTACCGTAAGTGAGGTAGAGCCAGGCGTAGGCCCTGTCGAGAGGGCGCCGAGCCAGCTTGTAGCGCACGCATCGCCCGTCCTCGTAGTAGGCGCCGATGCCCACCAGAGGGAGGCAGACCAGCACCAGCACCGCCAGCCACAGCACCGCGATGCTTCTCTTCACTGTCCCCAGAGTGATGTACTGTAACATCAAAACTGTACTCAATATTTAGATACATTCCAGCTGCACATCTTTAAATAGGAAAAGGTTTACTAAAACAGCTTACACAATGATATGCTTAGACAACAAGACATTTTAGTATGCCAAGCACTGAATACATGAAATTAAACATAAACGAAGACAAAAAAAAAAAAGCAAGAAAAGTAAATAATAACTGAATGGGAAAAAATAATATAAATAATTAGTAACTGTAAAATTAGGAGGAAGTTTTGAAGGTAATCTGAGAGTTAGAGTCGTGTCTGATGGTGAATTTGAACACAGGAGCAGTTATTAAAACTAAGACGTGAGAACTGAGCATCACACTGAGTGCAGTCCAGTCGGCAGTTGTAGACAGAAGTGGTATTAATATGGATAGCATACGAGGAATTCTTCATTCTATCGTATCAATAATTTTATTATTATGATATTTATTATTTATTAACCGTAACATATTAAAGGAAGTGATGGAAGGAATGGGGTTAATAATAAGGCAAGCTTGACACCTGCGTCCTCCCCTCCTCTCAATGTGCTTTCACCTTGTCGTGGTGGAGGGGGGTGCTTAACATGCCTGGGTGGTTATTCCCTCATTGTGTGAACTAAGAAAGACACATCCGGGTGGATAGTTAACCTGGATGGGTGTCTATGGGTGGAGGGTCGCTCGATCGGGCTCTAGCCTGGGGGCTTGCCCGTCCCTTCGGCCTTGTGCTGCGGCTAGCACCCGTCTTTATCAAGACCTCTTTCCCACAGTGGCTTTAGCTGCTTCCTTGAAATGCTGTGTTCTTGGGTGGAAAGTCCACTCGGTCGCGAACTTATTTAAGGGCGCGGGTCCCTAAACATTCTTCTTCGGACTAGCGCCCAAAAAGTTGCCATTTTCTCGTCCCTCAGTCAAATTTGGCAACTTTTGTTTGCTCATTAGTCCTAAGATTTATACGAACGTTGGACAGTCCCTCTATTATGGCGGCCTTAGTTTAGCAGGCAGGTCTCGGTATGGTTACTGTTTGTACGCTTCTCCTTCCTTCTCACTATACCTTGTCCTTCTGTCTCTTACTGTTTCTCTTATTTAACTATTCATTCCTATGTATCTCAATTCAGTATTACCTGCTACTCTTTTTTCCTTTTTTTAATTTCCACTTATTATTCACGATGATCTATTTCGATAAGTAATCATCAGTCTTATAAAGACAAAAAGGCTTGTATCTATAATCTTGTAGATATAAATCGTGGAAGCCCACCTCCGCGAAGTGCACCTTAGGATCACTTCACGAGGACTATGTCATTTCCTCATTTGTGAGGATGCAGTTGGTCCCTCGCGACATGGCGAAAGGGCTCCAAGCTAAAAGCATATTCTGCTTTATCAGGGCATAGTGAAAAGACCGAAGAACATGTGGAAATGGAAACTGCATCGTTCACAGAGTTCTATTCTCTTAACAGGATTAGAAGGCTTTGGAGACGTATGGAAAAATATACTCTTCCGATTAATAAGATTTTGTAAGAAATAGAGTGAGACCCACTAAATATAAAGAAAGTAGAAGAGAAATACTACTGCTCGCAAACTATTATGCCTAGTCAACCAACACCTTCCATTTTTTCCAATTCCTTCAAAACTTGTCTCTACCTTGACAATTCCTGATCAATTCTTCTAATTGTTTCCACAGATATATTCTTCCACATATATATTCACTACTACGAGAGTTTAGATTCTTTGACATATATTCCTGACTATAGAACTCTTCCTCACACTCCTCCCACCTCTTTTCTTGTTCTACTGGTGGAAATAGTCCTTAAGAACAATTCCTTTGGACCATGGATAACTGGTTCCTATATTGGTAAGTCTATTTCAATTTAATGGGTATTACCACCTTTGAACCATTATAGAAGACGTTGAAATATTGAAATGAGTTTTGATGTTGTTTCTCCGTGCTCTTTTCTTGTGATCGTTTGATAAGTTGTCCTAACGGACCGTTTCATGTTTTAATTATATATATACTGAAATTAGCATCTCATTAAAAGTAAACATACAATTTCATTAATTATACGGTATTTGAGCAATTTTGATTGTTGACTAGATTACAGAGGATATACAAAACGGATTTTTAAATAATGGATTTTAAGAACACGTTGCCTATCATAAACAAATAGGACAAACTCAAAAACTTTGCAGATGACCTACAGTACTCGAATACTCTCCAAAAGATATGTTCCAACGTTAATCTGGGCTGAAACTGACTAGTACTGAATCATAGAAAATGTATAGAGCATTACATGGAATAATCAACAAAATTTAATAAACAGACGGACAAACCAACTATTCAAACCTCTTCGAACATCAAACATTTAGGGAAAACGGCCATGAGGGTGACTTGCACTTGAGGATAGAAGTCGTAACCAATCAAGGAAGCAAGACGTATATAGGTTCGAGGTGAAGTTTTATTTCAGTGATGTGTCTAAAAGTTTTTTTGTTACCAAAACCCTGAAAAGAAGTCATACAAACAATAGGAACTCACTTCAAAAAGTTTATTTAGTCAACACCTGAAATAATTAAAAGATTCTAAGGCAGTGCAATCAGTTATTATGTGGTATTTAATTATTTAGGTTAAACAAGTTAATGGAATAATCTCCTTGCAAAGTAGCTTTTTTACTCTACAATTGAAAGAATATAATCTATAAACTGAAATTGATAACTTTCAAATAAATATTTCGCATGTTAATGATATATCATTTAGGAACCCTAATAGCACAGGAGTGTTATAACACAATTGTGTGACCAATAAGTTATATTTTTATCTTTTCTTAAAACAGTGTTGTTTACAGATAAATTGATAAGAATTACTTCGAAGGTGATTTAATTCTATTTATGTCTCCTCGTAGGTCACAAATCATGATATCCCAGAGACAATGTTAGAGTAAATTGCTTCCTAGCCTATTTCCTCTTTATGACTGGAAAAGAATTTACGAGACTTCCGGGAAAAAACTAACCACTTACTTGTCTTCATCCAATAATAGAAAAGAATAAGTCCCACTCGTAGGAATTATAATTTATCTACTTAATCAGATATGAAAATAAACAGCGGATTTCACATGTACAAATTTAAGTTAAATTTAAAAATTAAATTTAAGTTAAGTCCACCTAAATGAAGTACTTACATTTATTTGATGTAATGAAAATGCTTCTAATTTGTTGAGAAAAACATTTATTTATACATTTATTGATGTTATAAATAACATTCAACAATGAAGTATAATCCCCTAATTAATTCAAAAGTATTTTTGTTCAAACACACTTTAGTTATTTTAATGAATATAACTTACGGATAAGAGACGTCAGATCAGTAATGAGTCAGGACAGTTGTTTGCATTTCATTTTCTTCAGGTTCATATTTGGAAAAAAAATTTGGAGCCAAATAGACGAATTATAGAAAATATTGTTTTCTCAACTGATTATAGGAGTTGTGATCAACTAATGTGATAAAATAATATAAAAAAATAAGTTTTGCATTTTTATACAAATAAGTTTCGGTATATAGTATTAAAACTGACTTCCAATCAGCTGAATACGTCCTTCTTTCGGTGAAGGTTTGAATGCTCTAATATACTGGTTTGTTAAGAGTGATTCATAAATGTACCATATACGGGTACAATTTAAAAGAAAATGTTAAAGGATTATCTAAATGTATTACTCTCAAATAGTTCAAAGGATAAGATCGAATGCGTTTTCTTTTCACTATAGATCTCTTTCAATTGTGGGCTTTTTAGTAAAACTTTTTTCTGTCAGTAATATTAAAAATCTGCTTTAAAACTCTTACAGTAATTTAGATTTTTACACAGGGAGTATAGTTCTTCAAGAACTATAATCTGGGTTTAGAAGACAGTGTGGTATACCCTCTCCAACACTTCAGAATTTCTACACATCAGACATACCCGAACACCCTTCCACATTACTGGCAACGTTTACTGACGATAGAGCCAATACTATCGACTCATGATGACTGCAATATAGCTTCAGACCAGTTACAACTCCTACTCATTCAACCTTGGCTTCGCCGCTGGCGCATCAAAATTAATGTGAAGAAAAGCTCTTAAATAACTTTTACTCTTCGTCGAAACTATTGCCCAGTGGTATCCCTAGACAATGAGATCATACATCTAGCAACCAGTGTAAGCTACCTATGACTACACTTTGACACACGCATGACATGGAACCCACACACAAGACTAAAACGAACGGAGACCAACAGACGTTACAAACGCCTTATAAGACTCTCAGACAGAAAATCAAAACTCACTCCAACAGACAGACTCCACATATACAACACTATCTTGAAGTCTTCGTGGGCTTATGCCATAGAACTTTGGGGCTCTGCCAAACCTTCAAATATTCGTCCTATACAAGTCATTCAATCAAAAATACTTAGAAAACTCTCAAATCTCCCATTTTACGTTCCAAACATAGTTATTCACCGAGAACTTAAAGTCCCTTTCGTTCGCGACTATGCAAAAGACCGTTACAAACGATTCCACAGTAAACTCTCAACTCATCCAAATCCACTTGCCCAAAATCTTTCTCTACTAGTAATCCCCTCAAACCCCCAAATACGACTAATACGGCAATGACCATGTGATCTTCTGTCGTCATAAAGATTAAATATAGTTGCGGAGTGCCACCAATGGGTGTCCACCCGATTTCCGCTACAAGATCAAAAAGCTAATGGAGAAACCCTGAAACAAAATTACTCCTAAATATATGAAATTGTAGTCAAAGTATCCAATAATACAAAAAAAAAGGGAAAAAATAACAGTGTATTGGTTGTTAAAGAGAAGATTTATTAATTTTATGTCCTAATTGGCGTAACGGTAAATGAAGGAAACATGGATGTTTTGAAAGCAGTTTGCAGTAAACTTTCCATTTCACATTAAAACTAATTTGAATTTCCGCAACAGCACTAATGAGCCCAATGTATTTATATTTTATCTGATTGCTCGTCTATATATAAGTTGGACTCCGCTTCAGCATTACACCAATTTAACATTAATTTATTATTAAAAGACTTTGATTTCCCCATTATTGGAGCAGTGCCACTACGCTACGCTTAGATTTCTTCATGATGCTACAAAAGATCCTATTTATACCAGCCAACATTTAGTTGAGTTTAGTTCAGTTGTTTTCATAAAATGTTGCCTCAATGTAGTATTTAAAAGTTTCAAAACTATTTCAATGGTAAGTGTCAGTGATAAAGTTTATCCAATAGACAAAGCGATAACGATTAGATAAACGCTGTGGGTCATTAAAACCTCAAAATGTATTAACTTTTCAATCTTATTAAAACCGAATTCCATTAATAGACTGTTCAAACAAGGACCATATATCTTCTAAAAATTGATACAAAAAAATCTTCTAAGCAGTAATATAGATTCTTGATTGCCCATTGATATGGTGAGTGAAATAGTTATCGGCATTCGATACCCTAGTCGGCAGTCTGCAGGCTCATTAGTCAAAAGAACAAAATATCTCAGAGTGTGGACTATGGGTAATTTTGAGTACTAAATTTCTTTACAAGAACAAGAAATTAGAACTACGAATACTAAACAAAGACAAAATATGTATGTCAAAATAATCTTATATTTTTATTAAAATAGATTTTATAATTTAAATGAATACACTGTAGTTTGATATTAAGAGCGTCCCTTCATTTCATTGACTAGTTAGGTTTAATGTTGGTTTGTGTTGTTTAGTTTCAGAAAGGACTCCTAATTCTCATGAATAAAACAATTAGATTTTTTTATATGGTTATTTTTGGAAAAAGATTGAATATAAAAATAAGAAAAGAACATAAATGTAAGAGTTTATTTTAGTCAACTATATAATTCAGGAATAGCATTACAGGTCTTTCATGACAATTGTCGGAAATGTTTGTTGAATATTATATGTTTTGATTTCCTTATGATATAATGAGTACATATATATTTATGTACAAACATATAAGGAGTACGCAGGTAAGTAATGAATGCATACCTTACTCATTACAAACAACTTTTGATGGAAAGTACTAAAGGGCTTCTTACAAATGTTTCGGTCGAGGTACCATTTTGAAATGGACTATAAATGATCATAATATAGTTTGTTTCTTCAGCGCTTACCCTTACAGAGGGCTTAACGCCTTTCGGGGTGTGCAGAAAAGTTTAGCTGACTTTAGATTCAGTACCCATGATTTACATCAAACACGAACTATAATATCTAGGAGGGGTCCAATACGTCGTGTCATCCATCCAACACCACGATCCATGTCACTGGTGTTCAACTTACGTGTCTAACGCTAACTGGTATGTTCGACAAGGCTATGGCCGTTATAACAATATATCACAGACCATGGTGATTTATGGTACTGTCGGTTCAAGCTAAAAACAGTTGCTAGCCCACCAGGTGGACTAGTAATATAATGTGGAATCACTCCAGTATCCTCTAAACTCGGAGTCTTATGCCTGTCACAGGAATCACAAACATTGGCTCTTATTCCCATTGCCTTTGTACAAGCAATTACCTGCGAACTATTCTTTATTAATTGCAAACAAGTATTGCAAAAGACTATGTTAAATTTCTCTATACTCGTATATTTGAACCATGGAACTATTTCTAAAGCTGGATATATACTTCTTTTCAATTAACTTAATTTTGTTCCTTATCACACCACAAAAAAAAGACTATTTTTATTATCTGTGAATGAATCGTTGTAGTTATACCTATTACTTTATTCATTGTGTATTTAATGCATGTGATACTTTGTGGAACACTACGATAGTACACTGTGAACAAAATTACAGCAAATGTAAAGAATAATGTTATGTTTAGCAGCACGTATAAAAAGAGTTCAAAAAAGGGAATAGTGCATTGCTTTTAAGGATTTTAAGTAAGTTATTAATGAGAAGGTCAGTTTAGTAGACAAAACACAGTTTGTTAGCGTTGCATCGAGAACTATTTACCAATTGAAGCCGCCGCTAATACTGTTACTAGAACTTGCAATGGCCCAGTGTGTAGTAATGCTATTACAGTCCTCCTTACAGTATGAACTCTACATTGAAATCTGTCGTCCTGTAAGGATTACAATGATGGGAGTGATTGCAGTTCAATGGTCACAGCCGAGCACCAAACACTGGCTCTATCAGGACCGCACCTCATCCTAAGGGCGATACACAGGGAGTATGAAGGCTTATAGTCAAGGTGAAAGACTATAAGCCAGGACTTCATAGCTGCCTTCTCGGTGTTATAATGAATGACCTTTGAAATTATCTAAAATTTATGTTATTTTGCATCGATTTTTTACATAAAAGTAATAAAAATTACATAACATCAAGTCTTAAACATAACCTGAGGAATGGGAGGAAATTCATGTATGCTTAGATATAAAGCACGTTCAAGTACCTTCTTGTTATTCAATATTACCCAAAAATAGTGGTTGACATTTCTTTACAAAGGACTATATATCTGAAAAGCTTCACTAAGATTTGTCAGGGTAGTCTACATGTTAACAAGACTCGCAGAGTGACTGCAGTATGTTACATGGATAAGCACTCAGCCGCACACATCCAGAAATCTTCCTAAAAATCTGTTCAGATGGTCACAAAACGTGTAAATAAATGCTAACCACAGTCATGTACATTTTATGGATATATTTATATTATCCATAAAATTTGAATATTAATTTTATCCAAAGAATAAGTGCACTCGACTCGAAAGTAACCGTACTTTCAAGTTTCCGTACTTTTTTTTCTTCCGAATAGCATAAATTATGATCCGAGTATTGGTAATTCATAATGAGGGAAGAGAGTGAAACTGAGTAACTAGGCTCCTAAAATTCGTTATCTTAAGCAAACTATAATTTTATTATCCATAAACAATATTGTTATTACATATTTTAATGTGTAATAAACATAAACTAACTGTACCCACCTGTATTTGATGACTGTGATTGTGATTTAAGGCAAGGTGAGACAGAGAATGGCCTAGCATCCTCCCTTCTCATAAGCATACGCTACTCCAATTTCATTCAAATCTTTTCTAATCGGTCATTTCAGTATTTAGCCTGTTTAACCCTATTAAACTGTATTGAGGTTAGACTATATATCCTTGGCACGCTGTCAACCACTTAGCCTACCCTACCCACCATTAGGCTACCACTTACCAATTTCCGGACTTTTCTGCTTCCTAACCTGCTTCGGTCTCCATTAGTACTGAAATTGGAGGGTCTAGTGCATTTATTTATTGGATAAAAGTCTTATTTGGATTGTAGCAGAGCGTGGGTGTTTCACGTCAACAAGTCTTAATCATATGCGATATTAATGACCTGGGTGACCTGCAAGCATTGATCGTTACATTACAAGCACACGTGTCTCTGAAGGCATCTTCAGGCTATTTTACATAATTCTGATAGAAACACATAACACTCCTGTTATTAAACTACCTTGCTCAGTTACTGCTGAAAATGACCTAGTTAAAAAGAAATCTCATTTATTAGTCAATAATATTACCATACCACACAAAAAAATGCAATAAAGCATAAATACCCTCAACTTGAATACGTTTTCTGTGGCTGAATTTTAGCTGAATATAATAAAGGAAGCTCCATCTTAAAGAAAGGAGAAAGTTTAGCAGAACTCTGATTTATTTTTGCCCAAGGTTTAACTTGTCGCATTTACAAGTTTCCCACTAAAAAAAAACATGTGGTTATTCTTCTTTTTCAACTTAGTTATCAAGTCTCTTTTTCCACATTTATTTTTCTTTTGTTTCCAGTCTCTTTTAATCAGTTTTATTTAAATTTATGCATTTTTTTGTTAATCACTATTTACCTTTTCCCATAAGTTGATAGTATAATAGTAATTCTAGTAACCCATATAAAACACGGTATATTACGTGACGGTTTCTCTCATCCAAATAAAAAGAATTGTAAAATATCCGTAGAGCAGTGAAAGCGGTAACACAGTTCATTTCTAATTCAATAGTATAAGATTGCAAATATTTCATAGTAATTTAGTCTTTAAGATTAGAAAACAATTTTATCGAAACAAATACATAATTAAGGTACAACACGATAGTGCAGATTGTATGCACTGTACCTATGTATCTTTGCATCAATACAAGTACTCGTACACACTCATGGACATGCACAAATAAAGTCCCCATAAAATGTATCTGTAAGTACAAAGCCCCCCAGGAAATGGGAATAATAGAATATTTGATTTTTTTAAATCTATTTGATTAGCAGGGTTTTCGTTAAGATATTTATTTAAGGGAATTCAGTGTTGAATAGTAGACAATAACTTTGATAGAAAATTCTATAGAACAAACTTAAATTACACGTGAAGATAAATTTGTAGTTACTTATATTTTTGTTTTTATAAATACGTTTATTTAAAGTAAATCACTGAATTAAAAAATGTTTCCAAACATTTTGTAAGATATCCCTATATTTTACTAGTTGTCAGTTTAGCTTAAAATAGTGTTTTGTGAATTATAATTATACATTGTATGAATATGCTCCTTTGAAATCGAGATGACTGGAGGTTGGGAAGGGGTTTTAAGAGACAGTCAAGCCTCTCTGGTTACAAACCAAGACCCTTTTGGTCTCATAAAAATAACGCCCTTCTTTAATCATTTATGTTTCCTATCTTTTTTATGTCTCAAGAACTTCCAATTGTAAATAGTGCCCAATATAGACTGGAAACAAAGACTTATCTTCATTGAATTTAGGAAAACCTCGAATAAACGGAAGAAAGCTGTGGCCTTGGGAACTCAGTGGAGGAAGCAAAACAAGTAGAAGGAAATAATATAACTAATTTGTTAAACTTTGTTAAACATATCCAACAAGTGAACTATGGGCGCTGATTCATAGCCGTCTGTTTGTGTTTACTTAATTTGAACTTTGTGATCGTCTAAAATTACTGGGAATTAATATTAATACAGTAGGAAAAGTCAAGTTTCTGGATTTACTCAAAAAACTTGTTTTGACATAAATTACGATAAATGTATTTATGACATAAATTAACTATATTATGTGCAGTTATTGTAATTTGAGTATTATTATTTTTTTTTTATTGTTTAAACCAATCTCCTAGAGAGTGATAACGTCAGCCGTTTACGGGCTTTTTGTTTGATCGGCTTTTTGGTGATTCTACTGATTCTACATTAGGTGTCCTAAATTTTGCCTAACTAAAGTGAATTTCGAGTAGATATCTTTAACGAGTACCTGACATCGTACAGGCTCGGGAACGACGGCTTGACGTCCTTTCCGAGGGACAAAGTACTCAGATTTATTCAACTTCTGCGTGGATAAATCGAGGGCCAGGTAGGGATTGAAATCCGGGCTACCAGCCCAGAGGCAAGTACGTTAACCACTGAGCTAACCTGCCCCTAATTTGAGTATTAGTCAAACTGCTGCTGTTGAATGTTACTCATTACTATAAAAACTCAATGACAGAGACATCCTAGTTGATCTCAGAACTGAACTGAAACAATTTTGGTATCGTAGTTCATTGAAAACCTCAAATTTGAAACTACCTCAAAGGCTGAGAATTATTTAATATTTACAAATATAACTCAAAGACAACAGAGTTATTTGTACGTTAAACATTATAAATTTGTGTAATTTGATTAAGATCAGTCAAACGGTGAAACTTGTAGAGGATCAGGAAATTGTAGATGTACACCCATCCATAACATCTTTAAAAAAAAATTAAAAAATCACGTTTTACTTTTTGGAAAACACAAAATGTAAAAACCATCGGAAATCAAAAACGATTTTTTTCATAATCACTATATTGTACTTACTGCAAAGTAAACAAGCCAAAAGGGAATAACGCGTAAAACACTTGACTACATTATTCTTGTGTTTATTTATACAGTCAGTTATTTCTTTTATCTGAAAACAGTTATATGTAGTAATACTTTAGTCTTTCATATCGTAAGTATTGTGTTGTAAACTTTTGAAATTTATTTAGTATTTATTTAAACTTCGTATATTAGACTAGAACTACCCTTGATCCGTTGGGTCATTTCACATCTTCCTTTTTAATGCAATCATGTTCACATAAATGCAGAGAAATTTAAAATTAATTCATTTCTAATAATAAATATATTTTTAAGACAGTTGTACTGTCTTAAATTTTCAAGATTATTGAATTTATTTCAATTTTTTATATAATTTGAATTTTTCAAAAAAAAACTTTGTTTTCTTTCTGTTTGACCCTATTGAGAGCAACATGAAATTGGCCATGTTGAAATGCTGTTTTACATAAATGAACTAAAACTAGGGCCTATATGAAGAAGGTAGGTTTAATGAAAGGTTGAATAACAATTGGAGGACAGCAGTGACCGTTTAAGTATTCTAATTAGGTGGTAAGGAAGGAGAAGTGATTTGGGGTGGTGAGAGGGATGAAGTGGGGGCGGTCAGGACAAGGCTGTGAGAGATCACTCTAACACTGCTAGTCACATGTGCCTGTAACCCCCATCTGTCAATGGACCTCATCCTCCCAGGTCTCCTTTCAATCTTCAATCATCCTTGTCTAAAAATAGCCCTTACGTCTTTCTAACCCAATTGCATATTCAGGAGAAATGCTTTCACACCGTGTCACCTGTCAAATCCATCTCTACTTACGTCTATTATTATTTCAAACCTTTTTCACAGAGAGATGTATGAAACTTTGAAATAGAAAACCTATCTATAAATATAGTAGATACTAAAAATATATATGTTAAGGATTAGATATTTTAAACACAACTGTTTAGATTGCTCAAACACACCATACTGGACAAGTATATATCCCTGGGTGAATATATATATGAATCAATGTTCAAAAAACAGTAAGAAATGAGAAAAAAAGACTAAGATCTTCAACCGTACGAAGTGTTCTTCGTCAGAGTCAAATTTCAACTAAAAGCAAAGATCTTTTCAGTTGAGAATTCAATCTCCTAAAATGCTTTAATCACTCTATATGTTGAACCTCTGAACAAAACTTAAATTTGAACTTAAATTGAATTAAAACTTAAACTTGAATACCAGATGTAAATTTTTTTGTGCTTATGAACCATATTCACTTTGAGTAATATTGAAGTGTGATATTGAGAGAGTAAATCTGCAGTGATTTATTAAATTATAGAGTTATGTGTGCTTACTGTGACATCTTATTCTCTGTAAGTTGACGGTAAGCACCTGCTTGAAGATTTTCTATATTTGATTCCATTAATTTTATATTGGTGATATTTTGTACAAAGAAGAATTTGGATGACTTGTGAAGCATTACCTTTGTCTTGTAATAATACTAAAATTAATTTTTTTTTAAACTACTTTGATGAAAAATGCATCCAACAGTTCTGTAGAGTCATGTCTTATGTTTGTAATTATATATATATATTAGTATACTTTGGGAGCAGACCTTTTTTTAATCACATTTCGTAAAATGACTTGCTTATTTCTAACAATTGTATGCCTCCAACATACCTTCTCTAATTGTCTTATATAGGTCTTTTTCTAATGCCTTATATAAGTCTTATATATATATCAGCTCAAAAACGAAGAAAAGCAACACACAGAGAAATAGACACACGTACAAACTCAAATTTGAAGGAAACGGTTTCCTGCCGTTGTGTTTCTGGCGTGCTTGGTCGCCCATTCTCTTTTCTCCTAAAGATGGATCATCCGAAAATTTTAGTTTGTAAGTGTGTCTCTTTCTCTGTGTGTTGCCTTTCTTCGTTTTTGAGTTGATTTGCGTCCTGGATCGTTTTTTTTCGAAATATGATGACGAGGCTATCGAAATATAGTAGTGCGTTTCTGTTTCATTTCTGTGTGTTCTCTTTCTGAATATAGTTTATATATATATCATTATATATATTATATTATATATTATTATATATATTATATATATTATAATATATCATTATATATAATATATATCATTTAATGTAAACCGCAGTCTCGGCATTCATCATCTTCAGACAGAAATTTGATTCTAGGAACTAACTTCCTGCTAACAGGGTTTAATTTAAGAAAAAGAGTTGGCAAAGTGACATATTATACAATATCAATGGGTTGGTCAAATAAATGGATTTTTTTGAGAATATATATAAATAAAGTAATAAAG
Source organism: Hermatobates lingyangjiaoensis (assembly GCA_026182355.1). Classification (NCBI taxonomy): domain Eukaryota; kingdom Metazoa; phylum Arthropoda; class Insecta; order Hemiptera; family Hermatobatidae; genus Hermatobates; species Hermatobates lingyangjiaoensis. The sequence continues at coordinate 8,223,563 of JAPFBL010000015.1, forward strand.
AACATGGCAAGGTAAATTAATTTTTAAAGGAAATAAAAATATACAAAGTAGTTAACGTAAAATAAAATGTTACTATTACTTGTTTCTTTGTTTTAATACTTTTATTTTACTTTTTTTTTATACTTTTATTTTCTTTCTAATTTAATTTTCCTTTCCTTGTTCTTTATTAATTTATTTATATATATTAAAAAAAAATCCAACAACATGTCACTTGGCCAGCTCCTTTTGCAGTTAAATACTGTTAGCAGGAAGTTAGTTCGTAGAATCGAATCTCTGTCTGAAGATAGTGAATATCGAGACTGTGGTTCACTTATTGATACATGTTTGAAAGAAGATCTGCTACCTATTTATACAAATACATATATACATATATGTGACTGGCACCTGTTTACTGGTAGTGGTGACCTGTGGTTTTATGAAATTTGATGTAATACTCCTTTGGTCAACCTAGCTTCATGAATTATGAAATCAAGTTCAATAATTTGGGAGAGTACCATGCTACTGAAACTAACTTGAGCTTGGTGATGATAGACCAACATCCTTTTGAATTAATGATCAAACTCTCAGATGGTTACTTCAATATTAGTTTGGAATCATAAGTTTAATTCGATTCAAGAGTCTGATCTTGATGACTTTCATGTCATAAATGTTTAAACTTTGATAACTTTTTCTTATTTTCAGCTTTAAACTTCTTATACTTTCTTTTGATGATCATAAAAGTATCTTAGGGTTCTTCCTTCTTTTAGTCCATGATACTTGTTCTCATTTAATAAATATTATTTATTAGTAAAGTTTGAAATTAGAACTCCCTTTACACCAATATATTTATTTAGAAATAGGAAATGTTAAGTTTCTTAACATTAAATATATTTTCATAATAATATTGCTTTGATTAATTTCACACTATCTTTGCTGAATAAGAAGCGTGGCAGCCATCGCCACCGGATGTTGCTCCGTCTCGACGTCATAACTAACAAGAAACAACAGTGGAATTGAAGAAACATTTCGCAAACATCTCTGTAATACATCATCAGTGTTGCTTGCGGACTTCAAAAGAAGATGCAGATCTGACAATTGTATAAACAAGGATCAGTAAACAGACAGTAATTTAATCTATCTTTAAGAAGGACACCACCCACTGAGTCCAGACCAACCATCTTATTTCATTCCCCAAGAGTCGTCAGTTTTGTAAATAGAGAAACATGATTAATGAATGAAAATTGTTTAAAACTTTGAGTATATTGACCTTATAACAGTGCCTGCTGGGTGGAGGCACTGTTTTAATATATAAAGCAGAAAGCCGGGTAAACAGGCCGGCTTTCCGGCCGCCCAACAGAGGTAAATAGTGAATCAATTTTAGAGGGTCCTCACTAAGAAAGGGCGTTAGTAATTTCTTCTTATTTAAATATATACTCCATCAAATTCACATTAGAAACTTTAATTTTGTTCAAACATTTCAAACGAAAACTTTTACTATAAGTGTGTTTTTGTCTTTATGCACAGCTTTATTATATTTTTGAACCTCTGTTCTTGATCCTGAATCATTTTCTGTCGTTCGATTCAAGGAAAAAATACTGAACTTCATTGATTCATACTAGTATGAAATCTTTTATGTCCTTTCATATCTGTCTTTTACTATGCTTCTTCCTGTAATATTTAACAGTTCATTAGACGATACGCTTGCGTATTAGAGGGATGTGATCAGGATTTGCCCAGAGGATCACTTTACCTCTAGCTTACACACTCATAGGGCTTTTCTCTGTCTCTGAGTGACAGTAACTTTATGAGCTTCAAAAAAAAAAAATACAAAAAAACAAAAAAAAACCTGAGATCATAAGCATGATTCGTCTTGGATCTTAGAGTGATTTCATCCTCCACCTACGGGTTGATGAATTTGTCCAACTTTTTGAATAACCTGCTCTGCAAAATGGACAAGTTAAGAAATCTGTTGTGTGGAGGATAAAACCGACAAGTTAAGATGGTTTCTTTTCTCTATATATTTATTGAAGCTTCTATATTATTAGCAATAATATTCCTCTGAAGTCGAAGAGGAATATTAATATACTTGTGATGCCATTGTATTTTGATTAATAGATGTGTGAATAAAAAGTACTTATTAAATATTAAAAAAATTGTTTAAATATTAACATCCTAATGATGTTTTTATTATCATCCTAATAATATAGACATTATTTATATTATTAAATAAGATGAATGTAGTGTTATTATCATTGAATTATAATTAATTACATAAGTGTTATTCTATATAAATTAACTTCAGTTTTTGTAATAAGATATTGTCTCCATATCTTATTATAGGAAATGAAGAAAAGCTAAGTAAGTGAACGAAATACTAAGAAAGCGTGGGTGTTAGGGATTGCGGGACAGAGTGAGACCCAATTAGGAAATTGAATGAAGATCTTTCTACTAAAAATCGTACTCCACTACTGACTAAGAAGGATTAAGTATTAAATATATTAAGCATCGCTTCACCAAGTGCTTGATAAGTTTTAAGAATTTCTGGGGCTAACCCTTGGCCTAAATAAACTAATATGGTTAAAACTGTCACTGCTAACATACATCGAAAGCAGTAGTTAAGCTTAATAGGTGCGTAAATTTATAACAGGTGCAATATAGATAAACTTACGACGGCTAATGGAGGAATTTCGTAAGCACCGAAATAAAAAAATTAATGTGAAAGTGAAATTGTGTCAAGATAAGAGCCATGTATCAGTGAAATTTAATTTTAACTTATAAAAGGATTGAGAACTACAATTATACGTAGTTTTGTTGTTTTATCTCGGCGATGGTCTTACCTTTTGATAGAAAAAAGGTCTAGTAAGAGCAAACCAACGCTCGACAGCCATGACGATGACTATAGAGCCAGACCCCAGGCCGAAGACCCTGAGGACGACCCTGAGGAGGCAGTAGAGGCGCGTGGAGGCGATAGCAGGCCTCGCCATGCGGGCTATCAGCAAGGCCCACATGCCCGACACGGCCGTCAAGTCGTTGATGCCCAGCGACACCAGCAGGACGGAGTGGCGGGCGTTGCGCTGCTTCTTAGACAAGAGGAAGCACAGTGCCAGCGAGTTGCCGGCCACGCCCACCAGGTAGGCGGCCGTCGCCAGTGCTTCCCTGGGCTTCATCGCCAACCCGCCTCCAACGGCCGGCTCTGGCTGCAGCGTCCCATTCTCTGACCCCCACCATTCCTCTGTCACGTTCGACCAATTCACTTCACTCATCCACTTCTCCTCCATCTCCAACTGCATGACAAACAAAACAAAATACAGAGTCAATGTGCCAATAGTTTAAACATTCATATATAACACCAAATTTATCCATAACATAATGGTTTTCGTTCAATCAGTAACCCTGTTATCGCTTAGTATTCATACTCAAACATATGACTTAGATAACATTGTGAATACAACAGCACAAATATAGTTAAAAATTAGTTGATTAACAATTTTTTTTAACCTCCCACACTTAACGAGATTCATGCCTTCCGTGCTTCACACTGAGTAAAATAAAGCCTTGCTCATTCGTATTCGGCACCCATTTCATCGTGTTACCCATCCAAGAACTAACCATGCTCAAAGTTGCATAACTCTGAGATCTAATGAAAACTGAAATTCAATTTGGCTCTAAGGTCACCGTGATGAACCTTATAAATCTGGCTTAATAAACATATTTGCCAATGCAAGCATGTAAAAGTTTGATAAATTCACAACATTTAAAAGATATTTCCAATGTTGAAATTCATTTAGACGTATTGGAAATTTTTGTAATAACATTATTTCTTACTCATTTTAATTAATTATTCGTAAATATTTAATTCTGTTTATAATATATTACGGCTGGCACGTAGTATTGATTATTTGTAAATAATAATTAATATTCAATGTACTTTGTGGAGGCGATTAATAATGCAATTAACGATTTATTGCATTAGTATTATGTTTTTTTCATCCTGCCCAAAATTCATAACAAGAAATCAAGACCATAACTGTCACGAAAGAGGAAAAAGAATAGCTACTTCTAAAGTACATTTCTCAATTTTATTATAGACTAGAATATTTGCCAAAATATGAGGGTATTCTTCTAAATCAGATGAAGGCCAGAAATGTGAACAAAGGATGTGGGTTTGATGGTGGTTTTATTGAAAGATATGCTCAGCGGAGTTTTATTTGAAGGGATGTAGGGCATTGTTTTCTTTTTTCATGCGACTTCAATCTTTATTCTCAATAATAAATTCTAGATAATATCGTTGATCAGTAATGGCTAAGTGCTATAATAAACATAATACTATGCTGATAAAATGAAATACCTAAAGTAGATAATAGATAATAGTAAAAAATTAGATTAATATAACTATCATTATGATAAAAAATCATCTTATATTTATCGTAATGTTATAAAGTATTGAACATATTCAGGAAGAATGAAATATTACAGAGTCTTTTCAAGGAGATGGAGGAACGATTAACTGAAAATAAGAGTGTTGATGTAGCAGTAACACTGCGGGAGTAGATTAAGTTCTCTGGTCTTTATAAACCATATTGCACTTAACCAAAATACTTAGGATTGCACTTGGGATATCTCTCTCATAAGATAGCTGCCCATACTAGAATGAAAATAACAAAACAACCGGAACAAACAACTTCTACTTCAGTGGAACTTTGAACTAGAGCAACGTACAAAAATGACAGTAAACAACCATATACTCGTACTACTCGTACTTTACGAAACTGTCTATTTAGATTTAGGTATGGATTTATTAGCAATAACTGCCACAAATACAATTACATTTACATATAATCCTTTCAATCTAAATTCCTTTAAAAAATCAATGACGATTCTGAGATCAAATGAACAATTCAATATCTGAATATGAATGTCAAACTGTACTGCTATGTATAAGTCCTACCATAGTAACTTGTTTCTTGCAATGTTTCTCATTTCTCTGATCAATCCTGTTTTACAATCCTTAAGTATAGTCAGTAAGTTCTTGTTTCATTCTTATACAGTTTCATGCTTTTACCAACAATGTTGCTAATAATACATATAAAATTATACAAGATAATTCAAATAAGATGAAGAAAAGTTATAATTTAAATAGGCATAAATACAGTTATTTTTGAAACAAAATATATAGTTTTTCGTAAAATACCTGTAACAACTGTTATTAAGGAACTGGTATTGAATCTCTACCAGTAGCAAGGATCAACTCTAGAGCGGACTGAGATACAACTGGAAAAGGTACTCACTCTTGAGTTAGCCCAGAGTCTTCTTTTAAAGAACGCGGGTTGAATTCTTAACGATAGAATGTTAACAGATAATTCTAAAACCAATAGACCTTAATAGGAGTCCAACCAGATCTATTTTAACGTCATACTATCAAGGTTTCCACTGAGGATACTGTAAACATTATTATACAAAAATATAAGATGTTTGTTCCAGAAATACGATTACTAATTGCACTCAACGTAGTTTCAATAATACTTGATTCTTTAGCCCCCTAAAGTAAAATACTCTCGTTGCAAAGATACTTGGAGCTTTACAATCAGAGATTTAGTTGATTAGTTAGCTTAATCATAATTTAATAGGAAATAAACTGTTCGTACAATATCAAACGCATACAATTTTTCTCTTCAATGAGAATCCAATTATATACAACTTTTATATAGTTTCTAGAATAAAAACATTATTAAATCACTAGTTAATACATTAAACTGCATTGCTCTTCCATTAGAAGATAATTTGCATTGAGTGGTCGAAAGGTTGTTTGTTTGTTTTGCAACGCCCACACTGATAAGGATTTCACCTTTCAGTGCTGTTCTAGGGGTAGAAAAGGTGGCTCATTTATTATTTGGCACCCATTTCAGTAATGGGCGAGTCATATTACCTGATGATTCTACATTGGGAATTATAAATTTTGTCTAACTCAAGTGTATATTTAGAGCGGGGAACTTTAACGATTACGTGACATCGTACAGGCTCGGCACCGACGGTTTAATGTCCTATCCGAGAGACGACATGCTCAGATTTATTCACCTCACTTCCTGCGTGAATAAATCGAGGGCCAGGTGGATATCGAACCCCAGACCTAACAGTACAGAAGCGAGTACGTTAACCACTGAGCTAACATGGCCCCCAGTGATGGAAAGGTACTATGGTTGTGGTAGTGTCAAGGAAATGGCAATTTAGTAGAAGCAATACTGATAAATAAATTGAAATTTGAACCATGTGCGTAGGTGTTGTAACCTCAAAACCAAAGACTGACTCTCGATTCATCACTAACAGAATAACTATACCTGTGATACATTCCAGAAGAAAGAATGATATTATTTCTATTCTTTACCCTTATTGTAAACATAAAGTTCATGAAGGTACACTGTATACGCACTAAAAGAGCAACTTCATTATAAAAGTCCTTCTGAAACTTTATTAAAAAAAAAAACAAAATTTGCATATAACCATCCTATGATATACCATCAATTCAGAAATTATGCAAAAATTGAAAATTCCACTTCTTTAACTTAAGTAGGGGTCAAAGGAAAAAGTATAATATTATTTCGCAATTGGTAAAAAAATGTCGACTAATAATGTTATGAGATATTTTATTCTTTGTATAAAGAAGGTTTCTTTTATAACTTAAATAACATAATAAATTTGACTTTCTGATTTATATTGAAATATTATGCGAAAGCTAGTGTTGTTAGTAAATACGATGATCGAAAAAAGAGAAATTGAATCAAAGTAAAAAATTCACTCAAAACTACTCCTCAACTTGTCCCCCACTTTTTATTTCTAATTTAGTTTTGTTTATTCAATATATACGATACTTTTTACCGACAATTAAGACAAAAGTTTACATCCAATGATATTTCATTTTTTGAACGTTTTATGAATTATTTACTACATTTTGTAAATAATTACAAAGTTTACTCTGCCTAGAAAATTTATTCTTAGTTGTTGATTGTTTATGATGACTAAATATCAGTGTCTGGTTTGGTTCAGTTTATTATCTCTTCCACAGTACACTAGGGTCATCCTTGTGCAGAGATCCCTTCCAGAAGGAACCTTGAACTAGTTAAAAAACAAATAAACCCCTCCCCATTCTGAGTTTGTGTTTCGTGTTGACCTATTTATCTCATGTCATTAAGCTTTAATCATATCTGTACAGTGTTGATAACAAATCTACGGCTTACTGACAGCAAACTTAGAGTATCAAGACTTCAGAGATATTGTCAGCTACCCTATGCAAGGGGTTTCATCATAATTTAGACTGTGAAGTTTCTCAATTTTACTGTATTACTTAGTTGCATAAAACTATTTTTAACAAAAGTTTTAAAAACCTATTAGTCTAATCAACGTAGTATTTATAGAAACATTAACCACACCATTTCGTGGCACCATATATCCATAAATGTGAAAACATTGTCTGTGTTCATTCATACTATAGGAATGCATAAATGCTATCAGATTTGATGTGGAAGTGTCGCAAATTTATTTCATTTAGTTTGTCAAGCTCTTCTATATAAATAACAATATTCTCAGTTAATTTGTAAAACAAAAATCAATGTCGAAACCACAGTATGAAATTCAGTAAAATGACGAAGATCTTTCATCCAAAACAAGTCATCTTTCTCAGAGTCTCACTCACACTGAAACAAGAGATGTAGGACATCTGGTATTGTGTTGAAAAAGTATGGATACAAGACAGATACATTGAAGGGAACAAAGTGTAAGGAAAGGAAGGAAGGGTTAGACAATGCTAGTTAGGGTGTACAAAAGAGCTCAGGAAGAAATAAAAGTTATCTAATAGCTGTCAACCCTAGTAGACAAGTCTGTTGTTCTGGCTAACACTGACTCTAGCTTGAATAAACCATTATATTTCTTAACAAAATCGATCTTTTACACGTGATCGTGTTAGCTTCTGTCCAATTTGTGTAATTATTTTCATTATTTGATGTAAGAACAAGGAGCTACTTTCCTTAGTCACATTTCTGAATTTCTTACGCTGGCTTGGCAGTAGATTATACCATATATATATATATAATATATCAAGATTTCACATAAAAACGTGAAATAACAACCAATGATCAAACCACAATATAAAATGCGGAAAAAAGACATTTTCATAGGGAGAAGTGTAAAATTTAAAAACAGAAAACTAACTATCACATTACATATTACTTTAGAAAGAAAACAATCTGTAGATTTCAATAACAACTGCCTATTTTGAACACGTGACATTAAACTGTAAATTTTGACCAAAAAAAATAATTGTTGTCTTGTTTATTTCCAGTTTAGTGACATTTGTTCATTCAAACTAGATAGTTTTTACTGAAATGCACAGACTGTTTTCTTTCTAAAATAATCTCTAATGTGATAGTTAAATTTTCTGTTTTAAAATTTTATACTTCTACCTATAAAAAAGTTTTAAATAAAAACCCAAACTTTGGCAATGAGGGTTTAATTTGAACCTGAAGAACTGACCCAGCCGTGATAAACTTTACTTTTGTTTCTACTTCAACGTCGATACTTTTATTAATATATATATATATATACTTTTATATACTTTTTAAAAGTATATAAAATTTAAATAAAAATTATATACTTTCTATATACTATTTTTATATACTAATATATACTTTTATATATATTTATATTTTACGGTCTCCAACTGTCTCTGAACCAGTGCACTTGGTTTCCCTCTCTTATCTCTCCTGAAGACGGTTCAAACCGAAAATTAGAGACTGTAAGTGTGTTCTTTTGATTTCTCTATGTTTCTTTGCCTTTATAAATAAATGAAACGGTTCCAAGAACTAAATAAACTATATTCAAAAAAGGAACACACAGAAATGAAACAGAAACTCAGTATTATCTTCCTGATGACGAGGCCATCGAAATGTAGCAGTGAGTCTCTGTTTCATTTCTGTGTGTTCTTTTTGTGAATATAGTTTATATATACGGACTCATATAACTATATATTATAAAGTTTAATAATTTCAATCTCATAGAAACACTCTACAAAATAAATTAGTATAAAATCGCAGTATATATTATAATTATACAATAATGAGAAACAGTTTAATTATTATTGACGAAAAAAGAAGGAAACATGGGGCAAGTGCAATGAACCTAACTGTGATAACCTTGATGACACTCGCTTTCTACGCATACAAGAAGCCCTAACCTGTTTACAGCATTTCTCGAGATCTTGGGTGTTTGCTTGGCACTCAACAACAAAAAGCCAGTGCTTTATCTAACTTTTCATTGAATCCTTCCTTCCAACAAAGCCGAGAAGTTCATTGATTTTTACTCCTAACACTGCATCCCATCAGATTGAAGCATACAACTTTCATTTAAAAAGTTAATTAGTATTTTTTTATATTATAAAAGAGTTTGTACGTTAAACTGATTAAAATACGCAATTTTTAAATATACGTGTATAAAATGTCATAAATATTATATACGTACATATTAATACCTAAAAGAAATATATTTTCTAATGTACTTAATTTAAATATCAAAAAATAATAAACATTAGTTTTATGTTTAACCCAATCAAGAGCTGCAGGGAATTCATGAATTTACAATAGTCGCAAGAAATCCTTCTTCACTGCATCAATATGTAAATAACTAACGACCTCAAAATGATTCAATTTAGAATTATCATCATCTGATTTTGTAGTAAATATGAAAAGAGAAATGAACCATCAAACATTTATTACAGTGGAATAAACAAAACTCCTGCATTATTTAAATCTATCGTAAATCGGAATGAACCAAAGCCTTTCGCCCGTCAGCTATACATCAGCGAGTGGAAATAAATGAACACATACTATTCACTAAGAAATTCTCAATTGCAGCTATCTCAAAGTTTTTGCGGTTTCATGAGCAAGTTATTTATCCGTTTTGGTCGGATTTGGCTTTAAATATTTTATTCTTGGTCTGAGAGATTCCACCTTAGAACTTACTGACTAAACTTCAATATATTCTCCTTAGCATCTTGAGGGTGCACATAATTCACACTGTTGGTTTTTAGGAACTGATTATACTAATAAGTAAATAACAGTCAAGAATAAATGTTATTGTGGTAATTATATGGCCACAAAAAAAAATCTACAACTACTTGTTATAGTAAAGCACAACTTTCATTTTTATTTTAAACATACTTTAACTACTCCAGTTTGGCCGGAAATATTTACTTCTTATAGGTATTTCATTTTATAATATGTACTCTCTTTTGCTCTCCTCCACTCTACGGCTAGGATTGTTTTTGGTTCTCTAATGCCTCGTTTTCTTACTGGTTGATTTGTTAACCGGTATAGTTCTTCTACACACTAACTGAATAGCTTTAGTTAGTCTATTTTTGGCATTATCTAGATTAGAATTACATTTAATACAATTTTCCATTTGTTGGAGCATAGAATAATCTGATGACTTTACTATCATATTGTCATAAGGTTGCTGGGTTGATATTATCGAAAATGTGTAGGTATGTATTAAACATAGATATGTTTAGGAGTACTTGTATGTTCATCAAAAATAGGAAAAAACACGACTATACCAATGCATTATGACTCACTTTCAATATTTTGAAAGATGACACTGTTAATGACCGTTGTCAAGACAGTGGGTGATATCGAGTGAATATGACAGTAAACTCTCTCTCTCTCCATACACACATACACAAACACACTCTCATTTTATCATTCTCCATGTATATATATATACATACATAATATATATATATATATATATATATAAAGATTTCACATAAACACGTGAAATAACAATCAATGATCAAACCACAATATGAAATGGGAAAACAAGCCTAAGATCTTTCAACCGTAACAAGTGGTCTTCGTTAGAGTCAAAAACCCAACTAGATCCAGAAACATTTGGTGAGCGGTTGAGAAGACTGGGGCAAAAGAGTGATATTTTATAAGGGTGTAAAGTGCAGGAAAGGACAAATGTCCAGAGAGGGATGTGTGGGGAAACAAAGGGCGGAACAGTAAGATGTGTCCTTTCCTGCACTTAATAAACTCAGGTGGATAACCATGATCAGAAAATCAATCTTTATATGGTTAATTTTGGAAGCTACAATCATTCATAGTGCTAAAAATTTGTTGAAGATATATAGACAGAGATCTGGGGATGGCTTTCTTCACACGAGAGGGATTGTAACTATTAAAATGAAGGCATTTGTTGACTGTAATTGAGGGTTCACTAAGGTAATAAAATACACTATGTCATATTTTTCTGAAAAGAAATGGTTATTTTAAAATAAATTACTTTATCGTTAAAACTTTTACCATATACGAGTATGAAATAAGTATGTTATGTATGGTGTATGTTTATAAACCGTGTAGTGTAATAAGAGTCTTGTTGATAAAAAAAGTTAAAAGAAAGGAACGGCAGATTTGTCATATAAGATGTTCATTTGAAAGTGATCATTACTGATAGTACAGTTTACCATAACTTGGGGTGCAGTTCTTGGGATATCCTGACTCCTTAAAGCCTCTAGACATGAGTTGTGCTTCTGTACAGAAAGGATGATACTATTTTACTGCTTGAATTGCATCTTCCTTAACGAGAATTACATTGAATGAAGAAAGATGTATTTTTCGTTAAATAAAGAGGTACTGTAGTGAGACAATACTTTTTGTTCTTACTTTACCTTGAAATTGATATTAACCACATTCCTTAAACTTATTACTTACTGAATACTCCATATAGTAATGAAATATTATAACTTAAGTTCCACTAATTAATTTGTTAAATATAATAAATTAATTTCCACTAAAACGAATTAAGTCAGATTAGGAAGTCCTATAAACTTTGTAATATCTTTTCAAATTAAAACCCTTATAATAACTCCTAATTTAGCCATGGATTTACATTAATCTTTGTTAAATGAAAATAAGAATCCAGGTTTTAATTTAAAAGTTGAAAATTTCTTTTCCAGATATATACATCTTCAGTTTATCTTATATTATTATATTTTTTATTAATGGACCTAAACCCAAAATGTTAAACTCATACTGCTAAGTTGCTATACTTATACTCAGAAAACTTTGTAAGTAACCTTTTTAATACATGTTTAACTTAATTTTGATTTGACTTGACATCAAAATGTATGATATCAATTAATCGTGAATATTGTCGTAGTGGTAGGTTAAGGCAAATAAGAGAACGCACGACAAGGTATGTATAACACCAGAGAAGTCGGAAGACCTGAAAGTCAGTTTAACGGTATTCTCCAAAAATATGAATGTTTTCAAAGATGTTATAACCATAGTGAAAAATAAATTTCCTAGAATATCTAATGAAAAAAAAGAGATCCGTCAAACTGTCGTGCTCACAACTGCCAGGTTGAATTAATTTATTATCTTTCCTTGGAGGAAAAATGTTCAAAGTTACTCGTAGTTACACTGTTACATATATAGATTACACTGTTGAACAAGCGTGATTCTATATGTACAACCAATTTATTACTAAAAGCTCCGTTTTATGTTCCTAATGATTTAACTTTTCTATGTAATTTAATTGAACAGAAGAGGTAAGGGTCAATCATTCCTAACTGATAGAGGCTATGCTTGCTTCTACAATATATATAATCTTAAACTTTATTTAATAAAAACCATTTACAAAATTGTATTCTTATACAATTAGAGCAATAAAATATTTCCTCTGTGGTGCCAAATAAATCTTTTCTAAATGCCACATTTCGTATGAATTCACTTTTCCAAATCACATTATCGTAAGTAGTTTCTAATTGAAATAACACATGATAGTAGCTCTATAAAACAAATTTATTTATAATCATAGATTAATTATAGAAACAATACCAAAAAAAATAGGTATTATTTCTGCTGGCAGTTTAGATAATAGGATATCTTATCAAATGTTATCACAAAGTCAATATGGCGGTCCTAAATCTATTTCTAGATTAAAAGCTAGGCGAAATGAAAGCGAAATCAGAATGAGAATTGCAGTATCTTAATGTTTGGAAAATAGTATTCTAAGTAAGTCACCTCACAAAAATCAAAATTGTCACGTATGCTAAGGGAGTAAAGTGACAAGTGGTCAAATTTAAAAAAAAATAATGTTAAATTTACTTCTGTTATTCATTATAGAGCCATATGGTATAGTAAAATTGCTTGAATGCAACATAAAATAACTATACTCGTACTTAGTAGTTCCCGTGCTATTAATTTATCTAAAGGTTGATACATATATTTGTAAAAGCATACTTAATAAAAATATTCGTAATTTATAATTAGCTTTTTAATATTTGTTCTTTACAAAATATATTTTTTATAGTCTAAGACATGTCCAATCATCACGGTGACGTGAATAATACTTGGTTTTGTTTTCAATTTGTAAAAGTAACGTACAGGTATCGAGGGAGAAGGTGGTTCATTCTTAATCCTGGATGATTGAACCAGGTCTCGAGGTCTTAGCAAATACCTAGAAATACTCTTGTTCTTATTGGCAGGATTTGTTTTTAAAATCCTTTTCGCATTTTCAATTAAATAAGTAAATGAGTTTAATATCAAATAATAATAAAAAAAGTGATATTATTCAAACAACTCCTCCTTGCTTGTCTTCCGAGTGACTTACATCTTTCTACCTGATGACAGGTTTCTACAAGCTGTCAAAATGTTGTAGAGAGTTTGAATTTAGTTATACTCTGAATTTAGTTTGTTTAGTTTATGATATTTATGACAAAACCCGTCTTTGACGGGTATTTTGCAAAAATTCGGAGATAATACGTGGTATTTCAAAATATTACTAAAAATTATAGACTAATAGAAAATATCATTATTAGTAAAGTCCATAACTGTCATCAGATGTGGAGGTCTTTTAGTTTTGCAGCTTTAGATACTGAGCTCAAAATTCATTTTATTCTGGGAATACTTCTTATTTAGTACGCAGGTAGGTAGGACACACTTTTTTAACGTGAGCAAATTATGGTAAACACAAATGTCATTAAAATCAACTAACAAGATCTACTTGATGCAGTAAAAATATCTGTATATTTTAAGCTATATACGTATGCAGCTAGCGAAACGAAGCTTAAAAGTCCACAACTAAGCTTCCACGATGAATTTCCAATCCATTCAAATTTTAGCTTTTAAGTTAGACATACACAAATCTACTGTCAAAGTTTCAGCTCACTTTGACTTATGATGGCTGAGTTTGCTTTGATAAAATTTTTAGACAAACAAACAGATAAGAAATTTAATAAGGGTGGATTCGGTTTCTCTAATATTTAAAACATAAAGATAACTTCAAATGAGTCATTTCTAAGGAATCCTTTCTTTCATTTATATAAACGCTTACAGTGAAATCTAATTATATTTATAAGAATTTTGAGGAATATTGGTCAGGTTTGAATAAACTCCTTTAAGCTAACGTTTTGACGTATCTATACGTCATCTTCAGGCTAGAACATGTTTGTACAATCAGCCGTACTATTTTACGTACAAATGAGTTTTACCCCTGAAGATGACGTAAATATACGTCGAAACATTGGCATAAAGGAGTTTATTCAAACCTGACCAAAATCCTTAAAAGTCAAATCATCTATATATATATATATAATATATATATATTATAATATAATTATGAGTAGTATTTGCTTCTCAACGCGAGTACTTCGCACATTTTCCCGATGACGACGGATGTCGAAATATCGAAGTGAGTTCTGTAGTGTCTTTCTGTGTTCTTTTCTATGTGTTAAAGTGTATATATATATATATATATATATAATATATATATATATATATCTCAACAGTTGTGTTCAAGAAAGAACATCATCATGAATACTATATCTAAATATATATTTGTTTTCTATAAAATCGGTAAACGATCCAAACTGGACACAACACGAATACAAAATCGAAGAAGAATAAAACACAGAGTAAGGAAACACACAAACTCAAATTTTTGGTCAATCTGTCTTCAAGAGAAAAGAGAGGATGAGACAAAGCACGATATAGACGCAACGCGAAGTAATCCAACGGTTGGCCGAAAATTTGACTTTGTAAGTGTGTTTCCTTACTCTGTGTGTTACTCTTCTTCGAGTTTGAACTCGTACATATTTGTTTGGATATATTCAAATATCCATTGACGTGCTTGTCAATTGTTTAGCACGTTTTTGATAAAATAAAATTAATCAATGGTATATTTTTTACATTTAAGCATAATTTAAGAGATTATATAACAGGGCGAGATATAGAGGTTGATTACTTAATTAGTTTCTCTGCAAAGCGATTTGTATTAGGTGACAGGTTTGTAGAAAGTCAACATGGAGAGGGGGGTTAATGAACCCTCATAGAAGCTGAACAGGCTTGGTTGTGCAGTCGAAGAGAGGCCACCACGTGGGCTCCACGTGGACAACAGGCCCGTGTCACTGCGCATGAATTCTCATTAGTACGTCTTTTATCAGGTTAAGCAAAGGAATTCAAACTTATGTTTTGTAAGAAGCCAAGGCTATCCTTGAGTGGACGATTAACACCGAATCGGCTGTAAACAAGAATCAGCTCTCTGTGTTCCTTTCGCGATATAGGCGTGGACAAATGACATGCCATGTGCAGGAGAATGATTTTATTGCAATTTTTTTTAATCTTTATAGTATAAATAACATTTAAAATGTATTTCTTATAAATGTCTTAATTTATAAAAAGCTGCGTTTTGGCACTTTATTCAATTACTCTCTTGTGCACGGATTGACAGCCAAAAGTGAATCGTTATTTAGGTCTCGACTAATTGAAAATTTCTGTGTGTAAGAAATTGTCGATCGTAACTACATGTCATACTTTAAATGTTATCACCGATAAAATATATACAAATGTGATGCAAAAATATTCAGATTTGTTTAAAAACAAGTTTCATTGGAGAAAAACTGAAAAATTTTAGTCGATTACACTTTCACCCTCTACAATTTTTATAACAATAATTTTTCTCACTGACATCATCTAAGGTGACAAATCACAAAATTCAAAGGATTGACGATTATCATTTGTTTAAATTTTGTCATTAATCATTAGATCACCGAAGTTAAGCAAGATTGAGTGTGGTTGGTTACCACTTGGATATGTGTAACCACGAATCTTTGGTGTCCCTGGTAATCCGTATTTGACTTAAATTGATAGCAAATTATAAAAAAAAGTCACTTTTTAGCCCCTTCTAATGCACAAAGTGTAGACAGTGAAAAAAAAAATTAGAAATGACATAGAACTGCTAACCTGAGTAAACAATAACTGTTTACGACACGGTTATTAATTGTTAAGGATTATTAAGCTCGCTAATGCTATTAAAATAAAATCGTATGCTACTCGTATTATTAAACATTCATTTTTCAAATTATTTTATTCTAATATTGCATTAAAATGTAACATTAACCGAAAAAACTTTTTATTTGTATAAACTCCTACCAATGTCTTTACGACAAATACTTATCTTGGAAAACTGCTTATTTGTATTCATGCTTATAGGAAATATGAATAAATATGACAACCTGGAGAATTTACAATGGTTTTGATTTTTTGAAAACTCCCTCTTCAGTTTTTCAACATTAGTTGAAGCTAATGATATCAAAGATTAAGATACCTCAACTGCAAAGTTTTATTTGGTAATCCATTTTAACTCTTCCTACTATTCCTTCTAGGTATATTAGATTAGTGAAATGGTCTTAAACAACAAGATTGTTTAGTAATTTCCCAAAGGAAACAAATTGTAAAATGTAATATTCAATTGGAAATTACTTTAATCTTTGTAAAATTATTCCTAAGCGTAATTTGATCTCGTGTTGCATTATTTAGAACAAAGTTTTTTGACAGTTTTGACGTAGGGTACACTATTTCACAAATACAAAAACTTGTAACATACTAAATGGTAATATTATCAAATTATAGTCTGATATTATTTAGCTGATTATACTAAATACTCTACTAAAGTAGTGTAAATGCTTAAAATTCAAAATAGGTTTCTTGAGGATTTGGTCCAAAGAATTAACTACTCCTGATTATTCGGCATTTTCAAGGCTAAAAACATTTTATTGCAAACATAAGTCCTGAAAATAAATACATCCACAGAACATCAAGCAACAAAAAACAAAACAAACAACAAGAAACAAACACACATAAACTAAAAAAAAAACCAGAAATAGAGTGTCATTTTTATTTGTTTTCAGTACTTATGTATTCAATAAATGTTTTTAAACTTTTTAGAACTGTTGGGAAATGTCAAACAATTTTCGGTGATTCGTCGCGTTACAATCAGGAGTAGTAAATTCTTTGGACCAAATCATCAAGAAACATATTTTGAATTATAAGAATCAGTGGTCGAGAAGCTGTATCAATATAAATGCTTATGTAGTAGTTTATACTAGTGGTTGAAAATTAGTCAATTAGAGGACTAACAATGAAAGAAAATGCTGTCTCCAATCATATCTGACTATAGACCACTTAGCTTTTACAATGGACCCATTCGCAGGTAGCAGGAGTGATTACCTGAAATGACCCTAGACAGCAGATTGACTTGAGTCTGCGCACTTGGAGTTGGCTTTTAAACTCAGCAATTTCTTTTACATCAAAACAATAAAACTAGTTGACGTCTGTGAGGAAAGTTTAATCTTTTCTTGAATACAGTATTCTATCAAGTATATCATAGCTATTAGAAGGAAGGCGTATTTTGCATTTGGAGCCAGGTTAGCTCAGTGGTTAGCGTAACCACCTCTCAACTGATAGGACCAGGGTTACGATCCCCACATGGCCCTCGATTTATTCAAGTCGATTCTGAGCACGTCATCCCTCGGAGAGGACTTTAAACCGTCAGTCCCGAGCCTGTACGATGTCAGGTACTAGTTAAAGACCCCTACTCTAAATACATTTGATTTAGAACTCCCAATGTAGAATCACCAACTAATGTGCGTGGTTCATTACTACAATGGGTGCCAAATAACAAATAAGACACAATTTCCGCCTCTGGAACAGCGCTAAAAGGTGAAAGCCTTATAAGAGTGGGCGTTGGAAAACACACTATTTTACATGAAATATATATGATACTCTAATATACTAGATATGCCTCTCTACAATATCTAATTTTATCAAATAATATCTTAGCTAATAAGATTAGATTAACCTGTCAGGAAATACGTCATTTTACCAGATGAATAGTACTTTAGAGTTTGCGATGTCATGAATCACATATTTTCTATAATTATTGAGATAGATGGATGGGCATCTACATCTTTTCGGATTGAGGTTTAAGACAGCTCAAAGGTCAAAATTGTAATTTTGAAAGGAGCATTTTAATGCTAAAGATATGATGCTTCTTTTTTTAAAGATTAAGATAAAAAAAGTACTAAGATTAAGAAGGGCCTGGTGTAATAAATACAAAAAAGTGAAGGGCTGTTAATAGAATGAATAAAAAAATATTAACTCGTTGGGTCTCTACACTATTACATTCATCGATAGTATAAATTGTAAATAAATAATATAACTAAATAATATTGCTTTTGAAACAATTTAACTAAAATGAAAGTAGGTATTAATTTTAATCAGAAAATTATTTCGGAAACCTAGCTATTCTCATGAAAGAATGAAGTAGACAAACTCAACAAATAACTTCACATAACCCATTATTTAATTTTCCTCGACTAAAAAATAAATTTTAATTATTTGTATACATTTTTTGTCTTTTTACTGTTTATATTTTGTCTTCAATAAGTATTATTTTAATTATGAAAAATTTCTTCTAACTAAAGTGGTGTAGGTGCGTGAGGGTAATTGGAGCAAGACAATAATATCATTTGAAAGGGTATTATACAAATAACGGTTACAAACTGCCTCCCTAACCGAAACGCAGAGATCTTGAGCCTTTTTTACGCAACAGACCGATTTATTGTAAAATATATCTTGACGGAGCGGCCTGGAAGGTTTGATGAGTAGGACCAGTACAGCAAGTTGATATAAATTGTAGCAAAAAAAATCATCCACTAAGTTAGAGAAAAAAATCACTTGGGTAACCTTGCGCAGCCAAAGGCCAAAAGAAATACAAAATATTGAGTAAAACATTACTTACGGGTAGTCTTAGAGCATAGCTGTGACGCGTCTTCAAAAAAAAAAGAGATATGTGAGAGTACATGCAAGAATGTGGTCATATTTGAAAATACATCTTTCACAGTCCAGTAATTAATGAAACACAAATATCATTGAGTCCGTGTGTGGCCTGGTATCAAATGGCTCAGGGACCGATGCATATGTGTGGTGCTTTAGATCCGTTGCTATACACCAAACGACTCTAGTCAAACAACTGCAGATACATGCTTTACATGCTCCAATATTCGGGATGGAGTATTATCCTTCAGTGCATTACCTGTTTTGATTTGTTATCATGTCTATCAACCTTTCGAACGTTTCACGAACAAAGCACAACAGATCGATGGTTTTTAACGTGAGACCCTTTAGCCATATCTGATGTTCCACAACAACCCTGCTAGAGGCGAGGTGCGTTGAGCTGTAGATGCGCCCAAGTTGGACTTCGCTAAGGCGGGTACCACGACCAAGTGCCTTACCAACCAGATATGAGTGGAGGGAATTTAAACAGCATCAGACTTCTTAAAAAGGGATGATATTGGACAATCTTATACCCTACAGCCTCCCCAGCCACCTAAACCTTAAATCCTCGTAGAACCGTCGTTAAACCTCTCAAACACCAGATATTTGGTCAGTACAGAATGGATGATATCTATATTCTACACTTTGAAACACATAGCTGTGCACGCGAAATTACAGAAGGGATAAAAAGCACAGCACACCATTACTGCTAGGATGTCACTTAATGGAAGACAGGACAATGGATGTTACTTAAAGGTAGAGTTCATTTACAAATAAATACTATTTGTGTTTTTGGAGCTTATTCAATCACAACATTTAACAGAAATTATTCGCATAATTTTCTTTACGAAGGAAACTTTTTGAAACCCTTTAAAAGGATAAATGAAGATCAAACATTTTCGAAAAGTCCATTATTTACAGTTGTAGGTACTTGTATTTTATTTTAATTGTTCAGTCTGAAAGCAGGTTTTTACATAGTTAATAATAATGCATAAGATGTAATAATTAATAATTCATACACAAGACTTGTTAAAAAAAATATGAATCCTCTTAAGGTATCAATTTACAACGAGGAGTACAATCACAGATGCAATAATTAGGCTTAAAAGTTGGCAAAATAAGGGTACGATATACTTAGATAAGCAACATTTTTGAACAGTAATGTTGTTTAAAAAGTCGTGCTGTTTCGTAGTTTTTCCGATCACTTCAATGGGCAGTCCGGCTGTTCACGTCCCAGTCCCTGCTACGGGCCCGTCCTCCTCCCAGTGTGTGCACTACTATAAACCAAAGTGGTATCATTATCAAAAAAATTGACCACCTAACATTGCACGTCTTCTTGACGACTCGAGTGAACTGAAGGTGAATCTATAGAATATCCAATTCATTTAACTTTCTGTTCGATCTGGCATAAAGAGTGTTATATAAGCGATTGACGAATGAAAATTATTTCATTTTATGATAGAAAATTTAAATTTGTTAACTAAAATTACTATCTTTGTTAATTGAATTTAATTTAATTCACATGTTTTATGGCTATCTTTATCATTAGTGTCGAGTCGGACTCTTCGTCTTTTCCAAGTCATGGAAAAGATGACACATTGAATGTGTCAATGGTTTGGATAGACCATCTGTCATGTGGTTAGCCCCTCCATTACTCATAAACTGGTGAATTGTTTTATCTTTAAATATTTCAAGTGCTTCTTTTATTGCTCTTTCTATCCTTTATGTAGTAAGTCCATCAAGCTTTCTATATCGACTTGTTCATTTCCATAAGTTAAGACACATAAAACTATGTCCAGTTGTGAGGAAAAAGTACAAGGTATGAATGTTAATGGTTATAATAATGTTACTAATAACCTAGGGGGCAATGTTAGCTCAGTGGTTAATGTACACGCCTCTGGGCTGGTGATTCCGGGGTTTAATACCCACTCTGGCCCTCGATATATTCACGTAGGAGGTGAATAAATCTGAGCACGTTGTTCCTCGGATATTAAATAAATTGTAAAAACTAGGAGAATATGAAATGTATGTACTTAAACCTTTATTTAATATTTGATTAAATTTTAAATTAATTTATGTACCTTTGTTTGTTGTTTAAGTAATATTTATTATGTAGGTGCCAACGAGATTTTTTAATAGTAATAGTAATAAGATAAGATATTTAAAATTGGAATAGTATTTGCACTAATATATTCTATTTATTGCTGTTTATAACAAAAAAATGGATGAAATTGGTGTTGTTTCTGTCAGATGTTCAAAGTATTCTTCTGTCTTTTTGACAGCACCAAATGACCTGGAAGAACTCCCTGCAAGCACAGTCTTAACTTCTGCGAAAAATGGAAGTGGTGTTTGAAAGAGAGAATTGTTCTGCTGAAGGTCGAATCCATTTTCAAATAGTTGAAGCCGTTTTTGTCTTAAATATCCCCGCTAAGAATAGTACAACCATCTTTTAACAATACTTGTGAATTATTATAATTAAGCAAGATTATTCCCCAATTACTGAATGGTTTTGACTTCAATGCAAGACAAGTCCGGTATGAATACATTTATTTTGATATAAATCGTATACCGACTACTCTAATTGTCATAGCGATGACGGCTTCTATGTTAGAAGTTGAACACAGTAGTAGACGACAGCAATACAATCATACAACACCCTAAACCAGTGTCTTAGTAAGGGGGGGGGGGGGTAAGCCCCGGGCGGCACGTGCCAGGGGGCAGCATTTTGAAGGGGTGAAAATAGAAAAAATAACATAATAAAAAACAAACAAAAAAAACTCAAAATTTATACCAAAATGAGTTTTTAAGGCCATAATAGTTTTTTTATGATTCATTTGGGTAATACTGTTTTAACAATGTGTAATATTTGCAAAGTAAAAATAAATTTATTTTAAATTGTTCAAAATTTGCTTTTTAATGGGGTGAAAATTTATTTTACCCAGCTAATTTAATTTAACAATTATTTTATGATTTGAATTATTCGTTTTTGTTTTCCAAAATCTTTTGTTTTCTTTGATGATGACTGCATATGTATGTGTACGAGTACTGTAATTTAAGATTTAAGGTTGGAGCCAATGACAGTAGTCTAAAATTAGATCCTTGATTGTAATTCCATGAAAATAAATATTTTCAAGACGTTCATGCGGGGGGGGGGGGGCGGCAAATCTTACGACCGCCCCGGGTGGCAGAAATAGTTGCTATGCCACTGCACTAAACCAACCAAAACATTAATAACACCAACCGTAAAATAAAATGTAATAGTTTATAGAATCAATAAAACCAGGATTAAGAATAAGTTTTGAAATATAAATCCGACACCAGCTTTGGAAGCTGGATTTGAAATATAAATCGGAAACCAGCTTTGGATGCTGGTTTTGAAATATAAATCCGACACCACCATTGGAAGCTTGATTTCAATAGGGATATTTTACATTTATTTCAATAAAAATATGAAATAAAAATCAAAGCTTAAACTACAGAATGCAAATTAGAAACAGAACTAAAATCTTTCAAAGGGGCCAGGTTAGCTCAGTGGTTAACGCACTGGACTGGTAGTCCAGGGTTCGATCCCCACCTGGCCCTCGATTTATTCACGTGAGAGGTGAATAAATCTGAGTACATCGTCCCTCGGAGAGGATGTTAAAGGTACTTGTTAAAGATCCCTACTCGAAATGAACTTGAGTTATGCAAAATTTAGGACTCCCAATGTAGAATCTGTTGAATCACCGATCAAACAAAAAGTTGGTAAACAGCTGACGTTATCACCCGCTAGGGGATCGGTTTAAACAGTAAGAATAAAAAAAAAGATGTTTCAACCAAAAAAAGTGGTCTCCGCAAGGTTTAACTGATACTGACAGGTTGACTGACCAAGTCTAATGGTTCACAGGATTTGTTAGACTGATACTGATACTGAATAAAAGATTCTAGTCATTTTTCTGATTTCTTACCCTTGTTTATGCGTTAAAAACACAAACAACACTGGCAAAACTCACTTGTATGTTTTCACACAAGTTCTTTATCTTCAGAAAACTTTTTTCGCGAATACAAAGAATATCAAGATATATAGATGATTTTTTCTTACTATACGCACATTACATATGCCAAGTTCTATCTTAGATACAGAGTAGTTTGAGAGAGTATACATACGACCATACTTGAAAATCTCACCCGTATTAAATAGCTCTCATGAAGCAGTACACCTGCTCTTAGATTAATAATATATGACAGCAGCTTTTGTATGTTGTTGAAGTCAAACTATTTTTAATGCTAAATACTTAGGAAAAAACACGAAATGTTGAGTGAGTAAATTACTAAAAGTACAAACATTTATTCTTAATTTATATTCTATTCTTTACATATATGTTTCGATAAAATTTTACTGCTTATTGAAAGATATCTGAGAATACGGTGTAAAATTTTCTCTATAGCTTTTTATATAACATTCAGTTTATGATATAAAACGGGAACCTAAGTGATTCTACCGAAGTTATGTGAAATTATCACATGAGATATAAAAGTTTCCTAAAAAAAATTTGAACATTTCAATACCCCACTTGCGAGAGGTTATCTGTAAAATAACTCTATATTTAAGGCAATGTGTGATTGATAAAAAAAGCGCTTCGAACTTTTATGCCAACATCGTAAGAATCAATATAAATTAATCTCACCTCTGTTATATATCCTCTTTTAAATCAACCATTGAGCAATCTTAAGAAGTTTCTTGTGACTTAATCAGCAAATGTTGCATATATATACACAGTATTATCAAGAGATTGTTCTGAAAAGGACAGAAAACGTTTCTGGGTAAACTATAGGTAAACAGATAACACACACTTACACTCTCCAATTATCGGTTTCACTGTCATCAGTAGAGAAGAGATAAGGATGCCAAGCGTCCATGTGAAGCTGCCTCCATCCATCCCTATTTCTTCTCTCCTGATGATGGTTAAAACAAAAATTAGAGCCTGTATATACCTATTTATTGTTTACCTTCAGTTTACCCTGAAATGGACATGTATTTAAGACAACTTATCAAATGATTGATTGATTGACAGGCTTACTAACCGAAATACAGTAGAACCCCGTTTATCCAGCACGATCGGGGGGGAGACCATGCCGGATAAAGCGTTTTGCCGTTTTGAGTGTTACTCTTATAAATATACACGAATTAATTAAAAGTTAGAAAATAGCAAAACAATCATAGAAAACACACTCGTAATTACCTTCCTAGAGCGTAGGCTTGACTGTAGACTGTAATGTAATCCATTGTAAAGGCACTTTTAATAAATGTAAACTTTATTTTTCATATTTTATTTTCCTTAGGGCAGGGCAGGCATATTTATAGGCTAGTCGTAAACTTATATTTCGATACTGTATTTAAATCTATTTTTTAAACTTATTTTCTTATTTATATACTGTATTTAACTCTATGTTTTCACTTATTTTCGTATTTATCTTACTGTACAATGTCCTTAAGCCTAATTGTCTTGTTTTTAACTTCACATTGGAGCAGGGTCATCAGGTAATTCTTCGTCAGACCAGGGGAGCTTCGCGCGGCGTATTTAAAATTACGTGGTTGTACATTTTTTGTGTTTTTGCATTTTTTTGTACCCAATATTTTCGGGAAATTACCCTGGTCAAAATTTTGCCGTTGTTTTGAGCGTGCCGGACGTTTGGATACCGGATAAAGGGGGTTCTACTGTAGAAGGGGGAAGGTTATTCTAGTTATTCTTTCCTTGTTTGGTCTCTACTTGCTCTGATTAAATACTTTTGTACGAAAACTTAAAAGTTATGCTTTTGTATTATTCATTATTACTATTATTTTGCTCTTGTATCTGAATAGGACATATATTTTTATTTTACAACTTTACTTACTTTTTCTTACTTGAAACACTACGTTTTCTTTTCTTCTGAGTTCACGATTGAGTTATTGTCTACACTGAAAATCATCTTGTAAGGTCCCTGTCTATTTTTACGCTTTTATATGTCCCTTTTCCTTGAAAGCAGTATTATATAAATATTTAGGGAAAAAAACGTGAATGACTGTTATAGCGAGAGAGAGATAGTGTGAGGGGGTGAGAGAGAGAGATGTGAGAGGGAGAGAGAGAGAGAGAGAGAGATAGTGAGAGGGAGAGAGAGAGAGAGAGCGAGAGAGGTATATATAATGGTTATGAAGATACAGACTTTTTAATGAATTAGGAACTAGTGAAGTACACTTTTTATTTGGTTCCAAAAAGTTTTGTACCACTTTATACATTTATATAATGTATCTTGCGACTACAGATTCTATTTACTGAAGAAATAAACTTTTAGTTTTAAAAGTTGGTGGGATTTAAAGAAAGTTTAATGTTATAGTTAAGTAAACATCGTCTTAAAACTTCTTTATACTTGTATTAAAATAATCACTCTTATTCACTTTCAGTTATAAGTTTCATATACTGGACTAAAGAAGAACATGGTGTAAAACATTTGTTTTATCTATTGATTGAAGATTAAAATTTAATGAAATATTAAAAATACAAGCATTTATAGTGTATTATTTGTTTGGAAAATTATGTACGCTTCAATTCCTGTATTTTTGGTCAAAATTTAGTTAAGTTATAATCAAGAATTTCTCTCTTTTTCATATTTAATCTTAAAGGAATCTAGTTAGAACATTGATCCAAAAACACTGGAATGCCATAAGAATCTTAATGAGATATATGCCTCAATCACAGAAGTGGTTACTGACTGGAACTTGTTACTCGTAATATAAATGTACTGAACACTTCCATGGACATATTCAGATATTAACAGCTCCAATTACACATTAATGAATTCTGTTCGAGGAAATGAAACTTTTATGTAGAAGGTTAATCAGTTCTAAATGAATTAACGTGTAATCTCTTAAATGATCAAAATCAATGTTTTTCATGTTTACTGTTATTAATTTAACAAAATCTGTAGTGCTCTACACTCAATTTTCGTATAGGTAAACTTATACCAGAATTCATTGAAAATTATTGTAATTAATTGATTTATTTAAATGTGGTTACTGTGGTGACGTATTATTCAATTCTGTGTTTATTTTATTGTATCTACATCCATATATCAACTAAAACTAACTTTTAATAAATATTAAAGCACAATCTGATAAGTTCATGAAGATTCTCCTTCTAATATACTAAATTTGAAATTTGTATTATGAAATTAATATTAAGGCTAAATGTAATACGATTTTCAAATTTCTAGAATGACCATAAAATCAAGTTGAAAAATATTCTCCGTTGACAATGAAGTTTATAATTATTAAATGAATTAATCTGAAATATCACCAAAATTATGCTTCGCACTTATATTTCTTTAATATTTCATTAACAAGATTTCTTTATATATTATAATATTTATAATTATTATAATATATTATATAATTATTATAAGATTTATTTAACAAGAACTATTGGTCTGCTAAATGTTATTAGGGTATATCAAACAGAGTGACTTGTGGAGTGTTAATAATATTTTCAATAGACATCCACTCAGGCACAAGCCGGCAGATTTAATCAAAAATGAAACCAAGAAAGCTTTAAGGGGTAGATATTGAAAAAATAAAATTCTATTTCAAGAACGCTATAATATATATGAACAAAAAAAATGATAACGTATATGTTAAGGAGCAAAAATCTCTGCTTTTATGGGTCCAAAATGTAGCCATTATTATGATATATATCTTACCGTAGTTATATTAAACACTTATATATATCATAAATATTTATAAATATTCAATAATTATTTAAAAAAAAATTAATACGATAAAGTAAAGAAAGATCTAATTTCACATGCAAATTTCAAATACAAGAGAGCGGTGAGATTTACAAGTACATACCATATTTGTTTTTTTAATTACAAACATTTCTTTTTTACTTTATATATTTTAAATAACTCTTCAAAATAACTTTAAATTTTGAAAATAAATGATTATTTAAAAAATATTTTAATATGTAAGAACTCGATTTAAAACGAGTCTGAGAAGAATGTTCTAAGTTAATGTAAGCAGATGCAACAAGTAGGAATGTGGGGAGGGTGTTCTATAATCCCCTCTTTATAGAACCTTGCCTGTCAGCAACAAGCTAGAAACATGTATTCAAGGACCACTTGATCTACAATCTATAAAAATATAAAACCATTCTTTTTTATGATCTCATTTATTTTAAGTACACAACCGAATAAATAAGCATGTATAAGAAAAGAAGGGAAAATCATCTTTTAAATTTATTGATAGACAAAGTACAACATATACAGTGATTATATATTATACCAAACTGGCATAAATATCATACGTATTTATAATTATTCTATAATAATATAATGGCGAAGCAGGACCGTTTAGTACCAACAGTTTAAAAGATAAATTTTCTAGATAAATTTGCAGAACATGAATGTCCTCTAATTTAACGTAGTTATATTTTACCAGCGAGATGTACTAATCCAGACTTAAAAGAAATCGGCTTGAAACGTCTTATCTTTATTACTACTTTTTCCCCTAGTGGCAGTAAACTTTCTTCTTCTACTTAA
Source organism: Hermatobates lingyangjiaoensis (assembly GCA_026182355.1). NCBI lineage: Eukaryota > Metazoa > Arthropoda > Insecta > Hemiptera > Hermatobatidae > Hermatobates > Hermatobates lingyangjiaoensis. Next base: position 8,251,258 of record JAPFBL010000015.1, read on the forward strand.
TTTAACTTTCGTGAGGCAGTCTCCATATGTTCCCAAAGAACCCCAATCCCCAAGATATTCTCCTGCTGCTAGAGTTGCCAGAGCATTCGAAAAGTGTTATTCTGTAGGCTACCAAATTTCATTCATTTTTAATTCCAGTCCTTTCTTGAAATCTTCTCTCAACGATAATACCTACTTTAATCTTAAGGCCCCTGCTCGTGATATCGACTAGGATGAAATTCAGTATGATGGTTTCTAACGTTGGCTTGCCTTCCACTGTTTCAGCCTACCTATGAACTGCAGCTTCCTTTGGCAACGCTGCAGACTGTCAAATACCATTCATGTTAATCCCATCCAGTTACTTTCCATTACTGTTTCCGTATAAAATCTAAACAGATGTAAAACTTTACCTCAAGACTGTAGTTAACTTAATATCTCCATTCACAAATTAACCACACATTCTAATAAGACTAATGCAAAGAAATGTGACGTGTGTATAGTGTGAGTCAGGGGTCAGCAATCTGATGCCACGAGGCTCGCAAACATTTCAACAGCACTGAAGCTCTGCTAAAATCATGATCTTGAAGTCGATTTCAAAGGCAGTCACCTTCTTTAAAACAACAAAAATAAATCCAACTTGTTTTTTTTTCATCACGTAGTATTCTTCTCTCCATTAGTTCAGTTAAACAGTAGCCAATATGCTTTCTCTTTATAAATTCTTATACCAATAACATTAAATAAAAAACAATTTACAAATATTAATTTTGCCAAATTAATAAATTAAAGCTTAGTCTTAATATAGATAATACTTTTATCATGTGGAACATAGAAATTTCTTTCAACGCTGTGTTTATTATAAATTTGTATACCTGATTTGAATCCACTGTTTGATGTGTTTCAAAATAAATAGGTTATCACTAGAAAGCTATATGTCTGGAAATCTAGTACTAGTCTCTTTTGGTTAATGATTTCGCCATTTGTTTTGCTTTAGATAAATTACCTTCACTTAGTTTTTCATTTCTTTTATTTTATCATATTTTAAATGGTTTTTATTACTGATATAATAATGGTCCCCTCAGTGGAGTAACAATTAATTCTATATATAAATTTTTCATATATTTAAATTAATATGTGAACTAGCTCACAGAAAAAACTCACTATGTTTCGACTGTGTCTTCAACAGGTAGAAAGCCAAAGAATTGTCGCTCGGAAGACTAGTGACGACTCATATAGATTACGTATATATATTTTTTCTAATATTGATGTAGCTTTTGACCACCAATTCTTAAAATTTAAAATAGGTTTCTCAAGGATTAGGTAAAAGCTTTAACTACTGTTCGACATTCTCAAGGCTTTTTTTTTTTTAAGGAAGAACTATTTACGGCATTGTAAATAGTTTACCGCATCACAACAGACACGAAACTAAAGGGAGGTTACGTAACCATAAACTTATCGTTAACTACAAAACTTATGGTTACGTTTTCGTGTCTATTATGATGCAGTTGGATAAATGCCGTAAATAGATCTTCTTCATCAAAAAAAAAAAGGCCAGCCTTTAGAACGCTGAACAAACTTCGGTGAAACGTCGGCTTGTAATCAGAAGTAGGTTAATCTTTGGACCTAATCCTCAAGAAACTTATTTTGAATTTTATATTTTTTTTGTTTAAGTTCAATACAGTCAAACGGTTTCAATTTACATAATTTTTTAAAAAAAAAATATTAAAATTGAGTTGAAGGGATCTTAAAAGTGTAAATTCACAAACACCTTGAATAGAATTTTTCTATGTTTACTGTACTTTAGTCATCGTAAAATAATTTAATTCAGTTACTGCACAATATGGAAAGCTGATCTCTAATTTTAGAATTTGTAACGTAATGTAAGAGCTTAAACTAATATTGTTAATGTAGATTTTTTTATCCTAAAATTAATGGAACGGATTTTATTAATACATTTCGACAGATTTATAATTAGGTTAAATGCAGGAAAGGGATTACGGTGCATTAGTCGATAATAACACATGTTTCTCTTTGCCTACCTTTCGCTACATTTACAAGTATAGCGTAGGAGGGCTGCTTAAAACGCATAATAACTTATGCACAGTCACAATGTTACACAACATAACAACCACGATCATATTACGATGATATTACCCGCTGTTGTGTTCTTTTACGCAACATTTTGGTTGTGTATATCTTGTTAAAGTTTGTTGTAAAGTTTTGTAGGTTCTTTCCAAATATAGCGAAACGGTGTCCAAGATCAAGTAATATTTTTTTAATGTTAACTATTAAGAATACGTTTGGCACAATACACTAAATCTTTTGGCGAAAAACTCTTAACATTTTATTTATAATTAGCTTATAAGAATTACGTAAACATTATGGCAGTTAATTGTATATATATATATATATATATAATTAACTGCCAAATTAATAGTATGTTTTAAATTTCAACTGTAATAAAATGTTTGTGTCTTCATCGAAATTTTAGTTTTCATTAATACTATACTAACAATTATAGGTAATAAAATTTCAGCCATGATATTTAGGTTACAAAGTACAATTATTTAACATAAATATATCAATACAATAAAAATTATCGAAATATATAGGAAACATTTTAATCATTGACCTGCTAAATCATGCCAAATAAGATCGAAAAAGTTTTAAATTGGTTTTGATTCAATTTTATTTCTTTCCCGAAGTCAACATTTTTAAAAAATATATTCTCACAAAACAGTGAAAGGAGACAAATAAGTGTTTTATTTTTTTTCCAAAATGACCTCCTAGTCACATAAAATATCATTTGTTGTACATATTTTAGCTGAATTCTTGTGTAAACATGGAGTTCAATGTGGGGGATTATTTAAGGACAATAACTAACTATTCATGAGATGAAGATAGAGCTCAGTTATAATTTATGATAATAGATACTTTGATGTTTCTGATATTTATCTGAGGGAAAGCTCATTGGGTAAAAATGACTTCCAGTGAAGTATGGAACAGACAGCTTAATAACCCTACATTCACACAGCAAAAAGCGTTATTTTAAAAAACAAATACATTCAGAGGTTTTTTCCTTCTCTAAATACCTGACGATAACGGTAGAGTCATGTGTGATTATAGCGACATTTTTGAATATTGAGTATATATATATATATGTGTGTGTGTGTGTGTGTATATATATATGTCATTAGTAACTGAGAAGTTTATCTAAACAAATTGAAATATTTTAAAACGTTGAATGAAGTCGAAGTGTTACACAAGGCTGAAGATGACTCGAAAAATGGGACAACGAACGTAATACCGAGCTTCGGAGAACTGATGCACCAATTGAGAGAGATGTGAAGATGAAAATCGTATGTAAAAAAAATATGAAAAGGTTAAAACGGAATCAACATAAAATACGGCGTTTATTCAATTATTACGTATATACTCGTATATATATATATATATATATATATATATATATATATATATAGGTGTATAATGTAATCGGGATTCGGTCAATTTTCCAGGATCAAAATCAAACTCTCAATGCCGACGTTTCGGTTTTATTAAAAACCTTTTTCATAGGCCTACAAACAAAGGATGACAAGAAATCATATATAAACATCAACATATAACTAACATCAAATGGAATATTACAGTTGTGAAAAAAAAAAATATATATACAAGTAGAAGTAATAGAAAAGCAATAAACATTTTTATGAACTTACAGAAGTCAGAATTTTTGAATTAGAAAAATGATGAAATTTACATTATATAAATGAAGTAACAATAGATAGTTAGTGAACTAACATCTTAACTGGTCAAAAACTTGGACCAGACTAACTGATTACAATTACATGTAAACCGAAACACTGTTCACTCAAAGAACACAAAAAGGAACTAAGGAAATTAAATTTCACTAAAATCAACTTAACACTCCTGAATAAATAGTGTTCAAATTGGTAATGTCACTTCTATGATTAACTGAACTTAGATCTTTTTTAATATATAGCATTTCGAGGGTCTTTCTTCTTTGCTCATCTTGTTCTTTATCTACTATAATTGCTTCTTCAAAATCGAACATGTGACCTTCGTTTAAGGCATGGAATGCTAAAGCAGTGGCGTTACTTTTATTAGTTCTTATTGAATAAGAATGTTGATAAAGTCTTTCTTTTAAAAAACGACTTGTTTCTCCGTAATAACGCTTGTCGCAGTCTTTACATTTGATCGCATAAATGAGGTTACTTTGTAACTCCTTTGGTATTTTTTGTTTCAAATTTGAAAATAAAGACTTGACTTTTCTTTTGTTATAAAATGCCAATGTAACTTCAGGTACATTTCGTTTGAAAACTTTTCTAATTGATTGTGATAAGCCCTCAACATACGGAAATTTGAAATACTTTTTATTTAAAACTTCAAGTTCAGCATGATTTTGATTGGAATGTTCTGGTTGTTCTCTTGTTATTTAAACCAATAACGTTCAATTAAGTTGTTTGGATAACAATTTTTCTGCAACAATGACTTTACCCTTTTCTTATTTTCTTTTAGAAAACATGGACTACTAATTTCAACAACCTTCTTAATTAAATTTTTAACGCAATTCAATTTTTTAACGGATTGGTATAGAAAGCCTACCAGTGCAGGAAGAATACTGAACTATCACTCCTCTCATTCTATAAACCAAAAATTGAATTGCGTTAAAAATTTAATTAAGAAGGTTTTGAAATTAGTAGTCCATGTTTTCTAAAAGAAAATAAAAAAGGGTAAAGTCATTGTTGCAGAAAAATTGTTATCCAAACAACTTAATTGAACGTTATTGGTTTAAATATACAAGAGAACAACCAGAACATTCCAATCAAAATCATGCTGAACTTGAAGTTTTAAATAAAAAGTATTTCAAATTTCCGTATGTTGAGGGCTTATCACAATCAATTAGAAAAGTTTTCAAACGAAATGTACCTGAAGTTAAATTGGCATTTTATAACAAAAGAAAAGTCAAGTCTTTATTTTCAAATTTGAAACAAAAAATACCAAAGGAGTTACAAAGTAACCTCATTTATGCGATCAAATGTAAAGACTGCGACAAGCGTTATTACAGAGAAACAAGTCGTTTTTTAAAAGAAAGACTTTATCAACATTCTTATTCAATAAGAACTAATAAAAGTAACGCCACTGCTTTAGCATTCCATGCCTTAAACGAAGGTCACATGTTCGATTTTGAAGAAGCAATTATAGTAGATAAAGAACAAGATGAGCAAAGAAGAAAGACCCTCGAAATGCTATATATTAAAAAAGATCTAAGTTCAGTTAATCATAGAAGTGACATTACCAATTTGAACACTATTTATTCAGGAGTGTTAAGTTGATTTTAGTGAAATTTAATTTCCTTAGTTCCTTTTTGTGTTCTTTGAGTGAACAGTGTTTCGGTTTACATGTAATTGTAATCAGTTAGTCTGGTCCAAGTTTTTGACCAGTTAAGATGTTAGTTCACTAACTATCTATTGTTACTTCATTTTATATAATGTAAATTTCATCATTTTTCTAATTCAAAAATTCTGACTTCTGTAAGTTCATAAAAATGTTTATTGCTTTTCTATTACTTCTACTTGTATATATATTTTTGTTTTTTCACAACTGTAATATTCCATTTTGATGTTAGTTATATGTTGATGTTTATATATGATTTCTTGTCATCCTTTGTTTGTAGGCCTATGAAAAAGGTTTTAAATAAAACCGAAACGTCGGCATTGAGAGTTTGATTTTGATCCTGGAAAATTGACCGAATCCCGATTACATTATACACCTATTCTATCCAACGGTTGATATATTATTGAATTTGTTATATATATATATATAATTATACACGAGTTCAAAATCAAAGAAGAGTAACACACAGATTAAAAAAACACATTTATATACTCAAATTTTTGGGCAATCCGTTTTCAAGACAAGAGAGAAAGGGAGACGAAGCACGTTGTAGACGCAACAGCAAGTAACCCATCTACTTGGGAGTGGCGAGACCACTCACCCCACAGGATTAACGACCAGCTTATCTTAAACTTAAAGAAAAACAACCCCCCACTGACTTCTTTTTGCATAATAATAAACCAAAAAAATCACCAAGAAGTTATTCACGTCCTGATGAAGAATGTTGATCATTCGAAACAAGTCGACTACAGGAGATGTACTTTATTGCGTAGACAACATAACAAGAGTCTTATTCAGAAAAATTGAGAAACTTGTTAAGCAACAGGTATCAGATAAGTTTGGTATCATTTTCAATATAATATATATATATATTGAAATGAATAGTATTTCTAACGATAGTTATATTTGCAAAACACTTTAAACCCTTTTTTCATAAATATGCAGTATGAAATATGTAATATTCAATTCTTTTAGTTAAATATACATATACTATTTACTTTATGTATTGATATAAAGGTATATGTATTCTTCCATACAAAAAAAACCTAGGAAGAAAGTTGATTTCTGGTTTAGTAGTTTCATTGAATTTTACTTTAATTTGAGACAAAGAAGTAAGGCCAGTTAAATTAATTTCCTGAATGTACGTACACATGTTGATGAGCTTTATACTATGTATAGCAACATCTTCGTAAGAGAATGAACACACTAAGGGCAAACCTGTATACAAAAGCGAATGCCTCGAACCCTACGAACCCGGTATACTACTATTAGCTACTAGTACCTCAACATTGTAGGCATCTCATGAAATGATCGACCACCTAAGAACGACATTCATAATAAAGAGTTCAAGACTTCTTTCGACAAAGTACTAGGTGGATACTTTAACAATGTGCCTATCGTAACAATACAGTAGGCAAGAGACTGGCTCAGACGATGAACGATCACGACACAAACAGTCTACGGAAATCTGAAATGAGAGAGTTCAGCTTGACAACTACTATTAATCAAAATTAAAAGAAAACCTGGAAATGAAAAACAAGCCGAACACTTTGACTCCACAAACTTCAATAAACAGTGTCTACTCCTTCTCAGCTCTTGAGTATTGATCACAAAATGAAAACATGAACGCGCAGGGTTGAAGTTGTTAGAAACTCTTCAGATTTAAAGCAAATGCTGAAGGTAACAGACAAAAACAAGGATGTAAAGATGTCATAGTGTCCGAAAAAAACCTGAAATTTTAATTTAAAAATTGCAACTGAGTGAAAATAAAACTGAATTAAGCAATAAAGTTTCTTTAAAATAAAGAACAATAATTCAAGAGAATTAACAAGAAATCAGTTAACCTGAAATTATATCGTTATTTTGCCCTTTCTATATACTTTATTACGAAAAATGTTTAACTGGCAATTTGAAGTAATGAGATTAGACTTGTACTACACGAGTCGATTATATAGCAGTTGTCGGTACATCTTTTTTTTTGCTTCTATAGGACTCTTCACTATTATGGTCGAATAAATTCAGGTTTTATAACTATTATTGATGAATGTTGTGCAATACAACTTCGAGAGCCGACTGGGAAGGTTGTTTCACTCCCACCCAAGTTGAGAGTTCACTCTAGAACAGGGATTCCGTATGGGTCAGTGTCTACTCTCAGAGTGTGATGATTCTTTCAACAAAGACAAAGTACTTACTTCAACCATATGTCTAAGGAAGCAATACAGACCAGATTATTGCTCATCGGATAACTTTACACTGGCGATAACTGTTTGCAAAAATTTGGAATGACGGAATTCAAGTTGGGAACTTTATGTCGGGTCAGTGATGACCAAGGAATTGACTGGATGTCGAGCACTCCTTTGTGGAATGCATAGAAGGTTATGATAGGTTGCAGTGGTAGACCACTCACGTAGGCCGAGCATTGGCCCTTTGTGATACCACACAATGTAGATTGATTCTACAATGGGAGTCCTAAACGTTGCCTAACTCAAATGTTTTTAGAGTAAGGATCTTTAACGAGTACCTGACATTGTACAGGCACGGGACCGACGGTTTAAAGTCCTTCTCCGAGAGACGACGTGCTCAGATTTATTCACCTCCCGTATGAATAAATCGAGGCCCAGGTGTGGGTCGAACGCCGGTCCTATCAGTTTAGAGGCTAGTACGTTAACCACTGAGCTAACCTGGCCCCTTGGAATCCATAGTAACAAAACATATAGTTTACCGCAGTCAGTAAAGTCCAAGAACTAATATTTTTAAACAGAGGCACTCTAACTTTCTAAGAGGAACTGTCTATAGCAGTTTGTAGAAACTACAAACAATTTTTCTTTCAAGTTGACCATCTTGAAGGGATAAAGGTACAGAAATCAATAATTATTTGTTTTTGCACGTTTATAGATTTGTTTCTGTTGGTGCTAGGGCTAATAAGAATGGCGAACTTAAAATGTTGGTGGTTTCAGGGTTAAATGGATGACCTTCAAAGTGAATGAAACTTTTTTTACCTCTTACCAAGCAGCTGCCACCACCTTCTCTGAGAGAAGAGCTAAAAGCATCGTATTATTATAAATGGAAAGTAAATGAAGCATGATGAAAAAAATGTATCGTAAATAAACTTTAATCTTAATTAGGCTTAAATGACTCGATTATGGCTCATTTAAATAATCATTGACTCGGAACTTATGCCGTTATTTCCATATTCAATACGATATTTAATTATTGAAAATTATTATATGTCTTAAATACGAAATCAATTTTACTTACAAACCAGCTGTATGTTTTAAAGAAGATTTTAAAGATTCTAAGTTTCTTTCTAATTATTAAGGCAATTTTTTTTAGATCAAACTAAAAATAAAACTCAAGGTAGATATGTTTGGTTGTAGAATTCAACCAGAAAACCACACTTTGACTCAGACGAAAGAGCTATGTTTAAAAACGTTCTAAAGTATGATTAAGTAATACTACTGCTGCTATATTTATGTTACAACAAAAGTAAAATCATAACAAAAGGATCATTGTTAGTGTTAAAAGACCTACGCATAGCACCCATGCATGGGAAATAACCATTGCAGCAAAGCTGTTTCCATGCCAAAAGATCATTATGAATGAAGCAGATATCAGATCGCACAGGTAAAACCCAGTGACTAGAAATGGATTACAAGAAACAGATGTAAAAATAATCATTCCTTCGTACCAGGTACATCTCCGACTTAAATCCGAGTGTGGTTTTTTTTCTGTACGAGATTAGCATAAGAAGTAACCACTAATTAATATGCCAGTCCACACAACCATTAAATTCTTTATTTGCCTTTGTCACATTCTTCAAATAGAATTTTAAATTAAAATCCTAAACAGTAAATAAATAAAATATAATACTTTTATAGCATTGAAGTCAATCAACCAATGAATTTTTAATTTAAATAATAGTAAATATATTACTTATTTTTTAAAAATATAACAATGACTTAAAAATGAATTAATTAATTGTGCAAATTTTAATTAAATGGGGCATAATTTGATTGAAGAGCGAATATATTTTGTATCTATTATCTCAAAGGCAACATATTCTATATATAGATGATATGAAAGAAAAAGCCACAAGGAAATATAAAAACAAGAAAAATATCCGTTGAGACCTTTCACACTGGGTCATCAGATAGCCAATACAAATTAAATACAAAAAAGCAATTAAGTTCCTCTTTTGTATTTAATTTGTAGTCGCTCTCTCATTATATAGTCTGAAAGGCCTCAGACCATATTTCTCCTTTTTTCTCGCTTTTTTCCTTGTAGCTTTTTGTTTCATTAATTTCCATCACGTGCTTGATAGTTTTTTATATCTATATACTGTGTCAATAGAATAAAGCAGTGGCAACATGTTGCCGTTACTATAGAATAGTAGAAAATATTATTTTTACAGTCCATAACTCTCTTTGATCTGGGGTTCCTTTTACGTCTTGCATCTTTAGATATCTGATCTCAAATTTGTTTTTGTACTAGACATACTTCTTATTTAATAAGCGAGTAGATAGGACTCACTTTTTTAAAGCGAGCAAATTATGATAAACGCAAACAAAATTAAAAAAAAAACTAACAGTACTTACTTATTATAGTATCAGGCAACTAAAAACACGTTTGTATTTTCAAAATAAAAATGTCTGTGTAGCTAGCGAAACAAAGCTTAGAAGTCCATAACTACGCTTCTATGTTGAATTTCCAATCCATTCAAATCTTAGGTTTTAAGGTAGACATAAACAATTCTACTAACAAAGTTCAGCTCGCTATGACTTATTGTGGCTCAAACAAACAAAGAGAAATGTTTCTAAGGGTGGATTCGGTTTCTCTAATATATAAATATAAAATATAAAAATAACTTGAAATTAGTCATTTCTTAGTAATGTACAGATAAAACCTTTCTTTTATTTATGTAGTTTGCATTGAAGATATTATGGTTTGCATATAATAATTCAGTTTTTGCTGGCTCAAATTATACTTCATTAAACAGATCTAAAGTTAATTTAATTGATCTTAAAATTAATTTGGCAAATCAATCATTTTTTTGGCTTACCTCTACTTCAAACCATTGGTTCTTAACCGAGAGCTAAATGACTGCCTTGGAAAAAATATAGTAAGTTTTGTTATTTTGTTTGATATATAAAAAACAAGTAAACACTGATTTTGAACTTGGGCTATGATGGCTAATGCCAAAAGAAGAGCAATAAATATTGTATGTATTAAAATCAGTCCTACTTAAAATAAAATGGTGTTACAGTTAGCAGTATTATGTTAGTGTTATCATCTAATAAAATCAAATGTTAATAATTGAAGATTTTATTCTATGTGCTGTATTTGTAGCTTTCATACCATATTGATGATTAGTAAGTAGGTACCAATCATGAATATGGTACGGTGCCTACAAATACAGCACATAGAATCAGATTTTCAATGATAAAACTGGGACATTAGAAGAATGATAGTATTAGCAATATAATATACACCGTAATACCTCAAAGTTCTCTTCATAACTTGACCGGTTCTACAACTCCTTAATTATCAAAGACATCTAGTACAATAAGTTTACTCTTGACAATGGTGAGTTCCAAAACAGGACGCTGAGAGAACGTATGAGGTATGTCAATGTATTTCTCCTGGAACATTTCAACTTTTTCTAATATTTATATATCATTTTTCAAAAGCCAATCTTGAAAAACTGATTATTTCCTATTTCTAATAAAAGAATGTTAAATAATTATATATTACATTTGAAGTAGTTGCAAACATTCACACAATGTATATAGTCATTCAATGATTCTTTATGTTTCTCATAGTGCTAACTTTGAGCTCATATTGTAATCTATATTCCGTCTGTTCACTCAATATCCTCTTCTAGTCAATACAGCAATATCTTTAGTGTTGAGCCATTTGGCGACGCCCTGACCAGTAGAGGTGGATTTTGTCAGAAGTGTGTACTTAATATCTAAGTAAACATAGATCAGTTTATCCACATCTAGTTACACAAATATTACATGACACAATACTAGTAGCGAGTTTTTTTTATCTTAAATTACATCAGTCAAAGAGGCAAGATGATACGAAATTAATGCTGCTTTTAGGGCTAAAGATTTTTCTGTGATCTGAAATATTTCATTTAGTAAATGGAAAATTTAGTGTTCGCCTCTCCTTAGAGAGGAGCTGTTGGTTTCAAGTCAGTACGATGCCAGGTACTCGCTAAACGTCCTAATCCTAACAGACTTAAATGAGGTAAAACATAGGACTCCCGATGTAGAATCCACCCGGTAATGTGTTTTCCTCATAACTAAAATTTGTACAAAAAAAAATGAACCACAATTTCCTCACCCAAATGTGGGCTTAAAGCAAAAACCTGTAATTATGGGCTTTAGAAAAAAAAACAACGAAATAAATGTTAAACGTCTTTTATGAAATGACAGAACTGTGTAATAACATTTCTGTAATTGTTTACGATAACGTTTCAGTTATTGTAACGTTTCAACTTTTTTTAATACATCATTTTTTCAAAACATAATTTTCAAAGACTGATTATTTCTTATTTCTGATAACAGAACAGAAAATAAATTATATATTTATTTCGCATACAAAACGTCAAACCTCAAATTACCGTGATGAAGTTAATTTAAAGAAAAGGCCATACAGCGATTACCAGACCGACTGCATTCCGGCAGGTGACACTAGGTTTACACTGACCGTCAGGTGTCAAAGGGAGCTACACTCTCAGATAAGTGACACCTCCGGCTAGTACCCTAACCACTGGACCACCATGGTCTACATTCGTGATTGGTAGTTCAAGTTATCAGTCTAACACTTACTACATGTAGGAAAACTGTTTTGAATCGTGACTGATTTTGATAACAGCCGTCCTACAGGACGTAATGCAAGTAAAACAAGTGATACTTCAGATATGAAAAAATGTCACCATTAGATATGTCAAATAAGTATTATCAATTAAAAAAAAATATTACAATTATTAACCTTTTCTCTTTGGTGCATTTCATATAAATTGTGTATTTTGCTGTCAAATTTTATATTTATTTTTTAATGTTCATTAATGAAGAAAAATTGTTTTTTTTTCAATTACCAAAACTATTATCATCATTTATGTTCGTATTATTGCAAAAAATAACACGTATTACCAAGCCTATTTTATTTCTAGCACAAATAGGCAACACAAATCTAAAGTTGTCTTTATTATGTTGAGACAGAATCAAATTCCATGTCATTGAACACAGTGAGTAAATATCAGTACAACATACTGGTAAAATACCTTAAACCTGTACACCTGTAGATGTCTTGTGCGAGATAAAGAGAAAAGTTGTCGAATTGAAGTTTTTGAAAACATTTTTTTTTTAGTCAAAATATTTATCAGAGATGTCGACGTCAATCTTTAAACTTACTGTTACATAACCAATGTTACTGTCCTCATACAAGGTAAAAGCATGTGAAATGTCAAACTTTTCTTGTTTGTTTCCTGAGGACATAAATTCCGAATCTCCTAATCAACCAATATTCTGGGTCACCAAGTCCTGGTCAGATTTCTTTCCAACTTTATCAAGTTCTTTTTTAGATTTTTAAAATTGATTTAACGTAATTTTACACTATCAATATAACATTTAACTACTCGTCTTCAAACAGAAAGTAAAAATATTGCTACAAGCAAATAAATTATAATTTGAAAGCTTTAAGGGCTGGTTGATAAGAGTGAATTTGATTCTGACCAGAACTATTCAACAAGGAGGAGTACTAGTGTTATCCTACCAATGTGAGGAGTACTAGTGTTATCCTACCAATGTGAGGAGTACTAGTGTTATCCTACCAATGTGAGGAGTACTAGTGTTATCCTACCAATGTGAGGAGTACTAGTGTTATCCTACCAATGTGAGGAGTACGCCTCCTGATCTTAATACGTATCAGGTCATCTGATCTTAATACGTATCAGGTCATCCGATCTTAATGTCAAATTACAATAATATCTCTCGGCACATCGGGGAGGATCAGGATTTTAGAAGTGAGGTATGCCACAAAAGGCTGGAACAAGGGGGAAGACCTGCAGACTGACTTCCATGCAAAATAAGTTTCATTGGTTGAGCAGCTGAATTATGTTCAAAACTTCTATCTAAGAAGATAGTTTAAAAAAAAAGAAGTTAGAACAGCCATAATTGTTTATGACTTTTTTGATTACATTTCAATCAAGAAATATTTATCCCATCTACAACAAAATATTATTTTAGTAATTAATATCGGGAGTATTATAGCTAATTACCAAGTTAATTAACCTGGTAAATATACATATTTTAATAGAAATAATAATGTATTTAACTCATTCATTTCCTCGGCCGAATATGAACTTATTTTAATGTTTAATATGATATAGATCGAAAAGATTATTTAACTGTATTGCTAATTTATCTCAAGAAGGAGATTAATGACCAGGCATTTTTAGTTAGTTGCCACCAGGGAGTGAAATGAACATTATTAGGGGCTCCCTTAATTGATTACTGGATTATGCAACACGTTACGACAGCCTCTTGAAAGGATCGTGACCTCCAACACCCGAGAGGGCTCCACTTGTCAAGAAGCCTGCTTTAAATATAGACGGATTTAATCTGTAAGACCGCGACCAACTTCATTTCAAGTTTAATTTTAATTTAAGAAGCACAAAGCAAAGTTTAGTTCTTGTATCAGAAACTCAGTGATTCGTTTAATTATCTTCTAAATTGTACTCGTAATGTCATTCAGCTTTTAACAATTTATGCTTTAGAATTCGCAGTACAGAGAGGAAATAATAAAAACCTTTCATTTTCAAACTTTTGAATGACTCAAACAAGTTTCATTCAAACTAGGAATGACTGAAGAATTGATATAGATAACCTTTTCTTATCACTGTGTGATTGTGAAATGGTGTGTGTTAGAGGTAAGGTCCTATGCCCAGAGCCCGATGCAACCCCTAATTCGGGCCGGGTCGGGCCCAAAATGTAAATTATTACGTTCGGGTTGGGCCTGGGCTTCTCGCTCGCTTTTTTATAATAATTATATATTTATATATTATGCACACTACAACGATGTATGAATATTAAACTAAGGGATATATGCTTAAAATAAAAAAAAATAGATAAAATAGATTATCAAAATTTGCTTGGCTGGTAGAGAATAAATTCCAGTATATACCCGCGTCTGATCAGGCCGCGTCGTGTCGGGCTGGATTTTTTAGGCCCGATCTTACCTCTAGTGTGTGTGTGTGTGTGTGTGTGCTCAACAGACATTTCAACATCTACTATTATCAATGCCATCCATATATGGAAAACACAAATAACCACTATTTAAAGAAGATAGAACTTACGTCTTTGCAGCAAGGCAAACAACAATACCATTGAGATGACCTTCCCTTGTGCTCACCATCAACTAAAGTGAGACTATGAAATAAGCAATAAGAGTCAAAATTGTTATTAATCGGATTCTAGTTACCTATTTTGATCGGCCTTAATGGAAAACTAGTTACACTCCTCTTTTACACTGCTTATCCAGTTTGCTTATGTTTGTAATGTTTCTTCTAGTTTGATGCACAATAGTTCTCAAATAATTCCTATCGACTTAAATATCTATATTAAATAGTTTTTAGTACGTATAAATTTATTAATACATAATTATAAACAATTTATTGACAAATTGTAAAATAATTTTGCACTTCAAAATTACTTGAAGTAGGTTCGGTTAGCTTGCAGTGGAAGTCGTACGAGAGAATACACATAGACCAAGCAGTGACCCTTTGTGATACCACACAATGAAATTCTAAATTGGGAGTCATACATTTGCCTAACTCTCAATAGGCGAATGTATTTAATGTAGGGATCTTTAGTGAGTACTCTCGATCTTTAATGATAAAACCGATTGTTTAATGTTCTCTCCGATAGACGACGAGCTCGGATTTTTCCTCTTCTTGCGTGAATTTATTGAAGGTCCAAAGAGGGTGTTGAACCCTGGATCTACTGGTCCAGGGCTTTGAAGCCTCTGAACTACCCTGGTTCCTTCAACATTATAGTAACACATCACAGGATTTCAGATAATTTTTCTTATTAAAAGAGTAACAAAAACCTGCTTATTCCTTCTCTTTAGTGAATTTTGAGGGATAGTAAAATCGAATTCATAATATAACTGATCATATCACTCGGCCATAGATAATAAAATCATATCAAATTTTATTAACTGATTTTTTTTTACCAATTTGACTAACTAGTGTACTCGGCTCCTCTCAGATAGATAAAATGAAATTGCTTCATCATCATTTTAGCTAAAAAACATCCATTAACTAACCAGTCAGTGACAGTATGTTACTAGTTTTTGTAACAAAAAACAAACAGCAGTAAAGGTAAAAATGTATTATATATTCTCTATGGCTTACCCGTTTGACCTACAATAAAGTTGACCTACATAAAATCATATCATAAAACCCTATATACAGAGAATTTTATAAATATATAATTTATTTAACTGCAGAGAGGTTTGTTTCCTTAAACAATAAACTAAGTAAACAAAGATATTAAATAAATGGAAATTTTAACTAAAATCGATAGTTTCAATCTTCAGTTAAATTAAACAGTCAATGGACATCTCAGATTGACTTCAGATTCAATCAGTTGAGTTAATTAAGGCATTGAGCAGCTTGATAATAAATCGCTCCACAACATGCATCTTATTTCGACTAATCGGATAATAGTTGTTAAAAACTTACTCATTATGTAAATATTAGCTTGCATAGAAACAATTATCAGTTAGAAGTTCATTATTATAACATAATGTTCACAATACATTCATAACATTCATCACTAAAGAATTCCCATAGATGTATGTACCTTAATGATCAAACCACAATAAGAAATGGGAAAACAAGACTAAGATCTTTCAACCGTAACAAGCGGTCTTCGTCAGAGTCAAAAACCCAGCTGGGTTTTTAGTTCAGTTGGGTTTTTGACTCTGACGAAGACCGCTTGTTACGGTTGAAAGATCTTAGTCTTGTTTTCCATTTCTTATTGTGGTTTGATCATTGATTGTTATTTCACGTGTTTATGTGAAAACTTTTTATGTACCTTAATATAGAAATTTCATAAAATGAAATTTTAATTATTTTAAAATATTTCCAAATCTCAAATTTTACATAATGTTGATAGGAAGAGAATGGAATGGTAAGTAAACAACAATAGTTCACCCTGTAAAATCTTGAGCAGGTTTTATCAGAATGTGAATTATCTTTCTTCATTTATTACAATTAAATAAATACACCATACTGAAAAAATACACCAAAAATAGTTGGAGAGTTTTAAAATGTTTAGCTTTAGTTTGAAATCATAGCAATAGTTTCCATTAGGAATATAAATGAAATATTAACTATACATTAATTACTTTAGCCTCTGATCGTTATAAGACATTTCCCAACAACCTTTACTCTCATTCAAATCCCTTGCTTCCTCCTCACCTTCCCAGGATCCCCCAAGACTACTCAAGAGAAGATGACCGATTGACCTACTATTACGATAATATACTATAAAACAAAGTGAAAAGTTGAACCAGTGGGTTTCATTCTTTACTCATGTGCATCGAAGTTATTGTGTAATTTCTTACTACATATGCTTGTTACGCAGAATATGCTTAGTTGTATATTTGTAAGTAAATATGTTAAGAAAAGACATTAATTAGAGTTAATTAAAAATTAAGTTAATTAATAAAAATTTAAATAAATATAAAATCAATTCTATTCTAATTATGTACCCGCTTTAGTTCATTCTGTGTATTCGTTGACTGGACGTGCGTTGTAATTTAAGCAAATTATATATAACTTACGTTTTATATTCAGTATAACAAAAATCAAAAGAATAATATTTAGTAGAATTCAATGTTTCTAAAATGAATAACAAGTGGGTGGTGCTTACGTCATTGAAGGATGTCACATCTTGTGCAGGTTGTAGCTGAATGCAAATTGTCTTCCATTGCGCGAATAATACTTTGAATCAGCAGGGAAATACGAATGCTATTCAACTGGTGAGAGAGTCTGGGGACTGCATTGGAATAGCAGTCGATGAAATAGATTAGAACTTCCGCCAGATGCACCAACCGCAGTACAACTACAGTACGTACAAAATAGAATTATCTTCATAACTACATCATAAAAAACTATTACTGACTTAAACATATGCAGCAAATAAAAAAAAAGGTTCATGTTCCTTGGAAGAAAAGTATAATTTCTCTGTAGTCAGTTAACTATAATTTTTTTTCTAAACGTTCTTCCAATCATGTACATTTGCTTTTCCAATATATTCATTTATAAATTGAACTGTTATTTCGGATGAATTTTTTATTTAAATTAAAACATGAGTAAAACAGCAAACAAATTTTATATTATTCTCAGCAATGTTATTCATCCGTACGATTTTGCTACATACGGTGTACGGACAAGATAGCACGAACACTGCCTCCTCTATCAGATGTGCAGCTCTATTCTACAACATCTTGATGAAGATGAAAACAAATATGAAGAGACCTAACTTTGAAAGTGGTCAGCGTCCTGCCAACAACTGGTGTTTGGAATCAAAACACATGTCTTTGAGGTAAAAGCAAAGACCCTACCGACTCATTCTTGGAGGAACAGAAGTTTAGAGTTTCATTGTTTCTATTTTTTTTAAAAAAAATATTATAAAAGTTTAATTCGAAAAGTAAGAACACAATCAGTAAGCAACTTTAGTAAAGAACGTATACAATACATGAATCATTCGATGCTTGCTTTAATGTATGCTTATGCGACGTAAGATCAGTCTGTCCAATCGCTATAATTGAAGGCTAAATACTTCACTTATAAGATAATTCCAAGCCAACAGACGCATTAAAAATGTTTACATTAATTGAGAATTTATCGTATCGAAGATATTATGCCAACGGCACAACAACCTTTAATGACTGACAGTAAAAAAAATTTTTTGTTATGGAAGGTTATTAAACAATTATTTATTGTCAAAATTATGGTAGAAGTAACTCTCTATTGCAAAAGATGGGGGATTTCTTGTAAACATTTAGATGATTCAAACGATATTAATCGAAGTACATCATCCAAAGTAATTAAACAACATACTACAAACAGTATATTACAACGTATACAGTCTAATCTATATAAATAAAAGAAATGTTTTGTCTGTACATTGCTTAAAACTGACTTATTTCAAATTATCTTTACGTTTCACACATTAGAGAAGCCGAATCCACCATTAAAAAAAATTTCTGTCTGCCGGTTTGTACGAAAAATTTTGTCACAAATAAACTCAACGATAACAAGACATGCCAAGCTGAAACTCTGACAGTAGATTTCTGTATGTCTAACTTAAAATCTAAGCTCTGAGTTGTTTGGAAATTCAACATAGAAGCGAAGTTATGAACTTTTAAGCTATCTTTGGCTTACTTCGCGGAGGTTTATTTTGGAAGGATACAGGTATACAGTATACGAGCAAGTAGGTATTGTTCGTTGATTTTAATTTCATTTGCGCTTAAAATCCCAACAAGAGCTTATTAACAAGGTGTTTCCCAGAGTTCAAGAACAACTATCTATTATGCCTACTATCTAATAAACGGCTTTCTGAACGAGCAGTCCTGACAATGTCCCGTCAACGTCTATTTTGTCATGACAGTAAGTTAGCCGCAAGAGTAAACTCTATTTACCGCAGAAATTGAAGTGAGTGAGACCAAGTGATTCTCACATGGTCAACTATAGTTTGCTTGCTGAAGACTCAGAGGCTCCAACTGTTTGTTCTTCCATGAACCTGAAGGACAGACAGCTAATGTAGTGTATGCAGAGGCATTTACTTAACACTGTACTAATAATGATATTTGCTACTATTCTATAATTTCTAATAATATTTTGGAATATCATGTATCATCTCCGAATTTTTGAAAAAACGAGGACGTTTACTTATATAGTATAACGCTTGAACTGTCCTCCTTACCTGAACATGACTTAAGGCCGAAAGTTTAAGTAATGATCAGTTGAATTGAGGATGCAGAAGAATGACAAATTTTTTATTAGCAACATTGATTAAAACTACTTATAACTTACTATCCAGAAAGATTGTTGAATTAAAAAATATGCACCAATAATTTTTAGTTGTGATGAAAGAGGACAACTAAACAGAACGGTAGGAAACGATCCTCTAGTTAATTTTAGTTCTTTAATCGTAGCCGAAGGTGCTAGAAGTCACTTCACACAGAGTTTAAAGTTAATACACTGGCTTGTATTCTGACAAACTGTGTAACTCAGAACACAAACAAGCCAGTCAGTAATGTTGAGGTGATAGTATATGTTTAAAGTTTAGGAGAACGACTAAAAAAAAAAATTATATGAACTGAATGGCAAAGAACCAATATAACCCGGAGAGTCACAATGACAAGAACTCTTAGAGCAACAAGTGCTTTGGGAGGCTGGAATTGTTCTGAATATCGGCGATACCATAAAAAAGAAGAAGCCATGTATCCTTATATGTTTTTAAACACCTTTATTGGGGGAGTATTTGTTTACGCAGACTGGGAAACCCTTGAACAACAGAAAATAAAGACTTGTTCACGGTCAAGAAGGTGATGACATCCCGGGTATCATTTAGTTTAACTCATGGTTTACTTTTAACAGGGAAATTTTTCCCTGTAGCTGATGAAATTATTGTATTCAAACAAATTACTGCGTTTTACAAAGGTGATACAACCCAGTAAAGCGTCTCTTCGAAAACAGTGTATGCATGCCTAAACTGTAAGTGACACCAAGTCACAAGTGCAAAACTTTCCGCTTTAAAGAACCACTGCTTATAAAGAACGAATACCTTAGAACCAATGGGATGACGTACAGACGATGTAGACTGTATACGTTCTGAGGGAAAGTCCAGTATATTAATTTACTCTTATATTGAAGTTTTCTACATTACGATTGTTATAGCAAAAGCTTAGAGTTAAGCATACAGATTTCTTATCTAATGTAGGTTTGTGGTTCTTACCCAGTAAAAAAGGAGATATTTCCTGTGTGTCACAGCCAGTTTACTACAGTCCAATAGGTGAGAAACAGTAAATTTATAAACAAACGACACTGTCCAACAGAAATTCCTCTCATAAATAGCACATCAAAAATAGTGTAAAAGAAAACTGTTTACCTGCCCTGCTAGAAAAGTCAAAATCTCAAAAAATAACACATTCAGTAAATATGTCAAAAGAAGTAAAACCAAGCCATTCAAAATATGGCATAGAATAACTTAAAACCTCTGTATATTGGGCAGTGTAAGCATGTGGCGATTATACATAAATTGAGCAAGTATACATTACTAATCATATTTTAAGTCATTAAATAAAAAAAACTCGTTGATTGTTCGCTAAACATTAACATAAAAATGTCATACTGACAAGTTTGATTCGTCAGATAAAATTCTATTATTCCAAGTGATTAAATTGTGAACGTTGACATTTCGGCAAGTTGATTAGCATTTATATTGCAAAAAGGACAGTGCCCGATGATAATGTCCATTTGCTGTTGCTAAAAATAAATCAGAAGACCAAATTAGATCATCCCCGATTAATAATAAACTCGCTCAGTCATAAAAAAAATTAAAGTGATTAAATTTATCTAAATAACAAAAATCATCAATACTGAAGCAGAAAGTATTTTTATGTCAGCAGCCGTAGAATCATACTATGTACAGCAATATGGGTCGTGGTGAAAGTGCAGACTGCCTTAGCATTGCCTTGCACTCAACCTTTCGCCCTACTTCAAGCATGTTAAGCTACATAACCACAAAGGGCTATATTAAGTGTTATGCATATCATATCCCTCGCACCCTCTGAAAAAAATGATAAGACGGCTATTATGACCTTTAGAATTAATAAATACACAACAAAATAATTTAAAAGATTTTATAATAAAATATCTATAAAACTTTTGTGGAACCTTTCCACTTGCTAATCTATGCTTAAAAAATATTTATATTATTCTCATTATTAATTTTATTCACTGATCTGTTTATTAAGAAAATTAATGTCTCATATTTATTTTGCGACTAATAACTTTCAACCGTGCAGGCAATTTGTGACCTATTACCTTGCAAAAAATATGCGATTTAAATGACCTGTAAAGAATGGAATGATTTAATTTATCTAAATAACAAAAATCATCAATACTGACAGCAGAAAGTATTTTATGTTAGTCTGATCGTAGATTTGCTAAATCACTTTTATTTAATGAAATGACTGGACTTTACATGATGTGTTCCATTCTACGATCTACTTCGACATAGGCAACAGTTTCCCTTATATAAAAATGAAAATGTTTTTTGCAATGTAACTACAGACCTGTAAGCTTACTTGGCTCTCTAAGCAGGGTATTTGAAAAGGCATTACTCAAACACGTATCCAAGCTCCTCCTATTCAAAGCTTTCAGTTTGGATTTTTTTCATTTTTTTCAGATAGTTGATTTTGTTATTGACTATAATGATTAGCTGTGACTTTTAAAATATTGTATAAAGTGAGAAAGAAAGAGCTTCGAGAAAGTGGCCTAGCCTCCACTCTGATGCTATAATATCGGTAACGCCCGCAATAAGTGACTCATCCATTCAGAGTAGTCATTTCTTGATAATTATTTCATATATCAAGTACATATTTATATTTCACTGTAAAATTTCTTGTGATTTAAACTTAAATAAATGTATAGGTTATGAATCTAGGCGGGTCATGAACTAGTTTTCAGAGGCCTCAAAGGCCTGCTGGACTCGTGTTTCCCAAACTTGCCCTAAACCAGTGTCAAGCTTTTTGTAATATATATTTTCTTGTTTACTTTAAACAAGGAAAAAGCTGTTTACAAGAGTTTACTTTAATTAATATTTAAAATGCCATTAATTGAAACCTTTTAATACTTATTGTCAATTGCCCAGTGTAAAATACAAATATATTTTAAAGAAAAAGACTTTGGAAAGTCGTGTCAAGTAACCAACATTAGGAAAAATAACGTGATGATAAATACAAATGACTTGAGAATGAAACAATAGTTCTGATAACTTTTGTTTCGGCAGACATTCAAAGGATTCTTTTCAGAAGAGTTTTACTGTAATTCAGTAGTCAATAGATAAAGTTAGAGAATGAATAAAACATAATAAACAGGAACCTTCAAAAGAAAGCTGTAAGAGCAGAAATATTTATTGCTTGGAGAAATTGAAAATAGCTGAGTACGCGACACGCAAGTTAGATATCTGAAGAAAGCTTCAAAGAAAAGCCGATAAAGCTAAAAGGGAAAACTCTCTTTATGTCTGCAAAACCAGTAATGCGACTACTGAACTCTTATTTTTTAATAAGAGTCGTTTAAAAGGAAAGATTTTTTATTCAAACATATTGAAAAGTAGATGAATTAATAAAAGTTCATTTCACAAATAGAATTATTTTTAAAATGCTTTACAGCCTAATATGGTTATTTTTCCATAAAAAGTAAAAATAGAAAAAATGAAAATAAAATCATGTAGTAATAAATCATTTCTTAAAAAGTATCATTTTTGATAAATATTGTTTTACTAGTTGGTAAATGGTGTGCAAGACTTCAACTTGAGTAAATTTTTGTGGTTAGCTCGCTGTTGGGTGTAAAGTGAACGTTCTGAGATTTATTTGACAATGCTTTTGTAGCAATATGGATGGCATGTAGTAGATACTTTTCGAGTTGAGCTTGGATTGAGTCGAAGCGTATTGGATTAGAACGTATGCGTTTATCTAAACGCTTATCGATGAAGTAGGAATGATTGGATTGGTGTAGCACACCTTTTTCAAACAAACACCTACTTGAGGCAATGCAGAACAAATCTAATAGATATGTGGCCGTTGTAAAATTATATGCCCCAAAAGTGATTATTCAGCGGGATCTGGGACTGGAGACGGTTGAAGGATATATTAGTCGCTTTGCCTCCAATGAAGATCCGAAGCACTCAACTCACCCCAACCCTCTAATGAGTTCCCTCACTACCAGGATCCTAAACACTACAAGATCCTGAACAAGAGTAACTCCCGTGACGACTGCTTAATGAAGAATCTAAAGAAACGACTACAAAAGTACACTAACATTTCTGCCAGGCAAACTAATCGAACTGACAACATACTTACAACCTAAACTCTTATTGGACAACAAACAGATGAACAGTACAAAACCTTAACTCTGGTTGACCCATACTGCGTTAACCTCTGACCGTTGATCTGTACTACTTGCAATTGTACGTATACTCACGTTGGTCATTGGTAAGTGCTTAGAATGACCTTGATAGTAATTCATTTGTACTACAGACTGTGTGTACGCAATGCTGATAGCATTATCAGGTGGGAACCACACATGCGAGAAAACATGAATTAAATTTCACGCTCATTGGTT
Source organism: Hermatobates lingyangjiaoensis (assembly GCA_026182355.1). Taxonomy (NCBI): domain Eukaryota; kingdom Metazoa; phylum Arthropoda; class Insecta; order Hemiptera; family Hermatobatidae; genus Hermatobates; species Hermatobates lingyangjiaoensis. The sequence continues at coordinate 8,275,085 of JAPFBL010000015.1, forward strand.
TTTCAAGTAAGAGAAGTTGTCATACCACAAAGTTCATACAGTTCATTTATTTAGCTACAATAGTGTTTCATCCATCGTATCAATATCTAACATTGGTGAAGTCAAAGGTACTACAGTCAGCCTCAAATATTTATAATAGTAATAATAATAATAATAATTACATGGTAATACGGGAACTTCACACCTGGTACATTGAACAACCTTACAATGTTTAATATAAAGGGATGCCCCAAAATTCACTATACAGTTTCTAAAAACCTCTCAAGTTGGTGCAGATAGAACCTAATAGTTGTCATTGTCTTTGAATAAAGCTTGATGCTTTAAACGTAATCGCAACTCGTAATTTCTTTGCCTGCTGCCAAGTTGAGCTAATCCATTGTTCAGTGAGAGTTTTTAGGGATGTTCTACAGCTCTTTCTATAAAATTCCTACCAACCAGCATGATCTTTGTTCGGTTCTTTCATTGCTACAACTTTGTCTTTTGAAAGAATCAAATTTCCATCTATTTTCCTATTAGAACTAAATAAAGAACCGTTTAAATAATTGGATGAATATGTTTCAAAGAACTGATTACGGTTGTTTAAATTACAATTATAATAACATAGTAATAATAATTATAGTAATTCGCTATTCATGTTTAGTAGTTTATTGTGACCGTATTTGTTGTTTGTCAGTTGTTTCATTGTCAACTGTTTGATAGTTTTTTGTTGATTGGCAGTTGATTAGAATTTCAGTTTGCCCACTCGAGGTAGACAAACAAACTGTCTTTTATTATTATACCTGATTGCATTTTACCCAGCTGAATGAAATATTATGTAAAAACTTTGACTGGCAAGTATCCTCAAAACAGTTATACTTTAATCAAATTTCAAACTAAAGAAGAAAAATATTGTTTTTCCTACTTTCCAAAGATATAGGTATTCGTAAATATTGAGCATAATTCAACGTCAAAAATTTCTCGGTTTCAAAAGTTTTCGGTTAAGTTTTCATGCTTTACAAACTTTATCATTGGAAGACATCTGTCTTATGCATAATTGAGAGAATAAGGAACAGTTTGTCTTTCTTTAGGATTAAAATAGGATTAAAATCCTATTAGTTTTTTGTTATAAAAGTTAGATGACATCCTTTGAAAGTCAGTTTACCAAACAGTCGAAAAATTTCGTGTAACTGAAATTCAATTAATCTTGATTAAGCAAAATGTTTCTTAATTAGAAGAGAGATGAAGTTAATATTAACAAGTTGTTTGGAATTCAAAACAAACTGAGTTGCTTGTTGTGGGAATTAAGACGTCTTTGAATAAAAGGTAACGAAGAACAAACAAATGAAATGACTTGAAAAGCTAAACAACAATTAGAGCAATATGTTATAGTGGGGTATTTGCTCATGATGGGAATTTCAAAAATTTCGTCTCCACACAATAGAGCTTATACCAAAACTAACAAACCGTTTCGAACACTTAGTGTTCTTTTTCAGGTTTACATCCAAAAAACATACATTTCTATGACCTTTAAGAACATAAGAATGAATATAGATATTCATTAAGAACATAGAAATTCATGTTTTTCAAATGTAAACCTGAAGAAGAACACTAAGAGTTCGAAACGCGTTGTTATTATTGACATAAAACTCTTTTGTGTGGAAACTTAATTTTTTAAATACCCTATAATAGTTATAAAGGAGAAGAAACCAAGCGTATTTTACAAAACAGGATACAGTGAGTACGTCCATAAATTTCTTGCATCTAGGAATCATGATACTAGACATACTGACGGTAACCAGAGACACCCAGCATATAACTATTATTATTAACATATTATCAGATGGAAAAGCTTATTAGAAAATAAGTAATACAAAATTTGTTAAAAATCATATATATATATATATATATAAAAAGATTTCACATAAACACGTGAAACAACAATCAATGATCAAACCACAATAAGAAATGGGAAAACAAGACTAAGATCTTTCAACCGTAACAAGCGGTCTTCGTCAGAGTCAAAAACCCAACTGACTTAAAGGTCAGTTGGTTTTTGACTCTGACGAAGACCGCTTGTTACGGTTGAAAGATCTTAGTCTTGTTTTCCCATTTCTTATTGTGGTTTGATATATATATATATTATATATATATATATATATATATATATATATATATATATATAATAATTAAAAGAAACGGTCCAGCGGACTTTTTTAAGTAAAATAAATTCAAAACAAATTCAAAACGAATTTTCTGTGTGTTTCCTTCGTTTTGAATTTATATATATAATAATATATATATATATATATATATATACTATTGAAAAGAGAGAAACACGAACGAAAACTGGACACTATAACTCAAATATTTCACCCCTTTTAACGGTTGACCTCAGAAAAGGAAGTGCTACGACGAGAAGACGAAAGCCGACATATATATACCATATATGAAGTTTTCAATAATAACTGAATAAGCTCGAACAATAAACACTTGCAGCCTCAAATTTTTCGTTTAACCGCAATGAGAAGAAGAAAGAGGAAAGACACATTCAGCTGGCTGTGTTTTTCCATTTAATAATGAATATGCATATGTATGCATATTACAAAGTAAAACACTTATAGAAACACACATTGAGAAAGAACGAATATAATTCACTTAAAAATTACGATATTTGTCGTCATCCGTAAGAAACAGCCTGCCATGTTACCATGCGCTGACTGACAACTACATATTAGATAAATCAGAATTTTACTACATTCTAGGAGGGAGAGAAAGAATATTGAAATAAAGCGAAAGAGATGAGAAATTAAGTCAAAGTGTAACTAAAGCGTTATCATTGTGAATAATAGCATTGAGTTATAATAACAATAGCAAGTAATAACTAAATCAGATGAATAACAGATAAATAATAGACACAAAAAATTAATAAGCTAATTAGTTAAAAGGAATTAAAAACATAAAAAACCTTCAACGATAAAAATAAATTGAGCCCCGGAGCTACTTCTGGCGCCAAGAAGATTAATATGTATTTCTTAAGCAAAACTCTTAAGGTGCCATTAGTGTTAGAAAGGGAGATTTCATTAAGAATTGATCAAAGAAACAGTCATTAAAACTGAGTCCGTGAGAGTGTGCATCACAGACTCGCGATGCGAGTAAAATAATTTACCTAATTATTTTACTAATTAATTTTGTAGAGTTTATGCTACTCTACAAATGAGTCCATTATGCTACTCATTCAAACTCCAATTATTATTTTTTGATCACATATTATTGTATCCATTTTAAAAGGAAAATCTTATTTAAATTATAATGTTGGAATAAGCTCAGTTTTAATATTGCTAATTAAAGAACAAAAGTTCACATTAATATTATTTTTTCTAAAAATATATACAATAATTGCTTTAAATTAAACAAGAATAGCACTTAAATTATGAACCAATCAATTTCCACCAGTCCATTCATAGCAACAAATTTGGTATGATTTTTTTTTTAATTAGATAAAACAAATGACCGAGATTTACTTGGCTACTGGAGACTCCATTATATACCCGATATCGACATATATATCGGGCTCGGGTCGGGTAATGCTGGATTTTTTAGGCATATATTTCTTCATCACGACTATCTTGGTCTCTGGCGGCACTTAGCAGGCAGTTCGTAATTTCATGTGTAACTTAGGAAATAACTATGTAAACTTTCGCTTGTTAGTATGAATAAATAACGCTGAATTCACATAGTTTTAAATATTTTGACTCATAACTGGAGCACTATTAACATCTCTCTGATGGACATATATCTATACATTAAAATATTACATAAGTACAAAAATCTTTCTTTCTTAAAAAGGAAACTTGTATGTGCGTTTATTAACTAATAATCATGGAGCAGATTTGACGGGCTTACTCTACACTTTCCGCGTAAAATGTTTGGTTTCGGCAATTTTTTAAACTGAAGTAATTAATTGTTATCCCCTAATTAGAAAATTTTAAAGGAGTTAATTATTACGATTTAGTAACCAGACAATGGTAAATTTATTCAATCGTAAATTATTATAAAAAATAATTGCATATTTTCATGAATATAATAAAAGGATTTATAAGCAGATGCATGCTAGTAGGTTTTTAATTAGTTTCTTGCATTATTTTGTAGATTTCAAATTGGACTGCTCGGGTTGGACATTGCTGGTGGAGATGTTTGACTCTTTCAGTCGACCCGGTCTCTTCAGAAGACGATGAATGTACATATATTAACGTGAGTTATACCAGTTTTTCTCTGTGTTTCTCTCCTAGTACTTTACTTTACAAATTTAATCTATTATATTCGTGAAGTATTTCATTCTACTAATTCATACAGAATAGGCACCCTTATTAGGAATCGGTCCTGATTTGTTCATGTTCAAATCATTCAAAGCCATACTCATTTTAACACTCCTCTTTTCTTCATCATTTTAAACACCTAATGTAAAATTTATTTTTTTTTTATTTTTAGAATATCCTAACACACTTTTTTCACGTTTTAGGCCGGAATATTTACATTTGTAATATTTTAAATTTGTTAATTGTGTCTTCTGATTTATATATATCTGTTGATATATAACTGTTGATTTTTTCATATTATTCATTTTTCTTTTTTGCTATATCCCTATCAAAAAGTTTTCAAATACGACTGAAAAGTCGGCTTTCAACGGTAATTGGAACCTGCAAACTGATCAATTCTTGAAAAACGTTATAATTTTATAATATTCCACGATCGATTCATTTGTGAAATTTTATACATGCATAGCTATATATTTTCTTACAATTCTGTGTATTCATACAAATGTTAGAACAAACTATTTGTAATATTAGAGTAATAAGGCTACCTGCGTTCGTTGCTAACTGTTGGTAATTTAAATATTCTCTTTTGATTAGACAGATTTAAATACTGATGACTAAATATTTTCACTAGTAAAAAAAATTTTAAAATTAATTAAAATGAATTGTAGATTAGTAAAGCTGGGCAACGATTAAAATGTTTAATAGCGGTTAACTAGTCGATTAAAAATTTGAATCGTGCGTTAATCTTACTTTTAATCCTTATTTTTTTTTATTTTAACTATTGTCCGATATCAGAAGAAATTCTAAAAAGTAGTTTGATTTTCAATACAAAAATAATTTATTTAAACCCAGAAATAGTTAAAAAAACTTAAGGGTTACAAAGAAAATTTGAGTGAAGATAGCAGCTAAACCCTAACACCATTGTAACAATTTTAATCCCTTTTTTGTAGTGGCATTAAACTTAATGTTTTTGCCTAGTTTATTTTTAATTTTGTTTATTTATTTATTTTATTTTAGTTATGAAAGTTACACACCATGACATAATAACTAAATTAATTGTTTTCAATCATTTGGACACGTTCGATCCATTTATTGTGAAATTAATTTACTGTAATTTTATGGATAATTTTCCACAAAAATCAACATTACTGTCACATTGGAAATACGCATGAATAAACACAAAATATGTTATTACTTATTCGAAATAGACTGGTGCCATTTTCTCAATATGTTAGAAAGAAAAAAATTAGTAAAAGTATCAGTTGTATCTTATGGGTCTACTTCACTTTGACTGTAGGCCATTTTTAAGTTATAGTTGTAGGCTATAATAATTTATTATATTATAGAGCATGATTGAATGGTTTGTCAACCCTGATTAATTCATCCGAGTTACGATTAATTTTTAATTGTCCATTAAACAAATTAATAGTCAGCCCTATTGATTAAATTTGAATTAATATATTTAAAACAAATTATAACAATAATATTATTATTACCTTATTATATTATTTATGGCTATGTAAGGTCGTGCGATTAAGGAAAAGCTCAGGGTTTACACCCGTGACCAGACCTTGAGGTAGACTAAGAACAATAGTTTAAACAATGTTGAGAACATTCGATGTAAATCTGCGATGGGAGGAAAACGACCGGAAATAAGATTCGCAGACCTTCCGCATACGATATCTTCCCTTATACACCAAGTGAAAAAAAAACCGGAACTGTAAATAAAAGTTGCATTATTTACACAGCCTAACCTCACCGAAGACTTCAAACTGACGCAAAAGGAACTGCACCACGTATCACGTAAAATTAATAAATAAGGAGAAACTATTTCGCCTGTATACCTCTAACAAAGAAGAAACGATAATCTTAGTTCAGCAGGGATTATTAATAATATTACTAAAGGTATCTTTCGTAACTTAATAATAATATGTTAGAGGTACGTTTCGTAACTTGAAGTTCTTCAGAAACAGGACTATGACTGCGTTTATAGTCTTAATATTACATAGATAAATATCAACGTCTCAACCATAGTAATATCAGAAAGGAAACTATCATCTTTCATCCGTAACAAGCGGTCTTCGTTAGTCAACTCTAAAACTGACTGATTGAAACAGCTGTTTCATTTTTGACTCTGACAAAAACCGCTTTCTATGATTGAAAGATCTTAGTCTTTTTTCTGATTTCTTACTGTGGTTTGACAGTTTTTTTTTTACACGTGTTTATTGTGAAATATAAATGTATTTATATTTATATTATATATTTATATTATATTTATAATATATATATCACATTAATTTAAAAGGTTCCACAAACTAAATAAACTACATAAAAAAAATGAACACACAGGAACAGAACAGAAACTCACGACTATATTTCGATGGACTCATTATTAGAAAGATAAACCTGAGTCGTTGCCTCTCTTCGGAGCCTGTCTGTGTGTTCTTTGTGATAATGTAGTTTATATATATATATATATATATATATATATATATATATATATATTCAGTAGTTTTATATATAATTATTATTTTATATATAAGTTGTTATATTTATATTTTTATATATATATTTTATGCTAAATATATAAACCCCCAAATTTTGTGGTTATAACAAAAATCTACTATAAGCAAACTTATAAGAAACCCGTCATTGCTGATATAACAGCATAAATAGGTTATATCTTAGGTTATAATAATGTAAACTTTCCCTTGGTAGTATGGCTACTACATAATACTGAATTCACATAGTTTTAAATATTTTAAGTCATAACTGGAACGCTAATAACATCTCACTACACGTAAACGTACATGTATCATTCACACCAAAAAATTAGATGACGAGTAGAAAAATCTTGCTTTTTTTAAACAGGGAAGTTGTATGGGCGTTTATCAACTAATAATCAAGGTGCAGATATGCATAAGCCTACTTTTCGTTTAATTTGTTTTTTTTTTTGTCAACAAATTAATCGTAATCGGTAATTAGTAAAATTTTAAAGAGGTAATTGCTGGGTTAACTGATTTATAACAAGAGTGTCTTTTGAACATTTAATTTAAAATTGATTGATTTGAATAAAAACGTTTAAATTCAGTAAACATTCCAAGAAGAGAAGCTGCGAAATCTGAACAGTACATTTAGAACAGGAAGTTTTTATATTCATTAGTCACAGATAATGAATAAGGATAAGTTTATTACGGTGGCGACGAGGTCAAGTATATAAAATAGGTATTTTTTATATAAATAACTATGCCTTTAAAATAGCATTGTTTTTACTTCTAAAAACAAATTTCTAGACTTGATATTTATATCCTCAACATATTTTACGTATGTAAAACTTACGTGTGACAAATTATAAACATCCTGTTATGAGCTGTTGATATTCTCAATGCAGCATACACGTGTCACATAGGCTGATATGATTCTGAGGTTCTTATCAATGGAAAACGTTTTTCAAGTCAACTATTATTCAGGTAAATTTAGTCTATATTTGTAAAACATCAATTGTTAAGATTATGCAAAGAAATATAATTTCGGGTACCGTGAAAAGTGTATGCTTTGAATAAAAATTAGTAAATACAGTCTAATTCAACTGTTTTTCTGTCAAACCTACTTGGTTTGACAGAAAAACTATAGGTTTGATAGAAAATTCAATTTTTTTAAGCTAAATTTAGCCTAGTTCTAAAGACATTAAAAAAAATTTTTTTTTTGGTCATCATCAAAGGCATCACTTGATGCAAATAGTCAATATTTACAAAAATAAATTAAAAACAAGTATTCTTTGTAAACAAGTAAAAGTAATAAAATGCAATAAGAAAAGATGTAATAAATAATAGAACGACAAGAAATAAATACTAGTTAAGAAAAGTTTTATATAAATCACATAAAACAAAAAACATACTGATATTAACTAAATACGAGAATTATCTAGCACCAAGAAGGTAAGATACGTTCCTCCTCTGAAGTTCTTAAGGCGACATGAGAGTTATTGTCGCAAATATGCTTGAGATTGTTATAAATGAATGTATAGACGTAATGATTATTGAAAACGGAAACAAACTTTTATTATATATGAAGGAGCAAGATAAAAAAAATCATCTGCCTTCGTTAAATAGTTAGAACCTAATAAATACAACATAGTAAGATTTAACGTATGCAAACCTTTTCACTTCTTCAGAGGTCTGTTTTATCTTCTTTTCTCCTGAAGATGGTATGAAGTCGAAAACACCGAGTCAGCAAACCTTTTAACGTCTTCACCCTGATGATTTTTTTCTCTTCTCCTGAAAACGGCATCAAGTGCAAATGGTTAAAAGCCGTAGGTATTTGTCTTGTTTTTATGTTTTTTAGTTACAATTGAATTATTTATCTTAAAAACGCACCTCAACCTGGCCATTAAAATCATTTGAGTAATGTTTTTTACTTCATCCCAAATTTTAATAGACTTTTGTTCCTCGATGTAAAGAAAATATAAGAATGGTGGAAAACAACAGTCAGAAGACTGTAAATGAATGATTGAACAATGATTAAATTAAAGTAGATTAAAAGAAATTCTGTCACCATTAATATACTAGTATGTATCAGTGATTAAACCATACTATGACCTTTCAACGGAAAAACTGGCATTCGTCACAAAAAGATCTTGAAAAGATGATATCTTTTCTTCTATCAGAAGGGAAAGCGAAGAGAATTCTTCTTCCACAAGAGGAATAGAACCAGAAGAGAAAGAAACTTTCATCAATTACAACTAGAAGAATCATTAATAATTGAAGAGCTGTGGCCATCAACAAATGAGCCGTTTTCTTTAAAAAAGTGGTGTAAGTCCATTTTGACAAACAATTAACTAACGATTAAAATGGATACAATTCACTATGAACTTTTATTTATAAACTTGTTAAAAAAAATTGTTAAAATTCGATGAATATTTTAACTATTTTTTTGGAAAAATTTTTTAAAGAAAAAGTTTATAATACATTGAATGCACTTTTATCGTTACCTAATTTTTTGTTGAAATGGACATACACTATTTTTAAAGAAAACGGCTCAAATAAAGAAAACGGTGGATAGGAAGTTCGTTCTCAAAACTATTTGACACAGGTGGTAAGAGTAAGAGTAACAGGTAGTAAGGTCGTCTGTTGTACGCATCAGACAATATGCACGCCCACTCAAACCTGCCTGCAGCTCTACTCTGACTGGATGACTACCTCTCTCATACAGACAGTTTACATATTAATTATAGTCAAACATTATTTCAATACTTCCCCTGAAGATGACTAGAGACCAATCAAAATATTTCGGAAACAATCTATCTAACACTTTTTAAAGTTTCAACAAAGAAGACAAGACTTTTACGACTCGAAAAAAGAAGAAAATATCAGTGAAATATGTTTTATTATTTAATGAAATATGCATAAAGGAAGGACAGACAAGACATAAATTTTACGACTAGATGTATATATTTGCATTTTCACCTAGCAGACTACTTCTTCTCTTGATGACCGCCGATGGTAAATATAGAAATGATTTTTACCAGTTCTATCTATATGTCCTTTATCTGTAGTGTTATTCTCTTTGACGATCTGTTTAAACTTTCCACCTACCGTCTTGAACGAACGTACGTAACTTATAGTCTCTTCCTGAAGAATTCACTTTGAAATATTGATCCCAGCAAGTGTTTTTGTTCTTTATGAGTTGTTTTTTTTTCAGTTATTTATCTGACCGGTTTGAACCGATTTGTTATTATATATATATAAATAACATTATCGATCGTGGAATAGAAACAAAACTTGTAAAAATAATATATATATATATATATATATATATATATTTCACTCAAAATTCGAAAAAACAATCCAAACTGGATGCAAATCAGCTCAAAAACGAAGAAAAGCAACACACAGAGAAAGAGACACACTTACAAACTCAAATTTTCGGATGATCCGTCTTCAGGAGAAAATTGGTTGCCCTTTCTATTTTCTCCTGAAGACGGATCATCCGAAAATTTGAGTTTGTAAGTGTGTCTCTTTCTCTGTGTGTTGCTTTTCATCGATTTTGAGCTGATATATATATAGATATATAGTAATATTGGTGTACTTAGGGAGCAGGCCTTCTTTTAAACATATTTCATTAAATTGCTTGCCTATCTTTATCCTCTCGTACTTCCTCGATAATTTTTCGAATCTTCTTATTAAAGACTTCCATTGGCAGGGAAGAGCATAAACAAGTTGTTAACTTCACATGGTGACTATTCCATGTGTCCTCTCTGGGGGCTCCTGCTGCAAGCAAAAAAGAAAGGACTGTTGTGTATACAGGATCCATGTACAGGATACCATGTACTGACTGTGAAATGTCTTACATTGGACAGACGAGTAAAGGTCTTCTTACAAGGATAAAACAACACAAATATTCCATCAGAAGAGAAGACGAAAAGAGTGCCTTGACATGCACATAAGAAACAGTAATCATGTGATTAACTGGAATGAATTAATGCAAATGAATTAATATATGTGTCTTCAGAAAGAAGAAGAAATATCGTGGAAAGTGCACTCATAAAGAACTTTTATGAGAAGTTGATGAACAATAGCCTAGGACTCTATAAATTGGATGAAGTTTCGATTAGCGAATAATTAAACAGATGAAGACTTCTTCATCATTAAACACATTCAGGGTTGTCAACAGTTTTGTAAACTTCAATCAGCCAGGTTAACAAGTATTTATTATTTTTTAGTTCACTTGCTCTCTGACGATGTGTTGACGAAAGGCCTTAGAGCATTGTTTCCAAAATTGTTTCATTGTGGTAAATTAGTCCATATATATAAAACTAAAGTTTATCGGGAGTCGGTCAGTTCTTCAGGTTCAAATTAAACTCTCATTGCCAACAATCTTGCAAAAATCAAACATACATAAAGTGCAATTAGTTACAATTAAGAAATTACAATAAAAATTTTGGCAATGGGTTAGTGAGAAAACTTACAGAAGTATACATTTTGAAACAGAAAAACTAAGTAATGTAATACTTAGTCTGGATCGTTTTTCGAATTTTGAGTGATATATATATATATAATATATATATATATATATATATATATATAACAAAGGTTATACATATATACATACATGTAATATATGTATATATATAAAGGTTACCAGCTGCATTAAGAATAAGGAATTAAGAAATAAATTACGGTCAGGTGTTCAAAATACAAGTTAGGTAAACGCAACTATCTTTCCAAGCAATCCAAAGATTTTCAGACCTCGTCACAATGATAACACTTTCCAATCCGATAACGATGAAGAATTCTAAAAATATGTTATATTAGATAAAAATATCCTAGAAGATTCCAATGATGTCATTAGTTGAATGTTATAACAACTGATTTGATAATGAATTTATCTCAAAGACTCTTAGAGTTTACCTAATCTCATGTGAAATACATACAATTATTGTAATTAGTGGACTGAATATTTTCATTCAATACTATTAATGACTTAACTGGTAAACAGTTTGATTTATAGAAAAAGCGAAATTTTTATTCAACAATTACATAAATGCATTTTTCATCAGTGTTAAGTATGAGCCAAATATTTTCTGAAAATAGTACTGTAGGTAATTCAGTGAAGTCAAATACAAAATGTATTGAATCATATAACTTCAAAGTTTAAAATTTATAATAAATGTACTTAAATAAATATTTTAATTAATTTCATTTATTTATACAGATAAATAAATAAATTAAATCACATTTCAATAATGTACTACGACAGTTTTTTCATAAATGAAATAGTAATTTCATTCTCGAAAATTTGGGGCCATGTAATAGATATGCAATAGACTTAATATACCATTAAGTTCGAAGTATGTGCTTGTTTGGCACAACAGTATGTTAAAGTAGCAGCATTACTTTATACCTTCATAAAGAACCATATTGCTCAAGTGTTTCTGAAGACAATTTGAATAAGGACTGGACCCAGGAGGGTTTAGGGAGATTTCGGGTGATGGTGCTGCCTGTCTATGCCGGGAGGTATTCCTTATCTGGGGTTATCTTATCTGCCTTTATAGTTTTATTATGAACAGTCATTCTACTTCCAGTACATATACAAAATATCCCCATAACATTCTTTTTAACATAATAATTTCTCCGTTCACATCCCATTTAATTTTCTTATACTATATCTTTTTTTTTTTTTTTTTGTAGGGAGCTTTAGTTTCTTCTTTCTATAATAAATCTAATTAATTTATTTATCATTTCGATATGTAATAACAAGATTTAACAAAAAACACGTAAAATAGAAATCAACGTCCAAACCACAATAAGAAATGAAAAAAAAGACTAAGATCTTTCAACCTTTAATATAGTTTCTTCTAATCTTAATAACGTAGGCAATATGTTAATAAAAAATTTCCCAGTTTCCTGGAGTGCAGTGTTATTTATAAAATTTCGTGTAAAAGTTGCTATAAAATTTATATTGTTCATTCCGGTGAATTATTAAACACACGAGTCAAACAACACCAATACAACGTAGACATGAAAAAAGTAGTGCCTTATTCTTGTATATAAATAATGAAAATCATCATATTGATTGGACCTAAAATTATTACCTATGAAAAATCAATGTTGTTAAGAATCCTCTCTGATTAAATTTAATAGATTAAATATTATAAACATTAGTAACGGTCTCCCCAAACATGACTCAGTCCTTACAAGGGCAAGAGCCTCATCTAAGAGAGTTGACAGCTAGCGTATAGTTTTTCCTTTGTTCCTTCTGTACCATTTCATTTGTTCAACCGAACAGCTTTCCCTGGACTATTGTTCTTTCCTGCACTTTACTCCCTTTAAAATACCTGTCTTCCATCTCACTCTTTTCAACCCCCTTCCAGATGTCTCTGTTTTATCTTTTTAAGTTGGGATTAATTAAGCATCTGTTTTAAGTTGGGATTTGACTCTGGCGATGACCCTTTGTCACGGTTGAAAGATCTTAGTCTTTTTTCTCATTTTTTATTGTCGTCTAGACGTTGATTTTTTTCAAGTGTTTATTGAGAAAGCTTGTTTTATATATATATGAAAAAGACAACACATAGAAGAAACGAGAAAACTTACTAGTTCAATATTTCGATCTGAAGTTCGTCGTTAGGAAGAAGAAGAGGTACGTGCATTCACGTGTACCAGTGGAATGCGAGTCGCACGTACCTCTTCTTCTTCCCTTCTACTCTCTTCCTGACGTCGAACTTCAGTTCGAAATATTGATCTAGTAAGTTTTCTCGTTTCTTCTATGTGTTGTCTTTTTCATTTATTTATTTGTCCGGTTTGGACTGTTTAGTATTTTCTTGTATATATGTAAATTCAAATTAAATCAGATCGGTACGCACAATAAGCTTTGAAAGCTTGAAGAAGTTTTTCATTCATGTTTTTTCAAGTTATAAAAAAAAATATAAGTGTAAAGTAATTCTACATGTAGTATGTACATAAACTGTAATATGTACATTAGTTACAGTTTAGCGTTAACTAATATAAGACTGGTTTCTGTTATAAATATCTAACTTGTTTTCACACTCACAAAGCTTAAATCAATTTACTCGGTTTCTGTCCTTAAAATACTTTCAAAAGTTTGTAGACTAAAAGAACTTCAACAGATAATGAGTCTTGGCAAGTTACCCTAGAGTGATTCTTTTACATTATACCAAACCCAAAGAAACACTTCCTAAATTACTTTGTAACCAACATATATTTTCCTTCATTAATAACATCGAAATTGTTTTTCAGAAGTTTTTCTGCGCAATAAGTTTTTAGGCCAAAGCAGTAAAACAGTATATAGATGTGGGTAAACTGTCTGACGCACAACAACCTCCTGACTAAACTGCAAGACTATATTGTTTCCATCTACGCAGCTTTGTCAGCGTCAGCACTAATTTTAGAGAGAAGTCCGTTATTCAAAGTCGAAATCATATTATTTATTTTACACGCTACTTCATCCGGGAAGGAGTAGGTACTGTCACCTCATAGCAGTTGACATTTAGAGATGTTTTCATATTTCTTGAAGCAAGTACAGTTTACATGGAGGTACAGGTATAAGTTTTCGGTATTCATAAACTATTATATATCGTTTTCTATTGCTAACTTACATAGAAGACTATAGTCCCAGCACCTTGTCCTTGAACAAGATTGTGATTATTATTTTATTTGCATTTATATGATATTTTCTTGTTTTTTTGTGTTTATTTTTTCTTTACTCACTTCAAATTAATTCCGCAAAAATTTTAAGTTTTCAAACAAATATCTTCTTCTTTCTTAGAATTCATGTTGTTAATAAGAATTACATCATTATTAACGAGGAAATTTAAATAAGTATTAATTATAAAATATCCTTTAACTTCTTCTAGCAATGGAAAGAGAATCATTAAGTTCATAAGTATGTAAGAGAACATATAAATACACACAGGCACTGAGTTGTACATTTATAAATATATGTATTTAACGATATTTACAAAAAGATCACACAGAAATGAAACAGAAACTCACTATTATATTTAGAATGGCCTCGTCATCAGGAAGATAGATGTCAATCGCACGTCAATTTAAGTGTATAAATTGTTGAACATATGAGGTGAACCCTACGATCGTTATAAACCCTATTTCACGTGATTCGAAGCTGTTTGGAGAGAATTCTGATTCTGATTTGGATAAGGGTGGATCCAAAAAAGGACCCTGATCAAAATCAAAATACCGTATTTAGTTCTCCTGAACAAAGTTATATACGATCCATATGTTTCGTTGTATCTAAATGTCTCCAGTTTTATTTCTATAGCGGACAGACAGACAAACTTTGTATTTTATATATAGAGATAAATATAGCAGAAAGTAAGGCAGTATTAATAAATAATGCACTGAGCCTAAAAACGACCAACATATCAACAAGGATTTGAAATGATACCTTTGAAACAGTAATTAGGATGAAAATAGAAATAAATCTTAATTATTCCAATTTAAATTGAGGATCACTTTTTCTAAAGAACACTTTATTTTTAATAATATAATTTTAGGATCGTTATAAACTTCACACATATAAGGCTATCTATGTATTGATTGTTTTTGCATGACGTCAGAAAAGAATAACTGTTAACAATTGCTATTATTTAACTTAGTTCTTAATTTTGCTTATATGAATAAGTTTAAAAGAATGAAACCGACAACTGATTAGGTCTGGAGAAGCTAATGCATCATTGCAAATGCTATTCCGATAGGATTTGTTAAGGTGTTAACATAGTACATGAAAGAAGAAAACTGTGATCGGTCTTTAGAGTAACCGTCGTCATGAGAAGAAACTCACAAGAGGATATTTGGTGTGAGAAGTGTCCTCAGTCTCGCATATCAACTCTCAGTTGACATATATAATATATAATATATATATATATATATATATATATATATATTGACCTCTCTCTCCCATGACCTCCCTTTCAATGATTGTTTCAGGGTACAAATCCTCAAACAAATCCCCGAGTCTAATTCCCATGTCACCCTTAGAGCTTCCGAAGAGGCATTCATTTGTCTTCTTGGGGCTCGTTCTCCTCCTGGTCTCAACCTGTACCGTTAATTATTTTTTATTTTATTATTATTATTATTATTATTATTTTTTTATTATTATTATTTCGTATTTTATATATTTTTTATCTTGTTTTCTAAATAAATATTGGAGGGATTTCTATTTTTCCTCTCCTCCGCTGGGGAGCAGCATTGCGGTGGTTCCACGAGTTACTCTGGAGGCCAGTAGCAGTTTGCTTCTCAACGCGAGTACTTCGCACTTCTTCCCGATGACGACGGATGTCGAAATATCGAAGTGAGTTCTGTAGTGTCTTTCTGTGTTCTTTTCTATGTGTTAAAGTATATATATATATCTAGTTCAATGAGATGAAGAAACAGAGAAATTAAAACACAATCTTACGTCTCTAATTTTTGGTTTTAACCGTCTTCAGAAAAGAATCCAGGTGTTGAATCCAGGTACTTAAAATCAGGGTAATAATGAAAAAAGGCTAGAGAAAAATGAAAAACCAGGGATATAATCCAGGTTATCCTGGATAACCTAATTATTTTGTTGATATCGAGTTTTAGATATGAAGTGAAATGAGATCAGGAAAAGTTAGGATGGCAAGCCTGATTTTTAAATCCCAGCTGTATTGCTAATTCTTTCACTCCGTTTTGTGTACATACTTTCTTCTTTCTTAAACCTTTGTGTGTACATTTCACTTTCTTAAACCTTTATTTTTTATTATTAAGAGTTGTTATTAATTGTTTTAATATTGATTAACACTTAATGAATTATTATTATTGTATAGAGGCTATTCTGGAGATAAACTATTTAATTCGTTATACCACCTCTGAGGTTAATGTAGGTTTAATCATTATCAATAAATAACATTTTAAGAAGTTTTGTCTTTTGTCATGTTGTTCTTTAGTTATAATAACAGTTTCCATGATTATCAAATATGTGCCTAATTTTCCCATAATTATCGTATGCTTTAAATAGTTTCTACTAATAACATTTCACTTAATGTATACGTCTGATTTAATGTTTTGTAATGAATGATTTACTTCTATTCTATAGGCGTATGAACGAGATTTTAAGAAAAAATCAAAACGTCGGTATTCAGAATTAGAATTTGATTAAACTGATATAATTCTCATTCATTTAATTTCATATTTGTATATAGATAAATTTGTTCTTACAATAAATATGTTGAACTCAGAAAATATTACATGAGATAATCTGTATATACAAAATACAAAGTTTTCTGTCTGTCCGCTATAGAAATAAAACTTGATTCATTGAAAGACAATGAAACATATGGATGTTATATAAGTTTTCTCGGGGGAACTAACTACGGTATTTGGCTTTTCATCAGTCTTTTTTTGGGATCTACCGCCATAACCAAAACGCCGGGGCATAATCTACCACCCCGGCAACGCTGAGTATATCAGCAAGTTACTGATATTTTGAGAAAAAGTTGATATTGTTTACATAAAGTTTAAATATAATGTATAGTATTAAAAATATGTTGAGAGTAAAAAAGTAAATATGAGGATTTTAATTTAAAAAATTGATTCTTTAATATTTATATCTTCCCATGAAACATGTTTTACTTTCTTAAACTCAACTATTTACAAATACAATAAATTATTTTTAAGAAGAGCAAAGGACGTATAGTAGTAGTTAGAATGTCATGGGCAAAATAAAACAATTCTAGAAAGTAGGAGGTGAAAAATCTCTCTAGAAGACAGAAAGGTGTCGATGCCGACATGTGATTTCACAAAATCGTTACAAGTCCCTAGTCAAAATGTCTTTGAATATGGTGAAATGTAGTAATCCCAATGAATAATGGTGTTCATAACCTTGACTGTTATACTATTGGACACTCCAATGTACAAATATAAGTATAACTCAGCTACAAAACAGCTAAGTAACTCAGAGCCTTCATAACCTTGTCACAGGATTTTGACTCGGTCTTATAATATCAATAGAGTTCAATACACGACAGACATCCTAAACATATTTTGCTTACACTACAGAAACTGTGAAATAAAGAAAGAATGTGCCACAGTAGATTGATTTATACGGGTTTCATTTCGTAGGCCATGTTCTTATAATACATACAAGCATCACTCAAACAGACAGCGGCTTCTAAAAATATACATTTCAATATATATTTCGAAATTATTCTGAAACATCCATGCTATGAGTCAAGAACCTTTCACAATACATGACATCTTTTTTAAATAAATTTGTTAACACGAGGTAAAAAAAAAGTAGAACAAAAATATAGAAAAGGGATTTTATTTTGATATTAACTACTTAGTGGAGAATTGTTTAGGTTTATGTGACTGGTAATCTAAAATACTGAATGGTTGAATAATAAGTGGAAATGAAAATCAAAATGAAAGAGTGTTTTAATTCTGGAATGCAAAGACTGATATTTTACAGCTATTGCTGTCCAAAGCTTTTGTGTATACAGGGAAACAATTGGTTTGAACCATGTCGCCCACTGTGAACACATTCCTGTCCTCCTTCACAGGCTCCATGGTGGGCTATCGACCCAGATTTCCCTTCATTCTCCCGATGTGTCCCAGGTCATGGATACCTTCCCTTTGTTTCCCCCTATGAACTAACCTCTCTACGAGGAACTGTTTCTTTATTACATAAGTCCATCGAATAGTTGGAAGTAACCAACACAATTCCTACTTGCGGCGCAGCTTGATCACTATAAACAAGGTAAATTTTGATAAAGTGCTGAAACTGCGATCGTTTACTAAATTGTTTGCACAGTCTGATGCAAACACTTTCAACGTCATTGGTGTAACCACTAATTTTCTACCCCATATGTTTGTACTCACTTCATAATAACAGGATATTTCGCACTTGTCTTCCAAACTAATTAACAGTTAATTATTTTCCACACCATAGATCAAATTTTGAAGCCTGTTATACATGCCTCTTTAGCTAAAACACCTTCTTCGTTTAAATTACATGAATTTGAACATATATACATTTAGTTATAAACATATAAATCATTGTATACTCTGTAATTATATATTAACCATTTATACTACAAATGTTTAATATTACGACATATTTTAATAGTCTCATTCAATATCACAAATAATCTGGAAATGATTCTACAAAACTGTGTTAAATTTAAAAGTTATGGTACAACAATTAAAGTTTATATTGATAAATTGATCAATTGAATAATTCCTAATTTAAATATGACAAGTATCTTTAACATTTAAAAGCAATATGTTGTAAATTATATTGTTTTTTCTTATTAATTTATACTTTAACTTTATAATTGGTGGTTTATTTATAAAATATAATATGAAAATTGAGATTTAATATTTGATATATTTTTGGAAATTATATCGTAATAATGAATAAATTTATTATAAACCAAATGATAGGTTTTCAATTCAATTTTCGTGGCAGCTGACATTGGTGGTCGAGTAAACAATAATACTTAATTCTTAGTATTAATTATCCAACTAACCTTAATTTCACTAATAAATGAAGTGCAGTCGAATGGAACATTATCAGATTTCAATGTGGCAAACATATTAATGCAGTATTTCTTAAAAATACTTGTGCCTTGGACAGGTGAGTCTCAATAAGTACACGAACGGCAAACGCCATTTTTACGTTTATACAATTATTTAGGATGAGCTAAAGAAGTAAAAGTTGAAGAGATCGAAATTTGTAATCGACCATATATTTTCAAATTTTTTATTTATTCATTTCTTCTTAAAAATTGTTCTCCTGAATGTATTGCTATCCTTATTATATCTTATTTTTTATACCTTAATATACCTTAATAAGGATATATTTTTTTTATTGTTTAAACCGATCTTTTAAGGGGTGCTAACGTCAGCCGTTTACCAGCTATTTGTTTGATCGGTGATTCTACAGATTTTACATTGGGAGTCCTAAATTTTGCCTAACTCAAGTGCATTTCGAGTAGGGATCATTAACGAGAATCTGACATCGTAGAGGGTCGGGGCAGACGGCTTAACGTCCTCTCCGTGGCACGACGTACTCAGATATATTCACCTCCCGCGTGAATAAATCGAGGGCCAGGTGGTGATCGAATCCCGGACTACCAGCCAAGAGGCGAGTACGTTAACCACTGAGCTAACCTGGCCCCCTAATAAGGATATAAGTTCTGATATGATCTAAAAAGTCATGGGATAGGAATGACATTAACTAAGAAAATCAAGCAGGAAAATAAAACTTCTGTTACTCAAATTGTATGAAATTTAACATTTCATTAGCGCAAACAGACAGACAGATATCTAATGTTTGTATTTGTAGATTTAGACAGTCAAAAACTATTTTAGACGTAAAGATTCAAGGAAAACATAATTCAAGTCGAGATAAAAGCCTGACATTTTTCACTGAAAGGGTCATAGCTCTGAGAGCATAAAAGATGACATTTATTTCGCCACCACATGAATTCTACATTACAACTTTCCTAAAATATATCAACTCAGATACTGTTTTACGCTTTGTAATTTTTTTTTAAGTAAACATTGGGAAATTTAGGGATAGGAATATAACTAAGAAGATAGTATCTGGTGAAAGGAACTTCAGGGATACCTAAAGTATAAATTGTATATAGCATAGGCCAAGTACATTTCCTTGATAACAGAAGAAGGAGAAAGGACGAGACCTTCATCCGAGGTGAGAATGCTTTAGAATTTAGAATAGAATAAGCAGTGGCGTAGCAAAGGGAGGTGATCCGCCTCGGGTGGTATTTTGAGGGGAGTAAAAAATTGAAAATACAAAAAAATTAAAATAATAAAAATCTAACTGAAAAACTATAACTTTAGAGCAAAATGAGTTATTGAGGTCGTAATTGTTTTTATGTTTTATATGTGTAGTAATGTTTTTAAACGGATTTTCAACTGTAATATTTGCATATTAAAAATAAATTTATTTTAAATTTTTTAAAACTATTTTTTTAATAGGGTTGAAAATTATGATATTTATTTATGTGGCCAATTTAGTTTAACAATTTTATTATGACTTGAATTATACGTTTTTGTCTTGAAAAATCTTTTGTTCTTTGATGATAACTGTTATGTATACGAGTACTGTAATAAGGTGTAAGTCTGGCAGTTTAAAATTAGATCCTCGATTATAATTCCTTGAAAATAAATAAATTCAGGAATTCTGGAGTTTCGAATGTTAACGGATTATCAACGGCCACGGGGGGGGGGGGGGGGGGGGGATGTTATGACCTCCCGGGTGGCAAAAATAGTTGCTACTCCATTGGAATAATTGTTGAAACATTTTGTCTAACCTACAAATCCGTGTGTATTCTGAATATCATTCATAGTTTTGTAAAAGATAAATATTGTTGAGTATTGTCTGCGCCACTAAGGTTACTGTTAGTTACGTGTAGAAACTAAATAAAAATTGTATTTAGATTAATTTACATTTTATCAAATTGAACCTGTAATTTCATCGGTACAAAAAAAAAGCACGCATTCAAATACACTCACAGAAACTCCTAAAATTCCTGTTTTCTCTCTATTTTTTAATCTACGGGATTCCCCAGGAATATGCCATTATAGTTACATTTCATTGTTTATTATTTCCCTTATAAATAAAGTGTAGTAATCATGAAAAAAAAACAGTCTATAATTTTAGCTTTACATATAAGAGGTCCTAAAGTTCTTTTCTAACGTTTTTTCGATGATGTCTGTTGGAATATCTGGGGTGGGAGTGTATCACATAATCTGTGAGACACTACAGTCCTGTTCACTATAATAGCAATTATGCTATTATACACAGTGTGTGAGCACACTGTTCACTGTTTACTGTGTGATGAGTCAAGTTCATATTTTACCGAAAATTTGGTCTTATAGTGTAAATGTGCTTTATTTTTGGGCAATATTGCATCATCGAAAGTTACTTTTTTTGCCAAAATGTGATTTTAGACTTTTTTTCTCCTAAATTTCCTACCTCGTGAGCGTTGAAACTTTGGAATCATTATGGAACTGACAGAAGCTGTCTCTAAAAAAAAAAACCTAATATTTACTGTAGGTACAGATTTTACGGGGGGCGTCGAAGTGACTACAAATGACCATTTGGATTGGAAGCTCCTTGATTTCAAGAAAAGGACTCTAGTTTCGCAAACGGATGCGTAAAAAAATGAGACCAGTAAACATAAGTTAGCTCTTATGTGGGGTACCTGGAAACAAGGGAATACAGGGGAAAGAGGTAGTAAACTATTTAGAATAGACTGGAGTAATTGATGAATGAATGAAGAAGAAAACAAACAAAGGTGTGTACAACAACCGTGTCTAAAAGTTTAAATCAACTGCACTTACTTTTGAAAGAAAAAACTATTTTTTTCAATTTAAATGTTTATAACCGCAGTTTGATTTTTTAACTGCTTTTAAATGTTTATGCAAGATGCAATTAACATCTTACAAATAATGCAGGATCAGGGAATCGCGGGAAGGATTGATCTCATTCCGTCTTAACAAGTAATCACCTTGAAGAGAATAAAACCATACCTACAACTAAGAGAAGTGAATCACAATTCCCTAAAGGCAATTTTGAAGGTCAATAAAATAATTAAAAACCACAGTTAAGTTTGGAAATGAAGAAGAAGAGAATCTGTATAGGTCAGATATGGTAGCGCCGTGCTCTATTTATTAATAGTTGTTTACTGTCTGAAATTCTTTCAACAAGACTTCTCAGTAATAACCTGTGTGTTCTGATGAATCAGAAACAGTGAACTGACCTCAAAAACTGAACAACCAACTAAACTCAAAGCTGACATTCTCAGTTACCCAATTCTTATTTTGTAAGAAAACTGTTCCTAAATTTCAACCAGAATAGTACTACTTCGACTATTGTATCGTGTTAGCACCAGCAGCTTCACCTGTTCTCCCATAAATCTAATTAAAAAAAAATATAATTTTTGGAAATAATAAATTCGTTATTTTTGGTTAAATGAAGAAAATATTTGGAGAAGGCAAACATCAAAAGTGTACAATGGAAAATTTTAGAGTACCACTAAATTATAGTATTTTGACAAATGAAATAGATAGCTCAAATCTTTATCGATTATAAATGCTGTCCATTAAGATTACGAGAAGACAAACAGGTTAAGCGACCAATGGAATGTTACTCCTTCCAACCGCAAGTATTATTAGTGTAACTTTGATGAAGCAGTATTATCTGTTCACTAAAAATTAAGAATGAATTATTATGAATGGCAAATACAAACTAAGTACAACCAATCGGTAACTAATTCATTGAACCGGATTTTAATGGATAGTGTGTTATTAATGAAAAAAATTTTGTCTACTTTTACATTGTTTTAAGTATAGTAAAAAAAGTATACAACAACAATTTATTTCGAGTTTTTGACAGATTTCTATGTTTTATGCATAAAGAATCCATGTTGGAATTTTTTTGACGACATCTATGCCCAGATGTATTTGAATTTGACGTATTTGGGTGGCTAGGTGTGAGTGATGCAGACAGCTTGTGTTCCCTACAAGCTACTAAGACTCAGTTTAAACATGTTGAGTACCGTCGAAGCAGAGAAAAATATTTCATCATTCATCTTGTCAAAACAGATTCTATTTTTATTTGCTCTCTTATTATCATCGTAGAAGGTTCACAATTCCTTCTCAACATCCTACCTACATTAGTATTGTTTACTAAAAATTACCAAAAAGGATTTTCGTATGGACAGTAAAACAATAATAAAATGTAATTATTAACTTCCGTCTATCTTATCTGTTTACCTTTTTTCGTTAAAAGAATTCCCAGGCTCGCAACTATCCTATTAAAAAAAATATAATAAAAGTTGTTAATGCTGATTCAATTGGTGTTATTTTTTAATACAGTATGTTAATTGGCGAATTTATTGATGTCATATGCAGATGTATGTACACTAAATGTGATTGGTTGTCATTTTCCCCATAGTGGTAATATGTTATTATTTTCTAAGTTAGTATACTTAATACTAATACACGTGTTACATAAAAAGTAACCAGTGTTTTACTGTGTAGTATGTAAACAAAAAACATTTACAATTACTTCAGATCTATACAAAAAGTCAACTACCTTATCGGATTGGTCTTAAATCCTTGTAAAGTATCTTCTGTTTTCAGACAAGGCTAAGAAAATCGTTGGCTGTTGCAAATTGAAGTGGCATGCATATTTCAAAGGCTTTGTGCAATAAAGATATTACCAAGTTCTAGTTCTTTCTACATTCCGAATTTTAACTCAGTTAAGTTTTTTTTAGTAGGGATCTTTTCCCAGTACTGATGTTCAAACGATTGGTTAAACGACTTACGTTTTCTCTTAGAAAAAAAAAATAGACACACACTTTTCGTTAGTCTTATAAGAACATCTAGAGTCCTTACAAGATTTCAGCTTTGAATGTTACGTAATAGTGGCAGGGGCAAAGCCACTATAAGACAACCCTGATTAATTTAAAAATTTCAAAATACAGGTGTACTTCAATCCAGTAAAGATATATAGCCAATTCAAGGTATGAGGCGAAAAGCAAGCTCTACAAACGAGTGAAATTTAAAAAACGATTATAACATATAAAATAGCAGGTGCTACTATAGTATGCTACCTACGTACGATTTCGTTATCTACCACTGACGATATCATTTCATAGTAAACAACGCAAAATTGATTACAAGTGTGCTAAGAAGAAAAAAATATCTTTTAATACATTTAATGTGTTGATATATCGCAAAGATAGACATGGAAAAAAAAACAGAAGTACCTCAACAGCATAGGCAATCTCATTTAGACTATTGCTGTTAGAAAACTAACATAGCATCTGTTGAACGACGTAAGATATGTTTACAAACAGTAATAGAATTAATTTTGACGGGATACGAGTATATTATATATGTTCTTTCTTTTAATTGTGTGAAGTCTGATAATGTTTCGAATAAGTTATACAATTTTTGTGTAATGGATTGTGAATAATTTCTAATAAATCTTTCTCTATAAACTGTTTATTATTTACGGTTGATACCATAATGGGTGGTAGATAGAATACTATAGTTGGAAATCGAAGGTAGCATACTATAATATCACCAAATAATATTTCTATTCATAGATACATTCAACTAATAAAATTTGTTCAGTAATAAAGAATTGTTAGAGTTATACTGAGTGTTTTTTTTGGGTTTGGATACATTGGTTAAGTTCTCAAGTATTGGAAAAATTAGTAATAAAACCACATGCCTAAATGTTATGGTTTCTAATGTAAATTTATGTTTACTAGTGGCATGTATATATTTAATTAATTAATAAAATAATTATTAATTATTAATATATTAATTATTAACAATTTAATTATTAATTAAATTAAGCACTTTTATGTGCTTAGGAATATTTTTGATATTTGGAAGGATCAATTCTTTTTCCTTCCAAATTGATCCCAGGATTTTTCCAAGGAAAATTGATTTGGGATACGGACGAGTTGACTGACAAGATCGGTTCGGCAAAATTAAACTCGTATGCCTAATGTACTCGAGTGTATACTAGTGTATATCATTACCTTTTACAAAGGTCAATTGACATCACACAGGCAAATGGAAGCACTCGTCATACGTGATTCTCTCAACTGGCCTAATCCGTGAGCTGTGACTGCAAGTCAGAAACTCTTATCAGAGTTATCAGACTATCCTGCTGGAGATCATCAGCTTCTTATCTATATGAATCATCAATAAATAATCTAAGATCTTGATCCTTAATTCTAATCCCAAGGAAGGAAATGAGAAATATTTCAAGCCACTTGAAAGTTCTGATAAGTCCCATCATTTATTATGTTGCACTTCTAGAGTTGCCAGATAAACTGATAGTAAGTCCTTCAAGATTAATATTAATGGCTAAATAAGGCTAGCTTTACATAAATGTAAAAATGATATAGTACATATTTAAAGAAATATGTCAAATAATTCAATAATAATAATTATGAACTATTTCAAATAATTTCAAATAGTTCATTACTTCTGCAATCTGTTACAGGGTGGGATTTACTCATAATGGGGGATTTCAAAAAAATAAGTCTCCACACAAAAAAAGTTTAATATAAATAGTAACAACGCATTTTGAACACTTAGTGTTCATTTCAGGTTTCATCTAAAATAATATACATATCTGTGAGCTTTAAGAACATCAGAGTAAATTATTTAAAATTAAATACAATATATAAATGTTGAATTGCACTATTGAGGTCTTTTAGCAAGAGAATTAGTATGGAAAATAACTGACAACCTCAATAGTGCAATTCAACATTCATATATTGTATTCAATATCAAATAATTCACTCTGATGTTCTTACAGTTCATATATATGTATATTTTTCTTATGAAAACCTGAAGAAAAACACGAGAGAAGTGTTCTAACGAGTTGTTAGATTTCATGTTAAACTGTTTTTGTGTGGAAGCGTAATTTTTGAAATCCCGCGATATGAGTAAATAGTAAATTTCATCGCATAACCTTTGTAAATTTGTTGTAAGTGTTGTTCGGGCTATGTAGAGAGCTGTCATTCTGTGTAATTTCTTGCAATCATTGTGATATATACAGAAATTGTGTAATGTGTTATAGAAGTACTAAGCAAAATGAATGGTGTTGTCTTTAATAACCTGTAATGTAATTATTATTTACAGGTATGATTTATTAATTACATATTTGATCATTTACAAGGATGATATTGTAGTTATATCTACTAGGTTATTGAAGGTTGGGTATACAAGACTGTGTCAAAAGAAATTCCACCTCTCGGGACTGTCCCTTTGATCTAGGAATGGTAAACTAGAGTACTGCAAGTACAGTTTTTGAATAAGTAACTCGCACGTGTAGAAAATAATAAATTAGGAGCCATCCATTGCCATATAAAAGATTCTTGACAGTAAAGCTTTTCATCCAAGACTACTCTACCTGGGATGTGCTTTTGTAGACGACTGACCAGTAATAATCGGCACTTTACTAGTATTCCCTATGATCTAAACCAGGAGTCTCAGCCTTCCGCAGCCCATTCATCCCTCTCGCCATTTCCCACAATGCTATTCCCCCCACCCTTCTTCTTTCTAAGGTAGTAAGTACACTTTTACAACTTTACATTGTTTATATTATGTCTATAATAGAATTTTACAAAATGATTGCTAATTACAATTATTGATTTATATATAAAATATTAATTGAATCAAATTTTTCAATTTATAATTTCAGAGGTCAACAACTATAATAGCTTTCCTCACTCTGTAAACTTACTGTGGAAACTATTCACCCCTAAAAACCCAACATTCACCCCTGGGGGTGAATTTCACCCCCATTGAGAAACTCTGATCTAAACTGTTGTTCGTCTTTTCGTATTTGTTACTCCAGATGTAGGAGTTCTATAGGACTACTTTTTATAACATCCCCACAAACTAATTGTACCTACTGATAAATGTAGCAGTACTCTAGACCACGTATTCGTGGCTGAAAAGGAGAACCCTGGAAGGTGTTCTTCCTTCTGACACAATTATATCTACCCAACCTTGCATTTGACACTACAACCATCACAATCCCAACAACGTATGTCGGGCTCACGCACGGATGCTTATGGTCACACTCGGTCCCGTAGATACGAGGCAGATTCATATTTTATACAAAACCCTGAAGGTTTTAATGAGTCATTAATTTTGATGATTTAATCGGTTTTTAGCCTTTTGGGTTTAGCTAGAAGAACTCGATTGCACGAGTTGTCCTCTCTCTGTTTCTAACAACATGGCACGAACATGGTAGACAGGTCTTGAAATCGGGGTTTTAGTGTGCTGTTAATATAAGGGTAACATTTTTAATAATTTATTTTTCTAATAGATTATCTTCACTAGCAATTACTTATACAAATCATATTCAAAATGAAGACTGTGTTAATCAGTAATACAACTCAGACAACTAATAGTAAACGGGTTCAAACCGACGCCTCCATGGTCGAAGCAAGCAATCTTACCGTTGAAGTCACCTAGCTGTTTTATTAATTAGCTTAAAAAGTTTAGTATAGTATACTATTGTGATTAGTTGTAGTTGACTTACTAATTCTATTAATGTTGAAATGATTTTCCGTTTCAATTTCTTTCCCGAGGTAGACGTTTGTTTGGACTTCATTTCCATCGTTTTATACAGGAATAACTTCCTTTTATATCTCGTCATTTTAATGAAAGTTATCAATCATTTAGAATAATGAAGATACGAGGACGGTTGGAAAGAGTTTATGTGCCTGAAACGTAACGACACTTGCATTTAAGTGAAAGGGAGTCCAGTATTGATACCTGCTCCCCTAGGGTTTGACTTGTTCTGACCTCCTCCAAGGGTCTGACTGCCTCTAATTAAGGCTTTTATTGACACCCACAGCATCTCTCTGGAGCTTAATCTATCAACCACTATATAGCTTTAGTGTAGAAAGACTGTTCGGAGGGTGCAAAATCGTGAAAATTCATCTTCGAATTTCTTTCGGTACTTTGCCACATCATAGTAAAAGAACTATCACTCACTATACAATTCATAAATGTCAAGAAACTTATTAAAATTATAAGAGTTCATTATACCAACACTATTCTAAATCCAGTTTGATTGGCGCTTGCCAATACTTATATACTTGTCAATATTGATACAGTTCTATTTATTCTCCAATAAAAAAAAAGTCCAAAACTTCCAATTAACTTGAAATAATTTCAAAATATTTCAGCAAACATTCAATACGTTTACACTTCAACGATGTATGCTATTTGTCATTCAATCGTAATACGTTTACTTTTTATATATTTAGTTAACTATAAATTGGAAACATTGTTATAAGTTACTGTAATTCTAAAAAGATTGATATTAGATTAAAATAATTACTAAAAAATAAGTATTTACTTCTTGATGTGTGCATTGATTGGTTCATATTTTTGTTGTGTATGTCACGAGCCTTTTTTATAAACGGGTAGTGAAAAAATATTTTTTCAGAAATAACCCTAAAGGAATTATATAATGCAACATTTCACACTTCGATCATCCAACATGAATTGAAATACTCGCTCCTGATGTTAACCTTAAGCAATATATTTATAAAATATATCGTAAAAAATTATATCGGAATTTCTTTCCGAGGTAGACGTTTGTTTGGACTTCATTTCCATCGTTTTATACAGGAATAACTTCCTTTTATATCTCGTCATTTTGACTTCACATTAAAATGGCAGAAAATAAACTGGCGCAAGAGGGCATTAACTCAACTCCAAGTTGTAATAAAAAAAGGTTGTAACAATAAATTTCTGTTAGTTGAGTCCTCATCAAAATCAATACTGCCTTACAAAATTGACCAATCAATATGGTTTGCTATAAGTTAGCAGTTTTGCTGTTATACAGTTTATATTTTAAAGAAAAAATGTACTGTTTGATTAGAATTCTCTCTGAGCTGTAACTTAAATCTTAGTAGATGGAACAGTCAGCCGACGAATCATCACACATTCACTTTCAAAACTGAGTCTCAGTACACATTTTACATATGTATAAATTCAGCCAGTTTTAGTAAAAAAGTTAGCGTCCTTGTTTTTACTGTTACAGATAGGTGTCAATTGTTGGGCATAACAAAGGGTTATTGATGTAAGAGTTGGAAAATATTGTGCACGCCATCCTCAGAGAGGAGGTAAGTCAGTCGTTTTCTGAACCTGGGCGATTTAGAGTCATATCGTACATGTCTAGACCAGTGGTTCTTAACCCGTGTTCGATCGAACCCTAGGGGTTCCAAGAGTTGGTCTCAGTTCGGCAGTCTCGGTTGTGATTTCATACACACGGCACAATTTGTTGTGATTTCATGGAATGCGTTGGTTTTTTTTCTTTGAACAAGATAATATTAATGCACGGTTCATTTTTTGGAACAAAAAAAAATATACGGCTATGACTTGAATTTGAAAAAAATCATATTTTATTTTTCACTAAAGAAGGGTTCGATGAATGCGCTTATGAAACTGGTGGGTTCGGTACCCCCAAAAGGTTAAGAACCTCTGGTCTAGACTCAATTTTGTCTGAGCTTGGTGAAATTTAGTACTCCCGATGTGAACTCAGCGATGACAACATCGCTCGCCAAGAAAAGCTGCTCAAAATAACAAATATCTCACTCTTTCCGTCTCTAGTAGTGGCTATGTTTAATCTGAGCTTGGTTGAAATTTAGTACTCGCCGATGAAACTCAGCGTAGTGACATGGTCATCGCTGGCGCTCAAGATTTATTTAGCTGCTGAAGAGGACGTTAATACTCGTCACTTTCCGAGCCTCTACGTATGGGCTAGGTTTACTCAGTGTTAACGTACTCGCCTCAACTGTAGATGCCTAGTTAACCCTGGCTGCTAAATACCCTTAAGTTACGTGCAAGAATTTAGGACGTCCTAATGCGTAGAATCGAACAGGTACGATGCAGGCTCGCTCGTTACTAAAAGATCGTACCAAATAACTGAAGTTATGCCAACAACTTCGACTCCCATGTAGAATCAAAGTAAAAGAGGCTCGAAAACCTTCTAAAATGTGACGCTGAAATAACTAACATGACACAACTTTCTGTCTCTAGACAGCACTGAAAGCAAAAGTCTATAACCTTGGATGAAGGAATAAGTAAAACAAACAGTAGTTACTTATTCGAGTAAATATAGCTCACATTATATTCATATACATTATAGTGTCATTGTAATAAAAGATCCCTAGCATAACCAGTAATAAATTCATGAAGAATTAATGAATTCTCTAAAACAGAATATATGCTTCATATTACTACGTTCTTTTGTCTGGAAGTTGCATGAGCAACTTGCATTTAGATAGTTTCTACTTAATGATATTAAAGCTTAGTGAAGGCAATGCAGTTCTCTAGCAATATCTTATCGTTTAAAGGTAATCAATCCTGATGTCTTATTACCAAAGTGGTCAGGTAAAAATATCCATTCTGGTCGGAGACAGTATTAAAATAATGATTCCTCTAGATAAATTGGTTATTATGCCAACGGAGAGGACAATATATTTATTATATGACGAAATAATCATCATTTTTTAATACATTTTTGCTTAACTATACCAGCCAATGGCCATAATCATGTTTAATACTCTCGTTTCATTAGTTTACGGCATAGTTGGGACCTGGGTGGGTTACTCACATGCCGTTGTGTTATTATAATTAAGGACCACAGTTTTGGTCTCCTTGTAGCTTAAAAGATGTTAAACTTTTCACGTGTGGGCATTCAAAAATCTTGAGTACAAGGAAATTAAAGTAATCACAATAAAAACATATTCCAAATGTTGATGGACTTTCATATTTGGACATCCTCCGTATCCATTTTTGCAATTTTGTATATAATATCTGTGTTTGAATGAGTGTAGGTGTGCACTGCGTGAGTGTGTGCGTACGTGTGTTTGTGTATCAAAACTCTTCTGTTTTTTTTTAGACATTAACACACACACTCACACATACACACAAGCAAACACACTGGAGTTTTTAAATTACACAATGGGATGTAAAATTGTAATTGAGAAATGATATAATGTAATGAAATAAGTTTTCATGTAGTTTAAAAATTAAAAGGATGTCATAATAGTTTGTAGAGGAAATTTATGAGAAATGA
Source organism: Hermatobates lingyangjiaoensis (assembly GCA_026182355.1). NCBI lineage: Eukaryota > Metazoa > Arthropoda > Insecta > Hemiptera > Hermatobatidae > Hermatobates > Hermatobates lingyangjiaoensis. The sequence continues at coordinate 8,306,548 of JAPFBL010000015.1, forward strand.
GATTGGAAATATTCTATTGTGCACTAAAGAAAGGATAATAAGAATTGCATGGTTAACTGGACTTATATAAATTCGTTATATGGTTGGAATAAAAGTAGAATGAATATGAGAAAGAATTTGAATAAAGTTAATTTATCTAATATACGTTTTGGATCATTGAACCTGAGAAAACATGGCAAATATCACGGGTGTCCTGCAAATAATTCTAATAGTTTACCTTTTGTAATGTTGATTTAGTGAGTAATGTTGTTCTTTAAAATAGTGAATCCTCTTAATGAAAAGTGGATTTAGTATAATTTTAGTATAAACTCTATTTATAATTTCAACTTTATCCTAACACAGTAAATAGATGAAAGTCACTACGTAAAGAAGAATAATGGAATATATATAAATATTCACAAAAGCAAACCAAAGTAGCAAATGGAATCCGAAATCAAGAAAGCTTTTACGATCTCTAAAAGTTTCATAAGTTATTCCGTTAAAAATAGCATTAAGGTAGGTCTTGCAATTCAAATAGATTTTAAAGATGCAATAAGATGCGGAAATGTGATTGACCAAGTTAAGAAATGAATTAGCATAATTGATGTAGATAGAGTCAACGAGGTCACCCACTCCTCTTATCGTACGATGCAAGGCAAGTGACCGACTCTATACCTAAACGCTCATCATACAGTAACTCCATTAACCATCGCAAATCAGTATACAACTTTAGTTCATTATATAATGCACACTACTGCCAGTCTTTGCCAAAAATATCCCAAATAGTTTTGCCATCATAAAGAAAAGCTATATATAATGAAATTGAATGAAGTCGTTAATTTTTACCATTGTAATGTGATGATGGTACTGTGTATATCACAAAGGTGGTAGCTAAGAATATTGCAGAAATATATTGTTTAGTTAATAATTTGCCTTCTGACTATCATCAAGGGCAAAACTCATGACAATGGACGAGTTTCGAGACAAGTTAACATATAGGGAGAATGCAATAGATAGGAAGGTATATTTCTATAGTAATATTTTGTTATGATATTGAATGTACACTTGGTGAGTTGCCTATACAGAAGTTTGTAATCATGTTTCAAACATTAAAATTTAATTCAAATCGTTAAATATTTGATTTAGGATTTGAATTAGAGGTTAGGTTAGCTCAGTGGCAATGGTTAGCTCACCACTGGACTGGTAGATCCAGGGTTCAATACTCTCTCTGGCCCTCGGGAGGTGAATAAATCTGTGCAAGTCGACATTTGGAGAGGACGTAAAGACGTCTGTCTTGAACATGTACGATTTCAGGTAGTCGTTAAAGATTCCTACTCTAAATATACTTGAGTAAGCTAAAATTTAGGTCTCCACTGTAGAATGTTCATTGCCAATTAACGAAGACTGCTTGTTACGGTTGAAAGATCTCAGTCTTTTTTTTTCCATTTGATATTGTGGTTTGATTATTGATTGTTATTTCACGTGTTTATGTGAAATCTTGTTATATATATTCATATTTTTAGTTTATTTTTTTATTATTTAGTTTCCGTGTACAAATTCTTAAACAGAACAGAGGTTCCAACACTTATAAAGGTTATGAAAATATATAAATATTTTAGAACTTGATACCTGAAACCTCAAACATGATCATATCGAAACCTGAGGCCTTATAAATATGTAGATCGTTAAGTAAGATAAGTGAAGGTGTAATTTGAGTAATAATAAAATGCTGTCATACAAAATGAAAATTAGAGTAAATGACTTTCCCGTTGACAAGTATGTGATAAATCGGTAGTGTTTAATGAATTCCTGTGAAATAAATGCTGCCTTGGTGCAATTCTCTTCAAGGTTAACTCTAGATCGAATGATGAAACTGTCTGACTTGCGATTCAAGGGATTAGTTATTCTCTAGTCGTCGAAGAAAAATTGGAATATAATAACTAAAGTGACTGGCGTTATGCGGCTAAAAAAATGGAATCAATACTTAAGAAATGTTTAATGAAACTCAATGAAATAAACTTCATAATATAAATCCAAAAACAACATCTGTAAACTGAACAATCTACGTTTGAAGGCTCATATTCCTAAACCTTTTAACACAATGATTTTCATATTTAATAATAGTTTAGCCTCAGCGCTCATTGAAAGACTTGTTTGGTTGGTTGACATCTATTTCGGTTTTCAAGATGGTTATTTCTACTGCTGATATTTCTCTTCTAACTGAATCGTTTACTTCTCTATGGTATGCGTATTAGAGGCACTCGCGGTAAACAGGAGAGCCAGTCATCACAGTACATCCTGACGTAAGGTTTGTGCAGGTCCTTGTATTACAAGCATATCACACTAGAGACATCTTATCAAGATTGTTTTGATTTCTAATTGGAGCAATTGGAAATTACTCTAGCGGGAAGAGGCATTATAGATCATTTTTAAAGTCAGAAAATATTTTTCACAAAGCTACTGACTACGGAATATTAATATTTTGTTTCAAGTATCTACTTAAAATTACTATGTGCGAACATACAAAAAAAGTATTGTGGAATATTGACTTAGGAAATATAACTCTAAAAATGCAAAACTCGACGTCCGGTAATGGAAACTTACTCTATATGTCAGATTTATTTACATTTATTTTTTTATCAAAATTGAGGCACACAATTTATGAAATCTTAATTTTGTTAAAAAATCGTTAAGTTCTTTTAATGAGTTAATTTGACGTTATTGATGTTGGTTACAGTGTCACTCTGAAACGGTCTATGAATCCTTTTGCTTCTTCCCATTAGTGTATTCTTCATTCTCCTGAAGATGGTGTGTTCCAAAATGAATGATCATTGTGATTTTTTTCTTTCTGCTAAGCTTTACTTTCGTATATATGTTCATATGCAATAATAGTGAAATGGATTTAAAATTTTCCATTTTTCCTATGAAATTGTGGTGTTTTTTTTTTAATTGCATAGTCACACATGTTAATTACGACTTTTCTGCACTTATATAACATCTGTTTAAGTCGTTAAAGTCAAGTGGACCTAATGTTTCCACCATATGACCCTTGTTGAATACGTATTTGGTCTAGTTCCCTTCTCGTGGGAGTCTAATATTGATCCATTCATCTTTTGTTATTCCACATAGTTAATTAGTGATCCCTCAATGAAGCAAATTGTATTTGGTGCTTTTGATAAGTTTGAACTAATTAGAAAAGGTATAGAACTTTTCAGAAATGAAATGAATAAATCATACTCAGTATCAGAACGTGCCTCAAATATGTTTTCCTTTTATCAATGAGTTCAGCGTTTTTTTCTTGTCTTTAATGCATTATTGATGAACCATATTGAAACCTTCAATACAAGAATTATAGTTAAAGTTCAACGAATCAAACTGTAAACGTGTAAAGATACACTAGACGGTACACTCAAGTCCTGCTGCTCATGCTTTGAGCAGAATGTATATTTTATATGTATTCGTAAATAATAATACATAAAAATAATTTAATTTTCCGACCTTTTTGAATTATAACTTTGAAATAATGTTTTGAAAAGTAATTCTTTCAGTTTACCATTATTATTTGAATCTAAAATTACCATTATTAAAAAATATGTTGAAAACAAATAAAAAAACTCACTTAATTTTCATTGCATTATTTGTTTTTTATTGTTCCATGGTTTTTATTTGTTCTTTCGTCTTTATAGTAAATGAACAAATCCAGTACATGCGTTTGGTGTTATCGTAATACCTGTAGCTCTATTGTTGTTTTATATCATAATGAAATGAAAATATATCAAGTCGAAACAATATTATATAGTAAAAAAAATGACCTATATGATAAATTGAGGGAACAGCATAAGGAACTCTTATACAGTTTGGGCTGCTCATTAACATGTCTACCTAAAACCATTGGAATACATTCAAAATTACATTTTATGAATCAATCTACTATAAATAATTGCTTGTACAATAGGAGCATAGGAAATATTTAAAACTAAGAAAATTCCTTTCACATGTACTCACTAAAGAAAGTTAAAAAGAATTCAATATACGCTTCAATTAATAGCTTCTAAATTTAAAGATATTTTCAAAATTTGTATCATTACAAATACTATTATAAAAAAAAAGCTTGCAGTAGAAGAGAAAGTTTAAATGCTCTAAAATACCAGTTATATTCAAAAAGAGTAAGTAATTGTTTCCCTGAAAGTTACATAGACTTTAACTTATAAAGTCTATAAAGCTTAATTGTTGAATTCTTAATAATTATCTGATTAACATATTACTATAAGTAGATGTTGAGGAACATGAATAATTTTAGCCTTTAAAATGTCTAAATTGAGAGATTTCAATTTTCCATTAATATGAAAAATTTCACTTGTTTTATTTTTCTGTTTTTAAGAAACTATTCTCCTCCCTTTATTTATTTAGTAGTTAACTTTACAATCCAGGTCTCAAAAATTAATGTGTAACAAAATATGATATCCACGATTATCCTAATAAATTAAATTTTGGATACACTTGAACTATAAAGTATCATAATCCGTTGCAGTGATTTTTGAATTTTTGTTCGGCTCATTTTAATGGAACTTTGGAAATGAGGTTACTGACAGCCTAATATGCGAATGATCTGGCAACTGTCAAGTGAAGACTAATTTATATAGTTAAATTCAAATTAAAATTTAAATAAAATGATTCCCATAGAAAGAACAACACATATAAGACATATAGGATATCGCACTTTGAATTTATTATGTAGTATAAAACGATTCAAAAGAAAAGAACGCGGAAAAAACTTACTTCAATATTTCGACCTCATCGTCATCAGGTGCAGACTTTCCTTTTTCTTCTTCTCACGATGACGACGAGGTCAAAATATTGAAGTTAGTTTTGTTATTGTCTCTTTGTATTCTATTATTGTAATCGTTTGATACGTTGTCCTAAAGTACTGTTCCATATTCTGATGATTTATATATACAGATATATATATATATATATATATATGTGTGTATATATATATATGTATATATATGTATATATATGCATAATACACAAGAGATCTGCCAATGAGTCAAACAAGACAGCCTTCAGAGGCCTTGGCCCTAATACGATTCTGCCTACGTGACTTTGTGGATGTCACTCAAATTCTTATAAACCAATTTTTATTAACTTCAATTTTTTCGAATCCTGATGTCAAAACACCTCTAGGACAAAATAGACATAAACTAAATACATTCATCAGCATTTATTTATCAAGACTAATTATACATTCTAATTTATTGTAATCCGATATAAATGTAGCTCTAGTCGTTAATTCTATAATGTAGAAATCTAGAAAGAAATATTTTATATTGATAAAACCCGGTTTTTTTTTTGTTTTAGAATTAGGAATTTGAGGTAATATGTGGAGAAGGTGTTGAGCCTAATGGAGGTTGAAGGACGGCAAGATTCCTGATAGTGAGCCATTATCACTGCTAGGGGAAACGACCCAGAATTTCAGTCAATAAAGTGGACTGAAGGATAAAATAGTGAAATGTTGCTCGTAATAGCAGAAAATTCACGCAATTTTTCAACACTAAAATCAGTTAAATACCGCAAAAAAATTTTGTAAAAGTACTTATTTATCAATATATTGTATTGAATACAGATACTATTTAAATGAGGATTCATTGGAAGTTTAGACCGACTTCAGATAGGGAACTAAGATCAAAAAGGATTTTAAAGACTAAGAATAAGTGTAATCACCTGTTTCACACTAAATGGGGAACAATGTGAAATGCCAGTTGGAATTGATGAAATGAGCCTGATGTTTTCAAGCAGCTGTTAAAATCTCCCGCCCAACCCAAAGATTGTTAAGTGAATTAAAAAGAGGACTGCTCAACTGGAATGTAACTCGCAGTTCAGATCGTTTAATTTTTGATTCAGTTATTACGAAACCGGTTGGCAGTTTTATTCTCGACATATGAACAAAATGTAAACTAATTTACATCTCAAAAGAATGGATGCCATTACTCACTCTCCTGTGTAGAGATGAGTCCTAGAAAGATTTGCTTTAGACACCACGATATGTATATATGTTATCTGATGTCGAGGCCATCAAAATGGTAGCGAGTTTCTGTTTCATTTCTACGTGTCCCTTTTGGCAACATAGTTATATATATATATATATATATATATATATATATATATATATATATATATATATATATGATAAATGAAATGCGATCCAGGAATGATAACAATTAAAAAAAACTGTAACACATGGAAAGAAACGTAACAAAGGACTCAGTTTTCAATATTTTGACCGTTATGGCGGTTCACTGTTATCCCTCCGTCAATTCACTTCTTCTCCTGGGGACAACCGCCATAACGGTCGAAATATTGAAAAGTAAACCGTTTGTTACGTTTCTTTGTGTGTGTCACATTTTATTGTAAGTATATATATATATAAGATTTCACGTGTTTATGCCCAATAAAAAACTGCCGAAAAAAATAAATGAAAACCAAAATAAACAGTAAAGTGTTATTGTTTTTACAGACAGATTTGATTACATTATTAATTTTATTATTGTTAGGGCTAAAAACAATTTAAAAGAAATTAGTATAATACTACATATAACTCTGAGAGTTTTTTTCTTGGATATTCTGTGCGAGTAATCTCTATTTAGTTTTGGGATTGCCGAAAAAATATCGGTGAAACGTCGGCTTAAAAGAAGAAGTTGTTAATTTGGACCTAATAATCTTCAATAACTAAATTAGTATTTGAACAACCAGTTGAGAAGTCATATCAAATGTATATATGAAGATAAAAGAACAACATGTATGCCAGGTACTGAATACAAAGGGTTTTTCGTTCTTGTAAAACCTAGTAATTTTGTTTTAGGAAAAGGTGGAAGGTCGGTGAGTCGACTCTCCAGGAAACGAAGATATAGCCATGACCATACATTGAGCTCTAGACGGTAAGGACACATCTCTTTTATTTGACAAAAGTTCTATATTCTTAAAGTTTAATATTAATGTTCAATATTTTTTTATTTTTTTTTAATATCATTTTATTTGTAAAATAATATTACAACACAAATATCTGAACAGAGAGAGTTTTTACATTGTTCAGTTAGATTGCAGCACTCATATATTTCAAAATAACATATATTTATCTGAATTGTGGTTAGAAATAAACATAGTTTTATGAAAAATGAAAAGAAATACCTAAATAACTGAAAGTGAAATCTATAAAATAAGCCAATGCATTTTTAAACATATTTTATAAAAAAAAACATGAGCAGAGTTATTTGTTAATTTAACCAATTCTTAAGAACTTTTAAAGGGTGTAGAACCATAAAATGGATAAAAAAACCAAAAAAACTATAAAGACTGCTTTATTTTGGGAAAAACTTAAAACGAAATGGGCATAACAGAGGTTGAATGAAAAATTGAACTGTTGGAAAAAAATGAATGTAACTAAGTTCAGATGATATGTTAAAAAAACAACTGATGTAAATTATCATAATACATGTAAAAAAATTCCACGTCCACTAGTATATTGCCCAAATAAACGTATTGGAAGTGAATCTTAGCAGATGTTTATGAGCCACGTATTTGAAATGACCAGGGTGAGAATGCGCTACGATCTCGGTGTCTCTGTACTCATGACAAGCAGCTAACCAACAGACTTCTGACATGTTGTTACAAACAGACAGGAGTTCACTCATTTATACGTCATTTAACATTGTTACATTTATGAAAAAAAATGCTTAACATAGATGGAAATCAGAAGTAATTTACATTTGAAGTCAACTCTAATTGATATTATATGTTCAACTCATAAAGGAATTAGACTGAGAAAATGGCGAGTGTTCATATCTTGGAAATCTAGGGTGTCAGACACGTATTATTTACGGAGTCAACAGCTGAGGTACGTCAATGCCTTTAATCAATCTTATTTAACAGTGATCAACAACATAATAATCAGTTATCAAATCCTACATTACTATTTCACAGAAATTAGCTGAAGCAAACAAATTATGGAAGCAGGTATAACGACTATTAATGCAATGTAGGAAATACCGACAAGAATCCGACAAAAAGGAAAATAGCAAATATATTCGGTGTGTAAATGAACTATATTTGAGGATGTATTCAATTTCTACTTTGCAGACATGCATGGAAATAATCTCAATACGGATACTTCCTTGAATTAACAGCACTACTTCCCTCAGAGAAAGCAATTTACATGCGTCGAGTTCAAGAACTGCGAAAGTATAAAAAAAATGCTTTGTTTTGTTTATTTTTGCAACAATTTTTGAAACCAATTATTGGTATAACAAATAAATCTGTTAAAAATAATATAAATAAATAATTTAAAGAGGTTCAAAACAATTTTTTTTTATTTAAAATTGATGAACTGCTTGCATTAGTAGTCAAATATGGTTATTCTCGGAATCTTATATCTTAAAATTTTCATCTTAATGGGGAACTGTCGCAAAATTTGCAATCAGTAGAAGTCATTAGAGAAGAGACCGTGACAGTTGGAGTTGATAGGAAGGATAGATTGGAAAATTAGTGAACGGGCAGTCCAAGAAGGTTGATACCGAGGACAAGTTGGTCAACCTGACCTACGTAAAATGAATCACTTTTAGTACACTCTAAATGATAAAGCGTTTCAAATAATAAATATATGCATCTATTCATAAATATACACGTTTGCATAATTTGTAGAGTTTTTTTTGACGACACTTAAATCATATAATAACATAAAAATCAGATATCTGTCTGTACCCCTTAGTACTGTAGAAATGTCCAAATGACATCCAATTCAAAGAAAAAGAGCATAATTTTTCCCAGTTTTTTAAAAATTATCGATAAAGTACGAGTATATATTAGAAATAGGTAAAACCTTCATACCTCGTAAGATGATGGAGTCGTTGGAGCGCTTTCGGACGTTGTCCATCTTCGATCGCAATAAACCTACTGAACTGTTATAAAGCTCAGTTATAAACTGAGTTTATAACAGCTCAGTAGGTTTGTTGCGATGGAAGAATGACAACGTCCGAAAGTGCTCCAACGACTCCAACATCATCTTAGAGGTATGACGGTTTTACCTATTTCTAATATAAATCATACTAACCTCAGTGGTATTAATAATGTGCATGTATTCAAGTACAAGTAGTTCAAACATACTTTGAAACTTAATGTACATAGAAAGGTGCGTTTTTTAACATTTTTTTGTATGACTAAAAAAGACCTTACACCCTATGTGTACACCATCTTAATAAACCAAATCACTATCGTTAACAACATCTTCAAAAGCTTTCTGTGGATGATGTAGGATGTAGAATGCCTGCGGCTAATCCTGAAAGTTACATTCGATAAAAGATATCAAAAGTGATTGTAAAATATTTAGATTATCATTATTTAAAAAAAAAATTGATTTTAGAGATTATCTGAAAATACAAAGTCCATTAAAAATTTTATTCTCAACACTTAAATTCTTAACATTTTTTTCCCCTGTCGCTAAAACTATCAAAATATTAGAAAACTGTAAAAGTGTATAATTAGCTTTCCGATTTGTCCACGTTTTGACACTAATCTGTTTATAATGTAGGTATTCTTACCGAGCATCTGACTTTAATTTTTACTTTACTATAAGTAAAGTATAGTGATCGTGAAAAAATTCGATCTCGAGATTTTGACGGAATTACATGTTTAGAGGTACCAGAAGTCGTTTTATGACGTTTTTACGATGATGTCTGTGTGTGTGTGGGTGGGTGGGTGGGTGCGTGTGTTAGCATTGCTTGTTACCACGCTACGGTCCAGAATCTTTGATGGATCAAGTTGATATTTTACACAAAAATGGGCCCCATTTAGACGAAGATCCCTATTGTTTGGGAAGAATTATGCATGATGGGAAAGTCACTTTTTTTGCCAAAAACCGTTTTTTTTAAAACATTTATTTCTCCTAAACTGATAACTCTAGAGTTTTGAAATTTTGACATTATCTTTGAGGTTTCAAATGCAACAAACGAAAAATATATTCAGAATTTTAAGACAACAGGAAATATTTTTTTTTCAATAAAATGTAAAAATTTTGACTTATAATTCAATCTCAAACCTTGTGAGAGCGATACAAGCCATACTGTTTGACGGACAAGAATGAAACTATGCCTATAAATAGAACATTATATGGACAATGAGTTGAGATATTTTTTTCTAAAATTACATTCGCTAAAGGGGCGTTACAGTACGATTTGTGTTTTCAGAAAATGATTTTTTGACGCTCAACGGCTCGTTAAAAAATAATGAAAATTTGACCAAAAATGGAACAAAAAATTAGCAATTCACAAAAAAAAATTCATGAAGTTTCAATTACGGGAAAGAGCAATAACGATATAAAAACTCTTTGTTTATCCTAGACTAAGAGATCACCTGCTATACTTGTCGAATTTTTTGTATTTTTTTACATTGTTTACATTGACTTAGAAATTTTTTGAGCGAATCCACTGAGATAAAATTGATGTTTCTAATGGAAAAATGAAAATATATTATTGACTTATAAGAGATGTAAGAGGAATAATATTGTGCAGGTAAATGATAACACTCATTAAAAAAAAATTCGTATATATGTTATTTGACAAAGGGGAAGGAAAATGATCTTATTAAATACTAAGAAACCATAAAATTCCCAGTATAATAATTCTGTTAAAAACCAAAATTGTAAAAGATAATTCAAAATTGAAATCTTTCGTTTAGAGATTAATAACTGTAATTATCGTACATCTTTAATTAACAAATCACCTTAAAACATTTTCTTCGCTGTTTAAGAAGTTTTTCAGAGAAAAAAAGAGTATTTTACTGTTTCAAATTTGAAAATTTTACATTAATATTCAATGTAGAAGGATGTCAAGTAAACGATGTAAGAAATCTCCTGGCTATTTGAACAATAGCCATGTTCTCTTGTAGGATACTATTTCGTTTCAAGAAATGTTCACTTTGGTTTTTCAAAAATGTTATTACTGCTGTAGTTATACTAATGAAATTATTTGCAAATAATAAATTATTTGTGATGTACAAAAATAAGCTTATAAATTGATATGTCCTTCAATCACTATCTGTACTACCTCAGGAATGACAGGCTAATAATTATATCCCATTTAGATGTTTACGTTATGCTTAAATGAGACGTTATGTTTTATATACTCAAGAAATTTGACATTAAGTTACTTATAGTAAAGTAGAGTGTAGGCCACTCCAGATTTTTTTCACTTTAAGATCTGATTATCCTTTACTCGTATGCAATCTATCCAACGTGAAGTAGCAACTGTAAGTCATTAATAGTAATTGTTAAACATTACAGTTTAAATGTATGCATATAACCATAAATTCATAGATTTTCTTTATCTATTAGTATGAATTATATTATTTAATAGTTGAACTTTAACAAATTAAATCGATTTTCTTGAAACTTAATGAAGATACTCTACAATATAAATTTGATAAAGCAAGTAAACCAGTATTTTAAACAAAAAAAGTTACAACATTAGTATTGATTCACCCATGGCAAGACAGAGCAAGCTCTAGTCAATTAATGAAGGTCTTAAGCACGCAGATATATTACTTGAGATGTATTAGGGACTGAAGGTCGGGAGAGAAATGCGAGCGTGACTACTAAAAGAGCACTCTGCTTATAGTTAATCCCAATCCACTATATATATAAAAAAAAATCCAGAACTAATGGTAGACTTAGACATTTTAGGCTCCTTCGGTAAGAACATTACGTAAGTATAAGCAGGCATAATTCTAACCAACTTATTGAGAAACTGGTACAATTTATCAATCGAGAGACAGGTGTTTCCTGTAGATATGTATTTGGCTTATTTTGGACGAGCTCAACAGTAAAATAAATCTCACGAGTTAACTTTGTTCTATTTAAGGAAAATATTCAACCTTTGTCAGAAAATTAAACCTCGGCATTGAATAAAATAAATATATTATCATAAATTTGGGTAATTTACATATTAATGTAATATATATTGATAGGCATTTATATAAAAAATGAAAATTCACATATCTTTAAGATTAAATTCAGTATGACACCAAATAAAAGTACCGTATTTTATGATACATGAACTAATGTGCATGGACACTTAACATTACTAATGTCATTAATTAACACTTAAATGTAGTAGGTATGTACGTGTTAATATGTAAGTAAAGCAAGTATAAGGCTTAAATAAATTGAAATGAAAGACATTGAAATAACAAATTGGTAATAAACATAAAGAAAAGCCCTCAAAAGCTGCCATACGTCGGATTAAATTCCTGTTTCTCACTATCGTTGCCTTTATGAGGTACTTTTCAAACCAATTCTTCACAATTAACTCATAAATTATATTGAAGTTTACTATCAGTACAACTGGTTTACTGAGTTTGTTAAAAGACATTTGCCATTATTACTATATAAATATATCAGAATAAAATCAAAACCACCGAGAATGGCGTTTTTAAAGATAAAATGATCCTGCTTAGTGGAGGAAACCTCAATAAAAGCAACCAGCATATTCTGTCCTTGCAGATAAAACCTTTTCAAAGTGATGTGAAAAGAATTTGCCTCATTTATTCAAAAAATACTTGTGATTCATATTGGCAACATGGTTTTTATATTTTAAAAAGAGTTTACATAAATATGTTCATTATGTTTTTTAAAAAGATTTGCTTGTTCAGACTATTTGTATCCAAGAGTCCTAAAATTAATATACAGTGCACAGTGATTCTAGCTGGAGGTACAAACGAACCGTCTTACTAAAACACATTACAAACCTAAAGATCAAAAAATGAACTAAAATAAACTAATCTTACATATTAAAGATACATCTTTCCAAAAAAATATTAACAGTCTTACATTAGTGTATATTAGTGTGTATAGTGTCAATTAGTGGAGTATTAACATAACATGTAACGACAGTTAAGTGTTCTTTAAACTGATGCTTAAATATATCCAACGTTTTCTTTATGTATTTTATTTAATGTGATTGCAGTAATAGCTAAAACAATATAAATTTATTAAAAACAAGATTTGTTAGTCGTCTACTATAATACATCACAGTATTTTTCCCTAAGTAAACCTGGTCAGTCTTATACGTTACCCAATAATCATAAACAACACCCACATACACCAATGATGAAATGAAATGTAATTACCTTTATATTGATCTTTAGACACTTCTAGATTTATTCTTATCTGAATAGATAAGAGGTTATTCCAGATTCAATACGATGAAATAGGTTTGTCTTTTATGAAAAGAAATAATATGTTCTATATTTTTCTTTGTATAGATATATTAATATCTACTTTTCTTAGGTATATGTGACATTTTATAATTCACCTCTCAGTGTCTGGAGGTATTTTTACAGAAAAACATAAACATAATATTATTGTTAGTACTACAGAGGTTGTTAGTAACAATTAAGAAGAGTGTACATTATTATTCTTTAAGTTTACCTCCACATTTGTCAGATTTCAAGCCTTGTTCATTTCTAAAGCAACACTGAGAGTTATCATACAGGCAAACTCTCGACTGTAACTCTGAAATATGAGCAAGATGCCAAACTGGTCGAGCGAGAAAGGGCATTATACTACGTAACATGGTATATTCTACTTCAATTAAAAAAAGAAGCCTAACTTTTTTTAAACTGTTCTATTAAAATATAACAGTTAAATTATTAAAAGTATATTGACATCCAAAAAGCAGCATTACGAGTTTTAAATTATGAAAGAATTTCAAATAATTTAAGAATTGAAGCTCCTCGAAAGACTGAAGAAAAAAGATGTAAAAAGATTTAAATTGGTTTTCATTCATTACTTGCGGTTTTTCCAAAGTATTAGTAAATATATAAAATGCCTCCAAATAAAGTAGTTTTATTAACCTAAACGACGGGAACATTAAGAATAGAAAAAAAGAGAACTGCGTGTTTGAAACAAACTGTTTTATAAATATAAATACTTTATGTTGTTTTCCAATTAGATGGTTTAATTTAATATTAGGTTAAAATATTAAATTAGAGTCCACTTATTCACTTAGAGAAATATGCAAATGTAACCACATTTACGCCAAATGTTACGTATACAATGATACTAAATACGTTTCATTTATGTTCAGAATAAATTTAGTGAAAAATAATAATGCTTGATTAATTATTGAATGAAATATATTAACTGAATTTAATAATTCAATTTAATTATTCCTAATTACTCAATTTAATTACTCCAATGGCTCAATTTAATTAGTCCTAACACTATAAAACATTTTTATAAATATTACTAGGATGTTGTCCCTCTTTATTTCTTATTATGATATTTTATCTCTTTTTTTTATTTGATAATAATCATTTTAGTGTTCTCTTTCTCAGAAATATAATTTATTTAATGGTTTATTAGCGATGGAGTATTTAAGATATGAATTGTAATAGGAAGTATTCGTTAAAAGAGATTAAGTCAAATTTAGTAGCAAGCAATGAATAAATTAAGTTTAAATCCATCCTTAACTAAAAACTCTTTTAAGATAATAAGATATATACCAATTATGTCTTGCTCAGAAGATAATTTAGTGAAGGGCAGTAAAGTGTCATCTATTTTCACTTTTGAATACACAACCTCCAACCGACATACTTTTTCTAAAAGTCCAAAAATGATGTTCAATAACTTGATTATAAAAAAATAATAATATTTTATATCCCCGTAAAAAAGTTCTTAAACATCTTGTTTTAATGTGCGAAATATTTAATTAACATTTCTTATTGCCATATAGACTTCATCGCTCTGGATTTTGAACTATTTACTAAATGACAGAAAATATTTGAGTACTAATAAATTAATTAAAAATTTAGTATATATTTAATTAAAAATATATCATCAAATATCAAATTTGAATCAACGTGTTGATGTATATATTAGTACAATTATATACTAATAATGATATCTGGTATCACTAATTAATCTGATAATTGATGAAATAAATATTTTATTGTAATATAACTAATGAAATACCCTGCCTTTTCATTGATTTTTACTTTACTCTAAGTAAAGCATAGTAATATTAGAAAAATCATACATCGAGATATTGACGGATATAAATGTTTGAAAGTAACCGAAATACTTCTCTGATGTTTTTTCAACCATGTCTGTATGTGTGTGTGTATGTTGGTGGTTGTGTATCGAAAACTTTATGGCCTCTCTACAAGCCACAGATTGTAGGATAATAAACCTTATAGTGTGGATAGGCCAATATAGGGTATTGTATTTAGGAAAAGGTAATTTTTTTCGGGTAAGATGTGATTTTAGACAACAATTATGACCTCCTGCACTACTTAGTCCAGAATGTTGAAATTTAGGGTTTATTGTGAAACTTACAGAAGCTATAAGAAAAAAATTGCAAATTTTAAAAAACAACCGAGACATTTTTTTTATTGCAATAAAAAATAAAATTTTTACTTATAATTGATTACTAAAGCTTCCTGATAGGATAGATATCAGACCGCTGGACGTAGTATAATAAAACTGTACCCAAATAGAATTTTTTAAACTCAAGAGCTCAATACTCTATAGCTTCATAACGACATGGTCACAAAGAGGCATTACTGTGTATTATGTGATTTCAGAAAATGTTTTTTACGCTAAGCTGTTGACTGTAGAAAAATGAAAATTTGTGGGAAAAAATTACGTAAAATTAGTTTACTAGAAAATAAATTCCAAGAAATCCCAACTACCACAAAATGGTTATGGATTGCTGTACTTTGAACTGTATTTGTTTACAGTGACTTAGAAATTGTTCTTCAGATTCTAATCAAACATAATTCTTGCTTTAGGTTTTAATATGAGAAATTTGAAGAAATATATTTTAATGATTTGCTGTGATATGTAAGAGCAAAAAAATGTTATAACTATACAAGGAAAAGCCAAACAACCATATATCTCATGATGCTTTACAGGGTGAAAGATGGTTGCCTAATAAAAAGTTATGAAGAGTCTGCACATTTCTATTTTAAACAAATAATAATGTCAGATATACATTTAATTGTGTCGATAAGATCTTCATTGTTCTTGGGTAATCTTTAAGAATGGGAAAGGGACGTTGCTTTAGTTATGGAAAAACGGCTGCTACTTTTAAGCCACTGGTCTAGTTAATCATTAAACTTAAAATTTGTATCAGATATTGTCTTGCTAGGAATAATTCAAGAGCTTACAATACTGGAAGAGTGATAAATCACTAAAAATTACAACTATTAGGTCATATATGTAATATGATTATAAGGTTTTTTTTAAATAACCTTCTGCATATCTGTCAACATTGATATTAAAAGGGCAAATCAATTGAATTAGATTTAAAAATTTTGCAAATAACAGAAATCTTTTGAAATCTAAAGAAACCACTTTGGGCTAGTTCTTGGATATTGAAACAGTTTTGTCGACCCAGTTACGTTGCCATTGAATCAGAACGTAGTTTCCTTTTAACTCAGGAGCTGTAAAATCGTTTAGAGAACATTCGAACGCAAAAAATAATTATTGAGAGTAGAAGATTTAAGAATACGGAAATAATGTTATAGTCCCTATTGTGGTGATTATTAGTGGGAGATTTACTGGATGGTTTAAATAATCAAGGTTACGATACGCATGGATATGCAGATGACCTTGTTATTATAAGAAGATAAATGCTTTATGGCACTGCTTTTACTAGATTACAGGTTATGTTGCATGATCTCAGGATTACTGATGGATGGATAAAGGAGAAAGGTCTCTATACAAATCAAACTTGATAGCTTTCTTAAGAAGAATGAAAGCACATCTCAAAGAGCTCTTCAAAAAAATAATAAACTGGAACTCTCAGGGATGTTCAAAAACGTTGAAGTTTCAATGCATAAACAACTAAATTGGGAAAGCCATGTAAATTTGTTAAGACCAATAAAGCAATATTCTGCTGTAAGAGATTCATTGGTACAAAAAATTGTTAAGTAGTAATAATATGTGAAATTGTTCTAGGTCAATGATTTCTGGTAGGTAATAACTGAGAAAACGAGTAGCTATGATTTTAACATTACATCTATACGATAGAAAGATTAAAAGAAAATTAAAACTGAACAGTTTGTTAATGAATTTGATATTATCGTATTTGTCGTAAAGTTGAGTATAACCACTGCAGATTTCTTTGTCCTAAAATAAATACAATTATTAGAATGCGAAAAAGACATAAAAAGTGAATAGAGACTGCGGAAAGATAAATGGGGTTGTGGTTTATGGGAAAGGCAACGACTGACGAAGACAGACAAGCAGTGCGCGCTGAGTGACTAGGAAGTGGGTCAGTGGAGGCAATCGCAGCTGACTGCAGCCCTCGGGAGGTCACGGCCGTCTTCACAGTCTTTCATTGTCTTCCTAAATCTCTTCATCATCATCTGACCGGCTTCGCTAATACTTCTTCCTTTCATTGACTTTACTTACAGTTAACAATGGCCTCCAGTACAATACATGCTATTGAAAGTGACGTAAGGTTTTCAGATTGACTTTAGAACATCGTATTAACTACAGTACTCCTCAGTAGATGAACTTTCTTACAAATTATTGTAAGGCAAGAGAACAAGTCAATTTTTTTTAAAAAACAAATAATGAATTTTTAAAGGCATTTTATTTAATAAATATAAAAACGATATAATTTTTTTTAAATTTCTCTAAAACAGAATTGTTTTTTCTATTAAGATGAACTAATCTTAGAACGTCATAGGAAATAAGGATGACTAATGATAGATCTGTTTAACTTCATTTAACTTAGAGCAAACTTCATTATGTATGATAGTGAAAACGTATCATCCTGACATCACATCGTGTCACCTTGGCACCATGAATTCCATCATCTCTGTGTTACTAATTCTAAACGAAATAGAAGTAATGCCATTGCAGTCCTCATGCACACATGACAATGTATTAAATCTTTATTAAGAGCCAATTTTTAACGTCAGTCATCAAATTCACAAATTCATTTCAATGTTTGCCAAAGAAGTATGAAATTAAAGTACTATCAAAAGTCTTCAGTTCACGTTCCTCACTGTAAATTCTTGCTGTGCTTTAAAGAATGGAATATTATTTTTAAGATAATAAGCACTTTTTTTAAGGTTTTTGCAGATTAAAATCGTAACGCTCATTTTAGTTTTCGTTATTGTTTCTTTTGTTTCATTATCATTAAATTATATTTTTTTGGGATTTTTTCCTTTAATAATCACCAAATCAATTTTTATTTTGTTTTTGCTGTATGTTTAGCATTAGTTGTATTTCAAAATTAATATCTTATGTTTTAGAATCCATTATAATATTATTCTGTTTCTCTATCATGGAGAATGTACTTTGCAACCCAAATTGACTCTCCCTCATGTTTTATGCCAACAATGAATTTTCTTGATAATTTTTTTTTGTTGAAAAGAAGTAATTTTGGGATAGTGACATGAGCGATCCGAGAAGTCGGTTACAGATGCATATCAGTTTAAAACTGCCTTAGGAGTTTGAAAAGTTGTGTCATCCCTGTGGAAGGTGTATATTTTGTAACCCCGGGATCTAAGGCTCCTCGAAAGCACGTAGCAGTATACTAGTTGATTCCCCACTGTAACTGTCCTTGCCTGCTGGTAGAGGTGTGGTGCCCTAGATCACCAGTTGATGTTGTCCTGACTACTCAAGAGCAGACAACTTCATATCACACAACCATAGCTGAATGTCTGACGGAACAGGAAGTCAACTCAACCGTCTTCCCAACCTTGACTTTGAAGCCATACTCGGCGAAGCCAACGCCAAATGGCTTGGCTCATGCAACGAAGTGCCTTATCGCTAGTGTGCATTCAGGAGATACCCCGTACACTCTGCAACAAAAGGCAGAGCAACCCCACCAATATCTGCCTGGTGTTAAGCCACTTACACAGTTATCAGCATTCAAAATTAACATCAAAATACCATATTACAGACATTGTTCATAGATACTTTGAATAGTAAATGTATTAATGATGAGCGTCAAAAGGTATATTTTCGCTTCCCTGTTTTGTACTTGTATTAAAACTTTTAGATTTAACAGTTAAAATACAATTTATTAAGTTCAATAATTGTATGTGTAACTTTTATAACTGGAAAATAAATTTTAAAATTATGTTTAGGAGGTGTTAATAATGTTAAGAAAGTTTACGGTTATGAACTGGCTTTATTGAATACGGGTTTAAACATTGGTAATAAAGTGTTTTGACTATTAGAAACTACAGCTTTTTTATTAGATTTTCTAACCATGTATACGTGACATTTAACCCATCGAAATGGATTTATACAACTTTGGAAATCCTCTTCCACAAATGCATTATTCTGGCATGGCCTAAACAAACATGGATCTCTCTGTAATATTCAAGTAAATTATCTCTCCAGTCTCAGAGAGACTGATTCATCCAAGTTTGATTTAACGTGAAAACTCATTTGATTGATTTTTCACTTAAACTGAATAGTCATAACTATCAGGATTTGGAGACAGTAATGGGCACTGAGAGATGTGGTATCTCTCGATATTTACCTTTAAAGTGAAGAACTCTCCATCATTCTTCGCTCTATACAACTAACACAGGGAACTTACCGAAGTATATTGCGTTTATATACGCAATAAATATTCCATCTTTATTAACTCATGAAGAATAGAAATATATGCCCTTTACTATATCGTTTATTTTAAAGTTATTAGAAATAAAAAAAAATATTTGCCAATGGCAAAGTTAATTTCAAAGAGTGGGTCCTCAAAGATTGTCATCATATTCCTTTTCTTAGAAATATAATTGAAAATTTTTCTGTTATAAACACAGGAAGATCTTGTCATCATCGACCCTTACTGGAAACCTCATTTAGATTCACAAATCATCCTTAGCATGTACACTGAATTCATGACATCGGGATAGACCTCTGGAAGAAAGATATCTGAAGGCAGCAGGGAAGAAGTGGATAGGATAAACAGAATAAAAAGCCGTATACCAGACGATATACCCCAATATATAAATGAGTCCTTGACTTCAGGGTGACACATAAAACATGTTCACTATATAGAAGTGGCCTAATGCTCCACTCAGAATGGTCACTTAAATAACAGAGAACGACTTACCATGTGCAGCACTGTCTGCATACACTTAAACTTACGAACCTGAGAGTAATATACGTAAATCACTACTGATTGTCACTGGTCTGCCAAAGAGTCGTATTGTTAGGAGTCAACAATCTAATGTAATAAGTAAAAAAATATGGTTGTAGAAAATTGGTTATTTACTGATACTGAAACAATCAGAAATGAATAATTTCTAAAAATATTTGTGCTAGTAGCATTTCTTAATGCTCTGATGGCCGATGTGAGAAAAAAATATTTAAGGAGCAAGATGCACAACAAGAACTTTAAATTTAATGAAACATCATACTTATTATTGTAATAAAGTAAAGTTTGTCGTTAAAGTAAAGCAATTCTCCACAAAATTACGTTTCAATAATGCAAAAAAATATAATTATTGATTTCTTTTGTATGATACATTACTAACTGGGACAGCATATCAAAAGTAACTCAAATAGAGGAGTTGGCCAACTACCGCCAAACCAATGACTTCAGTCAAACTGTATTACTTTCAAGATACTGCTCATGTCCTTAGTGTGTGGTTTATTTAATAGTTGGACTTTTCATCACTGTTATAATTGCCTTAACATTTTAGGTTTAAATAATTTTTTGACGAATTTCTTTGGTAGGAACCAATTAAAATTACTTCATTGTTTTATATGAACTTGGTCACTTTACAATCAAGTCAGGAAGGAAATCATACGTAAAGACCGGTATGGCTGTATGTCCATTTTTAGTCAGATCATATATATGGCCTGACAGAAATAAAATCCTGGAGTAATTTCCATTGAGGCTGGCGGCAACCCTTACAAGTGGGTCGTAAAACTTGCTTTCTACTTAGCTTTTCTCTTATCGCTTTTCACATTGTTGCAAAAATAAGCCAAAGTTAATTTAAGTACTACAATACAGGCAATAGACTTCTTCTTTAACCGAAACCGTTTGCTTTTCACACAAACAAATAAAACAGTTAACAAAATCCCTGTTAATTAAAACTTGTTAGGTATTTACCAACAACTCGTTAGAAGTTAAACAACAAACTCAAAGTCTGTTATTTATGCTTACCTTTTCAACAAGTATATTCTATTTCTATTTGTAGTCTATCTGTTATTCGATGTCAGTTCTTGGCACCTTTACCATTCACCGATTTCAGAGAAGATCTGCATTATTCTTTAGTACTTCTATGTGGTTCAAGAAATGAAGAATGAAAAAGACTATTTCTATTGAGTAACTAATTGGTCCAAGAGGTGAGCTGTTTGGACAGCCCAATGTTGAGGGAGCGTCAACCCTCTCATGAGGACTGTCTTCTATGCATGCACTGACCAAGACCGAACTGCTTTGCTCCATAAAGTCAGTAATTTAGTTATCAGTAAAGAGTTAACTGGAATGCTTGTGACCGCAGTGGTCGTTCAATTACCGGCTCATCGTAGATTAACCAAGAACAGGTGAAACTACCCCAGACTCATCGCTTTCATTCTCTCTCCTCTAGCAAGGAACCAGACTATTTACTTAATTCAAGTTAAATCATTTAGATTCACATGTCGTCTTTGTATTCGTTTCTGAATACATTTACTTAAATTAGGATGACACAAGGAAACTATTTATAGCCGTATAACGAAAGGAATCACTTCGTCTAATGAAATAATAAATTTCTACTTCTTGTTTTAAACGATCCTTAAAAGCATTTCTCCATTAGAGTAAACAATTTAATCAGATTTGGAAAGTTTCACTTTGGTCCTTTTAATCATTGAACTAGAAAAAAGATTGTTTCAAACCGTGTTTTTCCGGGATTATGTTGAAATAACAATATTTCTACCACACGATGGACACTTTCTTTCTTATCTCTCATTGATTGAACAATAGAAGCAGAACAACACTAGAAAATAAGTAGAATTTATTCCAAAAAGAAAAGAAAGGTATCCGGATAAACAAATATTTATTTGACTTTTGACTTGAGAATTTCTATTTTAAAATAATATTTGTCCAATAAATTTATTATTTTAATAACATATAATAATGTGAAAGCTGATGTGAATATTAAATGCTTTGGAAAGAGCTAGAAATTTCAAATGGAAAGCTTATAAGTAGGCTGCCTTCATAAACAGCGAAATAAAATTTCAGGAACTAAGCTTGTGACCCAATATCTCTGGGTGCCACGGCATTGTTTTCACTTCAGAAATTATCGCAGTAATTATCAGTCGAACTGGCAAAGGTATATATGTTTAAGTAACAAGATTTCAAAATAAACACGTTAAATAACTCTCAACTTCGAAACCATAATAAAAAAAATGAGAAAAAGACTTTTTCGAGAAGAAAGAAAAAAACCCTTTTCTGAGAAATGAGAAAAAGTCTTTTTTTTTATTTTCTTATTGTGGTTTGGAAGTTGACACGTATAAGTATATTACTCTAAGCTTCCCAGATTCTAAAAATTAATCGAAATTTGCAATTTTTGTAATATGATGGATGTCATTGATAGGAGCTATTAAACATTTATTTGATATGAAAAATCATAAAAACCAATGCAAAGCATATTTAATTAATAAAGTAAAAGATGTAATAAACCTCTCCAAATTTAATGCATCAGTATATAATGTAATATTAATTATTAAAAAGAATCTTGAAACAATTGGGTTACATTTATTACAAAGAATGATTGTTTGTTTTCAACAGTTGGGATGGTGGATGTGAGGTTATTTTAGGCAGAGCACGATGAGGTGCTAGAGCACTCGAGTCCCTAACACGTGGGAAGACGCAGCATGTATACGGAAGATAACAACCATACACGATGATCATGTATACCACTAAGCCTCATATTCACCAGCATCAAAACATTCTGCACGCAGGTAGCATATACCTTGCGTCTACCCAGCTTTGTCCTTAAAGTTCTGAAAACATTAAATAAAATAATTGTGTGTTTACTATAAAAAATACAAGCATACCTCATTTAAGAGTACTCTAGTTTACGAAATCTCAGTACTTATGAAACACAGACGCAAAATAGACAAAAATCAGTTCGCGGCGAAGGATGGTATTGGACACCTATCAGCAGTATTATAAATCATTCAACAGCATTTTAAACAGAACCTATCTGTGGCTGCAAATTTATTGAGAAGCCTTGCTTCTTAGAGTTAATAAATCCACCGTGAAATGAACAATAAATATTTACCAAAAAAACAACAAAAAACAAAAATATAAAAAGACGCAATATTTTGCGTCTGTGTTTCATAAATGATGAGATTTCGTAAACTAGGGTACTCTTAAATGAGGTATGCTTGTATTTTTTATAGTAAACACGGAATTATTTTATTTAATGCAATAAAATAATTAAATTTGTTAACAATTATAAATTGTCATGCGGCCAAGTAAATGGCAGAAGACGTCGAAGAATGGGAAATAAATTTATAATTTTATATTATATGTTACATATTGTAATTTGAATGAATTAAAAATAATTTATTTATTAATAAATTATTTTTATCTTTATTTTTTTTAATTATCGTAGTTTTAAAATTATTTTTAATGAGAAGTTGAACTCACTGTTTTCTCCACTTGACCAAATCAAAAATGGATTAATTCGTAAACTGAGGATGATAGTATTATATATATATATATAATTAAAATATTTGTTATTTTTTTTGTTTACTTCAAGTGAAAATGGAACAAATTTCACCATTGTATTTAATTTTTGTAGTTAGACTATGCTTGTTCAATTAGAGGAGTCTGATGAACAAATTATAAAGGAGAATGAAACTAAGACGTGAAAGTGAACGATTATATAGTTCAAGTTTTTACGCAGTTTAAACAAGTTATAGAAATTAAACTATGTTATATTGAAATGTGAACGAATGGGTAAGAGTGTAGTCTTGGGTCGAACGAAAGAATAATTGAACTAATTACCTTCACATAGTTAGACGGCATACGATGTCCACGTTATGGACTGGAAGACACGAATGAAAGGACGCGTATCCGACTGCAGGCAGAGCGAGTTAGGCTAACCGGGGTGGGGGGAGGACCCTATCTATCCCCTCCACCTGACCCAACGTACGTTCCCGCCTCTTGAGAGGGCCTCCTTACCCTTCCTCAACCTTCCCAGCATGCCTTGCAAGTAGTAGCCAAACAACTTCTACAAGGTAATAATATTCTATAAGGTACCAACTATTCGAAAAACAATTCCTAGAATTATATTTCCAGGATATTCAACGATTTGATTTTATTATTTTATTATTTATTATTTTATTATTTGATTTTAAATTTTTAAGATCAACATTGATTTTGATTTTGAGTAACTTCAAAAAAGTATGGAATCATCAATAGAAATAAAATGCCCTTATATTTACATAAGGCATTTAATTTAATTTAATATACTGAACTGAACCATTTAATTAATAAAATAAATATAAAAAATTCGGATTCATATCAACTTTAAAATAAAATTAGAAAAAACTAACCTCCTGAAGGTCATTAACAAATTTATTTACTTAAAAAAGTCTAATAAATTAGAAAATATTTTATTTAGTAAAAAAAATCTGTTAATTAACTGGGAATGGTAGTTGTTATATAATTCATTCATTTCCTTTGAAAATGCTTGTCACTGTTTTTAAGTTTTGCACTAATTAAGAATAAGGGTAATATTTAATATAATTTTTTAATAATTTACAACTATATTTTGTATTCTTTAACCGTTGTTTTTTGAGTTATGATAACAATTATATACATTATCACACAAGTAAAGTCACTCAGACGTGATTAGTTTGAACTTTAAGCCAGTTAAATGTTTTGCTACGTGAATATAGTTTTCTATTGAATTTTCCCCGAGTTGTCCTGAATCTAAAAGCGTGACCCTGTTTTACGGCTATTGTGATAGATCAGAATGTCACTAAAATATGATCAATGTGCAAATAATGTGTGAGCAGTGTGTCAGCGCATTGTGCACGGGCTATACAGGTGGACTGTGTGGTTTTTCAGGTGGCTGTTTGAGGACCACTTGTATTTCACTATTTTAACTTTACTCATTTGTAAAGCAATTCAAATGAGTAAATTATTTGTGCATATTTTATATATATATGTCTCCGTTATATTAAAACTTTATTTGCTGTCTTTTATGAGATAATCAAAAGTTGTTATAAAACAAACTTTCTCTCTTTTTTACCTCTGAATTTTTTATAATTATATTTTTGTCTTATTACTTTTTTAATTATATTTAATGATTTTGTAAAAGTAATTTCTGGCTGAAAGCTTTAGCTTACTTATTTTATTTACCTTTTCATTGATTATAGGCTTTTTGGAAATTATTCACTACCAAGGTTTTGAATATTTCTAATTTTCCAACCAAGAGTAGTTTATTTCTCAAATGATAAGAATAGAATATCATCACTGGGAAGGCTTCGAGATTTTAAAGCTAGTTTGGTGGTTTCTTCTAATGATGTTCATATCCGCTGATCAAAGGTACGTAAATAAAAAAAAATCCAACCATACACCGCAAATTTCAACCATACATTTTTATAAAGGAAATCAAGAAATAAAAAGTTATATTCTTGATAAGAAGGGCACATATTTCAGTCTTCTTATATTTTTTTTTTATTATAATTACACTTCTATCAATGTCAATATGCCATCGTTTTTGGATTGTTCTTTTTCATAATTAAGTAAAACATATTAGTCTTTTATTATTCTCTGATCAAAACTTCAAAGTTATCGATACAGAATTAGTTTTCTTCAGGGACATAAATATAAATTTAGAAAATTGTATAGAACCTACATTTCTATATTCGAAACTGATTGTTAGAAGTTACAACGAGTAGAGTTTGAGACAAAAGTACCACTTTTTAAGTGAATGAGCTGAATTGTGATGTGCGATACCAACCACGATTTCCACGAAGAATTTGTTACCAGGGAAAGTGAATTTCAGCCGTTACATTATAATGTGGTTTATATGTAAATAAATGAGATGGATTAAAGAACACTTGAAACTATAATCAATTGTGGTTAAAGCCACTGATTTGGTTTCCTCGTCAGTAGAATTGTATCTGCCTACATACTTTTTTAAAAATGCCAAACAGATGTACTTATGTGTTTTTGAAAAACTGTTGCTGTTGTTGTTGTTTCAATCGTTTCCCTTACATGATTCCAACTTTTGTGCTGTTTTCGAGACTGTGTTATGCATAATTTGTTTTTGACATCCATTTTAGTTATAGACCAGCTAAATTGACGGGCTGAGTTTACGTCTGGAGTCTTAAATTTTATTTCACTAATGTTATTAAATTAGAGATTGTTAGCGAATATATAACATCTTATCCATTCGTTTTTAAATTATTATGGAACTTAAATTGTCATTAAAGGAAAAAAGTTTCGGAATTTTTTTATAATAGAAGAGGTCAGTTTTCTGCAAATGTATAAAGATTTTGACTTATGATTTAATCTGAAATATCGAGAACTCAATACTGATCACACCGTTTGACAGATTATAATGAAAACAAACACAATACTAGCTCTTTATGGATAGATAACCTATATACAATTTTGGCAAACATTTTTCAAGAAGCATTGTAAAAACGTTTAGGAATTATATAAATATATATATATACGTTTCACAATGAATCACAAACACAGAACTAAAGAACAAACAGACTCACTGTCTCTAATTTTCGGATAGGGACACCAAGCGCACTTGTGAAGCAACGGTTGGAGACCAAACTTTTGGATCGTTTTCCTGTTTACAATATATATACAGGCAGAGTCGTTGTCTGCCTGCGGAGCGACTCGTTTCTGTCTTCCTGATGACGAGGACTTCGAAATACAGTAGTGAGTTTCTGTTTCATTTCTGAGTGTTCTTTGTGTCAATATAGTTTATATATATATGTATATGTATATATATATTTTAGTGATGGTTGGTAGCAATCCTTCTTGCAAACACGTTTCAAAAAATTTTACGCCAATTTCATGCTTAGTTACCTTTTTAGAGAGTTTCTCCAATGTCCTGCATGCTCTTCTGAGTTGTTCGGGGAACAAAAAAATCAACTGGCCCAAACTAATATATACATACATATATATATTCATATATTTACTAAAAGTAAAACATTGAAATTTTGGATAAAGCACCTAAAATAAATAGTTGTAAAAAAATGTAATAATTTCAGACTATAGCAAGAGCCAATATAGCCTAAAAACGAAAAACTTAACTTCTGATAATCTTTATCTATCCTAATTGTTGGATTGTTTATATTAATATACAACAAATTTAAAACAGAATCAAATGAAACAATTTTATAAAACTAAAGAGTACTTTCTGAAAAAAATTACAATTTTTTAAGGAGTTGATTTAATAGATAAAAAGTAGAAAAGATTTAAACCATTAAAGGGAATATAATATGGACATATTCATATTAACCATTTAAGGTGCATGAGTTCTTTGGGAATTTAAACTATATCTTTCGTAATTTATTATACTAAAATGGTTAAATAATTATAATTATGTATGATATACATAGTAAGGTTGGTAATCATGTATGTCAAGCCAGTAAAATCAATAATCTGCTATTAAAGAATACAATGTAAATTCTTCAAGTTTAGTCTTTTAAGCGAAGAAAACTAAGTAAACATAACGACTAAAATAAACTTTATGAGATACTTGAAGTATTACTACATATTTGTGCTAGACATAAAAATTATAATGGGAGACTTTTAATAATAATAACTCAAAAGTGGCAATGAAAGAATGTTCGTCCCGACCAATCGTCAGCATAACCTTCACAATGAAAAAAATGGTTAGTAAATTTTCCTACAACCAGGATTTAATCATTGACAGTATGTTTTTCCTCGTAAAATAATAAATGAAGGTATGAGGACATCACTAGATAGAACTATGAAAACCGGATGGATCACATAATGATTAGCGCTGGAGATCGTTCGAATATGATCAATGTTAAAACATATGGATGAGCTGGTATAGACTCCGGCGACTTTTCTAAGAATTGCCAATGACTTTGAAGGAGAAAGGTTTATAACGTACTAATAATACTTATGATGATCTGGAACCACTAGATGATGAGGATATGATAGAGGCAATCGAAAGGTTGAAAAACAAAAAGGAAAACCTTCTGTGCATCTCTAGCTGAGCTAATAATGTACTAATGATCCGGTCAAAACCTTATTTGAGCTTCTTTGGAGAAGCTAGATAAAAGATACAATACCTAAAGATTAGAATACATCAGTTATATGCTATTCTTTACTAAGAAAGTGATAGATTAACTATGATAATTATAGAGGCATCTCTTTTCTCTACAGCGTCTTTAAGATAGAATGAGATATTTTATTCCAGAGGGCAGAAAGAGTAGGAAAGCGCCAGTGTCGTTTCTGAAGGAGTAAAAGTTTGACAGGTTAGATGTTCTCCCTCAGATTAGTGCTGGGAAAAATGATATATCGCAAAAGTCAAAACCCACTACTTGCTTATAGATTATCAATCGAATATTGTTATTATTGACAAACAACAGCTATATAACACCATGTTGGCATGAAGATGCCTCCAAAACTAGTGCTGTTCTTGGAAATGACAGGGTGCAGAGTGTGCTGTTTACATACCGGGAGACCATAAGAAAAGCAGACGACTGGCCTCTGACTTGAGTGAAAGGTGGTCTGTAAAACTTGCGGTCCAGTACTCATTGAGTAGCGGATTGTTATGATCAGGAATATGGAGAAGTTCATTCGTTTTCAAGGTGCCGGTTGCTGTAAGACTATTAAAGCCTTTAGTACTGCGGTGAGCAGAACATCTGGCTAGAATGGTGATGAGAAGATTATAGAAGGATTATAGAAGATCAAGAACAACAGGACTTGAGGAAAGTTGAAATACCTATGTAGAACGGTAAGATATGTGGTGAAGGTCACTCGGGTGGGTCTGGTATTCCAGAATTGGAATGCGTCTGCAATAGGAGGGACACATTTGGAGAACGCCAGGATTCTCCATGAACTGTAGCACCATGAAAGATGATGGTGCTAATGTGTGATGTGGTATATGACAAAGCCTATATTAATTGCAACTCGCTCTTCTAGTGATTAAACAAACTACAAATTTCGGCTTAATTATTACCTTAAGATGAATTTTGCATGCCAATAATCCTGCATTTTAGGATAAAAATTACGACAATTATGTTCCATCCATAGTAATAGATATCTAATATCTATATTATACTAGTAATATTAATATCTATAGTACCATGTTAAATCGTTCAAGAACAAATATTTAACTTTTGTTATAAACTGTAAAATGGTTATACCACATTAAATTAATTATAAATGAATGTCATAACACTTTATCAGAGAGTTTGATAGTAAGTCTTCACGATGGTTACGTTTTTTTTTAATGATTAATCTGATCCCCTAGAAGGTTAAAAACGTCAGCCCTTTACTGTCTTTTTGTTGATCGGTGATTCTCCATTGAGAGTGCTATATTTTGCCTAATTCAAGTGTATTTAGAATAGAGATCTTTAACGAGTATCTGACATCGTACAGGCTTGGGACCGACGGCCTAACGTCCTCTCCGAGGGACAAAGTAATCAGATTTATTCACCTCCCATGTGAATAAATCCAGGGCCATATGGGTATCGAACCCTGGACCTACCGGTTCTGAGGCGAGTAGGTTAACCATTGAGCTAACCTGGCTTTCATTGTTGCGTTATAATAAATACAAAAATTTAATTGCTTATCATCGAGATTGAAATTTTGTCTTATAGTGAAGTTGAGTGTAGTCCATTCCAGTCAAATTAACCAGTGCATGAAAATATGAATCACCGTTTGATTTGTTTCAACATAGACCGCCACTGGTATGAGGTTGGAAACCACTGTACCAGGTTAGGATGCCATGGCAGTCCCACAAGGGAACACATATAGGCCGAACATTAGCCTTTATCATACAGAGCAATGAAGATTGATTCTACATTGGAAGTCCTACATTTTGCTTAATTCAAGCATTTGAAGTAGAGTAGAGATCTTTAACGAGTACTTATAGCGTACGGCTTCTGTACTGACGGCTTAACGTCCCCACTTTGAGAGACGACATGTTTAGATTTATTCATCTCCCGCATGAATAAATCGAGTACCAGGGTGGGTATTGAAGCCCGTACCCAGCAGTCCAGTGGCGAACACTTTGCACTGGGATAACCTGGCCTCCTAACCACTGCACTAAACTAATCTCAAGCTTCCTTTCAGAATGTAGCAGCTCTCATTTGACTCTCTTCAATTTATTATATCGATAATTTCCCAGTACTCTCCCCTACGTTGCCTTCCTTTATCCGTTCACGTTTAAAAATATTTTTTGGAGATCACTACAGTCTACTTTGCGGACTTATACTACTGACATTTAGTGACACTTTAATTTAAAAAAAAAAGAAAAGAAAATAAAATAAATTTTTTTTCGAATAATGTCTTTAAATAAGGTTAAAAAATAATGTATTTTTTTTAAAATTTGTTTGTAAAATTGATGTTGTTAGCTTGTTACTAAAGATATAAAGTCAAGGAAAAGAAAAAGAATTATTTATTGTTCCTTCTTCTTCAGCTTAGTTAATTTTAAAAGTAAATAAAGGTTTTGGAACTCAGTATTTTTTTTAACTATATGGTCACTAATTGAACTTTAAGGTAAAGTGTACTATTTATGGCATTTTGAAATTGTTATTACTAAAAAACAATAATTCGGATCATTATTTGTTAGGATACATTTAAGTATATTTAAGTTTAAAAGTAAAATTTTAAATTATAGCCGACATGTAGTTCTATTTTAATAAAAATATTTGTTGAATTATTAATAATCTAAAATAATTGTTAATAATTTTAATGTATATTCCTTTAGAATTGAAGAACCGATTGTTTTCGAAAGTCTCCCTTCCAACAGTAATTCTAAAGCATGACTATGTATTTTTATGACATTCCGTTTGCAAAGCTGATTCAAGTTAACAGATTATTTTGCAAAACTGTTAGAATAAATTAGAATAAGCCTTAGGTTTCCAATGAAAATCAGAAATGAATGTGCATGAATTACATTCACAGCAGTCTAGACAGAGGAAGGCGGCTGAGTCTATTCTCTCGCTTCACTGTCTCATTCACAACAGCCCTTTACATATTCATTTGTTGTTTCATTTATGTGCTAAAAAGGAATTGCCTTTTTTTTAAATTATATTTAATTCTTTTATTCTGTTGCTTTTATTTTAGATTGCTTCAAATCTATCATTCTATTTTTCAAAATTATATTTTTTATTTCTTCTATAACAAGAATTACTTGTAAGTTTTAATTAATCTTATAATTAAATTTTTGTAAGTTTGATAAATTTTAGTAAACCAAAATTTGTTTTTAATCTGTTTTTCTAGATATTTTAGTAAGAATGTAAAGAGAAAGTAGACTTCGACTACTTTGAAATGGCCATTATTTAAAGGAATTCAAAAAAGCCCTTTTATACATTTCTTTATTACCTCTGACAAGTTGGCTGTTTAAACTCCATACTTCTTGCTTCTTAATGGCAATCTTTGAAAAGTTTTGACATTTTATCTTTTTTTTATTTTGACATTTCACATAAAACTATAGTTCTTAAAAAATACTAAAGCTGGAGTTCTCGTGTGACGCGCATTTAAAATAGTCTACGTTTAAAAAAAATGAACCACTTGACTAGATTTAGAGCACTAAGTATTTTAAATTCATTTAAAGACCATTTTTATCTCCATTATTTAAAAATAAATATTCCAAGGAGTTAGATAACATTTATGATTTTAACAGAAATGATATGGAGTTCGTAGCTGACTTTGACCTCAGATGTGAGAGACGGAAGTCCACGTGGGCGTAAAGCCGTCGGCCCGAACTTGGTCGGTGTCGGCACTTCGTTTCAGATCAATACTCCAAATAAACTTGATTGTTGCAAAATTTATAAGATTCCCTGTGTATAATCAAGCCAACTGCAAATGTATGACAAAATGCCTTTGAACTCTGCCTGTTGCCCTTCTGGAAATAGCAACTTTAAAGTAATCTAACAAGTTGTAGGGTTAAAAAGTTAATGAAATAGTCGCCACATATAATCATTTAATGATATAAACAACACGTTTCGAACATGTAGTGTTTTTCTTCAGGCATTAACTAAAAATACAATGACATCAGAGAGTTATCTATAGTATAAAGTAAATGGTACAACATGAAATAAGGAAAGAGAATGTATGTAGATACCCAAGGATGAGTGTTTGTGGGACAACTGACTAGAAATAGGATGGGTCCTATTTCTACAGACATTTAAATTACTATATGTGGAGACTATTTCATTAACCTTTTTTACCGTACAGTGAGTAAATACCACATAATAACTGATTGCACTAGCTTAGATTTAGCCTAACAAGTTTTACCTTTGAAACTAATTGATCCGACATTTTCAAAACTGATACTGGTAACCTTTTGAATAGCGCGGTTGATAACTAAAATACTAGAAACTTGTGCACTTTTGTGGGCTATATTTTTACCACAAAACTTTACTATAACTTGAACTATTCCGTTGTGGTAAATAGTTACTCCTCCATCAAGAAGACATTATGTCTATGTCCATCAATGACACTATTATTTATAATCACATGATTTACCTAGCTCAGTCTGTGTTCTATCACTCCTTCAAGTGCTTCTATTTTAAAGCTTTTAGTACATGTATAAGATCTATGCTATTATAAAAGAAACCTATTCAGTCTGTTCGTTCACTAATGTAAACAAATCCGACAAGTATAACAAACGACATTACTCTAAGATGAATTTTTAGTTCTTATAGGTATATTGCCCTTTGCTGTAGACCAAATTTTATGAAATTATTTTGTTAATTCCTAATGTTATATTTAGTTTTTCGACAAAATTTAATTGTTCTATAGTAACTTGTTTACCGCTAAAGAGCCATTTTCTGAAAGCATAAATGTACCATAAAGCTCTTTTTTATTTTACTATAACTAAAGTATAGTGATCGTAAAAAAATTGACATCGTGAGGTCCCCAAAGTCGTTTATTACGTTATTTTTATGATGTCTGTGTGTGTGTATCCAAAAGCTTGTTATTATAACTTTACCAAATTTTGCAACATTTTTTGTATTCAATTGTATAAATTTGTTATTCTTTTTTTTTATTTTTTGATATAAAATAGTAATATTTTCGTAAAATATGCTGTTGATTTATATATCACCAAAATATATGTTGGTGTAATGCAACTTTAATTTAACCTGACAGCATTGAATTACTAACTAACCATTTATGAATGCTTCATTACATATTCTAATTTGCTGAAATCAGCACTTTCGGACCAAAGGTCAAGGGTCAGCTAGCCATGTATAGACAAGAGTCAGCAATACAAGCTAGACAAGAGTATAGTAAGGTATATGCCAAATTAGTGGACATGTATCTAGGTATTTTACCACTACATTCGTTAATTTACTTTATATGACGGGATTCAAGCCAAACTGGCGCTTTTACTTGCCCCTTGTTTTGAAAAATAAAAATTTCCTTGGTTAGTTTTAACCTTTGACCAATGACCAAAATATACGTAATTTTGTGGGACTCGAACCCAGGACCTTTGCATTGGAAGTCCAGTGCGCTATGCTCTGGGCTATTGGGGCTTTTCACTTTCTGACCAGACCGCACTGTGCTGAATAGCAGCCAATTGCGCTTTTATAAGCGAGAGTGTCATAACTAACATTTATCTATTAAGAAATCTGTCAGTTGTGTGAAATACATATCCGTATACACAATCACATAGTATCATAAATGAAATATCCTAAAATCGTCCAGTCTATTTCTTATCAAATGTGGTGGAAAGAGGCCTCACAGACGTAAATATCAAGTTGAAATGGTTGAGGTAAAGATGTTTAGATATGGAATCATGTTAGAAGTACACATTGTCACATTTAGTTGCTCTGACTCTAAGATATTTGGAATAACTTTGGCACATGCCTTGTTTTAATGCATAGCAATTAATCAAATAGGCCATCAATAGATCATCGTGAAAAAATAATCACCCTGTAGACAAGGTCTTTTGCTGCTAGTGAAAAACTCTCAAATTTAAAAATGGAATACTGATTACACATGAAGTAAATTCTTATGTTATGCTTGTAACCGGGACTCATTTGTGTGTTTCGAGAACTCCAGCGTGTCCCAAGGCTATTCCGTGGCACGACATCATAGCGGGAGAATTGATACCTAGTGATAGATCACTCCACTGCCTTGACTAGCGGTTAATTTCCTTTAAATTGAGACTATTTGATAGGATAACTCCAATATGATTGTATTTTTTGGAGTCTCACCATCAAATGGAATCTAACCATCTAAGCAACCGAGGCGTCCGTCAATCAAGTTATTATGGCCACCTTTGTATATATCAGTGATACTAATCATTTTTACATTAAGCCACAGTTTCTGGATGTTTGAATTTAATGGAACTTCTACTACAGAAAGCATTATTTAATAATAATAATTACAGATCGCATGTGGAATGGCAGCACATCACTCGTGTGACAAATAGACTCCGTTTAAAATAAGACTAGACCATGGATTAAGTTAATTTACAGCACTAAGTATCAGACCTCACTCTGTTATTGTCATGCTACGATATACGAGTAAGAGTTCTTGAAACACAGAAGCATGTGTCAGTTTGGTGGTTCAAACTAATTTAGAGATATCTTACTTAAAAATCAAAATAAACCTTAACTATTAAATATTTTTCTTTTATTTGTGTATAAAGACTATAAATTTATCGCAAAATATATTGCACCCTGAAGGGAGAAATCGAGTTGATACCGGTACTACAAGGTCTTATCACAAAAATATTTATCTTGGAAGGAATGCAAGTCATTTTTAAGAAGCATAATCATACAATCTTAAATCACTACCTTGAACTGAATAAAGCCTGTGAAGGACTCCTAATACGAATACACCGTCTTGAATGTGCATTGTGTAACGTACAACCAAGTAAGTTTAGTAATTGCCAAACATATATTCCATTTACATATACAATTTGAGATTTTGAGTACGAGTATTGTATTCACTTTTATATAAATACTCGAGTTTAAACGAATGAGCTGCCAATAAGATAAGAAGGTAATAATTCAAATTAGGAAAATATACGCCTACAATAAATTATTTTATTGGGAATCCTTTATTTCTCCTTAAACAAGATAATTTGATCTGGGATATTTTAACAAGTTTTTTATATTTCCCATCTCTTACTTAAAAATATAAAGACTTTCGAACTTTATGTTCTAGGAATAATCACTGGATAGTATGCAGAGTAGGAGTGGGCAACGCGATGGCCCTGGTCATCACTGGAGGAGGAGATCCAAATAGAAGGAAATACTACGAAAATTCTAAAATTTCAGCTGTCATGAATCAGGCTAACCTCACTAAGAAATGGTTGTAGTTCATTTATAATTTATATATATAGACGCCGCCCTGCCTTCCTGAGGGACTATTCGCTTCCTAATGATGACGATCGTCGAAATATAGAAGTGAGTTATTCTTTTGTCTATCTCTGTGCTATTTCGTTTTAATTAGTTTATATATATATATATATATATATATAAATGATCAAACCACAATAAGAAAATGGAAAACAAGACTAAGATCTAAGATCAGTTGGGTTTTTGACTATGACGAAGACCACTTGTTACGGTTGAAAGATCTTAGTCTTGTTTTCCCATTTTCTTATTGTGGTTTGATCATTGATTGTTATTTTACATGTTTATGTGTAATCTTTTTATATATATACATAACCGATGCGTCTACAATGTCTTGGTTTCTCTTTCTATTTTCTCTGTAGATGGATTGCCCGAAAATTTGATTTTGTAAGTGTGTTCTTTACTCTGTGTGTTACTCATCATCTGTTTTGAGTTCCTGTATATATATATATATATATATATATCATGAAACAGTCTGTTGGTATAACCTGTTAAACGATAAAAAGAAAACAACACGGATAGACAATGATAAAACTCACTTCAATAATTGTTTCCATCAATAGAAAAAGAAGAGGAAGAAGAGGTCTGCTCGGTTGTAATCAGCAACTCGTTGAGTTGCAGAAATTCTCCTTCTTCTCCTGATGATAACAACGTTGAAATTTGAAAAGAACTTCATTGTTTTTTATCCGTGTTCTTTCTTTTTAATCGTTTGTTTTGCATATATACAAAAGAAAGTCTTGAAACAATTTGAATTGAAACAAATTTGAATCAATGTTGAATCGAACTCTCATGCTGACATTTAAATTTCATTTAAATATTTTTTATTTATCTAAAAAAAATGGAAAATAAGAAATTATGAAAAACATCAAATACTAGCCATAAACATGCAATTAATTATATCGCGTTTTAATAAGAAAATTTATATAGTTGATTATCTTGCTATGCTCTCGATGTAACTTCTCCACTTCTTCAAATATTTACTCACATATGGATCATATATTTTTCTTATTTTCTTGTAATTGATAGAGAGGATCATATATATATAATTATCTATATATATAAAGATTTCACATAAACACGTAAAATAACAATCAATGATCAAACCACAATAAGAAAATGGGAAAACAAGACTAAGGTCTTTCAACCGTAGCAAGTGATCATCGTCAGAGTCAGTTGGGTTTTTGACTCTAACGAAGACCGCTTGTTACGGTTGAAAGGTCTTAGTCTTGTTTTCCCATTTTAATATTGTGGTTTGATAATTTATATATATATATATATAATATATATATATAACTCTAAATTACACAAAGCACGACACAGAAAAGAGAATACAAAGAAAAGTTACAGAATTCAATATTTCGAACTGTTGTTTGTCATCAGGAGGGTAGACTCTGAGAATCTCCACTCAGCAAATAGATATTATATATAGAGACGAAGAGAGAGAGAATCTCCCCACGTCGAAGAACGGAGACGCGAATCAACGCGATTATATATATATAATATATAGAAGAGAGAGAGAAGAAGACATAAGTATAGGAGTGAGAAGTAGACTTATACTAACTTAAAGGCTAAAATTATAATGGACTGGAAATTCAACTTAGAAGCTGAGTTGTGGACTTGTAAGCTGTGTTTAGCTAGCTACACAGATATATAGCCAACAATAACTACTTGCTACAGTACCAGGCACCTAAAAATACCCGTGTATTTTTAAAATAAAAAGACTGAACAGACTGAAATTTGTCGAAGGGTTGATTTGGTTTCTCTAATATATAAAATGGAAAGATAACTTGAAATGAGTCAGTTCTAAGCAATGTACAGATAAAACCTGTATAGATATACAGGTATTTTTATGTGCCTATTACTGGAGCAAGGACACATTGTCAGTTCAATTTAATTTCGTTCGCCTTTATCATAATTCGGTTGTTTTAAAAAAGTGAGTCCTACCTACACCCGTACTAAATAATAAGATGCCTGGAATAAAATAAAATTTGAGCTAGCATCTAATGTTTAAAAACGTAAAAGAAACTCCAGATCTAATGGCAATTGTGAACTGTACTAATAATGATATTTTTTACTATTTTATAATTTCAAGTAATATTTTCGAATCCACGCATCACTCTGAATTTTTGTATAGTACCGTCAAAGACGGGTACGTTTGCTGGTTAATTATAAAAGTTTCTGTAATATTTAAACGGTATCGACTTTCATTTTTATTTCCTTGAATATGGTATAGAACGGTATACCATTTCATTTCAATATCATTAGATAATGATAAATTAATAAGACTAATATCAAGAACAAAAAGTTGTAAACATGTTAGATGTATCCAATTATAGCAATTAGCATATTGTAAGAGTGCATGAATTCTCTTTACTTAAGGCTCGGGTTGGTAGTTCATTAAAGCAGAAGACATTATACGATCGTTTGAGAAACATGAAAGCAATTCATTTCCTATCGTCTCTCTGACCAAAGAACTGATTCTAACAGATGTCGGTTCATGAAAGTCAATGCTCTATTAACATACCCTCATGAGCATTACTTCAGTAAGGCTGTAATGCCCTTTTCAATTACTCTTGACTGAGTATTTCCTCTACTCAAGTCATTGTTCTAATCACCGTCTGTTTTATAATATTTACTTTTTTAAAATTTTAATTATATTTCTAATTTATAAAAATATTTCATATATATTTATATCATATATTTAAATTAGCAAGAAAGGAAATTTATTGAAGTTAAAATTTAATTTCTTACGATTTTAAAAGTCTGACTCATTCATTGCTTTGGTTTTTAGTTAAATAAAAATGAAGTATATATTTGCAATAAGTAATAAAATGGGGAGATAGTGACAGGAACAGTTTGAAATCTGATAAATCTGAAATAATAAAAGAAATCACGAACTGTGCAAGTTTTATGTGTAGTATTAGTTATGATTAGAAACAGGAAGAAACATCTAATATCAACGCGTCGACGTTTAATAAAATCTTTTGTGAGAAGGTTTAGTTTTTTAATCATTAAATAAAGAAATATATCATTAAATAATTCAAAAAGTACAACAACTTATCTTGTTTAAAGTTTATTGTGATTGGTATGAGCAGTTTTGTTTGTTAAGCTGTTGTGGGTTGGTTTAAAACAGCCAATCTCGTCTGAGCTATCTGCGAGCTATTGAACATTAGATAGCTGGTGGCTTACCAGTTAGTTCAAGTTTCCGACGATATGAGTAAATACACATATGAGTAAAGAGCAGGAATTGTCAACCAGGGATGTTCCACCCCCTGGGGGTACGAGACATCATTCCAGGGGTGTTCACACCCCCGGGGGTATGAGACGTCATTCCAGGGGTGTTCACACCCCCTGGGAGTGCGAGACATCATTCCAGAGGCTGTTTACACCCCCTGGAGATACAAGACATAATTCTAGGGGATTTGACACCTCCTGGGGGTATGAGACATTATTCGAGAGGCTGTCACAAGCAGGGCTGTAACTTTAAAGAAAATTTCAAACTTTTAAGGATATAACATTTTTTAATTTTTTAATGAATTGTAAGGACACTTTCAAAAGCTTTGGTCGATAACGGTATGAAAATCTTAAGTGAATAGTATTTTCTTTTAAACAAAATTGTATTTTTGATTTTGTTATCTTGTACATATTTTAAGAAAGCAATTTTTTTTGTCAGGTATATTCTAATGTTAATCTGGGATATCCTTTCTAGTCCATATGTTTGACTATTTACATGTTAAAAAATTAAATTCCTTTCTAAACTTTTCGAAGATTATTCTTGATTTTACTATTTTACATATATTCCAAACAAATAAATTGTTATTTTCGTCAAGTTTATTCAAATATCAATGTGTGAAGTTTCTTGTCTACAAGTTTGATTTTTTTTACATACATGAAAAGTGAAATAAATATCTTCTTTTGATAAAATTTAGTATACTCCACATCTTTTATGCTTGAACAAAGTATAAAATGTAGGGGGTGTGAGGTCAGAGCAACATTTTTTTAGAGGTACAGGAAAAAAGGAAATACAGGAAATCAATCTCAATATAGTTTTAATTCATTCTAGTTTTTAAGTTTGAATAATAACTTCAGTGAATTAATTATTTAAATCGGGTTATTCGAGTGAATATTTGCTATGAAGATGAGATATTGGGGTGAATACGTCCAGTGAAGATGAGATATTCGGGTGAATATCTGCAGTGAAGATGACATATTCGGGGCAAATGTTAAACACATGCTCCCTTTAAATACAAACACAATGCCTAAAAGCTGTATGATATTAAGAGTATTGATAAGTTCACGCTTATTTCCGATAGGAAATCACATATGTTCCTGATGACGACGAAGGTCGAAGTATTTGAGTAAGTTTCTGTCCCTTTATATGCATTATCTATCGGTAGATTAATATTATTTACTTCGGTAACCGTTTTGATTTTCACTGAAGGAAATATATTTAATGAAACTTTATATTAAACACAACCAGGGACGAATAGCCCCAAATTCTTCTTTGTGGTATCAAAGGCTTGCGGCCTATGTGTGTTCTCTCTCAGGACGGCGACTCTAACCTAACCTAACCTATATTAAACCGTTAAAACAAAATTAACTTCAAAACTAAAATTATAAATTAGTAAGAAAAGCGATAAAGGTCACAATTCCCTATCACCGGGAGTCTGTCGATTCAGTCAGAGACTCTGTCAAATTTGCAAATTCGGAACAAATTTAAAAATAACTAACCTTCTTCGTTTTATTCTGTTAACTAATGAGGAGAGCGGTTGAGAATTGAGAATAAGGTTCTTTCAACAATTAGCAGACTGTATAAACATTGATCTATTTAGTTTGCGGGAATAAGAGGGACGCTCAGTCACAATAAACATCCTAATTAGAACATCAACTTGTATTCCAACTAAAATCAGAACAAGAAGTCTTTAATCGCTGCTGGTAATGAAGAGCTAAAACACCATTCATTGAGTATTGATAATAATTCCCTTCATATGCAGTCTTACTTATAAAAATGTTATAAACATAAAACTTATTACTTCACCTAAGCTGTTAATACACTGGAATTATGTTGGTGTTTAAACTCTTAACATGTTTATACTATAATATGTCATTTAAAACTAACAACATTTATATTTGCTATAACAATTTTTTTTATCGTTTTAATATAAACCAACAATTTTATAGATTACAGAACAGGTCAGAACATGTACTACGTTCCAAATAACGAGCGTAGTTAATGTTTTGTCGTCTTCTGATTTCTGAGTACCTTTATAATTGAATTGCGTTTTTGAATTGAACACATGTATAAACTATAATTTTATACTAATTAAATACATATTGTGTGCTGGTATTAGGTATTTAATAAATATATATGTATAGTAGAAGAAGCTCTATATTATTTATGAACAATTTACAAAAATAAATCCTCTATTATAAATTACTACGTCAGCGCTGGACAATGATGAACTTGAGATGTCCACTTGTTAATCATGATCTAATTTTAACATAATTGGGTGTAAGTCTACGGTAGGAAAGGTGATAGGGTCTATTATTCATGAGCACCCAATCCATTACTTTCCTGTGGTGGGTCACTAATTCATTACTTTCCTATTGTAGGTCAGTAATTCATTCTTTGTAAATCAAACAGAAAAAGAAAAATGGTTTCAGCTGCAAATGATGGCCAACTGCTGGCCGAATAAAATATATTGTTTGCACTGAAAGGCTTATGCTACTGAAGGTGTTTTTGTG
The DNA here is from genome assembly GCA_026182355.1 of Hermatobates lingyangjiaoensis. Taxonomy (NCBI): domain Eukaryota; kingdom Metazoa; phylum Arthropoda; class Insecta; order Hemiptera; family Hermatobatidae; genus Hermatobates; species Hermatobates lingyangjiaoensis. The sequence continues at coordinate 8,347,844 of JAPFBL010000015.1, forward strand.
TGTATTCCAACATTACAAATTAATAAAGCTAATTCCATCAAAAAATCAATCTTAGTTAAACATATCTGGTACTATGCTGTTAGAATCTACTCGAAACAAAAGAAAATTCCGTTGGTTTTGGGTGGGTGTTGACCAAAACAAGATGAGGATTGGATTGGTTCATAAATAATACTATGTACATTTTGGATAATATTATTATACAATATATATAAATATTTATTAAATTTATAAATATTTACAATACTATTTATCATAATATTTATTCCCCGCAGCTCTGGACGATTATCAGACCTACTTGAAAATGCGCAACGTGAAAAACCGGTTGGGCTGCCATAACACCGATTCACGAGGTAAGACACACTTTGATAATAATATGTTTCCTAAGCTCTAATACTATTTCTAACATTTCATACATAATGTTTCATTTCACTTCATTTGCAACTTCTCAAATCAGTGACTGGTAATAGTGAGATGTACTACAAAAAATTATATACAAAAAAAAAGAATAGAGAATCTACCCATTGGCAACTCTCCTTAAATGTAATAATTTATTGAAATCTATAATTAATATATTGAATATTGTAATCTATATTGAAATTTTTCCAACTCTCATCATTAAAACTTTATTTTTCGATGATGATTTTTCAACATGATTGAAAAATAGATCTCTGGATGAATATCTTTTCATCTTCGAAGAGTGTTAGTGAAAATTCAATGGTCTCTGGTTGCTCATTAAAGGGTTTTAGAGTGATAGGAAAGAATGATGGAACTTTTGATTTTGGGTTGGGACTATTAAAAGTAGGTGGTACCATCGGAACATAGAAGAGAGATTGAAATTATACTCAGTCTCAGCCCTGCCTCTATGCGGGACTCTTCGTTCCTGACGATGAGGATTACCAAAATATAGTAGTGAGTTATGTTTGTGTCTATCTTTCTGTTGCTTTCGTTATAGTATATATATATACGTTTCAGAGTAAACTATAGGTAGACAGTAAATAGAAAACACACATACAGCCTCTAATTATAGGTTTAACCGTCATCGGGAGAGAAGAGATAGGAACACCAAGCGCACTTGCGAAGCAATGGTTAGAGACCCATAGTTTACTCTGTAACGTTTTTTGTCCTTTGTGTATCGTTTTCTTGATGATTATATATATACATAACAAGATTTCACATAAACACGTGATCGTGACGTTGGATCATTGATATATATATACCACAATTAAAAGAAACGGTCCAGCGGACTTTTTTAAATAAAATAAATTCAAAACGAAGGGAACACACAGAAAGACACAGACATAACTCACATCGATATTTCGACCATCGTCGTCATATCGATGTGAGTTATGTCTGTGTCTTTCTGTGTGTTCCCTTCGTTTTGAATTTATTTTATACATATATATATATATATATATATATATATATCATCGAACCCAAATATGAAATGGGAAAAAAAGACTAAGATTTTCAACTGTAACAAGCGGTGTTTGTCAGAGTCGAAGATCTTAGTCTTTTTTCCCATTTCATATTGTAGTTTGATTGTTATCCCCGTGTTTATGTGAAACTTGTTATATATATAAATAAATATATATGTATATGAATTTCTCACCTATTTCTACTTTTATTAATTTCTTGGAAAGATTTTCCAGTTTTCTTGTTGATTTGTTTGAGGTATGAGATAGCATATGCAACAACTGTCCATAATTCATTATATTCCACATATTTGTATACCAACTTCTTTTCTTATCATATAATTATTATTTATTTCCAATTGAACTTAACTACTTAAAACGACATGTTTCGGTCCTTCAAAAGACCATAATCAGGTTTTTTTTATACGCTACTAGCTGATCTACCCGGCTTTACCCGGGAAACAATTTAATTCCAACTCTAATAATAAATTACATATAACGAAAACAATTTAAATTTTCTATAGTTTCGTTACACTTAACTTTTTTAAGCTAAACGAAATTAATACAGAATTAAAATTATAGATTACGCAAAAAAGATATAATCTAACACTGATTATAAATTGCACACATTGTCTAACACAATTGGTAGTTGACAGATTAGATTAAACAAATAATAAAAAGAATATTTTTTGCCAAACAATACATCAAGAAATGTTGAAAGAAGTTAAGTTCATTAAATGTGATATGTCTTATCTGTTAAATATTATGATATGAATTCTAAACCCACAAATCGTTTAAATTAGAAGCCAGTTAGTTGAAGAGGCTAAGCCATATCACATTACATTTCATTCAATAATTTCAATTTGAAGACTTCACACAGTTTTAAATGTTTAACTAAAATGATATCGGTAAACAAAATTGTCTCTTAAAAGTTTGAATAACAATATTTTGATGACATATTATTTGTTCATGAAGAAGCATTGTATTGAAAAGAGTCAATTGAGTTCTAAATGTTAAATTCTAAATATACTTTTCATTATGTAATGTTAAGAGTTATTATGTTAGGAACTGTATTTATATACACAAATACATACAGTGATTAAGTTTTATATATGTACATTTTGATTTGAATATTTCTTCAATAATGTTTTATGCTGCATATATTCCCTTATAAGTTTTACTGATTTAGACATTCATAAACGTCTTCTAGTTAGATATCATCGATATATATATATAATAACTTATCATTTTGCCTATATGGAGTAGGGTCGAATACTAATTACTAATAATTAAATATTTTAAACAAACGAATTAATCAATCAGGAATAAATAAACAAGCCTTACATCCATTAAACTTAAACAAAATACTTTAACTATTCTTTTAAGATTAGAATTAATGGTTCAAATACTATCATTATTATTCGTAATACTAGCATGCATACTTAAAGTCAATAAGTTATTATTTAACGTATAACTTTCTTTTATGCTTAAAGCAATTAAACCAATTAGATAATAACCAACTAATAAATAATTAGATAATTAAACCAACTATTGATAATCACTAATGCTTTGTTAAGGTTAATAAGAAACCCGTATAAAATTACAATAATTGTTTTTAATATCAATCTGAAAATAATAATAAAATTTCTGGTACCTGGTTATTTCCAATTGAACAAAGCATGTGAAAATATTATAAGTTGGTTATTCATAAAGAATAACCTACCCGCGGCCGCCATTACAAATTAATGTCAAAATGTAAACAAAGAGGTTATACAGCAAACCTTATCTATTATAATATTTTTGAGATATCACCTGAACCACAACTCTGATTTTTAAAAAAAATTACAAAAACTTTCCAGGAGATATAATTAATAATTTCCTAAATTTTCACGGCGATTGGATGTATGGTTTTTGAATCTATCGAGTACAAACAGACATACATTCATTTTTATATATATAGATTAACTAATACTTAATGCACGGGCATTTTATATATATATATATATATATATATATATAAAGATTTCACATAAACACGTGAAACAACAATCAATGATCAAACCACAATAAGAAATGGGAAAACAAGACTAAGATCTTTCAACCGTAACAAGCGGTCTTCGTCAGAGTCAAAAACCCAACTGATGGGTTTTTGACTCTGACGAAGACCGCTTGTTACGGTTGAAAGATCTTAGTCTTGTTTTCCCATTTCTTATTGTGGTTTGATCATTGATATATATATATATATATATATATATATATATATCAATGATCAAACCACAATTTTCAGTTGGGTTTTTGACTCTGACGAAGACTGCTTGTTACGGTTGAAAGATCTTAGTCTTGTTTTCCCATTTTCTTATTGTGGTTTGATCATTGATTGTTATTTCACGTGTTTATGTGAAATCTTTATATATATAATGATATTTTATGTTGGCTCTGGTAGGCTTTCATAATAGAAATCAACAATAATTATGACTTTAAGATTCATCAATGAATTCAAATTTATAAGAATCTAAACTATTCCGTCTTTGAGGCGAATGCCCCATTTCCATTTTTGCTGTCTCAACATTCTCAAATGAACAGAGACTAATTCTGTTACTTGACAGCATCGCAAGCAGCACCTCATTATTGAGGCTAATGACAGAGCCATCGCGTGATTACAGGAGAGCTGCAGGTCTTCCATTGACAACTTTAATTGGATGATATTGATTTGAATGGAGATTGGATTGGTTTCGACGCACAGATCAGACGATGTTGTGACAATTGCCCGACACTCTTCCGGAGTTTTACCCACCATCCAAATTGTGTAAGCCCTTCCCATCATTTGTCTGCAGCTACTACAGTTGTAAACACATTCAGCTATAAATAAACTCATTCCAATGTCAGAAAGATGTTTACAATATATATATTTATTCTTGCAAAGTGATTAAAGCTATAAAACTATTACACTAAGAAGAAATATATTCTCATATTTATCTTACTGATATATATATATATATATATATATATATATATATATATATATCATGATTTGTTTTCTTGACCCAATATTTATATGATATAATTTTTTTTTTTGAGGTTTGAGGTCCAATGGTTAAAACTAGTCCTTTGCCGACGTTTCGACATATATTTATGTCATCTTCAGGGCTACAACTGAAAATAATTGTAAAACAATTAATTAATTAATTTAACTAGTTATTTATTTAATTAATTAATTATTTTAATTTAATTAATTAATTGTAAAACAATCATGTTGTAGCCCTGAAGATGACATAAATATATGTCAAAACGTCGGCAAAAGGACTAGTTTTAATCATTGGACCTCAACCTCAAAAAAAAATTACATTATATTATATATATATATATATATATATATATATATATATATATATATGTGTGTGTGTTCTCTAATCGGGGTTCGGTCAATTTTCCAGGATAAAAAATCAAACTCTCGTTGCCAACGTTTCGGTTTTATTTAAAACCTTTTTCATAGGCCTACAAACAAAGGATAATAAGTGTCAAGACACTTGAGATGTTATATATTAAAAAGGATCTAAGTTCGATTAATCATAGAAGTGATATTACTAATTTAAGTAATATTTATTCTGGAGTGTTGTGCTGAGGTTTAGTGAAATTTGATTTATTTAGTTCCCTTGAGTGAACAGTGTTGAGGTTATTTGTAATGTTATCTTATTAGTCTAGTCGAAGGTTTTGTCCGGCTAACATTGTTGTTCCTTTAAATAATGTAAATTTCATTTTCTTAGTTAAAAAATTCTTACTTCTGTAAGTAATATTGTTTTATGTATCTCTGAAATATTTCTGCTTGTAATATTCATGAGTTGTAACAATCCATTTTCATATTGTGTATATGTTTGATGTTGATATGTGATTTCTTATTATCCTTTGTTTGTAGGCCTATGAAAAAGGTTTTAAATAAAACCGAAACGTTGGCAACGAGAGTTTGATTTTTTATCCTGGAAAATTGACCGAACCCCGATTAGAGAACACACCTATTCTATCAAACGGTCGATATATTATTGAATCTGTTATATATATATGCAAATTTTGGTAACAGTTCTCCTTAAAAATATATAAATTATTAAAAATAGAATCAAACTTAGATAGTACCTGCTTTTTAACAAGATTTTCAATTTTTTTCGATTAACTCTTGTTACTTCATTTACACAGTATGAAATATTTCCTATAGATGACTTGCTTTAAATGATCACTATTCATCCCCAGAAACTAAGTTTTTGCTGTAACTATGCCAACTTTAGTTGTTTTAAAACAACAAAATATATCAATTAAAAGGAAAAAAAACATCAGACTTACTGCTCACTGTCGATATGTGTATCACTGTTTTGTAATGCAGTACCAAGAAACATAAACGAAAGGGATGTACTCAAAACATATTTGTGGAAGAATGATGCCTGAAGTTAAACAATAAACAATAAAATCAACTTTCTGATTTCAACAGAGATTACATTCTCTCAACAGAGAATTACACGGCAATTCCAATTTAAGAAATTATAAAATACTACCTCCTATCTCATTGTCCGGAGCGAGGATGTATCAATGCTTCAAAGTTGGAGCAATTAGTGCGAAGCATAAGATCGCAACAAAAACCTCTATGTGGATGACTTTTGAGGTGTTTACATTCTAACCTGAAAAATTTACAAATAATAAAACATATAAAACAAATAGTAAAATATTTGAAAAAAATAAATGACTTTACGGATTGACTGAATTTACCGAGTGGATTACATATTTCATTGCGGAACATATTTCATTTATAACTTTTAGTTTTAAAATTAAAACTAATGCTTTTGTCAGAATCTAGCTGATAGCGTACTAATGCATAATCAGTTAACATCTGACGAGGACTACTTGTTTTCGTTGAGAGATCTTAATTTTTTTTCTGATTTTTTTACGGTAGTTTAGACGTTGATATATGTAAATATATATATTCAAAATTATCATAAAAACAGGTGATATAAATATTGAAGTGACTCACTACAAAAAGTAGACTTAAAGCTCTGAGGTCATTTGTATTAGACATCGTCGGAGAGCTAGTTAATTCAAATAAGATTTATAATTTACTACTGGAATTCACTTGGCTTCCGACTACATGTAATACGAAGGGTCTTAGAGTACCATACTTTTTGTGGTGAGTTAATTGAATGCATACACAGGGGTGTAAATATGCAATATTCCTTACTCTGTAACAGAAATGTCAAACATACTGCCTGCAAGATAATTTTTTTTACTGGTAGATACCAGTATATAGGTAAAGAAACACAATGACTTACAAATGTGAAAAAGTAGAGAATTTGATTCGTAGTAATAGTTAAGGGACCCCTAGTTGGTCGAATTAGTTCTGGTCTCATGTATTAAACAACAATGTGTTTAATTAAATTTAATGTTTAATTGTTAGCTGATAAGAACAGCTAATTGACTGGGGTCGGTATCCAATTACTGACTGCGTAACTCTTTCAACAGGCAAACCATCTTGTTTTACAGATCATTTAATAACTATATATATTTCTATTTTAATTATTATTCATTCCTTACTGCAGTTAGTCTCAGTCTGTCACGACTTTTGTTTCTACTCTGGTCTCTACCACCCATGATCGAAAAGGAAGCAGGTGTCGCGACAAAGTTTAAAGAGGAAGTACAAGTCCTGAATGGAAGAGATCGTTTCTAGACATTTCATTGTATTTTGAACCAGGAGATTTTCAAGTCCTTGAAAATAAGCCACGTTATGGAGGCGGTTGATAACATTTTAAATTTCATCTCATCCAGAGGTCTGAACCATCGTCAGTTTGACAAACTTCTCAGAAACAGAAACAACAACAGCAACATTACCCACAGCCTGGCATAACACACTGAGGGGAGATAGTTAAGCCAAGGCCCTGTGCTGAGGCACTTCTTTGATATACGAGAGGAAATCGGACACTTCGTGAAGAATAAAGGAAAACAGGTGATGGAATTACAACCTCAGGTATGACTACAGGACCTTGCATTTTTGGTGGGTATTACTAAATACTTAAACAAGCTGAAAAAATGTTGCAGGGCCGCAAAAAAGTTGTCACACAGTTTTCTGACAAGGTGCATGGTTTTCAATTGAAGCTGACTTTGTGGGAGACACAACTGAGTGTGTGTGTGACCAGACCTGATGTGGACGTGAAACCAAACAAAAATAAGATTGCAGGATTACTGTGGGAGTTTGAGAAACGTTTTCAGGTATTTAGTGAACTTGAAACAGAAATTTCAGTTTTTGGCTCAACTATTAGAGCTTCTGATCTGCCGGTAGAAATCCAGCTAGAAATAATTGATTTGCAATGTGATGCAGATTTGAAGGACAAATATGCCTCCGTAGATTAACAGCCCTAGCTGCTACAATTTTGCATGTTTGGAACAACCTACCTTTACACTTTAGCATTGAAAGAATTCGGCTCTATGAGGATGAATCCTTACTGTGGTGATTAAAAAAAAAAAATCAATTTGATGATAGTCAGCAGCTTCGCTACAAAAGAGTATGGTGGAATTCTACTGTTCATGCAACTATATAAATGTTCAGTATGTATTGCATGTGTATGTATTCATATATGAAGTTTAAACATTCACAATAAAGGTAAATACTTCTTTCTTTATACATTTAATAGTACTCTTCTTAGTCTGATAGCTGTAGGCAGGGATTAAATTTAGATTTTATAAGCACATGTATAATGCTTTAAACTAGTGCTTTAAAAGCGCATAGTGTGAATGCTTTTAAAATTCCTTTCTTTAAAAATCAGTTTTAAAGTGTATTCTGTGTTTTTTTCATTACCAATTACATGTCAAAGCGCTGTACCTTTGTTCAATCAGTGGGATCAGTTGCAATGTATATATGTAAATGATAAAAATTAAATTGCACATTTCTTCAAGGAAATATGAGATGTTTCATGAAATGATTCGTCAAGATTTTTCATTCAATTATAAGATTTTCCTAATGTTTTTGTACAGTTTTACACTAAAACAAAGGAATGACATGATATTTTGGTTATTTATAGGAGAGTATGGCATAATTTTAAGTGTCCGGTCCACTTGAGATCTATCGAGGCCGTATGTGGCCCGCGATGGGAAATGAGTTTGACACCCTAAAACTATAATTTAACATCATTCCCTTGAAATTGTGCTGTTAACACGGAATCTTTCTAAATATATTTATTAAGGTAAGTTTGAAGCCAACTACCAAAACTTTCTCTAATTATGTTGTACAGTTAATTATTAGTTCTATGACCATTGTTCTGCTGATTTAGTTGTGCTATTTTGAGTGTGAGTTGTGCTTAGGCTTAACTAGTTACCGTTATGTTCCTTGCCCTGTAGTTACTAGTCATTGGGTCTGTAATAATGACATGTAGAGAGGATTTATACTGAACATACTCTAGTTGATTTAGTATCGTTTTGACACTGGGAGTACTAGTGAGGATGTGCGAGAGGATTCCTGGAGCCAATCATTACACAAGTGGCATAGCAGGGGTGTTGTTTTCTTCATGCTGTCTGGTCTAGACAGGAGGTGATTGCTCAACACATTTCAACTCAGAAAGTCATTTGAATATCCACATTCCTAGCATGCTGGAGGACTTCAAATCCTCGGACGAACACACTTATTTTCAACTCATTGGATTGTAATTCTATTGCTGTTTGTTGCTTTAAATCTTAATTTTTGGCAACCATAAGTTATGGTGATCCTAATTTATAACGTTTAGGTGAGGTATAAGTTTTGGAATTACTCCTTTATTGAAGTAAATCAAGATAAATAAGTGTTAGTACATTTGTGTGTATGTATGTGTGTGTGTGTGAGTGTGTGTGTGTGTGTGTGTGTGTATGTATGTATGTATATGTGTGTGTGTGTGTGTGTGCGTGTGTGTGTGCGTGTGTGTGTGTGTGTGTGTGTGTGTGTGTGTGTGTGCGTGTGTATTGTAAATAAAACAATAAGTATTATTACATAGAAAGTCATAATGGAATGCTATCAATAACATCGTAAATTTGATTCTAATTATCATGGGCTGTTATACAGGGTGGTCCAAAATGATCTGACACATTTGTAGGCTTAATAAAAGCCAAACATAATAAATCATTTGAAAAAAACTTTTATTTTCTGAATGTACATATAATGCCATTTTATTTTATTTATACCAAAATGTATTTATATATTTGATAAGCTTTTTTTATTTCTTTTCAAAATATCCTTATGAACTGGAACGGCGAGCATTGCGTATTCATTGTTGAAACATTTTTCGAAAACAACGAATCGATAACATCAACACAACGAGCATTCCGTTTGCACTTTAAGCTCAAAAGACATGACCCTCCACCCACTCGTAACACAATTTTATTTTGAGTTTGCAAAACTTTAGAATAAGTAGATAATCAAGGCAGACCTTGGCCTGGTGATTTTCTTTTTAATGTTGATCCACTTATTCTAAAGTTTTGCAACCCATAATAAAATTGTGTTACGAGTGGGTGGAGGGTCATGTCTTTTGAGCTTAAAGTGCAAACGGAATGCTCGTTGTGTTGATGTTATCGATTCGTTGTTTTCGAAAAATGTTTCAATAATGAATGTGCGATGCTCGCCGTTCCAGTTCATAAGGATATTTTGAAAAGAAATAAAAAAAGCTTATCAAATATATAAATACATTTTGGTATAAATAAAATAAAATGGCATTATATGTACATTCAGAAAATAAAAGTTTTTTTCAAATGATTTATTATGTTTGGCTTTTATTAAGCCTACAAATGTGTCAGATCATTTTGGACCACCCTGTATACCTTTTATCACCTTTACACTATTATTAATTTCTCCTTTTGCTTGTCCCAGTTTGTTTCAGTTTGTGAGACATTAATATTCCACAGTCATTAAATAGTTAATATTATCTACTAGATTTTACCAAGTAGTACATATTTTTCTATTATTATATTGATTAAAGTATACACTTTAATGAGTAAATTTAAAGTGTTCCTTAAAATCTTGATATAGTGAAGCTTGTAAAATGTATTTTCAATTATTTCAAATTTAGACCTTGCCTCCTTCCTTCATAAAATAAAGGAAAACTATTAAGAAATTATAGCTTTCTTAGTATATTAAGAAAACAAAGCCAAATATCAAATGAATCTCTCAAAATGTAGAAATAATCAAGTAACAATATATGTGGGACAATATCAAGTAAAAGTATCAGAATCCTTCAAGCTATATTGTACCGATTATAACCACTGAAGAGCAATATATAGCAGTGATTAATCTATCATTGCAAGTTATAAAATTCATCCATTCAAGCAAAGTATTATGCAGCTGATAGAACTATATGTTAATTTTAAGGGTTTCATTTATTTGTTTGCTCCTTAATTTGATTACTTGTTGATTTTAAAGTTAGTTTTTATATGTAATTTTCTCTTTGTTTTTCGTTATTTTAGAATTTATTTATATTAATATTACATATCTGTACTTTGGACAGTAACAACTTATAGACAACTTATTATTTTAAGGACTTTGGCAATTATACTAGTAGGGTATGCGGCAATCTGTTAGGCAGATAGGCGTCTGATGTGGTATGTCCAGTTTTATCCCCAATTCACTAATGCCTCAGAGCCAATCTCCTCTTCAGTTCACATTGGCGTGCTCCACAGATATTCCCATTAGACATTCTCAAATCTAATTACATAATTGTGTTCAGTTAAGTAAATGGCATTATTTTCTTAAAATTAATTGTATTAAGAGGAAAAAGCATTCCAGCAGTTTTTAATTTCAAGATTACAATCAAAATGTTCGTTTCAGATTTAAATAATACTTTAACCAAGCCTTCCTTAATTCCTTGCATGAAGTTTTAGTTTAATTAAAAAAAAAGTCTACAATATTATTTAATATAGAATATGTTATTAAATCACACTAAATATGCAATTTTAAAAATTAACTTGTTATTAATATTGGTATGCAAATATTAATATATATTAAAATTCAAATTTGTTATGTGAACTTAGTACTATGGTTTATCTAAAGCGTTAAATTTATATAGTTGCATTTTAGAAGGAAGTAACACAAATCTGGAATAGAAATTAATTATTCAAAACTCTATGTTCAGTTATGGCGACTAATCAAAACTTGATTCTGTCGTGCAAAATGCCAGAGAATATATATGTAAGTATACCTTCCCTGGGAGATTTTGGTTTTACATTTGCTCCTTTCCTGAATACCAGTTAACTGAAAATTCATGGCAGCAAGTGTGCATCTCTAATTTATTTGCAACTCTAGTTTTTTTTCATTGTAATTTTACGTTTTAGATTGCTCTTTCAAAAAAAAAATAGCAAGTTCTTTTAAAAGTCTTTTTATTTTACCTCTGTTTTTGTTGAGCTTATTTTAGGTACAATCAACATGTAGGCCTTGAGACATTTATTTCAACTTGAATGATTGGGCAAACTCTACTGTTTTAGTATTGTTTTATTACGTCATCGATATAAAATTCAAATATGTAAATATACGAGGTGTGTAAATAAAGTAGTGAGACTGATTTTTTTTTAAATTTTCTATTCAAATATAATTACAATGTGATATTGTCACCTTCAAAATAGTTCCCTTCGGAAGCCACACAGCGCTGGAGACGGTCCTTCCAATCATTGTAGCATTGCTGGAACTCGGATTCTGGAATGGCCTTCAGCTGGTCGGTTACAGCAGTTTGTATGTTTTGTAGTGTCCCGAAATGAGTTCCCTTGAGGTGATTTTTCAATCTCGGGAAGAGGAAAAAGTCACAAGGACTCAAGTCTGGTGAATAAGGAGGCTGAGGAGCAACAGGAATGTTTTTACTGGCCAAAAACTCGTTTATTGAGATGGCAGTGTGATGGTTTTTCGGAACCATTTTCGCACAAATTTTTCTCATCTCCAATTCATTGATCAAAATGTGGTGAACGGAGGTGTGATTCAAATTCAACTGTTCCCCGATCATTCTGACTGTCAAGCGTCGATCTGAACGCACAAGGTTCCGTACTCTGTTGACATTTTCATCGGTGTTTGCACTTGAAGGCCTTCCGCTTCGTGGTTCATCTTCAATCGACTCTCTTCCTTCTGAAAATTCCTTAAACCACCGAAAAACCTGTGCCCTTGATAAAACACGTTCTCCATAAGCCTCCTGAAGTGTTTCAAAAGTTTCTGTTGCATTATGTCCAAGTCTGAAGCAAAATTTGATTGCACACCGCTGCTCAACTTTGAGGTCACTCATTTTTAAAACGCTCAAGAAAAAACCATTTCACGAAAACCAACGCTACGGACAAACAAATGACTGTGGCGAGTTCAGATTCATACTGGAGGCGCATCACACGTGCACCTGACGCTACTCAAGGCCACGCGTCTCCAGCGTTGCCAGATCGAAAGCGACGTTGCCAGTCTCACTACTTTATTTACACACCTCGTATATGTAAGAAAACGTACAGATAAACGGTAGCAAAGACTCACTTCAATAGTAAGATATCTATTGTATTGTTGAGAAGATGTTCATGACTTCAAAGGTAATCTAAGGTTTGAGGCTGAAAAAAGAGAAAAGGTGAAAGAGAAGAAAGAAAGGAAATGGAAGAAAAAGGAAATTAATTAAATAATAAAGCAACGAAGCGGAGTTTCCATGAACAAATATCGCTGTAAAACTATACAATCCATCTACAAGCTTTTTTGCACAACTCTGCAAGCTTTTTATAAGTATCATTCAAAATTATCAAAATGTATCATGTTCACAAATGTTTCGATTAATACAGTTCCATCATCGAAAAAACATCAAAAATAATCATTGCACATCAAAATGTACAAATCCATCAAAATCAGAAACTAAATTTCTTTCATAATAACTATACTTTACTAATAGCAAAGTAATAAAAGAAATAAATCAATATGTTTATACAAAAAAATATTGGTAAAAACAAGAAAAAGCTAAAAAAAATTACAATAGTACCTCATTAAAAAAAAAAAATTAAATGAAAGATACATGAGTGTTACGGAATTGCTTTTGCTCAAAAGGGAAAACAAATTTTACAATGAAATTTTGAGTTTAAAAACTATAAAAAATAGAAAAAAAGGTTAAAACATTCAAAAGCTGTAAAATAAATTTATTAAAAAAATAAGAAATGTGTATTCCTGTACATCTATTAGTTTCTAATCTATTTCCTCCTTCCTATGGTGACTTGAATCATGTTTATATTCATTTTAAAGTTCTACAAATGAATTAATAGCATTATATAGCATATTTGTAATACATTAAAGTGATTACGTAATTTATATGAATTAAAGTTAACACGAATGTGTTTACGTGTGATTTTGTTATTCTAGTAACACTTTTAAATAGATTTTTTTATGCTTATTATTTACGGAAGTTAGCGTAAAAGAAACGAAAGTATTATTTTAAAGAAATCTAACACTGAGGATAAAAGAAACAAAAAAAGAAGGAAAGTCCTGACTTTGTAGCATTGTTATCTCTATATTGTTACCATTTTAGCACCAACTGCGAATTCTTTTCTTCACAGAAAAGTCGATCATTTATTTAGTCAACGAGTTTGCAATTTAAATTGATTCCTCGTCGAAAAAAACTTTTTATGCTTTAACAATGCTCAACAACATTTAAACATATTATAGTTTTACATACTTATAGAATAATGGATGCGACAATATTGTCAAAAAAAAAAAGGAACCTCACTCTATGTTGCTTTTATTCCTACATATATAGTATATATATATATATATATATAAAGATTTCACATAAACACGTGAAATAACAATCAATGATCAAACAACAATATGAAATGGGAAAATAAGACTAAGATCTTTTAACCGTAACAAGCGGTCTTCGTCAGAGTCAAAAACCCAACTTTTTTGATCTTAGTCTTGTTTTCCCATTTCGTATTGTGGTTTGATCATATATATATATATATATATATATATATATATATATATATATATATATATATATATATAAACTAGAATTTTCAAAAGAACACACAGAAAAGAAATCAGTGAACTCACTACTATATTTGATGTCTTCGTCGTCAGGAATAGATGTGAATCGTTCCAAAGGCTGATAACGACATATATATATATATATATATATATATATATATATATATGTGTGTGTGTGTGTGTTGACTGTCGTCCCTCCGTCAATTTATTTCTTCTCCTGAGAACGACCGCCATTACGGTCGACATATTGAAAAGTGAGTCTTTGTTATGTTTCTGTCTATGTGTCACAGTTTTTTTAGTTTATATATATATATATATTACACTGTACAATCATTTACCTGCATTAATTTAAAAATATTAGTAAGTTATATAGAAATATAGTAGTCAGCTAGCAATACAAATTATAATAATAAATCTCTGTGTTGATAATTAGCTTATATCTGCAATTGAAATGTGTGAACATCATGAATATTTACTGTCCTATTGTATAATTTATATTATTCTGACATCTTAGAATACTGGTAATACTTGTTCAAAAGTTCAAGAGTATTGTTTTATTACAAATATTTAGAGTTGTAACAAATTTTAGTTTAATGATTGAAAAATGGAATATAAAAATAGAATCTATATTCACAAGCTTTACTGTTTATTCATCGGCCAAAAGGAAACACATCTTTAACAATCGGCCATCGTTAACATGACAAAATCTAGCTTTTTGGTTCTATTGAAGGTTGTTTAATTTTTTCCACTCAATTAGTTCTTTCTCATGTTAGTATCAAATAATGTCTTAATAAATTGTTCAGACAACAGCAATATTATTGTTGGTTGATTGATTTATACATTCTATACAAGACGTGTTTGTTGACATGTTTAGTGGGACTACATTGTTTTGGGGTAACTGTTGAGGTGAATGTAATGCAAGCAGTGCCCGGCTAGTGACATTGAGCCAATTCATATTCAGTGATTCTACGAGTCGTTGACTTTCCAATCACTATGTGATTCCTTTTAAGTGGATATGCATTGTTTGGTCTGTTGACAATTTAAATAAATACATCAGAACCGTTTTGAATTGGGTTTTATTAATGTTCTATTAGCCCAGCTAGGATTTGTTTGCTTAAACACCTTCAAAGCAAGAGGAACAGTTTAAATGGACCACAGCTTTCTCATGGAGCCTCAAAATAGACGTTATAGAAGTGTTTATCTACGTTTAAGCATGATTTCAGGAAAGATCAGGATGTTTTAAATTAAGCGACACTATTATAGTAGAAATCATTACTTTCTGTCAAAAATATGTTTTACACATTACTTGTGGAATGGCGGAACGTTTCTCGTGTAACACGCATAACAAGTAGATTCAGTTTAAAGGAATGTACCCTAGACTTGACAGGGGGTTAGTAGATTTACAGCACTAAACTAAAATTACGGTAGCTTTACAGTGAGTGTAAGCAACACTGCACCACCCGTGGCCTATTTATAAAAGCACCCAAATAAATCGACTTTTATACATAGATTACCGCAATATAATTCAGTTAGAAGCAACAGTTATATTTTAACAATAGTCACTTAGTGCCGCGGATTTCGTCTTGTTTTTTTTATGAGTGTAAACACGGGTAGTGATTCTTCATAAAATATAGGAAAGTGAAAATCTCTTTAAATTCGGAGTATTAATTCTTTATTTTGTCCACAATGTCCGAGGATAGACCTGTGAATTCTCGAGAATATGATATATAATGAAGAACTTAACTGTAAAAAGAGAACATTTTTCGACTGCTAGTCTAGAAATATCGTTTTGTCAAACAGAGACTTAATTTGCGTTGACAAGAATTACTTCATACGTAACAACATTTAATTATCTTATGGCCAATTATCTTTGAACTGTGAAAAATATTTAGAATTTAGCTACCGAGTTTGATAAATATACAAATACTTATGAGGAGGTATTATATATTTATCAAGGGAGCAAAAATAACACAATAAAAAAATATTCGGTAAGTTATAGTCGGGTTATCTTAACCTAGCCAACTTGAAAAAAATAAAAGGTTTAGCTACCACTTGTATAATTGAAAAATTTCTCAAGTGGCCTGGGTTGACAAATTATCTATTTACTATAGGAGTATATTAGCTATTTCAGATGAAAATTTAGAGAATTTAACAGGCACTGGAGACAAAATATAGGAGCTCAAACCGTATGAGTCTGTAAATGAAATAAATTCCAATTTTGATTCTCTGTAAAAGAATAGAAGCTGCAAATATCAGAACTGTAAAAGAAACTACTCTAGAGCGCTGGACGTTTACGCAGCAGTGGTGGGCGTTTTGACGCAAATGGGAAATAGTGCTATTTTTCATTTCAGATTTCAAAAACATGCAAACCAGCGAAAACGGAAAATGGAAGTATATCATAAGGCTTTTGTCTAAAAAGTTCACTGAAAGAAAGCAATGGTATGTAATTATTGACCGGGAACTCATAGGCTTTGATGTTACTGTAAAATATATAACATTTATTGAAATAAATTAGAAAGTATTAAAACATGCTACAGTCTTTAAATCATATGTTTTGAAACAATGAAATAAAATCGTTGAAGAATCTTATTAACTCTGATTGTTTGGTGAAACAAACATCAAATAATTTGTAAATTACAGATTGTCTAAGGATTTTCTTGGGTAAACTATCTGCTTGCAGATCATCAATATTTGTTACGAACATACAAATACAAGAATAGAACTGCATTTGTGAGGAAAGATCTGTCGAAGGTACATCGTGTTTTTTTTTAGGAACAGTTTAGTGAAAGTTAATCATTGCCACCATATACTGTCGTACAAAGAGCCGACAAATATTCGGTAGTAGAAATCTAAAAGAAGAATTTTAATATCTCTATTGACAGATTACAACCGTCATTTTATTGGGAGGTGTCACCACCTGATCATTTGAAATGTTTCGACCCAAACTCTAAACATTTCTCAGGTAATCGAGTTCAGTTGAATCAAAGTGATTTTTTATGATAACTACTGATTGTTTTTTTACCAACATAACTTAGTTACTGGGAGGGAGATAGTGTAACAGTATGCGCCACAGGTATGCATTAATGTGTACTACCAAAAAAATACGTACTGCACAAATGCTTGACTTTAAATTGACAACTAGTTAAGCATGTACAGCTAACTCCATTTTATATTTTCTTGCATATTCCAATATAAGATGCTTCAAATATCTTACATAGCATTTGAACTTGAATATAACAATCATACAATGACGAAAATTCGATTTAAGGAAAATATTTCAGAAATAAATGAGGATATTTTAAAAATGTATAGTGTACAAATGTAAATTATATGTTTAGTAGAGAGTAGAAAATGTTGAGTTTTGTTTTCTTTCATAACATTGTAAATGCGATTCATAATCAAAACTAAATTGGGATCATGTAAGCAAAATTCAAATCGAGAGACGATTAGGTTTCAGGAGGCTCTTATGTGATCGTACATGTATTTCGTGACGCAGCTGTATTAGCTTATTCAAATTGTGTTTTCTTTTGGCCATCCTCTACTAGCTCAGTGAACTTTACTTCGTTAATGGAAAAAAAACAGAATTTAACCAGTCCATGATACCATTATTATTTGAATGGCAGATTTATAATTCAATCAAGAAAGTTCTATCAGCAGTTCAAACCTTCTTTGGACGGATTCATCTGTGTGTATACGTATCTTTATTTATCTGTATAGCTTGGCTAACTAAACACGTGGTTTAAATTAAAATTGCTAAAAACAGGTTTAACAATTGATCTAGAATTACCTTTCCTGGGCAATGACACTATGTTAACATTTTGTCTCCGACTCCCAGAGTAGACCTTATCCCAGTCTGTATGGATAAACTATGTATCCGACGTTTAGGTGTCAGTTCATTTTGAACGATATTGAAGATTGTCCGCTTTTTTAAATATGTGGAATATCTTTTTATCTATGATTTAATTCCTATATAACATATTTAAATGGCTCTTTTAGATAAATTTTGCTTTAAATTCTACAGACAACTCTATCCTGTTACCTTCTTCTTTCTTATATTGTTTGCTCTCTGATGGCATAAAGTGAAAGGCCTCACAGCATTTATTTCTTTTCTATGTCTTTTTCATTGTGGTTTGGACTTCATAACCCTATAAATAACAATTTTGTTGATCAAATAATATGGTGAACAATACCCGACGGCCAATCGAACTGATAGCTTAATCGGAAGCAGAGAAGGGTGACTGTTAATTGTGCTGAGATTCCTCAGTACCGATGGCTTTCGTTCCTCTCTGGTGCATGGCGTTGGCAGTATTTTCCACAACCCATACAAAAAGCTCCGACCATAATCAAGGTTTGAAAATCAAATCTACAGTACTAGCGACACGCAGTCAGCACTGGTGTTGACCTATCCCCTGCATTATATTGCCAACAAAATATAAAAAAAGTCTAAATAAATAATAATTTTTGTAAGAATAGAATGGATTTTACTTGAAATTACAATAACTTCTAATCGTGAGCATTGTCCGCATACTTATTCCCAATGTAGTAATTTTACGTACAACCTCCTTAAAAATCAGAATGAACAAGCTACTCATTCCACCAACTATATCACGTCACTATCCTCTTTAAGAGAACAGAAATAGGAGTGGTTTGTGAAAATGTATTCAAGATAGTATCAACATGGGGAGTATCTTGAATTTCAAGTCGAAATGTACGTGGTAGGTATAATGATCTGCCTCAGTGTGAGCTCTTCTATTCGTCTTATCAGAAAAAGAACGGCTCATACGTTACATTTATGTCAACGTTTAAGTTCACGATACGTTTAGAACCTAACATTAGATTGTTATAGTTCATACGTAACAAAGAAATTTTATTATTTCTATTAATTTTGGATTTGTAATTATATTTATCTCCTCTGTACTAGGAACGATTTTCTAAATATTTATTCTTTTAATCAAGGTCAAATCTTCCAAGAGACCTTCTTTCTACATTTTTAATCTACTTTAATATCTATTTTGGATGGATGCAATGGATATTAGATTGTAATGTCCATGTAGTTATATCTTATACTGGTTTTACTAGTTTGAACAACTACCTACATCAATAAAATATCTAAGAATTTCCTCAAAAACATAATTTCTAGATTATAAACAAAGATTTTATAGAGTGTATATGAGGAATTAGTATTCGTCCCTCTCTCCCCCCACCAATCTCTCTCTCTCTCTCTCTCTCTCTCTCTCTCTCTCTCTCTCTCTCTCTCTCTCTCTCTCTCTCGCAAACGTGTCTACGAGGGGGAATTTAATGTTCAATTAAACAACTTTAATTGGCAATTAAATTTATATTCCAATAAAATTAAATTCAATTTAAAGAAATATAAAATAAAAATATTTAATTACGTTTTTGTTTAAAGTGTGCTTGGACTATGAAAATAAATAAATAATCAGGCTTAACTGAGGAGAAAGAAAGAGACAGCTGTGTAAACAAACAATATTACTACAAACTGAAATATCTTACTAATTGAATATCTGGACTAAATAAATTAAAGGAAGGTAGAAGTTCAGAATTGAAATGATGACATTAATAAATTAGAAGCTAAAATACTTCAAAGATAAAGTAAATATTTACCTTTTAGATTTAAAATATCTATAGTGAATGCAATAAAAGGGTAAATAACCATTCCTGTCATCAATTTCCATAAATATAAAAAAAAAACAAAAAGAAATAAATAAAAAAATTGCATTCTAAATATGCATACATAATTCGCAAGAAGTAATATAAAGATAAAATATAAATACATTTATATAAAAAAATTTTAATTTTAATTAATCAATTTTTTTTCTTATTGTAATCTGATTTATGCTGGGTTAATTTGAAAATTTTTGTGAAGTGCTGAAATTTATTTTTGAAGGTTGTTCTTAGTTTTTTTCAAACTTGAGTAGTGACCTACACACTACTCAATTTCATTTCAATATTTTTTTTTTTAGTACACTTTTAAATTAAGTCACTTATAAGAATAAATAAGAAGTACCAATTTCTTACACAAAGTGAAGGACAAAGTTACTTAAATATTATTTCAAGAAACAAACCCATTTTACAATATTTGGTATAATGGTTTTAGCTACATTAGAATAAATGAATATATTGAATTGATTATGAATTGTATGATACGATTAGATTTGTTAGAGTTGAATATTGACAGTTGTATCATTTCTATAGGGTCAATGAAGCAATTAAGGTAGAGTGAAATACAGTAAATGAGTACTGATTTCATTATGAAACGCCCCCACCTAGGATTAATAATGTTAATAATAGAATCAAAAGCATTGCAAGTGTACCCACTTTGTGTAAGAGCCTATTCAGTGTTCGGCCTTGTAGAACACCACCATTCTAATACTCTATAATTCTGAGTGTAGAATCTTCTCTATTATAACTTTAACTCCCTCATTTTGCTATATACCACTTGATTCAAGTAGTCCGAAAGCTTTTGTTTTACCACTGAGGATTCATTTCCTCTTTCCATTTAGTAGTCGTTCAGTCAATTGTTCTATGTTTGCGTGCTGATTTTGCGTGATACCAGCCGTTAATCCACCTCTATTTCGTATGTAGTAATCATAACTTAACTTAGCATTAAAATCACATTTGTTGTTGTGTATTATCTTTCAGGTTTAAGTATTTCTATGCATTTACTTTAGAAACATTAAAATTCAATCTTAATTAAACAAAAAAATTAATATTCAAATCCATACGACACTCTCAGGGATTGATTTTAGATATCACAAAGTCGTCTAGATCAGTGTTTTTCAACCTTTTTCAGCCAAGGTACCTTTCTTTCATTGAAAACATCTCGCAGCACACTACTAGCTGAAAATATGAATAAATAACTTGTATAACCAATACCAGTGTTATGTTCTTGTTTGAAGCTTTTTTTTTAACAGAGAATAATGACGTTGTATTGTATGACGTCTTGAATAAAAATCAAATAAACAAAAAAAAGAAAGTATTTTACAAACATTTATTTTTGTGGAGATTGAAGGGAAATAAAATGATATCTTCTCCTCAAAAGTGTCATTATTATCTCAGACATTACAGCAGTATTAACATCCTGCTTTTACTGGTGAGTGAGAACATTTCAAGATTGCCACATTCCACATGCTGCTGTCAGAGTTGCACCTTTGTACGGAACTCATGTTTTAATCCGTACTTGTAAGCAGGTTTTTATTTCGGCCTTGCATTTAGTATGTTCAGTTCATTTAGATAATGAAAAATACCATTTTCCCTCTTAAAAAAACTAATCCATCCATTTCACCGTCGACAAGCACACCTGCCGCTGCATCCATTCGTCATTAATTCGCTTGTCTCTAAATACAAGGAATTAGCTACCTGCTGCTGCCACCTACTGGTGTGGAAGACACTACATTAATACTCTGCAAGGCACTAAACTGCACAAGTACACAAATGGGATAGTTTCCCACGGCACACCTGACAGTATCTCGTGCACACTGATCTAGATGACTTACTGATGGTATGGTTATTTCATCCAGCAGAAATAGAATGATAACTCCTATGCCACTCAGACTCCTAAACATGTAACATTCGAAGCAATTTGTAGGAATTAAAACAAGGCAAGGCATTCCCACAACAATACATGACCGATACTAGTTGTTTGACGTGTATGCAGACGGGTCCTCAAGCTCAGTCACTGGTGACACTAAAGTAGGGTGCTACTGTAAAGTATTTCAAAAATCAATCGCAGCAGGAACTACCTGCACCAGCTATCATACAGTTAATATTCAACAAACTGCTGCTCAACTAGTGCCTGTTTATCCACAAAAGATAGTTTGTCAGTTGGCTCTTACGCAGCTACTGCTTTAAGACTTGAACTAAAGAAATCGACAGACAGAGACTTTTGTAGATAAATCTCCGAATTTCAAATCTTTCGAACATCAGAGGCTTTTCCACATTCATGCAATGGAAAAAGTTCAAGTAAGATCAAATGAAATTCATCTTAAAAATTTTAAGATATTGATGAGAAAAAAATATGTATCTAAAAATATATGACGGTCAGTAAAGTAGACTTCGTATGAGGCAATGTTGATAAAAACTGTATCTAAAAACATATGACGGTCAGTAAAGTAGACTTCGTATGAGGCAATGTTGGCAAAAACTGTATCCAAAAACATATGGCGGTCAGTAAAGTAGACTTCGTATGAGGCAATGTTGGCAAAAACTGTATCCAAAAACATATGACGGTCAGTAAAGTAGACTTCGTATGAGGCAATGTTGGCAAAAGGTGTATCCAAAAACATATGACGGTCAGTAAAGTAGACTTCGTATGAGGCAATGTTGGCAAAAACTGTATCCAAAAACATATGACGGTCAGTAAAGTAGACTTCGTATGAGGCAATGTTGGCAAAAACTGTATCTAAAAACATATGACGGTCAGTAAAGTAAACTTCGTATGAGGCAATGTTGGCAAAAACTCTAGGATCATGTAAAGTATAACAGTTTATAGAAATAATATCAATTTTATCAATGAAACGCGGTATTTCGGGTAAAATACCCGAATGAGTATTACACCACTGTAACAGCCTCAGGTTGTGAGACTGGTTCAGTTGACTGATGCCTTGTCGACATATCAATGCTGCTTATCACGATAATCACGAGAATTATCCAAATATTGAAGAGTGAATTTTAACCCGAGTGTTCTGTGTTTATAAACTCAGTTAATAAAGTATAATAGAAGAGTCATATTAAAAAATGTATTATTAACCGTAATTAAGATTTAATTAATGAATATTCATTCATATTAATAAATTGTGATTAAGTTGATTGTTAAAGGGTCTGAAATACACCTACTTATAGTTTAGACGAGTGTAGACCACTCCAAATCTGTTACTGTCCTGCGGTGAATACTTTGATATAAAAGATTCTTCTACTAAAGAATTGTTCGTGAACTTATATATTTTTGATGAAACAAATAAAAACAACTGGATATTTAAATGTGCCTTAAACAAATAATGGTCAAATATAATTGACATTAAGGACAATTAATATGCCACGCAGTATGTAGTAAGTATAATAAAAATCTAAGAATCAGTTTCGCAATCATTGTTGTTTCTAATTATTTGTGAATGAAACTCCAATTAAGAGAGCAATCTGATTTGAGAACTGCTTCAATGAGTGTAGTTCAATCTGTTGTGATTGCATTCTATCAACCGGCTCAACATAATCAATAGTAACCCCTAAAAGACCTGCTGTTTACAGGCATTCATATTACCTGTTGCACCGTGACACTGAAAGCAGCAATTCCATTAAAGGAAAACCTCATTTCAATACAATAGTAGCACTTAAAATATCAACAAAAGGTATCTTATTTTCATTTGTTATAAAATTTTCCTTAGTAATATTTTATTTGTTTTCAAAAAGCTTACGCAAAACTTTTTTTTATTTTCTTCTTAAATAAGATGTAAAAAAAACTCTCAGGCAGGACTATTAAAAAGAATCATTAAATGCAGGAAAAACCACATTTCCTTTCCGGAGAATCTTTACAAGAATGAATGATTACATTCTTTGTTATGTTATTGTGTTTCTAAATGGTTGATTTACGTCGTTAGATTTATGGCGTTGTAAAGTTAATGCAAATCATTTAGACTGCAATGAAAACAATGGTGCTGCAAGGATTGCGACATCTTGTTCAATTTGTGTTTCGGATCAGTGATGAATAACAATGTGCAATTTCGCCACCATATCTTCCTGGAAACACTAATCAAATATATATATAATTATTAACCTTAAACATATAAATCTTGATATAAGCATCGACCGTGAAGTAGAAACAAAATAAAATTTAACAGGATTCCATCAGTTAGTTCTTCAGGTTCAAATTAAACTTTCAATACCGACGTATCTTTTTTTTTGTAAATAAAAAATGAAACGTCGCTTTTAAGGAATTAATTTAAACCTGAAGAATGACTGGGTCTTGATAAATTTTATTTCGTTTCTACTTGACGGTAGATAATTTTATCAAGATTTATTTATATATAACATGTAATATAGACACAACACAATAACACAAAAAAAACGAAATCACTTACTAGAAATTAAGTGTTTTCTAGTGAGTGTTTACGTCCTTTATATATATATATATATATATATATATATATATATATATCAATCAATGATCAAACCACAATAAGAAATGGGAAACAAGACTAAGATCTTTCAACCGTAACAAGCGGTCTTCGTCAGAGTCAAAAACCCAACTGAACACTAGATGCAGAAAACATTTGGTGAGGAGTTGAGAAGTGTGGGAGAGAAGTGTGGTATTTTAAAAGGGTGAAAGCGCAGAAAAGGACTAATGTCCAGAAAGGGATGTTTGGGGAAACAAAGGAGTACAGTAAGAAAGAGTAAAAAAACTATCCACTAGCTGTTAACCATCTTAGAAGAGGCTATTGCCCTCGTAACGAAAGTATCAAGTTTGAAGAGACCGTTACTAATGTTTATAATATTTGATCTATTGTTATTTCACGTGTTTATGTGAAATCTTTATATATATATATAGGTTTCATTATTAGTGAGGAAAGATAGATTAAGTCTTCACATACAAGAATTTAATTATACAACATGTTTTGAACACTTAGTGTTCATGATCAGGTACATCTGCCTCAGTGAGTTCATGTTGACATGGTCACAAGACCAGCACTTCATGAAACAAGTTATTTTAATCAATGGTCGTCCGATCTCCAACAACCAACAAACAACCACCAAAAACAATAGAAATGAGATTTTTCAACTATAATATATAGATGAAACGTCGGCTAAAGGAGTTTGAGAATTATTTAAGACTTGGCCAAATATTGAGATATATGAAAACAAATTTAATACTGCAAAATATCTGGGGTCGAGATAACGTAGCTTTTGATATATATATATATCAAGATTTCACAATAAGCACGTGAAGTAACAATCAATGTTCAAGCTACAAAGACAAAGCGGTCTTTGTCAGAGTCATTTAGGACTCCTTGTTAGTTGGGATTTGACTCTGACGAAGACCGTTTCCCAACGGTCAAAAATCGCTTTTGACCAGGTCAAGCAAGCTGTGTAGAAAGTTTGGACAGATTGGCTGCAAGATGAATGATTTTGTCTGGACATTGCTTAGAACTGACTCATTTCTAAAGAGTAAAGTTTTCTTTACGTTTCATACATTGGAGAAACCCAAAAAATGTCTGTTGGTTTGTCGGTTGTCCGCAAAATTTTGTCACAAGTAAACTCAGCCACCATAATACATATCAAGCTGAAACGTTGACAGTAGATATGTATAGGTCTAACTTAAAATATAGGCTCTGAATTGATTGGAAATTCAACGTAGAAGTGAAGTTATGGGCGTTTAAAGCAAAAACGTTTGTCACAAGTAAACTCAGCCACCATTAGACTAGCGAGCTAAAACATTGACACAAGATTTGAGTTTGCCTAACTTAAAATATAGGCTCTAAATAGATTGATAATTCAGTGCAGAAGCGAAGTTATGGATCTTTAAGCTGTATTTTGCTAACTTCACAGACGTGTTTATTTTAGAATATACAGGTGTAGCAGGTAGGCATTGTTAGTTGATTTTAATTTCATTGGAGTAAATGAATATATTGCGTATTTGATATCACTGAAAAGATTTTCCCAGAGTTCAGGCTGTACTATCTATTCAGAATAAATAGTTTTGTGAACGAGCAATTCTCAACCCTTAATATGAACAGGCAGGAAAACTCAACAAACAGGCTCTTACCCTATATCAAGCCGAGGAAAGAACTTACAAGTCAGTAAAGAGAGTGATTAGTGATTAGGAAGCAGTTCATTATCTAACTGAATTTTTTGTTCCTGAATTTCTTTCTCCTGGAAAGCCCTCTCATGAGTAAAAACTTAAAGTAGGAGTAGCAATCATGCTACGATTTAGTAGCAGTAACAAATTTCATGTTACGAAACGTGAGTGCCTAAAAACTGTGCAACGGGGCACGGCTCTGAGTTTGTGCTCTGCACAGATATGCCATAGAGGCGGACATCATGACTGGGTGTGGAATGGGGAGTATGTGTGTATACCAAGCTACCATTGGTTCGAGCCACTATCTGTTTCCGTTGAAACGATTGCAAACTCCCCTCAGAGTCTATTTCGCAATGACGTTAACTAAGTCGCAAGGGGAAAGTTTATGTAACGCAGGAATTCAAGTTAGCGAGACCAAGTTTTTCTCACATGGTCAACTGTAGTTTACTTGCTCAAGAGTCAGAGGTTCCAACTGTTTGTTCTTCCATGAACCTGAAGGACAGACAGATAATGTGGTGTTTACAGAGGCATTTGCCTAACACTGTACTAATAATGGTATTTTCTATTATTCTATAATTTCTGATTGTAGTTTGGAATACCAAGTATAATAGAATTTTAGATTCCGTCAAAGACGGGTACGTTTGCTAGTCTGTGATAAAAATTTGACAGTTACCATGGATATAAAAGTTTGATAATTAAATTGAGAAAATCTTGCCGAAACAAATTTTTCAAAAGAAATTAGGCATAAAATATATTTGAAAACATCGGAAAAGAAAACCAGGAATTCCTATGGAAAAAGAAGACACTAACTATAAAATGGTTACCATATTACTCAAACAGCATAAAGGATAGAGAGAGAAAGTATTAACTAAAATTGAATTTGTTTAAATCTTGCGTAACACACTAATATTCCTTTTGCGAAAATGATGAATGTTTTAATACCTTTGTTTTGTTAATAATTTATAGTTAGCGGTAACACTGGTTAAAAGTTTTGGCTGGTTAAAGTAATATTTCTGAGAGTAAGAATATTGATTAATAACTTTATTTGAATGCAACATTGGTATAAAATACCATTCTCTTAATCTGGTTGAGGGGATATAATAAGACGCACTTAAATAAAAATATCAATGCTGTTTTGAGACGAATATTTTCGAAATAATTCTGTAGTTCTCATTTGTTTCTCTTCTTGTCGAAAAGTAAAGACTGTTCCTGTATTCCAATTTCGACTCAATTCTTTATTCTAGTAGCTGTTTCTCCTTTATTTATGCTTAAATTTACTTTAAAAGGGATCATTGATTTGTACAGATATCGTATAGTGACAGCTTGAACTTCCAATTAAAATTCGGAATGCGACTGTAAATTAAACTATATTTAATAAAAATTTCCATGATGAAAATTCAACTTATGAATAACTTTTTTAAATGATCGAAAATTCCAAATTGTGTTAACAATTTGGTTTGAAGATCCCTTGGCGGGTGAGGGACCTGTTCTATATATAGCTCACCACACCGTCAACTTAAAATACAATGATCTAGCCCCATTGTTGAAGATCTCATCATGTGATACTGAAGCCCTCTTTATTTGCTCACTATAACCTGTTACCCCAATATTAACTATTGGACTTTCATTTTTCAGGTGCGATAATCATTTCAACTTTATTATTACATATTTTGTTTTCAAGATATATATCCTTTAATCTTATAAAAGGAGCAAACCAATTCCAAGCTGAAGTTAGCTTGGTTATTTTTATATGATTTATAATCATCATGTTTATTTGTTTTGCATTATGTGAATAGCTGGTTAAATATTTAATTCTTCATTAGTATTGTAATAATTTGATAAATGCCCTGTGAAACCTAAGAAGCAGAACAATAAAGATTATTTAGAAGCCATGCTTTCACTATTTACAATCACAATTTTCTCTAAGCTATAATTTAATTGCAGATTTCTGATATTTTATTAATCTAGCACATCTTATGAGGTATATAAATTATAATTAGTTACTGTAGTAAAATTATTACGTTTCATTGATTTTCAATCAAGAATTACATTATACTGATTGTTTAAAGGAATTTAGTGTAAGAAATAAATCAACAGAAGAGGGAAGACTTACAAAATTAGAAAATAAGAAAGAATGATTTGTTTAATCTAAAATGTTTCAATTTTAATTAATTTGAAAACTAAACTAAAATTAACACTTGTTATAATAATAATTATTTTATTATTCACGAGTAAGTTATTGTTATTATAGGTGATGTTAAAATCAATATTTTTCTTTTTATTTTCATTAAGGTTTATTTGAAATAGCTATTATTCAAAAGTAAGGAGAAATTCAATTTGAAATGGGCTCCTTTTCAAACTTTTCCCATGATTCCTTTTATCAAACAGCTGTTATAGATGGAAGCGTGATTTCAAATAAACTGTTAATTTTAAATCTAGAATTAAAGTTTACTGTTGAAATTGTCATATTGTGGGTAATATTGAGTTATAATAAACATTTAATGTTCAATTTACTAGTATTTTAGATAGTTAATTTTTTTTTCTTAACAAGAACCGTTTTAAATGAAACTTCTGAGAATGTTATCATTGTTATCAAGCGTTTTAGGTTTGCTTTTTTTTATGGCATGAGAACATGTTTGCTCTCTGCATGGATCTAATGTAAACTTCAGGTTTAGAAGCAATATTTTGGGGCAATTATTTATAGCGGGAATCGTTCCATGTTAACACATTTTGATACTCTCTTTATTATTGCTGAGTTAAATTGGTGGATAGTTCCTGGCATTAACGACTTTAAGGTATTTAAGTTACTGTTAAATGATTGGAATTTATGGAGATATCTATTGGCTTATAAGGGAAGTTTTAATGCTTTGATGTCTTTTGGAACTTATGTTTGTTTCATATAATTCCTTTCTAACTAGTTTAAGCAGCTGAAATGAAGTTTTATGTTTCAGTAACCATTAGTGAACGTGAATATCCAGGTTTATTATGGAAACCAATCATGATTCTCGATTGGAGAGTCCTGTAGTACCTCTGACTGAAACAGAAAAGCAGGTGGAATCAGGAAATAACCAAGAAAATAAAAAAGACGATAATGTATCTACATCACAAGAAAAAGTACGTATTCAAATACCCTATGAAAGTTAACAATTACTTTTGAAACCCCCAGAGTTTTTAACTACTGTTTTTTGGTAAAAAAAATTGCCTAACGATTTTTTAAATTGTTCTGTTTTGACAGTATAAGAATTTTTGTTTTAGAATTGTGAGTGGGATTACAGATATAATTTTAGAACAAATGTTTATGACAATCTATTAATTTAGAATAAATGAATATATGGGAAATATTTTTGAGTTAAGTCATTACTTAATGATATATTATTAAGTTATGTACAGAACGTCTTAATATTTGTTCGGTGTCTCATAGTTACACCAAGCTCCACAATTCAGTAACGGGTGCCTCCAGGAGATTCTGTTTTTTAATGTTCTTACAGCAAAATGATAAAATATTGCATAGCAGCTCATAAGATTCAGGAAGTTATTCATAAAGCCCGGTCAATTTAGTGTATTTCATAGTTTGTATCATATTTTAGTCTCATTATGACCATAATCTAATATTAATATATTCTGGTGAAGTATAATGGCAAAATAATAGTATTTCAGTCTCAATTTGCAAATTTTATCTGTTCTATCTTATGATATCTGTACTGGTTAGACAAGCAATAAGGCAGTAGCATCCACTTTGGATATAAGCTTTCAACTGCATATAATTTGCTTGAACATTTCACGTGAGAGAATTTCCAGTTACAAGTGCGTATTTGTGTTAGCATTAATATGTTAATGAAATTAAAAGAGGCAAATCCTGATGTAGAATTCAATTATTCCCTACTCCATAATATATTAATATACGGAAATTAAAACTAGTGCCCCACACACTGTACATCGTAAAACTCTGATTATGCCTAATCCAGATATTTTATTAAGACGTATCATAGTATTCATGCCAATTTAGCTATTAAGAATTAATGAAAATGTGGGAATTGTTTTTTAAATTTAATCTGGAGTACTGGTGATGTGTAATTTTAGTATACACACCCATATTGTATTTGTACGACTTATCACAGTTACATAAATGTTAGTACTTAAAATCAGTAAGTTTAAGAAAAAAATGTCTTTCAATTATGTATGGATTTGTACATTTACTGTTTTAAATGTTCCTATTTATCCTTAATGTTCACAATTTTATGCTAATACAAAATTATGTTTCTTTGTGGTATAGCCATGTATACAAGTGGCTCCAAATGAAAAATTAAATAAACGAACCAGAGATGACAAACACAGAAAAAAAGACGATAAGAGTGTGGAGCATGTTTTACGGGCTCTGAATAGTCTGAATACACCAGAAGAAAAACTAGCTGCTATGTGTAAAAAGTACGCCGACCTAGTCAATGACCACAGAAATATGCAGGTAGGTAAAATAACGTCTGAGAATCAATGCTTTTGCCTTGGAGTAGTAACTTGTGACTTTTGTATTGTTAACTATGAATGGTATGGTCTCGGTGCAATATGTGACCTACATGAATGTGTGGTATACCTAGTCATGTGCACTAGCTTGTGATTCATATAAACTTTTCTATGTAAATATCAATAAAATATAAAGTCACCTGTCTTTGGAGCTACTCATACCTATATTCCTGATGACGAGGCATTCCAAATAATAGTAGTGAGTTTCTGTGATTTCTTTTATCTGTGTTCTTTTTGTGAATCTCATTTATTTAGTTCGTGGAATCGCTTCATTTGATTGGCTATAAAATATAAAAGTAACATTTATGATTATTTTTTAAAGAGTATAATATGTATATGTATCAATGTAAGTCAGTTTTTGAATCTTACTATTGTTTTGTTGAATGTATGTTGAAAAACATTTCAATATTGAAAACACAAAGCCTTAAGATATTACCGGATACCTATTTTTTATTTTAGTCCCTAAAAGTT
The DNA here is from genome assembly GCA_026182355.1 of Hermatobates lingyangjiaoensis. Lineage (NCBI taxonomy): Eukaryota > Metazoa > Arthropoda > Insecta > Hemiptera > Hermatobatidae > Hermatobates > Hermatobates lingyangjiaoensis. The sequence continues at coordinate 8,379,021 of JAPFBL010000015.1, forward strand.
TAACACATTCATTCAATTGTAATTGCACTTGTATGGTATCATTTTGCATGTAGATCACATACAAGTTTAAGTTTCTGCAAATCTTATATATTGCACTGACATCAATTGTATATATTTTTTCATAGCATGGTATAGGCCATTTACAATTAAATGAATATTTGTTATTTCAAATTATTTTAAAAATAAATTTATTATAAAATATATTGTACATAATATAATTAAACTCATAACTGTTAATAAACTTAAACATCATAATATTATTAAGTAATATAATTATCGTAAATAAAAGTTTTTCATTTATGACATCTAATTTTAAAACCAAATGTGTTATGTATTACTTTAAAAATTATTTCAAATTATTGTAGAAATAAATTTTAAATAAAAATGGTTTGTTCAGAATGCGGCTAAACAAGCAGAGAAAAAAATAACAGTTCTGCAGAGAGAAAAGGAACATCTTCAAGGGGAACACAGTAAAGCGGTGTTAGTGAGAAGTCGATTAGAAAGTCTTTGTAGAGAACTTCAAAGACAGAATAAAGTTATAAAGGTCTGTGGATTTCTAATGAATTCGATTTAAGTGAAGTAAAATAAGACTATATGTGTTGACTTTAGGACGAGAGTGCAATGAGGATGAGGGAAGAGGAGGAAAGGAGGAAAGAAGTGGCGGCCAAATTCCAAGTTACTCTGAATGAGATAACAGCCATGATGCAGCTGAATAACGATAAGAACTCCAAGCTTCGCGATGATAACATCGATATGACCACCAGGTTACGATCAGTGTGTCAGGAGTTTGAGAAAAGGGAAATGGTAAGTCACTTTTTGAAACTCACTATTGTTTAGTTGAATATGTGTTGAATAAACATTGCAATATTGAAAAATCAAAACCTTAAGAATAATACAATTGCCTTAGTATTTGGATACTACATTTATTTGAATTCAAATGTGATCTATTTGGTACAATATTAATACTGATTTGTTTTTATAAACATTGTTGTGAATAATGGGTTGAATAATGAGTGGACCCACTCTTTGAAGATGTTTGTCCTGTTATCTTTAGTTTATATACAATGAAATATACCTTTTATTTTTTATAAGGCCGCTGGATATCAAGCTGTCCCTGGAAGGAGGGTTATATTGGTAGAACAGAGGTCTTCACCTCTGGGCACTCTTCCTGTTTCATTGGTATTTCAAGATATTCATGAAACAAAAACTTCTAAAATTTTAGAAACTAAGTTTTTTAATTGTAATTTAGATTCTGATAAAATACTTAATTGTGAAATGTGTAATATTTTCTAATGTGCCCTCTACTGTGGTTAATTTAACTTATTAACCAAAATTAAGCGAAGAAAAGTGAGGTCCAGGGATTACACTGGAATCCCTAGTTTGATGCCAGTGGCAAACATATTTCATCCAGTTCAAACTTTTGAAATCGCTGTTATTGACAAACTTGATTAACCCTTTTCTCCCTTAATTTTAAAACTATTTCTTAGACATTAAATTTGATGAACAGCGCTAACAAGTTTTTTTTTTTTTTTTTTTTGCTGACTACTTAGCCTAACAAGTGAGCTCTTAGACTACTTCAAATGCTTTAAATTTTTATCTATAGGAACGGGCGAATCTTGGAGATAGTCAAACAGACTGTCTATTTGGACTGGAAGTGAAATACAGTTTCCCACTGACTCCAATTTATTGGTTTACGGAGGAGTTGATTGGGCTGTTTGCTACTGCAGTGGTCGTTTTGCTAATCACAGTACTATGGGGGGGGGGGGGGATTTGAGTTACTCGGAAATCATAACTCGATGATAAAATCATAAAATGAGAAATATAAAAAGATAAGTATGTAGTAAGTTCTTTCATCTGGACCCGCGGTAGTTCTGAACTTGAAGTCTTCGTTAACGTTTTCAAAAGTCGTTGTTATTTCATTTCCTTCACCTATAACATCCCAGAAAATCTGTCCTTTCCTTGGTGTAGACATTACTCTCATATTTCGGACCCCATCAAAAGCCGTTAACCCTCATGTCATTTTCCTTATATGGAAGGTTCAATTTCTAGACCCCTCTTTCTGCGAATTCACCGTATTTGCAGTAGATTGAAGTGACAAAGCTTTTCATCTTAGTCACTTAGTAACAAATTACTAAGATGTGAGAGATTAGTGATAAGATTAGTGACATAGTAAGTCACTTAGTCACTTGAGGAAGATTACCCTTTTACTTTACCAGCAAGGAGATTGGTTCCATCAGCTTAGCTGTCACTTTTACTTATATTCCTTCTCCCTCTTCCATAAGATCGGCCTACCTATAACAACATCTCTTCCTTATAACAAACGTAGAGCCACGACAGAAGAACTTTTCCCCAATTTCTCCTCTTCCCAGGTGTCTGTAGTATCTTCCCGAAACCTCCTCACTTATCTTTCATACGTCCTCCTAATCTTGGTAACTTAGTCTCCCATAGAAATTTAGCTTCCTTGAGGGTTATCCACTCGCATAAGACAGCGAAATCGTATGAACACCGGGGTATGAACCCTCAACCTCTATTGCACCTTAGATTTTTTAAAGTAAGTTTTAATGTTTACTGCTTTTTTTCTTTTCGTTTAATTTGATTATAATTCTTCTTGCTTCTCTTTGACCTGGCACGAATGTGAGAACATTGTTGTCTCCAATCGTTGCTTCTCCAGAGAGTTTGATATCCCTCTTCTCTCTATTGGTGTATATCGATTGATTAAATACAGTTTAAATATAAACATATACAGTGTTTGGTGTCCGTCGTGGGTCGTTTCACATGAACATTTTATCGTATCAGTTTACTGAGAATAACACTTAAAGAGGCATATAGAAAAAAGGTCTGGCGTAACTTCAATATATCGACGTCAGTGGTCATCAAAAGAAGTGGTTGATCACTTCTAATGGTGACAAAGTGTGTCACAAAGTATATATATATTACATAAATAACCACACTAATTATAATTTTTCCTCCTATTTTACGGTGATTTCTGTAATTTACGGTTTCTGTAAAGTTCCATATGTTTGTATGACATTTCTGCATGCGCATATACAGTCTTCTTCATATTGCAGCAAATAAGTGTTAAACGTAAAAACAATTACAAGTGTTACAGGAGGAATTAATAGTAAAATAATTGAACTAATTAGAATAGATTGCTAGTGATGACAGAAATGTTATTTTTTTCAGCATGTAGAAAAGTTGGTAAAACAGTTCCAGTTAGATGTACAACTTGCTGATGCAAAACTAGCTAAGGCGAAAATAGAAATGTCTTCTGAAAAAGAGGTTCTAATAAGAGAGAAGCAAAAACTACTACAAGTATGTTTTTCATCAATGGTTTTCTGTTGAATTGTTTATGAAACTATTTCATAGCTTAAGACAAATTTATATATTATATTCACACTTTATTTAAGGTTGTTAATATTAGTATAATAGGTATGGTAGTATTAAAATCTCACCATGTGATGTAGAAAAAATTAATAAAAATATTCATTAAATTTAAAGTTTTTAAGTTATTTATTACTGTAGAACACATTATTACTCATTAGTGGTAGTTTACGTTTGACGAAATAGTCATGATATAATTATTATAGATGTAGCAGATTGTTCGTCTCTTCATAAATGTAAATAACAAAGAGAATTATCAATAAGTGGAAACAAATTTTATTCGGAATTCTCAAATATTAGATCCTGTGGTGCATCTGTTATATGTAGTGATATTGATAGACTTAAATTCTATGATAGGAAGTGGTGGAGTACAAGACAAGACTGGAGCAAATGGAAAAGTCTGAGGGAATCTTGCGAAGTCAATTAACTTTGTGCAATGACAAATACTTAGAGTTCCACAAAGCGCTGGTCGACAGCAATCAAGTTATAGCTGGCTTCAAATCAGAGATGGACAAGGTAATCATTGCAGACTAATTATCTGTTTAGATTGGTAAGGTCGTGAATTTAACCATGACTTGGTAAAAAATATGAAAAACCCTTTTTCTCATTATTCAGAGTTAAAAATGAATGGTTTTCGATTTTAACTTAGTCAAATTTTTGATTGTATATCATTGCTCAGGAACATAAATTTAATACCAGGGTTGCAGAGTCGTACACTGAATAGTGGACTCACATTACTTAGAGTTCACTAAGAAATATCTGATTCCACTCCTAGGGCATTTTTTTATTTGAAACTCAAGAGTCTAAATCTGAATTCCTAATCGTAAAATTATGTTATAACAATCATGTAGTATTTAGGAGTGGGACTTATTGTTTTCGACTTCGAGTTCTGAATACCAAAAAATATTTTCGTATTCATCCAAAATGACTATCATCCAAAATTCAAGAAATATGACTTCTTTCACCCTGAACTGTGCATTATAATAAATTCATTATAATAATCCAAGAATTTTTTGAAATAATAATACTGCTAGCACTGGTGGTATTTTTGGCATTAGACTCAGTGCGGACCAAAACGATATTATACGGTATGTATTATCTTTGTCGCTCCTTAAAAGCCAAGAGGCGTTAGCAAAGTAAACAGGCGGTAACATGAGCATTTATTTGGTGTTTATAGGTGACTAACTGCTGTGCCAAAGCCATAGCTGCAACCGACAACGTAATTTTTATATTGTTTAGTAAGAATTCATTCAGTGCTGCGTCATTGTTTATAATGGTCAACTCTGTTAATACCTTCCTTTATTTAACGTATTCACTTTAAACCTCAAATATGATTTCATACATTTTCATTCATTTAGGAGACCTATAAAATAAAATACAAACAAAACACACGATCTATTTGTATTTCTAATTTAGCATCAACTGAACCTTAAGATATTTTACTCTTAAGATAGTTTTTTAGTAGTCTGGAAAACAATAGTAGTATGAAAAAGAAGAAAATAATTGGTTCTCGACAAAAAAATACCGGAGTAACTTCTTTGTATATCTGAAACGAAAACTTTTTATTTAATGTTGCTTGATTATTGATATTTATATTTTATTAAATGAACCCTTAATATATTATATGTGGTGTCTAAATAATTGTTTTGCAGCCTAAACAGAATGGAAATATTAAAGAGAAATAACATTTTAGTTCGGTAACCACTATGTTATTTGAAGTGATTCAATTTTGTGTTAGTTTTTTTTTCATATAAGACGAATTTATCCATCAAAAAAGGTTATTAATGGATTAACCTAAGAATTTTTTCGAATGCTCAAATTATATCTCGGAAGGTATTTTTCCGTCACAGTTCATAGTAACTCAGCAGTCGTTTAATTTTTCCATTGATTGCTCGATTCCTAGTTGAATAATTAAACTAAGTACTAGTAGAATTTAATAAAGTGTGCTATAAACTCTGTGGCATGATTGACTTTTTTGTTTTTTTATTTTTAGATGTCTAAACAAATTCGAAAATTAGAAAAAGAAACATGTGCTTGGAAAACAAAATACGATGAAACACATAAAACTTTACTACAAATGACTGAAGAGAAAATCCGTCGAGAAGAAGAATTAGCGAAAGCAAACAGAAGAGTAACAGCACTGCATAACCTTTCGCGAGCGCTGCAGGACCAATTAAAGGCTCAACAAAACCATAATAGTAACTAAGAAGAGCGAGGAAAGACGGAGAAGCGAGTGAAAGCAGCGGAGACACGAAGCGGACTCGAGACCTCTGTCACACAGAGAACCTCAAGTGTCCCACGCAGTTCTTCCTCTTCTCTTCATCCAATATCTTCTTTTATGTTATCCTCACCGGTCTCAATCTCATAAATTGTTTTGTTACTTTTTTATCATTTCTTGATTAATTTTAATTGTATTTCAGTTTTAATTGGAAAAGACATACGGTTTCTTGTTACTCGTGATAGATGTGTCTCGGATTTTTTTTTAATGTTTGGTCAAACATAAAAGTGTTATTGGAATGAGTTCATAATGAACTACTGCCAATTGTAGATTTATATGACACTGGTATAGTTTTTATTTGTGTACAGTACAAACATTCGTATGTATTGCAGTTTGTGTTTAGTTCCTTTTATTACTATCATAGGGGCAACGTGAGTTTACATTAATTTAATATCGGAAATATAATCACCCGAAATTAGGGATTAATAAAATGAGAGAAATGTAATTGGTTTGTTGCACTAGTTCATGCAGTTCTAGTGATATCTTCTGAGCTAGTGTTCGCTAAGTCAGAAGTTGCCTTTCCATCGACAATTGTAAATAAATAAAGAGTTAACTATTTAAAAAATAACATTGATTATATAATTTGTTGAAACTGAAAAGCGCAGATGATATGAGATCGTTGAAAAGATTTGAAATGATTTACTGTGTTGCGTTAACTCTCATATAAAAAAAAAATAATATTCTCAACCACAGTTTTATTAAAACACGTAATTATTAGTATTTTTCTTCGGTTACATCTAGAATACAAAGACACCAGAGAGAGCGCTTGGAAATTATGAAATTAAAAAATATACAAAAATAATATAAAGATTTTTTTTTATTGCTTTTTATATGTAAGTGGCGGAGAATACCACTTGTTAGGGGCTGGTTGTTTATTTCTTACGTTGTTTATGAAGACTTAATTATTTTTCTTTAAGATTAATAAACAACGTTTTAACTAAAATGATTTCTTTTATATGACGATCATTTTTGATTGCGGTCTGTTCCTCTTTTGCTATAACTAATATAATTTACAATTAAGAGGTTAAGAAGTACAGTTTAGAGGAGGTTGCCCGAGTGCCGTAATTATTCCAAATCTAAATACCCTATCGAGTGTGCTTGTGGAGAAAGTGGCTGCTTAGTCTGGTGTGCTTACTGTTGTCCTTTTAACTATTCAAGCAATATATAATCATTTAACTTCAAAATACTGTTGAAGATTATAAATATATAAATCCTTTTTGTCCTAGATATATGCTTAAGGTAAATCGATTTATCACTCACTTTAAAATAATTTCAGTGGAAAAAATAAGGTTTCTTAAAAGATGCATTTTTTATTGGTTCCTTCTAAGACTTCAATCTGGCTTCTTTTTTTTTATCATAGTGAGTTGAAATGAAGGAAAAAATTCTAGGATCATAATTTTTAGAACGCTAAGGACTTACTTAAGTGACATAAGATTGGGTTACTTATTTGATTGCATTATCGTAAAAACACAAATGCAAAAATACGCTGTAATGTGTTTAAATGTAAGAGATCTTTAATGTTGAATGGAGGTATTTTACTTCATTACTGGATTGCATTTCTGGCACGATTGGTAATGAATTAATGACCATTCTGGCAGAAAGACTAGGTTGGTATTGTAATCATTAATGACTAATTACTCTTTGTTTTTGATTGAAGCTGTATACGAGTATATAGTGGTCGTATTGAGCTAAACTTAAGTAATACTTTACCTACAGTCAGAAGCCGGTATAAAATTTCTAGGTTTCAACTAGAATGGCTTTGGCTTTTAACTGAAGTCTGTTACAATTTTTGAGTGTAATCTGTCTGGTTACATCTTTTGTGTTACCCAATATAAATTACCTTAAAATGTATAATTCATTATATTTAAAGATAATAATTTAATTACTGTTATAAACCACCTACTATTTGGTTATCCATCCACTACAATACTGCCCCAGCGAAATCCTCAACTCATCCTTCCACAATGTTTATATTCTGTGTTTATTGAATGTTTATATTCAGGTCACATATGCTGAAATCGTTAAGTTATTTAAACACTTCTACTTCGTGTCTGCCGAGTCCTTCTGGCTTTTTTTTTTCAACGATCAGGTTTGGCTGACTACTCGATTTTAACCGATTTAGGTTGAAAACAAATTTATAAATTGTATGAGTCCGATCAGAGCACTTTGTGAACTGCTGGGATTAGAGCATCAGTCTTCAACCACCGGTCCGTAGATCAGTAGCCTTGTCATTCAACCCTAGGCCGCGCAGAAAACAATGCACGGATGGATTTTCGTTTTTTTGATTGAATCTGCAAGGTGCCTTAATATGAAATATGATATCATTTTCGTCTGTTTCTATCCTCAAATGTATCCTACACATACATCATACATATGTTACGATTAAATGAGGTTTAAAATCTGACTAAAAATCATCACGTATTGTTTTCTTCAGATATTATATATTTGCTCGTCGCAGAAAAGTTTGCACTATATTTAAGTCATCAACTATGCTAAAATGAACATAATATACATAATAATTCAAAGCCTTCTGTGAAACTAATAGTGCTCAAAGAACATCATATCTATTTCACATTAACAGGATCAAATACTGTTTTACTTAATTTCGAAATTGTTTTTTGAGCTAGATAATAATAGATTAAATTATTCTACCGAGATCTAGGGGTCAAGTAATTCGCTTTACTCATGATGGCTGAGTTGGTAAAATCGCTTTTTGGGTGTTAAAAAGAGTTGTGCAGAAAACAACAATGCAGTTGAAAAAAGGAGACATGTTTGTCTCAGGACTCCTCATATAACTAAGCGATTTATTCATGTAGTAGTATTTATTCATTTAGTCATCTATACTACTTTCAGTCATGACCAGGGCTACCAATGCTGAGGATTATAGGTGTTACCTAGGGTTCTGGTTTTTTTTCGAATTTGACAAAATCTGGAGTTTTCTATCTTACATCAGGGCTGTCGAAATTTTCCATGAAAACGTACCAAGTGTAATAAATTGTGAAAATAATATTAAATTTAGAATGAATTTCATTTTAGAAAGAAAATGCATCCCCTGATTCATCTTTTAGTTTATATAAAAATGTCTTTAGTTTATGAAAAAAATTTTTTCATAAACTTCTATAATGAAAAGTATCAAAACGACTATCAAACCTAACTATTTTACCAAAATTCATTTGCTTCAGTTGAAAGAATTTTTTCAGTAATGAATTGTGTTAAAACAAAAACAAACAAGTTTTCTGGAATTAGAAACAGTAAGAGGTAGAGTTCTGAAATACAGTTAATTGCAAGGAGCAACAATGGTTGCACTACTTGGCAGTCACAAAAAGAATTAATACGCGCTATGGAAAGTGGAGCAATAAGTCAAAGATATTTGGAGAGTTAGAGATTATGAAGAGATGATATATGTTTAACCTCAGGAACTGAAGAAGAAGACACAGGATAATGCAACAATAAAGGTGAGTAAAATCAGTAAATACATGACTTTATTAATATGTGTATTTTAATATCTGGGGTTTTGGTAAAATTCTCATTGGCAGAGACTTAACTTCCATTAGGTCAGGACTTAACTTCCATTGATACACCTTGCCATTCATAATGAACTCCAAAATATAGATATGAACCAGAAATTTGGCTTAACGATAAAAGTTCTTGATGCTAATCATGAATTTTATTAGAATATTGATGAAACTTTGCAACTAAGTTTTTTCAGCGTTCAAGGTTGTTGAAATGTGAAAATTTTTCATTTTAGAGAGACTACCGTTTCAATCAATCATATTGCGGTGCGTAAACATGCAATATTGGTCTACGATGTTCAGGTTTGAGAAATCCCCCTTTCAAAAATATGTTTGTTTTATTGAATTTGATAGTAAAAAAATATTCGACATGATTAATTTTTCGATTAATCGAATCGACTACTGTATATAAATGTGCTTTACAGTTACCCCTGTACAATGCACTTTGTACAAATGTCATTAATTATTTATTTCGAATAACAGATCTTACGAATTATAACATAATATATAACAGACTCTTTTGAATTATGACATAACTTTACGACCATTACTTGCTACAGTTTCAAGATTATTACAAACTAATCTTTAATCTCTTTTTTCTGACAGAGTAAGATGTCTCAAATTAGTATTTCTACCAATCCCCAGCAGAAAATGCCCCCCCCCCCCCCCCCCCCCAATATATGGAATGATATTTTCCTAAATCAGTCATGTTTGCTGTTGTTTAAATAAAGCATAAAATAACTCTTCTAAATGCAATTTAGATGCTGTGTTACTGTTGGGAATTAATTAAATAAATGCAATCTCTTAAATTTTTATAGCTAACTGTATCACATTTAAATGTCCTAGTTAAGCGATTTACTTTTTGTATTATGCGTAAATTTTTATTTATTAGAAAGAAATATGCATTTTTTTGCTTCTTTTTTTGAAGAAATCGTAGAAATGGTCCGTTCAGTGTTTTTTTAATGCACTAAAATAGTTGTGATATGCGAACTTTGAAAATTTGAGAGTAAGTTAGAGAATATTTACAGTTCAATACATTATTTTTCAACCTCAATCCGTACTAAGCACAAACGTTTGTATATTGTATACTAAGGGTTGAGTAACTTTTTTGGGTGTTACCCCAATAGAATTTGTTGTAAAATGAATTTCCCTCGCACTTGGAAGTACTCGGACGGACAAACCAATTTATTTATTGAATTCATGGATAATAAATAAACAAAAAAATATATCTAATTGATAATACTGATATTTCTCAGTTATAAAAGTTTTAAAGATCGTGGGAACCGCATTTTTTTTCTCCAAGTTTCCATCACTTAGGGAATCCACATCCGTATCACCTCCGTAACAGAAGTTACCCCCAAAAACTTCTATTTCCTAACCACTGTTGTATACGGATTTACCACGAAAAGAAAATAGGGTCAGTTGTAGTATGGATAATAACACATTTTGCGTGAGTATAGTGAATTAGGAGAATAATTTACTTTGGTATTATTTTTTTTTTAAGACGTATATTTTGTTCATGCCATCCAAGTGGTTAGTACTGAATCTTTACAATGCTAGTTACTCTATAATACAAGACTATAGTGAATTCCAGTCATGTTTTTACCATAGAACTGGCATTTGAAGAATCAGTCTGGTAGGTGACTTGCATTCAGGTCGGTCACATGTGTGCCTGGTTTCCAAGTTATCACCATTCCGTACCATAATGAAACGGAAACCAAGATGTTATTATATGGAGAACACAAAAAAGAAAAGGGAACACCAATAAAATATAGTTAACATAATACATTTATTAATTGATACATGGAATATATGTATTATACTCACTGAGTGAATCCTTTTTACACACCGTACTTGCCATGTTGCAAAAAGGCACCTAACAAGGCTTTACCTATACATCTACTCATCATTCACACAACATATACATAATTATATATATACTCGATATATATAATTCTGATTAAAACAAACACAAATATGTATTCAGATATGATGTCAAGTCACAATAATAGCACGTGACGGAAATTGTACAATGAAACCACAAAGAAAGGATTAAAAAGCTTTAAAGATTTTTAATGAAATGCAGACAACTATTCAGAAAATTGAACAAAAAAAAGCAGATGTGGAGCTCAAAGAGCCTACTAACCTTCGTCATGTAGGCATGAGTGATGTTCACACCCAAACGACTGGGCACATGCAAACAAGGCTTGTTTAAAGGAATTTAATTATATTATTTCAGAACATTAGTAAGTGCTATTATATTTTCAAAAAATATTATTAGACACATAAAAAATATCCTTCAAACCTGTCAATAGACTCTGCTAACTGTCACTTATTGCACAGTTCTTTCAATTGTCCAATATTCTTGAGAAGTTGATCAACATATAAAACAACCTTTTAGCATATTTTAATCAGTTATAAGGGTCATCATTACATTGAAACAAATGTAACACATATCTGATAAACAATTAGTAGAGTTAACTACAAAAATTCACCACAGTTTTACACATTCGCCATGGTAATTGATATTACAAAATATGCAGCCCATCTTCATGGCAGCTTACATAAATATCAGCATTTTTACATTATATATAATATATATATTTCGTATATAAAATCTTTTTAAGTTAATAAAGTGATAGTTAATAACTAACTTTCAAACATAAATATAAATGGTCGTTTGTAATAACTTCTTACAGACTAAAAAATAGTTTTTCTTTCTCTAATGGAAAACACTTTGGTTAAATTGACCCTAACATGTCAAGAGGTGTAGATAATAAATCTCACAGTTACGATCCTACATTCCATATATTTACAAGTTTTTTCCCATATTGGTCCAATTCAAAAAGGCCAATAACAAAAAAAACAAACAAAGTTTTATACTTTTTTTCCAAAACGCTTAAAAAAAATGATATTATTAAAGAACTAGAAAAAATAACAATAAATTAACCTATGATGAAAAATATGGAACCAACTGTTAAGATATAAGTACGAAGCTGTGTCAAGTACAAATATAGTACAACATCCATAAGGACAGAGAGTGCAGTGAGATGAGCAATGATGCCACTAAAGACATAAGGTTTGAACTTGTTTATTCATGGGGCAATCATTGCTTTTAAAATGGATATACACGCAAGGATTCAGATTCAAATTATCACACAAGAATAATAGACATTGTGGATGTTCTTATGAAATCAGATACTAAAAAAAAACCTTTTTAAAAGGGTTCATGTTAAAAGGGCATTTATCATGAGTTCGTTGACAATCATGTATTATACCATTACTAAAGACACCATTTAAAGAAAAAAATTTTTTTTTTTAATTTTAAAAACTACCAATTCCCCTTAGTGTTTTCTATTCAAAATAAAATTTTATTTTATATAATTCAAATATCTATAGGAACGAGATAAAAAAAAAGTAATTTGTCTCTTTACTTTGTATTATATTTAAATTATAAAATGAAATTTACAAATAAAAACGAAAGAACAAAACTAATGAAAACTTTTTCTTTAAAAATGTAATTATTGAAAAATCAACTAAATAAGTTTATTATTGAAATTATTTCTAATTCACTTCAATATTTACAAACTGAATTACTCTTAAAATCCTTAACTTATTATATATTTTTTCACTTTTCACAACAGGATTAAAAATAGTTATTGAAAAAATTTCAGAATTTACTTTAATTACTGACTTAGTTTAATCAGAAACAAATGTGTAAAAAATATTTAAAAAAACTTACAGTTCTGAAGACTAACAGTAAATGATTTAATAATGCCCAGGGACTATTCTTTGAACCTCTCCTAAGAGGAAAGGTAAAATCAGCACAATACCCTATTGATCGCGTAAAAACTATTTAAATTTATTGCCTCAGTTGTTGAGTAAGTAATAAGTGAACAAATAATCAAAGAAAATGTTCTTTTGCAAAATACTGTTTAAATAATTTATATGTACATAGGTCAAAATGTATAGATCTGGATAAAATTAATGACTTTTCTTTAAATAATTTGATATTTTTTACAATATCCAATGTTATTGGTTGAAAAAATTAAATTTTAAAAAATGTTCAAATTTTGTGTAGAAGTTATATTTTATACTTAATGCGAATAAACGATCCCATGATTAATGCCATTTAGCATGAAAATTAGAACATTTACACATAAATAAATTATACATTCATGCATTGAAATAACAAAAGATACCGATAAATAAAATTAAAATATATTATGGCAAACAATTTAGTGAAGTTTTACAAAATCGTATGAAAAGAGGAAAACATCTTGTAGATGAAACAAACAGTAACAAAACACAATTTTAAATAATTTTTAACAATATAATGTACAGAATTGAATTACATAAAAACAATAACCCCATCATGCATGATGAACAACAACGAATAAATAAAACAAATGTACAAGTTTAAACTTTCGAATGAAAAATAACTTTTAAGTTATATACATGGAAATTTCAACTGATAATAGAAAGAAGAATGGGGTTAGGGAAGAATGTGAAAGACAAGGAGGTTGAGGGTTGATGTGTACTTGAGCTACACAGATATAGGAGATGGAGAGAGAGAGAGAGAGAGAAAGAGAGAGAGCGCGCGAAGGGAGCTCTCTAGAATCGACTGAGTCTCGTTCATATTGCTTGGTGAAGAAAGAATTCTCGGGAGACAAACAGTCTAGGATGTCTTGTGAGAGGCACGAAGACCTGCCAGCTAGCCCAGGTACGAGATCAACAGGGGTTCTTGAGTATTCGGCTTAGTCTGTAGTCATAGACCTTGTTGCAGAAGAAGACAAGGTCTCTTGAGACTCGGCCTGGTGGAAGCCTCGAAGATCTGGGGTAGCCGGCCTCAAGAGGAGGCACGGGGCATTTTCCCGACACTCCCTCCCATGCCATACTCCTCATATACCTGCCAACCAGAAAACTTTCAGTCAACGAAAAATATCTTCTATTACTTAAAATGATGTTAATACCCCAAGCACAAATATTCCATTAAACATGAATCAAGCTCCAGGATGAATGTCAGTCTAATTTAACTGACAATAAACGAAATATACAATACATAAGTCAGTCAACCAGACCGAGAATAAAATAATTTCATTAACTATCTTTGCAGTTGAAATATTACATGTTGATTATCTTTTAGTTAGTTTTTTTTTTCATTTCGTAAAAAGTCCACATTAGCGTTAGATGAATCCAATTTTTTGTCCAAAAGACACAAAATTTATTATCACTTTTTTCGAATTTATTGGATACAACTTTGGAAATAGTTGCAACGAAGTTGAAGGTATAATATACATATTTATTGAGTCTACTACAAAACTATAACCGTAAGTATATACAATATTTAGCATCAATTTAGGTACTTATAACCTAATTGGGAGGTAGTTGGTATGCCGGAACAGACACAAAAACAAAACATTTTTTGGAAGGGTCTAAAAGCTTTCTGTATAGCTGTAATAAAATAGCTTTAAATTTTAAAATAGAAATGTATATAAACCCTATTGATGGTCTCATGCATGAAGTAAGGAGATGCTTGCATTTTATACAGGAAGACTGTTCAAAAAAATAGTAATACTGTATTCAAAACTTTAACAATACTCTTAATAAATTCCTTTCTTATTGAGAAATGTCGGTTGAAAAAAAGAACATGAAACTCTTAACATTATGCAATGAAAAAAAAATTTACAACATCCATGGTTAAGAAAATTTAATAACAATTTTTCGTGAGAGGTTACTACAATATGTTGGACTCCTCAACAAACTATATTTCAGCAATCTATTTGACCATATTCAGGTACAAACCCAAATCAATCTACATGAATTTAAATTCATACTAAATTTTATCTTTAGGCTATTGATATGAATTAATCATTATTTTTTTTTGTTATAGTTGTTATACTGATTGTGTTGTAGTTACGTTAACTGAATGTAGAAAGTTGAACTTAGAGGTTCGTTGTCTTAAGACGATCACAAATAGACCGAAGGAATCGCTAATTTATTAGTTGTTTAAGAAACTAGTGAAATATAACCTCTCAATAGAAATAAGTATTGGCAATATCTTACAGCATTTGAAAGTTCAGAAACAGGGTATTAGACAAAACATATGTTTAAAATGTTGCAGTGCAACCCAGCCCTTATGTCCAATTCATATAGTTAAAACGTTGTTATTTGAAATTTATTTATAATTAGCTTATTATTTAATACCTTTCACTAGATTATTGTATAGTAATGCAAGGTTCAGTTGTAAGTTAATGTATGATTTTATTTGAAAAGAATATTTCATGCACTCTTTTACCTGCAGTACTCATTGAAAGTGAGAACATAGCACTTGTCTTCAATACAGGCGACACTGTTTGAATCCTTATGCCTTGAAGCGAATATTTCATCGGGAGGCTGATGGGGTTGGCGACCCTGTTCTGTGTGCTCAGGTCTGTAGTACCACAGCAAGGACACCATCATTTCTCCTACGCAAAATAATTCACTTCTTTGAACCAATGATAATTACAATGTAAGAGTTAATTAATAGCTAAGGATTAATAATGTAACACTCCTCTAAATTCAGACTTGGTTTTAGAAATGAACTTTATTAGTTGGAGATACTCTATTTCAACTGGCCATTAACAATAGGAAGATGATTCAGCTAATGTTGTTCACAAGCAAAGAATCGACAGGTCTTTAACTGGAAAACCAAGTGAGCATCACGGAGAAAAACCCCGCAGACCCAATTCATCACTTTCAAAGGCACCTGTTGAATATTGCAGGCGTTTTTCAAAGAGAGCTAGCTGATGCCAACTGTTTTTTTGTCGTTTCAAGGATATACACAAAGTTTAATGAATTAAATTTTTCAAAATTATTGCACATTTAATGTATTGTATTAATTTTAATTGAATATAGCTACAGACCAACAGCTTGAATCACCGACTCACTAAACATTCATGTGGCTAGCCCAGTTAAACATTTTAAGCCTCTATAGGAAGATAGGCGTTGAAAAAAAAATCAACAAAATATATATCTCTTATGTAAATTCGAATGAATTTTTTAATTACTTTAATTTATTTCATTTTTAAGATTATATCATGTCAAAAAGAGTTAATTTAAACAAATTGCCTAAAACTAATATCTATAAAGTTCTTATAGAATCTGTTGGATATATTGAAATGTACTCTTACAGTAACAACATTTCTCAGTAAACATATGAAATAACAATCAACGACTAAACTACAGTAAGAAATTTAGAAATGTCACTAAGATCATTCGAGCAATACAACTGGTCATCGTCAGAGTCACTCATACTAAGGAAAAAAGTAGATATTTTGGTTGAGAGATCATTTTTCTGAATTTTCTCTGGTTTATACATTGATACTCTTACAGAGGTGGTAAAAATTCAAGTATATCTCATGGAGTAAGGAGACATTCTAAAATAGTCTTTCTTACAGAGACAGAAGACATTCAAATATACTCTCACAGATATAGATAGACATTCACTTTACTCTTACAGTGGTAATATAAAAAGTATTTTCAGATATACTGTTAGAGAGGTAGTACACAGTTACTATAAGAGGTGTTTAAAAAAATTTGGTAGGATTTCGCAATTTAATTTTTTCTTAGATCTCGTTCAAATGACTTCAAATATTTATAGCATGTGTATAAATAGTGCAAATTACAATTTCATTATAATTTTAACTTTATGTCTTGATCTTTTTCTTTACAGTAGAGCAATAAAATGTCATTAACTGGGAGAGAAAAGGCGTTCTGTGTGTTGAAGTTTGCTCGAACACAGTCAAACAAGACTGTGCAGCGTGCATTTGTGAGTAAGTTCTCTAAAAGGTCAACAACGGGAATGCAGATTTGGAGCTGGCATAAAAGTTCAAAGAGGAAGGCTGTATGCGCAGAAAAAGAGGATGCGGACACACAGAACGCCTTTTCTCTTCCAGTGGATGGCATTTTATTACTCTACCTGTAAAGAAAAAGATAGAGAATATAAAGATAAAATTATAATTAAATTGTTTTGTACTGCTTTTACACATGCTATAAATATTTGAAGTCATCTGAACGAGATCTAACAAAAAATTAAATGCGAAATAATATCACATTTTTTGAACACCCTGTACTTTCACAGAGACAGAAGAAATTAAAATAAAACTGTTACACAGGTAGTAACACATTCAAATACACTCACACATAGGTAAAATACATTCAAAACGTTACTACTTACTAGAAGAGGATGCATGTTATAATAAGCCATTTATGGGGAGAATTAATAAAAAATTAATCCTCATGGATTGATATATTGTGCAGATGTTATTTAAACATGTGATTACCATCATCAGGGTTCTCCCAGAGAGCAGCCACTTTGGCCACATAGGGGAGATTCTTCCTCGAGCCTGACTTGAGTAGGACGCAGTCCCTCGGTCGAATAGTATCACCCTCGTTATGCCTCATCGCTGGATAGCACTTTCGTACTTCCACCTTGTCTCCCTGAAAACAATTTTTCAATTAATATATAACTTATTATGCATATTCCAAAAGGCATTTAATGTTTCGTTTTTATTCCTATTGTAGTAAAAAGTTAAAGAGTTCCATAGTATTTATTTAACAATTCCAATTTTAGAGAGTTTATCAATTTATATTCCTTCGACTTAGAATTAGAAATAACAAATAAGTAAGGTAAATAAGATTCAATGATTAATTATATCTTAGTTCGATAGTAACAAGAACTCTAGTTTTATAGACTGCACAATTTTGGAACGAGTTTTATATCTTCTACATCGTATAACTCTCGTTATGATAGTAACCCATTTTTGAGGAAGAACATTTCGTCACTAACTGGAGTGCAATATTAAGCTTGTGTGAAGCAATAGTGGGAAGTGAAATATACTGACAAATAATGGGAATTTGGGAAATAAAGTTATAAAGATATACTTTATAACAGAGATAAGATACTCAATACTTATACATTAATTGAAAGTAAAAGATACCAAAACACACAAAAAAGAAACTAACACTCAGGATTTTCGACCATTTCAGCTTTCTTGCTATCTTCAGGAGAGCAGAAGAAGAAACTAGGCGTGGAAACGCAAAAGAGCTCACCGACCGATACAAAGTGACACACAGTGTAGCCACCTTATCAATGTTAAAACAATTCAAACCATGAATAAAATAACCATGAACAAATCTGGAATAACCTGCACGTAAACATCAAACTCGTTAACAACCAACTCAAGTTTTATGTTGTTTGCAGTTTAATAAGTATGTATCATTTGTATAGATATAATAATTTTCTTAGTTATAAGAAACCTGAAATCGCTGATCAATCTGGCATATTATTAAACATATTGAACTGAGGACGTGAATCTCATGAGACTCGACTCGTACGCTACGCTGCCGTACACATCATATTGTATATGCCATTGAATGTAAGTAAATTCAACTGCAGATTTTAAGTTCTTTAAAATAACCTTCCATAAAAGTACATAGAGAAGTATCCTTCACTTCTATAGTTTTAGCTTATGATTTAACAAAAATATCTATCCATTCTAAGGTGAACGGTTTGAAAAGAGATATACTGTGATCAAAGGTTTCTCTTCTAAACGAAGGCCAGCATTATTCATATGTAGACAGCTTCCATTCATAGTAGTTAACTAAACAAATTTCTAATAGATATTTTACGTATATTTTTAAATTCTCCCTTTGAAGATATAATATTCTTTACAAATATAAGTAGTTAGAATGAGCTTTTTAGACTAAAATGAACCCAGCTGTTCTTGACAACCTTTTAACTGCTTTCTTCTTGATTAATTTGTCCCTGAAAGACATTGCATTTAACCAACATACAGGTTAAACTATTAATATTTCATTCTATTATCATTGTTAATATTTCACCCTCTATAGATGTCTTCCTATTTTGTAAAATAAAGAGAAAATTAATCATTTTTGATATAAAACCTATGGGACATTTTTGATTAAATACAAGTGCGAGATGGTTTTTAATCCTAAATACAGGTAGCACACATAGTAATTGGTCCAATTATCTTTATACAAGATTGCTTTTGAATATCACACAGCCGATGGATTTTGGATTTATAACCTAATTTTAGTTTATACATACACATCAAACGGCATATCTCTCCAGAAGGCTTTACATGTATACATTTTAATGATACAAATTATTTGTACAAATTGAGTTACATTTTTCTAATCAATAATTTAACAATCTTACGTCACCAGAAAACCTTTTCTATTATTTTGTAGTATATCTCATTTCGTCAATCCGACTATTGCTTCACAGGAGCTTACCCAGTAGTGATGAAGTGTTCTGTTTATAAATGGACTAAAGAGAGCTTTCCTCAAAAATAGATTGATTTCTTAACTAGCAGTTGTACTTCATATCATATATTTTTTAATATTTTGCGTGAATTAAATAAACGGTGAGTCTGTGAAACTATAATCATTACCAAATATTTCCAATTTTTTGAATGAACATTACGAACGAATTGTAACATTATCAAAAATTCTGTAATGATCTTAAAAGTAGGATAAGTTTAATTTTGCAACTGTAGTAATTGGTATTTTTTTACAAGTATATAGTAACTTATCATAAGATGATGGCAATTAAACAGGTTTTAATACACAGATATTCCGCATTTCATTTTAGAACATTTTAAAGTCTCCCAGTTATTTGTTGCTATGTTAGGTAGTATATTCCGCAGTAGTTATCCCAAGAAGTTATACATTTCCCCAAACGAAAAAAAAACTTGAGATTTTCATAAATTATATTCACTACAATAAAAAGAGGTATAAATAAAGAATAAATATCATAAATTTAAGACTGTAATCGGTTAAAAAAATACCTCTGGAAGAAGCATGATTTCTTGATTGTAGAGTAACGTGTTACTTATCACTACATGTTTTACATATATATGCTTAAGTTTTACAGTAACCACGCCTAAACTATAGGACAAATATACAATTGGAAAGAAATACATAACCTATAAGGAAAGTTTATTTCAATTAGCAAGAAAGAATTGTATTCAGTTCTTTGAAAACGGGGTATGGGAACAGTAGATGTTCTGTTTTATTAAATCATTGTTATGATTTATTTTATGTATTTTATAAGAGTATATATAATGGGTCTTGTGACAGTTCGTCATATGAGACGGAGGAGGCATTACAGTCATCTAGTAACGGAAAAATTATTGCGAGCTGATTAATTTCTAAGTACAACTAAGTTTTTTGATCAAGAAAAGTTTGCAAAGTCAACAGGCAATGTTGAAAAAAAGTTTTAATACTGCTGAATTGAGATTGATGTTAAGAGTTCGAAATTGAGTTTTTAAAGTGTAATGAACTATAGAAACAAAGAAAGACGAGAAATAAGAAAAAAAAAACTGCCAAGTTTTAGTCAGTTTAGCGGAACAGTTACGTGAGATTTCATAATGCAGACTCAAGAGCCAGATGGTAAGGGAAAAGTTTGTAACTACACTGCATTTATATGTGCACTACCTATACTACGACCTATGCTACTAACTTTTGAGACTTAGTCATTTTATAATCTTAGATGTATGTTTAATTTAGTCGTGATGCAGAAAATATAGTTAAATATTTTTCCTACCTTAACAGTATGTGTAAAACACCTACTTTAGCTTTTTTTATTGGATAAACGAGACCTACTAAATATCATATTCAATCTGTCTGTCTGTATGTCCCGAATAGAAGTAAAAATCGCTGAAAGTTTCTTCAACTGGTTATTGTTTATATTTTGACATTGATCCATTAGTAAGAAACACGAGTCGTTAAAATACGCCAATTACACTTTTTTTATAGAGAGCCATTCCAAGGGTATAAGCGTAGGCTGGGGATACTAAGATTGTTTAAGACACAACCCTATTACATTTAGGGGTGAGTAGCAGGGGAGGTAGTGAACTGGACACAAACTACCCTTTTCGCCCAAACCAATTTTTTCTCGACAACATAAACAAGCATGGGTTAAGGGATCAGAAACCATTTCTCTGGAGCCAGATTAAATATCCTTCATGTTAAGCCATCATCAGCCTTAAGATTTGTGTAGCTTGATTTGACTTTACATAACATAAATGATCAATTCATTTCAAATTAATTGAAATACTGAAATTAGAAACTGCAATTGTAAATGTTAAAAGTCTTTCAAAAATTCACTTTCTGTATATATTTTTGTGTAATGAAACTAATACTGGTGGAAATGGATATCACAAAGTCTCCACACAAAAGAAGTTTTTTTATTCAAACACTTTGTGTTCATCGTCAGATTAAGTTACAATGGAAGGAAGGCTAATTAGCTATTATTTTTTAAAATAATGATAACCTATATCTGATAAGTTTCACTTCAGCACATGTATTATGCAAATAGCATATTTATTTTACACTTCTTCTATGATATTATAATACTTATTTTATAATTTGTTTCTTAGAAAGAACATTTACTATGTATTATTCTAAAGATTTTTTTCCTATTTTAAAATGTATAAAAGTAGAAAATATATCCAAATTTTATAATCTCTTTAAATCATATGGGATTAAGTAAAAATTTCTAAACAATAAAATGACCAAATTATATTAAAAATCTAAATTGAAACAAATCGTTGAAAACAGATTTTAAAATTACTAAAATGAATAATAAAAATAGTAAACTGAACAATACTAAAGTTTCAAAAGTATTGTAAAATATGTAATTAATTTGTGTTTCTTTTTTATTTGTATCAATTAATTTAAAAAGAACTTAAATAAATTTAATTCCAGTTTTACACAATATAATTACAACTCTATTTTTAACTGTGACTGAGGTAAGTTATACTTATAAAAGTAGGATCATTTTAAATGGTTGAGCCATTTTCATCCTTACAACATAACTGATATAAAATGTTGTTTCCTGTATTTTAGGATGTTTCCTAACATTCCGTATCAGTTTGGTATGTTTAAGCAGTCTTCTATTGAACATTTAAGGGACAGTGAGGTTGGTTTTCAGGTTGAAAAAAAACTTTGCAAGTAATACTGCCCAATCCTAGTTGATAAGCACACACTCAGCTCTGTGTTTTGATCTGCAGTTGTGACTTCACGTCATATTCAGCTATTTATATATTACTAGAATCCATAAGCCAAAGACCACAGCCATACACAGGTTCTCGCTACATCACCGAGGTTAAAGGATACTGGGTGTCCTAACACTTGGATGGGTGACATGAAGTGCTGTTGGCTCCCGCTGTTGATGACTTAAAAATAATGGAATAAAAAATGAGCCCCACTTTCGACCTTTGCGAACTCGGAACACGTTAAGCTTTTATAAGAATCAAGTTGAAAGCAAAATCTGTCAACTTTATTAAATGTTGATTCCCTAATATATTTTATGAAACCCTTCCTCCAGTGGACCATTCAATTATTATTAGTCGAAAGCAAAGACCATTGACAAAAAATGATCCAAAAAGAGATTATTTCAAGCTTTTGGGAGAAAAGTAAGAATATCGGAAATAGTAATGCAATTTGATATAACGGTAAGGACTACAATGTGGAACAACAATATCTACAAATATGGAAAGCACTGAGAGTAATTCAAATCGATAAAAACCTGTTGAACATTTATTATGTTTGAAAAACAAAATAAATTGCTGAAGAGGTTTTTTTTTATAGCCAGAATCATGATATCTTCTACCAGTTATATTACATCTGTACGGGTGGTGAAAGTTTGAAGTATGCACAAAGAAATAGTTTTAGGCTATTTATAATTATTTGCACATTAAATGACAAAATATTGAGAAAATGAAAGAAATATAATGGCAGTCAGAACAGTTAAACATTGCATTAGAGATATCGATGAAAAAAACATTGATGCACCAATCAGAAATGATATGTTACGAAGCGATGCAATCAGGCCCATGCTTCAAGAAACTGCCAACGTAAATATTACGATTTTCTGTTTCTTTAAAGTTTAAAAGCATGTTATAATTATTTCCTACGTTTTCTTTTACCATTCGCAAAAAGACTGTTTTGAAATTAAGTTATCAATGACCCTTAACATTGACTTAATAGTCATATTTTAGTTAGTTTTGAAACATATATATATATATGATGTAATTTTTTTGAGGGTTGAGGTCCAATGATTTTAAACTAGTCCTTTTGCCGACGTTTCGACATATATTTATGTCATCGACATATATTTATGACATTCATAAATATATGTCGAAACGTCGGCAAAAGGACTAGTTTAAAATCATTGGACCTCAACCCTCAAAAAAATTACATCATATAAATATTGGGTCAAGAAAACAAGGATTTCTGGCGACTGCTCTAAGACTATAATAATAACTGATTTTTGTATTTAAAGAATGAACTAATCGAGACTGCGAGTTTGAAGAGCGCAGAGGAAGGTTTTCTTCTCAAACACACCAATACATACCCTGACAAAGACGGAGGACGTGAAGGATTCCCCTTGCCAACTCCAGCCGTTTGACCAGCGAGGTTGACTCTTCACCAGAGGTGCCTTCGTCTCGTCACCTTCTTCAATAAAATCCTTCTTTCTTCGTTTATTCTTCACTAAGAAGCACTCTTTCTCCTTCTTGTTAGCTATAAAAAAAAAAGGCATTTATTTACATCAATATAATTGAAACATTGAATACATATTTAATGGACAAAACCCAAGGCTTGCTGCGTACCTCCTCTTTATATGCTGAGAAATTAAACAAAATAGAGCAAAATGAATAATGGCATAGTTCTAAACTATAAATTCCATTTACAAGAATGAATTATCTGTGAACTCAGTAATTGTTGATATATTTTATTTATGAGCGTCAGGGCATGTTAAAACAGATCGCTGCTTACTCGACATTACAAGAGCTCTTTGAACACATGTATTACACAACGGTCAGATTTTACGACGCTCAACCGACTGATAATGAATAAGACATCTCAGGGTTTAGATTCAAAAATGATAAAATATTAACCGCATAATGAGTAAAGCAAATTTTCTTATTGTAAACTGATATACCTTAAATAATACATCAATGTTATTATAAAGATAGTTTATAAATAAATTTAAATTTATTATTTTTAAAATATAAAACAATAAATTGAAATACCGTTTAATCTGATCTTGTTAGTACTTCTAATAGGAAGTGAACTGATATCGGATTAGAATAGAAGGGATCTCTCAAAATGTAATGTACACATTTCTCCATGAAAAATCATATTAAGAACATACTAAGCCCAAAATTTCAAGTTTCCAGGGTGACCGAAAGAATGAGAAGAAATTGTGAATATTTTTGATATAAAGTGACAAAAGTCCGTCTATGGTGCAGAATTAGTGTCAAACAAGAATAGCTTCTGTTCAAACACATCATGAACTCAAAAACTGTAGAATTAGGCAAGATTTGTCAAAAATCAAAGGAGTTTTTAAAATTCTTTACGGATACATACAGAAATTAATTATAACCATCAAAAATTAATTCAGGGGAACTTCCAGAAATTCATCAAAATCTCAAATTCGAGTTTATTGATACCCACGGACTTCAACTTCTAGAGAAGAAATTAAAAGTAAGTTTTTTTTTCTTCTAAGACTGAACTGTGTGGTTTGATAATGTAGTTATGCATTAACTGCAGTATTACAATAGTTTATACTGTAGGGTAGTGTACGAATATACTACACTGTGGTTTACACTACAGTAGTTACTTACTCGTAACGCACTGTTATTCGAAGGGATAATACATTAACAGATTGAAATATGAAATGAACATTCATTTCAGAAATCAAATTAATCTGGTTATAATGACAGCAGTTGATTATTATCCGAATTAAGAAAAAATGAAGGTTCCATTATATAATCCGATTTTTTAATAATAATAATTTGATAAATAAAAGGCCATTATAATAAGGTGGTTTTGACTTATAATTCAAATGTTAAATAAAAACAACACTTTTGAGAAGAACTGACAAAGAGAAAGAGTCAAATTAGAGAGGTCTCATTAAGCGACTTAATTTATTTTTAAATTATAAAGAGAATTAAGTTGAAACTGTTTTCCAGATTTAATTTAAAAAGGACGTGAATGTATTTCCTTTGTTCTTAACTAATGTCGCTAATTACAATATGACTGTGGTCCTTATTTCTCAACCATATTGATCCTTATAATTTATTATATAATGCCATGATAATTTTTTTTCCATTTTAATTGTATGGAGAGATTTTTGCTATTATAAATCTCTCATACAATATTAATAAAAACACTTCAGGATTAGTTGCTCTTTTTTTTAAACTCTCTTCTTACATAAGCCTATCTGTATATTTAAAATAACAAAGTTTGTCTGTCTGTCCACTGTAGAAATAAAACTGGAGACATTTAGATACAAAGAAATATATGGATCTTATATAATTTTTTTCGGGGGAGCTAACTGCGGTATTTTTTTTTTCAAAAACAAAATTCAACTATTTATTACATAACATCCGCAGATGACGTACGATAGATGATTTTCTTTTATTGGAAAAATAAAAAAAATAGATCCGTTTTGGGATCTACCGTCCACAACAGGAACGCCAGGAAACAAGCTACTGCCCGGGTAACGCCCGGTAGATCAGCTAGTATGTACTAAATTAATCATAACTTTTTCTTCTCATGAGTAGCTGTGGCCAGTAGTTTAATTTTCCATAAATAGACACGCTATTTTTTTTTGTCAAATAATTATTTATAAATATAATCTAAAAAATGGTATTTATAAAGCTGTAAGAAGAATTTCAGTGAGAAATACTTATTTTCTGTATATCGTACTTTGAAATTCTAATACTGTTTCACCTTAAGAGTAGGGTAACCTCGAGAGACTACATAATTCCTTAATCGATACATAAAAAGATATATTTTATTAATTTACTTATCACAGTAGTTGAATTTACATTACTTTAAATCAATGAAATAAAAAGAATTATTTCTAAACTAGACTAGTGCTGGGAAAATGTCGGAAGAATATCATTGAAATGGACGCTTTGTGTACATTTGCAATATCATTCAGATATCATAGAAATTACGAACATTGAATAAGCTTTGAAAAAATGTCAAGATAATTGCATTTTGGAGGTCTCGAGTCATAAGATATAATAATTACTTATTTGAAGTGGGAATGTGAAATTATATAATTAGCATTGGTATAGTATAGTGACACACGAGAGTGTTAAATAGTTAAAAGAGTAAACTGGGATTGTAATATAAGACTAAATTAAAAGTAAGTGTTTTAGCAGTATTAATTTAAGACTAATACTCATGTAACTATAAATCAAGGAGAGCGATCAAATTAAAAATAGACGGAGTGATTAAGTAATCAAAGGTTTGGCTGGAGTGGCGTGCAGGCTTATCAACGCACATGCGAAAGCCAGCCACTGTTAAGGGCCTTAATGTATGTTAATCTTTGCACACCTCCCAAATTAACGCAAATATTAACCCCGTCAATTCAATTTAACTACATTAACATGCCTCTGGATAGACAAACAACATTGAATTTAAATCCATCTAGTTAGGACGTGTTTTATATTACTACCTACTTAACATAAAATGTCAAGTGGTTGTATGTTATAAAATTTACAAGTGCCTTGTTTATTACTATAAATTCTTTCACTTAGAGTTTAGTCTTTTTTTCTTTTGTTCTGAATATTAAATACGATTGAATTTTATTACATTACAGTATAAAAAGCGGGAAGTGGCATAACTTAAAAACAAGAACGGGAGATAAGATGAACTAGGACACCAGAGGGTGCTGTGGTGAACTGACTGATGTAATCAGTCAATTTAAGTTACAATATTGAAACATATTACATTTGAAAAAGGTTACACCAAACCTACCTTCTAAAATAAAGACATTTTAAAATAAAATCCAATTTAGTATTCTTTTTATTTTGAGTAACTCCATATTTTAAGAGCTAAATAAGACTGTATTTCCTTAACAAACTAATGTATAATTATCAATGCATTACAACTGTCCTTGTGGCAATCCTTAGAACAATTTACTCGCGATGCCTGGGCTCTATGGACACACCGCATAACCTAATCATAACAACTTGAACTGAAAAAAAACTTGACTGAGTTGATCCTCAAAATTTAAGAAATAATTCATTGTTCTTTTTAAAACTGACATCATTTTTTAACTGTTGTTCATGCAATTCTTAATTTCCGTATATAAGAATAAAAGGGAAATAATTGAAGTAAAGGAAAAATAAAAGAGGAGACGTCTAAGTTACCTTTGACGGGCTGCTTGACTGGCTGGAGAAGCTCCTCAGCTTTCTTCAGCTTGAAGCCATTTTTGTGGAAACCATTGGGCGGAGGAGTCTCCTCAGGGAGACTGAGTCTCCTCTTTCTCGCCTGCGAGGGTTGGACTTTCTTAGGTCTCTTCCCCTTGACTTTGATCAACGTCGACTCCTCTGATGGCTCCGTTTTTACGTTCACCTCTGCCACCACCATGTCTTCTTTTTCAGTCTCCTTCACTATTTCCTCGTCTTCAGCTGTTGGTTGCTCACGCTTTATGTCTTGCTCATCAAGTATCTCCACAATCTTCGGAGGCTCTTCGACACGTTGAGGTGATAAAGAGAGGGTACGTCTCCTTTTTCTGCGAATGGGTTCCGCTTCAGCGATTTCTTCTTTCTGCTTTACGGACTCTGTTGTCGTCAGCAAACCTGCTGAGACGAGGGGAGGTGGAGGTGTGAGGTTGCCTGGATTCCACGCTGTAGATAATGCCGGCGAAGCAGGAGGAGGTAATCCTACAAAACACACACATGCAGTGAGATCAGTCAGAAGCGCTCCATCAAGACAGATGGCAAAGGGTCAAGTTTCACCTAAAGCCCTCACAAGGGTTGAATGGTTGCTGGTATCATGAAGGAGGGGGGGGGGGGGAGAAAGGGACAGATATCCCTTTTATCTCTAAAATTCCAAGTCAATATCCTTTTCATTACCTGGTCAGCCCTAACCTCATCAATGGTTAGATAGCCCTAAACGTTGTCTAAATAAATTAACCACAATTTCAAACAAAATTGTATAAATATATGAGAATGATATTGGATACAAACTAAATAAATTAATTTGCCCCTACTGTCCATAAAGTTAAAAAAATAATAGTTAAGTTCAAAACATATTTTTACACTGCTTAGAAACACGCAATGGCAATTAATTACCTTTTTTTATTCCAGCATTGCTCAAATATTTGCATTATACATTACGTTAATCCCTTTTTTATTTCATTCATTATACTTATTACATAAAAAAATCCATCTTATTTAAATAATAAAAAAGAACATTTATTAAATAAAAGACTAGAGATATTTCCTTTTTGAATAAACTTGTTTACCAATATGAATTAGAATTTTCAGTTGTACAATCTTCTAAGGAATCAAGAGTCGTTGTAAATTGTTAAGCTGTTATTTTTTCTACACGAGTTGAACAAGTTAATATTTTAATTAATTAGTCGCTTGCAAGAGGTTTTAATCAAAGGGCAGGTTAAAGGAAGTGTTTTTAGTTCGAGTCAAGCTACACCCCCCTCAAACATGACAAGCAGCAAACTAATTTGTAACATTCCTCCTCCACTGCCGGCTTCCACCTCTCGTACCACCCGTGCCTTGTTTACTCAACCATTTAGTCATATTTACTTCAAAATACCTGATATTATCAAAGCAAACAGACAATAAACTCACATATCATAACTATCCATCTTCTATAACCATTCAATTTTCAAAATAAATACAACCATTATTAAGAAAATTATTTCAATATAAAGGAAAGCATAGCAATTGGTATACTAAATATACTTCGTATTATCATTAATATATATTAGGATTAAGCCCTCATTGGGAGCAACATTTTATTATAAAATTCCAAAATTTTAAAAATCCGCCTTATAATTAAAAAAAATTAATATTTCAAATAAATAGATATTTTTGACTAATAACATTTGTATAAGTAGTGACCTCTAGTTATGTTGTGCCGTACCTCTTGCTTATCTTTTGTAAGAGATAAGACTGTACTTCTCATTCTTACCTCTTACGTATAGCAAGTCCGCCTTATGAAGGCTTGTTTACTTAATGTAACTTACTCATATCTGTGCTGTCGACAACATGCATATATTATTTGTCCTTTAATAGTAACTTCTTTCAACATTTAAAAACTTGTGTTTTTAACATACTTGATGTTGAGACCACATATGTGGTTATGTTGTAATGTTCATGAGCGTTATTACTAGTTTCCATAAAGTAGAAATTCTACATTCGACAACATCGGTACTGATGAACAGAAATAACCACAAGTTCACTTAGACAGCAGGAAATGCTTTTAACTTGTCGAGTATATAGAACCACAATGATGATAAATTATTTGGTATTTCCTAAGGATATTGCATATATTAGACACCTTTAATAAATGTACTGGTTCAATATACAAATACTTTGGCGTAAATTTCAAGTTATGAATTAAATGATACCTGATTTTGACACAATTGTGTATGCAATAAGCAGATGAAAATGTTTGAAGGAATATATTTTATTAAGAAATAACTCAGTTCTCGGCTATAAAGAAACTAAAACATATGCTTAAACAATCAGGACCTTTCAATATGTCTTGAGAAGCATTGTTAAAGAACACCGCTTGAGAAAATATGTTAATAAGTGACTTAAGACGAATGCTTCACAGACTCTTTGTTGATGATTGATGGAACAAAAATGACATTATATTAGAAAGATAATATTACTATTTATCTAATCAAATGAAACACGTTGAAATAAGCAGTCTACTAAAGCTTGCAGAAGAGGCTACATTACCTGCACTGCCTCTGGCCGGACTGGGAGGGTTGGTGGCGGGAGAGGGCTCCAGCGGCAGGGACAAGGCGACAGGGGGTGCCTGCTGGTGCAGTTGACCGCCTCCAAGGCCTCCACCACCTCCCGAACACTGCTTCGTTTCAGACCCCTTACTGGAACCAGTAAGAGGCCCAGTATGGACGTTTTTTGGACACGAACTTTGCATAGGGCATGGGCACGGCTGGAAAGGTCCGTCTGAAAAAAAGTACAGTGTTAACACTTTCAATGTTTGATTTTCATATCACAATCGTCTGGTTTAGAAATATTTGATTTATTTTAAAATATTGGAGTTTTACGAGTAACCTCAACCCCAATTTTTAACTTTTTCGACTCCAATAATACTATTAATAAAACACAGGAACAAAAAAACATGAAAAAATCAATTTAATGAATCTCTAGAATTCTAATTTGGTAGAGAGCAAAAAAAAAATTGCTTATTACAATGATATAAATCATTAAATATACCATTATTAACAATTTTTTCTCAGGCTCTGAATCCATCTTGAATAAGAAATTGAACTTGCAATGGAATTCTATAGTCAAGTAGTTTTAAAGAGTGAGAGGTGAACATTTTGACTACCCAAGTATCTACTGGTCGTGCCCGAGTTTATGTGGAAAGGGTTACATCGAAGCAGCTTGATTGAGCTGCTCAGGGTATACTGCAAGGGTGTATACGTGTATATAATATGGCTGAGAGCATATATGTTGATAGGAAAGTTTTAATGCCGGAGATTCTAGAAGGCTATACAACCTTCTGTTCCATTCCTAGGGATCACTAGGAGCTAAAAGTTACTCAGCTCAGCTAACAACCGTTTATATTTAGTCTAATATGATTCGACTTCATTTTAATATACAAGACTCTTACAGTGTCAACGACGGTTAGTAAATGATCTTCAAATAAGAAAAAAAGTAATTGGCCCATGAAATGGGCTGACAACATCACACCAAGTCCATAATCCAACTTTGAAGTTACCTTGGTAATCCTAAAAGTAAAATATGAATTTCAAACTATAAGTTCAATTTGGGACAGAGCATTGTTCTTGATTACATCTACATGAGTGAGTAGAAGAACAGAATGCGGACTATCAGGAAAATGAGGATTTACTAATGACCTTTTTATGTCGTCCTTATAGAGGACTGCCGCGATTCTTGAAGCAAAGTAGTGAAAGAATGGTTCATTCAAGATTCTGTTCCCACTTATTATTCAGAGGTAAGCTGCATTATCGGCATGTCACCTATCCAAGTGCTAATTACCCCAAATGTTGCTTAACTTCAGCGATGTGAACAACATGACAATGGCCGTAACTGTCAATCAAGCATTCAATAGAAGGTCAAATACTTTTGCATTTTGACACCCAAAAAATACAAACCTCTCAAAGATTTGGCATTTAGAAATCAACCAACTATACGTTTTTGCCTTATATAAAATATGTAGGGAGACTAATGGGCAAAAGTCTTCGTGTATAAGAAACCGTTTGGACTATACTGTACACAATAATAACTCAAAAATTTAATGCGAGGGGTAATCACTTCCCTAAGATGGATTGATATAAACATATATTAAGAAATCTGTACAATTCTAAAGACAACTATTTTATTCTACACAATACTTGTGAATATAAGCTTACTGTTTTTCTATGTATAAATGGATAAATTTCACCTGTGCGGTTAAATAGCTCAACAAATCTGGACATAAATTTCATTTTATTAAAAATATTGCAGTCACGTTTTCATGTAAAAAACTGTCTAGGAAAAGTTGTTTAATATTGGAAGAGAAAAATTTGCAGAAGGTTAGGTGAAAAACGATATAACCTATTTGTTAACACTAGGATATTCCGACTATCAATAACGGCAGGTAATTCATTATTTAGATAAAATTGAAATATTGGTTTTTAAATATTTAGAATAGATTTTACTTCCATATAGAGTTATGATTAGGAGTTCAAATTATTTTGGGTTTGCAATCTTGAGTTAAATTTACGTTATTAAATTTAATTTGATATAATAACACAATAACTTTCTTTATCTAATTGATTAAATTTGCAACTTCCATTTTAATGCGATAATATTCAGCTAATTTTGTAATGCATTAATTGTGCTAATTAGAAACTCAATCTAACCAATTACTAAAATCGCTCTTTTCAAAAGCCATTAATCTTGTTGTAGATATGATAAAGGTGTATGGTTGGTGCTGCCAGCCGGGTTAGGGAAGCTAGACGGGTGCCACTTTGTAAATAAAGCAACTGTTCACTTTGATCAATCAATGTGCAATGTATTTAAATCAGCAGAGGAAATAGTCTTTTTTTCTAATTTATAATCTTTTGATCTTCAGTGGATTATTTCTTCCTTTTATTTATAACAAATTCACTTTATAGTTTCAAAAGTCACTATAACAATTGATGAATTTTTTGGAAACTAATACAAAATAATTGGATGACTTTTTTGTATTACATCGAAATATAATCTATCAAATATTGATTTTTTCTATTCAAAAATTTAGTTTTGGTATTTCAGAATACAATCCAAAACAAAAAAAAAAATATAATTCATAAATGCAATTTAATATGTGAATATTATGGAAAATTATAATTTTAAAGAAACATTACATCAAATTTTACTTGTAAGATTAATATAATATATACTATCAATGATTAAACCACGATATGAAATGGGAAAACAAGACTAAGATCTTTCAACCGTAAAAAGCGGTGTTTGTCAGAATCAAAAACCCAATTGAGTTGTAATTGTAGTTTCTTAATTGTAACTAATTGCAAAGTTGCTGATTTTTACTAAAGGCAGTGCAGCACTTCATCTTTTCTCTCTCAAAAATAGCTCCGGTGATATCACACTCAGTAATGGCGTGGAGGAAAAGCAGCAAGTTGTGTTTACAAAGCAAGTCATTGGGAAGAGTGATTTTCCGTTTCCACGGTTGTGAAGTGCATGTCATACAAGCCAGGCGCTTTGATATCTATGAGCATGATGTGTCAAATTGATAAAATATTGATTTTCCATTCCAAAAGAGACAAGCATATTATATGATTATATTTCAAAATGGAATACAAAATATGCAATTAAATTTGGATTTTTGAATCTTTTTTAGCTATATGATAGTCACTGATTTAACAAAGTGAAGAAGTTTGTATAATGAAAGCACTCTCTGGTACTATCTAGAGTATTATTAAATGAACATATCCTTAGATATTTGATTCTGAGTTTTTCCGGCTACTGCTGATATGCCATCTAGAAGCCGAAGACGTCATATGTCACAAATATGTAGGAGTAACATTGGATCCAAAAATTCAAATAATTTTTTAAGAAAATATCAACCATTTTATTAGTATACATATTTGAAAATAAAAACAAACAAAATAACTAATACTTTTTTTTTTTTAGAAAAGTCGGAAAAATTGAGAATTTGCGAGAGAACTTCGGTCCAAAGGAGTTTCAATAACGGCAAAACATATGATATTACCCATAATTTCAATTCACTTTAAATATAGTGGTGTTATTACCCAGGTGTAGGTAATAACTCAAGTTGATTGAAGAAACCCCTGGAGTAATCATGGGAAATGCTAAGCTGAGCGGAGTGAGCGTTTAGGAAGAGGTGTTCAAATGTCATGAACAAAAAAATTGTAAACCTAGAGATGTGGAAGCAAGGCTTCTCAAGCTCAGGGTAGTCCCTGAGAGCTATCGTATCATCTGTGGATCCCCTATGAGATAAGAAACCTAATAATACATATGGAAGTTTTAGGAAAAAATGCATATTTTTGAGTAACATCAAATTTAGTCTTGAAATAATTCAATTATATTCAGAATATGAATTCCAGATACAAATATATTTTTTGAATCACAAAAAAATGCTTATTTGATGCTAATAAATTCTTTAAAGAAATAATAAAAGCATAAAACGGTGAAATATAATATTTTAAAATATTAAATCGTTCTGATATCTTTGGATCCAATGTTACTGCATATCTGTGATCATACCTATATCAAATGATGAAAATCTTCGGGCACTAGATGGCGTACCAGCATTAACCAGAAAAAGGTCAAAATCACATATTTAAGGATATGTTCATTTAATAGTAGTGTAGATAGAATCACAATGTACTTTGAATATATAAATACTAATGTTTATATATACTAACAGTCAGGACGTAACGCTATTGTGTGTTTTTCGTTGTGTTGCATTGATATTTATAATGATCAAACCACAGTATGAAATGTGAAAAAGGACTAAGAACTTTCGACCGTAACAAGAGGTCTTCGTCAGAGTTAAAAACCCAACTCTGGCGAAGACTGCTAGTTACGGTTGAAAGTTCTTAGTCTTTTTTCCCATTTCATATTGTGGTTTGATAATTGATTGTTATTTCACGTGTATATGTATAATCTTGTTATTGATATTTATAAATGTGGCATGGACTGTTTACTTGACACCGGTTTCTAAATTACTATTTGTTGCTATTGGACCCCCTGGGGTGAATGAGGGCGACGCTGAGAACCCCTGGAGTAAAGAGCGAAGGAATGACGGGCCGGCGGCTGGCTGGTGATGGACAGGCCATTTAGCCGAGGCTTGTCCACGCACAGCCACACACGTGCCCAACGCCTCGTAACTAGGCCGCTGCTACTCGTCTCGACCCACCTTCCACTTCATTATCCCCGCCTCATTACACCTCAATCAGACAAAACATTTATTACACCAAATAGTATTATTCAACTCTACCAAAAAAAAAAAATCCCTCTTCTCTCTGAGAAATTCTATTTTCTGCGTATAGTTACCAAACACTGACGGATAGCTACGTAACTGTAAAGAAATCATTAATACGCTGTGAAAAACTAGGGCAATGTCATCTTCAAGAAATAAAGATCCTTCGGAAAAAGTCATTAAGTCAGAACAAAGCCTCTACCTGTGGTGCCACAAAACAGTTGGTCACCGATTACATTTATTAATTACTTAGTTTACCTTTGGTCATAATACGATAGTAATACAAAGTAAACAGCTTTGGGATGATATATATTCAATCACAATTTTAGCCTGATTTCAAATTTATATTGGAAATGTTTTAACTGTAAATGTAACTTTTTGATTTTATGATACTTTAGAATGTTATGATCTTTTTATGATTGAGTTCTTAAAAATGATTCATGTTTTAAGGTTTATATACACAAAAACATATCAAAATAGCTTCAACCAACTAAATAAAATAAAATTGCACAGGAAAACAAAAACTCACAATGATATTTTACATAAAAAAATAATTAATTATTTTTTTTTATTTAGTTTTAATTCCTTTTATATTTTTTATACTGATTGTTTTCATTGTTTAGATATTTATTATTCATATTAGTAAAGAGCTATTGGGGCTTAGTCTCAAATATAATTAATATACTTTAATGCCAACGTTTTGACCTATTTATACACCATCATGAGAACTTGGATTTGAACGTGCTTTTCCATAAAATAACTGCTCCTTATTTATATACTACGATTCTAGCTTCCTTCCTAACTTCCAGCCATACGTTTCAGTCTTCTTTTCACCCCACCACATGCATCGCTCTCCAATACCTCACATTCTGCATCTATCGCTCAGGCTAGGAGGTAGACCAGCTCTTATCTTAATGCTATATTAAATGTAATCCGGCTGTCATGTGTCACTGGGCGTCTTTAGCGTATGCTCTAACTATTCAATCATTCGATTAAAAAGAGGAATGATCATAAGTCGTCGCCAAAACTGCGCCAAACATCTTCCTGAGTTTGTATAGTAGAAAACGTTCAGACAATTTCTTACAAGTTACAGCTATAGTCTATGTTTCACAGCAGTACTTAGGGCTTGTTGAATAACGTAATATAAGTCAAATAACAAATTTGCCGTTTTAATGAATTTTTTGTGACCAAGAATTCTCGATTGGCAGTGTTTATTCTTCTGTTAGCTTCATGTATAATTTTAATTTCAGTATTCTGTTTTGCCTCTAAGAAGATAATGGTGGTCCTGTTTTCAAAGGTAAAACTCATCCACATTCAACGTGGTAGAATTATAGCCTGGGCCGATACACTTGTATTACGCGTTTCCTTCATTAATTTATAGTCTCATATTACTCTTACTTGACATCACTGAGTTATCAGGCAGATATCGTCTGCAAATGCACATATTTTGTAGCAGGAATGCAGGATATTTCTCGTTATATATAGCTTTTCATCGACTATATGCAGGACCCGATTCTAAGAGGGAGACAGAGAGAGCCTTGTCTTGCACCAGTCAAAATAGAGAACTTACTACTCAGGCAGCCACCCATGGCATTCTCCACTTAGAGTCAGAGCAATTAACTTAATTATTTGAATCTGGAATCGCTTCAGCCTTGCAATCGATTTAGCTCTACTTACTGCGCTTGGCTGTAATCAGCAGGATATCGAGTCCCATTCTATATTCCCAAATCCCAGTGGCGTAGCAAGTGGGAGGGGGGGGGGTGCCCCCGGAAGGTAAGTGCCGGGGAGGGGGGGTCATTTTGAGGGTGTTAAAACGCTTTTTTAAGCTTTTTTTTACTCTAAAAAAAGTAAAGTCATAAAAAGCTAACAAAAAATCTTAAATTTTATACATATCAAAATGAGTTTTTAAAGTCGTAATTATTTTTATGTTTGATATGTATAATACTGTTTTAAGAGGTTTTTAACTGCAATATTGGCAAATTACAAATAAGAGTATTTTAAATTTTTCAAAACTATTTTTTTAAAGTGGTTGAGAGTTTATTATATTTGTTCACGTAGATAGTTAATTTAATTTAAGAACTTATTATGATTTGAATTATACGGTCTGTTTTCAAAAATCTTTGGTTTTTTTTATTGGTGACTATATATGTTTAAGAGTAAGATGAAAGTCTGGGACGAATAACAAACTAAAGAAACTGTAAAATTTAAAAAGTGGGTTTATATTATGTTATAAATAAACATTAAAAGGAATTTCATTAATGGAAATATAATTTGGTAGTATACGCCTGGAGTATTTGATTTTGTTTATCAGAGGAGTCTGGATTCATTCATAGTAGAGAGGTCCAACCTGCAGACACTGTTTACGTAAATTCCAGGAGATTTTTTTGAGTTCTATTATGTTTCATTCCCCTAATGTATAATTTATGATAAACTGTATTGCCAGGGAGAATGTGTGAAAACTATCATATGAACATACTGAAATATACAAATAATAGCAGTTTCAATAAATATGATTAAATTGGGAATTTGTCCATGTGGGGCAGCAAGCAAAAAAAGCAGCCGTCAACAATGACTGCCACGCATTAAAAACATGAAACTGCTGAAAAACATGGGGGGCTGGGTGGTGACCATTTAATTAACGTTCTTAGAATGCAAACAGCAGCCATAACGCAAAATTGAGAAGAAAAAATAGTCCATGTTAACAGTCGTACTGTTTTCATTTTGAGAATGCAAATTTCATTTTTCTTGTTTCTTGAAAAACATGTAACATTGGTATTCAGAAATTGAAACTATTTCTAGTTTGAATTATGTTTTTCATGTGCCTTTATGGCCTAAATAGACACTTGAACTTACAATTTGGATGGTTCAGGAAATCAGATTGGTCATCCCTATGACTAGATGACTGCTGGTCCCATGTAATCATTTTAACTTACTTGAGTCAGAATATGGAAATATATATGTGTTAGAGAACTGTAATAAGAGATGAGGTTGATATGGAGGGTACTTACCCAAGTAAGGAGGTATCTGTCTGAAGGAGGCCGGCGGGGGCGGTGGCGGGGGCGGCGGGGGGTTGTAGGGGTAGTAGGAGTGCGGAGGCGGGTAGGTGGGAGGGGGGTGGTAGGGGTGGTGGTCCATGATGGAGGGGTGGCCATAGTAGGGGTAAGCGGAGGGCGGCCTTCGGGCGGGCGGCACCGGACCGAACTTGTAGTAGTGAGGGTAGAGCTCAGCCGCCGAGTAGGCCGAGGAGGAGGCGGGCTGCACGTGCCCCAGGTCTTCGGTCGCCTTCAGCTGCGAGGGGGCTGTGCCTCCCCCGCCTCCACTTGTGATCAGAGGCCCTGCAGGCTGGTAGTAACCTGCAACACAACACACGTCTGTCAGTAATATGTCATCACAAACCTTTACTCTAGGCGTCTACACCATTTCTGCCCCAGAGACAGCTGAACATGTATGACAAAATAAAATAATTCCATCAACATAAATATCAAAGACGACTGACTTATTGAAAAAGAAGTACAAGTTTTTACTATGACTGGCCCTGCACAGCATAACAGAAAACTAAATTCAAAATACCAAGAAGAACACTACTTATTTTAACCAAATGTTTGGGTTTCATTTAGCTGTAACCTGAGGATATTGTTATCTTTCAAAATAAAACACCAACAAAATGAAAATCAACTTAATTTATTGGTTTGTGTATGGCCTGGCATCGAATGACACAGGGGTCGTTGGAGTCCACTGTTTTCCAGAGTATTGCACTAAAGATTTAAAGACTAGAATATAACCTATTAAATGAACAGACACCTGAAAAGTAAAAAAATGCTTTATATTTGCAATATTCATGAAGAATACAACGAGTTTCATAAAACACATTTACTGAGTTCCACATAATGCAAAAAATCAAATGTACCGAATTATTCAAACGAACATTTTGAGGCACTGGAGGGATGAAGGAGTAGTAAATCTAGGACTTGTCCTCCACAGGTGGTCAGGAGAGACACTAAAGCCATTCATTACTAACTTGATGACAATGTACTATTCTGATATAGTAGTTTTCAGAATAATAAATTGGAAATAAATATTTTACATAATCATACAAGATTTGTAATTCCCTGGCTTTTGATACGGATCAAAATTTTTTGAAAACATGAAGAATAATTTTAATATATGATGAATAACCACAACCTCTCGGAAAATATCTTTCAAATATTATTATAAAGGGATTTTCCCTTTAAAACCAGCTTAAAACAATATCATGTTAAATAAAAACATAAACATTGAAGATTAACTGGATTGTACAGAAATGGTCTCCTTAAGAGATTCACGAAGTTTAGTCAAAGTGGTTGACCAAAAACATCAAGAAGCAATAAATAAAACTTGGACCTTACACAAGGAGTGACAGTTACGAATTGAAATGTGACAAATGAACATGGATTGGGTTGTCACTTGGAGACAAATGACTACGTATTGCCCGATGATTGAGTCTGTGGAAAGCCTTATCAGTGGACGATGCAAGGCGAATGGCGAAGTCACAAGGACTTAGGTGACCGGCCTAACGTTTCACATCATCCACACGGAATCCTTTTAATCATAAGGCACATGTTTCTTGCAGTATATCAAGTTTTTTACCCTATCTATTATATGTAATTCCAAATACACCAATAGTTACAAAATTTGATACATTTTATAAAAAGTAAAACTTTATTAAGTGTAATTACCACCTACATTGGTTACAATAAACCATGATAGTAGAATTGCTTAGCACCTGTTCAATTAGACTAAACCAGGGGTTCAAAACCCCGGGGTCGGCAAGGGATTTTCTTGGGGTCGCAAAGACATATAAATAATAAATTTACCCTTCAACACTACATCCTTGGGTATGTCTTTAATTTTCTTAATTGAATTTTATTATTTCACTCTAATTTTGTAAATGATTAGATATAATTTGTATTATAGTATCTTCCTGATGATGAACACAAAGTGTTCGAAACGCGTTGAATAAAACATCATTTGTGTGGAGACTTTTGTTTGTTTATCCATTTTACCTCAGAATGAGTAAATACCACACAATTACGGATTGCACAACTAATGGAAAATATATATATATGAATGAAAAAAGCACAATATGAAATGAAAAAAAAAAGTTCTTTCAACCACAACAAGCGGTCTTCTTCAGAGTCAAAAACGTCCGTTGGGTTTTTGACTCTGACGAAGACCGATTGTTGTGGTTGAAAGATCTTAGTCTTTTCTTTCCCATTTCATATTGCGGTTTGATCATTGATTGTTATTTCACGTGTTTATGTGACATCATAAAAAGTATGGTGAGATGAAATGGGGTCACCACTGT
The DNA here is from genome assembly GCA_026182355.1 of Hermatobates lingyangjiaoensis. NCBI lineage: Eukaryota > Metazoa > Arthropoda > Insecta > Hemiptera > Hermatobatidae > Hermatobates > Hermatobates lingyangjiaoensis. The sequence continues at coordinate 8,419,081 of JAPFBL010000015.1, forward strand.
AGAAAAGTTAGGAACCACTGGTCTAGACCATTTCTTGTACCAAATACATCAGTTAAATCTTGATATTGCTGCCACCCAATATGATGTCTGATAAGAGTGTACCCAAACAAATCTAACATTTGTTAGTAAACATTGACCTAAACATCATGCTAAAAAGTCCAAGGTGATTTAAACCTACAACTGAAAGGAAAAAGGCATTTGTTTTTATTATGAAGAGGATTGTGTCAAGGTAAAGAGGTGAGACGAGAGGCCAATGTTCTCCGCTCTATCACGTAACATTGTCTTACCAGTCGAATAACCTAAAGTTCAGTGAATTCATTACACATTTTTCAATTTATGGGAATTTGAAACTTTTTATTTTAATATAAGTTCAAAGTATTGAAAAAATAAGTAAGACAATATCTGTTGTAATAAATATATCTGTAGCTCAAGTTTAAAGGTATTTTAAAATTTTTAAAAACAGTAGACATGTAGCAATACATCAATGATTAAATTACAGTTTTCTCGAATAATTTGAAACTCGGATTTTCTTCAACCCTCAACAGAGTTATCTTTTATCAATTTTCAACCCTCAACATCAATATTTTATGAATTATGAACTTATTTATTAAACACAGTACTACATCATCTCTCGGACTCAACTATGGCTGATAGATTTCATTTATTTTTTCTGAAATTTCATTAATACATATGATTTATTTTTTAATTATTCGTTATATTTCCTCCAATTGCTTTATTTATTATATGTGCTATTAGTTCTTTTCTTGCTTTATTTATCACTGATTATTTTTAATTTCCACTCTTTTATTCCTCCTCTCTTAGCAGCAGCTCTGTTGGATCTATTAGACCAATTGATTGCTTGCAGTCTTAAGCCCTGACGGGCCACAAAAATTCTGCGAAATATGGAAATGTTTGTGTCAGTTCTTTTCCCGTTATTTCACTTGTAGCCCTCGTGAACAGTTTTATTTTTTCTAATGCATCATACATATTGAGCAAAAGAAATTGACGTTTATAGCAATTTCCATTTACCATTTACTGTTGTATGTGTAACATACAACAGTTCTGAATAAATTTAATAGCTACGTAGTCACCATTATGAATGAATAAAGAACTATAATAGAAGGAATTAGATGAATGAATGAATTATCAACGAGAGAAGGGAAAGGGAAAGGGAGGGAGGGAGGGAGGGAGAGAGAGAGAGAGAGAGAGAGAGAGAGAGAGAGAGAGAGAGAGAGAGAGAGATGTTATTTATTTCCTCACTAATATATTTTATTAATAAAATTAATCGTCCTTTCTAATTAATGTTATTTATTTACCTAGTGGGAGAATGAGAGACAAAGGGAAAAGACATTTTTTATCCCTTTATGCAGCTAGAAAATAGTACTCTCTTTTTTCATTTTTAGTAATACAACTTCTTCACTGTACTTTTAATGTTTATTGCATTTGTTAAACATATACTGAAAAATAAAATGTTATATCAACATTATGTATTATCTAGCAGCATTGTTGCCAATAATTATTATTGACATATTTTATTGTATATATTTTTCTTAGAGGAAAATAAAAAATAGCACATAAAGATGTTTTATTAAAAAAAAAAAAATTTGGAATACGCTGTATTATTTCTCAGGTAATATATGCATTTGTAATGGATGAGATGAAATTCTCATTCATCCATCACAATTGGTAAGTGAAATTTCAGAAAGAAAATCGCGTATTCTAATCGCGTTATTTTACTTAAACATTTGTATATGGAGACTTATTACTGTTTCCAACATATGTAAATACCATATAATAAGTAACCTCAGGACTTTTGACATTTATTCCCCAAGTTTCTATTTCGTGCTTCCAACATTATTTGCGATTCCCCGTGTTTTAGGAATGACTCTTGTCTAAAGTGTCATTAAAGTTTATTTTTTTTGTAGGTTTCGTGCATGTTTGCTATCTACTGTCTTATCAGAGCTGCTGGCTCAAATACTGCACGGAATGCCTTTAATATTTATTTCCCTTGTGAAATATTATTATTGTTGTACATGGATAACAAAAAATGTAACTATTCCAATAGATCATCCAAACTAAATAATTTAAGACCTAGATGGCACTATCAATGTATGGAGTACAAGATGATAATGGATGTAACGAAATCAGTTTCTTCTCGTAATAAATACATGCACTTTCTTCATAGATATATACAAAAATAAAGTTTATCGGGACTCGGTCAGTTATTTAAGTTCAAATTAAACTCTCATTGCCAACGTTTCGGTTTTTATTTAAAACCTTTTTCATAGGGAGAAGTATACATTTCAAACAGAAAAACTAAGTATTACATTACAAATTGAAATCCACAGACTATTTTTCTTTGTAAATAATTTGTAATATAATACATAGTTTTTCTGTTTCAAAATTTATACTTCTGCCCATGAAAAAGGTTTTAAATAAAAACAGAAACTTTGGCAATGAGAGTTTAATTTGAACCTGAAGAACTGACTTAGTCCCGATAAACTTTAGTTTTTTTCTATTCCACGGTCGATACATTTAAGGTAGTAGGTTCGTTAGACCAATCATTGCTAACACTATGGGAGGATGAAAACAGTAAAACAAAGAAAACAAGGGATGTGAACATACATGAAGACAAAGAAAGCAAGTAACCAAGTAATAATGCTGATAATAAAATTGATATTGATATAGTTTCTCGACTCTCGACTTCTGAATCTAAAAATTCAAAACAGGTTTCTTGAGGAGTAGTTAATCTTTGGCCTAATCCTCAAGAAATCTATTTTGATTTTTATGAATGTTAGTAATGAATATTGTATTTGGCCATAAACAGGCTCTCCTGTGAGCAAACGCCTGATGACAACGATACACGAAATATTGGCATACCTGCTATTTTTGCATAATTGGAGATAATATATTATAGTGATAATATGTAACAGTTCTGCTTGTGTAAATCCGTTTTTATTGTAAAAACGGTTTATCAAAAAAAAAGTTAGTTTAGGATTCTAAAATCTTAAAATGTCTTGAAATTAGACATTATATTAGGCGTGGATAAGGAAAGTAATAAGTCAGTTCAGTGACTTCCTTATCTTAGTATTTCTGATATCAGCACATCGTTGTTAAACGTGTCCAAGAACTTTGAGGATTCAAGACAAGTGTGTAGAACATTCAATAATGTTTGAGGTACACCAGTTGAGGTGGCCCAGGAAAAGGAGGGATTTAAGACAGAAAACCAACAGGTAGTTGCTAATGAGAAGTGTTTGCCAGAATGGGATGAGGTGGGAGCGCGGTGCACTATCTGCGAGCATCTTGACATGACTGCTATTCAGTCTGACTGTCGTCTCTGGTAATGAATGCAGGCCCACCTCGCCAGTCAACAGCCTCTCTTTCCTACTAATCCTCCCACAATACAAAGCCACTTGTTTTATCTTCCAACAACACAACCTGCTTTTGTTTACCAGCTCCATAAAAACTGATAAACGTTAACGTGCTATGTCGGCAGAAAACTAATTAGCATGGCTGTACTCAACACATTAATACATTTTATAATTAAAAAAAAAGAGTGTGAAAATTGAATCTATATATAAATTATATAAAAGTATAATATATATACAAAACTAAAGTTTATCGGGACTCGGTCAGTTCTTCAGTCAACTCTCATTGCCAACATTTCGGTCTTTATTTAAAACCTTTTTCATAGGCAGAAGTATAAATTTTGAAAAATTTATACTTCAAATTTTATTTGAATTTATTACAATTTATAATTCAAAATTTATACTTCTGCCTATGAAAAAGGTTTTAAATAAAGACCGAAACGTTGGCAATGAGAGTTAATTTGAACCTGAAGAACTGACCGAGTCCCGATAAACTTTAGTTTTGTTTCTATTCCACGGTCGATACTTTTATCAATATCTATATATATATATATATATATATATATATATATATATATATATATATATATATAATACTCTCGTATGATGTTGAAAGAAACTTAGTAGAAAAAGCCGTAATTAAGTATCACTTTGAAAAACTAATCAATATAAGTCAAGGGTTATTTAGAATAGATGAAGTCGTAATTCAAGCCATAGTAAAGCAAATTGGACCCGTGGGAGATCTTGGAAATGTACGAGTATCTTTGGACATCAACTCTGACCAGATTGTTGATTCAAAGCTTAATATTCATATATTAAGCTTATATTCATTAATTATATTAACCTTAATATTCTTACCGTAACAAGCGGTCTTCGTCACAACTGAGTTAGGTTTTTGACTCTGAAGAAGACCGCTTGTTACGGTTGAAAGAGCTTAGTCTTTTGTTTCGCATTTCATATTGTGGTTTGATCATTGATTGTTATTTCACGTGTTTATGTGAAATATTGTTATATACATATGAACTAAAAACGGCCCAAACCGGACAAATAAATAACAGAAAAAAACACATAAAGAACGAAAACACTTACTAGGATAGAATATTTCGAAACGAAGTTCGTCGTCAGGGAGAGACTAGAAGGGAAGAAAAAGAGGTACGTTCGTTCAAGACGGACGGTGGAAAGTGAGTGTTAGACTGCTTGTTCCGGTTGAAAGACCTTAGTTTTTTTCCCCCCATTTCTTATTGTGGTTTGATGATTGATCAGTAGAAAAAACAATGAAATTTTCATCATAACTCGGTCAGTTCTTCATGTTTAAATTAAACTCTTATTGTGGACGTCTCGGTTTTTATAATAGGTCTACTGAATACAGGAAATAAAAGATATGAATAATATAATCATTAAAAAATCAAACATACATAAAAAGGGCAAAAAGTTACAAATAAGATAAATACGATAGGAATTTTGACAACAAGTAAGTGAGAGAACTTACAGAAGTATACAATTTTATACAAGTGAATTGCATTCAAATTTATTGTAAATCAATATAATTTGCAATACAAATATTCAAATCATAATATAATTTATAATAATATTTATAGTAATTTAATTGAAGTGACGGATAGAAAAAAATAGCCTTGAGTGAGTGAAAGGGAAGAAGGTAAGGGTATAAATTAGAACGAAAGGTAAACAATGTAAACAAAAACATTAACAAATAAGAATCCTCTTTATGTACAAGCGTAGTAAACTCGGTTTCGTTTTACGTTAAGTGAAATATAAAATTTATAACCAGCGAAATGAATAAGCTAAGTTAAGTAATGTAAATTAGAGCGTAAGATACGGAACGCTCCACGCCCTTTCGTATCCTCCTCTACTTATACACCCTCCGTCGTCTAAGCAAAGTTCAATCATTTGTTTCTTATTTATTTAGGATTTATTTGTTTTTAATCTGTCTAATTTAACTGATTTTTATTTATATGTATGTCTAATTGTTCTTAATACCCAGAAATTGTTGTATTTATTGAATATTTGTAGAAGGTTTTTGGGGTGTGGAACAGATTAACTGAATATAATATTCTTATGAGAAAATTAGTATACCATTTCTATGTCGAAGAGGGTATTGAAACGAATTACTGGTAAAATCGGAAGCCCAGGTATTCTGGATGCATCTTTTTTAAGCTCACATTATGTAAATTAATGACGATTTTGATTTGAATAAGAAATATTTAAAACAATCTCTTTTTCTTGTTTTCAGTGATTATAAAGAAATCATCAAGGTGCACTTCAATTTTTCACTTTGTACTTTATTGCCTGCTTCATGTTCGCAGCAGTTTAATAATTCAACAATCACTGTTTGAATTACCAAATTAAGATATTGTAACGAAGAGAACTGGTGATATAGGAGAGCCTTATGGTAATGGACTATCATAATCATTTATTTCATGTTCATGTTCCCTAATCACTAATCCAATATTCTTGAGTGAAGTAAAACTAAGAACTCCCCATGTAGAATTAACCAGGTAATGTAGCACGATTAGAACTTATAATTTTTGGTGTGTGAGTGAGTGTGTATGTGTGCGATAGAGAGAGAGATAGAAAGAGAGAGAGAGAGAGAGAGAGAGAGAGAGAGAGAGAGCAAATTTAATTATTAGTTACTAATTGTTGAATCATAAAAAAAAATCTTTTGTTTGGATGTTGGGAAATATCGGTATAAATCTGAAAGAGAATTATGTTACTTAAATGAAGTTATTACTATGAAATGATTGAAAGAAGCAATTATTGATTACCTCATGATGACATCAATCACACTTGAACAGTAGGGAATGAGATGAATGATTTAAGGACAAAGGTGATTGGCTTTGACAAAAGAGGTATAAAGTTAGTTTGTTCGTATAACATTTATATTTTTCATAAAACAGATATAAGTTTCTTTTCGTCAAATAGTGATTGATCATACTTTGAAGAATGTTGCTTTACTGGTATTTAGAAACTGTGATTAGCCTTCTATATTCAGTATACTATTCTAACATAGATCTGTGTTATATTTCCAAAACAACTTGGAACTAAAGTGTAAGGAATAATTAGAAGGATGTATTCTTACTTTGCTATAAATGGCGTATTAGCAATTAATCGTTTCATTAATCATCCATGAAATCGATTCTGAGTTGATATTTTTTTGTGATTTTAGGATGTATGTCTAAAATATGAAAGTGAGTTACGATATGTATCACTTTGATGAAACACAACATTTCTCTGTAACGTTCAAATCACTTTACTGGTAGTGCTTTATAATAAAGTTCGGTACTGGTAGATACAGTACTAATAAAGTACTGGTAGATATAATAAAGTTCGTCAATTTCTTTTTTTGGCAGCCTTTCGTCATAGCAAAAGAACCTTCCCGTGGCCTTCATGAATGCAACTAGTGCTCTTTTCCCTCCTCTGAAATTCTAAAGACGTATATTTTTAAGTACTGTCCATATGTGAACTATGACATGATAAGGGTTTATTTATTTGTTCATTATTGGAAGGTACGAAATACCTTCCAAAGGGCAACTATTAATTTGTCTAATTTTTAACTTTAATTTTATTAAAATATCAGAGTTTAATAAAAATAATTTATTAGAAGTAAATTTATTCTCAAAATTTTGTTGTTCCTACAATCAAAAAGACTTATTAACTGGAACAAATCATAGTTCAAAATCTGAACTATAAAAATGTCTCAGCTAAAATCTATAAAATGAAATGGACCATTAAACATCAAACATCTATTGATAGCCGATGATATGACATCGCTAATTCCTGTCATTATATGTAGTCAATTGATTACTATGTGATACTTAGTTAGGGTTTCTTGTCTGATTTTATGATTGGCGATTTCATTTATCACCCCCTCTCAACTCCCACACATCTCCCATACTCCTAATCTCTCTCTCTCAACGTAACTCTCCCTCTCTCTCCCTCTCAACGTAACTCATTCTCCCTCTATCACCTCAACTCTCTCTCTCTCTCTCTCTCTCTCTCTCTCTCTCTCTCTCTCTCTCTCTCTCTCTATCACAACACTCTCTGTTTCACTTCACCTTGCTCTCCCTCTCACTGATCACAATACTCTTTACATCTTGCTTCACTCTTACATAACATCAGCCTCTCTCACATACACATCAGAAAATTATTCCTATCGTATCACTCTCCCTATCTCTTCACTTTAGCCTCTCTCTTACTTCACATGAATCTTACTTTTTCTCTCTCGTACTCACACACACATACACGCACACACCACAAACTATCCCTGTAGTCTCAACTGTCATACTCGTATAATAACTCTCTCTATCACTTTACTACACTTCCCTCGTATATCACAGTCTCCTCTCACTTCATCCTCTCTGTTACATGATACCACTCTTTGCCCGTCATCACATCTCCATTCACTCTCTCTCACTCACATCAGTTTTATATCTACTCACCTCACTACATTATATCACCTTACTTTACTGTCTCTCTTCAACTCACTTACAAACTCCCTACAGCTCTCTACCTCCATCTATCATGAATATATTTATCTTTATTAGCAGACTAGAAAGTACGAGTATTACTATTTGAAACAGAGAGGATCCAAGGAAAGACGGACCATGTGACCCTAGGGCGGGAGGCATTGGGGGAAAAAAGCTCACACACCGTAACTGTGCCAACTGGCCAGCGAGTCAACACGACCTGCGCAATTACTGCGAGCCGGTCACGACAACGGCCGTCACGATAATGCTTTTCATTACAGCCAAAGCTCGCTGATTAGGATTCAACAGACCCGGAAAACAAACAACTGACGGGGTAATATCAAATTATAGAAATGTCTGAACCAGTGTAATACTTGATCAGAAAGCGTCTCCAAACTTTCTAATATCTTACAACTTTTTATGCACATAATAAAAACCATTTTATTTTCCATCTGACATTTAGTTCTTGAAATGTTAGCAAACAACATTTGGGTATCTTCGGATAAGTAACGATTTAAAAAAAAATTTTCAAAAATTAATGTAAGTATGTAAGAGACATTGAAGTAAGAACCATACACCCTACGTAATTTATTGTCTTCAAATTATAATTTATAATGTAAATTATATGTGAATAATGTGAATATGAACATACATACACGATTAATACATGGAAGAAGAGTTTTGTTTTATTTTTTTTCGGTATGAGCATTTAGTTTTTTTCGAACCGTTGATTCCACCACCGTTCTGTTACAATCAAATGTATTCAAAATAGTGATCGATAACGAGTAATGACGCGCAGATTCTGCACCAACAATTTTTAACTACATAAACAGACAGTTTTTCCCATCGAAAAGTCGGTCGGTTTTCCCCACCGACCGACTCGAACGGGGTGGCTTGAAGAACAGCCTAAAGAATCTCAGAGGCTTCCCAGCCCCCGTGAAAATGACAGTAATTTAATAATTCGCTTAATTCTCTCCAAATAATTTACATCTATGACTTACCAAACAGATAAAAATACTTAAAAGAAATGAGTGTGTAACGTTTCAATAAACAACTAATATGTCAAATTCTGTGTCAAATAATTCAATTATACAATTGAACAGAGAAGTATCTAACGATGGTCCATTGCATTATCCCTTCTCATCATACTCAAAGTTAGCTATTTTTAGAAACTATATATTTATGATTTCATTACTGTCAGTATGACTTGAAGAATAACCAAACTACAATATGAAAGGCAGAAAAAGACTAAGATCTTTCAATCACAACAAGCGGTCTTCGTCAGAGTCAGGACGAAACCAACTGAAACTTCATTTGGGTTTTTGACTCTGACGAAGACGACTTGTTGTGATTGAAAGATCTTAGTCTTTTTTTCTCTTTTCACACTGTAGTTTGATCATTGATTGTTATTTCACGTGTTTTTGTGAAATCTTGTTATCGATGACTTAAAGAGTACATTAAATTCAGCTGAGTTGGCTGAGATTTCACTTTATCGATTACATTTTTTTTTTTAAATTTGTTATCTGTAATTCTTGGGCATGTTGCACAAATCGGGTTTACCTGTAATGAGGTACTGATATGCATGCACTCAAAACTGAATTACTTATGATTGCTGAAATATCAAGCCTGTGGGAGAACCACCTCTTGCTAGTCCCCTGCAAAATGCCAAATCACCGTTGATTCCACCACCGTTCTGTTATAATAAAATGCATTCATAATAGTGATCGATAACGAGTAATGACGCGCAGATTCTGCACCAACAATTTTTTAACTAAATAAACAGACAGGGTGGTTTTCCCCACCGACCGACTCGAACGGGGTGGCTTGAAGAACAGCCTAAAGAATCTCAGGGGCTTCTCAGCCCCTGTGAAAATGACAGTAATTTAATAATTACTTATTAAGTTAAGTAATTTATAACTTAACTAATTCTTTCTAGCCGTCATATATAAAATTGTTACATTATTTGTCTACTCTAAAGGTACGGCAGCGGACCAATCGGTTCATAAACTATCAGTAACTTCCAATGAGTTTTATGTCAAACATTTATGGCATTTTTTTTTGGTTTCTTTGAGCAGTTGTAAGTTGATGTATTAGGATCCCAAACTGAGTAAGAATCTAGAATAAACTACAATAACTAATTTAAAATCATTTAGAACTTTCAGTCTCGCATTGAAAATATTGCTCCGACTTTGAAGTTTAATTTATTGACAATATCTAAGAGAATAAAATAAACGATTATCTACTTGATTATTTTCCAATTCTTGAAAATATCAACTTAACTAACTACCTCTCGAAATTACCATTCATTTTCTGACAATCACTGTACAGCATCTCTCTGTCATTGATTACTCGAGGGCCTATAATATTTCAACAAAAAAAAATGTTTATTACGTAAAACTTTTTGTCAAAAAGGGAAAAAAACCTAACTTACGAGCTACGCTGTGCCTAGTAGTGTTTCGATTTAAATTGTGTTTAGTCAACAAAAATAATATCGAAATTAATATTTCATACTGAAGATTGAAATCATGTCCATGGCTCTAGGTTGTTCAAGTGAGAGATGTAAAATCTTGCATCCGCAACCATCAATAAACTTGACATATAAGAATCCTGATGTAGGAACCACTTGTTCATGTGGCCATGGCGGAACTAAACTGGGTGAAAAAAAACTTTCCACTCGCATATCAGTACTAAAGATGAAAGCTTATAACTCTGCGTTGGAAACAAACAACAAACTTATAAAGAATAAATAAAGTACCAAAACTCGAATTTGCTAGATTTATCACTAAGTTAATACATGTGATGAATAACAATTTAACATAGCTTTTAAAAATACAGTTTGTTAAAACTAAATACATATTTTAGTTCTGTACTCATGACTTACTACATATATATTGTATACTTTCTTTATTTTTCGATATAACTTTCCGATTAGAGGATATGAATCATTCGTTAAATTTGGTGAAGTAACCCACTATCAGTTTTTAATTGGCGGATTAAAGTACATTCTGTAGATAAAACTAACTTTCCACAATACCATAGACTATAGTATGGTGATGTTTCGAAATAAAATAGTGAGCACTACATATCTGCCTGCGTCATGATCTTCAATTTAAAATAAGTATAAAAGCCTTTCCCACTGCATTCTAATTATGAGAAAAGCTAAAACCTCAATAATGTGGAAGAAAATAAAAGTAGCAACTTAATTATGCCCTCCTTGAAAAGAGAGAAACTTAAGAATAAGTCGTGAGAGCTGCTATAGAACAAGAAACACATACACACACCGGCTTTCAATCTCATTTACCAGTTATCCGTACAAAAAAAATAGCTACAATTTTAATGAAAGACATTTTGAAGCTAGTTTTAGAAATAAGGGACAGGTGGCGGATTTTAGGACTACCTAGTATCCATAGGATTCGGTCGTCCCCTCCGAAGGGAAAGTTACCTTTAACCCAATACCAGGCTTCACCTAAGTGAGTACCAGTTTTGAAGATGACCCGCTAACTGGTGGACTAAGACCCAATCGTAAAGGTCGAGGGCCTAACTCCCTCTTGTTGCAATTCTGGCAAACTTCCGAGAAGATACTGCTTCTAACATATCGACTGCCTGGAGATTCCTTTGTTCCCGGGTAAGAAACCACAGCCACCATGAGTCAAACTCCAATGGGAGGACATGCGAGCATTCAAAGGAGATAAGATATCATTATTAACCGTCATACCTCGTCTATGGCTAGTTAAGTCGCCCGACCGGTTTCGCAATGGCTGCATCATTAATGGGACCATCGTTACCTTCCAAAATCACGGTTATTAATACCTATTGTAACTGAATGGTGCCAATATATGCCTAAAATTCCTAGCTAATAGTTTTATTTTATTTTGTTTAATCTGTTTTTTGTCTTTTAAAATTTAAGTCGTCTCTGTCCTGTCCGTCCTGTCGTCTTTTCATGTTTTTTATTGGCTTAAATATTATGTCTGCCTGGTGCTTGATTTGTTCGTTTATTCGGTTATCAGTATTTTTGTGTTTATATATTTCCATTTCTTCTATTACATTTAATCTAATGTAATTAAATTACATTTACCACCCCGACAATGAACCCTTGAGAGAGCCAAAAATAAGAGACACTTTAACTAATTCCCGAAATGTCCATCAAAGTTTACAAGTTATTTAGATCAAATTGACTGTCTTATCTATAAGTATGGCCGTAGATGCTTTGATGAAATAATAACCCAGCATAGCCAACAGCTTGATTAACAAATTAAATTTAACGTTCATAAACTATTTATTTTTTCACTTTCCAAAACATTTAACCAGAAATAGTCAGAAGTTGATGAAGAGAAAGGCGTTGACATATGACATCAAAATAGTAAATTCCTAGAAATATCTCCCCTCTTCCCATCCCTCTCTCCACGCTCGAACCCTGTCAACCTCAGTCAACACTCACCCCTGCAACCCCTGGCTTGCAAATCTTTCAATTCCCATTAGTGCTGAATATGTCTGGTTTTCTTACCTCTACGTGCTTTCTCGTTTTATAAATAACTTGAAGAAGGCACCTACGTGTTTGAAACGCGTTGTCTTTATAAAGTCATTTCGAAATTGAAATTTGTATTAGTATTTTTTGGAAATATAATTCTGAAAAAAATATTATCTCAATTTTCCGTTGTAAAAGTTAGGTGTTTACTGTAACTGTTTTAAGTAAATCAACAATCAACTACAGAGTGAATGAATGGAATATTAAAACATTATTAACCCTTGGAATTTACTTATTACTAAACTATCTTCTTCTTTCAAGCTTTCTACGGGAACTCTTTTACCAATCTCCAAATAGGTAAATCTAATATCCATATTTCGAAATTATAATGCGTATTCAGGTCGAGACAATATAACAACTATGCAACATAATTAAACTTGATTCTTACTAATGAGACTATATGTTCTGACATATTTCTAGTGTTGCTAAGTTAAAAAGAATATGTTTTCATTACTTGTACAATCTGTTATAGTATAGTATTTAGTCATATATGGTGATTTTAAAAATGACGTCTGCACACAAAAAAATTTTTATATAAAAACTAAAACTAGTTTCGAACACTTAGTGTTCTTCTTCAGGTTTACATCTGCACTCTTGAGATATAAACCTGAAGAAGAACAATAAGTGTTCGAAAAGCGATGTTATTTTTCTATTAAACTTTTTTTGTGTAGAGACGTAATTTTTTAAATACCCCAATAAGAATATGTTTTGATAAATCTTCTACCAAAGCCATACTCTTGCTAATATACTACTAATATAATACATCAGCGACTGTCGAAATAAGTGAAATCTTGTAATTCATCGCTAATCAGTACGAGATTCATGCGATTTTAATGAGTAGTCCAAGGAAATATACTGGCTTTCCAACCACACACAGCGAATCATAATTCACGCCAACATTAAGAAAATAACTACAGTTTACTTTTAATGATATGCTTTAGAGATGTAACTTAAAATGAAACAACCATTCTCTTTTAATAAGGCAACATTTTTTTTAATTGGCAATTGAGATTAATCAGTTTTGAAAACCTTGACCGTAAAGAGTGGAATAGATTGAGCCAATTAATTATTGGTTTTCAAGTGAAGAAGCCTTGCAGGGGCCTTTGCTCAGGTTTTATCTCTGTTTTATTTATTTTGCACAAACTGATCTGACTGGAGAAAGGAGGCCTTCTGTAAAGAACCATATCAATCGTTTCATCTTCTCTTCTTAGGCTATTAACGGTACTTTCAACATTTTTAATGAGCGTTCGACCATTCTTTTCATTACAATTGTAGGAGAATAAAATAACAAGAGTGTTATGCAATAAAAGCCGCAATGCCAGTTTAAATTTATATAATATCAATAGTTAAATGTTATTTCGTGGTACTATTATTACATCTACAAGGGTAACAGGTATGATAGGGAATCCATTTCTAAAGCGACGACTTTCTCTCTCTCAGTTTCCTTCTCCGATGCATAATTAACCTGAAAAAGAACACTACATGTTCGAAAAGTGCTGCTTTCACAAAGCTACTTTTCTGTGGACTTCGGTTTGACTTTTTCTTTATAAGTGAACACCAATCAGTATCATTGGTACATTTAGAGAAATATAGGCTATATAACATACTAAGAGTCAGTTAAAATTATCTAGGCAGCAGTTGCAAAAGTGTGCTCTGTAGATTTGTGGCTTCCTCCGACGACTTCCACGAATAGTACTTGTGGTTACGGACATGAATTTAGTTAATAAATAAGGACTATGTTTAAGTTATTAAAACTATTTGAGATAACTAAATGAACAACTAATGGGGACCAGGTTAGCTCAGTAGTTAACGTACTCGCCTCTGGGCTGGTAGTCCGGGGTTCAAACCCTACCTCGCCCTGGATTTATTCACGCGGGAGGTGAATAAATCTGAGTACGTCATCCCTAGGAGAGGACGTTAAGTTATCTGTCCCGATCCTATACGATGTCGGGCACTCGTTAAAGATCTCTACTCAAAATGTATTTAAGTTAGGCAAAATTTAGTACTCCCAATGTAGAATCTGCAGAAATCACCGATGAAGAAAAAAGCCTGTTAGGGGATCAGCTTAAACGATAAAAACGGTTTAAACAACTAATGCGACTTCATGTAATTTATTAGCATAAATTATAGATGAGATAGATTAATTTATTTGTGCTTTATTCAACAGATTGAATCAGACACTGTCGATTTATTAACGACAACAGTTAATATTCCTCGTAACTAGTGATAGCTATTAATTAACTGTCATGTGAATTGTAAAGATTATATTTTATCACTTTATTCAGAATCTTATTTATTAGTACATTAATTTATTTATTTCGTTAATTATGATTTTTTGTTTGTAATATTAATAAGCATATTCAACATCTTTATCTTTAATAAACCTTTAATAAATCTTAGTGAGAGATACTAAGTTTTGAAGGGGGAAAACATTTAAGACATTAATATTCTAGATTGATAAGAAGATAATAATATATTACATCGGTGATTTGTTTAAATAAATACATTAATTATCCATTAATCGTTTAATGGATTATGTAAACCATTATTTATCCATTAAATACTAATTATTTAGAAAAAAATACTAATTAATATTCAACAAAATCACCAATATGGACATTTGGCTAGTTAGTTATACCTTCCCCCCCCCCCCCTCATGAAGCATTGTCAAAACAACATTGCAAATGGATTCGAACGTGCCAATACGTCTAAACCACAGAATCCACTTGTCTTTCATACCTATGCTTTGCTTACACAAATGTAAAGAAAAAACATAGTGTTTTACAGTTTACATTACTCTAAGTAAACCTATATCAGCAACAACAATAAAATTAATTAATTTTTTGACTAATAACGAAAATGTAACTGTTATGTTTATGGAGAACGAGCAGCGAACTCTTAGAAGATACGTTTCCTTAGAATGACTGTGATTCCATAATGACAAGAAAACAATGTAGGTTTGATTAGGTTTCGTTGCAGTGGAAGTCTCACAAGAGAACATAGATAGACCGAACGTAGGCCCTTTGTGATACCACGCAGTCAACATTCTACATTGGAAGTCCTAAATTTTGCCTAACTCAATTGTATAGTAGAGATCTTTAACCAGTATCAAACGCGTACATCGTGCATGCTCGGGACCGACTACTCCGAGGTAGGACGTGCTCAGAGTTATACATCTCCTGGGTGAATTAATCGAAGGCCAGAGTGGGTATTGAACCCCGGACCTACCAGTCCAGAGACAAGCAGCCCCCCCACCCTCTAGAAAAACACTTAACTTGTTAATTCAAACCACATGTTTTTGCAATTTCATTGTCCATCATAAAATTATACAAGTGAAACAACTATAAAATTAGATTAGCAACACTCCCTGAAAGCTTTATTAATTAAATAATGGAATGAAATGTGAGAGGCGAGAGTGTAATCTGATGCATACATTCAATTTAGTGCAGCAGAGCTGCTCACTTTAATTATAATGTCCAGTTGTTTTCGCTATCATTTGAGAAAGTTTATAAAAAACAAACAAACAGGCAAGTTAATTAAGAAATAACAGTAAATAAATCTTTATAGGGATTAGTTTTTATTTCAGTGGATAAATAGAAATGAAACAGAAAACACAGGATTTAAGTTTTAAATATTTTCACTAGTATAAACACAGAAAATTATAAACGTTCTAAGAATATTATATCCAAAAATATAGATAGAAAATTCCTTACAAATTAACTGAACATAATAATATTAATTAAAAATTAAATAAATTAACACTTTTTAAATATATTAAAATATTAAGCGAATTAATTTTTTTTTAAATTTTTTGAAAGAGCATTTCCTTTTAAAGTTTTAATAGTTATGTATTTTTCTGTAATTAATACTTAAAATATGAATTAACCTCAATTGATAATTGATTGCTGTTTCTTATTCTAAGTTAAACAAGAAATTTACTTCCAATATATTATTAAAGCTGTAAATAGTGATTTTAATAAAATTAAGGTAAACGAGTGGCTGGCTATGAAACTTAATACATTCATGTCCATTTATGTGCTATTAGGAATATTACAAATTGATGGAATTTTTACAGGTTATTCTAGAAGTAAATTTAAACATTCTAAAATAAACAGAAGAGGTGGAAGACATTCATTTTCCTTGATAGGATATTAACCAAAATAAATTGGCAAACAAAAGACTGTATACATTTCAAGTTTGACTCAGATGTGTCGAACATGCGACATGTCGCAATAATCACAGAACTCTGATTCTACACGATCCATAAGGATACATACCGCCCAAGGCATCATAAAAAATGTAGCAAAAATACTCAGTATTTTACAAGTACTCAGTGTAGCATATAACTTGTAAATCATTCAACATATGATTTTTTTTTCTTGATTACTATTTTTACAGAAAATACTAAGGTTCTATAGATTCATTTGACCTCAAAACGTGTAAACTTGTAAAAAAATTTGGAGTGGCCCACAGTCAACTTTACTATAAGTAAACATAATATCAAACTTCTTCGGTATATAATACATAAAGTCTCATTTAGGCATATTATAAATATCTAAATGAGGGATGTTTATTAGTCTTTAATTCCAGGAGGCAGCACAGATAGTGATTGATACACTTATCAATATATATCCTTATTGTTGTGTTTCACACCACTAAAGCATATAATATCATTAGTACAACTAGAGCAGTAATAACATTTTTGAAAAGCGAAAGTGTAGATTTCCTGTTATGAAATAATCTCTTACAGGAGAACATGACTTTTGTTCCCTTACCATAACCAAGAACCAATGGATCTCTTATATACTAGTAGTTTATCTGATCTCCTTCTACATTGAAGATTTAAGAAAAAGTTTCCAATTTAAAACTTTAAAATATTCTTATTTTGTCTGAAAAATATCAGAAACATGTAAGAAAAAATGTTTTAAGATAATTTTCAATTTAAAAAGTAGGATAAATTCATTTATTATTTTCAAAGAATGTATTCAATTTTGAATTATGTTTTTATTTTTGGCCTATTATAAATTTATTATACTATGAATTTATGGTATGCTAGTGTTTTTAAAAAATAACTTTTCTTCTCTTTACACTAAGCGAGTGCTATCTTCTTCCTGCGTACTGTACTGTTATAAGGTTGCTCCACATGTATATTGAGAAAAAATATATTAGTAGTTAGCTAGTTTTGCATTTTGAAATCAAAGTCAAAGCCGGCTATTTAGAATAACTTAAAACTTTTGTAGCTGGAAGCTTAAAATAGATATGAACTATTAGACAAGAATAGTAAAAATACTAGATATTGTCAACAATATAATAGTAAAAAGTCCATTATATACTATGACGCCCATTTTTGTGGAAAATATCAATTTGATCCATCAAAGATTCTGGACCGTAGGGTGACCACAAACTTTAGATACATACTCACCCACCCATCTACCCACAGAGACATCATCGAAAAAACTTCACACAACGACTTCTCGGACCTCAAAACATGTAATTCCGTCAAAATCTCGAGATTTAATTTTATCACGATCACTATACTTTAAAGCAAAAAAAAATACAAATGTTATTTCTTACGAGAGTAATTTAATTAACTTAAAGTCAATGACTACTAAAAAAATGTATTTACAGGCGTATTCATGCCTGCATGCACTATATCAACAGTACTATGAAGAGTTAAACTGAACGTAATCAGCCTTTTGCAAAATGATTTAGTTCAAGGAAAAAATATAGAAAGGACTAAGTTGAATTTTTGGTAAGCTGTTTATAAGATTTACCTAGGTGGGTGACAATGAAATTAAAATAACTGCTATACTATGCTTTTTAATTTGAAATATTGTGAGCAGCTAATTGAATAAGGCGATTTGGGGGTAAAGGAGATAACAAAGGTTGGATTGTTCTCAGTTAGGTCTGCACGTGATATAAACACAACTGAACTGACTTTTGCGTTGCATGCCAGTGAAGTAGCAAATCACTTCAAATATAATACTTAAAGCATTTAGAAGGAAAGATACCTTGAGGTAAAAGATAGTTGAGAGTGAACTGTTTTATGACGGATGAAGGAGAACTACGCAGACAAGAAGATTTAACTGTGCACAGGAGAGGAATAATGGTCAATTTAGTATTTAGAGAGGGAAATTACATTGTAGTCTAACAGGTAAAGATTTCAATTATTCAGATAGGGGTAACTAAGTGGGTTAGGGTGGTAACCACTGCTCCGACCGTTTGCCAGCATTTCATTTACTTTTACTAATGCCACTGGCTTGCACAGCCAGGACGAAATGCTTCCTTGACAACTTATCTCTATATACCTAAGCCAGTCATAACTTACAAAAACCATTATAAAAGTCGTTATGAATGCCTCTTAGTAATGATTATTCCTTACAATTCATTCCTAAATTAGGGACGATTTAATATTCTCCACATAAAGCTTTTAGTTAGGAGTGTATCAAACTGATGGCTGCGGCGGGTGGTATCTAACTCATTCTCCATTTCGATCACGCTACGTCTTTAACAAAAGCAAGACAAACCCTGAAAAAACCATTAAAATTGAAGACTTGTACTTTGTGTATGTTGGTCTTCGCTTTTCTAAGGTTTTTTGAGATCTTTCTGTTTCTTCGCTTTTAAAACTTGTATCGAAGTGTAAAGAAGCTGATAGCTTTTTGCTATCAACAGGCATATACATTCCTTAATATTTTTTATGGTAATTATTTTCGTTCTTAAACATAGGGTGCCCACCTCTTTTTGAACTCACGATGTCTCGTGGCGCACAACGATGCAAGTATTGACAGCAACGGCTTATGCAAATCCACAGTTGTACAGACAGGACTGGTTTTTACTCAGAATGGTCCACTGCGAGCATATATGGTGAGACCTCACCATAAATCACTTTCAAGGAATGTTGAGATTTATAAAGTGTCAACTAGTGTTGGGATCTGGCACGACCTCTATTTCTTCAGATTTAATCACATCGTTTTAACCATGCTATTCAGTTATTTAATTTCTTTCAAACATTTCTTATGACTAAAATTTTTGAAGTTAACTAATATTGTTTAAAACATTATGATTACCACATTATAAAGCAATTATACTATTTATATTGGTCAATAACTATGCAGTTATTGTATAGGTAGATCTAATTATTGAAGAATGTTTAGAATAGAACACAAACAAGCTTTCGTCATTTCCCGCCAGTAGCGTTGCCGAGATGGACGTCTCATGCTCTTTGCTGGATTATTATTTATGATCCTATTGAATTTAATATTAGTTATATAGATTTTACTGCCTCTTGTTTAAAATCTATAGAAACATAATCACAATGTAAATTTAATTTGTCGCTACACCAACAGTGTTGTTTAATGTTTTGATCAGGGAGGACGTTACCTACACAGAACGCACTCAATGCATATCAAATGTGACCAGAAGAGCCAGAGCTACAGGAATGTAGAAATCAAAATCGTGTCAAAAGATTTCTGCCTAACTGGATAAAAAGTTTTTTTTTTCAGATAAAGCATCATAAGAAGTATAATAGGCGCACCGTCTAAAGACTAGCTATTACTTATTATGACTTTGACAATCATGACTCTCTCAGATTTTAAAATATTTTTACGTTCAAGACACACAGGCAGATCAATTTTCCAAATTATTTCAAAAATTGTATTCCCGTTGAAAACTATTTCGATATTTTGACCCGAAGCGATAAATAATCCATATTTCATGTAAGGGTAAATAAAGTGAAGATTGTTGAGAGTGCACTGTTGTTGCTGCGAAAGGAGACCAATACTGACAGTATTGAAGCTGAAAGGTCAGCAAGTCGAAGCCACTGGAGCCGGAAGGAGGTAGTGTTCGACGACTAACGGTACGACCTCCATTATGCACAGCCTGCATAATCATTCCCACTATTACTGAAATTACCTCTTCATTAACACCTCCTGTCCCAGCTTCCTGCTTAAACCATCCAAATCTCCAATCCATAATCAATCCAATCAAGTTTCCGGATGGGCATAATTAATTCAGTGTAGACACAAGCTACTTTGTTTGTAAGCATTGGAAAAACAGTAAATACATTTCAATATAACTATCCTACGTTAAGGATTCGATGTAAAATTTTGCTTAATGTACACTGTTTTCTTTATGCCAACAATTATTGTCATGTACTAATTAACGACTCCTTAATTTCTCTTTAAGTAACACGCATTTGTTACTTCATATTTGACTACTTACATTGTTCTGCGATCTGTTTTTGTTTCTCTTTGAATCTGGCTCAATGTTAAAATTGTTTGACTTGCATTAAAAGAGATAAAATTATGGACACAATGGTTAAGGGTAATAAAAACTCTACACTTTATTTCATTAGGGAGATGGAAAATATTTGGCACTTTGATATTCAGAGAAAAAGCAAGGCCGTCTGCTTGAACCTCCTATTGTGTCAGGTATATGCTAAGACCCCTACATCAACAACATAATAATAATACCTTAACTTTAATAATTAAAATCTTAGGCATATAGAACCAACTTGGGAAATTTGGCTCATCCATAGGCAAAAAACCAAATTCTCTGTCCCAAGAATGTCACTGAAGACGAATGGCTGTAAGTGCAGACAATAGAAACAAACAACATAGATTGAAAATACACTATATAGATCCACACTGGTGCATAAAATCAGTCATCTTAATTTACTAAGCCGACCTATGTTAATTCTTTTCAATACTATGTAGTTTAATGCGATAACAAGGTAAATATTCACCCATGTGAGGGCAGGGCACTTTGAATGTAAAATACATATGAATAAGAGGAGCAGAAAGATCAATGTGAACAAACCTGACGAGCTACAAATATAAACCAATCAAAAAGAGATGAGTTTTGCTTATGGAGTATTTACAGAGGACAAAGTTGTGAGGAGTTACTGAAGTGAGATTAATAACTCTGAATCAGTTAAGTCGGTGCGAGGTATCAGCAATGGGGAACTATGAAAATTAAATCAAAACAACACTGATTCCTCAATGCTCACACCTTTCGATCAACCCTCCCCTAATTTCTCCACCCCTTTCCCTAGGGGTGTGAATATTTATTACGAATCAAAACATTTTGTTATCATAATAATTTTATGTTGTTATAACACAGTGAAGAAACATTACAATCCTTTCAATTTGAATAATCTCAAATGAAAACAACTTACGCCTGGTAATAGTTAAATTCTTACGTCTAACAGATGGGAAGGTATCAGTTGGCATTAATAGGTCAGGACGTGTGTGTTACAACTAAATACAGAAGGTGCGAAGACTGTTATATAGGAAGGTTAATGACAACGCTTTCTTGTCTATGTCTAACAGGCGCCAGTCCTAAATATTATTTGTGAGGAGTATTTTTTGTGTGAGGAAACTTTGCCTTCATTTTCGTGTCACAAGAAGCTATAAACTCAAACGCCTCAAAGAAAGTCTGTTTTTTTCCTCGTTAAAACAAGAAAAGCGATTTTTGGAACACACTCTGTTGAATTGCTGTTTAAATAGCTATATTGCCCCTTTCGAAAGTGGTTGCTTTTTACGAAAATCTTCTCTTGTCACAAACTAGTAGTTGCCATTTTTAGTGCAAATTTGGTTGTTCAATACTTAAACTCATGAAATATTGCTGTCAAGACAATATGTCTAATACAATATTTTAAGTTTTTAAAGCACTGGAGACGTGGTTTAAATTCGTAGGTATTTTGTCATAATATACGAAAAAGTGCTATTGCTATTCTTCAATATTACGTAGAACAATGGATTTCATTGCCTGTTGGTAATCATAGCTAAATATATCCAAGATATGTAAACTTTCAAATTTTATATGCTCATAGGTAAATTTTCAATTACTTTTTTTTTACTTTACAAGTAAAAAAGTATAGTGATCGTGAAAAAATTCATCTCGAGATTTTGACGGAATTATATGTTTTGAGGTCCCAGAAGTCGTTTTATGAAGTTTTTTTCGATGATGTCTGGTTGTGTATAGGTGCATGGATGGGTGGGTGAGTATGTATCCAAAGTTTCTGGCCACACTACGGTCCAGAATATTTGACGGATCAAAATGATATTTTGAAAAAACAAATAGTCCTCACAGTGTAGATGAGCCCTATTTTGTTTGGGAGCAATTATGAATGACGGGAAAGTCACTTTTTTTCCAGAAACGTGTTTTTAGACATTTTTTTTCTCCTAAATTAGTCTTGAAATGGCATTAGCTTTAAGGCTACAAAAGCAATAAACGAAAAATATCTTCAAATTTTTAAAACAACAGGAAATATATTTTTTTCAATAAAATGTAAAAATGTTGACATACGTTTTAAATGGGAAAATCTGTCTTAAATATTCTATGTGGAAGGGGGTCAAGTAAACTATGTAAGAGATCCACTGGCTATTGGAAGAAAATTCATGTTCTCCTGTAAGAGATTATTTACAGGAAATCTACACTTTCACTTTTCAAAAATGTTTTTACTACTGTAGTTATACTAATGATATTATATGTATCAGGGGTGTGATATAAAAAAATAGTATTTATAAATATATTGATAAGTAGATCAATCACTATCTGTACTACCTCCTGGAATTACTAATAAAATGAAAGATTAATAAACATCTCCCATTTAGACATCTATATTACACCTAAATGGAATATTATATATTATATATCCAAGAAATATCATATTATTTTACTTATAGTAAAGTTGAGTGTAGGCCACTCCAGGTTTTTTATTATAACAAAACAGTATTGAATGTTGCACTTAGTTTGTTAGATTACAAAAAGGCTGTATTCGTATTTTCCCATATGCTATTGTAAAACCATTCATAAGTGCAGTGTCAGCAGTGTACTGGAAACTCCAATCATCATTTATTTGTACATTTATAACCCTTTTCTTAACTTCCCAGTAATGGAAAACAATAAGTTTAAATTTTAAATTATTTTATTGAAAATAATTCCCATATAAAATATGTATCTTTGGTTATAGCCTAGCCTCCAGTAAATTGAGCAAGGAGTTTAGAAATTTAACTGGAAGTGGCATTCTTCGGCCCAAACCGTAAACTGTAACTTATTTCGAAGAAAATCAAAGTGTAAACTAATTGTTTTAAGTGTTGCTTCAATCATTAGATAAAACGCACTGCACTACAGTCGTATGAAAAAAAAAAGACTAAATGGTAAAAGGAGTTATAAAAATTAGGATTCAAAAACCATCAGAAAGAGTCGAAACTCTTATTTTAAAACTTCTAAAGTCACAGAATTAAATATGTAAGAAGAATACATCACATGCAATTGTGATTTAGTCATTAAAACAAATGAACAATTAGGAAAAAATGTTTTCGTTTATAACCATTGCTTAAACAGATCCTGTTTAATCAGTTTATTTGAGCTTTCAGATAAAATGAAATGACTCCATTAAAATTGAAATAACCTCTTTTCTTCTTCTTCAAAAGATACTTGAACTTTACAAACTCTTTATCAGATATGGTACAGTCATCCATTCTACTGTAAAACTGTGTTTCTTTAGTATAACTTAGGTTATATCAGCAAAACATCAGTTCCAGGAAGCAAGGATTGAAATTTTCTTAATATTCCAATTAATAGTTATTTTAAATAATCGGTGAATATTTTCAGAATAAAGCTTCATTATTTATTAAATGATACTTATTGTCCAATTTAACTGCAGTACACTAAACATCATTGTTTTTTCATAATTCAAATATTGTATACTCTTTCGCCAAGATGTAATAAATAAAAAGATAGAGATTCCATCACTTACGCTTAAACTCTGACTGGAGAGGTGATTGAACCATATAGCTAACAGTAAAAATGGACTTTGGCAAAGTGAGAGAGCAGTTAGCGACTGTACTGGTTGATGGCAAGGGGCAGCAAGGATGGGAGAATCTTACTGGCCGGAGGGTGAAGGTCCCACACAATGCCCCAGTACCGGTTGTGCCTCAACATACTCGGTGTGGGAAGTAGCTCTCCCATTAATACCCACTAATCCTTTAACGTCTTCTTTATGTCCTCCGAAACAGGACGTGCTTCTATCCTATTTGACTTGAAAATTGACTAAGATATTTCTTCCCTTCCCACTCATCTCAAACCCTTACAATGATGCTTCTAATCTTGTGTTTTAGTTGGGTTTTACTCTGACGAAAACTGCTTGTTACTTGACGAAGATTGAAGTCTTGTTTTCCCATTTCATATTGTGGTGTGATCATGATTGTTATTTCACGTGTTTATGTGAAATCTTTATATATATACTAAAACATATATATATATATATATATATAAGTATACATATATATAAAAGTATACATATATACATATATATACTTTTTTGTTGGAAATACGATCAAATATAGGCAAATATACGATTGGAAACGGGCAAATATAGTTCAATGTACTTTATGTACATTTAACTATATATATATATATATATATATATATATATATATATATATATTGGTATTTGTACTCAAGAACTGCAGTAAACTAAACAGAAATGAAGAAGGCGCAAGTATATTTCAAAATAGGGGAAATACCAAAAAGAAGCAAAAACATCTGTTAGTTGATACTCCCTAAACAAAGAAATTCCTCACTTTGTGCCCTATATGTATATATGCTTTTAACATAAAGAAAATAAAACTGACTACTATATTTGACTCCGACGTCCTCAGGTGGATAAAGCACTCAGCTTGAATTTACCTGAAGAAGACGGAATCAAAATATCGCAGTTAGTATTGTATGTAAGTTTCCGTGTTCTTTTCTTTATGTTACACGTGTATACCAATTTCTAAAATGATATACATATATATTGTAATATTTGGAAGCAGTCCTTCGTATTAACATATTCCATTAATAACTGACTATATTCCACTGAAGCCATTGTCCTCATTGGCTTTTTTAATTACATAAATAATTTCTTATTTTCTTCTTCCATGTTGAAGATTATTAGATTGCAAGGGTCGGACATGTTTCGACTGGACTCCCAGTCTGCTTCCGGGTAGACCGTCATTTTCTTCACCTTTTGGATGAAGAAAATAAGAAAATATTTAGATGGCTAGAAATAATAACGAAGAAAATCATTATAGTGAAACCTGATAAATTATTTATTGAATATATTTGTACATGTATATATGCCATAAATATTTTAACCTCAAATTTCTATAAGGCTTAGAGATATATTTAGAATTTCCATTTCATTTTAACTCCAACTATAATGGGCATTATAAACACCTCTAAAACTGGAAAGCCTGGGAAATTTTGTTCGAATATATGTAAAAAAAAAACTGGCGTGAGATGCCACGAGACTTTAATTTAGCTCATTATAAAGAAACAAGTATCCTACCCCAGAATCACACCGAAGAACAAAAAGGTTTTTTGTGCTTTAACTACTCGTGTGCCGGTTCTATCATTCTGTATTGTAGAGATGCGATTAATTATCAAACTTTCACATAAAACGAATATAACTCATTCTAATATAAAAAGAGATTATCAATTGATGTATCGCTATACGTATGAGAAAGAATAACTTTTAACTACTGTTAATTAACTTCAGCTTTTATATGGTAAGGAGCGCAAAGGAATGAAAACTTATCGGACCTCAAAGCAACAACAACTAATAAAAACTGTCCCGTTAGAATACCTGTAACACTGACAGGTGATTTCTGGATGTACACAAAAGGTAAACGCTAATTTCCCACTTTCCACTTGTTTGTTATTTACAGAGTTCACATCACATCACGGAGAAGAATGCTAGTAATAACACTCGTTGAGAGTAAACTTTTAAGCAATTATGAGCTCTCTTAGGTTTATGAAGTTATTGATTTTTAAAAAATTTAATACGAATATTTTACTGTTTTTTTGCTTATACTTTAGCGCTTATAACTTTTATAAATTAAGACGTAGACTCGATCTAAAAGTCACTAGCACAGAGCCCTTAAATATTTAATTAACTTTAATGATTGCTGTGTTGCAAGTACATACATTGAAGGTACTCCCCATTGCAACAATCTATAGCTAACAAAAATCGGAAAGAAACAAATCGTAGTATGACGTCCAAATGAAACGTAAACGTGCAATACACAAATAAAACATACATTTACAAGCAACCTGGTTCATGCAATTTGAGAAAATATATGTTGTACCTTTAAAACCATAAGAGCAGTTTGGTAAAACAGACTCTGAACTTTATTATATTAAATATACACTTTTTTGACCCGAATGTGAATAAAAGTAAATAAACACGACTATATCTGCAGCTATAGTTCAACCACCTTGAAAGTGGTTTTGAATTTTACATAATTATGAACCATATTTTTAAAAAATAGTTTCAAAATATATATTTCCTTAACTCTTCTGTTATTAATTAAAAGTGTGTAGTTCTCTAGTTAAGTGTTAATCATTAGCTAGTTGTTAAATTAAACTAAAAAGGAATTATATTCGCAAAGCGGCCAGAGTAGCCCGTGGCTTACGTTTCGCTTCTGGAATGGTAGATGCGCGGTCTATACCCACTATGGTTGTCGATTAATTCACGAGAGAGGAGTACAAAATCTAACGCTGTCCCTCGGACATGACGTTGAGTCGTCGGCCTGAACCATGTCACTTACTTTTTAATGATCCCTGCTCTAAATACACTTGAACTAAACAAAACGCAGGACTCCCTGCGTAGAATGTTTATTTGTGGTATCACAAAGGACCACCACTTTGTGGTGGTTCGATTTGTGGTATCGAAGGACTACCACTAAAACCTAACCCAACTCAACAATAACACGATACTAATACAGATCCAAAATTATCTCTGCACTAGTTACGTAAAGAGTTCTACAAGCCAAGAGCAAATATTTTGAATAACAGTGATAACTGTTCTCAAAATGGAAAGAAAACGTCAAAATATTTGCCTAAAACGTCATTATAAACAGAGAAAGAGTTAAATATAAATATTTCTGTAAGACCACCAGTATTTTTAATCTTCCACTGGCGCCCAAACAAAAGTAAGCTCTTTCAATGTCCCATCATTCAAGATAACCTCAACTCAATGTCACCAATCCAGATACTCTCCTAAAAATATTTCTATTCAGATTTTACCTTCACTTATAGCGTTTCAGTTAACATTTTATTAATTTTCGTTTTGTGTTTTAAATTAAAAAAGAATAATTACAATTAAGTATATACACTTAAATCATAAACAATTACATTTCATGTATCAATAGTTTTAATTAAACTGGCAGATTAATCAATAATTTATAATAAATAATCTGTTAAAATCAAACTGAATTATATGAAGTTAATAGTATTTTTTTATACCATTTAAACTTGAAATTATTAAGAAAGTCAATTGCTAAAATCCTTAAATGAACATCATATTTACCAATTAACCATCAATTGTTATAAATCATTAGTTAAAATAATTTGTTTTGATAATATGGCTGAAAAAATACTTCAACAAGTAATTTTATTTCAAATGATTTTGATTTACTGGGCTAGTGGTGGGCAAGTGTAATTCACGAATCATTGGGCTCTTTAATTTCCGGGCTGCTCATCCAAGACGACGTGTTTAAAACTCATTTTATTGGTAGCGGTAAGCTTTAAAAGGAAAATCACAAGGTACAACTTGTGACTTTTCATAGCTGATATGTTCACTAAAACAAAATCTGAAGCTGTCTACACGCAAAATCACTAAAAATACATCTATTGTCAGATATAATTGACAAAACGATTTAATTACCTACATAATTTTTTACTTTACTATAAGTAAAGTATAGTGATTGTGAAAAAATTCGATCTCGAGATTTTGACGGAATTACATGTTTTGAGGTCCCAGGAGTCGTTTTATGACGTTTTTACGATGATGTCTGTGTGTGTGTGGGTGGGTGCGTGGGTGGGTGGGTGAGTGTGTTAGCATTGCTTGTTACCACGCTACGGTCCAGAATCTTTGATGGATCAAGTTGATATTTTACACAAAAATGGGCCTCATAAAGACGAAGATTCCTATTGTTTGGGAAGAATTATGCATGATGGGAAAGTCACTTTTTTTGCCAAAAACAGTTTTTTTTAAAACATTTATTTCTCCTAAACTGATAACCCTAGAGTTTTGAAATTTTGACATTATCTTTGAGGTTTCAAATGCAACAAACGAAAAATATATTCAGAATTTTAAAACAACGGGAAATATTTTTTGTTCAATAAAATGTAAAAATTTTGACTTATAATTCAATCTCAAACCTTGTGAGAGCGATACAAGCCATACTGTTTGACGGAAAAGAATGAAACTATGCCTATAAATAGAACATTATGTGGAAAATGAGTGGAAATATTTTTTTCTAAAATTACATTCGCTAAAGGGGCGTTACAGTACGATTTGTGATTTCAGAAAATGTTTTTTTGACGCTAAACTGCTCATTTAAAAATAATGAAAATTTGACCAAAAATGGAACAAAAAATTAGCAATTCATAAAAAAAAATCATGAAGTTTCAATTACGGGAAAGAGCAATAATGATATAAAAACCCTTTGTTTATCCTAGACTAAGAGATCACCTGCTATACTTGTCGAATTTTTTGTATTTTTTTACATTGTTTACATTGACTTAGAAATTTTTTGAGCGAATCCACTGAGATAAAATTGATATTTATAAAGGAATAATTTAAAACGTTTATTGACTTATAAGAGATGTAAGAGGAATAATATTGTGCAGGTAAATGATAACACTCATTAAAAAAAAATTCGTATATATGTTATTTGACAAAGGGGAAGGAAAATGATCTTATTAAATACTAAGAAGCCATAAAATTCCCAGTATAATAATTCTGTTAAAAACCAAAAATGTAAAAGATAATTCAAAATATAAATCTTTCGTTTAGAGATTAATAACTGTAATTATCGTACATCTTTAATTAACAAATCACCTTAAAACAACATTTTCTTCGCTTTTTAAGATGTTTTTCAGAGAAAAAAATGATATTTTACTGTTTCAAATTTGAAAATTTTACATTAATATTCAATGTAGAAGGATGTCAAGTAAACGATGTAAGAAATCTACTGGCTATTTGAACAATAGCCATGTTCTCTTGTAGGATAATATTTCGTTTCAAGAAATGTTCACATTGGTTTTTCAAAAATGTTATTACTGCTGTAGTTATACTAATGAAATTATTTGCTAATAATAAATTTTTGTGATGTACAAAAATAAGCTTATAAATTGATATGTCCTTCAATCACTATCTGTACTACCTCACGAATGCAATGCTAATAATTATATCCCATTTAGATATTTATGTTATGCTTAAATGAGACGTTATGTTTTATATACTCAAGAAATTTGACATTGAGTTACTTATAGTAAAGTAGAGTGTAGGCCACTCCAGATTTTTTTTTTTGTAGTATTGGTACTGGATTTTGGCAATTATAATGAAAAGATAATAAATTTATATTATCAATTCATTAATTCAATAATGAGTGTATTTGGGTAGAATCTGAATCATATAGACAATCAATCAGGGTATTTGGATGAAACAGAATCGATGAAAAAAAATACTATCTTTCTATTTTATATACTAGATTTTATTTACTTTCCAACCAAAGTATGTGAATTTTCTATCATTTTGAACCTTACTGGTTAAATAATAGAATATTATTTAAACATAATTAAAATAATAAACCAAGACCTACATAAGATATAAAACAAAAATGAAACTATCCGTGAGGAACTTTCTAAGAAAAACATTTAGAAACAAAAGAAGAGAAGAAGGGAGCTCTCATTAATATTACGATACCCACGGTCATCAGGCACCTTGTCACCTTGCCCGCCACTTGTTCTACTGGTGACGACAGGTGTCGAAATATTCAACTGAGTTATGTCAGTTCTTTCTAATTTCGGCCAAACGATCTTAGTATTATTTCTGAATTCATTACTTTATTTTATATGTCACTTGTTATTATTTGATGTGTTAACTGAGTAATCATGCAACATATACGTGAATCTGTTTGATATTTCTCTTGAATACAAAACAGAAATCATTAAGACTTTATTTGAAATGTTTATCATAATAACAGTGTAATGGCTCTGACATAAGCGTAACTTAATAAACACTATAATAGTGAAGTTTGAGAGAGTATCTTCAGAAGACTCCCACTGGCGGTAATCCAGGCTTTAATTAACCTCGCCGAGTTGAACGTACTCTATATCGCATATTTCCCCCTTACCTGGAAATTTCCCCTAACTGAAACGATCTTGCAACCTGGAAAATCCCTTCTTCTCTAATCATCCCACTAGGCAACTGCGAAATTCTCCTTCCTCCTCAGATTGCATAATTAACGAAACTTATATAATTAAAAATTTTTCCAATTTATATAATAATTGAATGTTATTTTGTACAATCACGTCATTATGGAATATAGGAAAAATTTTGCCACACTATATATGTATAGTTATTTGACATTATTAATTTCAAAATTATTTTAAAATGTTTTTTTATTATCATGAATTAATTACATTAAAAAAAACAATGAATTATTCTTTAAAATATTGTTTAGTGAATCCTACATCTCTTCTTTGAGAAGTTTTATAACCAATTTGACACACCAAACTTCAGAAATAAACTGTGTTAATCTATGGGGCATGATATTAATAAACTAATTTATAATAATATTATCTCTGCTATTATTTTAATTTCAATTAATGAAACACTTTTAGAGATATAAATACTTAGAAGAATACCATTCAACGAATTATAATAAAAAAGAATACATAATTTGGGAAAAAACTGAGCGGGAAGGATATATGTCAACGAAAACCGCTGTGATAAGATTCCACAATAAATACGTGAAACAAAAATTAACGTCTAAACTACAGTAAAAAAATCAGAAAAAAAACTATGATCTTTCATGCAAAACAAGTGGTCTTCGTCAGATTCTAACCGATCCTGACTACAATCAGTATCCGTTTGTTTTAGTCACTATCAGTTAGACTCTGACGAAGACCACTTGTTTTTGTTAAAGATCTTGATCTTTTTCCTGATTTTCCTACTGTGGTTTAGATATTGTAAACCACTATATGAAATCCTAAAATTTAGAATTGAGATTGATGCTACCAGAAATGGTCCGGGTCAGAACCAAAATCAAAGCTGAATGATCGAAAAGTCCTATTTTTATCAAAGTACATCTAAATTCTATTCATCGAGGGCGTTGGAAATACAATGCTTATCTTAATATTCTGATGATTTACTTTAGTAACACTACAATGCTCACTAAGATCTCTGCACATTCAGAATTACAGTTCCTGACTTGTGATTTAATCACATTACATGTTACAAAGCTGTAATCTGTAACATAGGCGGCATTCATTAAATTAACACAATTCAATAAATGTATAGCTATATACATTTTAAATTTAATTTATAGAATTATTTTAAATAATTACGAATTTTCAGCATGATTGAATAAAAAGAAAATCAAAATTCTATTTGGATTATTGGTTTGCAAAAAATAATGAACGATATTTTTGGTTTATTTAATAATTGTAACTTTTTCTTTTTAAATGTAACATCCAAATTTGGTAAATCTAACTTAGTCAATTTAATTGAAATATATGAAAGATTAATACAAACTTTAATTTAGTTACCATAAATTACGTTCAAAAATATCTTACATTATACACACTGTGCAGGACGGCTATATTTAAGTCATGACTTCACATATACACTTCTGTGTTTGTTATAATTACATTTTCAATCCCTTTTGTTAAAAATCTACCGCAGTTTGTTACCGGTAACAAACCTCCGGGTTTTAATACCACCTTGGTAGTATAATTTCACTTTGCACTATAGTTTTACCATGAAGTCGAAATTAACAAAACAAAAGAGGATTGAAGAAAAATCCTGATTTATTTTGATAATGACTTACTTCAAAATCTTGAATAAACATTTAACCCATGGTTTTAGTGTTGTTTTTTTTACAAAATAAAAAACAATTATAGTTATTATTTGTTACAGAAGAGATTAATTTTATGATGTAAGCGGTATTTACAATGCATTACTTAATATTATTCTAGTAAAAATACAAGATGATCTAGAAGGAGTATCTCGTTAGTCAAATGTACGTATTTTTTTTTTAAATTTCACTCAAGGAACAAAATCAATTTGAAAGCAAGTGATTTAAATGATGACAATTATATTGGCTATACTGTAATGCAAATTTTCTTTAAGTCCTATCAAAATTCCATTAGACTAACCGTTAATAAAGATGATTATCAAGGAAGAGCCCTCCTTTGATGTCAGCTACTCCGGGAAAACAAAATCCTAGCCTTGGTAACACTTTTCAAAATTATTCATTTATAATGAGGTCAGATTACTGCTTGAATAATTAAGAAACCAGTTATATAGCATTAAAACTGTGTTCAACCTAAAATTACACCATTTCATTTAATATAATCAGCTACTTTTTCATATTTTTTCCTACAAGATTTAAAACAGGAGGACGAACGTTCATTATTCAATTATGAATAAAATTTCGCCAAAGGGATGAATTATGTTTGAATTCATTCATGTTTTGAACACGAAACGATTCTAAACTCCTCAGTAATATCTAGTTATTTTTAAAACGATTTTCATGTACATAAAATTTTTATTATAGAACTAAAACCCTAACTTAAATTCAAAAATATTCTCTTTATAATTTCTAGGTTTAGAAACACTTACAACACAATTTTTTTTGTCAGATGATTATAACCCTTATATTCTCACGCGCAGGCTATCAATAATCAGGATGAAAGTATTGTGGTATCTAAACCTCTGCTATAAACTCCTTTGCCTCAGTCTTTCAAACTGAGTACATGTGAACATCTGTACAGATGTAATTAAAACCCCAGACTCGTGAACCACCCAGAACCTCTTATCTTTCATTAATATATACTTAACCATCATTGGTAATACCATTTTATTTCATTGAAAATATATTATTTTGGATGTTTAGATACAAATTTGATATACATATAAATAGAACAGATGTATCCTGATGCCGTCAGTTTCTTCAACTACAAATTAGATTCTAAACATGGATGTTTAAATCTTTATTCCACATCTCATTCACAGGTCAGCAAAAGACAAAAAAAAAAAAAAAAGACACTGCCATAAATCTGATGATAGAGAAAAAAGAAATAGAAAAGGGTCGTTATTGTCTGGGTGGGTGAATGATCGCATGAGTGTGTGTGTGTGTGTGTGTGTGTGTGTGTGAGTGTGTGTGTGTGTGTGTGAGAGAGAGAGAGAGAGAGAGAGAGAGAGAGAGAGAGAGAGAAGTAAGTATAGTCTAAGTTACAGTAAAAAATACATGAACCAGGCATCACTATCTCATTTTGTAAATTAATGTCTGTTTTTAGAAGTTAATTTTTCTTATAAGTGTTTTTCTAACACTTATTTTATATATATTGTTAGCTTCAGCTACTCAAAGGGACTAGCTCTGCCCGATGACGACGACTGTCGAAATATCGTTGTGAGTCTTTTGTGTGTGTCTTTATTTGTTTTTCTCTTTCTTGTGTGAACTATATATATTTATATATATATATATATATATAAAAAGATTTCACATAAACACGTGAAACAACAATCAATGATCAAACCACAATAAGAAATGGGAAAACAAGACTAAGATCTTTCAACCGTAACAAGTGGTCTTCGTCAGAGTCAAAAACCCAACTCAGTTTCCCATCATTGATATATATATATGATCAAACCACAATATGAAATGGGAATACAAGACTAAAATCTTTCAATCGTAAGAAGCGGTCTTCGTCAGAGTCAAAAACCTAACTTAGTTGTTTTCGAATTTCATATTGTGGTTTGATCATTGATTGTTATTTCAAGTGTTTATGTGAAATCTTTTTATTTATTATATATATATATATATATATATATGTATATAAAAAGATTTCACATAAACACGTGAAATAACAATCAATGATCAAACCAAAGTCTTGTTTTCCCATTTCTTATTGTGGTTTGATCATTGAGATATATATATATTATATTATATATATATATATATATATATATATATAAAGATTTCACAAAAACACGTGAAATAACAATCAATGATCAAACCACAATAAGAAAATGGGAAAACAAGACTAAGATCTTTAAACCGTAACAAACGGTCTTCGTCAGAGTGAAACTGATTTTGAAAATGTTGGGTTTTTGACTCTGACGAAGACCGCTTGTTACGGTTGAAAGATCTTAGTCTTGTTTTCCCATTTTCTTATTGTGGTTTGATCATTGATATATATATATATATATACATTCTATCCATAAATTGAACTAATTTCTTATCTGGTGGACCTCTATTTGGTAGAAAGATATTCGATTTTTTATTTCATGTGTTTACTGTAAAATCTAATTTTATGCTACATATGATTATATGATAAAACCAAATATTGATAAATTCGTATGCTGAAGATTTCATAAATAAAATAAAAATGGGACTGAAATCAAGAGGGATGTTGTTGGTTAAGGGATGTATATATAAGAAGTAGGGTTGGGTGAAGTAATTTATGACAAGAGCAAGAGAAAGGAGTTGGTGGTGACATTTAACAGGGTTTAAATACAGTGCGAGAGAAATGTTGACACAAGGACGAGAGGGTCAATAAAAAGAGGCAGGGAGGGGTGAAGGGTGACTGGCCGGCAGGACTCGGCCGGCTAAGATGTTACACCAACGGGAAATCTGGGACCTCCCGGGTAGAGATCACCGTAACAGACCCCGCATTCCCACCGTCCCATTCAAGCTGTTTCTTTTTCTCTTCACCACTGGCTGACCCCTTTACTAGGTCTTCCTTCAATCACAACCCAACGTCTCAATCTTTCCAACGCTCCACGACTTTACATAAAAACTGTGTGAGTAGTGCCAGTCTATCGGAGAAGCGAATCCATTATCCCATCCCCAACTCTTATGAGGTTAGCCAATAATATAAAAAAAAAACATGCCTCTGATCTTGAGGCCATCCCCGGAAAGAAAACATTCAGTTGTAGGCTTCAAAGGAAATTTACTTTTACATTATTTAAATCGAAATTGATTATTAAATGTTAATAATTCTAAGCAACGAAAAAGTTTCATATTATGAATATAATGAAAAATCAACTTCATGACACATGGTTATTTGTTTACCTTTTAATTTGCAGGTGATATACTATGTCAGCCCACCAAAGGTGGCATACATTTCTTGTTAGTAGGCATAAGGTTCCATACTGTCACTGTTGATATGTATAATCATTTTTTTCATTAGCATGAAAACAACTTTCCCCTAATGGGTTCA
This sequence comes from Hermatobates lingyangjiaoensis, assembly GCA_026182355.1. Lineage (NCBI taxonomy): Eukaryota > Metazoa > Arthropoda > Insecta > Hemiptera > Hermatobatidae > Hermatobates > Hermatobates lingyangjiaoensis. The sequence goes on from JAPFBL010000015.1 coordinate 8,454,747, forward strand.
TTTTTATCATAAAGTCATACAAAGTTCTGTTGCAACGTGATGTATTTAAAGCTAGCTAATAACATGTTGCACTATCTTTCCAGTGAGAACAATCAAAACGCCGAGTGCAAAACGCCAGCAAAGTGCCGCAAATGACTGTGAATTATATAAATCAAAAATAGTTGTGATATTTCGATATTCATCGTTGTTACCGGCCTAAATAGATGAACTTACATATTTATAGCCGGGAGAAGTAATAGTTTTTAAAGAACAGCAGTAACTGGATGAACAACACTGATTATTCATCACTGGAAAGATAGTGCAACATGTAATTAGCTAGCTTTAATTACATCACTTTGCAACAAGTACGGGAAGTTATATACAAGTTTCGAGTAGTATACAGTACCACACACAGCATTCCTAATAATAATAATAATAATATAAAACATATTCTCTTCGTAATCATTCATTTATAAATTATAAATGTAAAATTAACTCCTGCTCTGTCAGTGTGTTCATACTTTAACTTACATTTTATTGATAGGTGTTTACGAAATTAAGTTCGAGATCAGTTTAATTAATAATTGCAGTTAATAATATAACCAATATTAGTTTCAACTGAACAAGACTTGAGGAAGTTATCTATCTATAAAGAGTAAGTTGAATTAACTTAGCAAAAGGAGTTTAGATTTCAATCTTAATGCGACAATTCAATTATAATACAAATTAATTGATGAACAGAGAAGTTTCGTAAACTATTTCGCAGTTCACCTGACTCACACTGACTGGGTATCTACTAATTGCTTAGTTATTTGTACATGATAAAGCTACTTTAATGTCAATAACTAGACTTCGCATGAAATGCTTTCCGTTAATGCTTTTCAGGACACCTAATATGTTTTATAATCAAGAAACATTTTAACTAGTCAGTAATAATAATAAAAGATATAAAAGAATAACTCAATTAAATAAGAATTTCCAGAAATGCAAAATCGAAAATATATTTTATATCAATAGTTAGCTTCTATTGGGACACAGAATCAATGATAACCCACCATCTCACTCTCCTTTTTACTTATGTCCAAGGCTTGCCGCGAGCGTATACTTCTTTAATATGTGACATACACGGATTTCTCCTTCCTTACCGGGCTCCAATTTAGTTTGTCAGATCCTTATATTGGGCAGTGAGTGTGCAAGCCAACTCCACAGCTTTCATGTGATACCGGGCCATCGAGGCATTTCAGATAGATACGAGTATAAACAATATTTCCAATTTAATTTAATTACTAGGGTGCGACCTTACTCTATAGACGGGCAATAATCATGCCACACCGCAACTGCAATGCTTACCTTCCACAATCTGATCAAATAACTGGTGTAAAACGTTCACAAATAGTTCAAATCCATTAAACAACTGAACAAGCTCATTGGAGCAGAGTTAAAGTAAAGGAAGTCCATCAGCCCAGCACGCTATCATAAATATAATGCTATAATCAAGAGAACACTTCTCCTTACAAATTAATTATATTTAAAGCACCTTTTTCTTTGATGATCACAAGTAATCAACTTGTTCTTTAGTTATAACTTAGTCAATTAGTTCAAAACAAATTTGTGACGCTCTTTAATAGCAAACCAGACAATGTTATTCTACTGTAAAAAATAGCTTTTACTATAGTTAAATTAAAATAAATTAATTTCAGCGAAAAATTAAACTAGAGATAAAATAAAGTTAATGAAAGAGTTATGTTACGAAGAGGGAATTTAAGAAGGTCATATGGTAAAAAAGATAGTATCCATAGATGCTCATCAACTGGCAACTTGCGTGTCCCATCTCTTAAAAAAACAGGTCTACAAAAAACTTGTAGCTGGCTGAAGGTCGTTCTGGAACAAAATGACTCACAGACCACCTTACGTCAGTCTCCTATTATGGCTTGCCCGAAAAACAAACTCTTTTTTTGGATGTTTATATTTGTTTAACTGTTGGGAAAGTCTTTTATACCATACTTAACAGGCTGTAAGGTGCTCTTAAAAACTGTTATATTTTTTCAAAAATGTACAGTGAGCTATTTAAACCTTAATTCTGGCTGTGCCCACTGATGGACATTCTGTGATATATAGCAGACATGATCTGTCAAAATGTTTTACCAAGGTACGAAGCCGAACTACCTGATGATTAACAAAGCAGTATGGTAGGTGATGAGGAGCCTCCGGAGCAGTACGAAGTACTCTGTTTTCACATAATATAATAAATTTCGTTAAAGTGTATCGCTTTATAGTCTGTAAAGTATGGTACATTTATTATTGGTGTAATGGCTGGAAAGCTAAGGTGCACAGCGATCAAAACAGGTACATTTACTAATCAACCTCATAAGGTATGCTTTCATAACACACTGGGTTAATATGTGTATGTCGTGAATCATTTCAGTCGTTATGTGGAAAGCTTTAACAACACACAATACTGGGTCAATATGTGTGTGTGGTGAACTATTTCAGTCGTTATATTGAAAACTTCCTTAACAACTATTCCAACATGTGTATGTGGTGAACTATTTCAGTCATGTGGAAAGCTTCTATAACACATTGTTTCAATATGTCCATGTGGTGAATATTTCAGTCATTATGTGGAAAGCATCCATAACACACTGTTTCAATATAACCTTGTAGTGAACTATTTCAGTAATTATGTGGAAATTCTACCCATCCTTCTAATAAGCAAAGAATGTACATAGACTGCATACAATAATAAGACACGTCAATTGCATAACATGCAATTAAACTATACTGATATCACATACAGTACAAAGAAGATAGTAATTGTGTGTCTAACATTCAGTATAAACCTATAAGTCAGACACAATCCTGAATTGACAGAAGACCAGGCGGGAATCACGTAATTCCTAGAGTAGTTAATGTGCAAGACAGACTTTGGGGGAGTTAGCCATGGGTGTTTATATATAAATTAGTCCCATATAAATATAACAGAATACTGCCTCTCAGCCCTGTAGTTCCATTTATAGAATACTCTCTTCGTCGCCTTCATTCATTCTACAATCCAAATTCTTTCCAAGTTTACTCTGCCTAAAATATCATGAGATTAAAGTCTGTCAAAGAATTTAGTAAACAACTTATAAACTGGGGAAACAAAATACATAAATAGAAAACATTCCCTGGTGTATCACTGTAAACACATTTAATTATTATACAGATTGCAACCTTAAAAAAGGGTAACTTTAAAGAAAAATGGAGGATTAAACATCTTATAAAGAAAAATGTTTACTATGACGTCATCAAAGCTATCAAAACCAGTGTAAGTTAAAATCCACATTTCATTCTTTATGAACTGAAAGAAATTCTACCAGTGTATTAATCAAACAGTTGAACATTTAGTCCTTTTAAAATATAACTCTAACAAGTCTTAAAATAGTAGGGAATATTCCGTAAGAGAAAAAAAAGGCATATTTAAAACTGGTCGTTTGTAAACACTTTGACAGTCACCTGTCAGAGATATAGGTGTTTTATTTAAAACACTACTAGGTTGACTTTTCCTCAATTTAAGACCTGATGCGTCATTCCTTATACTCCATATCAACGTACAAAGCACAGTAAGAAAATGTGAAAATTAATAAGTTCTTTCAACCGAAACAAGTGGTTTTGTTTGGTACCGAAACAAGAGAAACTCTCGCAAATAACGACGACTATTTGTTTTAGTTGAAAGATTTTAGCCATTTTTTTTATTTTATTAATGTGGTTTTTATTTTATGTATTTATTGTGAAACACTTCATAACATTAAAGTAAATAATAACTCTAAGCTAGTTACCAGTAATTGAAAAAATTAATCTTTTATGAAATCAACCTACACGTTTTTTTTCTTTTAATCGCTTTTTGTTATTTTTTTTGCTTTTCGCTAGTTTTTTATACGTTATTTGTACGTGCGTGTGTTTCTTTAAGATTTCTGCAGTAGCCTAGTGTCACTTGAACCGAATACTTCTTTGCCTCAGGAAATGAATGCCGAAATACCAAGGTAAGTTTTTCCTTTCAATGCCCAAAATTAGTAAAGTATAAAAATCATGTTTTACGAAGGTTTTACGAATTGACTATGCTGTTTTCATCTTGTTAACGTTTGTTGTCCGATAGTCTATTTACATTTTATTTTAGTATTTCATGTATATGTATAATGTATATGTGTTTTGAAAGTTAATTTTTTCAAGGTATATAGCACATTAATATATGTATTTTATATTTATAGAATCTACCATCTTACGAAAGGATTAGTTATGATTTTGACTAAATAAATACCAATAAACTTAATGTTCAAAACAATGTGTATAGAAGTGTTACTAACGTTAAAGTAAAACTTTACCTTATTGCAAAAGGATGAATTAATGAATTACAAGTTTGATAGTAATGCAGAATGGTAAGAAAAAAATAACTGCATTCTTTAATATATTATTTATGCAGACTATTTCTAATGCACAATTTAATTATTTTTATATTTATATTCATAATTAAAATTTTTAAACTATAAATAAATATTAAATATTAACTATTTATATTGGAGAAATTAAAGAATTACGTCTCCAACAAAAAAAAAAAGAAGTAATACCACTCTATAGCAGATTCCACAGGAAATGAATTAACTATCTTATAAATTATTATTTATTTTGATTTTCTTAAAAATTAGATTTATTAATCAAAACAAAATTATAATCTTTATATATTTTATACAAATATTTAAATGAATATAACTTATTATAAAATTAATTATATGCAGATATATTGAACAGTTTTGTTACTTAATTCAGATGGTTACTCTAAAAAGAGTTTTAATATTCCCTGGTAAAAACAGTTAGAAAAGCTAGTCTTCAGAAAATCTGGTGTGCATGTTGAATCAGTATATTAGAGTATTTGAATAAATCGCAGGGTTCACTTAAACCTTACTGAAATGCTTAAAGAAGTTTCAAACGAGTACAGAATTGTCTCGCAAATATGACAAAATAACGAGTCGTAAAGACAAAAGAAATTTAGAGATGATGGGATGTGGGACAGATTGGGAAGGGTAGAAATGCTTTGTGCTGACAGAGCACAAGGCAGTAGCAGGCTTGGCTGCTGCCTAATCCACTTGAGCCTGCACCCTCTCGCTTAATCCCCCTCCTTGTTTGCTGTGACTTCGCCACCACCAGTCATCTTCCTATATATATACCATAAATATTATAAAGAACAATTGATACCTAAATAGACCTTACTCAAGCATCATATACAAATATAAATATCGCTTATAATACAAATTAACAATTAATAGGGCAGTCAAATGTTTTAAAAACCATCTATAAACATAAAAATACATATAAAATGTTTGACTTTTTCAGTTATCCATATATTGGTTAAGCAATCTACTTACAGGTACAGATAAAAGTTATTTTGGCCGTACGTACAATAAGTTTTCTTGTAAAGAGATACATCCAAAATGCAATATCCTAGAGTTAATTTACAGAAAAATTATTTCGGTCTTTACCAAAGTACTGCCGCCTAAGTAAGTTTTAAAAAAAAATACTCATAGTTCAAAATGACTTTCAGATATAACTTAGGTTTCGTCCTGTACTCCCATCCCATTAGTAGTCTTTATGGCAGTGCTCACTCAATGCTTAAAGAACCATATATGAGTTTTACGTGCAGTTCAAAAAAAAAAAAAACAGAGAATTTTGAAAAAATCATATGAAAATAACTCTACTTACTCTTAAAATTACTCTACATAAAGTTGTGGTAAACTACACCATAACCGGTGTACGTAATTAAAGAAAAAGAAAACCTGGCTCAGACATGAAGGAAAACTCATTTGCCTTGGGCTTCTTAGCACTTATAATAATTAAAACCGGTTTTCAAAAGAGTGGTACATCCAACTTTAGGTCTTATTTAAAATTAAAAAAGAAAAAAAAGATGATTTTTCTGTATATTTTACCCAACTTATAGAGAAAGATGCCGCGATAATTTGCAAGCAAAACTCAAAATCGGCACCTTCAAGCTTTTTTGACCCTGAGCTTTCCATAGAAATTTTTGTTCCATTTATAAAGTTTTAATCAAAAGAAAAACTAATGACAATGATGATAACCGGTTTGTATAATGCGTCTTGCAGAGAATGCAAAGTTATTTGTTTTTCACTGGATTAGTTAAATCAACGTTAATGGTCTTATTTAAAATGAAAGACACAGTAAGTAAAGATGGGGAAAAAATTGGTTTTGGCTGTGACGCAAAAAGCAAGTAGTGAGGGGATACAGCGTGGTAATTGTAGAGAGAAGGGTGTTATTAGAGACAATTAAGTGGGCAGGGATAGGAGAGCGGTGTCAAGAGGAGCCCAGCACTCGAGGCCTTGAAGATCATCACTGGGAAGCGCTGTTTACTTGGCACAACGGAGCCCATCATTCACCTCAATTATCTTACATCAAAGACGTCCCAGCCAATCTTATCGCAGTCACATCTCTTTGCCATTCAAACGATTAGCAATAGTTCATTATTAGTTTTTTTTTACTTTAATATGTAGAAATAATTTCCACTCTACATTTTCATATTTTAAGTATATCATAATCTTCAAAGTGAATGAAACGTAAAGTTTCGTGCATCACGATGTAGATTGAACTATTTTATGAATGTCAATGAAGTTTTTAATCGTTGTGCATCCCTTGGTTGAAAGCAAAATTGGATTTTATCAACAGGTAATTTCTGTGGGAAAGTACTTCCTGCTTACATAGTTGAAATTATGTATTTGAGATACAAAATTAATTTAATTAGAATAAAATTAAAGGTTGAGCTGACATCTCCACGTGGTAACTCTGGAAAACAAGTTCGTTGTGTACGGAGTCAATGGTCGTTTCTTAATAAAGCCTTCAGTGATTGGTGTAACGAGGATCAAAACACAGTGAGTCCTTTCAATGGCTCAGCACGACAACTCTTCCGATAATCAGAGAAACTAGCCAGATGGGCTTCAAGTAAATGTCTGAAACATCAAGGACAACTCCGTTCAAGAGTTTAAAATATCCTGAAATATGGTACATACTTAAACATAATGACCATGCGACTTGTGGTAAAGCTCGGTTTAGATCATAGTGAACTTTTCTTCATTTTAACATAAGCATTTAAAATTAGGTATTTCGAGGTATGGAAATATGTTTTACAGCCATCATCACAGAAGGCAAAATAAGTCAAAGTTAAATTTCACTTAAGTGTAAAAATGATCAGGAACTTCAAAAAAATAATAACAAAGCACGTTTACAAGTAAAAACTGACAAGAGAAATATTTTTCATAAAAATGGTCTCATATAAATTTACCGATACCTCAGAATCTCTCTTCAAATCATTTTCCACTCTAGTCAACTCTTGAGCAGCACCTAATGCCAGTCATAGTGCTCGAGAGGTCATTGCTGTTCTGCTTTTATTAACTCCTGTCCGACTAACGTTTTAGTATTTTGAATTGTATGTGTATTAGTTGGTTTATGACTAAACCAAATGATTCTTTTATGAGGTGGCGTGGGTTTGGTGAAGTAGTCTTGAGTTGTACTCAAGAGTTATGTTGGCTATTAAGGCTCAAGAGGGCAGTTAATACCATTGGCTGAATCGCCGCTGTACACATGTTAGTACTGTGGGAGGGATCTCACTCCACCAGATTATCAGATTATAATTGTGTATAGACATGCGACATTAGTCCACCCTTACATTTCCTTTACGTCCATTGCTGGTTGTCATCTTGTTTCCGTTATCCTGTTCCTCTAACAGGAAAGTCGAATACCAAGGAAATGACTACAGAAAACAGACGAAACGTGACAGCCACGAACTTACAACCCGTTATCCTGACAGAAAAAATTGGATATCTCGAAATCATGAACGGAATGAGAGAAACTCATCGAAAGATAATAATCTGTTTTTGTATAATTGAATATGAGATATATATATATATATATATATATATATATATATATATGAATCAAATCCTGGACAATAAGAAATGGGAAAACACAGAAACTAAGACCTTCGTTTCAAATCCGTAACAGAGCGAGTCTTCGTCAGAGTCAAAAACCAACTGAGTTTGTGGTTTTTGACTCTGACGAAGACCGCTTGTTACGGTTGAAAGATCTTAGTCTTGATTTTCCCATATTCTTATTGTGGTTTGAATCCATTGATTGTTGTTTCACGTGTTTATGTGAAAATCTTTTTATATATATATATATATATACATCATCATACTATATAACTATTTACGTGTTGGTTTACATCGGCCAGTGGACGCATTTACGTCTCGTATCCTTCATTCTTTCTCCTTTTAATTTTATTTTTTTTCTTTCTATCTCCTTGAAGACGGCAAGACGCCGAAATATGAGATTCGTGTAGTGTTCGTCCTTTTTCTTGTGTTCTCTAGCTTACTTATGAATATTATAAATATTAAAGTTATATTATTTTATATATTTATATTATATATATATATATATATATAAATATTTATATATAAATGATCAAACAACGTAAACAAGTGAATAAAAAAACAATTCTTCACCTAGGGGCTCAAATAAATGAAGCACAACCAGAAAAAACTGCAAAAAACTCCCTTCGGTGTCACTAAAAATCATTATCATCAGGAGAAGTGATCGTTTGAGAAGAGAAACCACACTGATGCTATTTATGTTGGTTTGACTTCTAAGCCCTTGTGTGAAATACCACAGCTACTCTGATGGTCAGCACCATAACTCTTCTACTGCCATGTACGCAAACTCCCACGGACTTAACTTCAATGATTGTTTCCTTGAACAAATTCTTACAGATCTTTGACTGTATTAACTATATTAGGTTCATCAGTGTGGTGTCCCTCCTCAAGTAAATTACATCTCCTCTACTTATGACGATGATTCATCGAAATATTGAAGCGAGGTTTTACAAGTGTTTTCTAAGTGCTTTCTTTTTGAGTTATATATAGAGAAAACATTTACAATAAGAAAACTTACAATAAACACGTGAAACAACAATCAACGTTCAAACCACAGTCAGCAGTGAAAAAAAAAAGACTAATATCTTTCAACCGTAACAAGGAGTCTTCTCCAGAGTCAAAAACCCAACGCTAAATACACAAATAAAAAACAGATCCTACGATTTGCATTCAATATTTCGACCCTTTTAACGGTCGTCATCAGGAAAGGGAGTTGAGCCACGAGATGACGAAAGCTCACTTATATATATATATAAAAAGATTTCACATAAACACAGTTGGGTTTTTGACTCTGACGAAGACCGCTTGTTACGGTTGAAAGATCTTAGTCTTGTTTTCCCATTTCTTATTGTGGTTTGATCATATATATATATATATATATAAAACTTTAAATTACACAAAGCACGACACAAAAAAGAGAATACAAAGAAAACTTATAGAATTCAATATTTCGAATATATAATATCAATTCAATATTTCAATATATATATATGATCAATCCACAATATGAGAAGGGACAAAAACACTAAAACTTTTCAACCGTAACAAGCAATTCAACACGTGAAATAACAATCAATGTTCAAACCACTTAGTCTTTTTATACCATTTCTTATCGCCGTTTGAACATTGATTATATTATATATATATATATATATATATATATACCTTCACTCAAAATTCGAAAAAAACAATCCAAACTGGACGCAAATCAGATCAAAAACGAAGAAAAGCAACACACAGAGAAAGAGACACACTTAGAAACTCAAATTTTTGGACGATCCATCTTCAGGAGACGGCGAGCTTGGTCGCCCATTCTCTTTTCTACTGAAGACGGATCATCTGAAAATTTGAGTTTGTAAGTGTGTCTCTTTCTTTGTGTGTTGCTTTTCTTCGTTTTTGAGCTGATATATATATATAGTTCTGAACTTACTGGATACATCAACTACAGTTATTTATTAATGAAGTTTTCAATACAAAATATTCCTAATAAATAATTTCATAACTACAACAATGTTTTTGTCCAAGTTACTCGATTTGAATTCCTTTATGCAGTCCTTGATTTTTCCTTTTCTTATGCATAACCTTCTGCTTACGGTAAATAAGGCAAGCTTAATCGGAATATGAGTTTCCCAACAATTTCTAGTTTACATAAAACAAAAGTTTTATAAATCTAATTATGATCTTTTAATAAGAACTTTCCTTTAGAGGGATTATAACATATATTAATCAATATAAGTGTAGAATTACTGCAAATAGGTTATGGAGAACCTTTTGATTTGGCCAACTCCGCATTACAAAAAATGAATGAATAATATTTCATTCTACCCAAAACTAATAATTTAGTGATAAGATTCAGCGATTCTGCGGTTTTAACATTAAATGAATCGTATAATTCACAAGAATTCTTTCATTTCATAATTGATTGATTTCTCTTTATCTTCCACAATTTATACATTACAAGCTTTCAATTTCGAAATAGTCAACATCAGAAGTAACAAATTAGAAACAATAAAAAGAAAAAAAAACGTACGTTAAAAAAACTCAATGTACACCATTTCACCTAGGATGAAGGTAATAAAAATATATTCCTCTATTTCGCTAGGGAATAAAGAAAGGCACTTTTTAATTTATTTTCCTTTTCTTTTTACTGATTTTAGTGTATGTTCCTGGTGATAAATTTTTGGCCAACAACTTAGGATGTATAAATAAATGAAAATAAAAGAAAGAAAAAGACTTCAAACATTATTCCCAAGACTAAAAAAAGTTTATATAGCTTAATAAGCATACATCTACATAAATAACGCTATTTTAAAAACCATGTATTTTTTTTTATATTTGACTGTTTAAAAAAGAAGTTAATTTTTCTCCTGCTGCGTTATCGTAGTATAGAGAGGTCAATCAGATTCTTAGTAAACAACAGTAAATATAAACTTAAATTGCATTTTTATTTCTCAAGAAATAAGTTTCTATAGAGCTTTTAATATGAAAATCAATTTTTTTTATAGAAATATATAAAAATTGTAAACATAATTAAGTATATTTAAATTGAAGATATTATTTAAAGGAAACATAAATTTTATTAACCGAAATAAAAGCGTGATATGAAATGAGTTTTCGGTTAAAAAACGAGAGACTGGTTTTGTGCATTAAGACCTTTGGAGGGACCTGCAAACCGGTTGCTTTTGCTTTCATTAACTGAGTTGTATCCTTGCCTCTTCCATTTAGCGTTAACAGGCTGAGGAATCAATTACACATCATCTCATTTAATAAAGTATTCTCTTCAATTTAATGTAGATTATCTTGTTCAATATGATATTTCCTTTAAAGCTTCTGGAAGAACCCATTTGCTTTTTATTTATTTCAATTAAAGATAAAGTTAATAATAATTCTGCAGTTTTAAATAAAAATAAAACTGACTACAGTGGACTGGATCCCATTACAACTTGCTGGAATTATACATTACCTATCAGTTTGTCGTAATGTGATGAAGATTCCCTATAAGATACGTATGAAGTTTAATAAGCCACAAGGAAAAAGGAAAACAATATATATAGATGCTGTAAGGCCTTTATGTGAAAAATAGTAGATCGTCTGACTTGAACAGGAGTTGACAAGGACATCCTGGCGTCTATAGAAGATCAAAACATGTCCACGGTGCATAATTAGTGGTCCATGTCAAGTTTATATTCATGTATGAATATAGCTTAACGAAAAATACATCAAGAATATTTAAACATCAGGTACAATGTTCACATTAGTTTCTCATATAGACCTATCATTTGGAATGTTATATTATTCTTTTTGCGCTAATAAAATTCTATTTTATGTTTTAAATTATTCGTAAAATTTCAGGAAAGGTGTATTGTTATTTTAAAAATATTTTCGGATTTTTGTATTTGGAATGCTTGTAACTAATACATTAGATTTATTTCATTGCTACATTTTTTATTTACCTTTAAAGTTTTTTTGAAAATTTGTCCATCTATTATTAGATTTTGAAGTTATAGGGAGTCCAGAAATGATAAGATATCTGTTAGGGGGTTCAACAAGTCAACAAACGTTGGGAACTCTGCACTAGAAGATAAGAGCAAGGCAGAATTATCTGGAAATGTTACTTAAAACCTTTCAGGAAACACTTACTCACGAGTGTGTGATTGATGTAACATTACAAGTTATAAGTTATCTGACTGAAACTTATAACTGAAATAAGTTAGAAATTCAGAAACAACCAGTTAGAATACAATTATAATTTCAAAAAAACACTTCTAAATATGTAAGATAATGTTTATTGAAAAAAACATTAAAATTTATAACAATACCTATATTTGATATTTATTGTCTTGACTAGTAGCAAGTGAATAATATTACGACTTCACAACGTCACAACTATGATCTTTTGCCTCCAAACACAAACAAATATCGTAATTTAGGCCAACATTTTAGCAAAGTTTATACACAAATATTTAAGCATCATCATATAATAGTGCAAACTATTAGCATAATACCTGTTTTGATCGTTGTGTACCTTAGCTTTCCAGCCATTACACCAATCATTACCATAATACCATTATTACATCACCATAATCAGTCCATTATTAATCAACGAACTTTGTGTTATCACAGATGATACAACAGCTCCCATTGAATTACTCCAAATAATAAAATGTGCTTGTCAAAATAATAAGAAACTTTCATATACAGTCTTTTAGTTTAAAGTATTAAACATGTTTTCTGATTATGTTTAAGAATATCTGAAAGGAAAGCACTGGTCAACTGCACAAAGAGAGGTTTGAAAATATGAAAAAAAAAGTGCAAAATCAAAAGATGTTATTTCTATGTATTTTCATTTGTGAGAATTCTTCCCTATGATTAAAGTTGCCAAGTGGAGAGCATAGCACTTTTATAGCCAACAATCTTCTATCAGTGTAAACGATCATCACAAGAAACTTAAGACTTTCTTTTTTATTATTATTTTTATTACAGATTGGAATATAAGTGCAGCCAGATGACATTTGAAACTGCAATGCTTCTTAATTTGTTACTTCATTTTTAAAACAACTAGACTGCCTGTGTTCTTATCCAATACATATACTACTAATACTAGTTACTAGTACCACATTCTAGTTATTAATACTACAATTAATATCTTGTTACTAATTGAATAAATACATTAAAAGAAAACTAGAATAATGTATTGTATATGAAGTAAGGCGCATGGGATCACGGACAGTCTAGTTATTTTAAAAATGAAGTAACAAGTTAAGAAGCATTGCAATTTCAAATGTCATCTGGCTGCACTTATTTTCCAATCTGTAATAATAATAATAAGTCTTAATATTTCTTGTGTTAGCGATTCAATTACGCTCAGTAGTTCACTAAATACTACAACCTTGACTCTCTTGTCATGTGAGGAAGATACTAGTTTAGTGTTGGTTTCTGAGAAAATAGGGGCTTTGCATTCTTTAAATGGTAACACAGTGAGAAAATAGCTTATTGTATAATTCTTGTCAGAGAAGTTTGTTTGTAATGTAACTTTATTTAATTTACTATGTTTTTAATGCCCAGTTAGTAAAAATGTATATAAAAAACAAATTTTGTATCCTACCTAACATTAGTGGTACGTACAATCAGGTATGCCGGTAAAATCAAAACTTTTAGGAAGAGAAAAGAAGCCACTTCATTTAAATGTATTTTATTCCAAGTTAATAACTTTGACTCAAATCAAGTTTAAATTTCATTATTATCTTGGTAAAGTATAACAAATACATGTATTTTTCCATGAAAAAAATAATGTTGCATATTCTAGTAAATTTTGAACTCTAACTAGGTAAAATTGATCATCCAGTGATTGTAAATTGAAATATTTTATTGTATTTTACTTCCAAGATAAATATCAAATTGGTAAGGTAGGTTTGATTATACATACATGTAATTTTACGTTATTTGTAAGTAATACTACGCTGGTGTCACTGTGTAATTCGGAATATCTCAAGCTTACGTTAACATGGAAAGACGAAAGTCTCTTCTTTTTAGTGAATATTTATTTATACAGATAGGCGGGCTACACTGTGAGAAACCAATTCTAAATTGTATTTTATTTGTATGTTGACAAATCTGAACCAAAAAAGTATGAACCTATAAAGTTCCTGAGAAGGACTTAACACTTGTTATCGTATAGTTTCCTTTAACTTCGAATTATTTATCTTTAGTAATCAAACAGTTGTGCAAACAAATAATAAAACGATCAATCAGAGACATCAGAATTCTAGTGTTACACAAATACGTCTGTAAGTCTTAATTGAAAACATTGATAATTCTGTTCTATATTTAGTTATCCAAATGCAGCTACAATCATTACGACAGTTTTTCTATTAAAGGGCATCCATGAAAAGATTGTCACCCAACCAAGTTTCGAACACTTCTAATATTGCTTAACTTCGGTGATCTAGTCAAAATGAAAATATTCAGCTATAAAAAATGATTTTGTTTTCTTTTCAGCGATCATTAAATCAGTAATAGTGTTTAAGTATATACATTTATATTATATACATGTATGCTTCTATATCATGCATTATATCAGAAGATTTCATAAGAACACGTGAAATACAAATCAGCGTCTAAACCACAGTAAAACATTAGAAAATGACTAAGCTCTTTTGAACAACACAAGCGGTCTTTGCTAGTTTGACCGCTGAAGAAGATTCCTTATTTTGGTTGAAAGATCTTAGTCATTCTTCTGACTTCTTTACTGTGGTTTAGACGTTGCATTATACATTACAAACATTTATATTTATAACACCTATTTAACTACTAGATTATATGACATAACTGTAATTATACATTAAATTTCTTTGGGTGATTTAAGTTTTTTTTTTAACTTTAATATAATTCTCCCAGCAACATGTTTGTTCTGTTGTGTTCTAGATATTAAAGCAGTTTGAATACAGTAGCAGAATAAAATAATAGCTTGGAGAGATTAAATTTTTTTGTAAAGTATATCGTTTATCAGGCATTAAGCCCTACTTGAATTTTAGTCCTGAAATTTGATTATCACCTTGTTCATTTCGATAATTTTTATCTAGCAGTAGTACTTATTCGACTAGGGCAAATCTTATAAAAGTTCAAATAATATTACCAAATCAAGTACTACCTCAGAGCAGCAAAGGTGTTTTCAAAAGAGAAAGTTTCCTTCAATCAAGTTTCGGTGACAAGGTATTCCTAGTTCATACTAGAAGGCTCATAGAAGGTGTCACCCTTATTACGGACGTATGGAGTTAGGAGCAGGAAGTGTCACTTTTCTCTAGGTCATCAGCCCTTCATTACTGATTATATCAACATTCTAGTAATCTACTAGAATTTCATGAACCAAAGTTATCCACTGGCTCTGCAACAATCGACTGCATTCTATTGTTCTCTTGCAGTTAGTCTTTCCGAGATTGAAAATCACTCCATGAACTCATTTCGGGACACTAAAAACTATAAGTTGTAACCGACCAGCTGAAGGCCATTCCAGAATCGAGTTCCAGCAATGCTACAATGATTGGAAGGACCGTCTCCAGCGCTGTGTGGCTTCCGAAGGGAACTATTTTGAAGGTGACAATATCACATTGTAATTATATTTGAATAGAAAATTTATAAAAAATCAGTCTCACTACTTTATTTACACACCTCGTACATTACAAACATTTATATTTATAACACCTATTTAACTACTAGATTATATGACATAACTGTAATTATACATTAAATTTCTTTGGGTGATTTAAGTTTTTTTTTAACTTTAATATAATTCTCCCAGCACATGTTTGTTCTGTTGTGTTCTAGATATTAAAGCAGTTTGAATACAGTAGCAGAATAAAATAATAGCTTGGAGAGATTAACGTTTTTGTAAAGTATATCATTTATCAGGCATAAGCCCTACTTTATTTTCGTCCTGAAGGAAGAGATTATCACCTTGTTCATTTCTATTCTATTTATTCTAGCAGTAGTACTTATTCGACTAGGACAAATCTTATAAAAGTTCAATATAATATATTACCAAATCAAGTACTACCTCAGAGCAGCAAAGGTGTTTTCAATAAGAAGAAAGTTTCCTTCAATCAAGTTTCGGTGACAAGGTATTCCTAGTTCATACTAGAAGGCTCATAGAAGGTGTCACCCTTCTTACGGACGTATGGAGTTAGGAGCAGGATAGTGTCACTTTTCTCTAGGTCATCAGCCCTTCATTACTGATTATATCAACATTCTAGTAATCTACTAGAATTTCATGAACCAAAGTTATCCACTGGACTCTGCAACAATCGACTGCATTCTATTGTTCTCTTGCAGTTAGTCTTTGAGTAGCTTGAAAGATTCCACTGCCTATTGAAATCAGTAGACAAAGTAACTATACAGGTATATAAATATATAAAACATGCTTATCCAAACTACACTGAGCATTTTATCAGTAGAATCATTAATCTGTTACGTTGTCAGGTACAGGGTTACAAGGAAGCCAGATCAGATATCAACTGACGGGTCGTAAATACCGTCGACACGTATTGCAAGTGAGCTTTTGAATACATCGACTGTCAGGTGGAGCACCAATGAATTGCCTTGTCAAAAGTGAAAGTCCATGCGACTACTTGATAAATAACATTTCCACATTCAAATTAGCTATTTAAAAAAAAAAAAGTTGTAATTGCGTCAGAGGTATAAGATGCAAACAAAGGTGTTTTGATTGTTGGCTTAATTAGAGGTTAACACATTGAAGCCAATGCGGTGGTTTGTTGAACAAAGACGAATTAATGATTGCATTAGTGCAATCTCACATTTAATGGTGTCAGTTGGAATCGCCGAACAGTTTGACGACTTCGAGCACTACCTACAAGGCATTTCAAGTAATCACCATTACAACACTCTCGTTGAATCAACTGACACTTTTCAATGGGTGTGCGCAGTTGACAGCCCAGCGAATATGAATAAAACATTAACTCACATGTAAATGGATGTGATTAAGACATATGTACTAGTAATTGCATGTTACATTACATGGAACGGGGCGCATACAAGAGAAGAAATCTAAAATTATCATCTAAAAAAAGAGGAGAAAATACTTTATTGTTTCTTTTAAAATAAAGTTATTATTCACGAAGAAAAAGTTTTCTAATAAAGATCCATTACTGATTCACTCATCCAAAGTAGAAGTAAAATACCAGAAATAAATACAACCTTTTTTAAGAGACTGACTTATAAAAGTTGCTTGAATAAAAAATTCATTGTTTCTATATTCTGTAGAAAAAGTATTCGTTAGAAAGGATATTATACAAGTATAATGTATAAAAACGACTGTTCCTATTTTTTCATAAAATAACAAAAATGATTTTATTAAGATGCAATAGTAAATTGAAATTTGCCTTTCAGTCAGGTATTTTTGAAGTTTTGCTATTTACTTTGTACTATAGCGGCACTAAAATCATCAAGTTTTCTTTAACACTCTTCAGTGTTAATGGCTTCTGTTGTTTCCACTGCTGAGAAAATAAAGTTTCCCCAAAGCAGTTACATCATTTTCGTTTAAAAATAATAATTTTATATTATCACCAATTTCACGGTGAATATTAGATGTTACAAAAATAGGAAGTTTATTATAGCGTTCAGTTATTATTCATAAAAAAAATATATATTATTATTACACTTGTCTAGGAAAAGACTGAAGCTATTCCCAATAAAACGGTCTAAAAAAATGACATAAAGAAATAATCGTTTGGGTAACACTTGATCCAAGAAACACCAAGATAAACATAGTGTTAGTTGTTTTTAAACAATTACTCTATTACAGAGTTTTTCAAACTTTTTTCGACGCGGAATCCTTTTTGGTTCCACTAACTTTCCCGGGAACTCCAGATTCTAATAATTTTATAAAATCATAATATAAATATTTTCATATACCTTTTTAAATAGTATGTATGTTTAAAAACAATTAAAAAAATAATATATCTGCAGTGTGTATTTTTCGAATAACAATTCAAAACTAAATGATTTTAATTTTCGTATTTTCAACAAGTTCATAGCACATAAAACAGAATACTAGCAATGTTAACAAAGAGTTTGTTTTGTAATCATTTTTGGCTTTATAGTTGAGAGTTTGATTCTCAAGTTAGCCCCAGCATTAAGTCTACTTCGGTATTTGGTTTCTATGGCAGTTTAAAGGGAAAATCGAGTTTCACATAAGTAGGTAGTGGGAAATGGCAGCAATGTGTGAAGTGCTACTTTTGCAATAGCATGAAATTCGGGAATCAGATAGTTCCAAAAACTGACTAGTGATTCATCCTAAATATGAATAAAATGTTAACCATTTCTAATTATGGGTATATTTAGATATAAACATTATTCAGTTTCATGATTGACAAGAAATATAGAATAAACCCATACCACAAAAAAATTTTTAGAAAAATGTTTTTACTAAATGTTTTTCAAGGAACCACAGACAGACAGTCCGTTAAGGAACCCCTGGTCTCCGCGGAACCTACCTTGGAACCTCTGCTCTATTAAAATATGACCTTCAGTCAGGCGTGATGACAAAACTTGATTAGACAGATGCAGAATCGGTCCATCGATTAGGAAGAAGAAATCGAAACAATAAAGGCGAGGGAGAGATTCACATCAGTATCGGATCTTAGAAATAACAACGACAAGAATCGTGTGTCTTTATTGTTTGGAAGCTTTGAAACATATAAATGTTTCATTTTTTAATATTTTGTTATTAGATTATCTAATTGTAAAATATTACAAAATAGATCATCTTGAAATTATTCTAATAATTCAGCATTACATAAAATTAAAGATAAAAAAAATGACTTTATGAATATTTAGCAAGGACAGAGGGTCATGTTACCTGTTCATGTTCATTTTCAAGCTGCCCAATACTAGTCAAGATCATAAATGTTTGAGCCTGACTTTCTAGTAGAAATAACATTATTAAGAAAAAAGTAAAGGAGGTTTTTCTTTGTGGAGACAAGTGGTCTGTCAAGTATTTCTTATTACTTCCAAACAATATTACAAAGAATATATCGAATTTTCGACAGCTTTTATTATTAAAATTATTCTAATTTAAAATACAAATGCATCTATGTATTATCTAAATTAATCTTAAATTCTTTAACAGAACTAACAAGAAATTCTTAACTTTCTTTGTAAGAATAATAATTATTGTTTTTAATATATAAATAATGCATACAGTACAATGT
The DNA here is from genome assembly GCA_026182355.1 of Hermatobates lingyangjiaoensis. Taxonomy (NCBI): domain Eukaryota; kingdom Metazoa; phylum Arthropoda; class Insecta; order Hemiptera; family Hermatobatidae; genus Hermatobates; species Hermatobates lingyangjiaoensis. The sequence continues at coordinate 8,473,918 of JAPFBL010000015.1, forward strand.
AGAATATACTGAATTGAAAAATAAAAGAAATTAAAAGTGCGAAAGGATGAAGGGATGGAGACGAGTAGAGGAGGTGGCAGGCCGACGTCAGAAACTGCAACAGTAGTGTGGCAACGAACCAACTATGACCTACGTCAGACTTAGCTTGCTCAATGTCTTGTTTTAAACATGTCTATTTATGGTTAACATCTGTATTTAAGCTTGTAAATTCGTAATTTTATGAAATATATGTGAAGTATATTCGTGTGGCCAGGTTAACATGGTGGACCGCGGTAGGTCCAGGGTTCACTACTAGGTCCAGATACTCGTATGTTCATGTGTGAGGTGAATAAATCTGAGCACGTTGTCCCTTGGAGATGACGTAAAGCAGTCGGTCCCGAGCCTGTACGATGTCAGGCACTCTTTAAAAGCCCCTACTCTACAATAACATTGCGGACTCCCAATGCAGATTGCATCGAATAACATAGATATTTTTATTTAAAAAAAAATAAACATTATCCCACGTATTTAGACTTTTGAAAACTTTCTGTCCTTGTTTTCAAGAATATCACACATATTACCACATATTTTGACTTCTGAAAACCTTCTGTCCTTGTTTTCAAGAATATCACACATATTACCACATATTTTGACTTCTGAAAACCTTCTGTCCTTGTTTTCAAGAATATCACACATATTCCCACGTACGAGTATTTAGACTTTTCAAAAGTTTCTGTCCTCGTTTCCAACCAACATACTCGTATAAGGGGAAATATAAAAAAAATCATATTTGTGAATCATGGCCCTTAATGAAACCATGAAATGATCTTTAATGACCATTTCATAGGCAAAGCCAGCCTTTTACATAAGAAAGTTTCTTTTATTAGAATGAAAAGTATATTGAGCCATTACTTGTGTAATCTGTTATAGTGTGGTATTTAGTCATACTGAGAGTTTTTAAAAATGACGTCTCCATACAAAAAAAGTTTAATATGGAAACTATCAACGAGTTTCGAACATTTGGTATTCTTCTTCTGGTTTACATCTGTGCTCTTAAGAATCGAACTACGGGAGGGAACTTAGGAAGGACTTGACTAAGGAATCGACTCTCAAGAGTGAGGATATAAACTTGAAAAAGAACACTAATTGTTTTTTTTGTGTGGAGACGTAATTTTTGAAATTCACCAATCTGAAAAGTATATCTTACAGAAATGTCTATACATGATACAATATTACATAGTGCAATACTTTTTTTTGTTCTAAATCACATAGTCCAAGTTTTGGACAAAGGGTAGTTTTTTGTGGGGCGCCTTGCATAAAGGATGATTGCGGCGCATGAGTTAGGCATCTCTGAAATAGAAGGCAAGGTTTTTATGAATGAACAGTGCTATCCATTCACAACCATAACTATGATTAATTACAATTTTTATCTGAAATAAAATTAGAATAGAAACAAGTTAGCAGAAAGATATGAGAGAGACTAAGGGGAGAAGAGAGAGAGGAATAAGAAAGACAGAGTGGAAAGACAAATATTCCAAACTTGTATTAAAAAAAAAGAAAAAAAAAACAGAACTACTTGATCTGGGGTCGGTGTGCAAGCATTAGAGCCTAATAAGGACTACCTACAGATTTCAGAGACAAAAAGGAAGTATGGTGAATGGTTGGAGGGGGTGGGAAGAGGACAACAAGTTTTACTCTTCTGCGAGAACAAAGATAATAGAGTGAGAGAGGGCGAGGCGAGATGGTGCCAATGCCCCGTAACTGGCCGAGAGCCCACAAGTCACCGCGCGCTCCCCAGGTCTGCACACCCTGGCAGCGCTCTATCAAATAACCTTACGCGGACATTCATCAACAACGCTAATCAATCACGCAAGCGCCTGTATTCATTATGAGACTGCCTTTTAATCATCACTGATATTAAACCATTTTATTAATTTTACAACCAATAATTAGAATGATACAACTAGATAACTTCCATACAAATATGAATCAAAATAAAAAATTCCTATCCAACAGTTTGTTGAAACAAATATATTTTAGTTTTAACCAATTATTTTAAGTTAAATCAATTTAATTTGGTTTTCATGGGGATCATAAATCAATTGTAGTAACAGCCTGTGTATAAAAAATACGTAACCATTTACTGCTTACTACAAAGGCACCATTACAGTTCCATAAAAGCCGTAAAGTCTGCCTACTTGACATCACGTAACAAGGAACAAGTTATCTTTAAAGCAGGGTGGGAACCTTTCTTGGAGTAAAGGTCATTTCAGCACAGTAAACTTACCCTAAAGGACACCACGATCGGATAAGTAAATTCTTATATAATAGTTATATTGTAAAATCCTTGAATTTATCATAATATTACTCGATCAGTGTCATCTAAAACTGTTTCGATCTTTCAAAAGATTCATCATTGTCTTCATTACCTTTATTACATTTGTTAACTCAGGAAGATGATTTTCTAATAGCTTAGACATTTCAAGTAATGATTGATAAGTAGTAGTCCTCTTCCTAAATGGCAGATTTTTTTGTCTTTATTACCAGAATTGTAAATCTTTATATTCTGAAATATTTTTCTCAACAAACCGCAGAAGGCCGCATTTCATGGTTGAAAAGATCACATGCGGCCTTAAGGTCGCAGGTTCCCCATACCTGCTTTAAAGTTTCAAAGTGAACCCATTATTTCATTACTTGTGCGATCTGTTATAGTGAGCTATTTACTGAAAATTCATTGCATATAATTCGACGGTGAGCGGGGTAGTTTAAGCTTGATGGAAGCCAGACGTGCATTAATTTTCATTAATCTTTACGCGTTTCGATCACTTAGTGTTCCTTTGACGCATACATCTACACTTTTGAGAGTCGATCTAAGGGAGTAACTTAGGAAGGACTGATTCTCAAGAGAGATCACAGATGTAAACCTGAAGAAGAACACTAAGTGTTAAACGAGTTGTTAGTTTTCATATTTAACTTATTTCTCGAGGAGAAGTAATTTTTAAAACCTCCTCATGATTAGAGAGGAAAAGACTAACCACTTTAACTGAGGTAGCGTCACTGTGCGGACGCTGAGGGTGCCTTACAACAACGCACATTGTCTTCTTTCAAACAACTGTTCCTATATCTTCAATGAAAAGGAGATTAATGAAGATTAATGCAGGTCTGGATTTTATCAAGCTTAACCTACCCCGCTCACCGTGAAATTATATGCAATGAATTTTATGTCACTATGATCTGTCAAACGGTGTAATCAATATCGCGGTCACTCGCTTTCAGAGTAAAGCATCACATTTCCATATATATTTGCGCAAAATTAACCTCTCTGATTGAAAAATCTTGAAATTTTTCTAAGATTATATAATGCTAACATTAATTCAAAATAACTGGGGAATTTCAACATTTCAGAGTCGGTATTTAAGTATATACAAACAATGATGTCTAAAGGGAAATAAATACCACGTTATTAGAAGCAGTTCTGGTCAATATTATACAACTCGTCTACACTATAAGAATTTATTTTTTAGTATAACATCAGTTTGATCCATAAACGGGGCACTCAGTATCAAGTACAACACATATTTTTGGTTACGCTTTCACAAATATGCCATACAAACACACAGAAACGTGTATATCATTAAAAAACTTATTGTAATGGAAAAACTAACTTTTAACTTCAGTCATTTTAACTGTAAAATCAGTATCTATTTACACGTATGTTTGATTGTACTTGAAATTTATGTCAAGCCCTTAATCCTGAAGCTAGTAATTCATTGTCCAATATGGCATTCCAGCAGGTCGGTGAAAAACCTTTTTTCATTCTTATGCAAAGCTAAATTCTACAGAATTCTATCATGGTTATAAACCAATATAAAAAGTTGCACTACTATTACAGTCATAAATAAAAGATTAACTAAATAGTGATCTACATTGTTTTAATTGCTTTATCTCCATAGAAAAACGGTTCTTTTGTACAAATGTATCAGACAACTATTAGTATTTTTATCACTGCAAGTCATCAAAGCCATAAAATAAGCAATCCGTATTAGAGCTTAAAAAGTGCACTATTAAGAAAGATTTAGTAAGATTCTCACAGAGTGGACCCTATTAATGAACAAACAAACCTAATGAAAATAAACGTTAGTCTTAATGCAAAAGTATTATAAACAGTGGATATTATTGGTTTATTAATTAAAAAAAAAAATTAAAACGAACCCTAACATATTTCTTTATTATAAAGGAGTGACATAATGAATGCAAGTCTGAACAACCTCTGTGAGTGATGTATTGGTATTGTGTAATAAAAGAGACTAAATTGTGTAGTCTCCACAAAGAAGTTTTGTTAAAACAAAGTGTTTCGACCACATGGTGTTCTTCTTCAAGTCACATCAGCTTATCGGGGAAATAGAAGTCAATAAAACCCTGTTTATTCTACTGGACCAGTCCACAAACTATCCCTTTCTCAATAAGTAGATACAGTCGGAGGTAGAACACTATGTGGTCCAAACGGCATTCTTTTGTATGTTGTATTTTCATATATTACCTAATGCATGTTTAATGCAGTTCATATTTATATTTTCTTTTCAATAGTTAAAAAAAAATCACATCAAAGAATTGAAAGGATTATTATTAAATTATCACAGTAATGAGTTCAAAAGATCATATAACTAAGATACACAAATTAATATGCAAACACATTATTAACAAAACATATGCAAATGTTGTTGACAAATATACATACTGTATCATACAGTTACAAAAATAAAACAATCCTGATAGCTGAGTTTTAGTTTGTTAGTAGAGAAGAGATTTTCAGATGCAAACAACAAGAAGTAGAAATACGATGAACTAAACTAAGAGAAAGTATGAAGAATGGGGATATCATCGCGACAGGCTCACATGAAAACTAAAGGGATTTTCGCTTTATTCAATGTCCATTTTCCAATTAAACCCACAGAGTCGCATGACAGTAATGGTATATTTATAAAGAGTGAAAATCTAATCTAGAAAGAGAAGTGAGGTGGACAAGGCAAGCGGCTGGAGGCCGCAAGTGGGTGAGAGAAAGGTGCTCGCGAGATAGAGATCGACTGACGAATGGGAGAGCAGCCAAGAGGCGCGCATCAGTAAAGCGAACGCATCTATCAAGACCACCTCGCAACTTGCGCAACTCAGCGGTCTTGTCGTCATCAGGGGTCACCCATATGCTCATCAAACTGAACAACACCTCGCACTAGACTTACATCAAAAATTCATTTGTTATTAATATAGAAAATCTATTCAATCCATTGAATAGACGTGACGTGAAATGCAATCAATGACGTGACGTAACAATCAATGATCAAACGGCAATATGAAATGAAGAAAAAGACCAAGATCTTTCCACTGTAACAATCGGTCTTCGTCAGAGTCAAAAATCCAACGTTGGGTTTCTCAGTTCTCAGTTGCGTTTTTGACTCTGACGAAGACCGCTTGTCACGGTTGAAAGCTCTGTCTTTTTTTCCCATTTCATATTGTGGTTTAATCATTCATGTATATATATAATTTTACTTTTTATCATTTTTTTCTTCCCCCCTCGTTTTTTTAATTTCAATTTATTATTTGCTCTATTTATATTATTTAGTTATTTCTTTAGTTACTTTATTTTTTGTCAACTTATCCTCCTTCCTGCGTATGTTGGCAGCATACTGCAACTGCTACAAAATGGACATTCTTAAACATTTTAACATTCTCAAACGCATGCATTTTTTACCATAGAAAATGGTACAGGACAGCTCTAATAATGCATATGATTACGATGGGGTGAAGTAGAATTCAGGTAGTAAATTATTAACTGTTGGTCTTGATTATCTTTTTTAAAGTAAGACCTAAACACATCTCAAATAAAGTACATGCAAATGTTATAAATAATTGTTTAATTTGATTTTAAACTATGTATAGTACTTGACTGATGTAAGTAGGATATGTAATTTTTGTCGTTTATATATTAAAATTCATAATTTATTTTATTAATTATTTTATTTAACTTATATTTTATCATTTGATTTTAAATAAATTTGTTCTTAATAAATTCATTATATAGAACTTTTACTTTAATTCTGATAAGATTATAGTAAAAAAAGTTGATGAGTGAGTCAGGTAGAACTAGAGGGCCCCGGTAGTCCGGGCTTCAATAGCCACTCTGACCCTCGATTTATTCACGTGGGACGTGAATAAATCTGAGCAAGTCATCACTTCCAGAGACGTTAATCCGTCAGTCTCGACCCTGTATGGTGTCAGATACTCGTTAAAGATCCACCAATACATTTTATGTAAGCAAATTTAAGACTCCCAGGTACAATCATCTTCTTTGTGCGGTATCACAAAGGGCCCACGTTCAGCCTATCGTATGTGTGTCCCTTGTGGGACTCTTACTGCAACCTAACCTAACCTAAGGTGGCACCAGCTAACTGTCCTTTTTAATGGTATTCTTATTTCAAGTATAGGTTTGCCATGCTATGCTCACGTAAATTACCGATAATACTGGATATAAAATCAAACTTTTCTAGAATAACCAAAGAAGTAAGGAAAACAGTCTTTGTTGTGATGTAAAATACAACCAACTACCTTTCCCATAATTAATATCTACCATTAGTGATTGACTGCTTAAAATGAAATTGAGATAATCATTAATATCAATACTCCTCAAAAATATCTGCTAGACACTTGGTATCAAAAAAAAAAAAAACAAGACAAACTTACACTTCAAGGAAGGAGGTTGCAACTCACCTGAAACAAAAAATAATCCGTCAGAAAAAATGATTGGTAGATATTTAAAATACATATTCAAAAATTAACTTTCAGTAAACATCAAGGATGGTCTTTTTCTTGATTATACTATTATTTCAGAGAAGTTGCGTTTCCTGGAAGCTAATAAAAAAAACGATAAATTAGTCAGTAAGATATTTCTATTAGCTTATAATCTGGATACATCCTATTTCAACTACTGAAATATTTTAACAATGAGTAGCAGATTTTTATTAAGAAGGTTATCGCGAAAAGGTTCTCCTTAATGAATCAATTAAATTTTTGTTAATTTACATTTTATCATCTTTAGGTTCGAAATGGTTACACTAATAGAACCTCTTCAAAACCTTTACCCAGCATATCTATTATTTCAATAGATTCCTGTCATTTGAGAGATCCGATGACCAAATAGGCTGACAATTTGAGAGAGAGGTGAGTAATAAAGGCATAAAGGCAATATGTCCTTCAGAATCGACTACAACTCATGAAAGACCGAACAAAGATGCGCGGGATTGCACAAGAGTATTACTTCGCTATTTATATAAACATATTAGACGAAAAGAGTTTAATACACTTTCTGAACCTGTGACAACTTCTATACGATGACTTGGAAGAAGTGGTAGCACCTTTCAACTCTTCAACCAACAGCAGGTAACACTCCGAGGAGGAACCATTGGGCCAGATTCTTCCGCACTGCTTGAAGCTCTATCCTTAAGAGAGGCTTTGAAAAGGAATCATTAAGACGAAACGAGGCTTGAAGTAATCCGAGAAATATCACTTATTGGTGGCATCTGTGACCGTTTGAATCATCCAAGACGAAGCCTTGTAAGCGCGTGCTCACGTTAACACGTCTTCACATTATTAATACGTTAACGTATTAACATGAATTGATATACTGATCAATACCATCAATTTGCACTTCAAGATAATCACATTACGTTCGTGACACAACTGTTTATTATGTTTTCTATTTTAATGTTTTAAGGAACTAATTCAGTTTCTTTTAAAACATGCTATGATGTATTAAGTTCAAAAATATGGTAAACTACTTTACTCTGAAAAACCTAAGATATGGTCATTATAACTGTCAGACTTTTATATTATATTTTAGTATTAAACAAATTCATAATATTGAATTTAAGGGAACCGTTTGGGAATATGCGCGTTTTGCATAATAAATTTGTTCAAAGCGAATATCAGGACGGACATCTGAAGATTTGATCCACCGAAACTCATTTGCATCGTTCTCATAAAATTTAGGATCCACATCAACCCACATAAATAGAGATAGCATTTTAAAAATATCAAAGATCGATTTATGATTCCCGACGACTTGCAAATTTGTCAAACTTGGAAACAGAAATTTTTAGTTTAACTACTATACCTAACTCTCTGTGAAGTGAAGTAATGTGAGGTAACAACCAAAATCAACTTAAATCACAACTTACAGGAATAAAGTTGCCCATTTTGGCCACTGTTGATTTGTATTTCTAATCAACAGACGTGACACTGTAAAAAGAATGCCAAACTGCATTTTGTTTAATAATAAAAGATTTGGAACAAAATGTAGGTAAAATAACACAAACTCACCTCTATTACAATATGGACAGAAACATTCTCTGAAATCTTACATAGCAGAATATTGTTTTTAGCAATGCTTTCCTATGGTGCAGTCTGTTATGTTGTGGTATTTAATCATATTTGGGGATTTCAAATTACGTCTCGACAAAAAAAAAGTTTGATATGAAACTAGCAATGTATTTCGAACACTTAGTGTTCTTCTCCAGGTTAGAATCTAAAAGATACACTTATCTGTGAGCTTTAAGAAGATCAGAGTGAATTATTTGAAATTTATACAATTCAATTCAACAGTCATATATTGTATACAATTTCAAATAATTCACTTGATGTTCTTAAAGCTCAAAGTTATGTATATTTTTTTACATGTTAATCTGAAGAAGAACATTAAATGTTGGAAATGCGTTGTTAGTTTCATATTAATTTTCTGTTTTTTTTTTTGTGGAGACGTAACTCTTGAAATCCCCAAACAGGGATTGTTGTTTAGAATTCCTAATAAGATACATTTATAAAATGTATGATTGTTAATCATGACACTAAACAGGTCAATATGATGATAGGAGAGTCTGCTGTCTGTCACGGCACGTGGTCGTTTTCACCCGGGAGTTAAGTAGAACGAAAGTGGAGTAAAGTAAGCATCAGTGGCAGTGCACACAGGCAATGCGGATCACTTGTTAGATGCTTGCCGCTATACAATCACTGTTATTTTACATACTCTTTGACTCTTCAGGGTGGAATCTCACATCAAATTGCCAATATGAACATACTTTACCAGTTCACTTCTTTTGCGCAGTTTCATATATTACCTAATGCATGTTTAATGCAGTTTATATTTATATTTTCTTTTCAATAGTTAAAAAAAATCACATCAAAGAATTGAAAGGATTATTATTAAATTATCACAGTAATGAGTTCAAAAGATCATATAACTAAGATACACAAATTAATATGCAAACACATTATTAACAAAACAAATGCAAATGTTGTTGACAAATATAAATACTGTATCACATGGTTACAAAAATAAAACAATCCTGATAGTTGAGTTTTAGTTTGTTAGTAGAGAAGAGATTTTCAGATGCAAACAACAAGAAGAAGCAGAAATACGATGGACTAAACTAAGAGAAAGTATGAACAATGAGGATATTATACGTTTTTGACGTAAATATACGGTTTTTTTATGAAATACATACACATACTGCACAAAACAAAAATGCAGACAATTTAATCAGGCCATATAAATCTGGTTCGTTTTATTCAAAGTGATTCAAAGGAGGTAATATAGAGAAATAAAATAACCTGAACTAGTTTTTTATACTTGCTTCTGTGTTTTTAATAGGGTAAATGCAATCGTATCTATAATCTACATCTATAATTTAAAAAAAAAAGAAGAAAAGTTAATCAAACATCAGCTCATGATGGAAATTCGATCATTCACTCTCGGTGGAAGAAATCAACTCAAACATTTGTACGTTGTATATTTATAGCACAATTCAAATACCGATTAATGTACGTTATACAGTTATAAGTTTCTATTTATTTAGTCTGAATCGAATCGCAATTTACAGCAATAGATATATCCTGAGAACTGAAGGACCTAACTCTTTGGCGGTTCACTCCTCAGGTCGTTTCTACTTTAACCAGTGCTACAAGCAGATCTTTCTTCTCTAATAATCAGAAGAACTCAAGTAGATATGTAATGTTATATTTGAGTACGTATTAATCTTTGGAACAACTGATGTTAGATTTAGCACACTATCAGTTTTCAGAGGGTAAAAAAAATCAAACAGAATAAAAATAATATTAGCATAATGTTGTTGTTTAGAAAAACATAATTTTTTCGAATCACGCTAGGAAACATATTTATGAAAGAAAATATATTTTATAGAGGAAAAAATATATTTTAAATGAATTTCCTTTCTTTTAATTGAATTAACTTTAATTGTTGTTCTATAATAAAATACTTCTTATTTCAGAGATAAGAGGGAGTTCCAGTTCTCTCTCAGTATTCCACTGTATTTCTCCGGAATACCTCTTAATTCTCTCTTCATTGTAACTTTCTTTTCCCCTAACACGCTTTTCCTCTCTCACCTGTCTCAGTTAGATAGATAAAGCACACAGGAAAAAATAAAAAAACTAGCATATGTACATTTGCAATTCTCTTAATTACCACGTAACCGTAATAATTACCAAGAATTCACTTGGTAACTGCACTCCTCAATAGTGTTGAGGAGTGGAAAATGATTGGTCAAAAATGTCCTCACAATCAAAAAGCGACGATTTGAACAAGTGGAATAACAAAATTCTAATGTAAAACTGCTTTACCCAAGCGAAAGAATGTTCTGGTCTGAAGTAATGAAGGAAACGGTTTAAAACTAGTGTCCTAGAAGAAAATGGGGTGTTTTATTTTAACTATGTACGTAAATGTATTTCACCTCCTTACTAAAAAAAGTACTGTTGATAACCTGCAGAACATGATAGCCAGATAACCTCTTTTATTTCCCCAATAAATCGTCGAAGCTTGCACACTGACCTTCTTCGCGAACGGATACATATTAAATAAAAAATGATACTGTACTCTATATGAGTACAGAGAAAGCACATGTGGAGATGAGATAATGCCTTCATCTGGATTTAAGGGCTGGAAGTTCATGTTAACATGCTTTTAATGGGAAGTTTCATATTTATGAAAATAATACAGAACTGTAACCACAATGGGTTATGAATCAACAATGAAGTTACTTCATCACAATATATGCTGTGGGCGTGTGACAAACCATCTGCAGTCAGTTAGCAGTTATGAAAACAAATTCCAATTTACATATTACGTATATCTGAAACCTCTCGTGGCCTTCAAATCCACCAAGTTTTGTTCTGTTTTAGGCATGAAAAATTATTTAAAAATTTCATACAACTGTGCAAGTATGTTAAAATTATATTGGATGATATCTAATATTTATAACAGAAAAGCAACCTCTTATGAATAGTCAAGGTGGAGTGGTTGCAAGAATCATGAAATTATAGGAAGGAAACCCAGGGAGGAAGCACAAAGAAGACAGCATGTCCTCTGGGACCAACACTGAAAACGAAAGGTAAACACGGCCAGTGCGAAACCTCACTTTGCCCAACTACCTTTCTAGAACCTTTCAAAATCTTATATAAGAAAAAGTGAGAAACTCAGTAGAAAAGGTACCAAATTAAAAATAGGCATCATAAAATGTTGCATACGCATATGTAACATTCTAAATCTAAATCACGTCGATGTTAACAAAGTCTCATACGTTAATAACTTACAAAAGAAATGGGAAGGAAAATGCATTTTATAAATCATTAAGAACTTTCAAAACACCACAGTTTGTTATGTTTCCAAACTCTTGCACTTATATATTTGCATATACTTATGATGAATACTTCGCATCAGTTATTTGTTCAGCTTGCAGAACGTAAGCTGGCCCTACGCTCAAAGTGTCGGATGATTCTATCATTTTGACAGAGCAGTCAGCAAGTACTTTGCTTCCCCCTGTGCTGCAAATTCGTGTCCCAAATCTGGGCCATGCACTTATGTTTTGTATGTGCGAGAGAGAACATTAAGTGCATACCGTTTCTCACATAATTGGCTCGAATTAGACCATTAATAAAATCGGAGCAGTGACACAGAGCTTGAACTTTAGGGTAGCAGGGAGTATCTAGGGCACCCTCCAATGTTTACACATGTTTTTTAAAGATATCGTCCCCAAATAGCCTCTTATCATGTTACTAATACAAACTGATCCAGCCAGGTGATCTTACTCAACGAGTGCCATTCAAAGCTTTTCCTTTACTGCAACTAACGAATAGAAAACATGAAATAACACAATTTCAAGGTTTTGATGAATTTGAAGAAAGGTTTTTTTTATAGTATATATATGTACACCAACGTCCAAACCGCAATAAGAAATAAAAAAAGATACTAAGATCTTTCAACCGTAACAAGCGGTCTTCGTCAGAGTCAAATCCCAACAAATGGGATTATTAAAAATTAAAATTACGTTTGTATTTGGCTGTGATAAAGACTGCTTGTTAGGTGAAAAGATCTTGGCATTTCTTCTTATTTCTTACTGTGGTTTAGACACTGATTGTTATTTATTGTGAAATCTTGTTATATATGTATTTGTGTGTGCCAAGAAGCTTGTGGAGTACATCCATATATGTTAAGTCCATCAAACTTATATAGTTATTATATTATACTCCATATAACTGAAAACAAGCATCAGATGTTTTCAGTAACAGGTAAAGTCTGTTTTGTTAAACACCAGCGAATGACCCAACAGCCAAGGGTGAGCGTGGGCTAATAAATAAATAAATGGTTCTGTTAAACATTGAAAACATTTTACTCATTATAGAACCTCAGTTTTCAATAATAATGAAATAAAGGCTAAAACAAATCTTTGTATAAACATAATACAAAGTCTACAGAGTTCATTAAAGGAAATAGCTTTAAAGATAATGAGTAAAATGGCACCATTTTATGAATTCTGAAAATAGTTTTTTCGTTGCTAAACTACAGTATTAGATTTAAAGTCTTTGCAGGAGGTATTTACATAAAATATGTATTTTGGTTCAAAATCTGAAAAATTTTGGTTCTTTGTATAGCTGCAAAACGCGAAACTTAAAATGAGGGTAATCTACTCTACTTGTCAGAATTACTTACATTGACTTTTTTTGACAAACTTTAACTAGATTAATTAAAATGTACATCGTTATTTACTTCATGGTACTAATGTATTTTAATATTAGTAGGGTGGTGATAAATCCGTATAATACATACGGTTCAAAGTTTGGAATATTAATTATGTTGGAAGTATAGCATGATCTATGGTCATGGATGGTGAATGACATATTTTGTTATCAGTCCATTAGAAAAGTGATTTTGGCTTCTCTCATACCCCTGCACATTTCTTTTGTTACCTCTATGAATCATTGTTATAATGGATCAATTCTATTCTCAGAGCATTATGAATTACTCATTCCACATCTCGTATTAGATTGCGCTAAATACTCGTAGCATGTCGAGTATCTTAAGTAAGTTTAGCAATTCTGAAGTCAAACCTTTTGACAATGGCAATAATAATTTGACAGACAAATAGTTTTTCTCCTGGTAAACAACTTTTTTGTTTTTCGCTGATAATGAAAAGAACCGAAGCTAAATTAATTTTAATCCACAATTCTAACAACTTTATAATTCGCATAATATATTGTTTAAATATGAATTATTGTGTGATAAATATGACGTAAATTTTAGTTATTTGAAAATAAAATATTGGACAAAAAAGAGTAACGATGTTCCACCTGTAGTCGCATACTTCAATAGTAAACTAATTCCAAAGATTCTCGATTCAACAATAAGGCTACGTGAATGCTTTATTTATGTGAAACGTAATAACACTCGTTTGTTTCACACTAAAGCTGTGTGAATGGTATAATTTTTTTCAATAATATATTTTTCTAATTAACATTCTATTCACGATAGCATTACATGAATGCTCCATTATTTTCATTTGTAACTTCTCAACAACAGAGGGTTAAAAACTTTAATTGAATGTTAGGTTTCTTTGTAACACTTCCTAGACAACTGTCGCTTCAATAATAATGCCAGATGGATTTTCTGCGTCTTTTCCTTCAGCACTACAGCCTTCTCTTGAGAGAAGTCTATAATTATTAATAACCCTCCGATGAATGCCCTTTACTACAAGTAAAGTACAGCAGTTATGAAAAAATGAATTTTAGTTAACCGCAGTTTGATAGTCTTGCATAAGTTCATACAGGAATATTAATTGCAGCCCATTCTCCTGCATTTTCCCCATAATTCTTACTAAATATTCTATAAACTTTAAAGAAATTATCGGAAATTGGAAAGTATAATTTTTTTGCTGCTAGAAATGAGATTATTGTAAAATGGGGGTAGTTATAATAGGCCGTCTATTACAAGAAAGATAAAAATATTTAAGGACTTTGTTAGCGATTGAAATTGAAATGAGAGTGGGTGAATGAGAAAGCAATTTGGTTGTGAACCTTGAGAAGACTTTGACAGGGCCAATCAGCATCGTATTCACACCCACATCCTCCACCTGGCGAATTAAGCGAATTCTTGATTAAATTTGATTGGATCATTCACAAACAAGATCATTACATCTCGGCGCGTCTTGCAAGCACAGTCTCCGTGTCTCTCACACCATTCAATTTACCCTTCAAGTCAAAATTCTTACAGCGAATTCTAATAAACTACACAATTCTGTACATTATAACTAATTTAAACAAAATTAATTAACAACATCTAATTACACTTGCGAAATTTGTAAAATAATTTCCATTAATTATAGTATGAGATGAATAATTTTAATTTGAAGTTAATATAGCCTTTAAGATTTAACTTCAACTCGTTTGTGTAGCTAAATGGACTCAAATGTGTCCTGTATAGACATTATGAGGACTGAATTGATTACTGCGTGCATTTTTTTTAGTTTCTTCTCATCTAAAGTAGACTATGTGAAGGGTTTATTGTCCACATAAAGTCTGCTACCATTGTTTTCCCATTTAATCATAAAAAACAATTGGCTTCTGTGATTGCACTTTGATTCACTCAATCATGGACTTTCACGTATTCTATACAGAAAAGCCTTAGAGTAGTGTTTTCGTTCTTATAAGTAAAATCATTTAAGATTAGTTCGTCTTAATTGAATTATTTCCTTTTCACGCGAACCCACTACGCTAGTGACTATTTCACCAGTCAATTGTGCTCTTCGAATATCGCTATTGTGAATAAAGGACTATGTTTCTGACATATACCTTTAACATAAGGACAAATCTTAACTTAAACAAACTAGATTTTATTCAATTTTCGTTCAAAATCTACCAAGCGCCTTTGAAAGTTACACCGTTTCCCTGAATGGGTCATATCGTTTACTATGGACCAGGGCTAGTCCTCACTGGAATTCATAGATGCCTAGTTGGTAGAGGCAGAAGCCCTCTAGCTCAACAGTTGCTGCTGATCATGTCAACGTCACAGAAGGTGTCCTTGATTCCCATAGAGCGACGGGAATCGCTGGCTTACCAAACATTCACCTTACGTCTACCCAACATTGAGATTGGATCTACAGGCACGATGATGCCCATTCGAGGTGAGATCGGGCCTAAAAAATTCAACTCGACCCGACCGAGGGAATATATCGGGTATATATTGGAGTTTATTCTCCCCCAGCCAATCAAATCTTGGTCATCTGTTTTATCTAAATTATTTATTTTATAACAAATTTTACTTAGTTTAATATACATACATCGTGTTAGTATACATAGTATATAAATACATATTTATTAAAAAAAAGTTAGCTTTTTTTTCCCATTCCCGCTGCTAAGCAGGCATGACTTGCAGATAAGTACTTGGCTATAAACTATCTACAACTCATAAGTGATAGGTTCTTGATCCCTTGGCTATAGACGACCTACACCTCGTAAGTGATGGGTTCTTGATCCCTTGGCTATAGACGACCTACACCTCATAAGTGATGGGTTCTTGATACCTTGGCTATAGACGATCTACAACTCATAAGTGATAGGTTCTTGATCCCTTGGCTATAGACGACCTACACCTCGTAAGTGATGGGTTCTTGATCAATTGGCTATAGACGACCTACACCTCATAAGTGATGGGTTCTTGATACCTTAGCTATAGACGACCTCCACCTCATAAGTGATGGGTTCTTGATACCTTAGCTATAGACGATCTACAACTCATAAGTGATAGGTTCTTGATCCCTTGGCTATAGACGATCTACACCTCATAAGAGAGGGGTTCTTGATCCCTTGGCTATAGAGAATCTTCAACTCATATGACATTTTGGGAAAATATAGTGAATGTTTTTATTCGTCTCAAAATTCTGAACATGAAATTCTAAGGCTAGACTCCAAGATGAAGCTACAATGATGTGATGAAGTGAAAAATTTTAAGTCTATCCATGACGTTTGATCCATGACGTTTCGATTAAATTCATTCAATATCATTTATGAAGTTGTTTCATGAATTCATTTGAGTTGTGATTTGCAGGATGATCCAGGATTAGTTCAACCGTTCGGAGAAACTCCTCTGATTTCAAGATGTCGCAGATCACCCAGGTTTTTACCTGGTTCCATTCAACTTAATACCAGTTCCGCCTGATAGTATCTGTTGTATTAAGCAAACCGTGAAGCTGCTCCCCCCCCCCCCCCCCCAGTGTATGTTTTTTCCTGCACGGAGTACTCTCCGTGTCAAGCAGACGTCGTCAGACGCTGTTACTTCTACTGTAATACCATTTGTCAACTCATTAGAATTGCCTACCCCATCGCTGGCTGGCCATAGACTCTGAATCAGGCTTCCTCCCATTCAAACCTAATCCCAATATCCACACTACTACCTACTCTCGTTTTTTTTTTTTTGGACCAACAGATTCAAAGTTTCGTGCTTTAGTTTAAGTGGAACGCATCAAATAAAACATTCTTCTTTTTACTGAAAAGTGATGTACCACTACCTGACCTATCAGCAGCTAAGAAGTGAATAATATTTCTCAAACCATATTAAATCCCTCTTTTACTCTTGTTTAAAATTAAAAGCATTTTTCATACAATTTTACCTTTTCATCAATTATTTAGTCCGTCCAATTTTGTAATATTATGTTAATGTATACAATTAAGTAAAAAAAAATCATAAAACTGGAGTAAAATGATTACTTATAAAACTATAAATAATAAATTTATTTGTAATGTTACAAAGTAAGATTTTGCTCCTCAATTTTTAGTGTGAAATACTAATTATACTTAATTTTTTAGTATGAAGTTCTTGAAATAAAGCTGTTGCTAAAACAAAACCATTTATAAAGCTAATTACAGGAATAAGATAAATTGTATATGAAATAGGATGAAATTGCGAAATGGTGAGTTGTTATTGAGCGAGTGAAAAGGACAAAGTATTATTGCAAGTTTGCATTAGGCGAGCGAAGGTGCCCCGAGAGAGGAGGTGGATTATGTAAAGTCACCATTTGTTAGGACGGAGCCTGTTTGGAAAGCCACTTTCTCCAGAGGCCGCTAAGAGTATGGGCTTTTGCGCTACTTTCTTCATATCCTGATCCCTCTTCAAATGAAACCAACTTAAAAAAAAAAGAGAATAACAAACCAGTAGTCGCAACAAACTAATTCTAAAATACAATAATTAAACAAAGGAACCAATCTTTATTTTGAAGATGAATAAATTTAAGGGAGGAAGTTGCACTACTCAGGAATTATTAAGAACGCATCTTTTGTGAGACGAACAAAGATTTTCATTTATAAATTTATGTACATCGATTTGAGTTCATAAAGATATAGATTCTTGTTGTATATTTGTTTACATTTCATTGTGAGTCGAAGTGCATGAAACCTTGAACTAAGAAGAATCGTGTTAATTGTGACACATATAGTAGAGGGTCCTATATTGAACATATGAATTACAGAATTTTATATCTATTATACATCTTATTGTTTTTTGTTTAATATCCGTATCAACAGAATCAGAACCTTTTATATTTTAGTACAACCCTATTATCGAAAATGTTTCCAAACTTTTTTACTTAAAGAACAAATTATTCGCTTCATTTCATATTAAATGCCAACTAAAAAGCCAGAACCACATCGACTTAAACGAATTCGTTTGGCTATATTTCCATAAATAAAAAAAAAATTCAGGTAAATTACCGCATAAAAAAAGTGTAATATTGGTGGCGAACTTGCTGTCCTGTCTTATAGCTAATAAGAACTTAATTATAATTCTTTTGGTTTTCGAGACATCTGTCACACATGTACACAACACACACATACAAACATACCCACACTATATTGTTTAGGCGATTTCAAAAAACGTATTTGCGTTGTAATTCTAGAAAGCAATATTTTCTAACCTTTATCTTACATATAATGATATATAATATTATGAATAACCGTTTTTAACTGAATGAGATTAAATAAAAATAATACCAGAATAAACCTCATGAAATATTTTCTCAAATGTTCCTACTGTAAAATTAAAACTTTTATAAGAAATATAGAACAGTTTTCATAACAATCCACTTAGCAGAGAATTAAAAATAAAAGGTCAAGCAAGGGACGAAGAAATAATTCAATGACTTGGAATTCATAGGGAAACATTGTAACTGCATTACAGTAAACTTTTATTGGCACATAAATTTACTATTGTCAATTATTGACAATGGTTCATAAATGTATTTATTTATTGACCAGAAACAAAATTTCCCAATTTGAAGCAGTATCTATGATTTCACCTTAGTTTTCGTATGAAATATTGAGAAAAAAATGAAACTTTGTATTAGTGTTAACGCACGCTCAGTGGTTACCGTACTCTCTTGTGAACTGATAGTCCCGGGGTCGGTACACACCTGGCCCTCGATTTTGTACGTGGGAGGTGAATAAATCTGAGCACGTCGTCCCTCGGAGAGGACGTTAAGCCGTCTGTCCCGAGCCTTGCGTGACAGCCACTCGTTAAAGATCCCTACTCTAAATACCCTTGAGTTAGGCAAAATTTAGGACTTCCAATGCACACTCAATGTTCATTGTGTGGTATCAAAAAGGGCCCAATATTCGGCCTATGTTTGTTCCCCGGTGGGACATTCACTGCAACCTAAAGAGTTTCCCACTACTACTGCTACAAGTATTTCTTAATTTTGTCTTACATTTCTATAGAAAATCATTCATATATTTAGTGACAAAAGAATTAAGAAGAAACATGCAAGATGATCAAATCAGACCCTACAATGAAAAATTATTCTACGAGTAACAGCTTAAATATCTCAAGATTAAAATACTAATGTATGAACTAGTTTATTAACGTAAATTAGAAATAGAGATTACAATCCGAAAGAAGGAAATAAAAGAACATTTTAGAAATACACTGAAAAAACCTCTAATATAAAGAAGTATTACACAAATACATGTTGGTTGCTTAGTAAGAACTGATTTTTATGACCATGATAAAATTCAGAAATAATAAAGATTAACACGATTAAAAGCAGAAGTTTGCTGATAATTGAATAATAAGTATTTTATTTCAGCAATCATTTCGATTAATTCCGTGTTCTGTAATAAGACTCCGTATTCTGCATCAGTAGATAAATGATAACGATACGTTGTTAGTGTCATTTTATCAGAATTAGAATAAGTCACAGTGTAGTAGTCACGAAATGTCGTACTGAGTATGAAGTGTTTCAATTTGACGGTTTTGTTCCAGAAAGTAATTATGATACCGTTATTCTTAAGATGAATGAGGAAAGTAGCGTAAGCTCTAGTTGTCTTCGGTACAATCTATTAACGGAAAGTCAAGCACAAGTTTTACTTTTGATTCATCTGTTACAAACAGTAATAAATATAGCCAACAACTTATTAACAGGGAGGGAAAGAAGTAATTCAGAGCAATGGACTTTGAAATTACAAAATTATAGGAAAACAAACATTCTATATTTAATATTGAAATGATAGCAGAAGTGCAGTCAATTAAAATATTATTTTGGATGAGAGAGAAAGAGAGAGAGTGGATGAAGGAATTAACAGCTACCAAGTCAACTTGACCACCATGTTAGAGTTATAATAAAAAGATTACTCCCCCCAAAATAACACAGAAAAACACATTCCTTTACGTTTTCATATGGAAAAAACCGACGTGGTATCCTCGTTTGGAAACATTATTCAAGGGACGCTTATCATTTAGCACTGAACGGATAGACAAATGCTGTTCTTGTAGTCAAGTTTAGTTATTGGGTTGATGAGCTCAATGGCCGTGTTGCATGCAGTGAAATGAATAGCACACACGTTATAAGGCATTTAGTCATTTCCAGCCTTCACTAGTCACCTAACTAGAGCGCACAATCCAAAACGACAGGGTTTAAATATCAAGAAAATGTATCAAACCCACACGACACATAATATAGTAAAGAAAATGTAGTAACAGTGAGAGTACTGCTACTACAAAAACTACAACTACAACAAATTCTCTACAAACTTTAATTACATTTAAGCTACCGCCCAAGGATACATCTCAAACTTGTTACTCCTTGCAAATAAAAATCAGTCTTCACAATACAAAGAGAGAAGGAAACTCAAATGTAAAAGGCCGAAGGGAATACCATCATCAGGAAAATTTATAATCTTTCGTTGAGATTTAGGAAAAGCATTAGTGTTTCCTAAACTGGCTACATCCCTAGCTTACAACCCGAACTTGTATGCTTTCTATTTTGCTTACTGTACTTTAAATAAAGAGTATAAACCAAATTTTTTATCGGACCATCATATTGTACGTTTCAAAAATTTCATGATGCTAAAAGAAGACTTAAATGCTTATGCTAAAATATTTTTAAAAAACATGACAAAATCGAAATAAATTAATGTCGTTTATTGAAATTTTTTCAAACTATGGAAATAAAAGCTGAGTGATTTTTGATAAGTCTACCAATATATTCACCTAGTGATCCGAATTTTATCATTTTTGAAGTATATCCAGATGGTTTGTGCAAAAAAACCAAAATATATAGACAAAAGGAAGTATTATTTAAAGTAATCCAAATGATTCTCCAATATTTCTACTAAAAAAAAACAATTTAGAAATTGAGTAACAGTTAATTTCCAAATTTAATTATAGAAACAATTAATAAAATGTCAAATATTAAAGGTTTCTAGCAAGTTGGCTAAAAGAGAGAAATATAAAATCAGGAAGGTCTGAACTGCTGAACTCCACTCCATGTGTACATATGAGTTCAAGTGACGGTGATGAAGATTCAGATTAGTGTACGTGAAGGTTAGGTTAGGTTAGTTTGCAGTAGCAGTCAACCAGAAGGGAACTCACATAGGCTTAAGATTGGGTCCGTTGTGGTACCACAGAATGAAAACTGATTCTACATTGAAAGTCCTACGTTTCGCCTAACTCAAGTTTATTTAGAGTAGGGATATTAAAAGAGTATCTGACATCGCTCAGGCTCGGGGCTGACGGCTTAACGTTCTCTCAGAGGAACGACATGCTCAGATTTGTTCACCTGCAAGGAGAATAAATCGAAGGCCACAGCGGGTATTGAACCCAAGACCCACCAGTTCAGAGGTGTCTGAGCCTGAGCTAACCTGGCTCCCTTAGTGTACATGATGTGTAAAAACTTCAGACCAGATTTCATTAAAGCCTAAAGGCAACTAAGAGACAAGGGGGAAGAGAAGCATGAACGTCCTGCTGAGTGCATCTCTCCTGCTAACCATGAAAATAGCTATACGACAAATCTGAAATCTGATAATTAACATAACCTGTAATAAACACTTAACAATTTGAACATTGAATTTTAATGAATTATATGTTTCACTTAGCAGATTAATTACATTCCAAGTCACGAAGAAATGATGGTGCTCGGACGATTAACCTTTAGTTATTTCTACTTATTAACTTTAGAGGCTGTTATATGAAGGCTACATTCACACTACATTAATTATTAGAAACACTATTTTCATTATCACACGTTTTTTATTCGGTAACTTTAAGTAACCCTTTTAAATTTTTCATACATAAATTGAGAAGATAAGATTTCGAATATTGAGATAACATTATGACTTTATAAGACTCCAACTCACATCAAGTACGTTATAATAATGTAGACAGACACTTGAACAATCGTTTAGTGTTTAAGAAATGTGGATAGGAAAAAACAAACATAACAATGAGTGGTACAGTTAATGTATACCAATTTACAGTTTGTTCTTTAAACTTGTCAAACTGCATTTCCCTGTTAGTTTCAACGTGGCGATGCAAAGAGCTTCAATCTATCCCAACTCAGCCGTGCATTATTCATGACCGCCATTATACAGCAACCTTATGAAAATGTAACCTCAGAGAATGCTTACTTGATTCAGAGGAAACATGCAACGACTGTGTTTTAATTATTTTGGACCAAAAACCGGTTAGCGATTCCACCGGCGGCTTGATGAAATGGGGTCTCTTTCTTATTAACAGCTATTTAAAAAGGACTGATAAATAAAGATGGGTCGTAATGGGCACAGAGATAATATGAAAAAAATTATGGCCTTTCGTTTGTGTTAAGTATCATGCATATTCATTAAGACATTTCATTATGCATTGTTCTGAAGCAGATATGTAATTTGATAAAGGCTTCTTTATACTGCGATTATCTGTGTGATTCTATCAGTACATGTGTAGGTGAGACAAAGTAAAGTAAGTGAGTGAGTGGGTGACAGAGTGAGAGAGAGAATGTGAGCGCTCATGTGTGGTGAAAGTGCGCGTACGCAGTGTGCAACAAAATAGAGAAAAGGGGGGAATATGTCTTGTGAATGGTATGAGGATGTTCTATGAATGACAAAGGCTCAGGAGGGAAGACGAACATAAGGGGAGTGTGTGAAAGACATTTAGAATAAAGAGATCACAAACCGAAGACGATTAGGGGAAGAATATAGAAAAGTGGTAACATACCAAAGTACCATAAGAAGAAAAGTTAGTGATATGTACTTTGCAACAAATATTTCTACAGGGATCAGTCAGATTGTTAAATCAAACGAATGACCTTGACGAATGACACAACCACTAATTAATGCTAGTGCTTAAAAGGAAAAATAACCAATAGTGTATTTATTATGCAACAGCAAGGTGGGAAATAATAAATGGATAAGAGAAATGATTACTTGTGAGAAGTCGCACTTTCAAGAAGTCTATGAACACAGTTATAAGCGCTTCTCTGATTATTTAGCATCACAATTTCAATATATTTCATAACACTTACAATAATGAAGTAACAACACTTACAAGTAACGAGGTATACGTTATTAACCGCAAATTACTGTTAACTTATATAATAAAATTCCCTGTTACACAGTTTACATTAATATACTATAATATATTGAACTATTAGACACAGAATCAATCCAGTACTAAACATATACTTTGAATAAGAACTTAACTTGGACTGATGAACAAAACTTCATGAAAATGTTTGCATATTTTTAGTTTATAACTTAGTATAACAGGGCATCATGGGCTCAAGTGGTCTAATATGAATATTGGAAGTTTCCTTTGTGGTCATGAATTGATTTTCATATATAGGGTATGAAAGTCCAGTGCACGCCATTCCTTGGAGAGGACGTAAAGCTGTCGGTCCCGAGCCTCAGTATCATCAGGAACAAACGAGATAACGTGGCTTACCCAAAAGAAACAAGTGTCTAATAACAAGCATGTCAGACTTTCTATTCCTAGAAGATCTCGAAACGTGAAATGTTTTATAAATATGAGGGTCGAAAACTCGGTCCATTCTATTAAATAATTGTATTTATTATTAATAATAATTTAATGTTCGGGAAATAATATCAGGTCAGAGGTGTCTACATTAAGCATGAGGACATCCCGTACCCTATAACCTTTCTAAATGACCTTGGACACACACAATCAAGAACACATAAACTCTGAATTGAGGACTACAATAAAAGTGCCTAACAGTACGAGCGAATCGAAATACAGTGTATTTGTGAATGACATGTGGTCCTTGTCAAAAGTTTAAATTTCACTCAAAAGTACTTCATATTTTTAAAAAGTTTTTTTATTCAGAGTCTATTCCAGGGATTTTTACCACGTCAAAAGTTCAGTTCCTCTAACAACACTATGCTCTTTAACATGTCAACACTTGTCTTAAAGCGAAATCAAGCAATCTGAACCACCTACAAGGGAAAAACTGAGTTATGCAGTAAAGGATAAACCAAAAACCAACGAATTAATATCATATGGTACTTTGCTCTCATGTTATTAGAATATAAATTCATAATTTCGTGTAATTTTGTAATCGACCTGTTTCAAAACGTGTTCATTATTACGAGTCTACGGGTTTAGATATAATAGTTTCTCATTCAAATGGTGCGTATTACACAGAAGTTTTACACATCAGTTTTTATTATTACTAACAACAGAAATTAGTATGAGTGACTGACATACCAAAATGTATTCAATATCCTTTGATATTAGACACACTTCGGAGGAAACAGGGAAGAAAACTTCCTGAAATTAGTAATATTTCCATAAAATAATTTAATTATACTCAAATGTAATAACTTGTTAAAAATTATAATTACTGAAATAAATTTTAATTAATTGTTCCAATAAATGGTGAATTTGAGCCATCAGAGGTAGACTGAGAGATTTATCTCTGCTATCGATTGAGGTTACACGGCTGCTCAAGGACATGGTCTTGTCTGGATGAGACTCCAGGGATAATAAATTAGAATAACTGTCGCACAAGTGATCTTGTGAGTGGCACAGCGGGGCCTCCATCCTTTAATCAAGTCGTACTGGACCTGAATGAGAAAAATAGTTGCACACGTATTACGCTACAAGAGTTTCTTCAGTATACAGAAATTAAAGCATTTATCACCACAGACATTCCTACAACACGTACTTCTCTAGATGTGATTGCATATAGCTTTCACAAGTATAACATTACTTCATAATATACTATTTAGCGATAGTTTTGTCCCATCTGGTTAGCCGACGCACACAGATATTATTTACAACCAACACACAACTACAGCTATCAACAGGTTTTGTTCATAAGAATTTTACATTATATACAATATTAATTGAATAATTTAAATTTTCAACACACACAGTATTTAGTCTTTTACGGAACCAAGTACTCAGATGCATTTAGGTATGAACTAGAACTGGATATCAAAGGTGGGAGCTCAGCCATGATGCCCCTACGCGCAGCATACTTGGCCATGTCAACGCCATTGCTCCTGAGGACGGAGAACAGTTACACCTCTTCATCTTATGCATGGCAATCAAATACCAGCCATGGACTGCTGAAGAAGAACATATTTGACTCATAACACCTCGTTCTAACCAAGTTTCAAAATAAACCTTTAATGTATCTTCAATTTTCTTTTGCAATCATTTTATAGTTTTATATTTTTACTTTTTATTATTAGTTTCATGTTTTTATATATATATTTTAGTTATTTGATAACTAAAAACTATTTGAAGTTTTTTTGCTAACTGGATATAATAATATCAACTGGCCGTACATATAAGTACGGCCAAGAGATATATAACTTATAATGTAAAATCACAATATGAAATGGGAAATAAAGACTAAAATCTTTCAATTGTAACAAGCGGTCTTCGTCAGAGTGAAAAACCCAATTGACGAAGACGGCTTGTTATAGTTGAAAGATCTTAGTCTTTTTTTTTCCATTTCATATTGTGGTTTGGTCATTGATTGTTATTTCACGTGTTTACGTGATATCTTGTATCTATAACTTATAATTACATATAAATGATAACAAGTGGTTTGGATGTTGATTTTTATTTCACGCATTTATTATAAAGTACTACTCAAATAGTTCATTTTCTTCTTTCTAACACAACAAAAAGAGTGGATTTTGTTTCAAAATGTAATTTAGAAAATGCATTGAAGCTTGACCACGGTAAAGTAAAATGATATATGGAATGTTGAAGGAACCGATGTTGTACCTGTTGAATATTTATGGGAGTTTGTAAAACTGATGGGACAATGGAGAGGACAGGGGAAAGTAGAAGTTTTCTTGGACTAAATAGACTGAGGAGGGAATCGATAGCAGCTAGAAAGGGTTCTCCATTATCATTATTAATACAGTTGGCCTAATAAACCGTCATCAGCTGACCGTCAGTCCTCGACTGGCCCTTAACTGGGTCGAACCATTCAACTTTAATCAGCATCTTCCGAATAGCATTAAATCATCGGCTTTGGTATTCAATGTTATCCAATCCAGGTCTACAAAATATTAAACATTTTACATGTCATAATATAATTATTGAATATTCTGAACAACTGTAGTCAATAAAAGATATTTTAAACATTTAAATAAATATATGTGAGAAACTAAATGCGATCCAGAAGGACTGATTACACTTAAAATAACTGTGACACATAGACAGAAACGTAACAAAGGCTCACTCTTCAGTATTTCAACCGTTATGGCGGTCGTCCTCAGGACAAGTGAATTGACGGAAGGACGACGGTCAAATGAAAAACTCTCTGGTTAGAGGGTTAAAGCCGCGTAGGAGTAAATATAATAAAAAAAAAGAACTATCCAAGGAGTGGAATATGAAAGAAATTTAAAGAAGAATAATGGGGATTAAAACAGAAAATATAAGAAATATATAAAAGCAGTATTACAAATTAAAAATATTTAATTAAAAAAACCATAAGATTATAAAATAAAATAATAATAAAACAAAAATAGACGTTGAAAAAACCAAACATCAACAAAAAACGTGACAGTTGAAATTGAAACCAGGTTTGGAGCGTGTTCCTAGGAGCCAATTGGTATCTTCCTCAGAAGATAATAGAGTACATTGTCTATTGTCACTAGGGGCTTGTTTTAGTACCTGGACTGTGAAACATTCATTGAAGCTTAAGCTCTTATATAATATATGTACTTTAAATGTATAATAGTTGACTATTGTCCTTCAGTCAATTCACTTCTTCTCCTAGTCGACCACCATAACTGTTTGAAATATTGAAAAGTGAGTCCTAATGTTACGTTTCTTTCCTTGTGTCACAGTTTAATTTTTAAATATATAATATATTTATATACTTTTTGTATTTTACAAAACTTGAAAGTAGTGAACAATAGAGTTTTGTTTGTGAAACTAAGTAAAAATTATATCAGTTTACCAACTCCTGCAATTCACTGTTCAAAGATAACATTAACTAAAAATAACTGACAGAATAAACTGAAAACACTGAGAATTAGATATGATTTTCTAAACAACAAGATGACTAACAAATTAATACTGTTCAGCTGATTAACTGCTGAAACATTTATTTTGGTCATGAGAATCAATAACGAAAACCTTTTCCTTCGTGGAACTGAAAACTGCATTCTCTGATTATTTTAACCTTTCTTAGTTTTTACTTAAACACCACACTCTTATTTTCTTTCTATGAGCTAGATTAAATGAATAAGAGTTTAATAAATATTAATTTTTTTTTCTTCCAATGATATAATTTACTGTACTATTTATTTCCGCTATATCTATCATACTTTATAACATACTAACATAACTGAAAATATTTCTCAGAACGTTTCCCAGTTTGTTATAAATGCAAAGTCTGATATACGATTTCAAAATGGGTTTCTTGAGGATTTGGTTTATGGTCCATTCACGAAATCCTCAAGAAATGCATTTTGAATTTTAAGAATCAGTAGTCGAGAAACTATATCAATATTAAATACACTTCACTTGTATAATAAAAGTTTTACTAAAATAATTAAAACATGAGAATAAATAATCAAATATTTTAAAGTTCTGTATAAATGTTGGTATTTATACAATTTTTTAAAATATTGTTTCAGAAGAAGAGCAGAGGGAAGCAAGGGGAACAGTAACAGAGATGGTTGTGTTCATTTTGATAGTCTTATGGATGTTGTTGTGCCTTCATATCTGAGAAGCGCTCTCTTCTTAGGGGACATGTAGCATTCAAACCTGATCTGCATCCGTCTGGCCTCATTTTAACATGAAAATATAGCACCATACCTTTAAATCAAAGCGATGCCAGGCCAGATTCTAATAGGTTTGATCTCTCTTTGTCCTTGCTACTATTATACCCTATCTGTGGATATACTCAAAGCGATTATCGAAAACTAAGTAAAATTAAATTGACAAAGAGAAAACAAAAACAATATTTCGACATCCCGTAACATCAGGAAGGAGAAGTGCTAACCTGGAATGAAAGACTCACTCGGCTACCATATGACGGTCTCACCAGATCTCTGTTTCTTCTTATTCAATAGTATTCTCCTGAAGAGTCGTTGTTCAAAATATTGATTAGTAAGTGCTTTGCTCTATTCTGCTTTCTGTCTATTTTGTTTTTTTTTAAGTTCATTTGGACCGAATTTTCCTAATTGTAGATTTATATATATTTTATTATTTATATTATATATATATATATATATATATAATATATATATATTGTTGGGTTTTGAACCACCTCTGCATCGGTACGATTTATCAATCCTCATTTGGCAACTCAGGGTAAAAAAAAGAATTCAGGAGGGGAGGTTTACTGTGAAATCTTTTTACACATACTCTCTCGCACACATACACACACACCACATGTAGAACTGAAATATTACTTACATAAATGTATGTCTTAATAAATCGTATCTAATCTTTAGAAGCACGTATAAGCCACCGGATGTATTTTTCTGCACCTTGTATTAGTTAACTACATAGAGAGAACTGTGCTGCTCGTGGTAAACAACAAAATAAACTAAAGCATGAGAGTAGAAATACAATTCGAGATTTTGAAAGATGACCTTTTATTGAAAGTGGACTTGTATGGTAGAAGATTTTCGATATTTAAAAAGCAAATGAAACCATTTGACAGATGAGGAAGCGTGATTTTTAGGGAACTGAATTGAATGATGAAGGTCTATTAGTGAGGAGTGTGGTGAAGTAAAGACAGAGTATAAATAACGAGGAGGGGCAGTGAAATATGTCGGCGATGAATCAAGAAGTGTTAATGAGAAGTGGCGAGCCCATTGGGCGATTGCTAGCCACCTCTGGGCAGGGGGCAGTCTCTACTTTGACAAAGGACCTCGGCTGAATCTCAAGTGGAGCTCTGTCGTGAACAAGGCATCACTAATAACCATATATAAAGCGTAAGAACACTCAATACTTTTGTAAAGATCTTGTACTTCAAGTTAGTTAGAAAAACTACAAGTGCTTAAAAGTCAATTTATTAATGGATTAAATCACCTACACTCAATTAATCTACTATATAAATGGAAATATTTGTAAATCTATGCCATCGGGTAGATCAATTTCTTCTACCGATAATTAACATAATTAATGTTTATATTCTTCATTATATTTTTTTGAGTTGATGTGATGAATTCCGGGAGGTTCTGTGCCACCTGAACCATCTGCTTTCCGCCATTCTTTGTGGTTTGGAACTAATGTTCTGTTTAATTACAATATCTAAATGACAGGCCACATATTGAACCCACTCTGCTGCAGCAGGTTGAAAACCTTTACCTGCTCAGACTCACAGTTCTTACGAAAGGTGATTGCGGTGAAAGGTGAAAGGGATTTGACTGCCTTAGAGTGCCACATCTATTGGAGATGGATAATTAGGGGTGCTCCTAGGAAGGTACGGAGCCCTGGGCAACTCAACCACTGCAGGGCCTCCACACTCAGAAATTATTATTAAAAAAAAAATGTTATGTTGTGCAGGTATTAGAAAAAAAAGAGCTTAGATGTTAACAGATTAGCATGACAGATTAAGCAATGAGCTTTGTCCGAGGTGACTATCGTCGTCCCTCGAGGCCCCCACAAGCGCGAACCCACTGCGGTTGCCACGGTTCGCCATAGCTAAAGGGACAGGTCTATAGATAATCACTACAATTGCTTACTCTCAAATGTGCTTGGAAAAATATAATTGGGAATTTATTTCTTCGCAAGAAAAAACAGAAATAAATAAAACACATATCTTTACTTCATGAGTCCTCTTTATTATTCCATAAAATCATACTTTCCAGCTTTCGACCAAGAATCGGTCCTCCTTAAAGGTATAAAAATAATTATTATTGTTATTATAAATAACAATTAACACGAAAATAGTGTTTATGGAATAATAAAAAAGGACTAAAGAAGTAAAAAATATGATTTTTTTTCTTACTTAAATAAATAATCGAAACGTAACAAACAAATAAATTCAAGATTTTCTGACGTCTATCATATATATTCTATACTATTTTTCTTTATCGGTGTTTGGTCCATTGTCAAAACAATTCTCAGAAAACACCCCTCTAAGCCAACACTTCGTCTGTATTTGTAGATATCTCCCGTGCTACGTCAATTAAAATTAATTAAAATAATATAGTTCATAAATTTAATTTGTTTCCTTCATACATTAAACCCTGCTTATGACAGATATTTCTGCTTTAATAAACCTCAAATATATTCATTGTCTTTGCGTTAGCTTGGAAAACAAAACACGTTTAATATAATGAATTAATTTGTTTACTTAAATTAATACATCGTTTTGTTATGAGTGATTAATGTATAATTAACCATAATGGATAATTTTCTAAATATAATTTGACATGTTCAAAACTCGAAAGGCTACACAGAATTAGATTTTATAGCATTCTACTGGGTGCTAGAGTTACAATCCAGATTACTGCATCTCAGTGAAAGGGCACGTAGTCACAGCTAGAGGATCTAAATCATTCTCATCAAGTAAACCTGCCAATATTGCTTAAGCATTCCAATATGACTCCATCTGCTTTGTTTGCTTTCACCATTTCAAGTTGATTATTAATTATGAAGTTTTGCTTTTTTTTTACCAATCCCTTAGCGGGTTAAAAACGTCAGCCTTTTACGGACTTTTCGTTTGATAGGTACATTGGGATTCTACACTGGGAGTTCTAAATTTTGCCTAACTCAAGTGTATTTAGAGTGGGGATCTTTAATGAGTACCTAACATCGTAAAGGCTCGGGGCCGATGGCTTAACATCCTCTCTGAGGGACAACGTCCTTGGATTTATTCACCTCCTGCGTGAATAAATCGAGGGCCAGATGGTTATTGAATCCCAGACCTACAAGTTCAGAGGCGAATACGTTAACCACTGAGCTAACTTGGCCCCTCTATGAAGTAAGTTAATATTTGCTTTATTCAGCCCCCATGCTTGGTAGACCATTTGATGTTTTGCAGACCAGAGAAGCGTTGCGTGTGGTAAAGCTGTCGTTACTCGGGTCATGATGGAGCACTCGACATACATAATGGTCCCCTCCCACTCAGGGAGATTAGCACAGAGGACCTGCGTCTGTGTTGACCAGATAATGTCAACAAAATTGGCTTCAAGAAATCCCTGTCCAGAATTTAATCGATAACTAGCTACACTCGTGGTATTACTGAGCTTCTAAATTATACCACAGTCTACTTCGCAGTAAAAATATACACAAATCAAACACAAGCTACAACCTTAACAGAATATGAAGTGCTTTCCACTAACCTAACATTGTTAATTATGGACAATTAATTTTTATTTTCAATGTTGATGAATAGATATCCCCGTTTACAACGTTATTTTAATTAAATAACACCTTTAAATAATTTAAAACATAAATGCTCCATTCATTATTTTAAATAAGTAACGTGATGAACACATTTTAAATTATAATTTAAAATTATTTATGTAGAATAATAAAATTGATTAATAGACGCGAGGGAAGATAAGAGTGAGTGGTATTTATTAATATTCTAGATTCTAGGCTGATGTTATTTCAATGCTATTCCGTCCTTGAGATACAGTTAACTACGTCCTTTATTATCTTAATCAGGGGCTTAAGTATTCCCTTTGGAATCGTTGAGCTTTTTCAATGGAGCACATGTCTGTTATTTACACCAAGCGAATAAACTTATTTACATTTTATGGAGTACTATGAATTATAATTACCCACTCTGCTCAATTTCAAATCACGCTTGCCGGCAACTCAACTTTTTAAAAAAAAAAAAATACCTATAATTACGAATGTCCTATGCTTTTATAATTACTCAATTAGACTTAATTAAAAACAGGTGTATACAGAAATCCTTCTTGACTACCTAAAAAATCTAGGCTGGTCTGCCTTCCTATTACTATAAGTAGACTATTACCAGAGTCATTTGAATTAATTCAATAAATTGGTTCCACTTACTATTATTAAACTTCAGTTTGGCAATTATAAAAAAAAAATATAATAATTGCTCAAGTAATTAAAAGAAATAATGCAAGTAACAGTTGTAAATAACACAGTTTGAATATATTATTTATGAAATGATAAAAGGGGTTGAAATAAGCCATATGATCTAATCTATTAGCAGTTAGGTTTGTTAAAGTTTTTTATTCTATTATTATAATAATTTTCCTTAAAACTACACGGTAAACAAACATTTTATAAGTTTTAATCCTGAAGAAAGTATTACACAGGCTAAGCAGAAAAAAAAGTAAGAGGTTAATATAAAGGAAAAAATAAAGAAGAAAAATAAAGATAAGAATGAAGAAACTATTAATATTTCATCATAGAGATTTGTTTCAGTCTGGTAAGACAAAATCAAGTGGGGAAATTCTGATTTATTATTACTTAACCGGTTACATAAAGAGAGAAAATTATGCTTAGATTAAGGGAAATTCAGCCTGGGGAAGCGAAATGAACAAAAGAATCAATAAACTTAGCTGAATCCAATGGATGAACACAGTGGGAAATGAGGGAGTTTAAGAGGGGTTATGTATAATTGCTAAGGATGGCCGAGTTTGGGATTAATAATGAAGCAAGTCTAACAGGTGGGTCCACACTTTTCAGCCCCTTAGTTATATTTGAGGGAGATGTGGGAAAGTTATACATGGGATTGGGAGGTTTTAGGTACGATATGGAAAGGGGCTTACTAAAAATAGAAGGCGTGCATCAGGAAGAAGAGAGTGTAGGAAATAACTCTTCAATAACAGTGCCAAGAAGTTTATGGGCACCAAAGAAAAAGGAGGTAACCAAGTTATATCTTTATATTTCGTTAAGTATCAAAAGGGCAAACTCTAGCAGGTTTTCAAAGTTTCAGTGAACAACCGGCCAACAAGTACAATGAAAAGCCAAACAACCTTGCGCATATGCTGGCTGAAATCGTTTAGGGCTTATAAGCCTACTGGGATGATCTAGAAGAATAGTGCAGTTAGGCCAGGTTATGAGCTATCGAAAAGGAAGCACAAATGAGCAATATAACTACTGCTCTCTCACAAAGACAAACTTTGTTTAGTAAAAGGTAAAAATAATGAGCGCTATGTGTATACAATGTATCTTTAGCAATGTACATAGACATGTACCAAATGACAATCTTCTGCTTCACTCTTCGATTCATTGTAAAACTTTGACAAGAACTAAGTCTCACACACGAGTGAAACTCTGACGAAGACACATGTTTTCGTTGAAAAATCTTGGTCACTGTTTTGCATTTTTTTACTGCATTGTTATAATATATAATTTTTTTTTTAATATATATACAGGGTTTCTTAAGAAATTCATGAAAATAAAATCAACATACAGACCACAGTATGAAATCCAGAAATTTCATGTTTTTTGACCAAGTAACGGTCCGAAAGTGTCATATTCAATTATTTATAGGGATATTTATGCATAGTTGGTTTCCATACTCCGGTTCCAGGTTCCAAGATTTAGGAAACAATTTATTGTAAGAAGTTTAAACTATACCCCCCACGCCAAAAAAAAAAAAAAAAATCAAAGGAAAGAAAAGAAAATTACTTAAGTACTGTCTTCTGAAAAAACTATCTGTCATTTGACACTCTGATGACAGAAAAATAGACTAAACTTATAAACTTAGTCTACGTATCAACGGTCATAGAGTTTCCGTCAACAACGACACCAACCCTCCAATCGCCAAGGACTCCCCTTAATGAGTACTACAGGTTGCAGATTCTGCGATAAATACCCTCTGATTACAAAGATCTTTGTCTACAAGCCTCCGAAAAAGCTCATATTTGGCTGCTCAGTGCACTGATTGATTGAATCAATCTAAAAAGCTAATGATTTAATAAATTAATAATTAATTTGTTCATTGCCTTTGCATTTAGTTTTTATGTTATGATTATATTTTATCATCTATTACATTTTTTATTGATTATTTATTATATTGTTTATTATATTTTTAATATTATTATTTGTATTTTCAATATTATTTCAAGTTTTATTTGATTGTCTTATATTTTAATGCTCAGTCCTTAACTTCTATTTATGCACTATTTCCTCTGTTTTTCTTTTATTTATTATTTTTTCACATTCCCTATACTATATTAATTTTAAATTGATTCTTTTCTACCTTATTCTCTGTGACTAGTCTCTATGCGGTAA
The DNA here is from genome assembly GCA_026182355.1 of Hermatobates lingyangjiaoensis. Taxonomy (NCBI): domain Eukaryota; kingdom Metazoa; phylum Arthropoda; class Insecta; order Hemiptera; family Hermatobatidae; genus Hermatobates; species Hermatobates lingyangjiaoensis. The sequence continues at coordinate 8,508,224 of JAPFBL010000015.1, forward strand.
CATTGTTGGTCTCCAACCGTCTCTATATCAGTGCGCTTGGTTTCTCTCCCTTATATCTCTTGAAGACGGTTCAAAAACCGAACATTAGAAACTGTAAGTGTGTGTTTTTAATGTCTCTTGTTTCTTCATCCACTTTGAACTTTATACATATATTGTTGTAATATTTAATCAGGATTAGGTCAATTTTCTAGATTCAAAAATCAAACTCTCGTTGTCGACGTTTCGGTTTTATTTTGAAACTTTTTTATTAGGGACAAGTAAGAATTGTTTGCATAAGAAAATGAAATTTACATTATTTAAAGGAACTAACAATCTGAACTGGTCAAAACTTCGACTAGACTAGTTTAAAATAAAATCGAAACGTCGGCAGGCATTTTTGAACCCAGAACAATTGACAGAATCCTCATTAAATAATACGACTATTCTCTCAAACTGTCGATATTTTATTGATATATATATAAATGCTTTCCTTATCTCGACCATATATACTTAACACTGTTTTTTTTATCGAGGTTTGGTCTAGCCTCAAAAATACAACACCTTTAAGCCGACGGTTTAAATTAAATTAAAGAACGTAATAAAATTGTAATTAAATTCTGTATTGATTAAATAACGTAATATAATTACTTTTCATGTTATTGTAATTAAGTTCTGTATTGAAAACGTCGGCTTAAAGGTGCTGTATTTTTGAAGCTAGACCAAACCTCGATAAAAAAGTAGAACAGTGTTATATATATAAATATCAACAAGATTTAACATTAAACATGCGCACTAAGATATTTTGACCAAGCAGTGGTCCTCATCAGAGACTCGTAATAAATATATTTCGTTAATCACTTTAATGACTGTATAACTATTGGTAATAATAGTAACTGTTTGACAGTCACTGTCGACTGTGTGACTCTGGCGAAGACTGCTACAAGGTCGACAATCACATATGATATCTGCTACTTAATTAAATTCTAATTGCACTCCAGTCGTAGAACAAGCTTACTGATAGTCAAGTTTACGACGGTAAATTGTTTAGTTCAAGCCTTAATCATTTAATAAATGCTCCGCGACTTATAGAAGGGCAGTTATCATAACCGAGATACTGGAAAACTTAACTCAATGCAAAACCACAGTACACAATTATACGATGGTGAAAAAATCTTTCAAAAAACTAAAAATTTCATGAGAAAAGAACATAAGATATCACTTAAACAGAAGATGGGGAGAAAAATGAAACGGAGAAATGTTCCCAGTTAGGCTTCCAAGTAATAAACTCTAATGACAAACTCTAGGTTGGTCAATTTTTTTATAATATCCATTGTTTGGGTAATTTTAATTATATTTATATAATTCTCCAAATAAATAAGTTTGATATGAACAAAAAAATATACTGAGACCTTTCAAGGTAACTTAAACTAACGAGATCTTCAGGTTTTCATCTTTAAACATGAAGGTGGTTCTTTTATATTGGTGAAAGCCCTTATAATGTTTCTTACTCTGTTAGTGCTGCGATATATTTGATTGCAGAGTCACATGTAGTACTGCCACTGTTGGAGTATTTATGACTGTTATTACTGTATACAATAATTGAAGGTATTATTTTTTGCTGAAAAGATAAAAAATATAATTGAATCATGAAGCGAAGAATTAAATTAACTACCTTAATGTACTTTGGTAAGTAGAAAATTTCAGTATAACAGATAAATGATTGGGTTATTATATGTTTTAAAACTTCAGTAGACTGAATATCGGAATGGAATCAGTTTTTGTTGTCCTTTAGTGACCCAAAACTAGTGATAGTACAGGTATTGTTTGATGAAAGTCAAAGAGGACAGGGAAAGCAGAGCATCAGCAGATGCCGCAATTATCATGACATAAGTGATAAACGAGGGTGATATCCTGGTGCGGCGAGATAAGAAGCCAAGGCCAGCGCCCACGCCTCCGGCTGCTGCCTCGTCAATCCATCCTCATGCTGCTCACTGCCTCACGCTGAGGCACTCCCACGCAGGCACAGCCCGCAAACTAGCCCCTATGCCAGTGGCTGTCACAGCACCCATCGCGCAAACCAAACTACAAGCTCAACCATTTACTATTCACTTCAAATAATCCTCACAAATTTATTTTCCAGTACAATTAGACAGTCAGAATTTTAAATCAATTCTTATTTTTTCAAAGTAATTTGAAAAAGTACAATAAAGATTGTATGCAGTCTAAAACTTCTACTTTATCATGCCATTCAATCTAAAACATGCATCATATATTCCTACAAAAGGTATAAAACAATTCGTTTAACTATGGCTCACTATTTTTATATTTGCTACCGATAACCTACACATTCACCCTATTTTTTTTTTTTTAAACCAATCCCTAGTCTAACTCAAGTGCATTTCGATTAAGGATCTTTAAGGAGTACCTGATATCGTACAGGCTCGAGAACGACGGCTTAACGTCCTCTCCGAGGGACGACGTAATCAGATTTATTCACCTCTCTTGTAAATAATAAATCGTGGGCCATGTGGAGATCGAATCCCGGACTACCAAACCTATTCACCCTATAATACCACAAGTTATGGTAAAGTTGACTTATATTTGTTGTAATAAATTATGTAACTCTTCAGAATCACTCGATCAGTGTTACCATTTATAAGAGGACGAAAAGAGAAGAGGAAAAATAATATAAATAAAAATAGATAAACAAGAAAAAAATTAAACCAAAAATAATAAATTGAAAAACATAAATAATAAGTGATTCAATATAAATAACAAATATAAAGAAAAATTAACCTCTGAGATTGAGTACAGAGGTAGATATTCTTCCAATGAGACAAATGTATACTTCTTCTGAAACCCTCCAAGTGAAAGAATCAGAATTTAGAAGTTATATCAAAATATCGAAGTGAGTTTTTGCGTTTCCTTCTGTCTGTTTTCTCTCTGCGAATTAATTTTATTTAGTTGCTTCAACAATTTTCGATTAACACTTTTTTTATTTTTAATATTTTGTTTATGTAAGGTTTCTTTAGATTGGTTATTTTAGGAGGGGTGGAATAATTTTTATTGCCCCACCGTTTTTTAACATTTAATGGTATATTTTTTCCAATCGCTTCCAAATATAAATTTATTTCTAAAATTCAAAGTTTAAAACAAAATTATAGTATACAATAAAAATAAATTACTATATCTCCTATGTTAGAATCGTTGGAACAGTTGGAATCGGAAAGAATACACGAGGCAAGTTAGTGTACTTTATTAAATAACTGATAATTCCATGTCAAACTGCTTGCGGTACTATCATTCCTTGATATTGCCAACGACAATAATTTCTTGATATTTGCTCTTTATTGCACCGACTAGTAAATAGAAAAACTAAATAATTTCAAACTTCACTATCAGTATATTTTGCTGTATTAATTTACATATTATTACCTGTTTCTGTATTACTTACGATGGTTTAGACGTTCATATGTTTTCTTCATATAAATGTGTTCATAATTTTCCAACTCCGTCTAATTATATATCTACTTGTAATATAACTATAGCTCAATACACCAATACGATTTGTATAAAATCTCTTCCATGAAGAGACTTTTGTGTCACTACACACTACTGCCCAAGTATTAGTCCTATATTCCCGTGAAGTGTGATCTAGAGTTACTGCAAGATGGTAGCCTTGAGACGATGTTAGGGTTTGAATCTTAACCTTCAAGCACACTATTGCCCAAGTAATAGTCCTATATTCCCGTGAAGTGTGATCTAGAGTTACTGCAAGATGGTAGCCTTGAGACGACGTAAGGGTTTGAATCCTTAACCTTCAAGCACACTATTGCCCAAGTAATAGTCCTATATTCCGTGAAGTGTGATCTAGAGTTACTGCAAGATGGTAGCCTTGAGACGACGTAAGGGTTTGAATCCTTAACCTTCAAGCACACTATTGCCCAAGTAATAGTCCTATATTCCCGTGAAGTGTGATCTAGAGTTACTGCAAGATGGTAGCCTTGAGACGACGTAAGGTTTTGAATCCTTAACCCCAGATTTTTCTTGAGGGAAGTCGAGAATGTTGTAAAACATTCGTCTCCTTTCAACTGAAACAGTGTGCTCACACCAGTGAGTCCCAAAATTTCACCAAGAATTGGAAATAGTTTTCAAGACATATTTAAACATATCAGCTAAAGTTCAATGGCTGACCATTCTGACATGTTCAATAAGATAATATACGTTTAACTTTTTAAAATAAAGATTTTAAAATCATAAATTTTTAAAAGCATTCATACAATGTAATAGAAAAACAGTTTAAAAACTCCATAAACGACACTGAGTAAAATCTATATTATATAGTAAAGTTTAGAAACACGTTCATTTATATTTTCTAAAATATTACTGGATAGATTACGTGAACGACTACATCATGATTTACATTTTAAATCGTCTATTCTTTGATAAAAAATTACTTTCAAGTAAACATAAAAGTTAAAGTTTTTATTTTCAATGAAATTAATTTCTACTGTAGTGATATGTTCCCTTTTAGTTGTTAATCAAATTTGTTAGAAAATTATATTATTTTATGAAAACTATATTTGTATGATTAGCGTTAACTGAATGGCCTGAAGTTATTTATGAAGTAAATAGTTTTGTGTATATCGCAGTAGGATAAAGAAGGTCTGTACAGAGAGTAATGCGTTTCTTGGTGGGACCGGAACAAAAGACGGCGATGGAGGTAGTGACGTGTGATCTAGGTACAAGGTAGGGGGCGAGGGAGGGTGACTGGCCGACTGCCAACTCAGTCGCTATATTTAAAGGGAGGACAAGATGCCTGCGCTCCTAGTCTTACCACTCGGCACCAGCTTCATTTGCAAATCCACTTTGCTTCACGGAAAGCCAGCAAGAAGGCTGCAAACAAATATGCGATAAACAAGGAATATACAACGGTCAGCAGTGGATTACTCTGGCCACCCCAGAGGTGTCAGTGATCATTGGTATTAACTTCATTATTATAAGGCGGCTGCATAATAATTGTTGCGGCTGATTTCAATATATTTTACTCAACATAAATACTTGACAAAAATATTTTAAAACATTTTTATTACGGACATATTCACCATCTAATTCAGTTCCCGCGTCCCGTTTGCTGTCCTTAGAGACAATCCGCTATTTGATGGCGGTCACTAAGTCATCCAAACGGCCGTAGAGTTTATTTACAAGCCAATTTTCCATTGAACGACTTGATAGTTTGCAGGCACTTCTGTGGGATGCAGAAGCTATGTATTTCCAATCTTCCTTGGCGATAGATTGGTCAACGCGATGTTCGATATGTGGACCCTCATTAGCATGGTGAAAGACAATATGGGTTCTTTTTGACTCGATTGCAGAGAGAAGAAAATTTATATATATACATACATATATATATATATATATATATATATATATATATATATATAATAAACAACTTAAACAAAACCTTATTTTACGTTTATTGAAATTTTACTAAAATTTTTAAAATGTATTGAAAAAAAGCCGCAATAATTATTCATCCACCAAATACAATTTTAAAATTTAAATAAAAATTGCCTGAATCATTATATGTAATTCTATCGAAACATCAGTTAATTTTCATAATATTTTCCCACATATTCTAAATGTCTGGTAGATGGTTCGATTTACTGCACTTGTGGACTAAATTAAGGTTTTCCCATTACAATAAAGTATGGTATGGTTAATACCTTAACCATTACCATATGGTATTAAAGATAGGTACTGATGCAATACTAATTGTAACAATACATTGATATTACGAAGTTCCTGCAGTACAATGAATTGTTAATAAAAATAAGCTCTTTTCCAGGAAATAGCATCCATTCTGCCCCTGTGTTTCTTGTAAATACCAATCACTATTGAAAACATTCTATCGACCATTGCGCAGGAGTAATGCCACATTGTATACTACATATTGATATTTGTTTGAAATTTTTTTGATATAAACTCAATCAAAGTTGACTTTCAAACTTCAAAGATATTTTCTTGTCTCCAGTCAATTAAATAAGTTCTCCTAATTGTTATATAATAAAGTCAGTATCGTCGGAAGCCAAATAACATGAGGATCTGAAAACTTTCGTTTTTTATCAATAATGTCAAATTAAAATTATTATTTAATGATGCAAACTCCTGAATGAGTTGTCAGTTCTTATAAAAAAAAACTTCGCAAAACACTGTACACTATTTGATGCATCAAGGTAACTCATGTTGATTGACTCTAATCAGAGCACGTACCATGTTTTAGGAATATATATGACATTTGCAACGAGTTCACTTTGCAATCTTGAAAGCCTAATCGACTAAATAACGCTATTTGATGGATATTATAGCATATAGATAAACATACACGTTTAAAATTAGTGAGGATAAAAATGAAAATCCCCAAAAAAAGAACATTTTGAAAAAGCCAAATGTAAAATTCATTAAGGTCAAGTTCTTTCAAAAAAGGTCAAATTCCTGGTTTTTTGATGGTAAAAAGGCCAATCCGGTATCCCTGGTATAACCTAATCATTGTTTTTCCATATTGTAAATTAAACAATTGGGCACTCGTGACATTAAATGAAATCGGCAACAGGTGTCTGGCATAACAAGAACATTTATGCGATTCCTGCCTTAAATCACCTGTGAAACTCTCAGCATGTCAAAACTATACAGTATTTGTAACAAGCCTCAACGAGAAATGTTTTATGACAAAAAAATTAAAATAGCAAAGAAACGTGATAAACGTCAACTTTCAAAGCTGTTCAAGATAAACACAACAATAGAGTCACATAAGCTAGACAAGTAATCCAGCAACAAATACGGAAAAATGTTTAATCCTTAAGTGTTACGGGAGTGGACTCTTCAAAAAAAGGAATCGATTGTAAAATACATTGAAATATAATAAAACTATTTAGAATATAAAACTTTTTACAAATAAGTCACGTATTGGAACTGAAAAGAAAAAGCCACTTGGTTTATTCAGTAGAGTGAAATGAATGTGGGATACCATTTATATTGCAAACTGAAAGGCAATCCCACTCAATAGTCATTTAACACACAACAAACCAATAAACATTCGTGTAAACACAACACCAGTTCAAATAGAGATTGTCGACAAATAGAGCCAAACTGCAACAAATTAATATATTTACTAAAAGCGTAATAATCTTCTTGGAAAATAAGGATCATGTTTAATTCATAAAAAATATTTATTTCAACCAAAAATCAATTTCAATAAACACTACATTAGGTAATAAAAATTATACATAATCAATATTTCTAGTTTAAGTGAGCTATAGTTAGCATCTATAAAACGTTACTATTTTTTTAATTTGTATTGTATGCTCGTGTATAATCGGTATGGCTTAATGAGTGCATTCTATAATTGTAAATTTCTTAGGATTTGCTATATACAATTTGAAGGCCCATGAAGGAAGTTCTATATAAAATCCAAACAACATCGTGAACGTTGTTTTTTAACTTGTACAACTAATAAATTCCTGATACTTTTGTTGCACAGTTGCGGAAGTGTATCCTACTCTAGATGACTCCGCTGGAGCCCTGGGGTGTAGGCTCTCGATTAAAATTAAAGAATGTAAAAGAATTCTAAATGGATTGCCTTGTTCTCAAAAAAAAAAAAAAATTATTTCCGATTTCAATGTAATTGTTTGTGCTGGGAGAGTGTTAATGCAGAAATAAATCCATATATGAACAAGTTTTCTGTAATATAAACATCTATTAAGACATGTGAAATATAAATTAGATGACTGATTTTCAAACAGCAAGAAGTTCGAAAAACAAGAAAGTACGGTGAAGAAGTGATAAAAAGGAGTACACAGACATGCTTCTCAAGTTCCGAAAACACAATAGAAGTATGGAAAGGAACAAAATTATCAACCAGAACATACTTGTTTGGGAGTATTTCTGTTGACTACAGGATATGATTTGAATATGCCATATAAAATATTGTGTTGTTAAATTTCTTTAGTGGTGACTATTTCTTGTTTCTTAACACCGACTTCAGTAATTTCAACCACTTCCTTACTGTTGCTACAGTGGTAATTAACCATTCTAAAGGGGATGACAACATCAATGCTCAATGTTAAAAAAGTTCAAAAAGTAATTGTACTCTGAATTTGAAAAATGCGAAAAAAATTTGCCATTTATAAAGTAAGAAGTCGATGAAAGTTAGTACTATCATAATAAGCATGCATCTAAAAATTTAGCTGTAACCAACGTGAGTGATTTTATGTTTAACATCAAAAATTATAAAATATATGCTTCTTTAAACCAGTTTAAAGCTTGAATTTTCATTTCACCTTAGCTCACTGAGTACTGTCATCTTATGACATAGGTCACTATGTGCAGGAACCAGTGTTATTTATTTAATAACGGAAATTGCAAGAAAAGTCTCCACGTAAAAAACATTGATTAAATTATTCAGTTTATCTGCTTATAATGAAAAGACAAGAACGAGAAGATTTTGAATGTAGTTGACAGGTAATTTCTAGCTCGTACCTTGCCCTGAATGTAGATTATTTTCAAAAATAGTATAACATGTTGGTTGGAGGACGACCCAATGATGAATATTGAATAAGGGATTTCATTTTTTTACTTCCTCACTGTAGCAGGAAAATTTAAAGAAGAACACTTTTGAGCTAGTAACATATTTACGTAGAGTCCTTCCTATAATTTCCAATTAACGACTTAAACCCATTGAATAAATTCAGTTTGATGTTAAGTCTGGAGACTGAAGTAAATGTCATGCTTGATCAAGGAGTAATTAATTAGTTGTTATAAAATAGGTCTTTCTCTTGTGAGATCAATTAGTAACAGTAGGGTAGGAGTTCAGCACTTGAAGCAAGTAACGCTAATTAACAGTCAAGTTTTTTTTGTCTTTGTCATTCAATACCTACGGTTATAGGCTGTCACTTGTCAGTGTTTTTCTAGAGGCAGAAGTGCCGCTCGTGTATTATTTGGCACCCATTTTTTTATAGGCGAGCCACATTATCGGATTGATTGGAAATTGGGAGTCTTTACAGTCTGACATCATACAGACTAGAGATAGACGGGTGAACGTTCCCTCCGGGGTACGAAGTACTCAGATTTTTGTTTCATCTCTTATGTAAGTTAAATGAGGACCAGAGTGGGTTTCAAATCGCGGATGTAGCAGTTAGAGGCGAACTGGTAGCGTTACCCTCGCTCCCTCAAAGTAATATTGAAGTAAGAGCAGCATCACTCAGTTAAATATACAGCCACCTCTCGCTACTTCACCGCTCGTTTATCGCAGCCTCAGAACATCACGGATGGTCCAAAAATATTCAAATTGAGGAATTATGGCGGGAAAGTTGCCGACACGCCAGCAGAAGGCGTCATTTGAGGAACAGTAAAGCTGTCATTAACATGTGCAGTAAATCTTCTCCACCCTATCGCACTGCACAGGTGATGTGTATAATTCGGTTTATTCAGATCAAGGGAAGATAAGCTATTTACGAGATTTTTTTTTATTGTTTATACCAAACCGATCCCCTAGCGGCTTAAAAACGTCAGCCCTTTACGGTCTCTTTGTTTGATCGGTGATTTTAAATTGGGAGTCCTACATTTTGCCTAATTCAAGTGTATTTTGAGTAGGGATCTTTAACGAATACCTAACATCACACAGGCTCGGTACCGACAGTTTAACGTCCTCTCCGAGGGACGACGTACTCAGACTTATTCACCTCCTGCGTGAATAAATCGAGAGCAAGGTGGGTAACTAACCACGGACTACCAGTTCAGAGGCGGGTACGTTAATTACTGAGCTAACCTGGCTGCTGGTGATCGAGATTGTCCTTGTTATGAAAGAAATGTTGTTACGAGCACAAAAGAGTTCTAAAAACATATTTACAAAATGTAAATATGGTTTTATACTTTAGTTACATCTACATATGTAGACACATAACACATAAAATATTTATATATACGAGTATTATGTATGTTGTTTATATCATTAATAATTTATTTAAATGCTTGGAACATTCTAATAACACATGCACTTATAGTTTCATATAATACATGAACCTCTGAACCACTTTTCACATGTTTCTACAGCTTAGGTTTCAGTTGTGCTTTTGACTCTGATGAAGACTGCTTGTTACAGTTGAAAGATCCTAGTCTTTTTTTCTAATTTCCTATTGTGGTTTGAACATTGATTGTTATTTCATGTGTTTACAGTGAAATCTTGACATACACTTATTGATATCATAAGTACACAAAAAATGTACGTATGTTAAACGAGGGATGACTGTACATAAGTCAAATGAATTAATGAAATGAAAGCATAAGCGATTGATCTGGTGCTGCATAAGAAATGTTTATCATGCTTGAAAACTGACGCCAGAGTCGAATTATTATGATTTGTTCAATTTCTTCAAGTACTTATTAACATTTACTGTCAATCCATCCCTCCTATCAGTGTATCGTTTAGGAAGCCTGTTAACTACTTCTAGTTATCAAGTTTTTCATATGGGAGACTGAAAAGTGTTGACAATGCCTTCAATTTCAATGAAATCGCCCATTCCATAGATGCATACAAATATAAATATGTATTACAAATGACAAAAGCCATAAGCAATATGTTATTACCAAAAATCAATTGGAAATGTTTTTGATCAAAATATATAACTCGTATGTATTGAATTAAATTTAAACATTGGCCTATTAACAGATATGGATTAATTGGCTATAATTTAATTTGATTATATTTTTAAGTATTTGTTGAAAGGACTGAACCAATCAAATGGTGTCCAATTGAAATGAAGTACTAATTATTGAAATTGTGTCAAATGGATTAAAAGAATTAGCAAATAAATATCAAAGGTATTTTAATTTCGGAGGCAGCCGGATTTACATGTGTGGAAGCTATACGGGGTAAATGGTGCCAATCCGATTACATTATTTATATTAAAATTAATTAAACAAGTCGTAATTAATTACGCCCAGTTTGCGTGTTGATTCAGAAAATTAAACTTTTTATTAAAAATAATTGAATTTAACAACTACCACAATAAATATGGCATGATTGGTAATAAGAAAGAAAATAAAAAAACTTGCTATTAAATGATTAAAATCGGTTACTAATCATTAAACAATAAAGTACCGCGCTATATAACTTTCTCAATAATAAATGAAAGAACGTACATTTACGATGTAAGAAGCCGCATTCTTCTTTTAATTCTTACCAAGAACCTACATGGTATTAACAACAATAATAATATTATACTTAAAATCAAGTCATTTTAGATGAGTGTTCAGTTGTACAATCTTATCGGAAAAGAATTATGCTAAAATCATCCCAAGAAGAAACGGGAATGAAATGAGGTCGGTGACTTATTTTGCACAAAAGTAAAGTTAGATTTCTACCCACATGTGTCAAATGTAAATTACATTATATCTCGTAAGTCTTCAATAATTTTTGCGTTTAAAATCAAGTGAGTAATTTTTTTGTGTGAATATAACCGCACAGCCAATTACAATGAAGAGCTTTCAAGAGTCATTTAGGTTTCCATATTAATGCGAAACTTACAATGTTTTATTTTTGTATAACTTGAAGATTAGTAATAAATTTAAAGAGTTCATTTTATACTTTTTGACTTTCTAGTCTGCAAACGACGACGATTCAATATTCATTAAAGCTTCCTTACTGTTATTTTACCGAAAATAAATCAGATGAAATATTGAATAAAATCATCAAATTACAGTTAATTTTAGAGCAAAACTAACAAAAACAATAGTGTTTAAGACTGCTTTCAAAAAATTAATAAAGTAAACTTTGTCAGTGGCTTTGGAATCAATGAATAAGCAGCTTTTGATGAAGCAATAATGAAATAAACACTAGGTGGTGAATTTATCGATTCAAATAAGAGTAATGCTCAGTAAAGAAGGTAACCTTCGCAAGGATGTTATGAATCTTGTCATTCCATGAGAATAGTCGAGCAGTGTCCAATAGGTAAATCGACAAGGAGCTCGTATTGTTGAAAGAATCTTCAATAATGAAAGGACTTAAGAGTGAACAATTTATAACCCGTACAGTCAAAATGGTAGGTGAAGATACAATTCTGCGTACTCCTTAAATAGCAACTTGAACATGAACAATGAAATGTGTAGAACACATTTTTTTTGCAGCAAAGTGCGAAAGGAGTAGATTCCATCCATACTGATATATACAATGATAAGCATTCAGAATCGATTCTAGTATTAAGGGATTATGTATTTCAATTTGTCCATGGTAGTGAAGACGTAATATATTGTTCTCAGTATCATGAGTAAATACCACACAATAACTGCTTGCATATCTCGTGAGTTAAATTTGCCCTTTTAGTACAGCACTTACATGTCGTCTTGCAAACACCCTGCATTCATTTTTTTTTACAAAAGGACTGAAGAAAGCTAAAACTTTATTTAGAAAATAGAAGTCGTCCTGACAGTCAATATTAAGTATACCTTACGCATCCTGAACCAGAAATTATGGATATAAAAACGGTAAACCAATATGTTACGTCTGTTCAAATACATAGGTACTCAAGAAATTCATTCTGAGGTTTTGTATCTGAAAAAGAATAACCAATCCCCCGTTTCAATACTTAAACTATTTACACTTTAGTGAATGTGCAAAAGTGTTTAAAAAGTTATGACATACTTTCCTATCCATGCCAGATAGATATTTCTCCTAGAGGATTTATTTAAAAAAATCATACACTTCAAACACGAGAAAATATCTGAGCCGATAACAAACAGCCAATTTTTTTAAGTACAAAAATGTTAATAACGGTTTTTTAGGATTAAATAATAGATAATAAGAATAAATGAATGTTTGATGATAAAAATAAACAACTTGGAAAAATATGTCTAAAACGTATCTTCCAATCAAATGTAATCAATTTTAATAATTGTCCACATAGTTTGACATAATAAAATGAATATCTATGAGGTTTAAAGATAACAGTAATCATCTTCTAACAGTAACTTTATATTAATTACGTAATCTATTGAGGGGAAAAGTTTAGTTACGTCCGAACATTTCGTTATCAGAAATTGACGTAGGAAACCTGATAATCAACTTCAGTGTTAGTTTAAATCTATTCTACAACGATCTATATAGACTAATAATGGAATTGAACGGTTTAATCCACAATACGTTATTTCGATTTCTATTAACAGAATAGATTGTTTGGAATTAAATAATGCAATTTAGAATTAACTCATGACAAAACACTACAATGTAACATATTGAACAGTCCAGTGGTTTTGGTTCCAGTGGAACCGGGTGACAGACCAGCATACGTGCCTTGTGTCACGTACCAGCACATGTGCCTCGTGTTAGTAGCAGCACATGCTCCTTGTGTCAAGTAGCAGCACATGTTTCTTGTGTCGATAGCAGCATATTTACCTAGTGGCATGTTGCAGCACATGTCTTTGTGTCTTGTAACAGCACATGGCCTCGTGTTAGTAGCAGCACATGTTCCTTGTGTCAAGTAGCAGCACATGTTTCTTGTGTCGATAGCAGCATATTTACCTAGTGACATGTTGCAGCACATGTCTTTGTGTCTTGCAACAGCACATGGCCTCGTGTTAGTAGCAGCACATGTTCCTTGTGTCAAGTAGCAGCACATGTTTCTTGTGTCGATAGCAGCATATTTACCTAGTGGCATGTTGCAGCACATGTCTTTGTGTCTTGTAACAGCACATGTGTCTCGTGTTAGTAGCAGCACATGTTCCTTGTGTCAAGTAGCAGCACATGTTTCTTGTGTCGATAGCAGCATATTTACCTAGTGGCATGTTGCAGCACATGTCTTTGTGTCTTGCAACAGCACATGGCCTCGTGTTAGTAGCAGCACATGTTCCTTGTGTCAAGTAGCAGCACATGTTTCTTGTGTCGATAGCAGCATATTTACCTAGTGGCATGTTGCAGCACATGTCTTTGTGTCTTGTAACAGCACATGCGCCTTTTGTCACGTACCAGCATATACTTTTTTCTATGTAGTATATATCAATTTCTATGTAGTTCTATTATGCGCTAAGGTAAAACATGTACCTTGAGCAGTGTACCAGCACAAGTGCTTTGTATCCTATACTAGGGCAAGTGCCTAGTGTCATGGAGAAGCACATGGATACTATTCCTAGTATCAGGTAGTAGACATGTGCCTAGAACCGGGTAATAGCACATGTGCTTAGTATCAGATAGTAGCACTTGTGTCAAGTATCAGGTTTCTATTTGGGAATAGAACTTTTTATGGTATTGTATAACACACTTTAAGTAGTCATTAGCAGATAATTTTGTTATAAACTGTGTAGGAAACAAAGATAAATTGGGATTTCATAAATAGGTATGAACGGACACTATTAACTTACGCTTCCTGCATTTCTACGTTGCCACTCTCAGATTTTCACTTTCAGAGCTAGCACTTAATATAACCTTTACGTTACTGACATTGTGTGCCTGTCTCGTTGAAAGTTGGGCTCTTATCATTTGGAACCGATTTTAGTTATGAGCGGGTCACACTACCGGTTCATTCAACATCGGGAGTCATATTCGACGAGTACCTGATATGGTATAGGCTCGGGACCAACAGCTTTACGCCGCCCCCTCCGATAGGCGGTGTGCACAATGTTTTCGGTCTCCCTAATGGAGAATTTACTCTCATGCTGAAGGAGTCTTCAATGCTAACACAAGCAGTATAACACTATAGCCTACTTCAAACCACTAAGCATCAAGTACTTGTAAAAACAAAAGGAAGTGCCGCCATATGCAAGACTCAAGAGTATAAAAAATATCAAACATTCAGACAATCAACAAATTCAGTCAAAACAATTTGTAGACAAAACTGTAAAAATATTTGAACAAGCATGTTTTAATGGTTTTATCCTCTTAATCGTGCTTATTTCTTGAATTCAAGTTTTATTGTTACTCAGATGGATATACATAACTATCAACAGAAGATCGTCAGTTATATCATGCAATCTAATTTAATTAGCCTTCTAAAGCAGGGAATAAAACGCTATCAAACACCACTTGAAGACTATCAAAGCACGGAGATATGAACGGCCATTTAGTCATGCTCCCTATTAAAAAGGCAAAGGCATTGAATTGTTAATATTATCCATAGTTGATCACCAGAGGTAGTAAAGATAAAGCATAAACAAGGCTAAAAATTCCCGAAACATGAATGACTGAAAAGGGAAGTATTTCAAACGCCTCTTAAACTTAAGCAATATCTGGAGGCAAGATTCCTTTTGCAATGACCCTCAATAGTGTTTGAGCAATATAAACAAGAGCCGTTTAAATATAAAAACACACTTTACCTTCAGTAATCTCAACAGACTTCATTAGCGCATTTCAGCAGAAAATATTTCACCTTCTCTGCCATTAATCTCTTCGTGTTTGCAAATAGACCATTCTAGTTGATTTGGACCAATATACTTTAACTAAAGCAAATTTTATTGGAAATTTCACTGCGGTGAAAGTAATTTGAGAAAGCCCGTTATTTGAATTCTGTCTTCAATAATGGATATTCTAGTCAAATATTTCATTCAATATTGGCTTCTGAATTATAATTTTAAGGAAAGTAATGAAGGAGAGAGATGAAGGCAGACCTGGAAACCACTTGGGATATTTCATCCAAGGAAAATAACCGTTATGATTTGATTTCTATTGATGGGGTAATGCCAAAGCTAAATAGAGCATCATATAAAGCAGGCAGGAGACGTGCACTCCACCGAGTCGTAGAATTCAATGATGTAACACAAGGCAAGTTGTTCATAATTATTTTTAGCTACAGGAATAAAAGTGTATTATATGCAAAAAGCAGTTCTTACATCTGAAAATATTATATAGTGTTAACACATTTGTTCTTCATTTTATACAAAATGACAAGAACTTGAAGGTTATTAATACCACTACAAGATAACGAACGGAGTCTGAATAACAAACAGTCAAGTGTTCAGGAAGAAGAAACCTCGTCTATTTCTCTTCGCGCCAACTTTTCACTACCACACTCAATCTCTTGGTTACTTTATCTTCCTCCGCGACAACTGACTAGAAGGGGCACTGATCATACCTCTTCAACTATGAGACCGAGCAACCATGAAGACAAACCGACTCTTTCACATGACAGACAAAGATGTCAACGGATAAGACTAACTAACCTACTCCCACAAACAGTTGGACAATAACTAAGCAACAGTGGGCCTCTGCTCTAGAACTGCTAATATGGAGTAAACTGTAGCGCGCAGAAACATTCATTGGTTATACCACCATATGAGCAAATGCAAAATGATGGGCACACAATTAAATAAAAGATATGAATTCTTAATGTATCTAAGTGACACAAAAATATAATTGATAGGATCAAAATGAATCATCTAATACACTACTAAATACAAAACTATTAAAAAAAAGGATGTACCTTTGATATAACCAGTTCGCAAGATGATTTCAAGAAATACATACCTAGAACAAAAAAAAAAAAACGAATAAAATCAATTTGGGTTATATTTATAATTTTATCCCTTAGATATAGACAAAAAAATATTTATAACCTTATAATAAAACAATAAAGTAGTAATAATTAAATTGTAATGAATAGTAATACTTAAATCAGAATTAATGTATACATCTAACTATAAGAGTATAAGGATTAGAGGATCAGTTTATGTGTCTAAGACATAATTACAATCTCAGTGAAAATTAATTTCTCCTAAGGAATTAAAAGCAGGTTCGGTGATTACAATACTGATATCAAAAATAAGACCTAATTGATATGTATAAAAAATGTCCAGGGATTAAGAGGGAATTAATGAGGTTTATTGTTTGATAGAGAGAAAACGTTTGGTTGATCAAATTAATGGGACGCTCATCTCTCCAGGGTGGTAATCCTCTTGATAGGGTGAAATTGACTAGTGTATCAATCAAAACGAATGCCAGTAATAAACCCTATTCAATTAATCAGCTTTTAATATACATCTCATATATATGGTTAGCTCACATTGAACTAGCCCCCTTTACACTAAATTGGAAAAACAGAAAAATTTACTTTTATAGAATTATTAAAATAAATATTAAAAAAAAAAGAGTATTCTTAACATATATTATCCATTAGTTTAAAGTTCAGGAATCTAAAGCAATAAACAGTCAACTTGACGATACCAATTGAAACAATAAAACAAGTCGTTACCTGGAAAATGTAATCGGTAACTATCATTAGCACGATTCATGAGCATGAGAGGATCTTAGATATACTACATGAGAATGACTCAGATTCCTTAATAAAAATTTTTACTTTACTTTAATAATTTAAACTTGCAGTTATAGGAAGCCAATGGCGATAACTGATAATTCAGAATAGTACGAGTAACTCAATCAAATATACTAAATATAATAATATACTAAATAATATAATCAATTAAATTCTGAATTTCTTTAGGTTAACGTTTAAGAGAATTTCTAACTACATAAATAAGAAAGACTGATGATAAATTAACTACAAAAAATAGAATAGCATTGCAAAAATTGTCATTTTTTGAATTTATAGTTTTTAAAATACATTTTATTTTAAATTTATTTTATATTTTAAATTAAAATTTTATATTTATTTAAAATATTTTAAAAAAATTTAGGACAAAAATAATTTGATCAAATAATTTGTTCATAAGGTAATCCGAAAGATTAGTGCCTACATGTTAGCCTTAGCAATAGAATTACAGAATAATGAGAAAAATGTCATTAGCTCATACTGCCATAAAGTCCATTGAAGTGCCTTTGACATGGCGTCAGTATATCTAAAAAACAAGGATTTTTTTTCCATTTCAAGTAACTGTGTATCTGTCAAATATTTTGGAGGAAAGGTTTCGTAACGCTTTATCTCTTCACAATTCTTCCACTGCTTATTCTATTATTCACCTAAAGATAGCTGATGAAATTCTGCAGAAATGTAAGAGATCGTTTTATTATTGTGTTATTGAGTTCTAATAACTATAACATATCAAAAAGACGAAATCATGATATGCGCTAGAGATTAGAACAGTACAATAAATTCAAAATTAAGGGAAATCCCATCCAGAATTCCAAATTTGATTTCCATTTTAAGTACCCGGTTGAAAGAGTGTTGGTTGAATAGCCTATAAAAACGGAAACGAAATCTTGTTTCCTTTCACTAGAAGAAGTAGCCATTTTTAATATATTACTAAAAATATTATTAAAATAATTTTTAATACTTTTAATATATCTCATTAAATCACTCAAATTTGCAACATAGCGAATAGTTATTAGAAGAGTGGTTGACACCAAGATCCGTGGCGCACCGGCGAAGCGCATTAACCCATGGTTAATGAGTGCCATTCATAATGAGCAACACTTTCAATGCTTTTCTTGGTCAATATATGGGGACCAGCTTAGCTCAGTGCTTAACGTGTTCGGCTCAGTGGTTAAGGTCTGGGGTTCGATACTCACACTGGTCCACGATTTAGTCACATGAGAGGTGAATAAATCAGATCACGTTGTTCCTCGGATAGGGCGTTAAGCCTTCAATGCTGAGCCTGTACGATGTCAGGTACTCGTTAAAGGTCGCTGCTCTAAATACACCTGAGTTAGGCAACATTCAAGACTCCCAATGTTGTGTGGTATAACAAATGGCCCAATATTCGGCCCATGTGAGCTTCCTTGTTGGACTGCCACTGCAACGTACCGTGTTTCGTATAACTACTACGACTAAGACAATAAATGACGATTGGAATAAAAAGTGAGCTCCCTCTCGTCACCCACCTTGTATTCTCCGCACAATTGCCAATTTACAGAAATAGTTAAATGATTCTACTGCACGTCTATAAATAAATGGGTTCTGGCCATGAAAATAGGCATAATCGCCAGATCACACATGATATTCTTCTAATCCCGATGAAATCTAGAATTATTGCAGCCAAGGAATGCCATTGTCATGAATAATGCAAAAATTTGCATGTACAGACCATAATTATTCCTTAATCTGCATAGTGGAAGGTCACAATAACAAGTCAATAGGTCAAGGAAGATAATAATGAAATTTTATTTGAGGTTAAGATAATTAAATAATGTTCATTCCTCCTTCTCAAAACACTATATACAAGAACAGAGTCGTTTGTTTCCTTGTAACGATTATGTGTGTAAAATTAATTATTACTACTGTCTTACTGAATAAATAGAGAAAGAGATCAGCGATGCTTAAAAGTTTAATACGAGTAGTTACCATACTGATGTGTTTAGTAACCCACACATGTTGATAAGATTGTACTGTTCACATGTGCCGTTGAGAATCAGTATTGGAGAACCAAATTTGACAAGACTGAAATAGCTTGTATGTAATTCGACTGGATTTTTAATATTCTGTGAGTAATAATGCAGAGCTCCAAAAGTACGGATTTTAAATTTTACAAATCCCATATTTTTGGTTTTATTTAATATATATAATTAGTTTTAAGAGATTATTAACTCTAACCGACTTAAAAAGAACTTCTTTGGTTAGATGATGGAAATCATAAGGATAACAAGAAAATATTTCAACTGAAAACTGACCTTTTAAATTTAATCTTACTAAGTCTTAATATTTATCTCTTTATTTTATTTAACGCCAGCTCTTGAAATTCTTGCCAATCAACGATTTGGAAGCGGTATTTTTATTTATTTGTTTAAACTATTTCTTGTGTCCAGTTGAGTCGTCATTTTATTATGTAGTATTTCCTCATTCTATTTTAACTACATTATATTACATTTTAACCTATTTTAGTCAAACTTTAACAGAAATGTGCTTTTATAAAACACTTGTGCCTGGGAAGAGCCTGAATGTGCCGAGGCTGCGCAATGTCAGGTAGTGAATAGGAATCCTCTCCATAGTAAACTTGAGTGAGATAAAGTCAAAAGGGTCAGCTATCCATGAATAAAACAAGTACAACGCAATAAATTAACTACTCATTTCACCCAAAACTTTAACACTAAAGATGTATAAATATTCATCTTTAGTTTGGTAGGTTAGGTTTCAGTGGCAGTCCCACAATTAAGCTTAGGTAACTTTATATTATTTTTTATATCCTATTATTATTTTTACCCGTTGTTTTCATATTTTGTAGAATATACATCTTGCTAACATGTTTCTATGAGTATATTAATCCATCAGTAACTTCATAAAACTATAAAATGTTCAGAGTAATTTTACTCTAATCTCCTCAAAACTTTCAGACACACTGGGAGTTGAATTACTTCAATGAATGAAGTTCTACATTAAATTGTAATAGTTGTTCTAGGTGATTTGGGAGTTCCAGATAACTTTATATCTTAAACTTACAAGATAAATTTGAAATTAGCGGGTAAAATTTTACAGTACCGTAGATGGCTAAGTCCTGTATATTCATGCAAATTAAAAGTTAATAGGGTTTCGAATGTTTTCATTCAGCACTGAACTGTAACATTTAACGAAGCTGAAGAAAAACAAGTGACTAGCCATTATGTGACTTAAATACTTCGCATAGTAACCTGAAATTAGGAGGCTTGAATGAGAGTTTAAGTTTATTGCATGTGTTAATTTGATACGAAGTCAGTAGTCCGGTTTGATGTCCCTGGACGGTGATGGGTCCATTAAAAGGGGAATGGTTGGTAACCGATGTTTTGGCCGGCATGTGAAACTGGCTTGGAATCCGCACTTTGTCTCTGCGCACAGGTCTGTCAGCATAACCAGAGCAATGCCCTTTAAGACCACGGGTATTCAATACTAAACAAACTATTACCTTTGGCGAATTTCAATTCTTCCCAAACAAATCTATTCCTTCATAAAAAAATATGAAGAAAAAAAAAGTAAATTTAAAAAACTGTTTTACTGTTTCTTGCCTCATATAAATAATAGTTGTTCTTATTTGAAGAAACTCCAGACGAATGGTCTTTTAAATCAACTTTTTTCAAACTGTAACCTCAGGCTCTCTAAAGGTTTCTAGAGAAAGCAAGTGGTCATCAAAACTAAATATAAAACAAAGACCTCTACTTTAAAATCGACTCATCACGGGTGTTTCTGAATGAACAGTAAACAAAAAGACATTCACTCAGCACACGTCGTTTTGATTTACAGAAATATGCTGCATTTCGTCCCAATGGAAAACGCAGTTCTCTCAGTGTGCCACGGTATACTAAAATTAGGAGACTGGTGTTATACAGTTTTAATTTTATGTACGATTTGTTTTGTTTTCATTACCAACTCCATAACTTCATGATTCTTAAAAACTTTGCAAACATTGCTGCAAATGAAGCACACTATTTACTTATAAAAATATAATATGCATTAATACAATTAATTTAATGTAACAAGATTTTATAATAAACACATAAAATAACAATGAATGTTCAAACGACAATAAGAAATGGGAAAAAAAGACTAAGATCTTTCAACCATAACAAGCGGTCTTCGACAGAGCCCAAACCCAACTGTTGGGTTCTTGACGAAGACCGCTTGTTACGGTTGAAAGATCTTAGTGTTTTTTTTCCATTTCTTATTGGAGCTTCAACAATAATTAATATTGTAGGGTAAAAATCTAATGAAATGGTCTCCACATATAAAAATTTTAATGATATAAACAACGCGTTTCGAACACGTAGTGTTCTTCCTCAGGCATTAACTAAAAAATACAATGACACCAGAGAGTTATCTATAGTACAAAGTAAATAAGTACAAAAATTAATATAAAATAAAATAAGGCAGAAAGTACGAACCTAAGGATGAGTGCCTCTGAATAAGACTGACTGGTAATGGCATGGACATGGGTGGGGGTATAGGGTACATCTGTTTCTATTCATTACAATTTTTATATGTGGAGACCATTTCATTAGATTTTTACCCTACAATGAGTAAATACCACATAATAACTGATTGCACTACATTAGAATAATTAATATAGACAGTACTTTGTCTTTTAATCATTATTTATTTTTCATTAGATAAGAAAATACCGTTTTTCCTAAATATTTTGACATTCTTGTTTAAAATTTAAGCTTTTAATTATTCTAATGTTGCTAAAATATTGTAGTATATTTGTGTCATACTTTTGGTAGGGCATTAAGATAGGTTAGGTTAGGTTGTAGTAGCAGTCTCACGAGAAAATAGACATAGGCTCAGTATTCATTGGCTCTTTGATACCACACAATGAACATTCTACAATGGGAGTCTCAAATTTTACCCAACTCAAGTATATTTAGAGTAGGGACGTATAACGAATAACTGACATCGTACAGACTCGGGACTGACGGCTTAACAACCTCTCCGAGGGACGTGGTCAAATTTTTTCACCTTCCAGAGGAATAAATTGACGGCCAGAGTGGGTATTGAACCCCGGATCCACTTGTCCTGAGGCGAACACATTTTCATTGAACTACGTTGCCGCTGTCACCTAGGTCACCTTAAAGAAGTTGGATAAATTGAAATTCAACTACACTTTGAAACTGGTGTTGAAACTACAAGTATAACAAATTCTAACGGTACTGTTTACTCACTTCTTACTTGTGCTCAAATTAAACAAAGCCAATTGTCATGGTGGATGGACTTCAAAAGCAATATCATTATTATGCTCATTATTCCTGCCAAACTAAATTGAAGCTGGTAATATTTTTGTTACCAATACAATTTAATAAACTAATTTTGACGCATATACATTATTTTGAATATAATAAGGTTTAAATAAAACAGTAAACACGAGGATAAATAAATATTGACACGAGAGGGTAGAAAATATGAGAGTGAATTAGGTAATTAAGTGTAGAATATTGGGGTTTACGTAGGGATGTGGAAGTAAGGGATGTTTGCTCATGCCTTATCGGGGGTATGTCATGTAATTGCCGGGTAGCAACTCACCTCTCTTCACCCTTTTAACTGTTTAATTTATTTAAACTTAGACCTTTGTTAATACATTTTCAAAAAAAAAGTCACTTAGCTAATAAAACTTTTATTTGAGTTTATTTAATCAATTATCTATTATTTAACTTTGTTCTAAATTCAAGTATATTGATACAATTATAGCATAAATTAAATTATGGTTTTCGACTTAAATTTTCTCCACCCCTTCATCATATGGTGTCTGTTTGGTTGTACGATTGTAAGTATGCTCTTTATGAACACTCCTCTTAAGTCACTCTGGTGATAACAATGCAATAGAAACAGAAGCTTCTCTTTACTGTAAGTCGAGACAATATCTGAGCATAAGAAAACCAAATTACATCGAAACAGAAACTATTTGAAGCCCATTCCATCGACTGATGATATAGGTTAGAATTTAAAGTTACTCTAAGGCTGCATTAATTTTTTTGTAATTCTTACAGAAACTAGAGAAACTAGAGGTTAGGATAAAAATTGTTCCACTTCATGGAAAGTATTGTATATCATTTTAAATTCTATAACAAAAGTAGAACAGTAAATAGATACGATATGTTCTAAGGTTGCTTTTTGAAATAAAAGTCTTAGCACAGGATTGACTGAAGTAAGGAAATCCAAACTGAATTCTGTAGAAGTAAACGATGTGAGAATGACATGTTTATCTCCGGTAGAAGTGACAATAAAAACGGGGTACAAAACACGTGCTAAATCTAAATCTGCATACCTCATTCAATCATAGAACTACATACTGGAAAATCCTTTTCTATTCTTTTACATCCCTAGTTCGCACAATAAATCTTTTCACAACTGACTTATATCTCTCCTTAATCCTAGATCTCAGTTTACACCCACATCAAGGTATTAACTTATGACCTTTTTGTAAAAAATTGCTACAAACAAATTAGGATAAGTTAAAATTAAATAGAAATTACAATCACTGCCAGAGAAGATTTACGTAAATAAACGAAAATAAAAAATTGAGGCACTCAAAGGAATTAAGAGATGTTTTTAACATAACTGTAATAGTTTTTTATCAATAAACTTTTATTATTGATCGTATTTATAATTTCTAAGATTCTGTTTTATACCAAAACTAGGCTTGTTCATACATTATCAGTGAAACCCTGAATGGATTGTCCAAATTTGACGGCTTCTTGCTATAACATTTGGAGATCATTAAAAAGAGTGGACAAATATATCTCCTGGTCCACAAAGGTTAAATGGTCCACACTGACATCGATTCCTATACTATTTGAAATTTTAAAAACTCCATATATAAATACGACATTGAAGTTCATTTTAGTAGATACAACTTACCACAAAGTGTGGCCAGACGCGTTTATGGTGCCTTGTAGGTGCATGGTAACGGGAGTATTAGTTCCACTAGGTTCTACAGCGATGCCTGCTGAAATTCATCTCACCTCGTAAATCTTGTACATAATTATTTCGGTGTTAAACACTCTCACGTTCTAAGCGCTTATTACCTTCAGTATTTCACCTAATTTACATAATAAATAAATGATGTAATCACGTTTATTGTATAGAGCCTTTCTATTTCAGGTATTGACCAGGAAATATTACAATCTTTGTAATGAAAAATAATACGCCTCAATATTGAATTAGTGAACAAACGAAAATTCAAAGAATTAGTCAACAAAATAAAATTAAACTTTGTACACCAAGTACTTTGAAAATATCATATTAGAAATAGTATAATTATACTCCTCAAAAAAAATTTTACATGAAAACAATGCGTTTTGAACACTTAGTGTTCATCTCAACATGTCTAGAGGGTAGATGTAAACCTGAAGAAGAACACTGAGTGTTCGAAGCACATTGTTAGTTTTCATATTAGAGTTTTTTTGAGTGGAGATGTATTTTTTCTTAAATTCCTCAATATGAGTACACACCACACTGTAACAGATTGCATGAGCAATGAGTAGTATAATTACGTGAAAGATACAATTTAACTTCAAACAATAAAATCTTCTTTTTTTTTAATTTAAAAAATATCTCTACGATTGGAAGAAAAGAGAAATAAGACTATTATTATAAGGGCTTTATCATCTTTTGTATAAAGCGAAAGAAAGAAATTGTGAAAAAGAGATGAAGATATATTGGGAAGTGCTGAGGAAGGGAAAATAAAAGCGACCAGCGTCCCACTTGGGGGCACATAATACAGCTCTGAAACCTCAGCTGTAGAGAAAGGGCCGTTTAGGACACCAACTTACTTATAGGGCTGCATCAGCGGCAATTCGATAAGCCACTCCGTGTTATGAGAGTGCTACTACTGAATGTGTACATCTGAGGCCGGCCACTGCCACACCACGGCTCCTTCCATAGCAGCCCTTTATAGTATTCAACAAAGCAAACCTTACCCGCAGGCCAAATATAACAAACTCATTTTATTTTAATCCAATAAACTATTTACTAGAAAACAATACCCTTATATATTCTCTTGACATTTTCAGAGCAGAATGACTCATACTTGAAACTATTCTACACTGTTCATATCAGTTTCATGTTAAAAAAAAAAATAAATTAAAACATTTATGTAATAAATTATTTAGCAGAAGACAATATTCTTATACATCCTTTTTAGATCTTCAGAGCAGAACATTCATAATGGTTTTACACTTTCAACTTCAAGTTTATAAAAGTATTTTAAACAAAATCAATGACCAATAAATCTCTTTCAAATTTAGTAAATTTTACAGAATTCTATAGGTTAATACTATATTTACAACCTAACATGTAAGACAGTATGCCTGACTCTATATACTATTTTAACGTTTCATTTATTTCTTAATTGATGTTTTGGATCTGTGATAGAAATAATACGTAAAATGGTTTGAATTAACTTTTTTATTTCGACTTCCACAGAAATCGAAATATTTCGAGAATATTTAGTCCATTGGTTACCTAATTACTGACTCAGATAGGCTACCTTTCTATATATATATATATATATAAAGAACTGACCGAGTCCCGATAAATTTTAGTTTTGTTTCTATTCCACGGTCGATACTTTTATCATTTTTTATATAATTTGGGATATATATATATATACACTTTTTCATTGGAAATACGATCCAAAACGGACAAATATAGTTCAATATAGACAAAGAAACATAGAGAAATCATGTTTCCTCTATGTTTCTTTGTCTATATTGAACTATATATATATATATATATATATTGATAAAAGTATCGACCGTGGAATAGAAACAAAACTCAAGTTTATCGGAACTCGGTCAGTTCTTCAGGTTCAAATTAAACTCTCATTAAACTCTCAATTAAACGTTTCGGTCTTTATTTAAAACCTTTTTCATAGGCCTACAAAAACAGAGGAAATATAAGAAATAATACAATCATTCAAAAATCAAACATACATAAAAGTGCAATTAGTTATAATCAAGGAATTACAATAGAAATGTTGACTATAGGTTACTGAGAAAACTTACAGAAGTATAAATTTTGAAACAGAAAAACTAAGTATTACATTACAAATTATTTTACAAAGAAAAATAGTGTGGATTTTAACAACAACCGTAGTCTGAATGAACACGTGACACTGAACTGTTCACTGTTCAGTTCCGTATATTAATCCTAACCAAAGTCCAAGAAGAAGAAAAAGTTTATATATATATATAATCAAACCACAATAAGAAAATGGGAAAACAAGACTAAGATCTTTCAACCGTAACAAGCGGTCTTCGTCAGAGTCAAAAACCGAACTGACTTATATATATAGTTGGTTCTTTCTATATGATTTTATGTTTTTTTCTGTAACGTCACGTGTATTCACGTGAAATTTATATAGTCTAATACGGAAATAAAATCATACGAAATATGATCCAAACGACTTACTCGTATTATAAAATATTATAAAAGCACATACAATGATAGATCACCGATACCTATTTACTGTACTGAATGATATTACATTATAATACCATCAATGCTTTTTGAGGACTTCAAACTTAAAACTTAGAAAGAAAGCGAACACCACGGTGTTTAGTCGTAACTTTAGATAACTTATTTTATGACAAAAAAGTTAATAAATTATCAACTTTTTAAGACAAAAAGCTGTTATATTGTCATCTTCTTGAACTGCTTGGTACACAGACAGAATTAGACAAAACTTGATAAATATGATATATATCAACTTGAAACATTACAAAAATAAACATTTATCAAATCCAAATCAAATTAACATATCCGTTATATTTATCCGTTAA
The DNA here is from genome assembly GCA_026182355.1 of Hermatobates lingyangjiaoensis. Classification (NCBI taxonomy): domain Eukaryota; kingdom Metazoa; phylum Arthropoda; class Insecta; order Hemiptera; family Hermatobatidae; genus Hermatobates; species Hermatobates lingyangjiaoensis. The sequence goes on from JAPFBL010000015.1 coordinate 8,535,378, forward strand.
AGGTTTTTATGGAAAACCTTTTTCAGAGCTCTACAACACAAAAGTAAAACGTATAAAATATTACAAACGTAAATATTCTGGATTAAAAACAAAGAAAACTTATATAAGTATAAAATATTGAAAAATGATAAAGAATGAACAATTACATAAGCTGTTTTAAATGAATAAGTTAAGTATTTGAAATGTTAAATACTTGAGTATTATCAAGACTGCTTCACTGAATATGTAACGACCAAACATTAACAAACCTTGACACCAAACAAGAAACTAAAAGATATTGTAGCTCTAACAGATACAGACATCATAACATATTTGACTTAAGATATCAGATTGAATACTATTCAAATTAGCAATATCAATTTAAAAGTTAAGGGATCCTTCTTAGCATATAGCATTTCCAAGTTTTTTTTTCTTTCCCCATCTTGTTTCTTAAATATATTGCTTATTTCTTTTTTAAAAGTGTGGCTCTCATTAATACAACTTTTTGCTAATGCAGTGGCATTAATTTCATTTCTGGTTATGCAATAAGAGTATAGATAAACCTTTTCTTTTAACTTGGATGTGTTCACCTTCGTCGTCTAAAATACTTTGTTTTGGGAATGTAGAGAACAACGTTAGTTTTTATATGTTTTTAAAAATATATTCCTTTGGAATGCGATCATCAGTAGACCAACGTTTATACTTGTTGGTATCAATAACGAATTCATACATATGTCCAACCTAGCACAAGACTAAACAGCCTAAGAATGTATATATTCCTATTTTTCTAAATAATGGGCAGCCTGCATGCATTGCTAGCACATTATTCTTTAACCGGGGCTTATGAAGAAGTTTCCTTCGATCTTGATCGGAATCAGCAGACCAGCTTTAATTTATATAAGTTTATTATAAGTAAACTATTTTATTCCATTTACCATTATTTCCAATTAGTTTATGCTTTTATGTTGTCTTTATGAGATATTTTTGCTTTGGAGGTCCTTTCAATATAGCCATACCTCGCAAGCCACAGAAAAAATGATACAAAGATATCCCAGAAGAAGAGAGGAAAAACTAAACAAAGGTCGACCTTCACGCAAGGTAATATGAGATGAACATGAATGACCAACCATCAATGATAAACGAATATTTCTCAGCACTAAAGTGACATTGATAATTTACAGTTAGAAAACAGAAGCCCACTACTGCTGAATTATTATGCTGCTATTATTAGGAAGGTCAGTAAATCGTGCCAAATGGAAAAATTAGTCTGTTTGGAAGAGGTTTTATAGGTCAAGCACTATAAAACTTCTACTCAAACGACGTGGAATGTGGCCATTCGTGAAATGGCCATGGATGGTCTGGCTCAAAGCCCCGTATACAAATAAGACTTTCATCCCAATTATACAGAACAAATGCACCTTGCTTATACCTAGTCTAATAGACATTCACTGAGGGAATCGATTGCTTGCTACGTCACTCAGCTTACTTCAAATACAGAAGAAAACTTACCTACTATAATATTCGTCTTGTCTAGGCTCTTAATCTGAACTTCAAGCTTTCCCAGCCACACTAAGCCCCTATAGGACTACACTTCCCTGCGGATTGAATAAGCGAGGGCAAAGTCAGCAAAGAGCACTTCACTCGCCCTTCTCGAGTGTCTCCTACTGTCTACTCTATTGTTTATAACAGGAGTATCTTCCATTTCACATTTTCTAATAACCATATCGTCAATTCTAAGACAACCTTAACTCAATTCAAAACAATATAAAGTTAAATGACAAAAAAACTAACTCCAACATAAAAATTGTAAGGTTTAAAATTGTTATACTGTTATATTTGGCTGCTAATTATTATTTTATACCACTACTGTGAAACCCGTTAGTATGTAGATCGAAGAATCTGTGATAGAGGTAAGAAATAGCAACGAGCAGTTCATAGAGTAACTATAAATTTGGTGTAACTTGTTTATCTAGATTGCTAATGCTCTATTTAAAAAAGTCTCAATCAAACCTGACTTAAATTTAACTATTATTATGATACCTGAGCGAATGGAATTAGTATAGAACAATCGGAAAAAATAAATAACATTATCTTGTTAAATTGAGTCCAAAAACAACTTGTTAAAAACGATAAACTAAATGTGAAGTAATTTTATAATATAGAGGAACTGCGTTTGAAATAGAAGACACTGGTCAAAGGGAATTTAGGGCTGGGAGTGGTGGGGCAGAGTGAGATTTAATTGAATGTTTCTGCAGACTACCTGTTGACCCCACCACTGCCTCACACCCACCGCTATTAAAAACATCATATCATATGAATGACCTGATAAAAAGTGCTATAAAACTCCCAAACACACGTCGAAACCACAACATCAATTAAGATAATTACTATATTAATTCTACTAACAGGGCTCCTTTAATAACGGGAATTATGGTGCATCCGGTAAAATCGATTCCACCCTTCCATTCATTAGACGCCTTTTCTCTATTTTTACATAAGAATGATTCAATGACTTTCACTAAGGATAACTCAAGTTCCCGGACACTGTGAACACCACTTTCCCTCTTACAAATATTGCTTTCCCCTCCACACCAAGCCTTTATTAAAACTAAATAACACAAAGTGAGAAGTTTACCTTCCATCTTAAATGATTAGAACTATCATTATTCATTACATATCTCAGTGTTCATTACATATTAGAGTATGATTTAATCGTCCTCATAAATATTTTGGCTTTTTAACGGTTTAAGAACGTGTCTATCATTAAGAGCCTATTGAATACATCTAAAGATAGGCCAGTCAGAGTTATCGATTATTTTTTAATTGTATTTTTTACTGTTTTCCGATTTTTTAGTTGAAGTTTTTAATTGTTTTTAAATTTTTGAATAGCTGAAAGGGTGTACTAGTTGTGTACATTGGTCGTTTATTATTGTTATTTGTATTTTGTCTAAACAAAATGTTTTGGTTGTAGTCATTTTCTGTCTTTTTTGCCCAGTTAGGCGAAATGTCTGTCTTTGGCATTCTGTCCTATTTTTTTGTAGAACCATACCCCACAAACAATAGTTTGTGCCAAAGAAAAAAAATGACATTATTGTAATAAATTGTAATTAGTTTTTCAATAAAGCGGTGAAGTTTGGCACATTGGAGTGGAATGGCCACTGGAGTGGGCGACAATGACACTTGGACGTCATTGTCGGTGGGACAAAAGGAAAGATTTCTTTCTTTTTGGTCAAGCTTCTAGTTGTTCAACGACTAGAAGAAGAAGAGACTCATCCTTTTCCCCATGTAGGGGGTCAACCTGAGACAACAAATAAATGACGTCATGATACACGTGTAGGTATTCAAGCAAAGATTTCCCACCTAGATTCGTTTTGACACATAGTCTCGAGTAGATCGTCTGATTTCTTCTACATATTCCTCATTATCCTCAAATAAATGACGTCATAGTACGCATGTAGCCATTCACCCGGACATAATTATATCGCTCACGATGTGCAAGCAGGATTACGACCAGACTGTGCCGATGCAATAGAAAAATTACAAGATATTACATAAAAAAGGTAACAGGTTCAGGAGATGCAAGTAAAACAGACGTGAAATGGTTACAGCGAATTACACTCGCAGAGGTATTATTGTGAATCAGTGTAAAGAGCCTGCATAAACCGAAGGCTAAATGTATATACTAATAAAACATCCAGTCAGCTCTGTGGCACTAACTTTCCGATCAATCTGTAAGGATGTCTACCAACAGGTTTCCGCTCTTTTCCCAACAATCAGCCAAATACCTAGGCGAAGGAGAAAGAAAAATTACTCAACAATTCTGTTGTAACGTTTCACGTGATTAATGTTTGGAGGACTAGTGGCGTTTTCTTAATAGAGCAGATCACCGCAATGACTAAATTATCAATATTAATATAAATAAGCATGTCACGAGCAAAGTGAGGCTAGGCTCATTTGTTCAGCCCCTGTATTAATGGGAGCCATATTAGTAATTTCTAAATCAAGAGTACTAAATGTTATCTTACTCTGGTTTGCCTGAGTAGTGATTTTTAACGAAAACCTGCCGCCGTAAAGGCTTCAGACCGACAGATTTCAATCCTGTCTGAGGGACAGTTGTATAAGGTTTTCGATTTTGCCAGTGAAAAATTTACTATTACAACCAGGATTAAAACCTCCAATCTTCAGAACTAAAGACAATCAACTTGTCACATCACACTTGTTAACTTTATCCTATAGTAGAAAATAATAGAAACCACATTTTTAATAATTCCAACATATTGATGTTTTTATAAAACCCTGCTTCAAATACTAATCACATTTACTGACATTTTCGTAATCTGTTTTGTACAAATGACAATTAAAACGTTTCCAATATTACATTTACGGTAAGAACAAGACCAACAAAAGCAATACAAAAATGGCATCATAGGGAATTGAATAAAACAACGAAAAAATAATGTAAGAAAACAAAACAATTGAGGAATTTTCATTAGTGGAATTCACTTCAAACTGCTTTTAAGTTTTTTTTATTGATCTGTTAGTCGGTGTGCCGTTTGAAATTTGAGGGGAACTTCATACTAAAAGCTCAAGCGACAAAAACCTACCGGAGTAATCTTCAAAATGAAAGCAGGTTAAGGACACATTATCAAAATACCATTGCCTACATGGTGTGAGGAAACAATGGATGCAGATTATTTCGAAGACTGTCCTGTATTATCTTTAGTATTAAAAGCCAGCTGAAGCCGAAATTGTTTGTATCGTCAGTGCATCATGCAATGACTCAAACGGCTTCATGGCTTAAAAAGTAAAAGGTTATACTTAAAAGAATATGACAATAGTGCCCTTCTAAGTCAGATTTCAAAATGATTCTACAATTATTTAAATTCGTTATCATTAACTAACGTTAATGACTGGATAACTGTTGTTTTATCTGCCTTTAGAAATCAGGTGAATAAGTACGGTAGCGATACAGGTGTAAGGTGTTTTCATGAGTTGAAACAAGAACACAAGGAACAGCTGTAAACAAAATCAAAAAATATACATTCAGAGGCGTGGTGTTGTAAGATGAAAAATGGATGTGATGAAGGACGATGTCAGGAAGAAAAGGTCAGAGAGGAGGAGGATAAGAGCAGGTGCAATGCCAGGTGGGGAGCAGCTGTAGCGCGCCAGTGGCCACAGAAGCGTACTCGGCTATCATCAGAACAAAGAAAAGTGGCCTAGTAAACCAGTCGAAAGGGAAACGTGCCTGCCATTAATACTCCAATAATCTATCAACCCATGAAATATGCTTAAACAAAATGAATCATACATAAGCCGACAGCCAAACCTTCGGATGCAATCAAACAACTGACACTGACTCAACTATTCATATATACTATTCAGACCAGTTATAACTCACAGATTACCAAGCTAAGAAACTAATGAGATTATAGAAATCATCGGGCGACTATGGTGACAGGTGACGGTAATGTGGTTTGAACAGCCAGAGAGAGAGTGACTTGTAAAGCAAACAGAGTAGTGGCGAAAAACGGTGTAACCGGGTAACAACTGGAGGTGGCCATGCAGATAAAAGCAAATAAAATAACAGTTTAAACATTTCAGCATTGACTAATGAGAAGTAGCAATTTTCAGAAATAGTTGATACTAGTTTAAAACAAACTGGAGATTAACATTTAACACGGAAACACAAGTCTTTAAATGTTCTAAAAAAAAAGTTGGACATTTTACTGTGTTGAATATTAGTATATTGAATTGACTTCACCAGTTTATTTTCAGTATAATTTCGTTCATGTTCTGGCTTATTTTGTCATACAATATCTATTTTGATATATATATATATATATATATCATAATGGTATAAAAAGACTTCACATAAACACATGAAATAACAATCAATGATCAAACCACAATATGAAATGGTATGTATAAATACAATTCAATGTAGAAAAAAAAATATATAGGAATTAAATGCACAGACTTATAGTCTCTAATTTTCAGTTTGAGCCGTCTTCAAGAGAGATAAGAGACGGAAACCAAGCGCCCTGGTACAGACACGGTTGGAGACCAACAATGTTGCTGCATGCGTGCCCAACCACAGAGAATAAGGTAGACAGGAATCAATGTATAGTTAAATTAAATTGGTTAAATAATAACTGAGGGATAAGCAGAGAAATTGATACCTTAAAATTACGGACTAAGCTAAATAAAAGTGTATGCTTTTAATTTATCTGTTTCTTTTTTACATTCAACTACATTTGTCCGTTTCGGACCGTATTTCCAACGAAAAAGGTATATATATATATTTATATACAAGTTTTTACTTTGTTTGCTCTCTGATGACATACATTGAAAGGCCTCAGAGCATATATTTCTATTGTTTTCCTTTTTCCATTGTTGTTTAAACCTCATTAATTGCATCACGTGTTTATTTATTGTGATTTTTCAGCATATATATTTATAACGGTTCAAAATTGAAGATAGATAGCACACAAGTAAAGATACACGCTACAAACTAAAATTTTTGGGCAATCCGTCTTCAGGAGAAAACAGAAAGGGAGACCAAGCACGTTGTAGACGCAACGGCTAGTAACCTATTATATATATACTCGTGTATATATATATACCATAATAAGAAATAAAATATAGTAAAGTAAAAAATGAATAAGAGATTTCAATCAAAGTCAGTATCAGTTGACCCTGATAAAGACAGCTTGTTTTGGTTGAAACTTCTCAATCATTTTTCTGATCTTGAAAATAACTGATAATTGAAAATAATCTTAATCAACCTGAAATAAACGTTGATTTGTATTTCACCTGTTTATTGTTAAATATTGTTATATATATGTTTATATTGCGACAGGTGGTGTTATTTAAAGAAAAGAATTTTATTATTTATATTAACGTAACAGAAATACACTATGCATTTTTTTAACTGCGTTTGTTCATCTCAATATGTTCCCTTCCAAAAATATTTGTACGTTAAAAAAAACAGTACGTTAAAGCTTGACTTTTATATTAAGGGGGAAAATGACATTTGCCCGGGTACATGAGGACTTCTGCACACAGCTGCATTCTGCACACAGATTTACTGAGATTCTATTAATAATCCCCTATTTTGATACATTGATTGCCCTGTTTAATTAGAACCATATACAAATTATTTTATACTTGACTTTCCTTCTGTTCTTTCCTTATCATTGTCAGTATATTAGTTTTCCTTGTCTCTGTAAGGAGGCAGCACTGCAGTGATTCCGAGGACAGTTCAGTCCCAGCTTGCCTTCCTTGAGGCTCACTTCCCCCCTTGATAACAATATATGTAGAATACATCGCAATGAGTTTATACATTTCCTTTTGTGAATTCCTCTCTGTATATTATTAACACAAAACTCTACTTTCTATATACTAATTTTATTGACGTTCAACACAATATATTAAAGTAATATTTTTCTCATAGCTTATTTTCTTGATTTTCAGTAACTCTGAAACAGGGGAACTTATTAATGTCCTGTTCCTTTAAAGAAGGACCAGGTATTAATGGTATTAATGCGAGATTGCAGGTATTAATGTGTTGATTCAATTTTTCACAGTTGAGCATAAATAAATAATTAGAATGTAAGCATAAACCTCAATTAATATTACTTTTTTCCTCTATAGTTGTACGAAACGATGATTTCCCATTCATTGTCTTCGACACATATACTACGAATTCAATTCTATAATATTTACTAACTTTTCATTTCAGGGATTTTATAATCGATTGTAGCATATGCTAGACAAAGAATATTTATAAAGTTACAAGTATTAAATATAATCAATATGTTAGGTACAGACTAGCAGAATTTTACAATACCAGGACGTAAGAGTACAATAGAAATTAAGATCAAGAGAGGTACAAGGGCTTTAGCTTTTCAGTTAACTAAAAGTACGGATTCCCTCAGGAGTACCCGCAGTATACCCAAGCAAAAACGAATAAAAGTACAGAGGAATAAAAACGGCAAATGGTGATTCACTTGAAAGTAAAACCCTACGAACAGTGATCAGTATGGAGTGAGAGAAGTGGGAGAATACTGTCAGATAAGAAGGCAAGAAAGTTTAAAGAAAGTGGGGACGAAGTGTGGACAGGCCAAAGTGTGGGCGCCACCTCACTCGAGCACCTCCTATTATTAACGCTTTTATCTAGAACATCATCATCTTCCAATTAGCATCTCATGAATTAGCACATCGCCCGCTCCTACACAATAAAACCAATACAACGGGAAACTAGTATCAGTAGCACTATAGTTCAGTGATGAAACCAATTCACACATACCAGTGTTGTCCCATAAACATGAAATTATTTATTATCAAATGAACTTTTATATCAGTTTGGAATCAGGTACTAACTGAAAATTAGCGAAAATAATCCGATAAAATTTAGTTAAAACAAACTGTCGTATTACTTTAAGATTAACACTAATAGTGAAAAACTATCACATTAAATGCAAACCTAAACCAGAATGGAGCGATAGTATCTATCGTGCTGATTCAATTTTTAATCTAACTGATAGGATATTTGTATTGAGTGCCAGTTAAAATTAATCGCGGTTTATCAGCCAGGAGGCGCCTTTGCTATTAGCTCACGTGGGAACAGTAGTTAGATGGGCTATTAGTCGATCTAATTATCCATAAAAATAAAAACCTGTTTAAATAATAAATAATTTATGGACTGGTAACAGTTTTATTAAAAGGGACAAACTAAAGTCATCAAATCTTAGGGACTAAAACATTTCTTCAAATAGCTTTTAAAACAATTATTCATTTATGACTTACAATTCAAACGACTCTCAATTTATAACAAGCAGCTGTAGATTTCCATATAACAAGCAGCAATAAGAGAAAGTGCCATCATACCTTCTCAATTTTTTTTTTACTTTAATAATATACCATTAAGAAAAACTACAATTTAGTTTAGGTTTACCTGCAATATGTTTAGAACGATAGCCCAAATGGACTTGAGGAAATCTGTAAAGAACAAATAAACTTGTAGATACATTTAACAACACTTTTGTAAGAAACTTGTTAAAGTTCCTCATGAAATTGTACTTTGAACAAATTTTTACAAATTCAAACAAAGCGGAATTTCTTAGAAGTAGTAATTCTAGATGAATCCAAATATTCGAATAAATATCCTTACGATTTCAGATGTGCAATTCAAAAGGAAATCTCATAATGGTAACAAATTTACCATAGCAAGCTTTTTATTGGATCCATTATTGAAATAAATATATTTAAATACGATGATTACGGTGGTGATCACGCTACGGAAGACTTGATTATATTTCAGTTACAAGTGCACTTAGACTTCTTCAAGCACTCAGTTCTTATGTCCACCGTATTTTTTTAGAGGTACAAAGTCAAATAGGTTGTCTTTAGTTCTGAATATTGCTGGTTCATTTTTTCCAAGCGAATAGGGAAGATGGAAAATCTTCAATCCATTCTGATGGTGAATAAGAGGATGTAAAACTCTCGACCCCAGGGCTGTACGATGTCGATAAACCCTACTCTAGTAAAGGTTGGATTAAGTAAGAGAAAAAAGTAGCGATTCTGTCACATTTTCAGTTCACTTTAACGGGTCTTTCTGGGTAAGTGTACCCTAGTAAGAAACCAAAGTTGTATCGTCATATACATCCCGCGTAGCTCAACAAGAACGACTTTTTCAACCAGGAGTATCCCGAAGTCTGTAAAAGTTATTAGTAGTGGAACAAATAAAAAAACTGTTAGCATTGAACTGAGATTAAATTTTTTAAAAAGAAAATGACGTCAAAGAATATCTGAAGACATAGAGTCGATTACCGATGCTACTCTCGGCAAATATTATTAGAAACATAGTCCTCTATGACATGCTACTAAGGTATAAACAACTGGAAAAGTGGGCAGTCGTCGTTTGCCATTTATTTACATAGTGGCATTGATTGTCATCATTGTCAGTGTGCAGACGCTGTTACGATGAAAGTTTTACAATCACTTTTCTTTGTTTCAGAACTGACTTAAACAAACTTTCCTTTGCACTACTGACATTCTATGTGTGAAATCAAGGACTGTAATTATCTCCAACACCCAAACCTTCAGGCTTTCTTTCACCTGTACTGCTCATCCAGGAGCAGAAACTTTGGTTCATTTGTCATTTGGCACCTACTTTACCGCATTAAAATTCTATTTTGAATCAATTGTATAACTATAAATTCATACATAGATTTTTATCATGCAGTATGAATATATATGTTTTTATTTAATTATTTCATTCTAACTAATTTTTATTATAGAAATTGAATGCAGAAATGACAAGCATCGGATACCTGTAATTTGAGTAGAGAAAATTGTAAATTGAATTATTTTTCAGCCAGGCTAAGCTGTCTTCTAGCCAGTGTTTGACAAATGACATTAAATTAATTTAAATAACTATCAAATTTGACTCCAGATTGTCCAGAACAGGTGTGCTCGCCTTATAGCCAAGGCTTCTTTTTATGCGAGAAATATCGATATCCAGCGTGATCTAAGGATGGAATCAATAGAAACTTACATTAAGCGTCTACTATCAATGAAGACAGAAAACTTTCCGTACATGTTTGTATGCATTGGCAGCAGTAACCTGCTAGTAAGAGCACTTTTAACTCAAATTCCCTGAAACCAATCCTCGTCCGACTAATCAGATCACCAAATTCACGATAACTGACGACTTTAGATTCTAAGACCATACAATCAAGAAACATACTTACCAAAGACAGGACATACATAAACTAACATACCGACCTACCCGACAGACCTGAACAATTAAAGTAGCACAAACAGACAAGTAGGAGAAAAGCCTCTGGCTTGGAACTGCCTGAACCCAACGTACAGCATTGCACGGAAACTCTCGTTGGTATCAAATTTAACTGTTAAAATATAAGAACAAGAGTGCTGAACCATCTAGAAAAGCATTTACCTTCATTAATTTATATTATATTGCAAGTCATTTACTAAAACTAAAAACCAGCCGAGATATAGTTTGTTTTTCAAAAACAAGTAAGATTGATGGAATTTTGATAACTAGAAGAGAAAATTCACGAAAGGTGTTATGAAAACAAGTCCAAACTGTGCTCAACATAATTTTCAAGTCCTGATTTCTATACATATCTAATTAATAAATGTCAAAGAATTTACGACTATGATATTGGTTGATTTTTGAGCTGTGTAAAAGTGGATTATGCAACAGTTACTGGGTAGACTTTCTAGCCGTCCAAACTTTCTCTTCGTGTTTGTTTTATTAATGAGAAAATGTCCTTGTTCTTTGGAAACAAACAATCAAGTAGTATTCATTGGTAATCAGCACTGTGGAACAAAGTGGGGGAACCCCTGAACAATGTTATGTCTACAGACAAGACTCGAGGCGAACTAACACAAGAGTTTTAAACTGGTATTTCTAAAAAAATAATATTTCTTTTAAACAAATATTTTCCATTAACACCAATGTAAATTTTCAACAGATTTATTAATTTTTTAATGATTATGGTACTTTAATTTAATAAAATTTCTTTATTTTTTTTTACAAATTTCAAGTAAATAAAGAGATAACTTTCACAATGTTCTATTGGAAAAAAGTTCTTTTTAAGGTATCAACAATTTGTTATAACTTTTTGAATTAATTATAATACTTAGCAATAATTTATTTTTGCCAAACAAAATAAAATTTTTCGTTTAATTTCCTCAACATTTTAGCAATTTCAACGACTGTTCATATTTTAAAAAAATCATCTACAGGATGAACCTGATATAATTTGTTTAATGTATCACATAATATCATACACTATATTACAAAATATAATTTGTAATATAATGTATTACACATTACGTTTTGTATAGTACACAAAATATAAAAATACATAATACATTTTATGTATTTTTTTGTATTATTATATGTATAGATTTTATGTATGTAAAATGATCTATGATCAAACCGCAATATGAAATAGGAAACAAGACTAAGATCTTTCAACCGTAACAAGCGGTCTTTGTCAGAGTCAAAAGCCCAACGGAAAAAGTAGATGCAGAAAATATATATATATATATATCAGTAGGCTTCAGCTACTCAAAGGGACTACTTCTGCCCACGTCGACGAATGTCGAAATACCGTAGTGAGTCTTAGTATGTGTTTTTATCTATTTTTCTCTTTCCTTGGTGAACTATATATATATTTTTTTTCTGCATCTAGTGTTTCAGTTGGGTTTTTGACTGTGACGAAGATCGCTTGTTACGGTTATAGGATCTTAATCTTGTTTTCCCATTTGCTATTGTGGTTTGATCATTGATTATATTTCACGTGTTTATGTGAAATCTTTTTATAAAATTGTCTATGTAATGTTACACTTTGTGTATTATTTTAAATATCTGTTTCAATTTGTAAAAGTTACATTAATCGTTACATAACCTTCTAATTAATTAATAAGTACTTTACTTTAGGGATAGACAAGATTCTATCGGTATAAACTTCTTAAGTCTTCTTAAATAATGAATATAACATAACCATGCAACATGCACAGACAGTGTCACGGCTGTTTCAAAAAGTGGCGGTCTATATTAAGCTGGAATTTATACTAAAAACATTTAATATTCATTTCATGAATAAAGCTAAACAAAAACTTAGTTGTCCGAAAAAGTGTATCACCAGATATATGCCAGTCATACATGGAGCCATGCTTAGGCTGTTATAAAACTTAGAATCTAAACTACATAGCCTCTCAAAACACTACCTCAGGTAACAAGCTTTTTCCCTCTTGTAACAACTTGTACACCTTGTATGTACAGTTCAGCCCCTTCTATAGTTTGTTATAAAGATTTTACAGGAACTAAAGTCTTGTTGAAATTTCGACTTCCTCAAGTTTAATAGAGCCACCACTGCAAATTTAATATCAAACCAGAAATTACGCATTTCTGGTTGAATATTAATTTACATTAGGGGTCAGATGAAATTGAACAGATAGTGTACTTGCATTTAATGTGAAAATTAGATGTCTAAATCTGTGCCGTGTCCTTGCGCACAGCGTAACCCTGAGAGGACGTACAGCTAAAGTGCCGAGCTAACGAGATGCCAGGTACTCGTTAATGATCCATTAAAGATTTGCAGATAGTCTAGACAGCTGATTTTAACTTTGAATAAATCATGATTTGAGAAAAAGAGTATGCAAAAATATGCAAGGCTAAACCGAACAGTATAATTACAAACACCTTAGTTTACTATGATTCTATAAATGAGATATTTAATTTTCACAGATTCATTACTATAAAATAAAAACAAACGAAAATTACGAAAAATGAAAAAAATGAATCCGATTACGAGAACGAAAGAAATCCTACTTTAAGGAAGTAAATAATTTCCATTAAATATTCTTAAAAACAGTTTCCTATGTTTGAAAGATGATTGTGTGTTCAGTGATCCGTCTTGGCTAGTTGAAGCGATTATATGTCTAAGGACTGAAAGACACCGTATCGGGTGTCCGGATCAAAAATGCCGCCTGCCGCAGGTGACCACGTGTCCTCAACAAATGTCCCTCACTAACGGGTCAGATCACAACCCAAAAGTCTCACAAAGTCTCCTTGGAAACAATTACTGCCCTTGATTCCACAAATATAAAATATTAGTAACGGATGGAACATTATTAAAAGTTAAAAAAGCGAACTTGTTTTAAAATATGCAGTTAAGAGTATTCGCATTACTAATGTTGTGGCCAACCACTGCTAAAATATATATAAATGGCAAACGCAAACTCCACACTTTGACTGTTGTTTGACACCTTTGTTAGTGGCTTGTCATGAAGTAAACTGTTTCTATTAATCGAGGAGAATAGAATTCGTAATTGATGTGAGTCGGTTACAAAATTTTCAGACTTATTATGGCTAACGCCATTAAAAAAAAAATGGTAATATTTCAGATCTTTACAGTTCCTTTAATCAATCTAGGTTATATATATTTAAAAATATATTCCAAGGATTTAAATATCCATTTCCTAACTTATCCTTCGATATATACGTATATTCACTCCTATCTTCATTGATGGAAATGTATGTCGCACTTTGAACACAAGCTACTGAGCTGTATAACTCACTATCCAAGGCAGTTTACACTATTGTACATTGCTATTTATAGCACATTTACTGCAGTACAAAGGTTGCAAAAACCACTGTGTTACTAAATAATTAAATAAATTATTTCAAAATTGATATTGATTATTTTATTGATTATTGATTATTTCAAAAAGCTATATCATTATAAAGCGACTAAAAAATGTAAGTTAAATAAGAACATTTATTTTGGAGGCATACAATTCCTCAAAATAAAAATATCCAATAACATATTAATTCAATTATAACTTTATTTATAAATCTGGTATCATATTATAAGTAAAGAAAAATATTAGTCATACAAAAATAAGTTGAGAGTTTCTGAAGAATTGTGTTTTGTAACCAGATGCAATTTGTCATAATTTTGACCAATAATTAGCATGTATTAGTGATACCGTATTAGTACACCGTATTAGTGATAACAGTTTTTCAAATTACTACATTTGCGTACAAACTAATTTTTCATAACGAGAATGTTTCTTTAACTTTCTAATTTGATGGATGCAAGATATTTATACAAGTATATTTCATTTAATCACCTTTAAATATCAACTAACTTATTTGATTTAAGATAAGAATAAGTTTTCTTGTAGGAAAGCAAAGATATTTATTTGTTGTTATCACTCAAAATTAAATACAGCTTTGATAAAATGACAAAGCAGTAGTACTGTCTATGCGAGGAGGGGTGAAGAGTAATTACTTTTTATGGTTTCTGACCGGAGGGTGTTGATTTGTCATGGAACCGTAGAGTTCTATTGAAGCATTCCGCAAAGGAGTTCTTCAGTTCATTAACAGAGCGTGCTTCCGTCAACCGCTGGCATTCCTCACAGATCACTGGCATGCAATGGACACGAAACAAGCAATACCCTCAGAACAGACACCTCGAGACCTTAGTCAGTCACTTTTATTACCTCTCCCTCAGAGTCACCAGGTCAAACACTTTAACCATCGGCTTCAATGTCTTCTACATATTTTGTCCTGAGTTGGTGTTCATTAACTCTCTGAATATACGACTAACATATAGGAAGACATACCGATTTCTTCTTCCATATGTTAATGACACTCTCGATAGCGTTCACTGTTCCACCATCATTCAAATTAAACCTACAAATGCATTAGCAGTACCTTCACCATAAGAGTTTCCATCCTCCTATATTTTTGTTTTCATCCATTTGGTGCATTTGTTTTGTGAAAAGTCTCCAAAACAGTAAATTCCACTCTAATCAGTTGAAACCCAATTTTCAAACGTAGATATTTCACTTATTCAATCGACTGTTACATAGCTATAGCTTACACTCTTCATCTCTGGATCTTGGAAGGTCCACATCAGTGGTGATTGGATTTTCTTCGTGGCTAATTTATTTTCTGATGTCCATAAACGGTGTATTTATCGCTGTTTCTATTAAAAAGTTCTTTCCTGCATTCCTTTCTTTCTTCCCTACCTTTCTCTATTTCTTAAGACTTCTGTTATACTTTACCGAAAACCTACCATCTCAACAGTATTTCCTTCCACTATCCTACATAGCTAATATTTTCCATAAATACTCAATATAGTTTATAAAGTATCTCTATCATTTACTTTTGTTCGCTTAAAACCTATGTGATAGAGTAAAGAAAGTTTAATAGTCATGCAAGCAAGCAGTGTCTTCAAAACGAGACAATAACGCAGAGGCAAAACACTCCGTAATTCTAATTGTTCTAATATTGACAACAAAAATTCTAAAATATAAACTAATACGTAAATTTTCGAAGAAAGAATTCGATGAAGTAGAAAAGAGGGAAGACACAGTGAGACGCGGAGGAACGGTTGGCAACCCTTTGGACACTGTCTTCTCTCATTTCCGGGTGACCCCAAATTTTTGTCTCGAAAGTGTATCAATCTATTGTAGATGCTAATTAAGTAATTTTTTGAAACTGCTATGTCAGTCAGGGTACACATTCCATGCCTCTATTGTTGTCATTGAACATTGGTAATAGCTTAAAACAGTATTTCTTACAACCTTGTGTTACAGGATAGGAATGTTAAAACGATTTGTCATTTAATACTTATAGGAACACTTACACTTTTATTTGAATTCTCTAAGCAAGAACAGTGAAATGTATAATGATTGAATCGTTGGGAAAGCTATTTCAAATGGTACTAAATGCAAGTGAAACTGCAACACCTAAAGGTTAACTAAGGAGAGAATAGTAATTGAATACAGTGAGAGGATGAATGTGTGAATGGTCCAGTGTGGAAATGCAAAGGTTAGGCAATAATAACAGTTATTAGAAGTAGAGGAATAATAAGGGATGTGGGTCAGGCTAAGATATAAACGACGGCGACTTGCGTAACAAGGCTGTCGGCTACTTCTCACCTGCCACCGCTGCAGCCAATACGCACATCCTGAACGCTACTCCGCTCAGCAAACAAACACCGAACCGTTCGCAATTTTAAATTTAAACGGTAATTTTAATAACAACAGTTTAAAAACATCTCTCCAATGTGTGCTTAAACTTCTGTACGTACTGCTTCCAAACTGTTTTTCACCACAGATCACGTTCATTAAACTTTCTTATCCTTTTCTCTTTGCGCTTGATTTTTTTCAATTTTACATACTTTTTACTTTACTATAAGGAAAGTATAGTGATCGTGAAAAAATTCGACCTGGAGATTTTGACAGAATTATATGTTTTGAGGTCCCAAAAGTCGTTTTATGATGTTTTTTCGATGATGTCTGTGTGTGTGGGTGGGTGAGTGTGTTAGCATTGCTTGTTACCACGCTACGGTCCAGAATCTTTGATGGATCAAGTTGATATTTTACACAAAAATGGGGCCCATAGTATAGATGATCCCTATGGAATCCCTTGTTTGGGAAGAATTATGCTTGAAGGGAAAGTCACTTTTTTTTTGCCAAAAACTGGTTTTTTGAAAACATTATATTCTCCTAAACTGCTAATTCTAGAGTTTTGAAATTTTGGCATTTTCTTTGAGGTTACAAATGAAACAAACGAAAAATATATTCAGAATTTTAAAACAACAAGAAATATTTTTATTTCAATAAAATGTAAACATTTTGACTTATAATTCAATCTCAAAGATTGTGAGAGCGATACAAGCCATATCATTTGACGGCTTGAAATGAAACTATATGAAGTGAACTATGACATATGAAACGCCTAAGAAATGACCTATATGAAATTATTCAAATTCATTATTTATAAAATTTTCATCAATGTAAACACTCCATATTTCAGTCAGAATTTCAATAATTAAACAATAGTTTGTTTTTATATTATCAAAATCACTTTAAAGGTCTTAAAAATCATTATATTCCTCCAAGAAAGAAACGATCTCTTTTTTATGATCCTAAAAAAAGAGAATATTTGTTTACCGTTCTATGGTATTAATTCCCGCCTTTTCAGTTTGTCCTATACAGTATGAAGGATGTAAAGATTCCCTGTTCCTTGGTTTTAATTTCTGCCCTTTGCAGATATTCAACTTATCCTATTTTGTTTGCAAGATATTATGGTTCCCTCTTCTTTGGTTTTAATTTCACCATATTGTTGTCTGCAACCCTGGCATGTTGGTCTGAATGTGCCACTTTTATCGTATTGCTACACTAGGTTTTCAGTGTTGATTTGATAATCCAATGCACAAATGTTTCCCAACACTGACAGATGACTGACTGACAACGTTAGGTTAATCTAATCAGTACGTTCTTAACGATGGACGTGATTTGAGCACAATATTATATTACATCAACACAAAAGAAGACGAATTAACCCTGTCATGTATATTTCGTAGTAGCTAGATAGTTTATTCTCTGATGATAATCAGTTTCTAATAAAACATGAACGAAATAACTGATTACGTTACCTCAGTCTATCTATTTATATATTCCAAATTTCGAGTTGTTCACCCTAAATTTACTGATAAAATAAGATACTTGAGGTATCATAGTTTTCTGTCCTATTCATCTATGTAATAACCTACGTGTATTATTAATATTAAAATTGAATAGGTATTAAGGTTGTGGTAGTTGTGGTTTCCAGTTGGTGTTCTGTCTATTACACCAGTCGATCTCCTAGTCTACTATAGAAGATAGACAGGCAAATGTTCCAAAGTTGTCTAACGGAAAGGAAGTGAACAATATTAGTTTATTCATTAAAAAAGACTGATTGCCAAACTTAAGAGAGTAATTACTCATTAAAATGATATTACCATTAAAAATGACGGTGAAGTCAATTCGCAGGGCTATGATTTATACATGCAAATCAAATTTATTGGATCTTAACAAAATCTATTCGGGCTATTTTATTTAACTATAACTAATATATAGAGATAGTGAAGAAATTTGATCTCGAGATTTTGACAGATTTACATGTTTTGAAGTCTCTGAAATTCTGTTAAGAAGTTTTTTCGATGATGTGTGTGTCTCTCTGTGTGTGGGTGTATATCTAAAAGACAGTACAGTCCACAATCTTTGATGGATCAAATTATTTTTTATACAAAAATTAGGCTTATAGCGTAGATGTGCTCTATTGTTTAGGAGCAATTAGACATGTCAGGAAAGTAACTTTTTTGTCAAAATATGTTTTCAAACAACTTTTTTTTCATAACTACTAACTCTGAAGAATTTTGACATTACCATGGAAGTGAGAAATAACTGAAAAAATAGCTTCATGTTTGAAAAAGAACACTGAAGTTCTTTATTCAATACAATGTAAACATTTTGACTTATGATTCAATCAGAAAAGCTTTAAGAAAAACGAGGTACAATTCATGACTTCTTTTCATTATTACATGATCACCAATTCTTGTGATGAAAGTTTATGTTCAAAAGGAGTAATCAGTACGTATCTTCATTTTGTTATATACAAGGTAAGGAAATCGCTTCTCCGTATATAAGGAAACTAGAATAGGATCTTATCTGGCCTTCATCAGTCTGTCCCTGTCTGTGATGTGGCAAACAATCATCAGTATTTCCTGTCGGTGAGAGCCCGGTGTGATATTTATTTATTTCAGTATATTTTAACGTATTTGGTAAGTAATTATATCATTATTATTTTTTATCAATTATATCATTTACTAAAAATATAGTTATCATAATTAATTATTGATTGTGATGAAGTGAAAATCAAGGAATAGCACAAAAAGCGATGATTAACTTGATGGAGCCGGTGCATTGTTTTAAATGATATAGAGATAAGTTTATCTTGCTGAAGATGAGGGCAATTGAGAAGAGTAGTAGAAAGTTGGAGAGAGTGGGAAGATGTGCAGGTAAAACTGGATGATAAAGAAACAATTAGGGTCAGGCAGGCAGGCGACCTGGCCGGGGAGCGGTGACCGACATTCGGGCTGGGGCTCTCCAGCGAGCCTCGCTCTGCCTTTCATTGACCAATCCACCCAACCAATTGACACATTCACCCAATTCATAGTGCACCAGAAATTACATTTTAAAGTAACTAAAGTATAATAATGAAAAACATTCAAGTTCAAAGGAATTTTTTTTCTTTTTTTAACTTGCACTCATTCGGATTATAGAAAGATCATCTGGGACAAGAATTATTCTTCTTTAAAGTTAGTAATGGTAATTAATATTAATTCAATATGAAACAGAGAATATGATTAACTATAAAACAAGCATTAATTTTGCTAGTGTTAAACATTTCTGCTAAGCAGTTGTAAAGTGAGATTAAGGTTCGCAAAATAGAGTAGGTAATATTTTGCACAGCTCAAAACTGTTTTTGTAAGATGAACCCAAGTATAATAAAGAACAATTTTTTTTAGTTTTCCTCATAAAATTGTTAAAAAAAACTGTAAAGTATTTTTCTTTAAGGAAAAGTTAATAAGGGTGCTAAGGAATGTAAAACAAAGTAATAGAGACAAAATTGTTGTAATTTGTAGAAAATGATAATGGAAATAAAAGCAATTAGACGTTCTAATGGAAGTAAATTGAAGAGGTGGAGATGGTTGGGAATGGATATTAGATGTAATTGAAGGATGGGGTGATATCTGAAACAGATGGCGAGGGGCATGTCTCTGCTGTGAGACGAGGGGAGCAACAGCCGGAGTCAAACAGCGAATCATTACATCTGCCTAGCATAATGCGCACCAACCACAATTAACATTGCAATTATCTGCAGAGAAACACTGCACGCCGGTGCCACGAGATATTCGTGTATTTAAATCGCTCTTGATGCCTCTATTAGCTAATGGGGCTGTTGGAAGAGGGCCACGCTGTTATTAGCCGACCCAAGACTCGATGCCTCCTTTGTCTTACATTCCATCTAATTTCCACCTTTCAGCCCAATGCAAACACCACCTCCTTAGGGATCCCTTTATAATAACATAACACGCTTCCGACGGAAACCTAATCGGCCCAACCCGCACGCAGTGTTAAGAAACCGTTTCTACAGTCAAGGGTTTAGTAATTCATCAGGCTCTATTTATCTGATAATCATAGGTTTGATTCACTCAGCTCACCGTCCTCTATTGCCAACAGCAGAGAGTGGCTCTTAACAAACTAGATTTATTACATCAAAGTATACAATGAAACCAAAGTGTTTACATGCGTACTCTACACTGGAAAATCTGCCAACATTGAATTTATCCTTACCAAACATAGGTTTATCCATAATAAGTGATTTATTTTCATAATTTTAAGAAGTTAAAAGCAGAAAGACAAAATTTAAACTTCCCTTATTCAAATAAACTCACCTCATGCATAAACCACCATCAGGAGGAGGAGATGTAGAGTTGGCTACACCACACACCTTCAAGAAAACACTGACTGTACGTAGCTTGCATCAGAAGGTCATACACAAACATTAGTGGTTTCTACAGAAACATTTTATAATAAATATTTCATTAACTACTTACTCAGTTTAATAAATAGCAATTCATTTGTTTTTTTATAAAAAAAAGCAAGTCTTTTAAAAATTTGCGTTTATTCAAAATGCTTTTTGAATATTTAGTACAAAAATCTATAACCTGAAACACAAGTCTCAATGTTATAAAATCCTATTGTACACTTCAATCAACAGCAGATGTTAACTAAATCTACAAACCTTCAACATGAGTTATGAGATAACAATAAATTAAAAAAGATACTTTGATTAGTATAAATAGAGATGTAACAGTCTATATAAATATTACTATACGATCACTGTATGGAAGAATACATTTCCTCATCTCTAATGGTCACATTGGGGGCACAGTATGTTAACATTTATACATCGTTTACTTCATTTGTATCAAGTAAATCAAGGACACTGTTTTCAGTTTGGAGAGTAAATAGTCATGGGCACAGTCAAGTGATACAGTTTAGCACCAATAGAAAATATTCAATCAACTACAGTATATTATACGAATTATAGAGGTAATTTATATCACTATTTCATAGTAAAGGACATAACGACAAACTGAAGAGATGTAAAAATATTAGGAACCCGGGTAGAAAGGATTATAAATTAATTCCTAATATATATTAACACGAAATTAAAATGTAAAAGCGAAACAGATGAAAGAGTAGGAGTTTAATTTGCTAGATTGCATTCAAACTCTATATAAGCAAAGAGCACTAAGAGCTCATAAAGCATGTTTTTTTTACAAATAAAACAAACTATATGCAATGCTTCGAGAGCGGAGAAGTTATTAATGAATGTGCAAACAGTCCAAGCTTAATTAAAACAGTAAGCATTGAAAAAATAAAACATTTCTGCCGTTTTCGTAATCACTCCATTGAAGATATTAACAACATCTTTAGTAAATTACCCAACTCATATTAAATATTCTATATTAGTGTCATCTTTTGAATTTTCGCTATTAAGAAAACAAATAGAATTTTCCATGAATTTCTTATTAACCATAAATATTTATCAAAAGCCAAAAATAATTCATTGTACAAAAACAACCCCCTTAGTGTTTATCACACACTGTTAACAGTTCCACTTGACTATTTAATCAATAGATTCTGAAAACATGATAACTCCTAACAAGGAAGGGAAGAATCATAAAAAAACAGTCCCATTTAACTGCACTGAACATCTCTGTAAGATTCACAATTCACTTCTTATCAGGACAGAAGCCTCAGAGGTGAGTTATACAAAGACATACAGATAGAAAATATTGTAAAAGAGAGCAACAAATCAGGAAAAAGCTGAACAAATATAAAGGGTAACAGTCAGCCTACCCGGCTTCACCCACCTAAAAAATAACAGTCTTTAAATTGGCAGATTTATTTGTTAAAATACTAGCATATATGTTTTGTTTTTTTCTATACCATGAATTCTAAGCATACTTCAGGCGAATAAGAATTTATAAAAATCAAAGTATCTAATATAATTACATAATTAATGGTTCAAGTATAAAAGATTATCTAAGAACTCATGGTGATATTCATGATTTTAAAAAGGAATAACTTTTAACATAAACTTCTTAATTAAAATCATTTCTATAATTCCATAATGTTGATATAATAATGGACTATAATAATAATATAATTATATAATTAATATATATAGTTAATTATCTACATTGATATAGTTTCTCGACCACTGATATTTCAAATTCACATAAGGGGTTATTGAGGATTTTGGTCATAAAACATACAACTCCTGATCATCAGCCTGATCATCTGGGCTGATGATCAGGAATTGTATGTTTTATGACCAAAATCCTCAATGACCCCTTATGTGAATTAGTTAATTATATAGTTACAATAATAATAATAATAATTATAGACTCAACCATAAATAAAATGGGCACCAAACAACAAATGAGCTAAATTTTCCACTACTAGAAGAGGTCTAAACTGAAATGCATATAAATGTGGGAGGTGGAATCAGTAGCTATCATTATGTTACAGCTATTATTTTATAACTTCAAAACAATGAAGCATTATCATATTTCAAACTGAAAAGAAAAGAAGGTATCAGTGTCAGTCAACTTTAATCAACTATGTATTTACAGAATTTCTCAGAAGTCACTGGTTTATAAAATATTTTAACCCCTGTATTTTTCAATCCATGTTTAATAACTTTTATAGATTACAACTTGTAGAGATTTAGACGAAGCCAGGACCTACAATGCTTCCATTATAAGGCTGTTGAGGACGTATTTCACGATCCCACTTTAATTTATTAGTAGGAAACATAAATTGAGTAAATACTTGTTAAATAATAGAAAGAAGTTCCAAAAAACCTAATTCTTATACATTAACATTCCTTTTTAATTATATTTTAACTAAATTTTCATACGATTCAGGAATCATAATTTGGTACCGGGCAGCCAAATATTTTTCATATGTTACCTAATAAAAATAAATATCTGTCTTCCCACTGTATTAGGTACATATAGATTATTGGTTTTACTCCTTTTTACCCTTAATATAAATTTTTTTCCTCCGCTTAAGTCAATTTTAAAATTAATTTTGAGATCCGTGGATTAAATAACCCCAACATACCGATTGTTTTCAATCGAAGCCAGGAGTGAGTTTCAATCTATTCCAGGAGAAAGCTATTTCAATTGCAATGCAGTGATGTTGCAACTATACTTCACGCACTAAATGTGGACAAAGGGCATTTGGAATTTTTCTATTGCCAATGCACCTCTGAAGTGCATTTGCCAATTTCGGAAGTGAAATGAAATATGTATCAAAAATGAAAGTTTCATTCGACTGTACTCAACTTCAGAGATGGAAGGCTGGCTCGGTATTTTACTTCGCAGTTTAATTAATAGCAGGATGCTTATAAAGTCCGTGATAAACATCGTTATATGTAGTTATAATCACAGCACGATCTATAAACACCATATAATATTTCTTGAGTCTATACACTTAATGATGACTTTTTAACTCCCTATTATTCATAAATTCATTTATTTTATTCGATCTACAAAAGTATAGTGAGGATAAAAAAATATATTTTGAGAGTTTTACAGATTTTAACGTTTTGACGTCTTCTTTACTTTGCCATATTAATAGAACAGTAATAACGAAAAAAATATTATATTTGGCTACATTTGATACCCCTGCATTAGTACTTACAGAAATGATACAGGGCAGCTATGATCGGTACAATTTTTCGATGGAAACCTTTTGAAAGACCACTTTTCTACTCTGCAGTAACATTGATACATGTTCTACTTTGCAATAGCAACTCTTTCTAACTACCCTTCATTACCAATATTGCTATCTGAATAAAACATTTTTTTTATTAGTAACAATTTATAAATAATAACTGATTCAAAATTAACCGTATACGAATGATACATTTTTCCAATTTAAAAGAGCGTTGAATGAATGTACTCAATTTTTCGTTATTACTGTTCTATTAATATGGCAAAGTAAAGACGACGTCAAAACGTGAAAATCTGTAAAACTCTCAAAATATATTTTTTCATTCTCATTAATACTAATATTTGTTTATCAGTAAGTCCAAATAAACTCGATTCAACAATAACTCTATAGGCATTTTTCATTCTTCCAATACTGCTCATTGATAGCTAAAGTCAATACAAGAATAACGCTATACTTGTGTGGGTCACTGTGTACATGTGTATATATCCAAGTTTGTCAACACACAAAAGGTCACATTGCTTTGATTGATATTACGTTGAAAACAGCAGATATAGCCTAAATGAGCTATACAGTTTATTACATAATGGGAAATTCACTTTAATATCCATTATGTCATTTTAGTTAAAATTTCTTTTCCTCCTGCATTGCTAACAGTAGAGAGTTTGAATTTTGCTGTTCACACTGCCAGACAGGTCTTAAGGAAATTGATCGTAAAAATAGCTCTTTAAAGAATAATGAGCTGAATAGTCTGTCAAATTCCTTCCAAGGAAAAGGAAACTACAGTAGAAGTTGTTATTGCAAAAATAATAACATTAACAGAAAAAAAGTTTCAGAATGTATCAATAAAACAACTGGTGAGTATTGTAAGTCATGGATAATGTATGTATATAGCTGAGATAACCTGAAACTCGACTTCGAGTAATGACTACCTGCTCTGTTTGTTAAACACTAAATCTTAAAAGGTATGAAATATATATTTTCAAAATATATAAAAAGAAAAAAATAATATGAATATTAGAAACTAAAATGAAATGCACTCAACTATTAATTTGATAAGTAATAAGAAATTCTGCAAAATCATTATTTCGAACGCTATTTTCAGTAAGTTTTCTATCGTTTAGATTCAATCAATAAGTAGCTCTTTAGCAAAAATCACACTTGAGATCAAATAATTGTAGAATACTCATCAATATTTCTGCCTTGTTCAATTATGAATGAAAATATAAATATGCTATGCGGATATTTAAATCAATACATTAAACGATAGCTTTTAGATTCTTAAAATACTTAATTTCATTTCTTTAGTTTTTGCTATAGTCTTAATGATAATTACGATTTATAAATTTTATAAATTTGCACATTTTCTCTTCCACAGGTTCTGCGTATATTGAAGCATAAGAAAGGCGCTTACCATGTGTTCTGTCAAAGCTAATAACACGCGATACTAATAATACCAATTTAACCTGCTCTGCTGATTATTACAGACAAATTCAAGTTTGTGTTAAGTCTTGCTTTAACATTGATGTTTGTTCGTACCTAACACCCGCAGTTACAGACATTCACGTTAGTGCTGTTCTAGGGCGGAAAGCGGGGCTCATTTTTTGTTTAGCAGCCATTTTAGAATGGGCGAGTCACACTTCCAGAACGATTCTTTATCTAAAGTCCTAACTTTTGCTTCATTGAAGTTCATAAGAATGGGAATTCTAAACGGGGTACCTGACAGTGCACAGGGATCCCACAGGTCCACGGTCTCCTCTCCGAGAGACTGTACGGTGATCCTCGTACATGTTTTTTATTACTAATAAATAAAAATAAAAATATAAAAAATAATGCTTCATGAAAAAATAAACCAAATTTGAATACTGGATGAAGAAATATTACGTGAAGAATACAACTGTTATTTAAATCTCTAGTCACTTCTAGGACAGTGTCATAGTTTCTAATTATACTATAAAGCAAAACATTTTATTTATAGTTGATAAAACTGAGATAGCCACAATAAAATAAAATATTTAACTGCCATATTTCTTGATGTACCTCTTAGACTTGAAGCACTGAAACACCTTGATTAAGAAAAATAAAATCTATCCGAAATGGACAAATATAGTTCAATATAAAAAAAGAAATAGACAAAATTAAAAACACACATAGTTTCTAATTTTCGGTTCCAACCGTGTTTTTTAACGTCTATTTTTTTTATCTCTATTAAACTTTAATATATGTTAGCTGATATGTTGACACCTTTCTATTATATCCACAATCACCTTAAATATAGCCATCAAGTCGACCATTGCATGACCTATGTGAGAGGCTGTCTGAAGACGCTGTATCTGAAGCTTTCATTTAGGAATAGTATTGCCACAAAGTAAATAAAAAAGAGTTAGTAAAAACATAATAATATCCATAGCTGACGAACGCCGCTTTCAGCTCACTGTCTGCATTACAATTCATAAATACTAAATTAAAAATTCTTTTTTTCATCCAATTCTATTAGTAAGTGCAAATGAACTATATTTGACTCTGGTTGCTCAATCTCGTGCAGTAGACCAATAATACTAAACCTCTTCTGAAGTATACAATCATTTCTCTGAACACGATTATTTGCAGAAACACATTAATCTAAGTTAAGAATAATTTTTTCTATATATTTTACAATGCATTATGTTTTGCCATTCTTAAGTATATACACGTTTTATGTATACTGATTCAATTTTTGATTAACTTGATCTATTTATTTATTATGTTTTTATAAACCTTGGGAACATAACTAAAACACAATTAAAATATAACTAACTAGGTATCAAGTCCAAACCATAATAAGAAATTAGAAAAAAGACTAAGATCATTCAACAGTGACAAGCGGTCTTCGTCTGTGTCAAATCTCCCAGCGAAGACTGTTTGTTACGGTTGAAAGATCTTAGTCTTCTTTCTAATTTCTTACTGTGTTTTGGATGTTGAATTTTGTTTCACGTGTTTATTGTCAAATCTCCCTAACGAGGTGTATGCTACTGTGCACATTGATAACGTATGGGACTACATTGGGTATTACTAATTATTCTCTTTAATGAATTGATTAATAATATTACTGAATAATGGTTTTTAGTTATAATTACTTGTTATCGTTACATTTCTGAATCTATATTGCAAAATGAAAATCAAAAAAATTGCAAACGAAAAAAAATTAGAATCAAATCAAAGCAGAATTTTTAGAAATACCAAAATTTAAGGCTAATAAAGCATTAAATATATCTGGTTCTTAAACATGACAGTTTATCAGAAAAAAGAGTTTACCTAATGGTGAGTTAATAAATAGGACTAATTAGGTAAAAAGGGAGGTGAATAAATCTGAGCACGTCATCCCTCGGAGAGGACGTTAAGCAATCGGTCCAGAGCCCGTACGATGTCAGGTACTCGTTAAAGATCCCTACTCTAAATACACGTGAGTTAAGCAAAATTTAGAACTCCTAATGAAGAATAATCAATCTTCTTTGTGTGGTATCACAAAGGGCCTAACGTTCGGCCTACGTGTGTTCCCTTGTGAGACAGCCACTGCAACCTAACCTAGGTAAAGAATGATTGCTTAGCAATAGTGAGACGAAGGTATTTTTTTCTTGTTTATTAAGTGCTTATGGTAAGGACCAGTGACAGAATGCACTGTGTCGTGGTGTGAGACTGCTCGTCTAGTGTGCAAGCCGAGCCTCAGCCCTGCTTCAGAACTACTCTGCGATACCCTGTCGAGAGCCGAAGTGCTCGAGAGTGCCTTAATAAAGACACCATCCAGAGAATTAAACAATCATTACTACCGTTATTCTATTACTAAGAAATCATTTAAATATTGTGGCAGCTGATTCAGTGTATTTGAATGTTGAACAAAAACACTGGGCAGGTGTTGATTTTTTCTGCTAGTGTTCCAACTCATAGCAGTTCTCCTGATTGAGCTTTTCAACTCAAATCAGTGCGCCTTAGTTTGAGCTTGATAATTAAATGTCTTCACCTTAGTTCTGTTTCTGATCTTTACAATATAAACATAGCTTGCACGTTAACTATAGCGAAGCAGAATAAACGCAATTTACCCTGACAAAGGAGAGCTCTCAGCTTTCCAATTTTTTTTTTTTTGATTTATTATATTAAAACTACCTTAGAGGGGTAACAAGTAATTCTGATCCATGATGCATAAAAGAGAGGTAAAAGAGTGGAGAAACCACCCATTGGTATACACCTCCATATACATATATTGTTCAGATCACTTGCAACTATTCTTGAAAGTTATCATTTCTTGACGAGTAGATCTCTGGGACAACATCTTTTCAGCCTTCTAATTGTGTTGATAGGAACCTGGTGGGATGATAATTCCTGAATAAAAGGATTTAGATTAGTGGGTAAAGGTTCATGGAATTGGCGGTATCGGGATTGAGTTTCTAGGTGGATAAAAGGGATTCCCAGATCACTATGAATAGTGTCGTTAGAAACATAAAAGGGAGCTTGTACAATTTTACAAAGGATCATGGATTGGGCTGTTTGGATTATTTGGATGTTTGAACGCTTGGTTGATCCCCAGATTTCAGTTTTCCAAAGCCACCATATAATGCAGTGAAGCACTAAAGACTGATATACTCGTACCACCAGTATTATATCTACGTCAAGCTTAAATGGCTTCGATTTGATATATATCCAAACTTAAGTAGATATGGCATGAAAATGCAAACGTCTGTATTCTAGCTGGGAGAAAGTCACTTGATTCACAAGGCAAGACATACAAGAGTATGTGAATCACTTGCACCTAAATCAATTCCTCCAAGACACTCTGAGTGCAGCGAGGTCTTCATTCCTCATGAGTGTGTATTCGATATCCATTAACAGGTGCACTCAACAACCTACCCGACAATACAGGTGCACTCTGACGAAGTCCGCTTGATGAATGTTTACAAGATTTCACATTTCACATTTTCAGTTGGGTTTTTAGCTCTAACGAAGTCAGCTTGTTACGGTTGAGAGATCTTAGTCTTTTTTTCCCCCCTTTCATATAGTGGTTTGATCATTAATTTATGAATGTATGTAATACAGTAATTAAGTATGCAAATACATTTTTGAAATTATGATTCCATATATATATACAATTTTGTGAAACTAATATTTTTTTATAAGACAATAATACTAAAAATAATTTTTTCAAAAAATTATATTACAAAGTCAAATATAAAAAAAAATGTGATTGAATTATGAACTTACATTTAATATCACATAAAGCGCTTGGACATTTTCAGGCATATTACATTTCCGGAATTATATATTTTTTTTATAGAATCCCAAATGTGAAATGCAGAGATTTTCTGAATAAAATTCCATTTGGTTCAGAAAGGATAAGTAAGAGTTCGATGAATTTATACAATTATTAAGAGAAAACGGGAAGAAAGATATAATAATTAGGATGAAGGCATCTGTAGTGTTGAGTGGAAAGGAGGTTACAGTAAACAGTTATGTGTAGTGGGGGGGTAGAAAGTAGCTCGTGGAGGGGAGGAGGCCTAAGGGAAGAGAGTTGAACGGTTGGTAAAGTGGGTAGGCGGATCCTTGACCTAGTAGGCCGCCCGGTGTCTGCTGCTGGCGTTACGCGACCACCCTCCACCTCCAACCTACCCTCTACCAGTCACCCCTCAAGCAAACAATTAACATGCCTCATAGCATTCCTCCTCGCTTTCCACCCCTCCTATATTATTTTACTCAGAAAATTCAAATACCCATCGTATTTCTAAACAGTAAGACAACCAAAAGACATCAAAGGGATTCTACAAATTTGTTTACAAATCCTTAAATGCTAAGCTGAGCACAAACCAACTAAAATGGCACTACAGAGGCAGATTATTCGAAAATAGTGGGAAATTCATTTGTGAGTAAGGTGTATAAAAATATGTAATGATGATACACCTTTTATTCATAGTTAAATTTAAACTTTAAGTTTGCCTCAATGAATTATGGATTCGTATATCTTGAAGAGGTTTATTAAAGTAAAATACTATTTTATGAAATATTTTTAGCTTCTATAAGCACTTTTCGAGAAAATAATTCATCGTTGGTGAAATAGCAGTATGATGGCCTTCATCCCCATGCATGGGTAACCTTCATTTAAAGTTACCACTGTTACTGGAAAACGAAACAGTTATGTTTCAATAATTCTAATTACTATCCAACTCGGTAGTGTTTTCTCAGACGTTCAGAGACTGAAGGAGATTCTAGATTATTGCATAGTTGTCATAAAGAATTACTGAGTCATTTTAGGGTAAACTACAACAAGCCGACTTGCAAACTATTCTGACTGGTAATCCCTGTATCAAACTAAGAGAAGGGGCAGATTTGACGCTGTCCTACCTAGTGAGGAAATGTCCTGTCCTCACTCTTACAGTAGATTTGTCTTTTCTTTCAAGGAAAGGAGTTTATAGAGAAATTTGAAGAAACCATGATGAACAAATTTCCGATCTGTCTGCAGCCAAGGACTCACCATTTGCAAATTTAATAACATATGGCAGACTTATAATACAGTATGGGAAAGGCAAATAAAATTTATAAGTCGAGATATAAAGCCAATAATTATTCTTATAACCTAATATGAATTAATAATTAATTAAATTAGATAATTAAAAAAAAATCTTTTAGAAAAAACTTCTACTAAATTATGTCAATTAGCGAGAAGTTATGCCAAGCCACATTTTTTTCGTTAGCAAATTTATTAAGGTTTACTTTAATATAAGAAAGTATAGTATAGAAAGAACTATTTTGAGGGAGTTTTTATAAACTCCCTCCTCCTCCTAAATATGTATAAACAGGAATGAATATGCAAAATTACATCTGTCATAGAAATCGACCAGACTGATACGATCTGCATGCACATTTTTAAGCACTTTCGTTTGGCTAGGAGCAAAAACTGAAGGTACATTCGGACTGGAAACGTTCTTCTAGATATTCCATTTTTCTGATCATACCTACCTCAGACACATCACCTGTTCGGTCGAAGTTGTTTATTAAAGGGTTGAAAGCTTGGACGGACATATATCTGCAAATTGATTTATTAATACTTCACTTTAAAACTTCTTGTATTTTGTTTGGGTTTGCTGCTTGCACTACAATAGGGTTTACTGAATCTTAAATTGAGTTATTCATAATTAAATATACATTTTCACGTTACAACCCAATTTCGGTTAAAAACTACGCTTATTGTTGTTAACGAGGGTTGTATGGTAACTGTCGTGTTCAATCAGCAGTAACATGAGATGGTGCAGATTAATTGATAATAGTTCTAGAACAGATAATTACCTAGCTTACTTAAGGAATGTATATAATTTAAAACAAATTCAATTACAATAAATAACTGAACTGGCCAAGTGATTTTATTAGAAATATTATGAAGTTAATATTAAGAGGTGATTGAATTATCACCGCAAGTTCTAAAACTGAATCATCTGGGGGATACGCCAAGCTTTTACACAACCTATTCATAGTATTAGAAGACAAGTGTTTGATGCCCACCCGAGAGATTTAAACAAATTATTAACAATGTGTGGATAGCTAGGAGGAACAAGTTCCATTCGACAGCTCTTAATAATCCTAATGTTATTCTTATTCTACCCTCAAATCGAGAAATACTCCCCAGTCAGTGAAGGACCTTGTCTATAAGGTAGTCATTCTTTCCACTGTGACATATGGATGCTCAGTCTGGTTTGGAGCGGCGCCCACGAACAAGAACTGCATCCAAATAGTACACATTACATGAGCTCGCCTTCTAGCTAGGGCTTCTCCATGGTATACCAGAAATGTCGATATTTCTGAGTCGGGAATCTGTTGGTAGCTACATTAGTCGACTTGCTACTACTCAAGAGCTGCCCATCCATCCAAATCTCCTTATTCGGGTACTCAATCCAACTCCCAACCTTTCCCAATCCCATGACTCCAATACCTTCATACATGACGATCTGATGCCCTCTAAATTATGCAATCTTCAGAGAAACCATTTTGTAAATCTCCAAGAGCATACAACCACGAATAGGACTCTTTCCCTTGACTGCCGTCTCTCTTCTTGAAAATGTCTACTGGACTTAACGAGAAGAGCAGGATGAAAATTAAACAGCGGACCTCATGTCCGGAACAGCTAATGACTAATGAAGTGATGTGCACGGAAATATTAGTTGGTAGTTGGAACTGAAGTAATGAAATTAAATTATTAAATTAATTTATCCTTGCACTTAGTGATGAAGTTGAAATACAGGAACACTACTGTGATGAAATGAGTAAATAGTGTCAAGTTTGTGGTTAGAAAAATTTATAACATGAAGAACTGAGTGGGAAATATATATCGTGTTGTCAAAAGGGGCAAAGTAGCTTTAAAGACATTGTGTACATACTCTGTAACAAAAACTTTATGGCTAAACGCCTTATGATTTTAAACACTTCTAAGAGGAGATCATTTCTTATAATAGTGCCTCACAGTTTGCTTCAATGGCATAACTTTACGAGACTCCTGGACGTGGTTCATATAACAATAAAATACCTGGTCGAATATATTAAGGTCCTCATTTACACCAACCAAATTTAGCCTATCATGTGTTATAACGAGCTAGTAAAAAAAAAGGGAAAATATTGTTGCAATGTTATATTTCAGTGGCCTGAATAAATAGTCTGTTAATGATGTCGACACTCCGAACATACTTTGAGGTATATTAGTAACAGAGCCATTAACTACCTGCAAGAATTAAAAGACCATTTTAGTAAAGTAAGGTAAATTCACTTTTTATTTTTATAATCAAATTAACAACTAAACAAATTCAAATAAATAGGGAGTTGGTATTTGAATAGATACCAGTAATAATATAAGAGGACTAACTAACTGAAGGAAGGAGCCTGCCAGGGCTCCTGATGTTGTTTTGGTCTTTAAGTTGTTGGTGTAGCATTCCGGAATTACTCTTCATTGAGCAGTAGTTAGAAGCCTGTTACACGCTTACCAAGGGACTATTGAGAGTAATGATAGTTTGATATGGTAAAATGACACCATGATAACATCGATTAGTGTGCAGCAATGCACAATGGAACTGTTCGTAAACGTTAGCTTATAAAGTAATATGCACCGTAAGGCTTTCAATTGTATCATTCCTAATGAAATATGAGTGCCACTAACAACCCTGGATGCGATTGTAAAGGACAACTCGTATCATAATTGTTTAGTTCTTTAATAAATTCAGAAGTAGAGCTTGCAATGATAACGAAAACATAGGTCCTTAGGCCCAGAAGAGTGGGAGCGAGGTTGATCACTCAATTGCCAGAGATACTGTCCATCTGAGCTGCTTCCAGTGTACGACTGTCTTCGGATGACAATTCGCATGATGATCAGAAATTCCGTCCCAGACATTACAAGTAACTAGTCTAAGAAAAGATTAATTATACTGATAAAAATAGATATAGCAATGTATAAAACAGTAAAATAATATATTTATAATATTACCTTTTATCAGACATAATCACAAAAAATTTAAGAAAACTTGGTCCCACAAAATTGAATCCCAGAAATTCGGTCCCCAAAATTTTGATCTTAGACATTATTGATGTATTTTCTCCAATGTATGCTTCGTTTTAAATAGTCAGAACAAATAAGGCACAAAACTGAAGAACAATTTCATTAGCAAAAAATATAAATACACACACATATATTTATATATAAAATAGTATGAAAATAAGTATTACTAATGTTAAAACAATAAAAAAAAAACAGATATAGTATTGCCTTTTATGAAAGATATTAAAAAGAAATTTGGAAAAATAGTTCTAAAAATTATGTTGCTGGTATAGATCCTACTTAAAGAATAGCATTTATTGTTATACATATGTTTGCATGTGCAAGCGTGTATGTATGTGCAGGGCAAAGATGTAAATAACACTTTAAAATAATGCTATATATATATATATATATATATATATATATATATATATATATATATATATATATATATATATATATATAGACCAAACCGGCCAGATCAATAAATGAAAAAGACACCAGAAACAAGAATCAATACAAGAAACACCAGAAGACTGGATCAATATTTCAAACTGAAGTTCGTCAACAGGAAGAGAGTAGAAGGGAAAAAGAAGAGGTATGTGCGTTGAGGACTGCGGTTTTTCTGATGATCTTAGTTAATGCCAAAATATTCTTTAGTTTCTAATCTTTAGGACTTCACTCTATCCCACAAAATATCGATTCAAAAAATTGCCTCACAACAAATTTTCTGGAACCGACTTTTCTTAGCAACAATTTGTACACATTCTGTGCTTTTCTAAACCATTACTTATATTTCTGATCAAATTAACATTTAATTCTGAACCTCCTCTTGGTTGAAACTTTTGATCTCCGAATCATGAAATCTGTGGTGACAGTTGGGACATTACATGGGAATAGGTGTCTCTTAAAGCCTACAGGAAAATCTACCTACCAAACTAAACAGGTGCGTAAAACCTTGAAAATCTGACATGGCTACCTTGTTTATATATACAAGAGATAAAAACGTAAACAAAAAGAAAACTAATCTTTAAGTAATAAGCAGAAATTATTTAGGCTACAACTATAAATGGTAATAATAAATTTATATGTGTGATGCTTTGAGTTGAGTATGGAATATGGGGCGAGGAGAGAGGGTTGAAGAGAAGGTAAACAAGTCCACCTTGAGCAGCAGCCTACCTTGGCAGAGTGGGACAAAAGCCGCGCACTCCCTGTCACCGTGCAACCAAGCAGCATACTTCCTGCATCTTCTAAACTCCACACCGCACACCATTCTCACATCTCACTTCAGCCATCAAAACCATTAGCCCACACTTTTCAGTTACACACTTGTTACCAAAACAAGCAACAACTTTCCCAGGAGTCTCGGAATCTATTAATTTCTCTAGAAAGAAACAATCCTTTATCAGTTTTAAATTTGAAATATATTCGACACCTACTTTCTATTGAAACGTACCATATATATCATCACAGGAGTTGAACACTACAACTTCATAAATATATATAAATCTAATATTGAACTATTTTGACTCACTTGTTAGGATGTATGACAGTTGGGCTTACCTGAAAAAAAAAAAATAAAATTAGTCACATCATAGGATGGATTTCAAACACATTAGGTCAAAATAAACAGTTAGAAAATGTCTATGGACAAAACACTAAATTATATTTCAGTTCTGTAGTCAAATTTTTAACTAATTTGTTCTCCATAATCTTTTAAATTATAAAACGATTTTTTTATCGGAGAAACACTAAAAAATCGTTGACCTACACCATTATATTTTAACTTGTCAGATTTTTCTTATAATATTAATATATATATATATATATATATATATATATATATAAATATAATATTAATATTATATATATAATTATTATATTAATATTATATATATATTATAATATATATATAATAATAAGGCAAATAGAACATCTTTCTAAAAAGATTATTAATGCTGAAGCCGCTGTGCTTTTTAACAACACTTGTTTAAAAGAAGACTTGCTGCCAGTATACAGGAATATATATAATATATATATATAGCTTCTCGACCACTGATATTTTGTCCAAAATCCTCAAGAACCCCTTGTGTGAAATATACTCGTATATATATTTGTTTGTCTTATCATCTTAGAAGAGACAATTAGTTACTGGTTTTAATATAATAAATTATTGCATGATTATTAACAATATCATAAATAGTTATGAAATAATTAACTTAATTCTAATGACTTGGTCAGTTGAGGTGTAGAGTCATCAACCCTTTTTGAGTTTCCTGCTCTTGGTAGATTCCATTCCTGAGAAAGGTTGTTATTTCCACTGAGGTCAGTATAAAGCGAATTATAAACATATATATAACAGGATTACGTAGCGCGTTATACCCTGCCCACGACCGGTTTTGGAGTCTTTCCATATTAAAAAACAACTTCTTGAATATTATTATATGTACATAAATAACGAAGGGGCAAACACTAATCAGTAGTTCACGTTTAGGAAAACAGTAATGCAGCTAATGGTCCGAACAAATAAAATGTTTATGATTGCAAATATGTTATGATTAAATAACAGACTAAATTCAACTGACTGCCATTAACAGAACCCGTAAGTCACTCGGTAATGCCAAGTTTCTGAGATCTTGAAATGAAACTCTATATGGTTCACCATTTCTATCTTGATCTTCAGAAACACATGTTTACAATAATTTCAATAATTGCATTGAAATCTAACGAGTCGGCAAAGTTGTGCTAATTGAAGGGATTTTTCCTTTACTTACATTATTAACTGCTTATTATCACAATATAATTCGTTAAAATTCTTCAAATGTAGTCATTCATTTATTCGTCGAATTCCCTTGATAGTTAGGCACAATGAATTAAACATGATAATTATTATAATTGTCATAATTTGCGAATTCCTGAATAATACGAACTCACCGCACCGTCACCACTTCGCGAACCATACACTGAACATTACAAATCGCAATGATAAGAACTAATATGTAGTTAACTAATCCCGCAACATCATCCGTGGATCCATCATTACTTTGGATCCATCAATTCAAAGTAATATCAAATCGTAAACTCTCAAAAAATGAAACAAACAACAACTGCTTTTAAACTTTTTTTTTTAAATTGAAAAATATATCATTGGGCAAATATGTAATGTAAAATTTGAAACAGAGAGGTCACTTGTTAGCGGCAAAACCATTTTCAAAATCATTTAGTTTATTTGAGAGGAGTCAAAGCAAATCACATTTGCATTAATTACAATTATAAATTCCGTAAATGAATTACTCCTAAAGCTGAATCTATTAATTGACAACTAAAACTAAATTAAATATCCGTTTAATCAAGGCTAATTCAGTTGGTTTAAGCGAGAGAATATTGAAAGTTGGAAAGAAGTTTGCAAGTTAAAAATAAACCAAGCCTAGAACAAACACGACTGCAGTTTTAGGACGAGAGCATTCTATATGACTAACTCTGAATCAGCTTAAACTTCTGCGAACTATGACCGAGGAAGAAAAAATAGCACAAAGGTGAGAAAGCAAGGAAATTAGAAAATAAACATACATGTTTTAATGATATTCATGTAATGCCACACTTCATCAGATTTACATTCATGCCTTCAGATCCAGTGGATTAATTTAAACAATCATCTGCCTCTGAAGGTAAAAAAAAACTATAATTGATCGATATATATATTCGATACACAATTAATTTGGTATTTAACTAGAATCACAAAACTATTTGAAACCTCATTTTCTAAAAGTTTATTAAAAAAAAACTCGAAACTGAACTGGAATCGATTACAAATATAAGAAAAATTGAAAAAAGTGGGATCCCATTGACAATTTACAGCTTGGTTTAGTTTGGTGTGACTTTACCTGCGAAAAGTACGCAAATGTACCTTACAGGCCTGCCTTTTGTGCAAGGCCAAGTTAGTAAACAAAAAATGATAGTTTTTGAAAATGGATTATCAAATTAAAGAACCACAAGCAAGTATTCTACAAACAATTTGGAATTAAAGGATTGTAGTTATTACATCAGAAAGTCAAACTATGTTATAAACATATACACCTTTTCTCCTACACATAATTAATTTTTTTTTTCATTATATAATATGTTGTTTCTTTACAGAGACTCATAATGTATCAAATCATATAATATATAATATCTGAAATATAAATTGTATAAAATCATATCATATACTCTGTAAATAGTATTTTACAGAGACTTATAGTTTTAAAAAGGGGTAACTCATTAGTTTTTAGAAAATGGTAACTTACGTTCATATAATAGACGAAATTTTTGTGTAAAAATAAACAGAACATAATATAGTACGCTGATGCTATTAAAATAGATGTTGGACTATAACTCAAATCAATATTATAAATTGAGCAGAAATTTAAATAAATTAAAACATTAATTTGAATTCAATTTTTATGAATCCTAATCGATATCCAAGGATCTTTTTCTTGAAATAAATTAGAAGAGTTTATTTTCTAGACATAATTAATATATTAGTTATATTTTTTTTTTTTTGAACACCCAATCGTGCAGGTAATTTTTATATTAAGCATAGATATTACCTGATCATTTGAAATATATTTTTTAAGAAAAATTAATAATAAATTCACAAAAAAAAAGTAAAAACAAAGACAATTTATGAGTGATGCGAAGTCATTTATTAATTATGTGCTGAGTACAGTAGTATTATAGTGATTTAGCAGAGGACCTCCATCCCGCACATCCCTGCGAAGCTGGCCAGAGCCCCAAGGGGGCAGTTGCACCCCACTGTGTTACTACTTGTCACAGAATGTAAAAACCGTTCATTTATCCAAAACTCTGATTGCCTAGCATGCCTGAGCGAGTAGGTGTTTGTTACGATCTCCTCACACCCATTCCAAATTAGTAATTTTTGAAGAATAACCAATTCAAACGAACACTAAATGTGAACAACATTTTGACTATGAATTACATTTATAACTCACTATTAGTTATTTTTCTCAACTAATTTATGTCACTAAAATAAAAAGCAATGAAAAGAAAAAAGGATAAATAAAGGCTTCAAAACACGTCATACCCCAGGAATCATTTGATATTACTCTGCTTAGTTATATCAAAATATCATTGGTGATTAGTTTGGTAATACTCAGAGTAAATAATACCACTCTGATCAGTCAATCATTTAGTCATGATTAGCCTCGCAACACTTTCCACTTTTTCTTTTTATTTTGGGAGAGCGGTTACTAACATTACAGTACAATAAAAATACAATTACAGGTCAAAAATATAATATGATTTGACGTAGAATAAAAGTAAAGTACGAGTGGAGACACCACACATTGATGGTAAGAGGAATACATTATTTCCGATCATTTAATTAATTCAAAAATGTTCAATAGTCTTCTTTATGTGCACAGGTTGAAGAAGTCTGGAACAATATCTGTAGGTTTTCGGTAGGTTGTTACTAACTCTAAACGATTTTAAAATAATGGCAGAAATTTTAATCCGGGATAAGAGGAATATTGAGGTAATTATGAACTGTGCCATTGGGATATACGAATAGTTTAATCAATTTTGTTAAGAATTATGCACAGAGTTGTTGCATGATGGAATTAAGTTTTTGACACTGACAAAGACCGCTTGTTACGGTTTAAACATCTTATTATTTTTTCCCATTCTTATTTTGGTTTGAACATCGATTGTTGTTTCACGTGTTTATTGTGAAATTCTAGTTTATATATATATACAAAACTATAGTTTATCGGGACTTGGTCGATACTTTTATCAATATTTATATATATATAAACTAGAATTTTCAAAAAAAAAACAAAGAAATGAAATCACTGAAACTCACTACTATATTTCGATGTCCTCGTCGTCAAACATAGATGTGAATCGCTCCAAAGGCTGATAAAGACTTATATATATATATATATTAATTTTGGCAATAGGTTAATGAGAGAACTTACAGAAGTATACATTTTGAAACAGGAAAACTAAGTATTACATTACAAATTATTTTACAAAGAAAAAGAGTCTATGAATTTCAACAACAACTGTCTAGTTTGAATGAATTTCATCAGACAACCAAAAAGTCACTACAACAATTTTTCATCGAAACAACAATGTTTAACTTAACACACCCAAATAAATACTACTTAAATTTGAAATGTCACTTCTATATTTGAAATGTAATACTTGGTTTTTTCTGTTTTAATATTTATACTTCTGTAAGTTCTCTCATTAACATATTGCCAAAATTTGTATAGCAATTTCTTAATTGTAACTAATTGCACTTTTTATGTACGTTTGAACTTTAGTTTTGTATATATATATATATATATATATATATATATGTATCTTTTCGATTGAAATATGATCCAAATGACAAATAAAATTCAATGCAGATAGAGGAACAAATAGAAATTAAAAACACACACTTACAGTCTTTAATTTTCTAGAGAGAGATAAGATAAGAGATATCTCCATCTATAAGAGAGATAAGAGAGGGGAACACATAAGTAGGATCAGTTTGATATGTTGACCCTTTTAATGGTTGACTGAAGAGAGGATATAGACGAATTCATATATAAAACCACAATAATGGGAATGTTTAAAAACACTTAAAGTCAATTAATAAATATATTATAAGACAGGTGACAGAAGCATTGTGACTGATGGCAGTAGGGACCTTTACAAACCATTAGTGGTTTGTGAGACATTGGGGCATTAACAGTAATTCATTACGAATAGCACAAACCATAATACTTTCAAAGCTGTTGAAGGGAAAGTTAATTACAGTTGACAAAAGGTATAAAAACAGATACAGAAGGGAGTGGCAAGCATAATTGAAGCGACTCGATGGGCTCAAGCCTGGAGGACAGTTCTTATTCGGACGGACAATAGAGCAATTGTTCTAATGGAAGCCTCGTCCTTCTGCTTGCCTCCGATTTCCGCTTTAGATTAGATCCTGCTGACCCGAGGCCTCACAGTCCCCTTTCAATGTCCACCGTGGCATCAAATAGACTTCCACTTCCTAGGAGCACAAGCTTTACCCACATTAATCCTCATTATCTAGCTATATATTAGTCAAAACAGTCAAATTAATAGTTCATAATGATTTTTAAAGCCTTCATTTGAATTAAGTACGCTAAAAGTAAGACAAGGAACTATTTTAAATACAATAAATTATACACTGTCTTATTTTTCTATCAAAGAAGTATGCAGACGTCAGGACTGGGAAGATTAATCACACGCGGAAAAGAACATGATCACGAGGTACTGCGGAGTTAAAATTGGAAATAAGTGCTTGCGTCCAAGCCGGTAAAAGTTGAAATGCATCCTAAAAGTTGTACAGTTAGAGAGGTGTCTTCAAAATATTTTTACATATTTTAAATATTTAAATATTTTTTAAATTCATATTTAAAAATATTTTTTTAAATTGTATTTTAAAAAGTCATTTTGTAAATTAATATTTAAAAATTAATTTTTTAAATTGATATTTAAATTTATTTTTTTAATGTAATTAAATTAAATTAAACATTTTTTTAAATATTAAGAAAAGGTATTTTTTTTTAAATTATCAACTCTGTTCTTGTAATGATAGAAGAACTGCATGTTCTTAGTT
This sequence comes from Hermatobates lingyangjiaoensis, assembly GCA_026182355.1. Lineage (NCBI taxonomy): Eukaryota > Metazoa > Arthropoda > Insecta > Hemiptera > Hermatobatidae > Hermatobates > Hermatobates lingyangjiaoensis. Next base: position 8,576,726 of record JAPFBL010000015.1, read on the forward strand.
ATAAAGTGGTCTCAGGTGAGGTCTAGTGGTATCTTCGAAACTTGACCATGACTATTAAATTTGTTCATGGGGTAGATGGGAAAGGTTGCGCACGCCAGTCCAGAGTGAGGTGTAAAGTTGTCCAACCAGGCCTTGTATGATGTCAGGGTCTAATTAGAAAGCACTGTTTAATAAGCTTCAGTAAAATGTAGGATCTCAATGTGGAATTAACTCGGTAATGTGTCCCGGCAGGACCTCGAATGAATATTGATTGCCAAATGAGACGCACTTTCTGCCCAAGAGAGGCCAAACAAACAAAGCATGTACATCATTACTGAAATACCGACATGTTTTGTGTCTAAAATAATGATATCCTTAGAATCTTAGACGTGCTTTCTTATCAACTTAGCTGCTACGGGCTAAATAGGAAAGCAGCAGTGTCAAGCCGTTATACCATTTAGGAATATCTGTTAAAAATGTTGTCTAATTCCATTTCTATCCAAGGGATGCATTTAGAGATAATAAAACGTATTTGATAAGATTTAAAACCATAAATTCCGAAAACTCAAAGCAATTAGGAATTCATGAAGAGATACAGTATCTGCAACTTATCACATGCAGAAATAATGCAACACAACCTATGGTCAGCTTAAGGTTATTATAACTATTGGACTAATACACGTCTATAACACTTTATCCATTTGTAACTGATGCACTTCTGAATCTGTCTGTAATCAACAACCATAGGTTCTTGAATTAAAATGTAATTCGGAAATGACAAGCCAGTAAAAATTAATAAGACAAATATGATGGGCAACCATTCGAAAGGTATATATATTTGTTGTTTACCAAATAAAGTCACAACACCCATATCATCCGGAATGTGATACTTCACTGGATTCAAGCAGTGAACAATATATGGAGTAAGAGTTCGTCAAAAAATACAGGAAAAAATCAATTTATCTAATTTGAAAGGAAAACTTCATTCATCTAGCTTACTTACTTAGTATTTAATACTACTACACATAAAGTAGTTAATACTACGAAACCAAAACAACGCGTTTCGAACATGTTCTAATTGCATACTAATGGGTCAGAAGTATTTTTAAGAGTACATATTTTTCTAACAATATATAAATTACAGCTGAAATGCAAGCAGTAATCAATCGTCAACGTCCTCTATTTTAATCCGAGCTGCTCTTTTTTTAGTTGTCACATAACAAGTATTAAAGTTATTGATGCTATTTCACATAGCGAGTCCTAAATTGAGTCATAAATGATTAATACATGCCGCATATCATCCATTACAATTATATATTACTTTTTATTATATAATAATAATATATTAATATATATTATTATAATTATTATAATATTATTATAATATATTATATTATTATAATAATATATATTATATAATAGACTCTCTTCTAGTCTACTCTCCTGATGATGAACAACAGTTCGAAATATTGAATTCTGTAAGTGTTCTTTTTATTCTCTTTTCTGTGTCGTGCTTTGTGTAATTTAAAGCTTTTTATTATATATGTAGACTCTGAGATATGTTATTTTTCATGGATATGTATTTTTCATACACTTGTGAAACTATAGCAACGATACCAGCAATATAGTTAAAAATGCTAGCATGCGTTTTCTCTGCAGTTTATATTTGTTTTTATATTGGGCAGCGAAAGAAACGAGCATAATAAAACAAAAATTATTCAAATAAGTTTTTTTTTTCTAAAAAAGTGGTCATAATTATCAAATTATATGGTGGCGTCTATTCGCGACACCTTGAAGACAAGTCAGTGGAAATATATATTACATGAAACCGGTCAGGCAGGAAAAAAAGACTGAGACCCGCAGAACTGGAGTGGACCGAGTTACAACTGGGGATCCGTGGCACTGGTCGGCTCCCACTTAGTCCGCCTTTCTAGATCATACACATTTAGACCTAGATCTTGTTTTCCAATTATGATGCAGAATTCGATAATCTAGGTAATATTCTTATCTCAACGGTGATATATTCTCTAGATTCTAGATAAAGATATACAACCGAGTCTAATATTCAAAATAACCATTTAAAATATATAACTGCAGATTTTGCAATTAAAATGATTGGCGTAAACTAAAAAATCCTATGTCTTTAATAACAGCAGTAGTATTAAACTAGCTCTGAAAATGCTTAAGATATAAAGGCGGTCAGCTTCGCAACTACCCACCAGGGGTAAATGGACTTCTCAAGAGAAAAGCTGAACCGCACAATTTTCAAGTTATCCTATTGCATAATGTATGTGTGTGCTCTAAAAACTGTATATTAAAATTATACATAATATGAACAGACAATAGAAAGAAATACAGACTTCATGTTGGGCAGCATAACAAAATATAAATTATTGAAATCAGTTTTTTTTTTCTTAAAAGTAGTTTTAATGATTAAATTACATAGTCGCAACTATGGATGAAATGGGTCCAAGCAGTTAAAATTAATGAACCACCAAAAACAAAAAGTCACTTGAAAAATAGGTTGCCATTTTTCAAGTGACTTCTTGTTTTTGGTGGTTGCCATTTTTCAAGTGACGAAGACGAGTCTTAACAGCTGTGACTGACAAGCCGACTATTAAGCTTTGTACTCCTTATATAGTCGAAAAAGTATAAAAGATAACGTTCTTGTAATGACTTATGTATTAATATATCAATGCTCACAATTAAATCGGGATTCTTTAAAGAAGAAAGGGTTTTATGTTGAGCAAACTACCTAATAAAGGGATAAAAAGGAATTCAGTAGCACCAAAGCATACCATGAGATCCTCCCAAACATCCTGTGAGCCATCACCTTCAAGTGCTCCAACAAATGAAAAGTTAAAAATAGAGACTGGAGGGTAGGACAGCTAATTCAATTTTATGTCGAAAATAAAGTCATCATTTTATATTTTCATTAAAGGATTATTAATTTTAGATCTATTTCAATGAGATTCATGAGTATTAAATGTGGCACCATACTTACTGCTAAACCATGATAATATCAGCTATTCAAAGAGGAGAGAAAATTATCAACCGATAACATAAATTAAGTTTATTGAGCAAATAAAGCAATATAAACTTGTTTCATTTATTTTATTTCAATATAAGAACTTACTCGAAATTATTAATACACATTGAAATAGAATGTATTATTAAGAAGGGAGATATAGAAGTGGGAATGAAATATTTATGCGTAGAAAGTAATATAAACTCTGATATAAAGGGGATATTATTATTAATGCAGCCAATTAAATAACTGAAGCTCCATTCACCGGCCAGTTTAGGAATATGACATAAACTTGGAGTAGTGCGATTAGATTGTACACGGCGAAGATAAATGATCTTAGTTAGGAGAACAAGATTGCATGCAAATACAGCACTAACAGTTTATCATGAATACTTCAACATAATAAATGGGAAAAGAAAACCATAAAATAAATTATCTCAGTAATGATAAAATGGTTCGTTTTCTTTAGAAATGGAGGGGGAAAAAACCTGTAATTCCAGGCAGTGGAAAAAAGTTAACATTACATGTTGTGCATGTGACAAATCACTACTTGCAATGTGTGGAATTTGTTCTGCTTTTTTTTCCCATTTAGTAACTACTTTCACTTGACGAATTTAAAATTGGAGCAACACATTCTGTTACCTGAATAATGCATATTCTTAACAATAGTGCTCAACAAAGAACAAATACTTTTTTTTGCTTCTGTTGTAAGTTTAAATTATGAAATAATTTACAAAAAAAAAGAACTTTTTTCCTGTTTTGAAATAGGCATAAAAAGATACTTTGTCGATGATTATTAATGAAAACTAAAATGGCATGAATAATATTCCTCCGTCTTGGTATTGCCAATTAATTAGAATACGGTTACAAGTATAACAAATCTGTAAGTAATTTAAAAAGACCCCAGAAAATAATTTATATCAATTATAATATCTAATAACACATGGTACAAATTATATCTTATAAACAATCAGTACATATTAATTTGTTTTAAAATTATAATTCATTATATCTCAAAAATATGGCTTTACCAATAAGTAAATAGAATTTTCTGCATTATTATGCTTTCTTTATTCTGCTTATTTATTCTTATTTTCTTTCTTTCTTATTTATTCTGCTTTATTCTGCTTTCTTTTCTACGGGTAGTTTAGCTTTAATACAAACACTTTCTTGTTATATATAATATATATATATAAATGATCAAACTGCAATATTAAATGGGAAAACAACACTAAGATCTTTCAACCGTAACAAGCTGTCTTCGTCAGAGTCAAAAACCGAACTGAAACACTAGATGCAGAAAACATCTGGTGAGGGGTTGAGAAGAGTTTTAAAATACCACTCTTTCCTCCACTCTTCTCAACCCCTTACCAGATGTTTTCTGCATCTAGGGTTTCAATTGGGTTTTTGACTCTGACGAAACCGCTTGTTACGGTTGAAAGATCTTAGTCTTGTTTTCCCATTTCTTATTTTGGTTTGATCATTGATTGTTATTTTACGTGTTTATGTGAAATCTTTATATATATATATATATATATATATATATATATATATAGGTATAGTGGAGTTTTAGTCCATTACAAGAAAAATTTGTATTAAAGGTAAACTATCCATAGAAAAGAAACCCTATTAGTCAGGAGATTCTATGTACTGATTAGTAAAGCCATATTTTATAGATATAATGGATTATAATCTTAAAATAAATTAATATGTAATAATTCTTACATATCTCGTTTATATATATATATATATATATATATATATATATATATATATATATACATATATATATAGTAGGAGTATAATGTAATCGGGATTCGGTCAATTTTCCAGGATCAAAATCAAACTCTCAATGCCGACGTTTCGGTTTTATTTAAACCGTTTGATTTTGATCCTGGAAAATTGACCGAATCCCGATTACATTATACACCTATTCTATCCAACGGTTGATATATTATTGAATTTGATATATATATATATATATATATATATATATTATATATGTGTGTGCATTCGACCGACTACTCAGTTAGCTTCAGCTACTCAAACGGACTACTTCTGCCCGATGACGACGACTGTCGAAATGTCGTTGTGAGTCTTTTTTATGTGTCTCTTTATTTTTTTTCTCTTTTCTGTTTGAAATATATATATATAATAGAAAGCTGAAATTTGAACTACTGTTGGCATGATTAATAGGAATCGGATCGAATCGTTAAATAAACACCCTGAATTTCCGATTCGTTCATTACGAGTCTCTTTCAAGTTATTTGAACTCTAATAACAATACTTCTATTTGTCTGAAGTGCGATTAATACTGTTAAAAATTTTTGTTTTTATTTCATATATAAATATATATTTTAATGAAAGTTACAACTAGGAAATAATACAAAAAGGGTCTAACACTCACAATTGATTTTATATGTTGTTGTCTGTATACCTTTTAAAAAATAATGGCTTTAACCAGAAGAATGTTTAATGTGTTCTTCTACGCTATTTTGGTAACACTGAATAGTAGTTGGTAGTACCGATTTATAGTTGATAACACTGAATAATGGATACTTTCTAAAGCCGGTCGAATACAGAAAGAAAACTGAGGCGGCACATGAATTCTACTTAAATAATATATCTAACAATATCTTCTATACTTTAAACTTTATAATGATATAGAGAATTTTTAGTTGAATAGTATTTCAAATAGTTCCAGTGATACCCAAAGATTTATAATGAAGAATGATTACTACATACATTAATAAAATGTATAATAACTTTTGTTTTTACGAACATGTTTATAATGACATGGTTTTAGTTTGTAATGTTTTGTAGGTTAGGTTTTTGTAGTTAACTCTCCGGCACTCGTTGTAAGCCTTGATAATAAAAATATAAATTTTCGTAGCATTGGAATACAGAGTTGAGTTTTTTGACCACATAAACATCAGATTCCAGCAACATTAGTTGTGTATAGTGTGTTAAAATTGTATTGGTCCATAATAGGAGGTGAACTTGTTAAATCAGGATGAGTTTTATGTTTAATGACACATCTAATAATTTCTGCAATACTAAAAACATTAATGAAGAATGAGAGGAAAATTTATAATAAAACATGCTAGAAATTGTTATGACATTTTTAGTATGAAGTACAAGAATTTAATTAAAAACTTAAAAAGTAATCTCAATGAGTTCGCTTATTCTGCCACATATATAACACAAATATACTTTGTGAATTCATTCAATAACTTAAGTGTAAGGGACGCTTTAGCATCTTGAATTATTCCAAACACAAAAGTTATTAGTAAATTCTTTGAGAAAGGTGAAGCAAAGGGATTGTTCAGTGGGCTAGATTCAACTTGATCAGCTTGGAAAGCTTCTGTCAGCTCTACATTTCCCACATATTTTAACATCTGATTATAGCAACATATTTAGACCCGCGATACAAATAAACTTTTCTGGACCATGAGCAAGACAACCAGCATGAAAAGTTACACTATTTGTAATTTTAAGATATAAATTCAATAAAAAACAAAATTGAGTTGGGGTTTTGACTCTGACGAAGACCGCTACAATCAATATACCGGAATGAAACGTTTAGGATAAAGGACAGAGACTGGGACTGTTTCCAAAGGCGAAAAACTTTGAGAAACTAACAACTAACTTTGTTTTTTGGCAACAGTGATTCATCAAATTGAATGTATAAATCAGAAAAAGTTTTGCTTAATTGTTAATGTATTTATAAATTTTACGGAATTTTATTCCACAAAATTTCTAGCAATCCACCATAGTATCCTACGGGTGAAAAACATATAATAATAATAATTAAATTGACATTTTTGTTGTTCTTTGTTGTCGTTTACTAATGCTGGTATAGGAGTTTCGTTACATTGTATTGAAAAGAACCGAAGAGATATTTCAAGTGAATGGGAATTATTAAAAATTATAAAATGGAATGTAATTGATACTAAGAGACAAAGGCTATCTTGAATTTACAGTTATATTCATAATATATAGAAAGATTTAACATAAACACGTGAAATAACAATCAATGATCAAACCACAATAAGAAAATGGGAAAACAAGACTAAGATCTTTCAACCGTAACAAGCGGTCTTCGTCAGAGTCAAAAACCCAACTGAGGTCAAAAGACCGCTTGTTACGGTTGAAAGATTTTGGTCATGTTTTCCCATTTTTTTATTGTGGTTTGATCATTATATTCATAATATAGAGAACAATGATTTTAACAATTACTTCTAATCTGGTCTGTGATTCACCCATAACTAAGATGAGTCAAACTTTTAGGAGGACACTGAAGTTGAAAAAAGGTATAAGCGAGGGAGTTGCGAGACAGTAACTATTAATTATCTTGCAGTTATTATTTTCACTAATGGAATAAACTGCAATCTACTACTACATCATCACATCTTAAAATGAAAATGTTAAGAACAGTCAAATTAGTATAAGTTAACGTGCTAACAAACTCATTTAACAATCAAATTGTGAAATGGTTTTAAATTAACGTGGCAATTCTATTAATTAAAACAGCATTGCAATCATTGTTATAGCACAATCTTAGACGGAACCTAATACTATTCCTGTTCGTGCATAATTTCTTCATCTAGAATTTAAAATTTGGGTCTTTTTTGAAGGCATATTCATATTAAGACAATATAAACATTTAAGTTTCTAGAATTACCAGAAGAGAGGGTTTCAAATTAGTACCCATTTGGGATAAAGTACATCCCAAATCTTTTCAATATTTTTTTATTGCACTAAAAGAATAGCGTTTTTTCCCGCACCAAAAAATTAGTTTCTGTTTCATTCTGTTTATTAGTTTCTTTACAAAGAAAGGTAAGACAGAACAGTGAAGGGGTTCTAAGTCTTGCTTGGCTCATACACCCCTTTCGCTAATTGTCAGAATGTCGTTCATCCTCATTTACAACATCGTCTTTTTCAAAAAATGCATCCTAAACAATATTAAAATATTAACAACAAAGCTTTTATATTTCCTGGTTAGTATATACACATGTAAACTTTACATCGATTATAACATAAATAATAATTGAACATTTTGATGGATTTTTTTTTAATTTATCATTTAAAATCCAAAACCTATAATTGCTTTCCTCGCCTTGTAAACTTCATGGTCAAAATTCATCCCTTGAAAATCCAAAATTCCCCCACCCCCCAGGAGGTGAATTTTGGATCATCCCCCTTTAGAACCGCTGCAATAGTGAATTCAACTATTCGAAGACATGGAAGTTTCGCAAAGGACGGTTCTACAAAATCATTAATTTGTAGAAATTGTAATTTATAACTTCTATTAAAGTTAATATACAATTATTATTTATATTATAATCAAAAAAAGTTATTATGCAAACGACGAGGGAAGTGTTTAGTCAATATAAGGGCTCTATTAAAGCCGGTGAAAACATTATAAAGAACCAGGAGTGCTTAATTATCTATCAGGCCATCGCAACTGTCCTGGAGACTATTATTACGATGGCTTCATTAGGATGACATCTATTCATTACAGCCTTAATTCAAAAACTCTTAAACTCCTGTAATAAGAAGTTGTAAAGGACATTTTAATGAGATTAATTAATACTCTAGAGGCTTTCCATGGTTGTAAGGAATTACCTAGTTGGAAATGCAGGAGTGAAATAGGTAAAAGATAGATATCTAGGAATGGGAGGGTGAGGAGGTGTGGGAAGCGAGGTCAATTAAGCGGCGGATATGGGGAGAGACGGGGACGACGTTGGGGTCGTAATGACGGTAATGAGGAGGCAGATGTGCCATAGGTCAAGCAGGTGAACTCAACGGTCAAACCATCTACAACGAGTCTCGCCAAACTCGCCGGAGCCACCGTCTCCATAGGAATTCAATAAATAATTACATTAGTCAAGTAAAAACAACCATAAAACACATACATTATTAAAATAACTCCGTGAAGTGAGAGCGCAATAGCACATCTGACTACTCTCGTTATTAATTTAACACTATAAGGGTGTTTGTGCCACTGATAAAATAACTTCTTCGTAAGTTGTTTTACAGCTTCATTTACAATGACTGGCAAGGTAATATATTTCAATAATATATTTACAAGTTTCTTAAAATAAGGTTCAAACTTGCTTATGCTGATCCGAAAATGTTCAAGATAACTATGGTATCAACTACGATTCTTAATCTTACAATTATTATGTAGTTCTTTATATGTATTTTAATTATATGAAGAATGTAATCAGATACATGTTTAAACATATATGAAAAGTCTAAAAAATGTACTAAAATATATCACAAAACGATTAAATGAATACGATAAAACATGTCCTACATAATCGCGTCAAATAAAGATGAAATTTCAAATAGTAAAAAGAAATTTAGAAAAGGGACAAAAGCATTTCGATCATAATGACTGGTCTGACGATCAAAATATTTCGATCGTCAGAGTCACTTGATGAATTGTTGAAATAAATAATTTATTTTTATTCTCAAGACGAGACTGAATTATTTTGGTCGAAGATCTCAGTCCTTTCCCTAAATGTCTTCTCGTAGTTTAGACGATGTCATAATACATTAAATATGTATCACACATAACATATAATATTTAGGAATCTGAGTAGTACTTATTTTTGCAACTCAGAATCCTTTGAGTTTACAAATCCCAACTCCGACTCCTCCTCATTGGTTCACTAACTAGTTCACTTACGTTATAAACAAAGAATGATAACATATGACAATTGGTGAAGATAACAGCAACTGATCTGTCAATGTTGGGAATAATAAAATAAAAGCCTCTGCATGGAAAGGTTTTTTTTTAAGATCTACTCATTTCGAACACAAAGAGTTCGTCTCTTTCATAGTCACAACTGATATAACCTAATACCAACACTACGAATTCCGAACGAACTGCTTTCATAAAACATATATTTCTGGATCACCTTATGTTAATTTCCCAACATGGGTAAATATCACAGAGGAATTGATTCCAGAACCTTTGAATTATCTGCTTTTTTTGAAATTAATGGATTAAAAACTCAAAATGAAACTCAAAATTAAAAAAATTAAAATAGGTAACTTTCAAGCAATCTTTATAATTCTAGTCAAGCAATAATGTACTGTTTCAGTAAGTAAATAAAAATAAACTTTAGACAATACAATGAACTAAGTCATGCGCACTTTGTATCTAATTGGATTTTGAAGTGAAGTCCAATACAATCATGTGTCCGCTAACATGTTACATGGAGTGGTTAGAGGTGAACAAGCGTTTCAAGCAGCCTCTGTCACTCAACTCTGACTTTCATATTTACGGTGGATACCTTGTTAACTTGAAGCTCTGTTCCAAAAGAGGAGAAGAGATTATTAGGGACTGGTCATAGTTGTCCTTGTTTCCTTTATCCTTACCTTTTCCTCTTCCCTAGTGTATACAGGGTTTAACCTAAGGTCTCATGGAACTTCTGACGAAGAATGGATGATACAGAGGTTATTGCATCCAAATGGAGTCTCAAAAGTACCAGGCAACCTACTTTAGTATGTAACCTTATTTCGACATCCAGACTCAGCCGGAATGGGCAACTCAATCTGAAGTTCTTGTTGTTGGCAATGTGCACAAGTCAACATGGACAAAGTATACAAGAAGGAACACATAGTAAATAAATCGGAGAGTTAAGCAGCCATAAAAATATTGGTCTTTAATGTTATTAGCTCAAAAATGGTCTTAAACTGTAAAGGAAAATTCAATTTGCTTGCAAAAGAGAGTAGGGTTAATCTGTAATGGATGCTTGGGCAAGCAGAAATAGAAAGGAATGGACAAGCATTGCACTTTCAAAGAAAGTTGGTAATAACCCACAACTATTCTCTTGATAGGAAAACACACTATTAAATAAATTATTAGGGAAGAAGGTACCAAATTTAGGAAAAAGAACAAGGAACCTTTCAAGGACATACATATTCAAAAAGCTATTGGAAACTTTGAAAGAAAACATGCATTGGAATATGTGACAGGGAACAAGAATAATCTAAGAACCCTGACAGACTTCTTGACTAGACACCGCCAACTCAACAGCCACCTGACTACAGAAAAACAGAAGACTCAACGACACATTTGCTAAGACATTGTCCTTCGCAGGAGCACTTGTTCGGGAAAAAAGGCACAACTCTAGAAGAACTTGAACCTTTGTGAGTCATTGAAAGATATTGACTTTTTTAAAGGAACTGAAATCGCCAGAACTGTTGCAGTTAAAACTGCAAGAGGAATACAATAGTTGTCTTGGGACTCAGTATTTATCATACACCTAATAATGGTGTGTTAGACTCAGACAATCATTTGATATTACATATATCCAGATTCAGCATCATATCTTGGATGCTATATACCCCGTTTGTTGCTCGGGAATATTTGCTCACACTTCAAATGTATACAAGAGAATCAAATAAGAAAGATGAAAAATAATATTAAAATAACCCCACAGAAAAATAACTTCGATAAATTAAATATATCATTAGGTCATTACAAAGAAACAATATAAAGGAAAATATACGAAAATACCGATGTAAGTAAGAAAGTTATGCAAATAGAACTGGGCTCGTATTAATACAAACTTGTATTCTAGTTGTGATGTTAATATTTATAAGTCTACATGCTATTAAATAGAGGGACATGAAAGGAACAAGTGTTTATATTTATTGCTGTAGCACTGTCTCGCTTACTATGTTTCATAACACTATAAACTCAGAACCTAACTGATAAAGCTTGACAATTGTGTATGCATGGCTACGGGCCAACCCAAGGAAATAACTGACAGCACTAAACATAAACCAATACATTTTCAAACTGAAAACTTACTCATCAGATAAATATCCGAATTCGCTAACAAATATAGCTACTGCCAATTTCAACTACTTTTACATAACGAATATGTAAAAACAAAAAATAAAAGTTATTATAGATTAATTAGAATTTATAAATAACAATAACTGCACTCTCAGTGATGAAGACTCTTATATTTAGCTTTAAGATTGTACAAAGATAATGCTATTCGAAATAACATTAATACGAAGTCGAATAATCATAAAGCTAAGTAACTCTCCAAAAACCTCTTCAAGTATTTCTAGAACTTCTAGAAGACAATTACTTCTCGGTAGAAACATATTTCATAATATTTTTACTGATTCAGTTATGTTGAAACGGTGGCGGACAGGTTAGCTCAGTGGTTAATGTATTCGCTTCTTAACTGGTGGGTCCGGGGTTCGATCCTCACCTGGTCCTCGATTTATTCACACGGGAGGTGAATAAATCTGAGCACATCGTCCCTCGGAGAGGACGTTAAGCCTGTATATCAGGTACTCGTTAAAGATCCCTACTTTAAATACACTTGAGTTAGTTAGACAAAATTAAGTACTCCCAATGTACAATCAATCTTCATTGTGTGTTATCACAAAGGGCCCAATGTTCAGCCTATGTGTGTTCCCTTGTGGGCACCACTGCAACCTATAGTGTTGCCTACCACTATGTTTAAACGGTATTTTATGTAGGAACTATTTTATTATTTAATTCTTAATATTACTTTCTTTAATATCGAAATATTGCTTTATATCAAAACTTTGAATCTATTAATAGATAAAACTTTACATCTTTGTATTAAAAATAATATTATTTGATTAATGAAATAAATAAAGTTGATTTTTTTTTTGGAAAATGTTTAAATAACTGAAAGGACTTCAAAGTTAATGACGGACATGAGTTTCGCTGTAATGTTGCTCTTTAGTAATGCAATCAATGGTATCTGATCTTCAAGTCTCTTCCGGAAGAACTCGTTAATTATTCCCTTCCTTCCCATAGTAAAAAATATGTTTATAAACAAAATTTGGCCTTGGGATGTTTAATTACTCATATCCCTTCTGAGTAATGTATACATAGGTTTACATGAAATGTTCAATTCCTTTTAATAAATTAAGATGGCTCCCATTATTATATCTATGGCTAGAGAATAAATATTTTATTAATATATAATTAAAAAACCCATTTATAAAACAATCTCTTAAAAATTAAATTCATTACTACGAACATTCCAATCATCAATGTAAAGAAAGTATGTTGAGCGTCATTCTTACATGTCCTTATCCATATATTTATCTCAGTTAAGTAATACAAAACCCACCAATTAGTCCATTATTCTACCCATCATGATAATGTTAAAACGATATCATACAAGTATTTAGGAATGTTTTTGAATCTGCTATTAATTCTTCCGAATTTTGAAATTATTATACAGGGTGTTCCAAAGAAACAGTGCACTGAACACAAGAAAGGATATTTATACATTGAAAATGTTTAAATGTATATCTTTTTTGAAAACACCATCACATCTGAGTGTTACATTCATAACATCCTGGAGCCATTTTTTTATCAATTGACGGAGCAAGAAAAGCAACAAGGCTGGTTCCAGCAAGATGGTGCAACTGCACATACGGCTCGTGTCAGTATGTCTGCAGTTGGTGATGTCTTTGGGATCGTGTGATCTCTCGTGGTTTGTGGCCACCTCGATCACCTGATTTAACACCTCCTGACTTTTATTTGTGGGGCAAATTGAAAGGCTCAGTGTATGCAGACAATCCTCGAACTACGGATGAACTGAAGCAGAAAATAACAAGTGTTATTCAAAACATCAAACCTGATGAACTTGAGTGTGTTTTTCAAAACACGCAGCGTCGCGCTCGTTTATGTCTGCAAGTGAATGGCGCACACTTTCAACAGTTATTGTAGATCATATCTTACTGCACGAGTCAACCCTCAATCGTACTTTAGTTGATAAGGTATTGGATTTGTGAATATTTGCAATAAATACTATGTTTCTGTGAGTTTTGTTTCTTTGGGTTATTAGCATATTCCTACTGCACTGTTTCTTTTGGAACACCCTGTATTAACAACAGTGTTTCTATTGTTGACAACTATTAAAAATAATCCTCTTCCACCTATTTAAATTGAAGGAATTTTAAAATGATCTAAAAAAATGTTTCAATTTTATTGGTAGACAAGCCTTTAATGTTACATGTCAAGGTTTAGGCATTCAAATTTAGTCAGTATTAACAAAACTAATTGCCTTGTTTTTAGGGGGTTTATATCAGATAGTAGATAGTCTTTTTATTTGTTTCTCACCCCCTTTGTTTAGTGCCTAACTCTTTTTCTTCTCTCGCCCTGACTTTCGTTGCTTTTAAAATACCCCTTCCACCACTCTATTATTCCCAAACCAGATGTCCCCATCTTCCCTAACCCATGAATTCTACTTGCGACTCTGGCGATCACCACCATTATTTGGTTAAAATATCTTAATATCAATTTAGAGCCCCTCACTCTTGTTTGTTTATAATGAATGAATGGTACCCACTGATGTTTTCGGACTCTCAATCTTTTTTCTTCTGATGATTGTTCTACAGAACGTAGGTATTTCAGTTCCTCTAAGCCGTATATGAATCTCGAGTTCAGTTTCTGATTCAAATCTAAATTTTTGTTCTTCTTTGAATCGTTCCTCAAAATTTATTGTCATTTAATCACATTGACAATATAATTTCTTTTCAGGGAAATATTACTGGTTATTTATGTCAAGAAACAGAAGACTTAGCATATAAATCAACACTCACGGAACTAAGTGTGATTCACATATAGTTCTTCAGCCTTACAACTCCTCGTGGCCTTATCACAAACTTCCGTTAGGACTTGTTACAAGTACTTTGCAACAACTCCCCATATGGAGTTACTCAACTGTAAATATGTTATTTCCAATCCTCTTATTTTCACGTCAACGAATATCTGAATAAATTATAAGATAAATAAAAACAAGAGTAGTATTTAAAACAGTAATAATAAAAATAATGCAGAAAGAGTGTTGAACTGTGACTCTCAAAGCCTCTCAGAAAGTAGAAAACATTTTAGTCAATTTACTTTTTTTTTTTGACTCAATCCGCAACATATTTTTTTGCAAAATTAGACGATATGTATATCACGACATGACTTCCACAGAACTAAATGGCATCTAAGCTCCAAATTTTAATCCTTCTGTCCGCGCCAACTCCAAGTTAAGAAAAAAAGTTTTTTTTTGAGGTTTTTTGAACAAAAATATTGGTTCATCTAATTAAGGTATTCTACTCAAGTAAGTAATAGTTAATTATTTCTTCAATTAATCATTAACAAAACACTGTTTTAATTGAAAACATGTAATTTTTTAGAAAATCTTTATGTTGTCTATTTTTCATGTATGTATTTAATGAGTTTTATTATTATATGTATAATATCTATAAAACAGTATCGAATAGTTTTAAACTCCAAAACTGGGAATAAATTGAAGTGACCGTTTAAACACACAGGGGTGCTTGCACTACAGAAAGTAATGCGCCTGACAACACTAAATTAGATTGTGAGGTGAGGTACTCCTGTGAATTACGATAAATGTTAATTACTAGCGAGCAAATATTTGGAACAGACGAAACAAATTCTTCATACTTATCTAGTAAATCTTGTGAACTATAAAATTTTAACTCACTTACTTTAAATTGTAAATATGAGTTGTTTAGATATAAATGAAAGGCAAAAGAGGATTAAATGAAGTAAATTGACAGGAAAGTGCGTTTGAGTGCTATACCTTGTAAATGGTTAGACAATAAACATATTAGTTTTCATTAAGTCTAAGCTTGAAGTAATTTAGAACAGACGACTCACTACTTTATGATCCACTTTGCTAATAACAACTTTTCATACCTTATAAAATAAACATTTTATAAAATATTAATTTTGTTTCATAAATTAAATATAAAATATGATCCTTGAATTTTTTTGAAAAAAAAAACATCTATTACTTTACTTGATATGTTAATCTAAAGAAATTAAATTAATTATATTTGTTCATTAAATTAAAACTTGAGAAGTTTAATGAAAGAGGGGCTGGAACATTTGTCTAAATTAGCCATCAGTTTAAAATAATTCCTTCATTCAAAGAGTTAGATTTATCGTTTTAAGCATTCACTTTGAATACACAAATATTACAAGATGGAACTTGACAACTTGTTTACATTGCTTGACTCTAGGTACTGTATTTTGTGTTAGAGAGTAATTAAGAATTATTTAGAAATCTATCCCCTGTTAAGAAAATTCAATGTTCCCTTAAGCCATAAAAACAATCATTGCAACGATTTTCATCAAGTAACTTGAGGTTCTCACTCAGTTTTAATTTAGTTTATTACTTAATTTCATTTTGTTAATGGGATGAGTTCGCATTTATTTTCGATAAAAGAAAAAATAAATAGACATTCTAAAGTGCAGTTCTTCTAACCACAGTGGACGCTTAGGAACTCTATCTAATCATATATGCAATCCCAACCTCAGTCGAAACCACTTGATAATGAACTGCTTCCACTATCACTTCTTTATAGTCCTTAAAGTATATTTATAGATTTCATACAAACTATGCGTATAGATAAATAACATCAGAAAATTAAATAAGTAAAACTAAAGTTTTTGGAACCGTAGGTTAAGTTAGGTTACAGTGGAAGTCCAAGAAGGGAAGGCAAAGGCCAAACATTAGTCCTTTGTGATACTACTCGATGAACATTTATTCTACATTTGAGTCCTGAATTTTCAACTAACTCAATCTATTTAGAGTACGGATCTTTAATGACAACCTGACGAGTACTGTATACGTATTATTATATATAGAATACATTTAAAGAACTGACATAACCCATTTCCATATTTTGATAGTGGCACCAAATGTTCAAACAATATTTGCAGCGATAAATCAACGTTTAAACCGTAGTAAGAAATTCAGAAATGGAATCCTTCCACTAAAGCAACTGGTCACATGAATATTTCGACATCTGTCATCATCAGAATGGAGTATTTATAGCTTAAAAGGCTACTACATTGTATACAACCAAACTTAATTGACCCCCGAAGACAGCACATTAGCATACAAAGTAAAACACTTATAAGTATTTATATTTATAATAACCTCAGTCGGGCCTTCACTTCCTTTCTCAACTATACATAACACCCCATCCCTATTAATACCGCCGACTCTAGCTCAAATGTCACCTTTCAAGAAGCCTATGTCATCACCAGGTGGAGAAGTCGCAATTGTAATATGAACATCAAAGAAAGAAAGAAGTTCGCTTAATACATTGTTAGTTAAAGTGGCCGATGAGCAGAAATTCTGGTAGGATTATATAAAAATCGTCTTAACTTATCATTATGAGAGGGCCAAATGAAGAAGATATCATGGTTTATAGACGAAATGACATCAAAGGTAACGACAAGAAAGGGTTGATCACGTGTTGTAAGTGGAGACAGATTTTGAAAGGGTCGGAGGGAATGGAAGGTTATAGAAAGCTGGTTGACTACGAACAATGTCTGTGGTAGTCAACAAAGAATGAACGTCTCTCAGCAAGCCTTTAGGAGCTTGAGATAATGAGTCATCTTTCAAGAATAGAGTCAGGCATGTAATAGGACTTATCAAGTTTTAGAAATAAGGAAAACATAAGTAGCGAGGGCTGATCACTGGGGATTTCTGGCTTAACAGCAGTGTACTAAGTAAGGAAACTAAATGAGCAATAAACAAAGAAGTAGGGTCAGAAGGAGGTGTTGGTAGAAGGATGAATTTGAAAGCTACTCATAACAGAATAACATGGCTATTCCCTTAGCCGTGGCTGTCTATGTGAAACAATATAGCTGGCGTCATAATCAAGGAGCTGTCCCGTCACACCCCAAGCGCAATTTAAATTATAATAGAAAACAATGCATTTCAACCAGTAATCGTCTAGACAATTAATCAAATAGATTAAGAGTCTGTTCTCAAAACAGAGAAGCAGATTCTCCTTTACACTCTGACAAGAACCATTCTATCACATTTTATCTGAATAACTACATATAAAGCATTCTGACTTTATAAGTAACAATAAGTAATGAAAGAAACAAGAAGTTGTGAGGCTTTTTTAAGTAGATTGTTGGCGATAGCTAATATCTAGCTTGGTTAAAATAAATTCATTTTATTTTATATACATTAATCATTCAATTATGGACAATACAAAACAGAAAGTGGAAGAGTACGAGTTCAAGTCAAGTACTCGTAGTTCAAGGCCTCCCGCTAATGATGTGTAAGTATAAAAAATAAATGAAATACCTATTATTATTACTTAAAAGTTTGTATAAAACGAAGGGAGGAGAGAAAGAGAGGGTGATAATAAGATGTAATGCAATATATAATTCTACATTAGGTAATCTGCGATGCGAGCTTCAGTGTACAAGGTGTCACTATTTCTGATGTAAACGTTTCGTCATTTACCCAGTGATCAGGCTAGGCAACTGTTTCAAAAATAATCCTTTAGTAAACTGATAAAATCATCTGTAATCAAAACTGCGATTCCATCGTAACAACCTTTATTTTAAGCATCATTTATTAATATTTCATTAACAATATGGCTTAATATATTCACCAAGATGCCTTAATTTAAATAAGTATGTACTTATTTATTCATGCTGGAAGCATTAGGCGTTCTAGTCCGAGGTGTACAGTTTATAAGCACTATTGACCTTAATTAATGCCAGACATTCAACTTATTCAATTATGACAGTAAATGAAAACATATCCATGACATGGAACTCCCTATGAAGTAGGGTTTGTCAAGGGTGAAAATAGGTTTGGTTCACTGAACACTATTACCCTGCATAATTAGTGTTTTAGACAGAATTAGGAATAGTAATAATTAAGGAGTTTAACATTATGACCAAAGAAACTTCCTTAATAACTATGTATGCTAGGGGCCAGGATAGCTCAGTAGTTAATGTGCTCGTTATCGGAACTGGTGCGTCCGGGGTTCGATATGCACTCTGGATCTCGATACTATGTACACTACTATGCATGTTTACTTTAAAGGGTGGACACGTGAGTATGGTTCTGAGACGTTAGGAATGGTTAGGACTCCAATTAAACTATCGATCCCGACAGAGTCTTTTCTTTACAACTTGAAGCATGATGCAGGCTTCAGAGATTTTCATTGATTTCTCACTCATCAATCTGGTTATCGACAGATAGAAACGAAAATCGCAAAAGCTGTAATTCATCACAAACGATGAGATGATTGGAGAAAACATCTTTCCATTGAAACTATGCAACTGTATTCCGTTAAAGGAACCACAAATTAAAGATTATAAATATCATTCTTGAGTCTAAAGGATGAATTATGTGTTCTTATGAATTTCAAACATTACTTTCATTTATACACATAATAGTATGGATTTTAATTTTAGAAAATAATAATCATAGAATTGAAGATGTAAATATAATTAAAGGTTATTTCTGATGAATGGTTAATGGAAACGATGTGAAAAGTCTAAAGGAATAGGAAACTGGAGGAGTGGTAGAAGACAAGAGGGGATGGATCAGTGGCTTGCAGGACTCTGTGATCACGTTCTTTGTGGAACTAATTTGCGAATAAGCCGCAGGCCGCGAGGAAACACCACTTGCCTCTCACAAGTCATCTAGCTGGAAATAACTCAAAGCAACAACCAGCACCCTCTCTGCTTTACCGCATCTCTCTGCCTCCATTACGTCTTTCTCCCACTCTGCTTGTTCTTCTAGTCAACTTGGTAACGAACCTGCTCAGTGCCTCTGATGCCTAATATTATTTCGAACCTTTACTCCATTATTACTGTTATATCTTCAAAGATTGATTCTTTCCACAAGGACATCACTTTCCTATATTATATATTATTCCTTATTTCAATAAGGCCGATTTATTTTAACCTAAATCCTTAGCATGGCAATCAAAAGCGGTCATTTTAATATTTCTGTTCATGTCTGTCAAGAAAAAGCATGTATGTCCATTCCCACAATGAGCAAAGCATCAATAAACTGGATAACAAACTCCTTCAGCACACGCCCCTCCTCACCATCATAAACTTCACCATTGCACAAACATTTTATCCTATACAAATAAGTAAATGCAAAATTACATACATACAAGAAATATATAAGTTAATATATTTATAATTGCATACAATTACCAATAATACGCTATTTTACTTACATAGAATAAGTAAATGGTTAATCATTTGTAACAACGCGAACGTACGTTCACATTACCCGTATATAGTTAGCTACACGTCACTACCTTATATTAAGAAACTGTTAAAGTGTTTATAGTTTAATGAAAGGGGAATATTAGGTTTATACCTTATTTGATAATAAATACTTTTTTTTTTTTAGGAAAATTTAAGAGTTCTGCACGGCAACAGAGCACAGGAAGTGCCGTATAACTAACGTGTAAATAAATTTATACTGACAAGAAATAATGTGTTAAATGACTGTCAAACATTCATTAAAATCCACTCAGCTCATTCTTCTTTACAGAAAAAAAAATAAAAAAAGACAAACTTTGATGGAATATCAGGGAAATTGAATGGAGCTGTTTTAATGAAGGCGAGCTTGCATCCAGTTTGGGAATAACCTGTCCGATAGAGGAAAGTAATCACTGCCTACAGCAAACGAGCTGAGATGAAAAACAAACTCTCTTGGCGGGGAAAATAATTTACATTCCATAAATCACCATGTTCATCCTTATTTCACTTAGTTGACTAACCCCGTATATGTTTTTCCTTATTTCATTCAACTAAAATATTCGGGAAACAAATTGAGTAATATTTCTAAAATTCTATGGCTAAAAAAAGTATGATTGAATGTTAGACAGGCTGAAGTAAAGGTAGCAGTCCTTCACTCTGTCTTGCTTCATTAAACTGAATGCCAAGTCTCGGGTAAACAAATTTTCTCGATAGTACTTTCCTTGTAAGAGGCCATTTGTTTCTGAATAAATAATAACTGATTCACTTTTTTCTTTTTTTGCTAACTTCATTCCCTTCCTGCCTGCCAGTATCAAATCTTAAAATATATGTTTGTCCCATATTTCTCATCCGATCTTGTTCAAACTTCGCACATGTGGAAACTCATTCCACAGCACACTCATAAAACCAATATAACATTCAAGTGGCCCAGTTATGAAAGAACTGTATCTCAACATAATGTCAAATATTTACTTTTCACTAAATAAATTACAGTAATGTATACTTCTTCATAGCACTTATCAACCCGGAAATACAGAGATCGAAATGCCGATTCTGTTTACAGTATTTTTGTCATGTTGTGTATGTGGCTAGGTATGTAGCCAAAAGCTTGAGCCTCGCTATAGGTCAGGTCACACTGTTAGCCAGTGAAAATCGACATGTGTTAAAAAAAAAACTATATATTTCAAGCAAAACTGAATCATTACTTTTCAGTGAAACAGGGAAAGTTACTTTTATTGATTATTATATCAAAACAAAAATTATTATAAACTCTTTTTTATTTTTTTTAATTGATACTTATTTTTTTATTTAAAGTTAAAAAAATAAGAAATTTTTATATTTATAAAACTGTAAGTTATGTATCATAAACTTCTCATCATTACTAATGACGTTTTTTTTAGATGTAATATTTCATTTATTTTCTCCACCGTTTCTGTTATTAGTATATCTAACGCTGTAGGAAGTACATTTAAACCAAAACTCTTAAACAGCTTAACCCAAAAGTATCCATGACCCGATTTTCTAAATACAATCAATTCATCCAAACTAACACTGGTTATATTACAAACTTTCAACACTCGCTCATCCGAGCAATATCGGGTCGAGAATCTGAGCTGAAAGAAAAAAAAAAACAATTTAAAGAACACGCGCTGCTCAGTTCTTTAGGGAGGTCCAGACAATTAATTACCATGGACCAGCTCCCTGGTAATTAATTAAGTCACTCCAAGGTGACTTCTCCATTTTTACTTGAGGTGGTGAAGAATAACAAGTTTTCCTTAACTCCATTAATTTCCTACAGTTCTGTTGTATTCTGTTTTTTCAGGAAGGTTATTTCAGAGTATTTATGATGTAAATGTATATACCGATGTTGGTGTTAGCAAAATTTCCTAATTATCCGGGTGAATTCATGAATTATTTAGTTTGGCGAAATAAAGGTCAAATGATACGAATTTACGTTGAAATAGAAATTACACTCTATTTTCACGTACCGACTTATTTATCGTTAAACAGTATTAAAAGGTGTACTGTATCCCTTTACATTGAATGATTTCAACAACAACAACAAAATAATGAAAAAACTGAAGTATATGACAATCGTTATTTATTCTGCAAATATGACTGTTTGATTATTTTATTTCTCCTTTTTTTTCTCTCACTCTGCAAGGCTTTTACCTGTCGTGTTAAATTAGCCTGTTCATTATTTCTGGGCTAGCCGACTTTTTATCGGGTTTGCTATATTTTGCCTTACTCATGTTTCTTAGAGCAGGTATGTACGAGTTTTTGGCATCAAAAATGCTAAGTAATGACTCCTTTCCTCCCTATCCGAAGTATAGCCTCAACAGCATGTTTTATATGTCACATGAAAAATAAGGGTTGACATGGTTCAAACCATCTATCATCAGTACTAACATATATATATAGGTAGTACTACTAAGACAAATGAAGAATGCATCAAAAATTATTGTTGAGATGGATCAACTGTCTACGTCGTAAACGGCTCTAGATCTATGTGTCAGGTAAGGCAGTTTATCCCCTAATGTAATTGAGTACTAACGGCAAGCACGTAACTACCAAGCCACCTACAACCATGACTACCAAGAGATAGTATTCTGTTAGATTTATAACAGAGTCTTCGATAACTTTATTTGGAAATGGGCTTTAAAGGAAATCTAGTTAGCTTTAAACAATTTTTAATAATAAACCCGTCTTTCTAGGATATTTTTCATTTTATAGCTTCAAAATTATTTATCTTTGTTCCCACCTGAGATAATATTAAAAAAAAAAAAGAGGGTTATGAATAAACCAAAAAAAATTGTCTGGTATAAAATGTTATATTACTGTGGAGAGTAATGGACCTGGGGTAAGTGAAATTAAAGACTTGCCTCAGTCCTCGAGACCTATTTCAGTTTACGACCTCGCCATAGTTTGCTGGTTGGATAGATTAAGGGGTGACAGTATTAAATATTAACTCAGAGGCTGCCGACGTCAATAGAATAATGGAAGACGCCTTCACCAGAGTGTCTGGACTGACCAACGCTGGCGAGATTAATCTGTTTTATGTGCTTGGGTGCAGACTCGATACTTCAAGAATGGCGACCACTAGTGACCCGCAACAATATTCCCTTCCTCAAATCATCTTCAACTATGTAAACTATAAAATATATTCAAATCGAGCAGCACAATACTACGTCCCGAGAAAACATCTCCACTCAACTTTCTCATAAAATGATATTTCATTTTGTGAAGGACTAATAGCGTATTCCCTTAATTGCTTAATCATACTTTCATGCTAATCAATATGATTTAAAGAGAGTATTAAATAGCAGAGAAAAAAAAACAAAAACACATTATCACAATCATAACTTCAATTCCAACATAAGTAATAATATCGTTATTCAAATAAAGTAACAAAAAAATAGATTTTAAAGATTTTGAAATTATTAGATCAAATGAAAACGATAAAAAATTAATATTTTATTTAATTAATCAAGATGTTATTCTATAAATTTATTTGAACTATTTATATGAAAAGTTCTACCCCTTCTAGATCAATAATGTAATTATACATGTACTTCCTTTGAAATGTCTTTTTTTTTTCAAACTATGACTAGCTGGACTTGGTATTACTCAAATTCACGTTTAATCCCCTTATCCTACATTGAACTTCTAAACACAAATCTTCTTCTGCTGGGCTTAGTTATAATCTTGTTTAGTTATTATGGTTTTTATCCCTTCTGATGTTTCAGCCACAATCACATGTGTATTCCTAATCTACTGTGGGAAATACTCATCAGTATAAGCGTAGCCAATGAAGAAGCTACTGTTGCCATCGACAAGATATATTTAAACAGCGCCTGCTGCAGTAAAGGCCATATGGGTGAAGGAGGTTTGACCGCGGGCGGTAAATACTGTGCAACATGTTGGCGCTAAGAAGCCAAGGTGACGCAAGTTTCACGGGCTACACCTGGCACCTAGCCAACTGCTCTCACTCCGACACTTCAAATCGCACTGCTGTAAACACGCATTTAACCACTCTCGCATTTCCTCCAATACACCTTGCGAATTCCATTATCAAGAACTCTATTTTAATTGATATTCTTCAAAAAAAATTATAAAATGCAATCCTTTATACATTTTTGAATAGTAAACACAATCAAATAACATGCATTCACTTAAAAAAAAAGTCTGGAGTGACCTACACAACACAATTATTCAGCATAGAATTAAGAAATATAAAAAATAACATACCTCCTTAATGCAAAGGAATCAATGAAAGGCCTAGCAGAAAGAGATTTCTGTTCAGAATTTCAAGGTAGGATAAGGGAAATAAGAACGTGAATTTGAGTCATTCCAAATTCCAATAAGTCATAGCTTGGAAAAAAAAAGGACATTTCAAAGGAGGTACATGTAAAATTACATTATTGATCTTGAAGAGATAAAACTTTTAAAGTTCATATAAACAGTTCAAATAAATTTATAGAATAATATCTTGTTTGATTAAATAAAGTATTAATTTTGGATCGTTTTCATTTGATCTAATAATTGCAAAATCTTGAAAACTTATTTTTTTGTTACTTTATTTGAATAAGGATATTGCTACTTATGTCGGAATTGAAGTTAACTTTACTATGAATAAACTTAATATCAAAGTTGATGGGTATAAAATATATAACGTCCCATTTAGGCATAATATAAATGTCTAAATGGGAAAGGTTTATTAGTCTTTAATTCCTTGAGGTAATACAGATAGTAATTGATCTACTTATTAATATATGTATATACTTATTTTTTAATATCACACCTCTGAAGCATTTAATATCATTACTATAGCTTCAACAGTAATAACATTTTTGAAATTCCAATGTGTAGATTTTGTGTTACGAAATAATGTCTTATAGGAGAACTGTTGTTCCACTAGTCAGACGATCCCTTACATAGTTTACCTGACCTCCTTCAACATTAAATATTTAAGAAAAAATTTCCCATTTAAAACTTGAAAACATTCCTATTTTGTTTGAAAAATGTCAGAAACATCTAAGAGAAAATGTCGTGTTAAGGCTATGAGGTCCTTTTTTGAGTAAAATATCAAGTGGATCCATCAAAGATTCTGGACCGTAGCGTGATCACAAACTTTGGATCACACACACACACCCACGCCCACAGACATCATCGTGAAAACTTCATAAAACAACTTCTGGGGGGACTCCAAAACATGTAATTTCGTCAAAATCTCGAAATCGAATTTTTTCACGATCACTATACTTTATTTATAGTAGTCAAAAAAAAATAATAGATAGAAGTAAAATAAATACTCTATTACTGTATAGGGTAGGAGTGGAGCACTGCATGATTTGGAGTAGCGCATTCCTTCCTTGAGGTGAAGATGAACTAAGATTAAAGTATTGCTTATTTTTTACTTCTTTTCGTATTTTGTAAGTATCTTTTGAAGGAACGTTATTTTCTTCTCATTAATCTGTTTCCAGGTTAGATATGCTTGATTAATCAGAGGAATGGAATTTTTTTCCATTTTGTACAAACAATCAGTCCCCTCTGAAAATTTCCCTGAGCTAAGAAAATGTTCGCCAAGATTTATATGTCATTTTGGAAGGACATATAGATGTGTACAAGTATTTTCAGTTATGCAAATTATTAAAATTAAGAGGAAGTCGCAACTGACTATTCCAATTTGAGTAAAACACTGCTGCTCTCAGTTACAAATTAACTCCGAGGATTTAAAATCAAAAGAACCTCAAAAGTCTCATTAGGTGCTTAAATTTGATCAGCTTTATCAAGTACTGCTCTTATTATATTTAAATTAATATTACAAACATATAACAGTCATATATCAAACAATATTATACATACAAGATATAGTAAGTAGACATTCGGTTACAAGAGATTTATCTGAAACCCTATGTTAAAAATTTGGCGCATTTATGTAAAAGTTTGGCTGCACCCGGTATAGGGGGTCATTTCCATCAAAGTTTGACTGAACTATTTGCTTGTCAAAGTGCACTATTGATTGACAACCTGCAAGAAAGTATGAAACAGCGTACTGTTGTAAAACAGTGGATTTGGAAGACCATATATTAACAAGCTAGAAAAACAAGAGACAACTCCTATTTAATCATTGTGTAAATACGAACGAGTTCAGCAATTGATAAAAAAAAAACAGAAATAATTTGTGGAGTGCAGCAAGCAGGAGGTGGGGTACATCATGTCAGTAGAGGGTTAAGGGAGATAAGATAAGGGCCGCTATCTTGGGTGCTATGATTGGCCTCCATTACCAAAGCCATATAATAGATATTCAACAATTCCAGATATTCAACAATTCCATCTATATTCTTTATTTTCAATAAAAAAAATTAATATTTCTTTTATTCAAGGATGTCATGTTGGCTACACTAAGATTTTCTGTCGCATAGGCAATAAGACTTACATATTACAATTCCTGTAAAAAAGGGAAATTCACTTTCTAGAACGATGAGCAATATAGTTCTAGAAAGTACATTCCTACTGGAGTCTGAACCTACAAAATATGACAAAAATCATAAAAAGCAAACAATTCCTCTATATATACACTGCTATATAAAACAATTGCTAAGTAATCCATAAAGATGGTGTAACAGTACACACTAAATGGAGACTGCAGTTTTTATTGTTATAGCAAATGCAGTGGTGATTAACTGTGAATTCCAAATAACCAACAAAAAGCTTGTTACATCCGAGGACTTGCCTTATTGTTTATAATTTATAAATAATATTATAAGCATATAATTATTTTAATATATAAATCTTAATGAATTAAACTTATTCAAAATTATTTTTGGATATTCTAAATTTTGCAATGTATGTCACTAAAACTAATTGTATAGTTTCTACCTCAAACAAAAAAAAAAAAAAAAAAAGTAAACTGATGAAGGCTAGAAGTGATTCATCATAGGTTACTAACATAAAATCACAAGTGGCAAGGATAGAGGGATTTGAAGCTTTCTGTCTGCATTTAGTATGGAGATTATTAAAATAATCTACATTATTTTAAGGAACCCATCGATAACTAAGGACAACTACTTACTTAAATAAATATCCATAAAAAGAAACCAGAAAGAATAAATAAATAATTAAACCAATAGAATAATAACTACCAATACTAATAATTAACAATTTACTAAAATTAATTCAATAATCTGTGTTCATAATACAACGTTTGAACAGATGAAGAAAGCTCTCATATTTTTTTCACCAGGAGTGCAGATAGAAAGGTACACATCAGGTTATGAAATCAAAACAGAATTCTGTGATTTCTGTTAATCAATTGGGATGAAATTTAATATTATCTGTATTCTACTGTTATCTGCTTAATATCCTTATCAATTTCACAAGATGCCCTTAAAAGTTAATGTTAGCTTTATTTTAGAACAGTTTCCTCAACTTTGGCTTTAATGATTATTTAAAAACACAGATTACATCAATTAAAATTACAAAAAGCCAGAGTCAGAGCGATTTTAATGAAAATGGTATCGACATATTTTGACAAAAGAGTAAAAAACCTAACAAGTTATTAGATTAGGCACCCTTTAAGAAATTGTAATATCGGTTCTGAGCTAGCCGTTCCGTTTCAGAGTTAACATTGTCTTAAAAATGGATGATTGTAACTAATGTTTTTCAAATATGCCGCCCACACAGAGGCAGACCTTTTGGGGATCTATTTCATTAGAACCAGTAGACCTCATTCATTAACTGTTTGTTTTTGTTGCCAACTTAATATATAAATTTTGACAAGAACTTTAATGCCTTTATATTTCATAAAAAAGGTTAATGAAATAAAACTACCTTGCTTTAGAAATTACAAGGCGCTACTCACCTCCTCAGAAGATTAAGTATTTTATTGATGCAAACAAAGATCACTAACAACAAACAATAAATCTGTTTAAGGAAAAGATTAGTTAAGTTAGTAATAAAGATGAATGGCGTCTAATTGTACGGTGTTAAATTACAGTTAAGTATGCAGATACGAGGTGGAGCGGTGAGAGACTGCTGCAGACAATTGCAGCTGGACGTCCGAGGCCTAGCCATCCCAAGCCTCATGAATATGAATAACTCACTTCCATACACCACTTTCAGGAAACACATTTCTTTCAAAAAACAACTCATTAGTTATTCAACCAGTAATTTAATGGTTTATCGAGTCAAAGCGTTATTTATAGGCAAACAACTTAAACATATTATAACAACATAAATTATAACAAGTAGTTTAATCAATGAAGATATATCATCTGGAAAGTGTTTAATGATGGATATTATTTAGTTTAATGTAAGGTCTTCATCTTGAGGCGAGCAGCCTCAAGTTATAGTCATCTAGGCAAACCGGAATACCACTGACCCTATTTCTTCAAATGCTCGCAGGATATAATTAAAATAATTTAATATATATGTTTAATTTTATAAACATGTTGGAACGGGAGTTGCTATTATATTAAATCAGCTTAGTCTGAAGAAATGAATCCGATGACTAGTGTAATGGTCGACCATTTGTAAATTACTCCACAATTAAAGCGAAATAAATACATTTAATTTGCCTGTTATTTTCAATCATTTAAGAAACTAAAACACAACAGTCTGATTTGCAGGATATACTTATATCATACCTTATCTTTACAGAACCCAAATCTCTTCTTAAGCCACTAACTAACTATAGAACTGAAATCTGATGCAAATTGCAGGAAGCATTAGTCTTTCAAGTCTACCTCTCGTGGAATCTATAACGTCTTTAGTTATAATTTTCATACTTTTTAAATTTCTTTGTAGATAATTATTTTGCAACCTTAACTGGAAAAGTTAAAAGATACACATCATGCATATCATGACATAAACTGCATCTCAGTTCCAAGAGAAGATATAACGAAGGAATAATTGTTTACCACCAACGCCTTGGGAATTACTCCTGATTAGTTATAATTCTGCAAAAACCTTATCTGCGACATGTGCATAAACAAACAAGAGATCGTTGATTTAATGTGCAGTACAAGAGGCCCAGTTATATCAACTCATTGATGGATGTTATTAACAAATACAAAAGACTTGATAAAAATATGTAAAGTGCTCTGTTCACGCATCATACTCATTAAAAAAAAATGATATCTTCAAATTTCCTCAGAAGATAAAAACTATTGTATTCATTTTTACAGAAAAGATCCTTTACCAAATCCATAAATTTAACACTCAAAATCCAAAGGGCAAAACAATTAGAACTACTATTTCAGAAGTTGTGAAATCTATAAAACTTTAATATGCATCTTAAAATATAGATTGTATCTTGAATAACTGCAAAAACAGGAACCGTTACATAAGGGATAACGCAACACTCCAGTAACCGATACTACAAACCAGTCCCAATCTAGCGTGCTAATTTTCATGTCGGTTACAAAACAGCAAAACCTTTCAAGAAGTAAATATATTTTTTTAGTGAGAAAAAAATATGGGTTCTAGCATCAAGAATCATTTACGACATCGCATTCTCCAAGAATTTATATTATTTATAATTTAAAATGTTATTATGGTAAATAACCTGAAAAATATGCTAATGTGATTTACAGAGGATATTAATTAATTGATATAGGTAATTAAATAAATTAAGACGATAATCATTAAAACATTAATCAGAGGAACACACAAGAAGACTGACATCAGGCTTCTATAAAGTTTTGTCACTCTGCCGTTCTTAGAGAAATACATAAAACAAAAAATCAAATAAATGAATTATTAAACCGTAAGATTAAAATTGACGAAAGGAAATCGTAAAAAATGATGAGCTAAAATAAAGACGAGTAGCAGCGGGGAGTACCCAATACCAGACTACAGCTTCCACAGAAGTCCTTTAATAACGTGGGGTCATCTATAATTAAGAGAAAGCATGCTAAATATCTGTTTTAAAAAACACACATTAGCATAAACTGCAACAGGCAGGTTACTGTGTTAGCCAATGGATAACTTGTGACTACTACTAATACGACTGCTAAGTAACATGGTTGTCAATCCTACATCAACGCCATCAGAACGTCAATCCTACGTCAATCAGAACGATAACACACTCACTGAAAGTGCAAGAACTAGCAAAGTGAAGTCGTTAATTGAGGTTGCTAATGAGGGAGGAGGAATGACGGTCAGGTTGAATACTTGGCAAGGTTACAACGCTGAGACGAAGTGAACATGCCTTACTGCGTCGTAAGATAATAAATATATATAGTTGGTTATTTTATTTTATATAACATACATACATTTAGTTTTGAATAAAACTGTTATATATATATATCAATGTTCAAACCACAATATGAAATGAGAAAACAAAACTAATATCTTTCAACCATAACAAGCGGTCTTCGTCAGAGTCAAAAATCTTCTTTTTATACATATTGATATGTTCAATAGGAATATGTTTTTTTCAAAAAATATGAGAAATTGAATAAGAAAAAGTAGTGGAGTGGCCTGCACTCAACTACTCTATAAGTAAGTAAATATAATATCAAACTCGTTGGCAATAAATTCCATTTTGGTTTTATTTTATGGGCTATTGTGCAAACGCAATACCCCACTCTGTATGAAGTATATCAAACTCATAGGTAAGAAATTTAAGATTTAATTTGTTTTATTGTGGCTATATCCATGTTATCAGTGATAGCAAACTTGAAGTCATTCATCTACAACGGTCTCGATGTTAATAAACTGAGGCCCCAGTCTCACAAAACTAATGTACGCAGTGGTCATATCTGTCTTGCTGTGCTTCCCTTGTCGTTTCTAATTTCAGTGAACTTCATAATAGACCCTTAAAGAAGTATCGCTCACTTCTATCTCTTTCAACTATTCGTTATAATTTCATTGAGATCCGTAACATGTAAGCTGTATCGCGTCCCCAAACTTTTAGAATCAATCTGAAGTCAATTTTTTTAACATTATATTCCAAACTGATTTTTCTGGTAGATGAAAAACATGAAGTTTTTATTTCATACTGCATGAGTACATAATAATACCAAAATTTTAACACTCTAGAGTTAGTAGTTTTCGATAAAAATTTATCTAAAATCACATTTTGTTGAAAGAAGGGACATTCTTAGGGTCCAGTATTGCTCAAGAACAGTAGGGACATCTACACAATAGGGACAATTACGGGGTAGGAATATCAATTTTATCCATTAAACTGTGTTGCCTATCTCGCATACCCCCATCTTTTCATTATATACGTACACACACCCACACACACACACGCGTGCTACAAAATACTACTTTGGAGACCTCAAAACATGTAAATCAGTCAAAATCTTGAAATGAAATTTTTTTATGCTCGCTAATACGTTATATATAGTGCAGTAATAACACATCTAAGGATTGATTTATTTTCGTGTTATTAATGCCTAATCAATTCCAAAATTACAGTCCATGCTTTTCTTAAAATTTCATTCAATGCATAATCAAATGGAATATTGACATTAAAAGATCTAAATATAAGGATAACTTGATTTTTTTAAAAAACATTATTTATTATTTCCTTCAATCGACTTTAAACAATTTTCTAAATTGCTATATCTCCTGTTTTAAAGACATTTCCCACAAATACACAACAGTTATTCACCTTGTAAATAATTCATATTGTTCGCTGTTTCGGAGAGATTCGCTTTCAGTCATAGTTTTTATCAGACCCTCGAATGCTGTTAAAGTAATTTTTCAAGTGTTTATTATAGTATTAGTTCTTCAGCTCTATATAGCTCTCCCACTCCTCCTCCTCTTCTTCAAATATTTTTAGAACAGTCCCTTCTAACTCTTAAAAGGAATCCTTCCTAAGGGTTTACACTTCAATACCTCCGCAAGTACTCCTTGAATCACTATGTTCATTCCTGGTGTACTTACTTGCATAGCAGCTGAAAATGTTTAACCTGTGCAATATTAAAACAGTTTACTATCTCTTCACCAACGTATAAGAGCAAACATTAAAATCATTCTCTCCAATTGTACCAAACGTTAAGTACAATTAACTTCCACAATGAAAGAACAGCACTGACATGGGTGTCCTTTCAGTCCACAAAATGACTACTTCGTGTCATTCATTGTAATTCTCACGGTCTCCACTTAATGACCGCTTCCTTGTACATACCCTCAATCGGCTTCCTTCCACAAATATACAAGCTCATTCTCCTCCATATAAGAATATTCTCCTGCAAATATTTCCTCCTACAAGCTCTTACTTACACTAATTTCACTATTTTGATATAATGTATAATTTATATTTATATTATTAAAATAAAATAATCAGTAAAGACAAGAACGCACAGCAAAAAAAAAAAAAATAACGACGAAGAACATTTCATCATAAGTCATCATAAGAAAGAGATGCTGAATATGAATAAGTAAGAAATAATAAATCATATAAGTACAAAAAGAAATAAAACGTAGTGCCAAAACATCACACAATGTTAATATATAAAATTCAAAACGGGTTTGTTGAGAATTTGGTCCAAACTATAAACCACTCCTTTTAAACAAAAATACCTTTTTTAGCCTTGAAAATGCCAAACAATTTCTTGGTAAAACGTCAGCTTATAATTAGGAGTAGGTAATTGTTTAGACCAAATCCTTAACAAATCCATTTTTAATTTTAGGAATCAATGGTCGAGAAGCTATATCAACGTTAATATAACAATATTTCATAATAAATACGTGAAATAACAAACACAAGTTATTTCAAACCATATTGAAACCACAATGTTCAAACCATAACAAGAAATGAGAAAAAAGACTGAAATCGTTCAACCGTAACAAGCGGTCTTCGTCAGAGTCAAATCCCCCACCTGACCATATATCAAACTAAATGTTTGAAGATTCAGTATTAATATATAAATACATTTAGAAATACCAAACAAAATTAAAGTTTAACTGAACTCTGTCTTCAGGTTCAAATTAACTGACCGATTCCTTGAATTTTGTTTCTGTTTCACGGTCGATACTTTTATCAATACTTAATAACCTAACGATATTACTAGATTGCCAGACATACTCGTATTCCACCTCTGATGAAGCAGAAATCGTTAAAAGTAACATTGGCAGTACTATCAGGAATCACTCTGATAATTTAGGCACAGACACAGTCATGAAACCACATCTTGAAAATCAGTGCGAATGGCTATGATTGCTGCGCTAGGCGGTGGAAGCTACGTGATAATTCATATAAATACTCACTTTAGTGAATTAGTGAATCTAAACCGATACAAAAAGCATCGTACTGACTGCAATATAATCTGCGGACGAAATTATTGAGTTACCAGACACGATAGGAGGATAGAAACAAAGTTTCTAAGTTCAAAGACAACTGACAGAACTGGAAGCAAGAAAATTTGTGGGTGGTATAGTGTGGGAGAGGAGCTAATAAAAGTGACCTGCAAGGGCAAAAAACCCTCGGCGAACCTAGTATTACTTATAAATTGTCTAATTAACTTAAAATTATCAGTAAAATTATTATAATTTCTGTAATTTGTTTTCCTTTCAAATTTTAAATATTTAATAGAGTTAGTTATAACCATGATGACGACCTTTAAAGGCCTAAAGCTCGAGTACTGCGATTGTCCGTAATGATAATAGATATAGTTGTTCAGTAATTTGAAAGTAAATTATAGTATAACATTACATATGCATATATGATTTGAATGTAGTTGAAATATACAAAAGTAATAAAAATCACCTTTAAGAAATACACAGAAAACTTTATCAAATCATCAAATAGATTACTCTATTTTTATTTTTCATAAACAATAGAGTTACTCTATTTCAGTTTCATAATAAATAGAACGCTATATCGAAAAAATACATTTGGACTTTCCAAAATTAAATCAACAAGGGATCATTGTACAAGATAATAATCAGGCTACTGTTTTACTCAAATAGATCTAAGACCGCCATACAAACTAATCTTGCAGATATTAAATTAGAATAAATAATTTTTTCTATACCAGCTTTTTGATATATTTTTTAACATTGTACTTTCGTTAATTTCTAAAAAATTGTTTCAATTATTTATAAAAAAACTTTTAAATTTAGTATATTTGGAGAATATTTTTTTTACATATAGTAAATTCCTTTAATTACTTTGTTATATTATGCACCATTTTTTTTTGAAATATTTGCTTTTTCAGTGTAAGTTTAAATTTCATGATGCATACAGGAAAGAAGGATTTTCTCGCACTGATTTTGAGACTGTTGAAGATTAGAAGTCTAGAAGGAGATAAACTTTATGAAGTGATTGGAATGGCAGTTTGTCAATGAGCGGAGTGAAGCTGCCCTTGTTAAAAGTCGCCTCTAACGGTATTTGATTAGTCCCAGGACCATCTCAGTTATCCATCAGAATGTTAATGAAAGCTTGTTTCTTATTATGATTAATACCTTGATAAATTGCAATCGGTGGTTATTATTTCCCTTAATTATATCAAGGTCATTTTCGATAACACTCGCAGCCTGTTGTTGATTCTTTCTTTTATATGAACTTGTATGATTTTTAAGCTACCTGGTCTGATGTAACATCTGTATCCTTAATAAGCTTCCTAAATGATGTGGACTTGATTAAGAGAAATTTTTCCCAACTCACTATTTACCTTACCATTTATTAAAAGCAATAAGTTTGGTCAAACTGTAAAAATGTACAAACGATTTTCTAAAATCACTGACGGGCGGTGTTTATCCATTGACACCTGGCCCTTGTCCAATGAATTGAGCTTTTTGGGCAGAGGAACCTGTTTGATCGCGCGAGGAACCGGTACGACAAGCAACCTATTCTACCAGGTATCGTGTCTTTTTTTTCTTTCAAATCTTTAGCCGTAACTTAACACTAATATGGGGAAACATTCGGCTAAATAATATAAAAGAAGTTTGAACTGGTAGGTTTCGCATTCGTACAAGATGAGCATGATTTTCTCTTGGTCTTACAGATGTAGTCCCACAAATAATAGTTATTTTCTTCAGTTTGTC
Organism: Hermatobates lingyangjiaoensis; assembly: GCA_026182355.1. Classification (NCBI taxonomy): domain Eukaryota; kingdom Metazoa; phylum Arthropoda; class Insecta; order Hemiptera; family Hermatobatidae; genus Hermatobates; species Hermatobates lingyangjiaoensis. Next base: position 8,611,834 of record JAPFBL010000015.1, read on the forward strand.
ATGTCACTTAATCATAACAACTTAACCCCTTGTACCATCCTGAAGAGTCATTCCAATTTATTATAACCCTTTAACACTATTGATAAAACCATAAATCACATTAAATAACCAAATACATCCAACTCACAAGAATTTCTTCATTAGATTAATAATTTTCATTTTTATTCAGGCTTCACTTCGATCTACTTAACCTGAAATTAAAGCAATACTACAAAATATTTTCCTACCTCATAACGTTTTTCTGTATCAAAGTTTCAATGTTTACTGTTACTCTATAACTTGATTTTTTCTCCACACTAGGGCATGTGTAAAATACTTTCATGTTTCAATTTTTCAACCATAAATACCGTCTTCTTCCCCAAAATAAGACATCACCTAATAATAGGCCCTGGCGTGGATTTGGGATTTTTTGGAATATTAGCCTTTACCCGAAAATAAGGCATAGTTAAAATAATGTGAAAAATATAATTTGTTAAAAATTATACCTTTACTGCAGGACATGAGAGATTCGGACCAATGGTTTGGAACAGGAAATCGATTTGGAGGAAAATCAGAATGGATTTCAAAATGGTGACGATGTTCTAAAAGAACATCAAATGACTGTAATTGAATATATTTAAATTTCTGTATATAAATAAATGTTAAACAAAGATATATAAATCAATTTATTGCACTGGAAGCTCTACGACAAAAATAAGCCCCACCACGTATTTTGGAACTAAAAAGAAAGTAAAATAAAGTGTTTTATTTTCGGAAAAAGACGGTAAATACACTTCTTTACAGCTAGATTAATATAAGAATAAAACAACTGAATTTTATGAGCTAATTACTTTTTCATAGAAAAATATATCCTTTCGGTTTTACAATATCTGATGAAATATTCTCATATTTTCTTATTTGCAAAAAGTCGCGAATTAAGAGAAATAGAGGTGATTTGCAGTTCTCTAATACCGAGCAGAGGAAAATAAGTTGGAATGAATGGGTGGAGATAACGGCTCCATAGCAGTGCATATAAATGTATTAAAGGATTTCTCTATAAATACGGGAAAAATTCAACATATAAACTTTAAAATGACATTATACAATTGCACTGAGCTCTCTCGATCAGTAACGGTCCTTATGAGAGTTAAAATCTACTACCTATTCATATAATTCCATATGATGGAATTCAATAATCAAATTTGAATATGAAATAAAAGAGTAAACCTGCAAGCAAGGACACCGTGCTTTCAGTAAATCGTTACAGAGTAATTGTGTAGGTAACAACATTGGCTAAACAAAGTAGGTATCGTGAGTCCTATACTTGCACGTCAATAGAAGTTGCTTGCCTCAAGAACCAAGTACTTAAAAGTTCCTTTGTGAGCAAAGAAGAAGATGAATCAGGCACGTTAATTAGAATTACCAAGAGAGACAGGGAGACCAGCAGCAGGGTGGCAATGTTTTATTTTAAAATGTAAGCAGGTTAGAAGGAGTGAGAAGGGTGGTCTTGTTTTCTCCTCGCTATCACCCTTCCATTTATAACTGACTAATAAAAGAGTTCCGGAAGGACTCCTTAATCAGACGATAGTGAATCCCTCCAAACATTTAAGACAATAACACAATGATCATGAGTTTCAGCTCATATCCCAGTATGCTAACGGATCACAATTAAAAAATAATTTAACCCCAGACAACAAGGCTGTAAATAAACACAAAACATGCATTTTTACAGATCGTTGTCTTGACCAATGGGTAATTACTCTAAAATACACCATGAAAGAGCATACACAAGCACCTCAACAAACAATAGCCAACTAAGAAACGCTTCAATAAAACTACGCCTGCTTTATATCGTTTGTTTATTCCTACTTCACACTATTACCCATTGCATCACAAACACGTCATCGAGGCATGTTTAAAAATAAATACATCATGAGACTAAAAAAAAAAAAGATTAAATGTCAATATTCATGACGTTATGGTTTATTAATTGAGGTACCTCTCCTTTGTTTGAGTCATGAATCTTTCCGTTATTGCTCCTTGGATGAATTTTGTGATTTAGTGATGCAGAATGGTTGATAAAGCATATCTAACTAGCGTATGTTTTTTCATTCATCTTCATCTGTCTTCTGTCTTAATATCTATATGCTTCCATACTTAAATTAAAACACGAATGAATAACAAAAACTAGAAAAAAGAAAAATGCTGTAAGAAAAGAAACTAAGGACAAATTTACGATGCAAAATTCCCCATATACGTGTAAATACGAGTATTATTGCTAGTAATTAAACTGCCTTTGTACACTCACAGCGACTAATTCTTGATTGAGCACAAAATAACTATGTTCGGGTCATACTACTGGTTGCTCAAACGGATCATGGTGTCAAACATCCGAACTAGTTAACACGCTTTATGTTACTTTACGTCGCAACCTCATGCGAAGTGTAGTCAACAAGGCTTTGACCGTTGCCTACAAACCAAAAAGGGAATGTTATTGCAAAGTCAAATATTCTAGTAATTGTAAATTGAATTTAAAATCGTACAGAACAAACAATTTCCAGATTTCTATCTCCTAATAAATAAACATAGATGAAAACATAATAAAAATAATAATGAGGAGAAAGATGAAAGGCTATTCAATACGATTTGTGCCGCATGGTAGAGAAATATTCTTAGAGAAGTAATATTTTATAAAGATTTTCTTATCTCTATATAAAACAGTCAATTTAGAAAGGATAAAAAACATTTGGCAAATAAATCCCCAATTCATAGGCAATAAAGGAAAATGCAAAATGGAAACAGTAAACGATGCCCCAGGGCCAAACCCACGTCCATTGAAGATTTTATCAGTTCAAGGCAGAAGAAACTGCCATACACTGAGTCTATTTGTAAAATGATATTACTTAACATAAAACCACCTTTTGAAACTTTTAACAAACACACTATATATAATTCAATAAATAAAATGTATTTATGCTATAATATCAAAATCATAAATTTATTAAAAGGCAAAAATTAAAAAAACATTAAAAATTTAAACAAAGGTAAATGTAAAGCTGGCAAGCCAACAAAGTAATTAATGAATAACGAATGTTCGTTAGACGAATCGCCCAGTATAAATATTTAAAAATTAAAAAAGATCTGAAAAAAAAGATGTCCAAAAAATGCTATGAAGAGTAATCCTCAATCATCGATTAAGAAAGAATCGCAATTTAACAAAAAATAATGTACACAATCTTATGTTATACAAAGGAGAATACTTGCATGAAATGAGTCTATGACAATCAAAAGGGTGCACAAGGACAGGCTTATCATCAACCTGCCAGTGTGAATCTATCCAAGAAATCATCTTGGGACACAAAGTGCTTCCCACCGTGTCCAATCATGCACAACGCCCGTATCTACGGATACTAGAAACCAGCCAATTTTTCTCAAATTAAAACCAGATCAGCAATAATTTTTTAACTTGGACTAATCGGTAGCGTTTAAACATTCTCATATTTCTTGCAACCCAATACAATATTGAAATTTGAATCCGAATTGAAACTACATTGAAATAATTAAGCCAAAGTTGACTTTTCTCTTTTTCTACAGAGCTTTATTTATTTCAGTTGATGTTTCATACACAAGCCTTTCCTCAGAGGTGTCCAATACAAGAACCCAGCACCTCGATGTGTGGTTTGGTATTTATTTTTACATCTTTAATGTGTATTTTATAATTCATCATATTATGCAGATAGTCATCTGAGACTTGGGGCAGAATTTCGAAAGAAAACCTATTCTTTTATTAATGCTGCAGAGACAATATTATTATTCACAAATATATAAGTGTAATCGACCGTCTGATAGAATAATACCAAATTAAAATCGGTACTAAGACAGGTTTAGAGGTCAATCCAAATTCTTATATGTCAGGTTTCGGTCTTTATTTAATTTTTTTTTCAAAACTGTTTAAAACCAAAACAAGTGGTCTTAATCAGAGGTAAGACAATGCACTCATATTAAAACAAGTAATAATTGGATATCTAGTATGGTTTTGAGAAGGAGGGCTCGAGACGAATTTTAAAAGTCGAGAAGTGTAAGAAAAGTGACCAAAGTATTTATATACATGTATATAAATAATTATTAGAAAGAATATTTGTCTGTATCTTGAGGCAGATATGAAATATTACAATATGATAGGCTACAAGAAATAGCAGTTCAATATCGGGAAGGCAATAAAGCATAAGCAAGGTGCTCCATCACGTGGACAACAGGTGGTGAAGGCTGGGATGCGAATATCCGGTGCGATGGGATCTGGGTCAAGGAGCTCTTCCGACATCCACATCTCTGTTTATACTGGGAACGTCACAGCACATGCTTCGCCCGTCAGCCCTGGGCAGACTGCCTGTCACTGTAGTAGTAACACCACTTTAACTTTCAGCATATCAGACACAGGCATACCCACCCATCTGTAGGCAGCTCACACAGTATATAATATGCACCAATAAATCAACTGCCTATGATTATTAAAGCCAAACAGTCAGAATAAAAATCCTTAAGAGGTATTTTACTTCGAAAGATGAACAATAAAAATGTATGTACAAGTGAAAATGTACATGTTAACTGAAAAATGGTTCTTAGAAGATCAAAGGAAGGGAGGACAAACGCACAACGGAGCAATGGAGGGAATTTTGCTGTTATTTGTCCCATTTAACCTCTCAATCTTCTCCTTACTCTTTCCATTATGTTTGTTACTTATGTTTACAACTCGTTCACATACTTCTCAACAATATTGTTCACTGTTCTGAGTTCTTTTAACTACTTCGATTCTTCAACCTGAAGTACTCTTTTTTTCAATACTCTTCAATATAATATAAGATGTATTTTTCAATTCTCCTCAACACGACCTTTTTTTGACGAAATCATTAAGAATCGTCAGGTTTTGTGTTTTTTCTGTGTTTATACTTTGAAGTTTAGTTGATATAAATATCAAATTTAAAAACAAAATCATCCTGGCAACAGATCTTAGAACTAGAAAAAACTTTTCTAAATGGTTATATATATATATATATATATATAAGCAATTATAGAAACAGGTTCAAAGAACTAAATAAAATAAATCGAAAGGAAACACATACGGGATATCACAAAAACTCATGACTATATTTCGACTTGCGTCACTATGTAGACAGATGTGATGCGCTCTGAAGATAAGTGAGGACTGAAGTCTCATTTAAGAGGCTATATCACTGTTACCAATTCACGGAGAGAGCTGCGACAACAAACAATTAAAAAAGATAAATAAATAAAGGAACAATTTTTAGGATAAAAAATTTACAAGCAATAAAAAAATATTAATAACCAAAAATTTATAAAGTAAACAATTTGTTTAAAACTATATTCATTTACTTAATTGGTTGTTAATATTTTTTGTTATTATAAACGATGTTTAATATTTTTTGAAGAATTTTTTGTACCTATGTTTATTTTATTTTTTGTTCTCTCTCCACCTTCTCTATGTTGGTAACACTGACACAGTAGTTACTGATTTAAAATTCAGTTCACATTTGTCTTCAGAGCAGCTCACATCTGTTGATCTGATTAAGACGCATGCTTAAGACGAAAGACGAATATAGTAGCGAGTATTAATGGTTTCTCTGTGTGTTTCTCTCCTTGTATGTATTTTTTACCTATTTATATAAGAAAAGAAGCATTGAAAAACGATTCGAAATCATATAAGGAAAAGTCGAGAAGTCAACTAAGAAACAAACATGCGACAGGCATTGGTTGTGGCACTTGCATCTGTGTTGGTATTCTCCTGTGTCCTGACCTCGTCCTCCTTTTGATGAACATTTCAGAATATTAACCCTAACGCGACATTACAGGGCGAAGAGCCGTGCTGTTGACACTAGTGGTGAAAAGTTGATTTTAACAATTATTTACACAGAGTGACAGGTTCAGAGGCTGTGGTTACATCAGTCATTATCCTATTTACAAATGAATAGAGCCTCCTCTTAACCTATTCATCGAGAACATCCCATGCTTTACCTGTTTGTTTATTATTTAATGATTTTATTCAACTCCTTAAATAAATATTTATTTCAGTTTACCTTCTTATTACTATATTTACATCCAGTAAACACTAAACAGTGCAGGAAATCAACTGTTTTAATGTTCTTTTAATTTATTATACCGTAGTTCAACCAAACTAAAGGTTTATTTTTAAATAAAAACTATAGAAAATAATCAATAGTGGGAATTATTTTATAGAATAATATCAACAAGAAAAACAAGTTTCTATGAGGAATCTTCGTAGACATGAGGAATGTCTATGTCTATTCCTCATAGACTATGAGGAATCCTCAATCAAAGTAATTACTTGAAAACAAAAAATATCTTATAATTTCGTTTCAAGTGGAAATGGTACATTTGATTAGATCCTTTTTACTCACTGTAGTATTTGCAATACATTTAAATTTCTGTGAAATTATCAAAGTTTATATCTTGAGCTTGGTAATATGGACTTTTGAAATCTACTGATAATAATAAAATAAGAATGGAACATTCTACCTCATAAATATTCTTGATATTTTCAGAGTGAAAGTGAAAGATAAATCAGAACCAGAATGAAGAAGAAGATAACTTGGATTTGATTTTTTCATTCTTCTTTAATGGTTACAAAGAACTTCTGCCACACAAACTATTAATATCGAATGAGGAATATAAGATTTAGTTGAGAGAAACAATAGTTTCATCTTCAAGTTCCCAAGAATTAAAGTTTAATTTTTTAAGGGAACATATGATTTCACTTTAAGGAGACAATTAGATAAATACTCAAGGTAAATAATCCTTAATAAATGAAACCTATAGATTCATTAGATCTTTATAATAACAAATCTTTATTCACCAGAACTCACATATGTGAGGTTCTGTATATATAACTTTATATACATAATATAACTTTATATATAAAGTCCCTTTTCTTATATGATAACAGGCAAAACTAAAAGTATAAATACCTTCATAATGAAGATGAATTCTCGATCTTAAAAATACATACCTGAAAGAAAAAAATACATTATAACAAACACAATGTGAGGCATGAACAGTTCTTTTTAGCACAATAAAATTTGATTAGTACGAGTATAATTTCATTAGTAGTTGTACAATAATAGGCAGGTAGTATGCATTTTAGTCAAAGCAAATACATTCTGAGAAATGATCAATGGAGGACCTTGGAAAACGTAGCAACTAATTACTAAATAATTCATGTTTACATAAGACGAAATGGCATCATATTCTGGAAGAAATTGTAGAAATAAATTTATCACTGACATTGATAATTCCAAAATATTAACAGAGTTTTGAGATGAATGTTTTGGAAACAATAAAACTCAGTTCGCACCATGATTTGGTTTTTGAATACGCATTGTAAACCAGGTCTGAACTTCAAAAGATAGTACTGTTTCAAATGGTTAGAAAAATAAATAAATTATTATTTATACAAACTTTAGTTTTAACTTATACTTTATTCTAATCATCTTCATTATTATTATTTAACTACTTAATATTTATATTCCCGGATTTTCTTTAGTTCAGTTATTTTCCTCTTAATATCCTTCATTATTATCATTTTTTAAGTTTTTATTATTTATATTTCCTCATTTTCTTAATTTCATTTATTATTTCTCAGCTCTTCACTTATTCCTGGTTTATTTTTCTTACTTGACTTGAACAGGTCACGCGTGTGTCAACATTGTTGGAGAATTATGAGTGTTTATCTTCTTTTTGTGCTTTTATATTATAAAGTTAATCATTTGTCCATAAGTAAAGTTATTTTATACAACGCATGAAACAAGCCGGCAATGTATGAAAGGATTTTTATTTTACACATATCCTAGGCATTCAATAGAATGCCAAATGTGAAACCGCGAAGTATAAAATAAATCTGGGATTCATTTCAGAAGTTTTGTAGCATTTGGGAAGTTTTTGATAAGGGGCGAGGTAATTCGCGTAATATCATGACAGCTGCAATGAGTGTGACAGAAGGTGGTTTCTATGGATTTCCAACTTCTGAAGGAATTTTAAAACAAATATATGCGAAAACACAATTCAATTTATACCCTAAGAATTTGCTTGGGATTGAACATATTCTTGACCACAAAATTCCTCTCCAGTCAGTTACAATTGCTCATTCCAGTTCAGGCGACCAACGATTCGTCAAATGTATGTGTAAAACAAAGTGCCGAAATATGTAACATCATTATGTGAAAAATGTAATGAAAAGTAATTCAAATTGTCATTCAAGCCTGACATGCTGAAACAAGTACGTTTGAATTTTGAACTCATATATATATATCAATGATCAAACCACAATATGAAATGGGAAAAAAAAACTTAGATCTTTCAACCGTAACAAGCGATCTTCGTCAGAAGCAAAAGCCCAACTGAAACACTGGATGCAGAAACATCTGGTGAGGTTTTGATTGTGGTTTGATGATTTATTGTTACTTCACGTGTTTACGTGAAATCTTTTATATATATATATATATATATATATAATATGATTACTATACCTGAATATATATTGATAACCAATTAAATGAAACGATTCTACGAACTGAATAATCTTTAAGCAGAAGAATAAAATTCAACAGTTGTTTTGGGATTTTCGTTAATAGTCCATGTAAAGTAGATGTTATTCGAAGGTTGCTTACAAGACCTGAGTAAAGCTGTACACTGAGAGATAAAATAGTTGTTGAGGAGTAACAGTTATGAGATAGGAAGGCGGGGATAGGTAGAAGTGATAGGGGAGTGATAATGACAGAGTAGAGGCTGATGGATGCGACTCGGCATCATCAGTGTCTGGTAATGGAATAATAAGGCACCTTGCGCAGGCAGACTGGGGAAAGCCTATTACAGTAGACCAAGCCAAATCAGAACCAGTCTCAACGACTGGCGCTCTCTAATTCAGAGGCGCAGCCCTCGCTTCCAGCAACAGCCTGCTTTGTCTTCTAGCTGAGGACGCTCCAAGAGCACGACTTCAATATTACAAGCTCTCAGTCGACGCCTTTAGACAGGTAAGCGTCATCGAGTCATCTAGCAAGCACTTCAATAGCAAACCTCCATCATAGCAGCAACCAGAAACAATTTTAACACAGAAATTACAAAACACATCCATTTACCCAAAAAAGTCCTTCTGTGACGTCTAATATTATCAAAAAGCCCGAACATATTAAAAAGACAGAAAATTATCAAGTAGACAAAATATATTCAAGTTAATAGTTCCAGGCCAAAAAGTGGTTGAGAACCACTGTTATGTAACGTCATACGTAACTAACAATTTAATCCAAATTAAAACATTTTATAAATTCTAGCCTAGTTGCCAAAACTCGTTATGCAGAACTCATTATTCAACATTTATTTTATGAACTTAAATATTTGAAAAATTTTCAAAAAGAAATCAATCTACTTCTAGAGAAGTCACCTGTAAATAATCTAGAACTTCCAGGATATTAATATACCTAATTTGTTTCCTTTTATGGAAAAACTTCTTTATGGAAAAAGATCTTCTTACTAAAGAAATGATCAAAATGTGCAATATGCTATAGCCTTAATATTTTTCCATTAATTGATAGACGATAGGCTGGCTTGCTTTGTGAATTACAGAGTGAGGCAAAACTATCAATCAAATATGTACATAATTTCTGTTTATACCAGTTTTATGCGTGTCTCGTATATGGGGTCTTTAAAATATGGTTTAATTTGTGTAAGAACAGACTTGTAAAATTGATTTTAGATCAAACTCGTCATAACATTCTTACAACTAATGATAATTATCATTATTATTTTTGTTTAACACTAAACTTTCCGGTTCAAAACATATATTGGACTATTTTGCGAAACTAATCAACAATGCCAATGCATTTAATATTGACCTAAATGATAACGAAGATCTCAAAATAATAAACTATGCCAATGCCTTTACTTTTGACCTGAATGTTAATGAAGATCTCAAAATAATAAACCATTCTTTAAAAAAAAGCTAAATGTCTACACTAACTAAAACCACTGATATAAAATTGAATTCCAATTCAATAATTGATTTTAATAAAGTATCGCGATTTTTTAAATTTAATCATTGTTCCAGCACTTGAAAAATCAAATATTTAACGATGACAGATTGGAATAAATCATGGGATAATATTACGAAAGTTTATTATTAAAGGGAATGCGTAATAAGGGATGTAATCGGATGCGGTATTAATGCGTATGGAGGAGCTGACGTAGTCAATTACAATGCCAATTTGTTTTGCTTTTCATTCTCTTGATTATATATCACAGCTTGCTTATTTACATTACAGGCCCACAACTATATATATTAAACATATTTATGATTACTTAACAATTATTTAAGCGAATGGGTAGGATTCAAAAATAATTGGCAGCGTGTAATGACCCTGCCCAAATAAAGCATGCAATCATGTGCAGTTCTCTTAAATTTATACATCCCTGTTGTATTTACCTTAATAAATACAAGCATCTAATCATTTTCACAAACCCACTTATTTTATTGAAAGTAACGATTTACAAATTTTTTTGCACTTAAACCACTTTTGCTCGATTCTAATAAGAAATGTATAGAAAATCTGAAGTGAACTACACTCAACTTTACGATGTGTAAACATATTACCAAACTCGTTAACAATCAATTGAGTATCACAAGAATGTACTATCAAGAGTATAGAATACCTCCTTCTATATTCAAAACGTTTAGACTAATTCTTATAAGGATCAATGATTTTCTATTTTGATTACTAAATTTATCATAACTTTTTCGACCGAGTTGTCCTTGATATAAATATGTTACCCCTTCCTCCGAAGATCCTTCTTTATCGAAAACTTACCATGCTACTATAGATAGAAAATTCATTTTTATTGCAATATTGCTCTTCCAATACTGTTAACGTTATGAAATATTCCTAGTCTGACAACACAAACTTTCAAGTTTGTTTTGCTTTTAAAACTACCTAAAAGTGGTTTAAAAATTCTATACGCATTGCTAAAAAGATTTAAGAGTACCGTTCCCATGCTCCAAATTACCCAAAAATTATTGACTTCTTAGATAGACGGCCAGAATATATCTCTGACACTTTACGATTTGATGAAGGCTGCAACAGTTAAGATTGATTACTTTTCTCAAAACAACAATCCTTCAGCCTGCACAGCATCATAAAATGTATACTCGGATGTTTTCTTACACATTTTTAAGTATTTTATTTCTCTTAAAGAACATATCAACCCTTTAAATAATTCGATTTCTTGCATTAACCTTAAAACAAGAACTGTGATGACTAAAACAATTAGTACAGCAGGAAGTCCAAGTTGAGTTTTCAGTTTTTGTTCAGTTGTTTGTTTGCTTTCCAACGCCCAAGCTTAACACTGTAAGCTGAAGAATTTCAGCTTTTAGTGCTGTTCTAGGGGCAGAAATTGTGGCTCATTTATTATTTGGCATCCATTTTTAGTAACAGGTAACATATTACCTGTTGATTATCTACATTGGGAGTCCTAAATTTTGCCTAACTCAAGTGTATTTAGAGTACGGATATTTTAACAAGCACCTGACATCGTACAGGCTCTGGATTGACAGTTTAACGTCTTCTCCGAGAGACGACGACCCAGATTTATATTCACCTCCCTCGTGAATACATCTAGGGCCAGGTGGGTATTGAACCCCGGACCTACTAGTTAGAGATGGGTACGTTAGCCATCGAGTAACATGCCCCCCCCCCCCCCACTTTTGGAGTACTAAGATTATCTTGAAATCCTCTCAAGGTTTAGTCAAAATTTGTACTGTTTATTACAAAACATAGTTTTCAGCTATTGAAATATTTTGATTTTTTTTTTTTATGACAGCTAATAGTACCTTAACAATAACTCAAGACTCTAGAGTTAGTAATTTAGGAGGAAAAAATGCTCTTTCAAATCACACTTTACCCTGAACAGTGACTTTGTCAGTATGCAATATTCCCCAAAAATAAAATGACACATCGACACTGTATTATGCCACATTTTCGTGTTAAATATCACTTTGAACCATCTATGGGTGGGATGTCAGTGGAAGGACCCCTCTGACTTTTGGATACACAACCAACTATAGAACTATAGGATACAGCTCATGTTCCTATAAGGATATTTTAGAGTATAACATATAACGGTGTAACCTATGACTTGTCTACATGCTTTTGGATACACACCCAAATCATCAAAAAAGTCTGGAAAAATTACTCAGGGGACCCCTAGTAAACTTGTAAATCTTTTAAAAACTGGGTGCTGAGTTCTTTCATAATTACTACACTTCACACACAGTAAGGGAAATACGAGTCAGAAATAGATTTATGTGTACGATATCTATGACTAGTATATTCCAAACATTGAAATTTAGAAGTGGAGCTCCATGGTTATCACCCTAGGCTAAATTAGATTTAATAGTCGCTTTGGTAGAGGTCATTCTTATCTAGACAGGATAGATCTTTGGAAGAGTAATCTAACCTTAATCAACACTCTACACTCTGTTTTAGATTGTAACATGCATCAAAATAAGTCATTCTATATGGCATTGATTAAAAATTTGGGAATATAGTCATTCAACCAACTAACACAATTAGCGATATATTTCAAACATGCATGCAGCTATCCTATGGCTGCAAAGCTGAGAGATTTACCCAATAATAAGTATATTTCACTATTAGCATTAACCTACTAAAAAATAAACGTACATACGAGTACATGTACGTTTATCAGAGAAAGAAAATAATTCATTAAATGACTTCCTATAATCCATTCGTCCCCGAAAATCCACCAAATCCTTGTGTCCAATCAAACTGTGATCCTCCGGTCATACATCCATAAGCTGTTGTTCTCGAGGGCGTCATAAATCAGCCTTATTTCTCCTTATTCGCCACCATGTTATCTTCTAATACTCATATGCGTGGCCTTCCAACACTGCAAGCTTTGGACAAGAAGAGCTTTGTATACAGCCTTTTATAAATTCGTCTTTCATACGTCTACAGAGTTGATTCTTCAATGTGAATTCCTCCCTTGTCTTCAATCATGCCGACACTCAACCTTCTCATCTGCTCACTTTTTGCCATCTTGTGTTTCCCTATTTATTTATTTATAGATCCAAATAACACAATCTGATTCGGATAGTTAATTATTTAACTTGTTACAAGAATGGAATCACTATGTAGACTTCATCTGTAGACGCTACTATTTTTGTGAACACAGTTACACCTATGGATAACATGTTAGGTAAATCTATTAGATAAAGCGATACCTAGTTGGATTTAGGTTCAAATCTTTTATCACAAAAGATAAAAAAAATGTTTCATCATATGACATTACTTACTGAAGAAATATGTTATTATTTACTGTATACAGCTTCCACTGTATACATGAGATTGCAATGCATATAGTTTGTTACCTTCTGAATAGATACTACAATACAACAAAATATAAACTGCCTACTCCACAGGTCAAGACAACATGAATTCATGCTTTATTATACCACTATCTCTTGACAACACGATTAATGGACAATAGAAAGACGAAATTAATTTAATATGATAGACTGAAACATCTAAAAAAATGACTCTATATAACTGTTCTTACAGTTCAAAGATGGATTTCTTGGAGATTTTTGGCCTAAAAAAATTACAAAAAACAATTTATTAACGACATAAATAGTGAGAACAAACACTTACCCACGGAATATCAACCAACAGAAAACAAAAAAAAACGCAATCAACTATCTTAACATAACTGTAAATACATACCCAATAACTATAACAACTGGATATCAATATACCACTCAAAAATGAATTACCAGTAAGGAGAGAAGCTAAAACAAATATAGGTGAAGGTAAACCAGACTGGAGAGGTCTCTTGTTTGGTTGCGTGTCGTACCTTATGACAGAAGTAGAACTAAGAAAACGACTTTTTTTATCTAACATACTTATTACCTCCTAATATGGGTCACTTATTTTCACAATCAAAGAATTAATTACCCCGCTTTCAATGTCTTCCACATTCAAGCCACAGATATAAATCAATAACCTGACTACTTTAAGATAAAAATATATGTCCTTTTTGTAAGGAATACCTAATTAATTCCCTGTTTAAATCAATAATACAGGTATACTAATTTAATATGTATATATAGCTTCATAAAGTTATCGACCGCGGAATAAAAAATAAAATAGAATAAGAAAAAATATTATCTTCTTTCTTATATTGACTATTTCTTTCTTATTTATTAATACTGACCCTAAAAAAATTATATAAATTTATATAAACGAATTAAAGCAACTGCCTTCCTGCGGGGACTCTTCACCTCCTGGTTACGACGATCGTCAAAATATAGAAAGGAGTTATTGTTTTGTTTATCTGTGTGCTACCTTCATTTTAATTAGTTTTTTTTTAAAAGTCCGCTGGACCGTCACACACACACACTCACACTTACACACAACACACACACACACACACACACACACACACACACACATAGTGTATATATATATACACACAAGAGTATATATATATATATATAATACAATTAAAAGAAACGGTCCAGCGGACTTTTTTAAACGGTCGGCGCCCTGCCTTCCTGCGGGACTGCCTCTTCGCTCTTCACACCTCCTGATGACGACGATGATCGAAATATCGATGTGAGTTATGTCTGTGTCTTTCTGTGTGTTTCCTTCGTTTTGAATTTATTTATATATATATATATATATATATATATATATATATATATATACTCTTGATATATAAATGTATACTAGAATTAGTGTTTTGCTGTCTTTTTGTTTTTCTTTAAAAATACATATATAAACTCATTTTGTTATTTCAGCATCCTAGTATCTGGAGGAGAAGTGAATCGCAAAGCAAGGAAAGGAAATTGAATATGGAAAGCAAGGCATGTTAGGGTGTTATTATTGACAACACTTTTCCTCCAAATCATATGGGTGTTGAAATATCGTACGAGTCCCACTGTGTCTTTAGAGTGACTGCTATGAGAAATGAGATGGAAAAGTGTCCACATAGATATTTATAGTTACTGTTTTCTCTAATTTCTAAACTACGCTATAAAATTCAGAAGTGAAACTAAGACCTTTCGATCAGTAGCAGACCTCGTCAGAATCACTTACACCATGATATGAGAAACAACATTCAACTTTATTAACATAGTTATTATGAAATTATGTAATATTATCAAATATGTTTGAAACTATACTGTGATAAACAAATGAATATGATTAAAATTTTAAATTAGGTACTGAGTTAACTAGTTTATATGAAAAATAAACTTTTAAGTAGCTAATTATGAATAGATAACGCATTAGTTCATCACTAAGTAATAATTAACTTGAAAGGAAGTAAGAGGGTAGGCCAGCAGGGAATCGATGTGGAGTTTCCAGTGACTTATAAGTCAATAACACAGGGGAGTCACTGGTAGAACCACATCGCTCGGTCAAGCAAAAGTTTTATATTGGCCATACTTTTTACCCCTTGAGTCACACCACTACTAGCATTTACTGAGCCAGCGATTGTATTCAATTACAGCACTGTTTCCATTACAACAGAGGTTCAACTGGATCAGATAATGAGAGCACGTGTAGATGTGTTAACACGCCAGACATGATCGTATTACAGTCTTTACTTTCATTGCGATGTAAAGGACATGCGGCATAGCATTAACATTTACAAGGTGTCTATGTAAATGAAGCACAATTGTGTGTCTGTTTGTATCGATGTAGTCGCCGACCACCTGGACGCCGACCTACCAACCATTATTTCCATGCATTATAGTGACACGTCATAATCTACAGTTCTCGATCAAAAGCCTCCTACTGATGAGTTATTCTCCTCCTGTAAGTGGAAGGTTAGTATTACAACTTGTGCATTCATCTGTCATGTCAATGATTTTCTTCGCAGCCGTACGGTCTTAAGAATAAGAGTTATAACTACTAGTCAAATGTGCTGAAATGAAGACAAGCGGAAAGATAAGCCAGAGGTAGAGGTGGGCAAGATTGGCGCTTGGGCTAACGTGTCCGCAAGATCTGGAGGGCTCGCAGGTCTCTCTTTTTATAGGTTACTACATCATCTACTCTACTCGGCGTTTTCCGAAGGGTAGACTATGCCCTGGCGTTTTGGTTATGAGCGGTAGATCCCAAAAAAGGACCCTGTTCAAAATCAAAATACGATAGTTAGTTGCTCCGAAAAAAGTTATATAAGATCCATATGTTTCTTTGTATCCAAATGTCTCCAGTTTTAATTCTATAGCAGGCAGGCAGATAAAATTTGTATATATAAAATACAAAGTTGTCTGCCTGTCGGCTATAGAGATAAAACTAGAGGCATTTAGATACTAAGAAACATATGAATCTTATATAATTTTTTTCTGGGAAAGTTACTACAGTATTTTGATTTTGATAAGGGTCCTTTTTTGGGATTTACCGCCCATAACCAAAACGCCAGGGCCCAACCTACAGCCCGGGTTACGCCGGAGAGATCAGTTAGTATTTTATATATATAGATAGGTTGAATCAATGGACTCCCATATCAAACCATGTATACATACATTTCTGAAATATGAAGGATTCTTCACCTAAGGTGGTCGCCACAGAGTAGTATCGGTCCTTTTCTCCTTCAATATAAAACACACAAACGTTTTAGTCGTAAGAAAACCAAAATATTGACTCTTTCTCTCACGTCATATCATTATGCAACCAGAAAAAAATTAATGAAACCGAAAAACTAGCTACAAATAGTGCTTTTTATAGTGTTTACAAATTGGACTGTCCCTATAACCAAAGCAAAAAAATGTTTAAATTTTATTCAATAAGTTTTTGTATTTTTATGGTAAATCAAAATAAGTCATGTCTTATTCGATTCCACAATTGCAATGCTGTTCAGTAAAAATATATTTTTCATAAAGATCTATCTGTGGCATAAAATGTTTGCAAACCACTACTTAGGAAAAGTCACATCAACCGAACCAATCAACACGAAATGTCGTAATTAGTTTTCAAAGAAGCCAGGTAGATAATTCAAATGATCATCACAACTGAATCAGTACTCATTCCCCGAATTCTCATTACTCTATATAACAGGCAAATTGCTCCATGTTTCCATTTGGTCAATGTAACAAAATTATCCGAATAAGAAGTAAGAAAATGTACGAAATCCTGTCGACGTGGGATTGTTTATCTGTGAACTGGGATACCAAAGAGGAGTAAGATACGTTTCGGGAGATATTTTACAAGATCTGTAGAGTTCCTGAAGGATAAGGTTTTAGGAGCATAAGACTGCCTTATATATGTGCCAACACGAACGAAACACACGATGGCTTTATAAGATGTCAAGCAGATGCATAAGAACCCGTTCACATGAATTGACTGAACATAACGACATTTCAAGGCTTAGCCACTAAAGAATGTAAAATTCATAAAACCAGTAGAAATAGAACACCAGTTTGTCCAATGTTTTAGTTATAATTAAAAATATTTGTTTGAAATCAAAGAAAATGTTCAATAATTCGAAAAATAAATATATTCAAAACGATTATCAACTTAATAAAGCAAGTTCAGCTCGAGTAATCTGTTCTAGTTAGATAGACAATTGTGAAGAGAAGAAAGGAAGAAGTCAATTCTACGAAATTAGTTGGTCTGCGTTTAGTTAGGGTGATTCATAGGGTTTGTGCACCAAACAATCATTTGTAATGATAACGGATAATGGACCTAATAATCAGCCATCCGTGCATTAATCTCTTTATACTTTAACAGCATCACTTTCATTAATTACGACAATAGCAATATCTTCAATAAATTTTACTGATTATTTATAATAAGAATATTTATTAAGCATCCTAATCATGAATGAAACAGGGAAACCATAGTTTTGATCGTATTTTCACGTTTCGAGTATCAAAGCATAGATTTTTAAATTTAAGCAGGGCTTTGTTAAAAATAAAATTGACTTTGACCTGTGCCATGAAGACGATCGGCTAGACCAGAGTGGGCTGATCCAACCGACGGCTCTCAGGAATCAAGCGGCAATCTTTCTCTGTGGCACTCCTTCAACTAGTTATGAAACTCTGTTATGTAATTACTTAACGATTGTAAATTTCAGAAAATTTACAAGTATTTTCAAGGTAGTATTTTTCAAAGTCTGTATTTTTCAAGGTAGTACAGACACACATGTTAACACAAGCAATATTCATGCAGGAGTCTGTTCCTAATTGTATTAGAAGAAATTTAAATTATCTTGTTGTTATGTGCCAAATTATTTTTTGAATTACACTAAATATAAGTCACGGAGTCTCGGATATGTTTTCTGAGAACCATTTATCCTAGAAATAAAGACATACTACGATTTTTTTAGGAAAGTATGAAATCAATTACAATGACTCAGAGCCTTCTTCTTTTTTGCCAATATATTTAAAGAAAAAATAAATTCGAGATAATCACTTATTGAATTCTTATTTCTAGCGAATTAAGTTAAGTTTTAAAACAAAAATTAGCAAAGACAATATGCAAGTGTTTGTACTCATTTGTCATGAAGAGATTTGGTGGAATGCACAGGGAGGTAAGAAGGCATGAACTCTGACGAGCCATTTCCATAATCGGTCGAACAAAACCGGCGGGATGTGGGTGGAATGATTCCAAGTTCACACACCTTTTCAGGATCCCCCGCAACAGGAAAACACTTCATTTTCTCCATTAAACAGCTTCATTTCAAAAGATATTCATTTGTTTATAATCAAATAAATTACATTGTAATTGATCAAATTAATAGCAACTCCTCCGGAGCAAAAAACAATAACCATAAATCATTAAACCATTTCATTTTAGCAGAATAATCGTATAAGTATTTTATCATATCTGAGGAGCCAATTATTCAAGGTATACTTCAGGTAAACCGGATTTTCTTACAATTACAAATATCAAATAAATCGAACATAATTCATACAGATAGAAAAAAAAATGCTAACTATAAATTTAAGACCATAGTAGAACCAAATCATTTTTAACAATACTATTTATACGGTGATGTGACACGCGGTAAAGAAAACGGGTGCCAAACAACAAATTAGCAGCACTTTACGTCTATAGAGCAGACTAAAGGTCTAAGACTTTAAATGTTACGTTGAAACTATTACTGCTAATTTATGAGCATACAATTGTTGTCTCATCTATGAGATAATGTGACGACAAATGAAACATTATCACATCATAAATGGAAAGGAAGAAAAAATAATGTAAAATTACTGGGTAAGAACTATATGGCAATGTCAAAAGCTAATTTACACTTTAGCAGTCTTTTAGGATTCGAAACCCAAACAACCTGGGTCAAAGGGAATAACATTGCTAATAAATGTAGAGAATAAAATTAGTAGAGGTCTACATGTTTTCAGCAGAGTAAGTGATTTTTAAAATATTTAAATATTAGCTGTAAATGTGTAATATATTTTTATGGCCTATAACATTTCAGATTTAGACGTACACACTTGACAGACATTTCATTTTTTTTGTAATTTATAAACAAATGATGATCAATTTTAAATAAGCTCAAATTCAAAATAAAACAGACTTTAAAAAAAAATATCTTTCAAAATATATATTTTGTTTGAAAGACTTATAGATACGACTGAAGGATTTAACACCTGGAATGCTATCCCTGGAATTAGTTGCTATCTGTTTAGATCTAAATTCATTTTGTAACCTTTTCAATCATAACTTTATCAAAGGAAATTGAAAAGTCATCATATTGATGGAATCGCAGAATTGCGATTTAAATCATAACACTGATAGATTCGCTATCAAAGGAAGTTCAAGGCCATTTTCACAGGAATATAACACTGCTTTAATTTCAATACCAAAAATGTAATTGGTGACAATATATAATATAAGACAATATGACGCATCATACCTAATATTTCAAGTACTTATTTTTAAAAGCAGGGTTTTAATAAAGAAATTAGGCTTTAGCTGTGAAATCAAAGTGAATGATATGTTGGTTTGTTTTTTCAAACACTCACACTTATAAAGCTTTCATCTTTTAGTGCTGTTCTAGAGGAGAAAAATGTGGCTCATTTATTATTTTGCACCCATTTTAGTAAGCCACATTATCTGTTGATTCTTCATTCGGAGTCCCCTAAATTTTGCCTAACTGAAGTATATTTAGAATAGGGATGTTTAACGAGTACCTGACATCATATGGGTTTGGGACCAACGGTTTAATGTCCTCCCTAAGGGACGACGTGCTCAGATTTATTCAAATCCTGCGTGAATAAATTGAGGGTCAGGTGGGTATTGAACCCCGGACCCACCAGTTCAGAGGCGAGCACGTTAACCATTAATCTATCCTGGCCCACAAAAGTCAATGATTTGTTTATATTTGGTGCTCTTCATAGATATAATTACTAAATAAATAATTATTATTACATACAAATTAAACTAATAAAAAGGATACACTATTTCATTGTATGTCAGAATTGCATAAGGAATTTCATCACACAGGACTTGTACTTTAATGTGTAAAATAAATAATATTTGTACGCATTTTTTCGATACTTTTCTTGAATACTGGAGAACTCGATGTATAAGAGTCCAAGAGAATGAAGATTAGTTGAAATTAACTTGAGGCATTTTAAAACACTAAGACGATAATGATGGACTCTGTGTCTGTTTGTAGTACACGGTACGTATGCATCTGTATGGAGTGTACGTTGACATTGACGAACAAAAAGCAAGTTAAAGCGTGGAGGAAGCTACTCTCAGCCTGCCTGCGTACGTGCGCACTTGTTTATTCAGGAGGTAACTCAGGGCGCACTCACACTTAGCAGGACAAAATGAACATCTTATCTTTGCATATGTTAAACGATCCACATCACACCAAAATGTGTCTTCGCCAATTTATAAAATACTACATAGTTATGTTCTCTTAACCAGAACAAAAAATTTACAGCAAGATGCTCCACGATTTCTATTATAAATATAATTATTCAACAACTATAGTACAGCATCAAAGGATGTTCAAGGCTATTTTCACAGGAATATAACAATGCTTTCAATACCAAAAATGTAATTGGTGACAATATATAATAGAAGACAATATGACACATCATACCTAATATTTCAAGTACTTATTTTTAAAAGCAGGGTTTTAATAAAGAAATGAGGCTTTAGCTGTGAAATAAGATACAAACATTATTATGTCGAGTTGTACTTGAGCAAGAACCAGCACATTTGCAGACAAAATAGAAATATATAAAAATACTTGTAACGAACATATTTGTTTAAATTTTGATATTCACTTGTCAGTAACCTCAAATAGAAGTGATTTCATTCGAACAAATAATATTCAAAACTGATAATAATATTAAATATTTAAAAAGGTTGATGAATAGAATCAAATATTAATTTCATATTTATCATCTATATTTCACTGTTTATATTCATATGACCTAGAAGTCCTATAAGAGGTAGTTTATCCCTCTCTCCTAGAACAGTTTTCTAAACTACTGAGCTTCAAGAGCAATTTCTAAGCAATTCCCAACCCATACATATTAAATGTCAAGTAAAAAGGCAGACCCACAGCAAGTATAATCAAAAGCCTGAAAACTGATTTCCATCAAATCGAACAATTTTTTTCTTTGCACGCTGTAGAAAAAAAGGTATGTGAAATGTTTTAACTAAGATTTCTGTTCAGTTTGAAGCTTGACATAAATATAAAAAGATCGGCTTAAATATAATCTTTGGGGATTATAATTATTGTTGCTTGAGTTATCCCTCCCACACACAAGTATACAGTCTTTTATTTATTATAAAATTAATGAAAGTGTGTGAATTTTCATTTATTTTATTGAACTCAGTAAATAACGAAACATATATTTCTGTTGAAACCTCCATATCACAATTTTGACTCGAACGCAATACTTTCATATATTTATATGTAGATGTGTGTAACAAGATTTCACATAAACACGTGAAATAACAATCAATGATCAAAGCGTTTGTTGCGCTTGAAAGATCTTAGTCCTTTTTTTTATTTCATATTGGTTTGATCGTAGACGTAAGTATATGCATAAGTAATCTAAATGAATATCAGAATTAAACAAACTTATAATCTAAATTATATGTTATCGCAAAAAAACCACATTAAAATAAACAACGTAGATGTTTATTAAACATAATTTAGTTTTGTTCACTTACATGAACTGAATTAAGAGTTGATTATAGATTACTTTAATTCACAGATTATATACCAAAGTTAACTTGAAATTTTCTAAATTTCACTACCAGACTGCATATAAATGAAGAACATTTATTTCTTGAATTATAATATGCTAAACGGCTCTGCTCTATTCTTCACACTTCACACGTCAATCATTAAATTCAAATATATAGATTGTAAGTGTTTAAGTCTGTTTTGAGTTCTAAAAAGGAAACAGTGCACAAAACACAAAAGAAAAAAAAAACTAAATGACGTTTAAAAGTTCAGTGAAATTTTTAGCACTAGATTTTTGGGTTTTTAAGAAATTATTATAAAAATAACGTTTATAATAAATGTACAAGTATAAAAAAACGTAAGAAAAAATGTGAAAGTAAATTATTAACAAAATTAGGTGGTAATAATGTATAAAATAAAATCATTTATATCATTTTACTTGATAGAATTTAATAAAAGCAGCTAGTTAAAAATCAATCCTACTAGTTTGTATGACTTATACACAAAACCAGGTATATTGGTCAAACTAGTATTATTCTAGAATACTAGTTTGAATCTGGTGTTATATTTGAACCTAGGTATATTTCTAGTATACCTAGTGGTACACTTCTTTCACAACTGGGCTAGCAATTCTAACTAAAACGTCATAAATTGTACAAGTAAATGAACATAATTCTAAATGTGTCATTTAAGCATAAAGGTAAGAAAAGGACACAATGTTCTTATATTGAAATGTTTTTAAAAATAAAATCTCTGTAAGGCGAAAGTAATCTGAAATAATAACCTCATTCAATAACAACAATAGTAAACAACATATATGACGTTAATTTGCTGCTATAAGTTATAATTGCCTGCCTTACTTATAACTGCGCATTAAGATGAATTATGATTGAACAGATTGTCCTAATTTATTACTGAACAGAAGTGGTTAAACCGTGTTTTTATAGTGTTTTTTTCTACCATAACAAATAAATTTGAATTATTTTTTTTTATTTATGACTACTCGATATCACTTCATTAGTTTAAAGTTATACAAAGTAATATAATTTTGAGTAGATTTTACCGTTGTTTATGAGTAAAGTAGAAAGTCTTTGAAGAAGTACTTAAATTATAACGACTAATTCTAAAGCATTGCAAACATATTTTAATACCAGTAGTAGATGTTACATGCTCAATTCTACGCAGAGTACCTTTTACCTCCGATTTTGCAACATTAGGGATCTATAAGAAATATTTGGGGTTGCACCTTAAGACTTATATATCTAAAAGAAGCTGTTTTATATAAATGTAACGTAATTTGTAGAGGAGAATGTCGAACTTTAAGTAAAAGAGCTAACAACTGCACCATACCTGAATTGAAACGAATGGTTGACAGTTAGATCCAAGGACTGTGTGCGTGTGAGAGAGAGAGAGCGAGTGATAAGATACATGCCTAAAAGGGAGAGAAATACATGGCTATAAATAATTACTCCATGACTAGTGATGACTAGACAAACAAATAGAGAAAATAATGTAGGAGCAATTAAGAAAAATGGAACTTGTAATGAACTGTTTTTATAACACCTGTAGAAAATGACTGTCATTATTTGTTATTACACTAAAAGCTTGTTTATACTTGTCCGTATTGACAATAATATAATATTCATAAAAAAAAGAAAATTGAATATTTACAATCATTCATTCCATTATTATATCACAATGAAACTAAATAAACGCTGTGAAATGAGATGCATTAAATAGCAAGACCGGGCTTAGTGCGCAGTAGAAATATTCCCCCTTGGAACGGCACAATTTGCGCCTCACTCCCAAGTTTATTATTGTCACTTTGTCAAGGTAATATTATAATGTCCTTATTCTAATTTATTCTAATCTTATTTTTTACTACCAATAGATATATATAAACATATAAGATGGAACACAAGAATAGTAAATATATAAATTCAATGTAATTAATTAATTTAATTGAATATCAATAAAACTTAAACTTGCAATGAATTGATTAAATTTGATAGCTATCATTTTAACATAGTATGATAGTAAAATGAAGCGGAAAAACTAAATAATAAGTACATTAAATTACGGCTCGGCATAAATGTTGAAGACGACGTATAAAAGAAATAATTAGATATAGCTGGTGTTTGTTGGTTTACTGAATTAGGGTATATTAGCATAGTGAAATGTGAGATGCAACAATAAAGATAATATTGAGAACAGACGTAAATGAAGTACAAATATTGGTCCAAGACGGTTTGTTCTGACTCGCTAACCAGCCCACGGCGCCTGCAGTCAACAAAAGCCGGGATGACAGATCTAGCGAATGTCAATAAAAATACTATTGAAGACACATCGCCACAGCAACTTCTAAAGTTTACCTCTCGTTTGATTCTTCAAAAGTTTAGATAACTGACATTTTTTTTATAGAATAAATTAAATTACCATTTAATGTCTTTAAAATTTTCAGACACCCAAAAAATATGTATTGATTACCTTTGAAAAGGACCTGAGGAAGAAGGAACTGTTTGACTTGAGGCGAAGTGTTGTAGAGAGGCGGAAGAGGAGGTGGCTGGGGAGCAGGACCAAGAGCAGAAGGGGGCGGAAGGAGACAGTGATCGGCAAGGAAGGTGCACAGACTGCACCTGGCTGCCTTGTCGAGGAACATGTCTCAGGCACTGGGCGGCATGACGCAAGGCACACGGGCACAGCGCGAACTCGACTCGGACAAGGCACTTCACAGACTGACGGCCCCCACCACCGCGCGTCCCCTCCAAGCGCGACCCCCTCGGGGGCCTCCGACCCACTCGCCTTCCCTCCAAAACGTCACATTCAAATCAACTTCACCGCATCGCTTGTCCTAATGTCTTCTAGGATTACATCAACCAGTTGCTTTAGCCACTCTTATATCTCTTAACAATCATAACTCAGCCACAAGGCATCCAGGAAGCACACATGGCTTCGTGAAGCATTATTCAATGACTTCAGCAATTGTTCATCTTTTGACATGCTGAAGAATAATACATCTATAAAAAGAAATGTATAATCAGGTGAGTGAATTAGGACAAACTAAATAGTAAATAATAATATTATGATGTTGGAAGGTCATTTTCATAACCACATTACTTAGACATCTTTTTAGAAAAATACATAGAACCTTAGACAACTGGTACATATATCAGCTGTATATCATATACAGTCATACCTCTTCATATGAAATTAATTAGTCCCAGAATCGGTTTCGTAAGATGAATCGCTAATTACATGTAAATAGCATAATGCGTTCAAGACCCCCAATAACACCCCAAAATACACTTGATAAATTGAAATAATCAATGTATGTAATAGCCAAAATAATAATAATAATGTATGCAATAACCAATATAATAACCAATATGTTATACATATTATAATTATACATAACCAATATGTTATACATATTATAATTCTAATAATAATTAGAATTATTTATTGGTTATTATTATTATTTGTTATTATTATTTATTTATTATTTATTAGTCATTTATCTTTGGATTTGAGCGACTGGGTAGGTTAACAGAAGGGTATGGTGGCAGGGATGCAAGTGTGGAGGAGACAAACGTTTCTTCACTGTAAAGCGTACACGTATGTACTGTACGAACACAACTTACTTTAAACTTCAAAAATCCCGAGAATTTGGGAAATACCAAGAAAAAAAAATTATATTTTAGAGTATGTTTAAATTTCAAAATCCTTTCCTTTTCTTTGAAGAAATTTTCATTATAATTTGCCCTTTCTAATAATGGCAAAAGGTTTGAAAATAAGGCACTTTTTTTTTACAGAAAAACCTTTCGTAACAAGAAGCTTTCGTATGAAGAGGTACCACTGTTCCTATGTTTACAAATCTTAGCAGTGTAGAACTCAAACAACTGGTAACTGGACACTAAACAATATATAGCAACATGCAATCATATTTTCCAAAGATAGATCAGACCTCTCTGTTCTTCAAGATTATTGAATTTCTCAGGTTGGTGAGAGGAATGATAAAGATATAGATTTTTTTGTTTACCAACGGCCATAATACCATGTTGAATACACCGGTTCCTCTTATTCCCTTAGTTAAATAATATTGGGCGTAATAGTACTTCGATCAGAGACACCATGTGCCCTTAGCAAGTTGAAAACGATATGTCAAGTTTTTATTGAGCATTACTTATTAATTATTATGACTAGAGGTTGATTAAAAATGATGAATCATTTTATAAAAATGCAAATTACAAAACCTTTTAGCAATTAATATCTCTTTTTGTTTTTTGAAACACATATCACAGGAAAATCTACCTCCAACTTCAGAAAATTCTTATTTTCAGTATAAAAAATTTCTAAATGTTTAAATTTCAAGTAGGTCGAGAGGAATCGTTGCAGTATTCAGATAAACAAGTATTTTGTTACAAAGGTAGTTAAAAAACAGCATAGGAATATCTATATTCATTTGCTGAAGGGCTTGGTTCGCTATCATTTTTGAAGTACAAAGTGATTTCCCAGTATATTATTCTAAAATATTTCACGTAAATCCTTCCCAAACAACAAGTACCTTGTTATTTCTTAAGACATTAAAGATATTTAGGTAGGTGGCAGTGGCAGTCTCACGAGGGAACACACATAGGCTGAATATTAGACCTTTGTGATACCATACAGCGAACATTACACATTGGGAGTCCCGAATTATGCCTAACTCAAGTGTATTTAAAGCAGGGATCTTTAACCAGTACCTGACATCGTACATGCTCGGGACCGACGGCATAATGTACACACAAAGGAACGACATGCGCAGATTTCTTCACCCCTGCGTGAATAAATCGAGGGTCAGAGTGGGTACTGAACACCAGATCTACCAGTCCAGAGGCAAGCGTGTAAGCGACTGGACAACCCTGGTGCTTTTAACTTTTCCCCTGAGCACTTTTTCAATAATCACAAAATACAGCTGAAAAAGGAACATCATCGACAAAGGGATAAAATATTACCATAAGAGCTGACAACGATAGAAGTAAGCAAAACATTGAGCATGACCCTTTAAATACATCACGTGTGATAACTTTAAATTATATTTGTTATTAAAATTTTAATTTATCAATTTAAAATAAATGGTCCATTTCAGTTTGTTGAAATACATTTTAAAAGAGATGTTCATATAAATCTCATAAAACTTTGAAGGTCATATTGCCATAAAGGCAAGAGTAATAATGCTGTTACATAAATCAAGTAAGAAGAGCCATTAAGTACCATAACAACAGTCAATTCATTCATTGTAAAATGATTTGAAAACACCTGTTTTCCCAGACAATCAGCATCTTATAAAACAAGAAAGAATAAAAACTAGTAAATTACCTTCGTCTCTGGACCAATTTCCAACTATGTCTATCTTCCAGAGTGTAACAGAGGATTATCTATAACAGCATATTGATTCTTCCAATTCGATAACATAGCATATTATCTATTGCATGATTATATAAACTTTTGTATACAATGATTTGTAATACTGTTTATTTCAATAATTTAATAATGTTATATTTAATTATATACAGTAATCTCTCCTACTTCCCGGCTTTGCTGTATACTGCATTTTCAAAAATAAATTAATGTTTTTTATCACAGAAAGTTCGTCATTTCGCGAGGTTTCACGGCCACTCGAGTTTCTTCATTTATGATTAAAAGTCGTTTTTTTGTTTTGAAATGAATAAATTAAAGAGTCAGTACATTACAACAGCTCAGTATACTTTGTTATTTACTATGTTTCTGGTAAAAAAGAAACGTGAAAAGACTCCACCACCATCGCCAGAAGAAGAACCCGACGAAAGGCCAGCTGAAGTGGTGCCCTCAAAATAGCTATAGTAAGCTCTTCGCTGTGTAAATACTATTTTATTTCCTATTAATACATAAATCTCTTCTACAGCTTTGTTTTGTGTTAAAAATAGTAAGCTATTTGCTGTGCACATTTTATTTCCTTTTAATACATAAAGTTCTTCTACAGATTTTATGTATTAAAAAGCTTTAAGCATGTATAAAAATACCAAAATACCATTTCAGTATTGTATTATAAATGTCAGTATTATAAATGTATGCTGTATGTACAGGGACATGTACATGTACTTACATGTATAGTAATTGAGAATGTTTAGAAAGCAGTTTAAGTGTTCTGAAGTCATAAAATTATAGATCATACCACAAACAAATCTAGTTTCTATATTGCGGAAATGCCCTCATCGCAGGTGCATCTGGAACGTCACCCCCGCAAGTAGGACGGATTACTATACTGCCGCCTCCTATATTCTTCATACATTTCTTGTCTCTTTCAATCGTTTTCTAAAAATCCGTGAGCACAGCCATACCTTTCTGGTTCAAACTCATCCAATAAATATATCAATAGGCATGGTCCAAAAATAATTATTATCTTGATATCAATTTTCTTTAACTGGTAAGCTAATACAAATGTTGAATACACTATTTTGTGTTCATTTTTTTTTTAAAGTCAAAAATGCATTTAATTTCAATCAATACTATATGATGGTAAACCTCCTTGATGGTTGACATTATTCAAAAGAAAGGATAAAATACTCTGCCTTGGTAGTGATGTACTGTTATCTGTGAAGGTATAGCGAAATGGTGGGAGAACAGAATGTGGTCACCCACATTGAGCAAGGAAACCGGAAGGGTTCATAGACACTGATGCACTGGTGGAAATGACGCTGTTGATGGGATATGGAATAGGCAGCTCTATGGCCTAGACTAATGAGGCTGTATAATAAAGGAAGCAAGAAGCCCCATTATAGTAGCATCCAGTAACACTCTAATCGGAGGGTCACTCACAATACGAGTCTGAGTAAATTCACAAGGCACTTACACGATTAAAATAAACAATGGTATTAATAATAGCACTCTTTCATCAAAGTTGTGATATAGAACATGATGATAAGTGTGAGTGTAGAAAGACCTCGCTAAAGTTAACACCATCTTGCAGAACTGCAGGAAATGCAATAGTCTTTGTTCGGAGACCCATTAAGAGTTAGGCACTTTGAAAGGGCCAGGTTAGCACAGTGACAACATACTCAACTCTCGACTAGTAGATTAGGGGTTCAATACCCAATCTGGCCTCCAATTTATTCACTCAATTTGTAATACTTTTTTACTTCACTAACATAATAATGTTAATTAATAATATTAATTGTATGCTGTAATCTCTCCTACTTCGCGGCTTCACTGTATAGCGGGTTTTTAAAAATAAATTAATGTTTTTTATCACAGAAATTTCGTCAGTTCGTGAGGTTTTGCCGCCACTCGAGTTCTTCATTTTGATTTAATAATGATAATCTGAGAAAGTTGTCCCACGGAAAGCATGTTAAGCCGGTGGTTCCAAACTTGTATGATGACACGTACTCGTTTAGATCCCTACTGTAAATACATTTCACTTACGGCCTCTTTGTATTCCTCGTAGGACGGTCACTGCAACCTAAGGTAGGCACTTTGAAAAAATTTGGGATCTCTGGGAAAGTTCTAGTTATTCATATTGGCACCTGACCTAGTCTTTTTATTCATAAATTTGCCGTTTTTCTAAATAGTATACGTAGGAATTTTATAATCACTGAAAATTATTGAAGAGGAGAGAGAAGGTAGCTTAGGATTACAAGGGGGAGATGAGAAAACGAAAATGAAGGGAAGATTAACTTACTGAAATCATTAAACCAATCAATGCACAATGTAAACAAAAGGAGAGGATTAAATGCGTCAAGCAGAGAAAATGAAATGATAAGCGATAAGGGATGAAATTGGCCAGAAAGAGATGAAAGCTAAACTCTTGAGTGACAGATGAATATTGAAACAAACCTCAGGTTAGTTGGGCAAGTCAGTAGACTGCTTTAATATTAAAATTGCAACTTCCTCATTCACTCCCGCACTGGGATTTAATGAAGAAATATTCAACATGGAATCAGCAGCCATGTTTCAGAATTATACATAAATTAACTATTTTCAACCAAAATTAATTTTAAATGACTAACCGGATTTATAGCAACCAGAACAACCTTTTCTTCTTTAGTGAAAGACAACCTTACAGTAAAACTGAAATTATTTCTATTAGAATACATAAAATAAGTTGATAGATTTTTTTTCTTTGATAAAGTGATAAAGTGAAAGTTGTCCCTCCGTGAAATAATTATTTTGTTAAACCAGCGCATATCAATCTATATAAATGATAGAAAGGGTTTGTCTGTCTGTACATTGCTTAGAACAGACTCATTTTAAGTTACATTTACGTTTTATACGTTAAAAAGAAACCGAATCTACTCCAAAAAAAAATTCTGTTTCTTTATAAATTATAAAGCCATTATAAATTATAGCAAACTGGAACTTTGACAGTAGATTTGTGTATGTATAACTTAAATGATAAGATTTTGAATGGACTTCCAATATAGAAGCAAATTGGGACTTTTAAGCTGTGTTAGCTAGTTAGAGAGGTACACAGGTTTATACAGATATAAATAATACAGATATTTTTAGGTCCCTGATATTGTAGCAAGTAGTTATGTTTAGTTTATTTTAATTTCGTTTTCGTTTATCATAATTCGTTCATTTTAAAAAAAAGTGAGTCCCACAAACACGCGTACTACATAAGAAGTATGCTTAGAATAAATTCAAATTTGAACTCAGTATCTAAAGCAACAAAACATCAAAGAAACTCCAGAGCTAATGACAGTTATGGACTGTACTAATAGTTAGATTTTCTACTATTCTATAATTTCTAATAATATTTTGAAATAACATGTATCAGATCTGAATTTTTGTAAAATACCCGACAAAGACGGGCACGTCTGCTAGTTCCAATACACGATTTGAAACTAAATTAATCGAAGTTGAATTGCCACAGGAACTAATTAAAATTATGTGGAAGCTGTGGGCAAGTGTTTTGTTCACATTAGCGCCAAGTCTAGTAATAACAGACTCCCGTCTCAAATCATATCGTACACTCAGATTTTTGGCTATAAGCCAGGTACATTTATTCTGGACAATTCGGATGAAGTTTTGTTTGTTGTTGCAGAATAGAACAAGACCGAATATTGAAAGGTCACAGTTGAACAAATGACCTCCTTATAAACAAGATCCTTCACTGCATACGCAGTGCACTTGCAAAAGTTACTTGATATTAAAGTATGTACAAATTAGTTCCTCGTCTTCTAGCTATTTTAGACATTTGAATTTTTGTACTTGACTATGCTTGTGTAAGGTGAGCAGGATGATAATTCCATGATATATAGAATCTTGTAGAGGCCAGGTCTAAAGAGGACAACTATTATGTACTACCTGTATTCACTATGTAGAATTAACTTTACATTAATTTCAATAAAATCTGTGGTCCTTTTAATAGGTAATTTCTTTAGAATTACAGTTATTTTCTAAGTTTGAGTAGTTAAAAATAATCACTAATCAATGATTATTGATTATTATATATATCCCAAGATAATTAAAATAAAAATTATGTAACTGAAACATAATTTAGAATAAAATGTGCTATACTTTAAATAAAATGATTTAGAATATGCTAATAATAATGAAATCATTAAGAATTACTCTTCAATCATTAATTAATATTAAGTACTTAATTACAACTTTTTATGAACTCTTTGAAATGATAACGAAAACAAAATGAGAATAAAATAACAATGTATTCACTGCTGCATTGGTTAAGTGGATTATTAATCATTACTTGCTCTATTAATAATTAATAACTTTAAAATATAATATTAATGTTTAATAACTTTACTCGAATAACATTAATAATGTTATTAGATGAGAGCCGAGTGTAGTGATTAGTCATCATTACACATGTGATTTTATTCATGATTGGTAAAATGGAGAGAGCTGCATTAAAATTAATCATGGAATTAAATTGCTTGTCAATGAGTTGAAATACTTTCACTATAGTAAAGTTAAGTGCTGACCAATCCAACGTATTATTATATTTAATATTAATGCGTGCGCTAACTTTCCCGAGTTCGGTCACGGCTTGTTCAAATTCATTGACAGGGATGAGGGTTTCAAACCACCTTGATATACCAACCCAAAAGATAAGTAGAAAAGACCATTTACCTTTCATATATAAAACTCACTGCTTCAAGCAATACATATGATTTAATATTTAAATCAGCAAATCACAACCATTATAAATTTAAGCTCCTCTGAGACTTACGGATTTCAGTATAAAGTTGAAGTTTGCCGTACTATTCAGATAGTATGACGACTACTCCCGCAATCTTCTAGAACGATAACCTTGATTCATTTAAGTGATTCAGAGCAGCCTTTTTCGAAGCCGTGATGTACTTTTGTTTTTGTCATTTTCGATTATTTTTGCTTCCATTGAGCATGTCATACTGACAAATACTATATTCATAATCATTAATTATCATATGAATCATTAGTTTAATATACAATTGAAAATAAAGTAATTAAATGAAACGGACTTTTAAATAAAAACCAACTAAAAAAAAAAATGTAGCACAGAGATAGATAAAGGAATAACTCCCTTCTATATTTCGACCATCGTCGTCATCAGGAAGCGGAGTCCCACAGGAAGATCGCTCTACCTTTCTGCAGGACTCTTCGCCTCCTGATAACAGCGATAGTCGAAATTTAGAAGTGAGTTATTCCTTTGTCTATATCTGTGCTAGCTTATTTTAATTGAAAATAAATATTATTCTTCTTCTCAAGATTTGGTTAGGGTAATAAGTAAAACTCACTTCAGGGCTAAAACCTAATGTAATGGGCAATTATCTTATCTAAACCACATTTTACATACTCCACCAACGAAAACCAAATACATTATCCGTTGTATTTGGTTTTTAGCCTTGAGGATGTCTTGAAATAAAAACGAAACGTTGAAAAAGAAGTGATTTTACCTAATTTAACAGAACAAATCTAGGGAAGAAGATAAGCATTTATTAGTAATTGTGGCCAAGAAAACAATACTTTGACAAAATAACTTAAAAAAATTGAACATAGAACAGACAAAACAACATTTGTGGGAGAAAGGGTCGTACTCCATGTACAGCTGAACGCTACAAGAAAAAACTAATAAGAAAAGTGATCCATCCAAAAAAATGAGCAAATAATGGATTCTACGATTAAAAGATTGAAAGCACTATGTGAATGGTAAAACAGCTAGTGGCGCAGCAAATGATTTTCAAATGAAGAGTTGGAAGCGTGCTAAATGAAGTTGTTGATAAAAGACTTTTACAACTCTATGGAGGGAAAGAGGACTTGATTAAGCCAAGAGACACGACAAGGTCGTTCTTGAACACGTCAATGCTCGATCGCACATGGCGCGATTGGTCAATAAAGCGGTGGAATTGATCCGATGGGATGTCCTACCACACCCTGTGTATTCACCAGACATTGCACCATCGACCGACATCTACTCCGATCATCCACTGCGCCTTTTCCAACACCAGTACACTTCTCAAAAACATATAGGAAGCTTACATCATCGTAGCCAAAGTCAAAATATTAAACACTTATTCCAAGTATACACAATTTCGATCGTCATTTTCGCTTGCAAAGAAATGAAAACCCTTTGTTTACTATTCTTTGTGGGAAGTTGAAAGGTTTGTCCTTCTCAGAAATGTTGACTTGTGGGAAACAGCAGACTACAAAATACTCTCTGTTGATATCAAAAATTTTCAACAAACAATTTAATAAAATTATGATTAATATTCACCAGAGCTAAGTAAACAGTTAACTTGCAAATATAAACAAAATATAACACATTTTTACTTT
This sequence comes from Hermatobates lingyangjiaoensis, assembly GCA_026182355.1. NCBI lineage: Eukaryota > Metazoa > Arthropoda > Insecta > Hemiptera > Hermatobatidae > Hermatobates > Hermatobates lingyangjiaoensis. Next base: position 8,645,884 of record JAPFBL010000015.1, read on the forward strand.
ACTATAAATATGTTAAGTTAAAGTAATGTTTTAAGTAAATTTTAAGTAAAGTATAGTTAGTGATCGTGAAAAAAATTCGATCTCGGGATTTTGACAGAATGAATGTTTTGAGGTTTCCAAAGTAGTTTTATGACGTTTTTCGATTATGTCTGTTTGTGTGAGTGTGTGTGTGGGTAGGTGGGTGGGTGTGTATCCAAAAGTTTGTGGAATCGCTACAAGCCACACCGTTTGATGGACCAAGTTCATATTTCAACAAAAGTTGGGCCTTATTGTATAGGATGTGCTTTGTTGTTTGGGAGCAATATTGAATAATCTGCAAGTACCCTTTTAGCTAAAATGCGTTTTTAGGAAACTATTTTTCCCTCCTGAACAACTAATTCCAGAGTGTTGAAACTTAGGAATTATGATTGTTCAAACAGTTTAACGTAATGTAACGTAATTAATATTAATTGTTCAGTTAACATTTTTCATCTAATTGATTTAATTTTATTGCTCAATTTATAAAATGTGACAATACTTTGTAATTAATTTAATTGAGGCAAATAAACTGTATCAAACTATTATTAAAAATAACCTCTTCTCACTTCATAAATATGTACATTCCCGTTATAGTGGAAGATAAACGGCTCTATTTTTAACTTCTCTGTGGTCAAATGAAAATTGTTCATTTTTATATGGAATACACGAGACCTTTATAAATGTCTAAACATGAACTTCTAATACAATATAATATTCCAAATAAATATATATGGAATATGAATTAATCATCTCTTTATCATTAAACTCCACTTATGATGTATTAAACATCTAATTATCCTCATTAACACAATTTCAGTTATTCAATTTTTTGAACAAGATATACTTTAAAAAATGCTAGGGATTTAAGATTCTTAGTTACTTAAATTTATTTATTAAAACTTGTGTATGTTTTAAAGAAATTTATCAGTTGATAAAGGCTTAAGAATGAAACAATCACTCCAAAAAGTACTGTTTTTAAATTGTTTATTTTATAGTGTTGGACTTAAGGCATCGAAATTTTACAAAAAGTGTCAAATAGTACAATGCAGTAAATTAGATTACTTTTGATATTACGTCCTGAAATATGCATTTATATTTATAATATTGGTATAGCTTCTCGACCATTGATTTTTAAATTCAGAATGGGTTTCTTGAGGATTTGCTCTAAATTATTAACTATTCCTGATTATAAACCGACGATTCACCAAAAATTGTTTGGTATTTTCAAGGCTTATTCTTTTGAAGGAAGAGTATTTCAGTTAAATAAATGCATCTAACTTAAATAGCATTTGGACTTTTTTTTTATTTTTAAACATAAAATTTATATTTATATATTCAATTATTTAATATATTGATATTAGTTTGAATATGATGGACTGTTCATTATTCAAAGGGCAAAAGAGTAAGCCAATCTAACAAAAAAAAAAACAGAAAAGAAAAAAAAATGAAGAATGAAAACAATGAAGCATCAAGACTGTGAAATGAATGAGAAACACGTGCACAATGGAATTTGTGAGCGCACATTGAATAATAACTATGCGAAGATTACTTAGAGAAACATGTCAGCCTACATGGAACAAGTGGTCCAGTCTTCAAGAACGAGATCAGCCGGTCTGAAAATAGCAAACGATTCATAAATCTACTAGATGGATACTTCTCAGCTAACAGCGCGAGTCCGTGCAAAAAACTATTTGCTTTGAGGACACAGAACTTCACTCATTCTAAACATACCTTCAAAGTTTTATTTTCCTATTTCTTTTCCTAAATAATGTCTTTGTTATAAGAAAAATAAATAATAAATAAATCGTTAATAAAATATTATACTTTTTTTTAAATAGATCACAAGATTTCCATGCATCACAAATTCCTTATTTCTGTAACAAATATAATATATTTATAGGAAACAGAAGAAACGTATAATTCATCAATGAATTCTTTTTCAAAAGAATCCAGGTTAGTAGTTTAAACAATATTCAGAATTGTGATTTACTTAAACTGAGAACTAGTAAGAGCCTGTTCAAGTCTATACTGTCAGAAGAGTAACTCCTATTCTTTGATAGACTAATTCTATGCAACATGATAAAAAAAGAAGTTATAAATTGACATTATTCCTTAATCATAAACGTTGATTTTATTAACAAAGTCGTCAAGTATTTGAAAAGATAATTTTCACCGTTTATACGAAAATATGATTAAGAATATAGAGGATAGTCATAAACTAAAGGAGCCTATACAACTGATGCTAGAGATGGTTATAACACAGGCCTCAAATGATCAAGCTGCACATCTAAATTTAAATGAATCATCTGGACCCGTAGATAAAGCCTCGTTCTCCTACCATAATTACAAAACTCAAACACTTTCTTCTAGTTAAGCCATTCAAAATGAAAATATCTTCAAATAATTTTTATTTACCTGCAACCACTTGTTCAACTACATTTTGTTTTCTAATCTCCTTATAACAACTAATTGTGATATATCAATTCCGCAAGTATTTTTCTATTTTGTTTTTTTTTATTTTTCAAGAAAATATATGTAGTTCAGCATAAGTTAATTCTCATATTTTCATTCATAGGTCAAATGGTCATATTTTTCTATTTCCAAATAAGGAAAGACTATTATTTACACTGAAATTATCAGTTTTCACCGTCATCAGGAAAAAGAAAGAGAGGAAAGAGAGACCAATTACGATACCTTGACGGGCTGAAACTGTGTGTTTCCAATATGTATATATATGTATATATATATATAGGGTACAAATCCTCAAACAAATCCCCGAGTCTAATTCCCATGTCACCCTTAGAGCTTCCGAAGAGGCATTCATATGCCTCCTTGGGGCTCGTTCTCCTCCTGGTCTCAACCTGTACCGTTAATTATTTTTTATTTTATTATTATTATTATTATTATTATTATTATTTTATTATTATTATTATTTTATTATTATTATTTATTTTTTATTATTTTTATTTCGTATTTTTTATATATTTTTTATCTTGTTTTCTAAATAAATATTGGAAGGATTTCTATTTTTCCTCTCCTCCGCTGGGGAGCAGCATTGCGGTGGTTCCACGAGTTACTCTGGAGGCCAGTATCAGTTTGCTTCTCAACGCGAGTACTTCGCACTTCTTCCCGATGACGACGGATGTCGAAATATCGAAGTGAGTTCTGTAGTGTCTTTCTGTGTTCTTTTCTATGTGTTAAAGTGTATATTATATATATATATATATATATATATATATATATATATATATATCAGTTGGATTTTTGACTCTGACGAAGACCGCTTGTTACGATTGAAAGATCTTAGTCTTGTTTTCCCAATTCTTATTGTGGTTTGATCATTGATTGTTATTTCACGTGTTTATATGAAATCCTTTTATATATATATATATGTATATATATAAATAAAATATATTTTTTTGTTTGAGGTTTGAGATCGAATGATTTTAAACTAGTCCTTTTGCCGACGTTTCGACATATATTTATGTCATCTTCAGGGCTACAACATGATTTTTTTTACAATTATGTCGAAACGTCGGCAAAAGGACTAGTTTAAAATCATTCGACCGCAAACCTCAAAAAAAAAAAAAATTAGATCATATAAATATTGGGTCAAGAAAACAAATCATGATAAATAAAATAAATATATATTATATATGTACGGGGGGCAGCACTGGCGGTTGCCGGGTTGGTTACTTGCCGTTGCGTCTACAACGTGATTGGTCTCCCTTTCTCTTTTCTCTCGAAGACGGATTACCAGAAAATTTGAGTCTGTAAGTGTGTTTCCTTACTCTGTGTGTTACTCTTCTTGAATTCTGAACTCGCATATATATGTATATACACATATATATATGTGTGTGCGTGTGTGTATAAATATGTGATTTTACCACACTGAAATAAAAAATGAAGTATTTATTGTTGCCAAAAACTAAACAGCAAATTATAAATGATAGCCTACATATGTGTGAATAAGATAATTTACCTTGGGAATATATTTTGTGTATAGAGTACGAAAAGTTTCAAGTACTGTAATAAATAATTTTAATTATTTTAAAAAAATAGCAAGCATTAAATAGATACAACTAGGTAGGAAAAGCAATAAATACCTAATCATCATGTCCAGCAAGCAAGCAACATACATACCTGAAACAAAATGATTAAAAGTTAATAAAGTAATAAGAGTGATACTAACTATGACTGTAAAAGACACGTAGAGTATTAGTCAACACTAATGAAAAGATTAATAAAGGCAGAGGAAAATTATATTCACATTATAAAATAATCGTAGCTTAATTTTGATTGAAAAGATATCAACTATAATTAGTGGAAACTATTTTATCATTTCTTTGTCTAACTAAACCTCATAATAATTGAATTTCAAATTATGAGAAAAGAGATGGCAAACAGATCTGAAGTTCATAAATGAAGACATTAATAACGAATGGAATTACACTGATGTTTGAAAACCAATTTGAAAGGAAAACTAACTCATGGTAAGGAAATTTTAACCAAAATCTTCCATAAACCTTTTAAACAAGCATTATAACCTCTTATTAAAAATATGTTTGTATCCTGAACAAATAAAACTTTTAGGATTTATATCAATTTTAGGTGTATTTCAGGAATTAATAGTGAGCAACGTGCAAAAATACTTATAAAAGCATTTAACATAATAATCAATCAAGAAAAGCAAAATTCAAACAACCATTATTGAAAAACAACATTATTTTTCTGCTGAGATGTTTGTATCTATATATATATTTCATCAAACTCTTTTTAAATCCTTCGTTTTGTCACTTTTCTCGTTAACTTTTCATACTTTCTAATAAGTGTTTTCAAGTTTTCTGATATATCAAATAACAATTGTCCAAATGTTTTATCCAGGACAATTGTTATTGGATATACCAGAAAAGTTAACGAAAAAAGTGATAAAAATAAGGATTTAAATAGAGTTTATTGAAATGTGTATTAACGAAAATCTGCTCCCTAATTCCACAAATATATGTATACAAAATAAAAGTTTATTGGGACTCGGTCAGTTCTACATATATATATATAAATATTGATAAAGTATCGACCGTGGAATAGAAACAAAACTAAAGTTTATCGTCTGGTGAAGAACTGACGAGTCCCGATAAACTTAAGTCTTGTTTTTATATATAATTATATATGTACAAAGATACAAGATTTCACATAAACACGTGAAATAACAATCAATGATCAAACCACAATAAGAAATGGGAAAACAAGACTAAGATCTTTCAACCGTAACAAGCGGTCTTCGTCAGAGTCAAAAACCCAACCCAACCCAACAGTTGGGTTTTTGACTCTGACGAAGACCGCTTGTTACAGTTGAATATATATATGTTAATTAAAGTTACAACTAGAAAAAACACAAAAGACACTAACAGGATTATACCATCTTCAGTAAAGGATTAGAGAAACCACGTGTAGAACATGAAAGAGTTCACCGATAGTTATAAAGTGACCGTCGGTGATATGTATATATGTATGAAAAGATTAAAAAGAAAAATATTCTTCCAAAGTTCAGGCGCCTTATTACCTTTTTGTATCAGTTGACAGATAGGCTCATTTCTTTCCTTGACGTCGACGTCAGTTTTAATAATGGTTCCTTCCCCACATCTGACCATATAAAATACACCAATGTCCAACAGTACACATACACTTTCAGAGCTTCTAACTACCTCATTCAAAGAAGACAATTCCCAGATCTCTTGTAATGGTTTCCATAAAACTTGTAGTTACTTAGTTGACCGGCGATGCAACATTAACCACTTATAAGATTCATGGAAATACTCCATGTTTAATTAATAGTCGAGTCTTACTTGTAGGCCCTCATAATCATTCTAGGCCTAAGAGGGATCTTAGTGATACCACCTTCATTATATCTATTTTATCCCAGGGGCTCATATTGGTTGTTCTCTGTTATTATGAACTTTTTTCCTCTTCTCTCCTCTTCCACTTATTCAGTTTTCAGGAACCCCCCCCCCCCCCCACCTCACTTTCTATTTCCTGCGATAAACGTTCTAACCTTTCGTGTTCTTTCCCACATTTTTCCATTTCCCATATTTATGTTGGTGGTGTGCATGAGTGTGAACGTCATTACTGCCAGACTTGCATCATAATCAATCCTGATCCCTACTATACTTCCTACCCTAACATCTATACCTACACGATAAATTTCAAGACTTCCTTTATTTTCCAAAACTGAATCTACCGACTAGACTGTACCCAGAGATACTTTCTATGTGGATGTTGCTTCTACTAAGCTAAGCCTGCATATGAATTGTCAAAGGGCTTCCGTTGGTCAACAGAGCAGTCTTCTTATTGCCATCCTAGAATACTCTCACAGGTATAACTTCAAAGACCGTTTCTGTGCATCCATTTTTAAACAGACCCTGATTCCTACTAATTTACTTGCTTATGTCTATTTCTATTCTACCCATTAAAGAAATGTTTAAATATCTGCTCATAGACCTGTGTTTTTGGAGCCATTACAACTTTGCCAAATGTCATAATTTACCATATCATAGTCGTCGGACCCACTTTCTAGGCTAACTCGAAATATACTTCGATACTTTCTTCACTTTAATATACTTTCTTCTAATAATAGCGTTATTTCTTAATTCTTTCTCCTAGAGAACTGGAGTATAGTGGGTTTTTTAAAACTCCATGTAAATGCCATAAAATATATAAAGATCAAAACGGCAAATCACTAAAAATACGGATCTCTCAACACCTATACAATCTCATTAGATGTAAAAGAAGTACACCTTATTGTTGCATATAAATAATGAGAATGATGATGTAAATGAAGTCCCAGAGCATAATTATCTGTCGTTAGGGTGTTCAGATTCACTATCATAAACCGTCTTGAAACTTATTGATAAACGAAACACCCATAATGCACTGTTCATGACTACAAACATTCAAACGTATTCATTATTTTAACAAAACATTGGAGTGACTGGAATAAAAATCAATCTAAACCTCTTCTGGGAAGAATATTGGGACCACTGAACTTTATAGCAAAGCGTAAAAGCTGCATAAACAGTTTTACCTTTCGTGCAGTGACATAAACTGAATTCTAGTATTATTCACTTCGTTTTTCTTATTTGATAAAACATGAATAAATCTAAAAGAACATGATATAGGACTGCGGTTTTATGTTTCAAGAGTTTTAAATGGTTATGTAACATTCATATTGTTAATTTATAGATAATTAATAAATATAACAAACCTTTTGTAACTAACAACTTATTAGTTTTCAGAACTATACTGATATAACAGGTCAAACTGCAAAGTTTATTGCAGAAAGAGCTCACTAATATTATTGCTAATAATACTAGTAGCAATAACATTTAATTGAATTCCTAACATTTTTAAACTTTATAAATTATATGAATTAGATAAAGGAGGAAATGCTGATATTTTTGGCTGGAAAAGTATTCCAGAAAGTATTGGAGTTCCTGGAAACTAAAAAAAAAAAAACTGCAACCTGAAATTTTAAAATAATCCAGTTTGATAAAATATATGTAGCCAAGAAGGAGCGTTATTACTTTGTATAATGTAAACATGAGGAAGGATGAAATAGAGAAATGCTTCAAATGACGATGCAATAAACTCGGGGTTTATTTGAAACAGCTCATTTTTATTTAATTTATGACCAGAATAAGTAACTTCAGGGAGGACATCTGAATTATTATATTATATTTTTGGAGGAAATAAAACCAAAATTAAATTACTGATACTTAAGCCGAGGATAAATATATTTGTTATTTGAAAGTGTAATTGGAATATGATATGGTCAGATTAATGTTTTAGTTGTCATAGGATGAGATTAAGGTGAATTTATGGCGAAACAGAATTAATAGAAGTTACAAAGTAGGGAGAAATATTTCACAAACATTATCACTGGTATTATAAAGAGGAATATGAAGGGGTAATTTGGACAGAGTTGTTGAATTAGGAAGGTGAGAGGGTGGGGATGTAGCAGAGGGTGTGGAGTGGTGGGGAGCAATCGATGAGAGCCGGGGGCGGAGAGGGAGACAGTCATCGTCAGACTCTGAAGGAGGAAAGGTTGACAGAGACGAGGGCAGTGCTCCGGCACGAACCTTCACACTTGTCTTCATTCATACTCCTTACTAATGCTCTTTCAATCGGCTTCCTTTCAAACTGCTCGAACAAAAATAATTCTACAAAAAATAATATTAACCATACGTACACTTCAATAGAGATTTGACAAACACCTTACCATCTGTGCGAAAGAAAAATAGGTTAGATTAGGTTGCAGTGGCAATTCCAAAAGGTAACATCCATATGCCGAACATTGGCTCTTTGTGATTCCAAATTGGGAGTGCTAATTTTGCCTAACTCAAGAGTATACAGAGTAGTGATTTTAGATACGAGTACCTGACATTGTGCAGGCTCGGGACCGACGGTTTAACGTCCTCTCCGAGAGACAACGTGCTAGGACTTATTCAACTCCTACGTGACTGAATCGAGGGTCAATGTGGGTAATGAACTACGGACCTACCAGTCCAGAGGCGAGGAGAATGTCGCCACTGAACTAACCTGGACCCTTCTTTTAAAAGAAAAAGCTTCAGTTATTTAGGGTAGGCCGGTACAGGGGTGCCATTCTGCGGTGCTATCCCACTACTCTCGCCCGCGGAGACTTTTGGCTACTCGGATATCCACTGGCCTTGTTCTCCTCTCCTTAGCTGATCTGAGATCACAAAGTTTCCTAAGCGACACGACGTCGATAACTGGCTTTGTGCTAACACTACATCGTCGTGAGAACACACAATTCCAGTTGGTCCTCACCTCAAACTGTCCTCATTTCCCGAACTCCATATAGCTGGATTACATGAGCACCCCTCAACTCCTATTCGGGATAGATATGTATTACAACATTCCAAATATGAATAACAGTTAGTAATGATATTTCAGGTTTTAAAACAATTATTATTTTTTATAATACACTGCAGTATAATACAAACTCCTTAAATAAAGATAACAATTTGATCCTAGAAAATCTAAATATTCATTTTACCAGATGTCGATGTTAGCTCCATCATGAATCAGCCTTGAGCAGTGGACCTCCTTTCATTCTTTCAAATGGAATAGAGTGGCTACCTTAAATATATTCTGCCAATCAAAGTATTTACAGAAAATTTCATCAATCAAATTGAAGAAATAATATATTTTTTCTGTGTCTTTTCAAATTTTCTTTTACAAGAAAAAAAGTTCTCTAACAACGTTTGAAATCCCGGCCGCAATACTTGGTTACTTCTGATGGCCTAGATTTCTATTTCCTTGTTGACATTGTGTTAAAACACCCTCTGTATTATTAAAAGGTTTCTGTTTAAGAAAACACTGTTTAGGCTAGAAAAATGCTTTGGCAATATCACATAAAATTAGACGCTACTTAATATGAGAATAACAAAGCAATAAAGATTTAACAAAAGCATTGGAGTAATATAGGAACAGAAGTGTCTTTCGGGTAAGCAGCCTCTTTACATCCTGTATAAGAAAAGGCCGGCTTTGACAGAGTGAACATGTAATCCAGATTGGATTAAAAGAAAAATAATATTCAAACCATGGGTTAACGGCTCTACCAGCTAACTCAATTGGCCACCAAAAATGAAAACTACTTTCTACTATACCTATTTGCATGCAATTTAAAAAAAAAATAGTTGATACTATCAAATTTTTTGATAATATCAAAAATAGGTGATACTATAGAAATTCAGCTAATCTGTTAAGGAAAGGGGAGGGGGGCACTAAAATATAATTTGTCGGTCGGAAGAAAAACAAAGTCAATTATACCGTTACAAGCGGTCTTTTTTCTCATTTATTATTGTGATGTGGACGTTAACTGTTATTTCACGTGTTTATTGTGAAATCATGTAATATTAGTATACGTATGTTATATTTAAGATATACAACTACACTCTCTCTTGTCAAACTATCTAACTGACTCTAAATAGTGTGTGTACGTGCTGTACTGATATAAGAGCGGAGTGAAACATTTCTGTATTAAAGAAGGTCATTTGTAAAGGTGAACACCGATCAATATGTTTTGTTTTCAAAGAGAAATATCAATATTGAATCAACATATCTTTCTTACAAATCAGATAATAAATAAACTTCTAAATAAATATTTACAAGTTTTGGAGCCCACTAAATCATATTCGATCTTTTAGGATGATGTATTTCGAACATTTTGTAAGCGATGTAAAAGTCATACTGTTCGAAAAATGTTAATGCATTCATCAGAAAAATATAATTGGTGTCAAGTGTGTATTACTGTTATAGGGCAATACTGCTTCATAGGAAAGTTACTTTATAGTATTTTACACAAAACAAATACTAATATTATTCCGGTCTTCTAGTTGTTTCAAAACTTGAAATTATCATTTAGCATTACTCTTATGTAATTTATTTAAGACATTTAATGAATTCTGGACTTTTGCAAAGACACTAACAAGAATTAATGTCAAGTTCCACCGGTGTCCACTAGTATTTGATTACTTTAATATTATTAGAATATTAAAGTTCAACTTGAGCAAGCAATTTACTGGAAGTAAATTGTTTTCTAAAATTTGAAGGTAATAATAAATCCATTATTACAGCAAATCGTTCATATTTCCAAATATTAATAAAAACAAAATTATATAGACAATCTTGTCATTAAAAAATAAATTGTTCTATAACAAATATAATCAAATAAGATCATTAGATATAATATATAGTTCTAATTTATAATGTTTTTATTATCTCTCTCTAATGATAACAATCACAAATTCATTACAAAATGAACTACCAGTTAATTATACAGTTAAATCTACATTTCAGAGCAGTCATCCCTCCTTCATCCATTGGCAATCATATGCCATTTTTTTTACTGCTGTCAGGGGTTGGGCTAATAATTTGTTTCAATGAATGTTACAAATCTAACCCATACTTACTATTTTGTTGGAATATTATAATTAGCAATACATTTGTTCATTCACAATATTTAAATTAATGCTAATACTACCGGTTTCATTTCATTATTATAGTTATATAAGACATATGTAATCTTCTATACGTTCACATATTGATCTAAACAAACATGCTAATTATATTCTCATGATAATTGGAAAAATAAAAGCATCAACAATAAAAAAAACTAATTAATTAAACTGAACCACGTGCAATGGCCTCAGCGTTTCGAATACTCCAGTTCTCGATAGATCATCAAATTTAAGCAAAACTTGTATAAAGTTTTGCTTATACTTTAAGGTGACACCATGTGGCTTGGCATCGCTGGTAATGTGGCTCGCTCTTGGTTTAAATGGGTACAGAATCATAAATGAGCAACACTGTCGTTCCTTGGACAGTTCGAAAGGCTTTCAGCCTTCATAACGGTAGGAGATTGAAAAAAAAGTATTCATTATTTGATAAATGTCAAAAGATTGACATTTGATAACCTTTTTCATTTCAATGCAGGCCCAGCTGTAGTTCGTCAGACTGGGACTGATAAATTTTAAATCGGATAAGACATGAAACATTAGTATACTAAGAGGCTACTTTCAGAAGACAATCCTAAGGAGGAGCAGCAGGAGTCGAGACAAGAAAACTTATAGAAAATGGTAGTTTTTCTGCTATGTCGTTCCCAACTAATGGGGATGTCAAAGGTAAGGCTTGTTTTCATTTCTAATGAAGAGTCTTCAATAAAAACAAAATTAATATGAGTACCCATGTATCCTGTAAAATTGTCATTTATATATTCATTGCTGTCCGCAAAACTACACTAATTATTTTAAAATATATTACATTATAACTACAATGCACTATTTAAGATCCTTTTATATATTAACTTATATTAAAATACCCTCTCTCTTTATATTTGTATCAAAATTACCCCTTTTCCCCCAATAAATTGTTTCAATTTGGTCAAATGCATTGTTGGATTCTCATATTTTTCGAGGGACTTATTGAATAAGTCTTCGACTTAATGTTATTTTTTTGAAATGAATTAATCACCACTAAGTTGCACTGTACCGTTAATGTAAGCAGTGAGTTTGACAATGAATTCCTTGGTGGAGTCAGACTTTCTCTTAGAACTACAGCAGCAATCAGTTGATGAAGAGGCCCGGATTCCCTTGTAAGCCTAGTCAGAAGGCAAAAGAAATGTGCTTGTCAACAGAAGTCTTATCAGTGGAATTCGAAGAAAGACCGGCCCAGCGGACTGGGTGGGATTTATAATACTCCCAAGAATCTCAATATATTCCCGCTTAACTGCGTCTCCCCCGTCTTTTCTCCTGTGTCTCCAGCCCATTTATCAAACAAGGAATAATAGGAGCTTCAAGCTTTTCATGGCTGCAATTTATTCCATGTGTAACAGTCTTCCATGTACCAAATTATAATAAACGTAACAAATAGTCCAGTTCTTTCAAAGCACAGTAATTCTTTATATCACCCTATGTGCGATTATTTCAGTTTTTTAAACCATAAACAGTTCTTTCTTTCAATCGACTATTCAAAGCACTCTGAAAAAATTATCATTTTTAATCTTCCTATACAAACATTTTTAATTAAACCTCTATTTTTTCATGCTTATATATTACACCGGAGGCGAATAAAGAAAAATTAATTTCGCATACATAAGCCATAAATAATAAAATTTTATTAAAAGCAACTCTTTAATTACTGAAGACTTTATTAAAACTATAGAGGTAATGGTAGTTATTGGCACTTATTGCTTCAGGAGAATACTCTTATCTGGAGGCCCATGGGTCATCACCATGGCGAGTGGAATGAATAAGACGGTTAGCAAACAGGTCTCTTAGGGCTTGTTGCTATTCTACGTAGTTAACTTTCAACTCGCATTTCCCTCACCCAACCAGCTGAGGATACACCCAGAGTCAAGGCCAAGCTTGCGAACACCTTGCATGAATCCTCATTAGTACAATATCAAATGACAATAACACAACCACTGAACCAATTCATGTAATTATAAATTAATTATAAAAACAAAATACAGAAAAATAAATACATATATCTATATACTGAAAATAAACTGTGACACATAGACAGAAACATAACAAAGACCCACTTTTCAATATTTCGACCGTAATGGCGGTGTAATCTGTCCTGCCGGACCGTTTTTCTTTTATCGTAGTATATATATATAACCAATTAGATGAAACGATTCTTCGAACTGAATAAACTAGAATTTTCAAAAAACTCAGTCGTTATCAGCCTTTGGAGCGATTCACATCTATTCCTGACGACGAGGACATCGAAATATGGCAGTGAGTTCAGTGATTTCTTTTCTGTGTGTTCTTTTGAAAATTCTAGTTTATATATATGAACTAGAATTTATAAAATAAACTGTGACACATAGAAAGAAATATAACAAAGACTCACAAAGGATTTTAGAGTTTTGCATTGGAGAAACGCAAAGTGGGTTTTTGAAATTATCTGTTAGAAGTCTTTATTGTAATGAACTATATTCAACAATCAATGAAAATTGTAAATATAGATACCATTTTCTATATTAATGAAAAATTAATTTTGAGAATGCAAGGCTAAGTGAAAAGAGCTATACTGCTTAAGTGTCATGTGTTGCATTCCGGCAAAAAAACTAGTTTTTTAAACTTTTTGAACCCAATCTTTAATGGGGTCAAAAAACCAATAGATTGTTCGACTTTAAACTTGAATGAGGTTAAATTACTAGATAATCTGATACTATTTTTTAAATCAATTCTCATAGAAATAGTTTCCTCTACTTGTAAAGCTGATCCAGTGAACTGTAGAATTGAGAATTACTAGACCCTCAACTCTATATGAAATGCTTACGTATCCTTATTTTCTGTGAATAATATCTCTAATCTGCATAGGACTTGACTAAGTACTCGAAAGGCATGGAAATGATTCGTGCCTGCATACAACTTGCCCAAGGCAGAGTGTCAACTGCAATAAATTAATTTACATCATTGAGGTAACAAAATGGAAACATAAGAATTTTGATCTGAATCTAATCGCTTCAAAGATGATTCTTGAAGAAATCTGGTTTAAGAACCTTCCTAAACATCATCGAAGCTAAGCAACATTACTGAGGTTGGCACTTGTAGGATACCCTTATGATCCCAGCTCATTGTTAGTGGGGACCTTACCACAAATACACCACACCTAACCCCTTTACTAACACAAAAAGCTTAAAGCCTAAATGTTTGGTCGTTGAAAAAAAACATATTGTATAGGAAAAAGTGCAAAAATCCCATGATTGTTCCACTTCAAATGCCGATATCGAAAAAAATTACACTGCAATGAACTGCATTAAATTTAAACTTAGAATGCAAAAAAAAATATTAAAAATCGTTCTAATTAAATTTGAACTAATTGGAAAAATAAAAGTGCTCCATGTCCAACAAACTACCTGGATCAAACTTATTGGAACAACACAAGTTCCTTTCAAACATCATGTGAACCAAGAACTTCAACTAGAGCCACAGTTGGAAGAGTAGAAATGAAGAGTAAATGGGAAGACAGCTTTTCGATTATTAGTTTTACATATATTTATAATAGTGATAATGTTTAGATATTTTTCTGAAGAAACTCTTGAGAATTCTTGATTATTATTATTATCTGAAGATATTCTTCGTTATTTAACAACATACAAAGTAAACAAACTAATGAAAAAGCTAAAAAATTGATTGAAAACTCAAAATAGAATGTATTCATAAGTAGACATTATTTTACGTAAAGTAAATAAAAAAAATAACCCAGAGAAGTTGTTTATATAAACACCCCTATGTAAGGAACAAATAGTGGAATTTACATGAAAAACAGAAGGTGGGCTGTAAAAATTTAAAAAACAACATAAAAAATGGATGATTTCTCTTACTAAAACAAAACTTCCTAACGGTAATTAGAGAATGTTTGTTTAAGGTTACAGTAAAACCTTGTGTAAATTCATTGATATTGAAAAATAACCCTACATAGAATAAAATGCCTCAGGAATGAATTTTTAGAACTGTTTTGTGTTATGAATGAACAATAAAAATTGAAATAATACACTCTCTCAGAAAATTTATCATGACATTGGTGGTGTGTGGCCCTGAAGGATGGAACAACACAGATTACAATTTTCACAGATATATCGCGATTCCCACATATTTCTCTTCCCCTTTCTCATCCCGAACTCGGCCGCACTTCTCACATATTATATTGCTTCTTTGCAGCTATTGGTAAGAACGAATAGTTGGTAGTGATGGTCAGTTAGACGAATAGGATTGGTGCCCGTTGATCGGTTGTCATCTTCTTAATCGCCACATGAAAACAAGTACCCTCTTTTATCTTCCTTACACATTCTGAATAAATTTCAGAAAGCCAATTCAGCCATATGAAAACATACTCTTTGTAGTCTTATTGTTGCTATTTTTTTGTCTTTGCTATATCTATGCTCGTTAACTTTGAGGCATGAACTTACGCAACAAGAGTCAAATCTTGCTTTATTTAGTGGGAAACACTGAACTCATCCCAGGGTTCCGTAAGAGGAAAAAATGTCCCTGCGCAAAACCTTTTCTGGGTCCCCCTTTCCAACACTGGTCATATCTAGATAATTCGGCTGCACTATATTATATCTTCTGAGTATAAAGAATCTTATTAAAAGGTCTATATCATCGATTTTTAAGTATTCTTAGAAAATTGATATGCTATATTTGTAACTTTATTTTTATATAAATTATATAGAGTGACAGTACACCCTAATTTGCTTTCTTCTTAAATTCAACAATAAAAAAAATTCATGCATAACTGGTTATTTTAATTTTTAACTTGATATTCATGTACCTCCACGACTTTCATGAGCCCTGGTGCAGCGCACCGGCTGCACTCTCCTCTTGTAGGGCTGACACAGCATATATCTCTGATGGCATTCCCCTCTAAAATACAAGGGAGTTTGAATTTATTATTGAGGCTCCCTAAAATGGGTCAGATTTTCTTTAACTTTGATTGTAAGTGGCTACCGGATCATAAATTGAGTTGTCTAAAAGATGAAGTTATTTCGTTAGTATAAAAAGACATTTGTGGCGATGTGCCAATCTTAGTATTGGAGTTGTAAGCAGTGGACGAATACACTTGGCAGCCTAGATTATTTATAATATTTTGTTACATTATCATACTACAATATATACTTTATATAGCTTGTTATTTCATCACTGTTTACGTCATTTTAATCAGCACTGAAATGTTTTTAACTCGAGCATACCTAATAGTGTACAATAGGTATGCTCGATATTCCTGTAATACTCGTATCTATGCTGTAACACCCACTAACTCAGCACCAGGAATTTTGTTTCCATATTGAATCACATAATTCTGTTTAAAGTCTAACACATTCCCAGTAAAAGGAAATCTTCGAAGTACACTAAGTAAGTGAACTCTTCTTTTACACCACCTTTTGATGCTGAAAAACTAGCATGAACTGAATCACTTTCTTGACCTGTCGTCATTACACTACGGTACAATGCCAGTCTCTGATGTCTCACCTTGTTGACCTGTCGTCATTACACTACAATACCAGTCTCTGATGTCTCACTTTGTTGACCTGTCGTCATTACACTACAATGCCAGTCTCTGATGTATCCCTTCCTTGACCTGTCGTCATTACACTACAATGCCAGTCTCTGATGTCACACCTTGTTGACCTGTCGTCATTACACTACAATGCCAGTCTCTGATGTCTCACCTTGTTGACCTGTCGTCATTACACTACAATGCCAGTCTCTGATGTCTCACCTTGTTGACCTGTCGTCATTACACTACAATGCCAGTCTCTGATGTCTCACCTTGTTGACCTGTCGTCATTACACTACAATGCCAGTCTCTGATGTATCCCTTCCTTGACCTGTCGTCATTACACTACAATGCCAGTCTCTGATGTCTCACCTTGTTGACCTGTCGTCATTACACTACAATGCCAGTCTCTGATGTCTCACCTTGTTGACCTGTCGTCATTACACTACAATGCCAGTCTCTGATGTCACACCTTGTTGACCTGTCGTCATTACACTACAATGCCAGTCTCTGATGTATCCCTTCCTTGACCTGTCGTCATTACACTACAATGCCAGTCTCTGATGTCTCACCTTGTTGACCTGTCGTCATTACACTACAATGCCAGTCTCTGATGTCTCACCTTGTTGACCTGTCGTCATTACACTACAATGCCAGTCTCTGATGTCACACCTTGTTGACCTGTCGTCATTACACTACAATGCCAGTCTCTGATGTCTCACCTTGTTGACCTGTCGTCATTACACTACAATGCCAGTCTCTGATGTCACACCTTGTTGACCTGTCGTCATTACACTACAATGCCAGTCTCTGATGTCTCACCTTCTTGACCTGTCGTCATTACACTACAATGCCAGTCTCTGATGTATCACCTTGTTGACCTGTCGTCATTACACTACAATACCAGTCTCTGATGTATCCCTTCCTTGACCTGTCGTCATTACACTACAATGACCAGTCTCTGATATGTCTCACACGTGAGAAAAGCAACCTGATCGTCATTACACTACAATGCAGTTCTCTTGATGATCACCTTCCAGTTTGACTGTCGTCATTACACTACAATGCCAGTTCTCTGATCTCTCACCTTGTTGACCTATCGTCATTACGACTTACAATGCCAGTCTCTGATGATCCCTTCCTTGACCTGTCGTCATTACACTACAATGCCAGTCTCTGATGTCACACCTTGTTGACCTGTCGTCATTACACTACAATGCCAGTCTCTGATGTCTCACCTTGTTGACCTGTCGTCATTACACTACAATGCCAGTCTCTGATGATCCCTTCCTTGACCTGTCGTCATTACACTACAATGCCAGTCTCTGATGTCTCACCTTGTTGACCTGTCGTCATTACACTACAATGCCAGTCTCTGATGTCTCACCTTGTTGACCTGTCGTCATTACACTACAATGCCAGTCTCTGATGTATCCCTTCCTTGACCTGTCGTCATTACACTACAATGCCAGTCTCTGATGTTCTCACCTTTGTTGACCTGTCGTCATTACACTACAATGCCAGTCTCTGATGTCTCACCTTGTTGACCTGTCGTCATTACACTACAATGCCAGTCTCTGATGTCACACCTTGTTGACCTGTCGTCATTACACTACAATGCCAGTCTCTGATGTATCCCTTCCTTGACCTGTCGTCATTACACTACAATGCCAGTCTCTGATGTCTCACCTTGTTGACCTGTCGTCATTACACTACAATGCCAGTCTCTGATGTCTCACCTTGTTGACCTGTCGTCATTACACTACAATGCCAGTCTCTGATGTCACACCTTGTTGACCTGTCGTCATTACACTACAATGCCAGTCTCTGATGTCACACCTTGTTGACCTGTCGTCATTACACTACAATGCCAGTCTCTGATGTCTCACCTTGTTGAC
This sequence comes from Hermatobates lingyangjiaoensis, assembly GCA_026182355.1. Classification (NCBI taxonomy): domain Eukaryota; kingdom Metazoa; phylum Arthropoda; class Insecta; order Hemiptera; family Hermatobatidae; genus Hermatobates; species Hermatobates lingyangjiaoensis. The sequence continues at coordinate 8,664,390 of JAPFBL010000015.1, forward strand.
CTGTCGTCATTACACTACAATGCCAGTCTCTGATGATCCCTTCCTTGACCTGTCGTCATTACACTACAATGCCAGTCTCTGATGTATCCCTTTCTTGACCTGTCGTCATTACACTACAATGCCAGTCTCTGATGTGTCACTTTCTATCCATATAAACTCTTCATGAATATTCACAACGAAGACAAAAAAGACCAGGTTATAATATATTTACACAACGTGAGCAAAAAGCAACCAGAATCTCCTTTTTCACATATCAAAATATGTTAGTTATTTTTTTATAAGTAACTAGACGGAACATATCTCTAAAGGGTTTTAATTTCTAAAGATAATATTGTTAAGGTAGCCAAGTATTCTCTTACTTTTAAATTTGTATAAATTATAATGGCGATTATTCTCGGAGCGTTTAAACCAAGATGCTGTAATTTCATAGTAATTTGTTCATATTTTCCAAAACCTAGAAACAGAATCATTGATTTAGAAATAAAAATGTTTGTAGGGCTGTAGTAGAAGCCTTGAGATCTATCTTTGTCAAACAGATACTGACAAAGATAAAAATAGGGAGATGATGAATGCATCAAGGGAAGAACTGGAATGATGCGTCAAAATTAGTTTACGCCCATTATCATCAGGAATTAGTTATAGGATCCAGTCATTAGTACAAGTGGGGTAAAGCTTAGCTTAATATCGAGAAATCTGTTAAATGTAATAAATTGTTTAGGGAAGATGCTGGCTGTGGGGCCGTGAATGGCGCCATTTAGAGGCTAAGTGGGGCGGGACATCTGCCTAAAGAACAGTAATGAGGTGTGGTTATCAAGATAGGATCGACCACTTCTCGTCCGATAGCCTATCTGCCGGTAGGTAAATCACCGCGATAAACTTAATCACTTGCAGCCGCCACCTTGTTTCCCCAGTCAACAACATCTTTCTTATTTAACTCACCTAGTACTATTGACGTGATTAAGTTTTACCAACAGTTTATTCAAAATACTTAATTAAACAGTGCTGTCAATTACCAGGTGTTGATTCAGGTTAAAATAGTATAAAAAAAAGAACTACAATTTTCCAAATGAACTAAAAAAAAATGGGCCAAGAGACAACAAAAATGGGTACGGAAGATAACATGCCAAGTTTAAACAATCTTTCCTTTAATGAAATGAACTAAAGATTTCTAAAATTCGTCATCCAATGCAGCAACTAAAGTCAAATCTTCATGACAAACTTCGGTTTCTCTGGCTTAATAGATTTTATTGGCCACAACTTTCTTAATTACTTAAAAAGGAAAATCAAAACCTTAGCAGCATTTTCTATGACGTTTTAGTCCATGTGCATTGTCAGTATACTATATATTATTGATATATTAATGTTGTTTTGAAGTTAGATTTTAATTATGCTTAGTTGATTGAATGCTCTCTTAACATCAGAATTAGAATTGGGAAGGCACAGCAAATGTATGAGTGAGGAAGGGTAGTTAAAACTATAAGGTGACAAAAGAGTTGGGTATCGTTACAAACGTTAAGTGCTATCAAGCTAGCCAGAAAACAGTATTGTAGAGGAATTTTTTTTTATTTTTCACGTATTTTATAGCAACAATTTCAGACAAATTTCAACGAGCGATGAACTTGATTCAAACCAAATGTTTGTAATGAAGTTTGGTAATTCTGAGTAGATATTTTGCATAAAGACAACAACTGTGTATAAAATGCTTAAAATAAGCTAGATATTATACTTTTATAGAGATGTTCTTTTAAATATTGAAGAAGTATCTTTAAAACTATATTTTATAAAAAAAGGAAACATAACGGGTTAAAAAACGACTTAAATTAGCACAAAAAAGAGTTAATTCAAAATTTCAAGGACTAAAAGAGAATGAAAAGTTTCAAAGCTTTCATGATTATTTGAAAGGCACCCCTTTTGACGAAAAAACTTGAAGAGCACTTAATTTTTTTTAACTTGACAGGTCACTCTTTGATACATGAATTGATCAACTTATCGGCTAATCAGCAAATAATAGATAGTATAATGTATTATGTATAATCAATGTTTAAACTACAATAATAAATGGAAAAAAAAAGACATTTGACCGTTTGTTACGGTTGAAAGATCTAAGCCTTTTTTTTTTCATTTATTATTGCCGTTTGAACATTGATTGTTGTTTAACGTGTTTATTGTGTATTATGTATATATTATGTATAATATAATGAACATATGTTACACTACTTGAATACACTGCAATGACTATATATGAATATATGAATATACAAAACAGGAGCATACCGAATTCATAAATTAAATCAATAAGGTATTAATTCTTCAGTCTGATATTTAAGACACTAACAGTGATAGTGTAGCAACGACAGGTCAAGAAAGTGATTCAATCGATGTTAGCTTTCAAGCACTGGAAGATGGTGTGAAATATATTTGACTATAGAATTATCTAACGCACCTGCAAGATTTCTCTTTATTGGAACAACTTCAAACTTTATATAAAATGATTCTCTAAATGTGATGGAATAAAAAAAAAAACTTGGAGATGAGTTAGTGGAATCAGTTGTTAATTGATCTTCCACTGTAAGATATAATCATTACCAAAGCGTAATTCACGCTATATATTCTCAACAAGACTACTTTCGCCGACTTAAGCACATAAACACCCCTCTAAACTAGTTTACACTACGAACTTATATCTACAGTGATCTACCAAATATAACAGGCAGCCTGAAACTCTAATCTAATGTTACCTCCACTCGGACGCTTGCCAAGAGATTAACTCCAATGAAACAACCACTAATCATCATGAGCACCAGAGTCATTGTAAATGTCCCCTCCGTACCGGCATACACCAGCCATTTCATTTTGTATTTCATCGTTAATACAACATAATATGTGCCTTTACATACTTACTATCAAAACATGTTGAAATCAAATTGTTCGAAACATAAATGACCTCATTTTTATTATTATATATGATATTATAAATATACCATCTATTTATATAAAAGTCTTTCTATCATTGTCTGTTTTGCATCCCAGAAAGGCTAAATTAACCTTAATCGGATGTTATTTGTCAATTCCAATTGCCTCTAACAAAGTCCTAGGTGAGCAAAATTGATTTTAAATCAAAAGGTCAACTTCACAGTGAAGGTATAATACTTGGTCTTTTTTTTGCTATTGTTTGCATTTTGGTACTTATCTATCAATAATTTTTTTTATATTTTGAAAAATAATTACCAATCAAAAAAATTAAAATTAAAACAATTTTGCCCATCTTTATTTTACAAAATGTAAGAAAGTTCATGTTCTGAAGTTAAGATAATCCCCCCCCTCACACACACACATACACACAAAACATTCCAAATGAAACTGTTGAACTACATAACAACAGATGGCTTCAATTTTATAGGCATAAAACTAATCATCAAAACATTTAGTGTGCAATACAGTGTGTGATTTATCATTGAAAGATATACAACTAATACCAGCAAAACCGCGTAAAAAATCTGGCTGAAAACGATTGAAGGAAAGTAAAACACATTCAAAAAAAAAATACACAAGCTGAAAAGAAATACTAGTCTATTATGTCTTTAAAATGTAAAATAAATCGCAGATAAGTCATTAAACGAAACCGTATAGCACTAATACTGATCAAAATTATCTTATAAACTTACATGAATTACTACATTGAAATGTTGAACATTCAACAAATGAATTACTACATAAACTTACATTGAATAACTATGATTCTGATACTTCCCTGCAGAGATATCAATGAAATATCTTTCATTATTTCAACGAGAAAAGGTATTACACAACTTGAAAAGTACTCTAAATATGCTTCTTCGATGTAGTAATTTATTTTTTATTGAATATACAACTTGAAAGTGGATTAAAAATACAAATTTGATTTTATATAACTGATTCAAATAGAATTTTAGGGACACGAGAGTTTGCTTGGGTATACACTTCAAAGTCAACAAGTAGTTTGTGTAACAGCCTTGGACACGTTTAGACAACCCATAATAACCACAGTAAACAATATTCATGCATGTTTTTATTCTACATCACTTATCATGGCATCAAAATTTCAGGAATCCAACTTTTTTTTGAATAACAAAAATTTCTATGTGAACTGATTTTTGAATAATTGCTACATTTTAAATAATATACTCCTATAGAAACATAATTAAAGAGAAACAGTGGTTCTATCTCTATCCTAACATTTAAAATTGTTATTTATTTACAATAATGTGAAAAGTAGCTATCCAGCCCTCAACTGTGACAGATGAAGGCTGTGGTCTCAAGGGCTTGACGAGGCGTGTCCAACTCGATAACCACACAGTGCCTTATTATATTTAGTGTTATTGGGAATTGAATGTAACTGCTTTTCAGACAATAAAATTAGAAAAATCATAAATACGATGAAAAACCTGAAACGACGTCATAATTAATAAGAACATACTTTATAATAGATTATTACCAATCTATTAATGTTGACACTTTTCCATACAAAAATATATTTCTTTATCAGATGAAGTTCTCAAGCGTATCAATATCAAGCGTAGGAATTTATTTTTTATGCTAAAATTTATCCTTCAATTTTATTTTGGCTAGAGCTGTTTCGAAGTCTATTAACATCTTGTGACTCGTCATAGACAAAGTACACACATAGAATTACTTTGAGGCATGTCTATACATGTCGGAGCTGTCTCATGAAATGCTACTATTCCAATAAATGCTTTTAATAATGCATGAGCCGTGTTCATGCTTAAGTATATAAAGCGAGTGTTATGAAAAGGCACATAACGTATTAGAGTCGAGTGTTGGCGGGCGAAGACGACATGCGGCGCGTTTTGACAAAGGCTCGGTTAACCCCAAGCCGCCAGAGAGCAGCCCTTAATCCATTGGCTATTATTGATTGCTAAGTTGATGAGTCATAGACATGACAGCTGTGGTCAAGTCTTGATCCAGCAAACTAAGGTTTGAACTTCTAGTACTCTGAGCATGTTTACTATCAGGTCGCATTTGTGACCAACTACAGGAGTAATACGGCACACCAGACGACTTTAACCTCTATAAGTATAAAAAGAACCAAAATATGATTATTGCAAAGACGTCTAACTGGAAGATAATTTAATTTTAGAGCAGTCTTTTAGTAAAAAATAAATAAAAATCATGAAGGAAAAAATTTCAATATTCCTGTAAACTTAAATAAAAAGTACTTGAAATATAGAGAGACAGTTAATTTAACATGCTAATGGCATCACTTGGTGATAAATTGTTTTTGACATGAACATCAATATTTTCTGGACTTATCTTTAATACACAAGTAAACTGTCTTAGAAGATAATAACATTGATCTAATATATTCAGTATTTTATTTCCAAGTCATTAAAACTACTGAAGTAGTTCTAAACTAAAAAAATTCTATAAAATTATCAAACGGGTCATTTGTGACTCGCAAGTCGTTAGCCCCTGGACCAGCACTAGGCAGGCTGTACACATGCTCGCAATTATCGTCTCATAAAATAATCATATCACAGCGTCTGGAACCAGTCTAAGTACTCCAGCACTAGTATACAACCTGAAACAATTTGTCTAGCCCTTGATGAAATACACCTACCCCAGAGGCACTAACAGCAATGCATGCATGTAGTGGGACAGTCATTAAGACAAGCAAACAGTTCATTCAGTTGTTTTATCAAAGATAACTAGAAGCAGAATATAACGGCCAGATATAGGATATTGTTAGTAATATTTTAACGTTTTTATTAAATATTAATGATTTTAAAATGACTGATAGAATAAATTTCTATTAATGACTTTGGTTTAGAAACCACTCCAAAGAAAACGAAAAAAATCATCAACATAATATTAACCAGAAATTATTAATTTCAATTATCACTACCAAAACTAAGAATGATGACTTGAACAGTTATTTTTTCCTAAAGAGAATTACATAATCACTATCATGTATTCAAAACAAATTTCTAACAAAAGAAATAGTGGTTCCACCATTTAACACCAGGAGCACTAGCTGAAAAATGACGTCATGTACTTAGCTTTATTTAACAAAGCAGAGCTCTTTGATTTCTATCAGTTTAAGTTTAAATAATTTTGATCAAAAATAATAGTTTTTTCCACTTTTTGATTTTAAATATTTTGAAAAGGTTAACTATTAACAAAACTTTTAATAATGAAAAATAATATATACGGAAATGGCGTTCTAAATATATTCAACATCAATTAAAAAGATAGAAGCACAAGGTCTTTTATCAAAATCATGACGACAGATTTACATCAACAGCAAAGGACCGATTTTTTTTTGTTCTAACACAGTCCTCCCTAATGCAATGTAATGGGAGCCAAGCGTGTTGTTTCTGTATCCGAGCTAGCAGTACCCTAAATTTAAAATTCGGAGATTACGCCATATTTTTTGGGGTTTGTGAGTACCCCGTTGACACACTGACTAACACATACACTAATTTGTGAAATATATTTTATTCTAATCATTGGATCTCAAAAAGTTTATTATCATTGAAAACTCCATATCAAAATTTGACTTCAACGCAATATCTTCAATACTTTATATTTCAAATAGAGAGTAAATAAGATTCAAGGAGTCCTAGTGTTTTGCATCGAAAAAACCAGGAGACACAAATAAGTAAATTACATTTACACTGCACATATTATCAAAATTAAATATAAACAGAGTTAGCCCACTGTCAACGTTCTCGCCTCAGGACTGGTAGACCTGGGGGTGGTTCAATATCCACTCTGCACCTCGATTTATTCAATTGGGAACTGCCAGAGCAATGGGACCTAAATATATGCAGGAATAATTTATTTTAAAATAATTCCAAATAAACTCAGGGTTGATCGGATTTATCATTTATTTTGCTCCCCACACATTAAGCGATGTCAGAGGATACTATGTTTGTTAGCAACAGGCCCTATGCAGTCAGTGATCATTACAACAATTATATCAAATTATGTTAACGCAACCATGCAAAATATCAGGTATAACAAATAATTTCTCGTAACAATTAATGGTAAAGTTATAAATATAAGCTGAAAACATAAATAAAATAAACTTTTTACTTTGTAGGTTAAATTCAAAAGGTTAAATTCAAAATTCAGTGAACTGCAGTATCAAAGGAAATAAATTACAATACAATATAAACTTTGTGAAAGCATGTAAAAATATCAATTGACCATCAAATTATTCTCTGTGAATATCATTAGCACCTGAATTTCCTGATTACTTCATTAAAGCAAATCACTGAATTAAATTAAATTGATCACTCTGTAATGAGGTGTTATCTGTTTGCTTCACTATTGAAGGAAATCAATAGCTTTTACTATCGCAAATTTCATTCCCTAATTAATATTGTTTACATTCCATCAGTTGTTTGACTTCCCAATTATTTCCTCCATTTTCTTATTTTCTCTTTTCTTTTTTAATGTTTTAAATTTATAAACTAAATTCTTTAATAAGTTTAATTAATTATTGAAAATTACAAAAACCGACGCAGACATTTTTTATTTAACACAAAAATGAGACATGGTCGAGAATAAGTTGAACAATTGTTAATTAAAATTCTTAGAAAAATTCAGAAGATCATTTTTAAATTAGTGTATTCGTTAATATGTGGAACTGTAGCAAACAGAGCATCTTCTTTAAAAGCTATCATGTAGAAGAGCAAAGAATGTGAGCACTCTGGGCATTCAAGACGTAATTCGCACCTTCTATTAAATCTGTCCTTTCTTCTTATTATATTAATAGGAGCTTTACAAGGGGCTAAAATCAGTATTGTTGCACTTTGGTGGCAGAAATCCCATAAACGGCAAATTTTTTTAACTTTGAGTCTTTCCAATGTTAATTACATCAGTAATAGGGCCGACCTATGCTGCCGCAGTAGGTACATCACACATTCACAGGCCCCGCGCTATTCTATGGGTAAATTATTAAATTAAACCACTATAAGTAAAAATCATGTATAGGTCAGCGTGTTTATTCTGTTTTTATGTTTTTACAATGTTTTATAGATCTATTAGTTCATTGTTGCAAGATTTTATAACAAATAAATAAAATTGAAAAAAAGCGAGTACTTGTTATTTAAACATTAAAGAAGTATCGAATTGAAAATGACGTCACGAATCGATTAATAGCATTGTGGAAATTCACATAGAGTCCCACAATTATTATAGAAAATTGTGGGCCCTATGCAAAATATTAGTTGGAAATAAACTAATTTTGAAAGCTCCCGTACAGAAGAGCAAAATAGTCATAATTATAAAATTTCGTGTAATGTTATCATAAAAGATATACATGTTAGACTGCTAAGCGAGTCATTAAGTAGCGTTTTAAGCATTAATCTGCCTCACTTGCTTTAAACCCAACTCTAACTTCAAGCCCTACGTTTCACTTTCTCCTGAGTCATTCTCTTAAGGGCTTTGATAAAGAATTTTACTAATGGAAAACATGTTATTCTTCTTATAGAATTTCATATTGTGATTTATATGTGACAATCTTTTTTTTTTTTCATTTTTTGATTACAACATGTAAAAACTGAATCACAGTCCTTTACTGAGATTTGCATCAGCTTCTGAACTTACTAACTCTATCAACCTTTCTAACTAACGAGTATTTTACCCTGAGTGGGTGTTCATAGCCATGAATAATTCTCAGAGATATCTACTGTGACCACAAAGACATTCTAAGAACCAATGGATTTCATTCATAATAAATACTTATGTAGCTTGACAATCTGTCAAGATGTCTGATTCCCCATCTATCAGCATCGGTCACCACGAAGCTTTCAGTGGAGGTTAATGACACCGCACTCTTCAGGCAACCAAGGGTTAAAAGATCAAGCATTTTATAATCTGACATCCATGTTAACAGATTGCATATAATTGAAACCATCCACATTTAAGGTAATATATTCTGTATTTAACACTTCAAAGTAATCTACATTGAACATGGTTTTAAGCTTCTTGAGAATATAATCAGTCCAAGCGAGTCATATTACATGCCTTTCTAATCATCCTTTCTACCTTCTTCTCACTTCTACAAGCTCGCAGGTGACCCTAGTTAATGGAGAGTTAATGGAGAATGGAGAATGTGTTTATATACCCATCAAATATACAAGTGAGTTGGGTCAGTTCTTTCAATAAAATATTTTTAAAAAAAAATAACGTTTACATTTCAAAACTCATCGTTATCAGGAGAAGACGTGAGAGAAACTGAGCTCCTGATGGGAGACAAAGGAGAAAACCTATAAATTAATATAAATTTAAAGGAAGACATATATATAAACCAAGGAAGGTAATACTAATCATAGTATATACGATCAAGATAACTTGAAAATAATAAGAACTTAATTGTACACAACTATAAAGATTAATTATGGATAATTAATTAAAGATTAATTATAAATAGTACCAAGGATGACTGAGAGTTATCGGACAGAAGGATGCAAATGCGTGCCTCCTCTGAAGCTGTTAGCGTAACTGTAGTGTTGAAATGAAGAAAACATTGTTAAAAAAAAAACTTATTAATAAATTCATAGAAACTTCTAAAAAGCATAACTTATAGAAGAAAATTGTGATATAATATAATACAAATTGCAAGAAAGAAATTAACAGTACATTATGAATACCATTCATTAACTTTTAATTTTAATTAAATATCTTATATTACTTGATCCAAGCAGAAAAAATACAGCTAATCCAAAACAGCCGTAGTTTGTTGAAATGATTACATAATTTTAGTTATATAAAGTTAAGGGAACCCTTTTTTACATTGCTTTTTTAAGTGAATTTCTCTACCAATTGCAACACATTCAAGGAAAATAAGGAATTGAATTGTTGCTTGAAGAGTAGCAAAATTGAAAAAGGAAATACCATTAAAATGTAATAGGAAATGAGTGAGTTAATAATGCGGCTGAGGGAGACGTTGAGATAAAACTGGACAAGCAGCGACAGGCTTTAGGATCAATAGAGCGGTGCACAAGACCAGACAGCCGTCACTCGTCATTCCACTTCAGTCCTCATTTTACACATTCTATTTACTTGTATTCCTTCAAGGGTAATATAAATAAGCATTCTAACGATTATACTTAGTACCTCTTAAACTAAATTAGAAAAAAAAACCTAAACCAATTGTTCTTTTAAGATTTTGATGAGGAAATATAGTATTGTAATTGATTTGTTTTTCTGATCACGAATGCCCTTCTCAGATAGCCCATGGACTCCAACAGATCCCCACATCTCTGTTATCATTCAAAATCGTCCACCAATGACCCAAACAATCATACTAATTACATTTCCAAAATAAATAGCCAACTGCACAATCAACAATCAAGAAAGTCGATCTCATAATATCATTGTTGGTTATTTCTAAGGATCGGTCTATTTAAGGTAAAACTGAGTATGAAACCCTCAACATGCTCTCCTATTTTATTACAGAATAAACCATGTTCTCTTCTCAGCGTGCATCAAATATCGTTTTCTTTTGTATTTTGAGTTAATAGTTAGCAGGATTTTCACAAAATATAAAGAAGAATACATTCTCGACATAATATCATGTCCCCCCTCCCCTGACATATTCTGATTATGTCAAAGCTAATACAAACTATCATAAACTTACCGAGCAATACAAACAAATCAGTTCTTGTTAATATAGCATGCATCATTTCAAACTCACAAAACATAGAACTAGTCATGATAGATAATACGACGACTAGTCATATATATATATATATATATATATATATATATATATATATATATATATATATATATAATCAACATCTAAACTACAGTAAGAAATCAGAAAAATCACTAAGATCTGATGACAAAAACAAGTAGTTTCGTCAGAGTCAAAATAACACAGAATATCATTATTAGTATCAGTTTGATTGACGAAGACCACTTGTTTTGGTTGGAAGATGTTAGTCATTTTTCTGATTTCTTACTGTTTTTTAGACGTTGATTTTTACTTCAGATGTTTATTGTACAATTTATATATATATATATATATATATATGTCGTTATCAGCCTTTGGAGCGATTCACTTCTTTTCCTGAAGACGAGGACATCGAAATATAGTAGTGAGTTCAGTGGTTTCCTTTCTATGTGTTCTTTTTAAAATTCTAGTTTATATATATATATATATATAACCAATTAGATGAAACGATTCTTCGAACTGAATAAACTAGCTTATATGAATATACTTATTTAGCCACAAATGACTATGTATGAGGACTTATATACTTATTTTGTAATAAAACATAAGCGTACACTAGAAAGGCATTTTCTCAAAGAGGATTACAAAATAACTAATAAAAGAACATACTACTGGAAGAACGAAGAAATAATAGCTATTTTAATATAAATAGCCTTAACAATAATGATATGATTTCTACATGATTTAGAAAATATCGTGGATAAAGAAATCCTAGATAAATTACTTAATAATTATTAATCATTTCTGTTAGAACTAAATTCCTGAAATAGCTTGAGCTCTCTAATGATGTTATGAGTCAAATAAATGTCACTGAACTGAGAAGGAGAAACGCCAAGGTAAATAAAGTTTTTAATTACGTGGTCTGATTTATTAGGAAAGAAAGTGGTTGTATGAAAAGGCTTGTCAGAATGCTGAACAACATTAGGTGCGTGCTAATTTAAAGCAAGGAGGATTATTCCGTTATAACTCAGATCCGCTCCCTTTTATTAAAGAACTGTTCTGAAGTCAAACCATAAGAAAATTATTGGTGTTAAAATATAATGTAGGTATAAGAGGGAAGAATATTTCAATTTGACAGTTACTCAAGAGTGTCTGTTATATTTGACAAATAGAAGTCTTCAAAGTAGAAAACAAGGACTAATATATCATGTAGAAATCATATCATTATTGTTATTGCTATTTATATTAAAATAACTATTATTTCTTCGTTCTTCCAGTAGTATGTTCTTTTATTAGTTATTTTGCAATCCTCTTTGACAAAATGCCTTTTGCGTACGCTTATGTTTTATTAACAAACATAATATATATATATATATATATTATATATATATTATATATATATATATATATATATATATATATACACTTTTTCGATTAAAATACGATCCAAAATGGACAAATATAGTTCAATGTGCATAATGAAACATAGAGCAATTAAAAACACAAACTTACAGTCTCTAATTTTCGGTTTAACCGTCTTCAGGAGAGATAAGAGAGGGAAACCAAGCGCACTGGTACAGAGACGGTCTCCAACCGTCTCTGTACCAGTGCGCTTGTATAATGAATAGATTTTTTTTATTAAACACTCGGGGTAACTGTTATCGTTCAGGATATTTTTACAAGTTTTATATAAAACCTGAAGTTGTTTTTAATTTGAATATTTTATAGTTAACATTAAGCCAATGATAGGGCTTGTTTGCTTGTGATAAAGGCAAGTGTCTGTGACCGAGGCTGTGGGTTTATCCGAGTAGTGTCTACGGTAGAGTAAGGCCAGAGTCTATTGTGTTTGAGGGCAGTTAAAGGGCGGAGAGGATTGATGCTATAGAACTAATGAGGGTAAATATTTAGGAAGCGGAGTTAGAGAGGAGACTTAGTTACATTAGGCAGACAAAGCCCTTTGATATAGTTAGCCGAGCTTTGGTCTTTGTGTGCCACAGTACATGATACTATTCGTCAGGATCTCTCACTATGACTGGACAAGCTAAATTTACTCTTTACATGTGTACTCAACTTAAATCAACTACAATCCCTTCAGGCAGTAATCATCAAAAGAAATGAACCACATCCATGTCCACTAGCTCTGATAGTAGCTACTTCTCTTTGTTTGTTGTTGTTTCTGCTTTTAACACCTACACTTATAAACTTTTCCCTTCATTGGTCTTCTAGCAAAAGAGAGGGCTTTTAATATTGAAGTTGATCAGAGTAGATGTCTTAACCAAGTGGTTAAAATCGACATAATCTATAATCGTTGTTTTTTCTAAATTAAAGTTATGCCTATTGCTTATGGAGTGATTGGCTAAAACAGAAACTGTTTGTACTTATGTAGAGCCACCCTGGCTGTCATGGAATGGGCTCGGGTTTGATCTAAAAACGCTCCCCAAAGGATGGAAAGATCAAGATTTTTCATCTGAAAAAGGAAAAAAACTAGGGGTTATGACCAAGATATGAACCTTTGATACTAACGGCGCATAGGCTGGCATTGAACCATACCTGACCCCAACTGTTCATCGGTTTCAGTAATTCATGACTATAAATCTAAGTTAGGTTGAAGTCACATTGAGAACGATTAGTGTAAAAGTCACTGGCAACACAATGCGGTATTATCAAATGAAAACAAATACTTAAACAATTGTTACAGATAATAATCTATAATAATTATCAGCAAATTGATTACTTTCGAAGTATTCATAATCTTTATTTTTTTAAAGAAATAACAATATCACTGTCGCTTTTTTTCATGGTGGAAAAGTTTCGTTTTGTTTTTTAAACATCTGTTTTGCATTGAGTGAAAGACATCATAACTGCTTAAAGCATTATTAATTAATTTCTGTTTTATTCAACAGAATAAACAGAATGAAATTGTAACAGAAATACCCATACATTAGAATCGCCAATGGGGTTGGCCATGTTAAATACACCAGTTCCAGTTACATAACTAAAGTTAGACATTATTGGGAGTGGTTAGCATTTGGATGGGTGAACCACAGATAACTGCAATTGACACTAGATGTAATACTAATACGCCTATCGTTTAAATGGTTATTTAATTAATAAGCCACCCATTATAATACTCATATAAAAAATACCCACACTTTGACTCCTCCTACAACCTGAAAGGCTTTCAATCTCTATAAGATGTGAACTGAAGACGAACTGATATGCCACATGAACCACGTACAAAGATTGTATCCAAAAAATAACTAGAATGTATAATCATTTTTTTTTCTTAAAAACATTTTTAAACGAATATATTGTTAGTTGTCTAAGTCCTAATCACTTATGGAATGCACTTAGCATTATTATCAGTTTATGTGTCAGGGCTCCATTAACAATACTTTTGAATCGGAATAAAAATTGTTTATTTGAGGGCCCGATTGAACTTGTAATACTTCTGTAACGGTCTGTTTGCACTGTGTAATAAGTCATTAAGACCTCATATTCTTATTTATATTCTTATTTTCATTCATTCCATTCATAATGATCTGAAAACCCCGTTTATCTCGATACCCCATATTCCATGAACTTTTAACCACCAATCTAAATCCTTTTATTCAGTAATTATCATCCCATCAGATTCCTAACAACCCTATTAGAAGGTTAAAAAGATGTCGGCCCCGAGATCTATTCAGAAATGCTGTCAAGGCTAGTTGCAAGTGATCAGACCTATATGCAGTACTACCAATGGATAGTTTCTACACTCATTACACTAGCATGTATCACTATACCTGTCACTCCTCTAAGGGTAGTTATGATAAATAATAATTAAAATATAATAGTTTTTATTCATTCATTAGATAGTAAGGCACTTTTATATAAAGTACTATTTTACTACAGTACTTATTTATATAAAGATTATATATCAAAGCCTTACGAATATATCTGTACATAACAATGTACCTCCTAATGAGCAGTTCCAAGGAATACTTCCACTGAGAAGTAAGTTTTTCTCAAATGGTGAATTAGACTCTCATGTCAACGAGTCATTTCCTAGATCATATGGCCTCACAAGGCAAGAGCTAGCACTAGCACGCAAGGTGTCATACAGACGTTTGTACTGGGAGGATACCAGTGTCACTGTACCTTTCTCAGAACGTGATTTATATCAGTGGATACCTTGGTTCTTATGAGGACATTTATAAAACACTAGTACGTATGCACCTTTGAATACTTGATCCAAGCTGACAGACTACTATACAGGTAACAAAAAGCAGTTAAGAAAATCATAACTTACGGTTTTCGTAACTCTTTAAAAGGGTTCTTTTGTAATTTTTTTCCTTCATTCACATGCATCTCATTTTGATTTCAAAAATTTCAAAAAACAAATGATTGAAATATTATACTCGAAAAGATTATCTTTATAGGGGTTCAAGTCAGACAATGAAAAAGTTATGATTTGAGTTTATGCTATAAAATATATTATACTCTGTTTTTGCTTCACCTTGTTTTTTTATTTTTTGCGCTAGGAAAATACATGTAGTGACAGTACTTTAAACAGCTGTTCTACAGAAAAGTGGAGTGGAGACCATTTTAAATATTCATAAGTATAGTGGTTAATCAATAAATAAAGTCAGTTTATAATATTTGCACCATTTGTTCATTAGCAAGCCTAATCAAATATTGTATCTTCCTGTATTTGTTTGTTCACAAATATATGTTCAGCACAAGTCACAAAAACAACCATTACTGAATTCAACCTTACAACAGCAAGAGATATCAGTAAAGAATAACAAGACTAACCTGAGTACAAAGAAGCTTGTGTGTCATTAACTTGAAACTTCTTACCTGAAAAAAGATAAACAGTTCAGTTAGTAAGTCTTCAGCTTGCACCTAGTAAAATCTTTTAAATTTATTTTAGATTTAGAACATTTATTCACTTAAAACCTAACGATGACCATGTGTGGCTGCAAGTTTATCTTAAATTAGCTATAGTAATTATAAATTTATTTGTTGATGTATTTGTTAATTTAGTTACAGTGGTTAAAAATATATAAATATTTGTTAGGCAAGTGTAGTTAGGTTTAATCTACCCCCATCTTGCCAACTTAATATGGATAATACAGTCAACCCAGGCAAAGTAGTACGTAAATTGGAGGCAACCAGCAAAAGGCTAGTAAATGCAGAAACTGATGAAAAAATTAATAACATTTGTTTAACAGAAGATTTGCTACCTACTTATACTAATATATATACATATTTCGCGCTCCGTCCTTCAACGTGGGGAGATCTCTCTTACTTCGTCCTCTCTTCTAGTCTTCTCCTGATAACGACAACGGTACCGAAATTATTGAAAATTCTGTAATTGTAAGGTGATTTGTATTCCTTTTTCTGTGTCGTGCTTTGTGTAACTTAAAGTCAATAAATAAACTTAATAAACGGAAAGACGATCCAAACTGGATGTGCGTTACTCGTATATATATATATATATATATATACTTAAAATAAACAGTGACACATAGACTGAAAAATAACAAAGACCGCCATTACGGTCGAAATATTGAAAAGTGAGTCTTTGTTATTTTTGAGTCTATGTGTCACTGTTTATTTTAAGTGTTATCTGTCCTGCCCGACCGTTTTTCCTTTATCATGGTATATATATATATATATATATATATATATATATATATATATATGTGTGTGTGTGTGTATGTGTGTGTTGTGTAATTTTAAGTGGGTCGTGATACTGAAGTAGGCAGCTGTAATAGAAGAGGGTCTAGAGAACGATAAGGTTCTGTAAGGGTTTCAGGGACTGAGGGAGATTGATTCTTCGATTATAAGATTGAAGAAAAAGATTTAGATGGGAAGGTAGTTCTTTGCTTTCATTTATTGTAAGTGGAGTTATGGAATGATCAATAGATTCCGTTGTCACGTAAACTTGTACATCCAGAATTGTATAAATGATTCCTGGTTATATGACGGAATACATTTATATTCGAAATTTTTGTTCTTTCATGCAGGGTTTGTTCACCGTCACAGTATCAACCAGATACTGTGTATCATGGTACACTGACAATTGATGTCTCATAATTAAAGGAATGACCTCCTTAAGGACAGGATTCTCACTGTATATAGAGGACTCTTGGATTTGAGAATGAACACAGATTACACATCATGTAATGGCCACCTTACATTCACTATAAAAGCTTTCGAATGATAATCGAGAGTCTAAAATAACACCCATACAGTTAAGTTGAATGACCTGGTCACCAATGAAAACAGGAGGAAGACAGTCAGGGGTACATTTTCAAAAACGTGGCAACTCTTCACAAAGTTCAACTCTAATTTCCATATATTACACGATTTGGAGCCAGAGCCGGAGTCCAGTATAAATTATCTAAGAACTCTGTCAACATGTGTACAACAAATTTAATAAAAACGAAAATAATACATTATATAAAATAAACGATTGGGCAACAAGAACCAACAAAGAAAAAGCAACATAATAACAACAAAGACATAAAGCTTAAGATTCATCTAAAAATTAATTTTTAAATGAATAAGGCAGGTAAAAAAATTGGTTCAAATAGTAAAAAACTAAAAACCTCCTAAACGCCTCCCTACATTGGTTTTTGATTGACAGGAATTCATAATTTGAAACATTATTATCCAGATATCAAGCAAGTATGAAAATTATAAACAATTAAAGTTGAGATTGCTTAAAAAATATATTTTCAAATTACTTATTGTTTTTAACATTATTTAAAATACTTCTGAGGCTTCAGTAAACACCGAAATCACTCCTCTCTCAATGATTAATTCAATCCGAGGAATTATCTTTTTAACTCCTTCTTTAATAAAGCAGGTTCTATCTCTTAATGCAAAAATGTTCTTTCCTTCTTTTTTATAATTCATTTGGTTTTCTGAAAGAAGTTAAAGGTCACTTTTTTTAAAGTAGTTGATCCTTTCAGACTTATTTGAATTATAGAGGCCCTAAACAACTCGCTTACTTTATTCAAAAACATTTAATTATATCATTCAATTAAACTCGATAAATTCGTTTAAAACAAAATAAAATATTCCGATTAAACAAATCTATTCCTTATGTTGTTTTATTTATTAATTTAACCCCTAAAAGAAATATCTTTTTAATGATAATATTGACGTTTACTCCAAGTAATATTATTTTTCACAAAGTATACTTTAAAAATAAAACTAAACAATACATGAAAGCTCAAATCAATATACAGTTAATTCCATTAGCAAGTAGATAAATTCTAAGTGATTCAGATAAAGAAACTTTTCTGCTATTTGAAGCAACCTGACATCAATCCTTGTATACTTGCGACAGATAATTGCGATTCTTTTAAAGTGAAGAACATTTATGTATAACTCCAAGATATACGTATTTATCAATTATTCATTTAAATCTCCAAACTATATACTGCTAAATGACTTTCGCTCAAAATGTTTTAGACTTATTTTTTCCCCTGATGTTGGTATTACTTTGGTCAATGACCAGTGGCAGAGCAACTATTTCCTCCTCCCCCCCCCCCCCTCTCAACGGTCATTGATAATCCGTTAACATTTGAAATTTCAAAAAGTCTTCAAAATATATATTATCATGGAATTACAATCAAGGATTTAATCTTAGACTGCTGTTATTAGCCCCAGATTTTCATCTTCTTACAGCACTCGTATACATATAAAGACATCATCAAAGAAAACCAAACATTTTTAAAAACAAAAATATAATTCAAATTATAACACAAAACTTTAAGTTTAATTCACTGGCTATACAAAACAAATATAATAAACTTTCAACCTCTTTAAAAAAAATTTGAAAAATTTAAAAAAACATTTATTTCTATTTGCAAATATTACGGTTGAAAAACCCGTTTAAAAACAGTATTAAAGACATAATACTGTGTGTAATACTGTATTATGTATTACACACATAAAAACAATCATGACCTTAAAAACTCATTTTGGTATAACATTTCAGGTTTTTTGGTTAGTTTTTTATAATTTTATTGTTTTTCTATTTTCTATTTTTACACTTGATTGCAAAAAACGATAGCCAGAGGCAAATAAAATTGAAGGAAGGAGTTCGATCTAGTGTATGACTGTGAACAGCGAAATATTAGTAGATTCAAATGAGAACCGTAAATCTTAAACAGATACTTACAATGAATCTATCAGATGTCAAGCGTAAATCTTACAATGAATGTAGATACAGTAGAATTGAAACAAAAAAACGTATCTCATCTCTACCACAATGTGAACATAAGCATGCTTGTAAATGGCACAGGAATAATGGAAATATGTACGATTATAACTGGCTGAAAAAATAATTTTAAATGAAGATAAAGGTATAATTAATATTGAAAGAGGAAGCAGTGAGCGTGCACTTCGGTTTTTTACTTCAATTCATCCAGCCAAGCAAAACGGCAGGTAGCACACCAAAGGTCACTCACCCAGGCCCAATGCAAGAATCTATCAACCAGACATCTATGCTCTAATTTGTTGGTTCACGAAAGATATTTTTATTTTAATTACCCATCTATTAACAACTAAAAATATATACAGCATAAGACAACCAGTAGTAATTACAATGTTGTAGAGTTTAGCATGTCGGAAGCATCACACTAAACAGAGCTTAACGTCCGATCCAAGAAAACACGCAACATGTTAGCAAACTTCAAAAGAAGGAATTAACTTCTAATACAGTAGGATGATATTAATCATACACCTGTTCTTTTTACTGATATTAATTCAATCAAAAATTAGTGACCGCATGCTTTTCTATTATAAATGAGTATATATGATACACACATAATGGAAATAAAGACGAATAAAAACAATAACCTTACGACTCACTTTCAACATTTCAACCCTCTCAATGCTGAAAAGTCGTCTTCAGGAGAGGAGGATATAGTGAAGAGACAACAGTCGAATGAAGAAGTACATAGAATGTAGGCAAACGCACGTTCGTCACATCAATAACATCAAAAAAGGAATAGGTGAATTATTAACTGAAAAAATATAATTCAATAAAAATTAATTAAATAATAATTATGAAAATTAACAAATAACTTAAACATCCAAAAATGGACTTGTTCAGAGGCTTCTAAAGTGACTTATCTATTGTATTGAGGTACTTTTTTCAATATTTTCACTTAAAACATTCAATAAAGCGAGGGAATTGCCGTGAACAGCCAAGGAAAGGTTACTATTTCGACTGACCGATAGTGTTTATGCGAAGGATCAATGTGGATCAATAAGGCATTTATAACATATTGTTATATAACATACATAAGAATACTCCTTTTTAAGTTATGATAAAACTAGCTTAACAATAACAATAATGTAAAGCTTTTAAAACTAAGTCATGACAATAGAAGCTAAACACCAACACAATGATGAAAATTAGACACAAGACGACCAGGCAACCACAACAACACATAAAACTAAGTACAGACCAATATAATAGCTCAATTAATTATGTTGAAATGTCTGCATTTACTGCCTTAAGGAGAATAGCTCAGATCTGTGACTTGTAGTACAACCAACAAGAAGAAGATATTAAAATGTGTTAGATTAGTGTGTATGTAAAGCATTTGCTTAAGTGCTAACAAATATATTTATGGACTTTGATTCAAAAAGTATTTATAATTAATCGAAAACAAATGTTAATTAAGGGAAATCTGTGTTAATATAAAAAAAAGATGAGAATGATTAAATTAAAACAGAAATATAAGGGTTAAAAACAGAGGGATAACTTGAGTAATGACTAAAGCGGTATAATAAATTTCATTTAATTAATATGAAGGAGTTAGAGAAAGAAGTTATAAAGTAATGGGGGAGAGTAAGAGGCGCTTGTGATTAAATGGTGTTGAGTGGGAGGGAAGTGAGTCAATCAGGGGTGTTGGCTGAGGGTGCATAGGGGGGTGTTCATTAATCACAGTGTAACAGCAAGAATTAAGTCAGATGATGCCTCCACGTCAAATCACCCCCGGCTTTGCATTATAAATCCAGATGTCTGTCTTTGTTTATCCCCCCCGTGCACTAGCACCGTAATCGCATCGCTCATTCACACCCTTCAGACACAGAGTTAAAAAAAAAAACAGTCACTAACCACTACTGGCATTTCAACCAGACACATGTTGCTTTCTATGGAAGAAATCATCACTTTATTTTGCTACGGTCGGAAGAAAACAAAAGAAAAATGCAACACACCATAACTGAACTACATCAGTCCTCCCAAGAGATTTTCCAAGCTGGAAAGTTTTTACTACCTTCTAGATTGATTATTTCCATCTTTCATCTTTTAAATATAAAAAGAGCTTGTACTGTTATATAGTAAATATTTGTAACTCCATCCGTATATATACACTTTTCTTCTTCTCGGAATTTGGTCAGGTTAATTACTTAAAAATTAAGTAATGTAATGTTTAACTTAAGTTGAAATTTAAAATTAAGTTACTAACCCTGACCACCAAATTTCGAGATAGAAAAGAACACAGAAAGACACTACATAACTCACTTCAGAAGTGAGTTCTGTAGTGTCTTTCTGTGTTCTTTTCTATGTGTTTAAGTGTATATATATATATATATATATATACATTATAGGCAACGACGCCCTAGGTCACTCAACCCCCACCGATTAGAAAAACAACTTTAATCCCCCCAACACCAGCAATACATTCTAGCTTTCTGATATAAGCTTCAAACTTCAAAATGCATTCATTCTTGATAATGGCTGAAGACAGCAGAAACATGTGTTCATTTAGCACGTCGATTGGTAACTTATTGTATTCTGTGGATACAGTAACAAGATCGTTATTCCGGAAACTCGAAATACCTATGACAAAGCAAGTTTCAGCTAAATTTGGTCTAATTTTTAACCATGTATGTATACAGGAAGGACTGCTACCAAAATTTATATATATATATATATATATACTTTTTCGTTCGAAATACGATTCAAAACGGACAAATATAGTTCAATATAGACAAAGAAACATAGAAAAATCAAAAGAACACACTTACAGTCTCTAATTTTCGGTTTGAACCGTCTTCGGGAGAGATAAGAGAGGGAAACCAAAACGCTTTGGTAGGGTCTCCAACTGTCTCTGAACCAGTGCGTTTGGTTTCCCTCTCTTATCTCTCCCGAAGACGGTTCAAACCGAAAATTAGAGACTGTAAGTGTGTTCTTTTGATTTTTCTATGTTTCTTCTATATTGAACATATATATATATATATATATATATATATATATATATATATATATATGTATATATATATATATATACATATATATAAATGATCAAACCACAATAAGAAATGGGAAAACAAGACTAAGATCTTTCAACCGTAACAAGCGGTCTTCGTCAGAGTCAGCTTGTTACGGTTGAAAGATCTTAGTCTTGTTTTCCCATTTCTTATTGTGGTTTGGTCATTGATTGTTATTTCACGTGTTAAGGTGAAATCATTATATATATAAACATATATATATATATATATCTACTTGATAAACGCAAAGACGAACCAAAGTTGACACAATACGAGTTCAAAAATGAAGAAGAGTAACACCATGTGCATGAGTGTTCTTTGAGGGATCCACAAAGACTAGCTCTTATTTGGAATATTTTACCTTATGGAGAGGAGAATTAAGTGTTCCTCATAAATCACAAAACAGTATTATAAGATATGTCACTTTTTTGTACCGTTTTGAACATAAAAATATTTCAATAGGAAGACATTGCATGTATACATTATGTGAGCCAACTATATGTTATTATTATTCCATGACATTGACTTAACACAACAAACATATTTATTTCACAAAAAACTTGCGTTATTATTATGTAAAAATCTAGAGTGCCCTAAAATCAACTTTAAATATAAAAATACCGAACTGGTTTACATCATATTTCTCCTCAAAAGCTTTCACATTCAATCATAAGTCAAAATTGTTACATTATATTCAAATAAATTCAAATATTACCTTTCATTCATATATTCAAAAAATACCTTTTTATTGTTCTAAAATTAGAAAGTTTCTTCCATGTATTCTTTCTCTGATAAAATCATGAATGCGTACTTACAATCTTTTTTTTAAGGTCTTATATATTTATCCAATATAGTGTTTTTTATATTTATTAATATATTAAAAATACCCTTAGTGAGGTAAAAAGTAAAAGTGATCCATGATAAGAAAATCTAAAATATAAGAGTAGATAACTACCCATTGATAGAACCCGATATTCTAAATTGTTTTGATCATTCGTGATTAGTCTTCTTAGTTATGATTGCTAAGCGGCCAAGATGTTTTCAGCATTCTAATAGGGTTCTCAGCAATCTGATGGGATGGTAATTGCTGAATGGTAGTATTCAGATCGGTGGTTAAAGATTCAACAAAACAGTCATCTTCGATATTAAAAATCAGAAAGAAGGAAAAAAAAATAAAATTAAAACTCACAATTTCAATCAAAGTGGAAAACCAACAACTCTGCCAATTTCCATCAAGATCAAAATCAATCAGTCGCCACTAATGAGAACTTTCACAAGGATCAACTTCAAGCACTTTGGAATGCAACTTCCAATATAGTGGTATCTGAAATCATTGCATCTTATTCTCTAAATCTCATTATAATTATTAGTTTTTTAAAAAATTTCAATGAGGAACAAAATCATTAATTAAGCAAAGAAATTGAGAAAATAAAAATGCTAGAAGAATAAGAATAAGTATAGAAGTATCTTTCAATAATTATAAAAGAAAATTATAGTATATTCTATCTATAATTTGCATGAAAATATAAAAATAGAGCTGTAATAATAACAATATACATAAATTTAATGAAATTTTCATTAATTTAATATGTTTACAATTAATTATAATAAAATAAAGGCTTTAAACATTTAAGAAAAAACTTTGGCTTTACAAAAGTGTTATTACTGCTGTGACAATAACAATGATATTACATCAGTTATGTGATATACAAAAATACGAGTGTATATTGATAATTGGATCAATCACTATATGTGCTACGTCCAAAAATGAAAGACTAATAAACATCTTGCATTTAGACATTTCTATTATGTCTAAATGGGATATTATACATTGCACACCCAAGAAGTTTGATATTATGTTTACCTTTAGTAAAGTTGAGTGTAGGCCACTCCAGATTTTTCTAAAAACCTTCAATGTGGTCTTCATACAAAAGCTTGATGAACACTGCTTTAACTGTAACTGTAATTCTTAAATAATTGACTGGAGTATCGATATTTAAATAAATCTATTCACCATCAACATTTAATACCACTGTAATGATATAAATTCTCTTATAGTTTGGTTATAAATTCTGTTATCAGTAATCGACTTCAGGAAACAAAGTAACCTAACATTGCTAACCAAGAATAGATTGATTTCTTACTTTTGACAAAAATGAAAATAAACTTTCACTTGAATATTAAAAGACTTAAGTTTCATATATTTTTCTTAGATGAGTAATATTTGAGTCTATTTAGAGTCACAGGTAGCAACACCAAATAGATAATTTATCTATCATTGAGCTTCATAACATACTAACTACTCTAGATTTGTTTAAATATTCACTTAAAAAAATATATATATAATGTTAACTTTATAAAACATTTCAGTAAAACTTATTAAACTATAATATCACTTCAATGAAAAGCAAGACCTTAAAAGTTATATAAAAAAAGAAACACAATAATTATAGAAGTTATAATAACATTTGAAAAATGAAAATGTTTTCCATTTGTGTAATTTTAATTCCGAAATTATAATATTTTTTTTGCATAGTTGTAGTTTGAACTATAAATTACAATATAGAAATAAATCCATGTTTCAAAAACTGAACAACTTTCAAGTTGTTTTATTCTAAGCAGTTAATTCCAATTATCTATTGTTATGTTTCACTATTTGTAATAATTATATTTAATAGAGTAAAACAATTTTCTTATCATTAATGAAGTTGATACATCATTAATATTAATTAATAACACAATTCAGTAATTATTAATACTTATAACACTAAATTATTGCAACTTACTTCTATACTTACAAGGTATAACAAAAACGTTTAATTGTATTAACTGTTATAAATGAATTTATGGCAACTAATTATTGAATAGTTGTTAGTCAAAAGAAATGTTTCAATTTGAATATCAATAACTGTTACAATTCAAACATCTAATCTTTTAACCATCCTAAAATAAATAACTACAACACTTGAAAGTATCTTCCTAAACAAAATATATTTAAATTCATAGCTATTAAAGTTATTTCTTCTTTATTTTAGAACTTTAATCATACAAAGAATCAATAAAACTGAACACAACTAAAAAAAGACTGAACAATCTGAGAAATTAAAAAAAAATTGTTAAATGTAATTTTTTTCTCACCTAATTTAAAGAAATAACTTAACAGATTAAACACTCAGAGCAATTTCCTTCACAAACAAAATAAATTTGATTACAATAATAAGTATAGATAGATAGACTAAGTATAGATATTATCTGAAGCAGTTAACATTTTTCAGTCAGAATTATAAATTACAATATAGAAATAAACTAAAGGTTCAAAAAGGTTTAAAGTATTTATTTGAACATGCTAAGTCTCAATATTTGTATTAATTCCTTTTGATTTACTTTAAAGCAACTTTCCTATTCTAAAGGAAATAGAGATATCATTGTTATTATTTAATTTAATAATTCAGTAATTCTAACTTCATGAAATGTTTAATATTAAGTAAATTATAAATAACGTTTTAAGATAAAATGAATCTTCAACTTAATTAAGTGTTGCAATAAGTATAATTAAATTGAAACTTGGAACAAACTTTATTGGTTTTAAACTACAGGAATTTTTTACAATGCAACACATTCAAGTATTTATTCAATTGAATTACCTATTTTTTTACACAAACACCACAATATATAATATATGGTTGAGTTTAAATGGTATATCAACCTGGCTATTGTTATTTCAAGTTTATTTTTTTTTTATTGTAAGAAAACTCTGAGATTGTATTATTATTTCAAAGAAACAAAAATGTTTTAAGCATAGCCAATGCAATAAAGTTCAATAAAATGAATTAAACTTTATTAAATTTAAAACTAAATTGCGTTTAAATTATTTATGAAAAAGAATTTCTAAAGATATTTAACTTTTTGAAAAATAGAGTAAATTGTTATGCGTTTTACATTTGATTGATATATTTTATGCAAAATAGTGATGAATATTATCAAATTCATTTAAAATATTAAAAAAAATTCAATGAAAGGACAGTCACTAGCTTTCTTTGCAGCCATATTGGTTGTTGAAAGATAACATCTTAGTATGTAGCTTATTATTTGCATGTCTTATTAATATTACAGCAATTAAAGAACAATAATAAATACATACATAACTGAAAACACTTTAGTACTTACTATTTGGAGTAATTTTGAAGGTAATAGTTTGATTGAAAGATTCATTCTTCAATTTTTTATGGAGTAACTTACGCACAAGGGACGCATTAATTTCTGACTGAATAATGGAGGATTAATGGACTGACTAACAGGCACTGACCTGCTCATGACGTCACTCAACGCAATGCCTTCTGATCTATGTCCTATGCAGTGTTGAATTCTTTTTAATGATGTCAGTGAAAGTAATGACATCTAAATTATTTCCTATGCAACTTTACTTTCTTTTTTATAAAGGATTATTTAATACGATATCTTTAAAAAAAATCATTTTAAAGTGGTCTTCAGTCGACTTAACTATATTTGAATATAATATCAAACTTGTTCAACACCAACTGAAGCTTTGTGTTGTTTTAATTTACATTAATATGTATCATTTGTTTACATTGATCTATAGTAATTTTATTATATATGATTATCGTGAAATCAGTGATGAATTTGATATCTGATTAAAATTCGCAGTAGCGATGAAATACACACTACTTTAACAATTACTTTCATCCGTAAGACATTTGAGGTATACAGTAAATGTTCAACTAATGTAATTGCTATGTAATCATTATCCGTCCAAATCGTAAGAGCTGTCATTTTTGTAGAGCAATGATATAAATTCTCTCTCACTCCCTCTCCCTCTATCACCCTCCCTCACTTTCAACTCTCTCCCTCCAACATAGAGAAGTGTTGATGTTTAGTAATGACTTTAAATTCCACTCCTAAACCTAACTTTCTTTCTTACTCGTTCCACTTAGTGGATACAACACAAGCTATCATGAGGTAACATACGAGTTACCAGAGTTTCCATAACTGTTTTGGTATTATTTAGTTCTCCCAGCTTATTCAGCCATATCACTGAAAACAACAACAAAACAGACTGATGCCTTTTTTACGTGAAAGCACTTTTGCCGCATCTCGGGAGCTACAAGCTCTAGCCTAGGATAGAGGCAAACAAAACCTCCGAGATACGCCCGAGGTGGACCACGCGGATGCGAGCTTCCACGACCCTACATCACAAAAAGTAAAATCTTATAACCATTTAATAAAAGCAAAGCAAAAAAGTTCCACTAAACAAAAAATATTCTTCTTAATAAAATTTAAAAAGAAGCATATTTCTTGATAACTTCTAATACCACAAAACTGGAAAAAAAACTACCGTTGTTTTCATACTATCAGGTTGCCAGCTCATTTGAAAAAAAAAAATAAGAATTATCTAAGAATATATCAAAAGTATTATATGAAATACAGGCATTTTAATCCACGTTTTACCAAACACCTCACAAGTAATCACCATTTTGATCTAGATAAAAATAGATAATTTCTACCAAATGACGTATATTAAAACTAACTTATTAATAAATCCTTAAGCTAAACTTAAATACTTCTTCTTGTCTTAATAAAGAAATTCCTGATCTCTGAAATTTCTCAAAACTCTTTAGATATACCTGGTAGTTATTTCATAATTAAATAGAAGTTCGGCTGCTTACAAGCACTTAGTCCAGTGTAACCTGGCCTTCCTATAATTAAAGGATAGTTAGCCCTGTTACTGGTAATATTATCTGCTTTTCCTCCCTACCACTTGTCCCTTCTAATCCCACACTCAAACCCTTAAATGTCAGCACCATTATCTTCCTTCCCCCCCCCCCCCCCCCTGTAACCTTTCTACTATAAATATAACATAACTATATGTATGATATGTTTCACGCTACTATGTAGGTATGTACTTGCCTAAAAAGCGTTGTTTCTTCAAGATATAGAAAGTAAATTTCTGGTAAAGGAAGAAAAATTTGAAGAAAACGGAAACCATACAGTCTGGAAACCTGAAAACTTATTTACAGAACGCAGAACGTAGATAATCATAAGCACTGATTGGTCTAATTGAAATAAATATAATACTACAATGAACATATGAGAAAATATAGATAATTCCATATAAACATTTTAGAAAGAGGACTATGTGTCGGTATTCGTATTAGTCACATGGTGAATGAAGAAGAATATTCTTCCGACCCTGACAAATACCGTAAGGGCAATGAAAAATATTAGTCCTATTTCTAAATAACTTACTCTGGTTTAGACATAGATTTTTATTTGAGGTGGTTATTGTGAAGTCCTGTTATAATTTTTTTTATCTTTTTTAACTAGCAATAAATCATATGCAGCAGTTACTTAAATAACCATTTAATTAAATAGGGTCCATTAAATATATGTTTTTGAAACAGTTTAATGATGCAGTTAAAATTATTTATGTATGGTAGTCTATCCAGTGCTTTAGCCTAAAATGGCCAACGATGTTAAAGAGTTTTGAGTACATCATGTTTAAGTGTACGTCATAAGACCACTACGATAAAAAAGAGTCATTGAATCGATGGTAAGGTTTAAATTGAACGGAAACTATCTAAACATGGCAAAAGCAGAGTTGACTGCAGTATGAGAAGGCCGAATGGATATCATGCCTTCTATCTACAGTAATAAGTGTTAACAAATATGAAGTGACGCCAGGACGAGAGAAGGTGGCAATGTGAACGTTTGCAGAGGGATATGGGTAATGGGTTATCTAGAGTGAGTGGGAAGAGACAAGAGGTCGGCTGTTGGGCAAATGGAATGGAGACTTGGCAGAGAAAGGTGCAGGGAGGTGTGGAGGCAGAAAGGTGTGCTTGCGGGAGCAAGCGAGAGAGAGAGCAGACAAATACAGGCCAGGAATCCACGACAGAGAGGCTTTTGTTCCAATCAATTTGATTTAGACCATAATTTCCACTAGAATTCCTCAACAGAGAGAACCGACAGCCCGACACCCACACCCTTCGAATTCCGATAAACCTCAACCTCATACTCCTACACAAATATGTTATATTATTTATTATACCATTCCACAATTGGGACAAAACCTCTATTTATTTTTAAAGAGAATTACTCTCACTGATTAATGGTCCAGTCCAAAAGCAATGTTGTTAGGACCCACTGAGGACCACGACTGATACCAAATAAATTAACATCTGCAACATATTTTTTTCCAATGTTTTGAATCTAATATCATCATCAATCATAACATGAAATTACTGATAATAATTTGAAGAAAATTTCAAATAATAAAGACATATTTCATATTTGCTAAAACCTATAAGAATTTACAACTTGAAACGAAATTAAAAATTAAATTTATCTCTAAATAAAAACGTCGTACGGGTAAAGGAAGAATACAATATGAAAGTAATAATAGTTTAATAGGCATTTCTCAGGTTCAATTTCATTACCTGTTCAGTTCATTTCTTTACATATCATTCAACAAACATTTCAATTCAAACAGTGGCGTTTGATATCAAACATTTGTAAGACTTCAACTTCATCCACAGTATTTCTCCGTCCTAGGGTAAGATGACGCTCTTACACTTAATTAGATATGGAGTCAAACTAAAGCCATATGAGAGGAAAGTGCGACCATGCAGGGTTCTACTATAAGGACATGTGGCTTGTAGGGGTAGGTAAATTGCACCCTGGACAACTAAATGTTGGTAATGTAATATTATATTTATATATGTATGAGTCGATGCCAGTCTTCAGAGCGATTAACTTCTATCCACCTAATGAGTAAACCATCGAAATATAGTAGTGAGTTTCTGTTTCATTTCTGTGTGTTCTTTTTGTGAATATAGTTTATACATATATATAAATTCACTGAGAGGTTGTTAGTCTCCAACCGTCTCTAGACCAGTGCGCTTGGTTTCCCTCTTTTATCTCTCCTGAAGACGGTTCAAACAAAAAATTACTAACTGTAAGTGTGTGGTTTGAATTTCTCTATGTTTCTTTATGTATACAAACTATATATATATTTGAGTCTTGTCTATGACGAAGACCGCTTGTTACGGTTGAAAGATCGTAGTCTTGTTTCTCATTTCTTATTGTGGTTTAGACGTTGACATATATATATATATATATAAATTGTGTTGAACTGAATTGCCTTAATCAAACATACCGTTCTTTTGAGCAGTTTTTCATATTATACTAATATTTATACTAATATATATATATATATATGTATATATATATATTATTGAAAATGACACCAAATTTAGCTGATACCTGTTTCTTAACAAGTTTCTCAATTTTTCTAAATAACACTCTCGTTATTCGTTAATAACTAGAGTGTTATTTAAAAAAATTGAGAAACTTGTTAAGAAACAGGTATCAGCTAAATTTGGTGTCATTTTCAATAATGTGTGTGTCAAAGAAGGACTGCTACAAAAATTTACGAATATATATACATAAAGATTTCACATAAACACGTGAAATAACAATCAATGATCAAACCACAATCAGAAATAGGAAAACAAGACTATGATCTTTCAACCGTAACAAGAGGTCTTCGTCAGATCAATCAAATCTTATTGTGGTTTGGTCATTGATATATATATATATTCAAGTAACTTAATAACAATAAATAGGGAATTAACACTTTCAGGCCTTGGGCATTACGCGTCGTCGGAGAGCAAGTGAAATCAAATAGTAAATAAAGAAAAACAGGTTACGTAAATTGGTTGAAGGTAGTATGGAAATTGACAGCATTCACTGTTTATACCTACTAAATTACAATTAACCTTAATCTGTTTGATGATTCATTCAACTAACGTTTTATAAATATTTTAAATATAAATATAAATTAGGATTTATAGTCTTATGAACGTAACAGTTTATATTACCAAGATGGAAACCCTATTATCTGATAATAATACCTATGAGTTATGACCGACTGAAAATTACAATAGTCTTCATAAGAGATTCAAATTAATTGTAAAGATAATAGGAATTTAATAACCAAATTCGTCAGTAGGTCTTTTTTACCTTGGTTTGATTAAAACACATAAAGATGGTAATCCGGCGAGATAGACTGTTAGCTGCATTCGATTCAGTAGGCAACAAGTCATCTAAATAGCTAGTCCATGCGTTAACACCATTAGTAGGCACTACTTCTCAAAGCCAAATCAAGAACAACACTGAACCTGTTTCGAAACTAAACGCTAATTATTTTTAGAATAATGTATTGTTGATCTCTGATATCGATAGGAAATTTCCTCTCTCTAGTTTTCAGTAATATTTATATGGAATATTTAGAGATCACAACTGCAACTACAGTTCTACTGAACAATGCTAAATGATTTCACTACGTTGGCAATGTTCCATTCATTTGGCCAGATTTTTTAAATGTTAGCAGATTCTTGGATTCCCTCAACACGTTTCTTCAGTCCATTCAATTAAATGTGGGAATTTCGCTTACTTATATCTCTTTGAATCTGACACGACAAAACACAAGAACAAAACATCATAAAAAACAGAAGTGAAACCATAAACTGTAAGATCAATAAGTAAAATTCTGAAGAAGACGAACTAATTAGCTCTCAAAATGAGAGATAAGTTAAAAACATTTCATATTTAATTTTTTTAAGAAAAGTACAGAATACGTATTGAGTTAAACATTTTGACCTTGTAATCTGATTCATTTTAGAAAACCTTACCTTATCTTTGTAGATAACAAATGGTAACAGTTCCTTAACATTCTAACAGATTCTCTAAAAATAGCTTTTCTGAATTTGTATTATGATACCAGAAAAAAATATCCAGGAAATTAGTAAATATTATAAGGAGAATTATAATTATTTATGCTTATTGGTTAATATGATTTGCTTGATTTCATCTGTAAATGGACACGAGTAGTTGAAATAAAAAGGAAAGCAAAGAGCCTTGGAGGCACAGACGGCAAGGTCACGTGCTCCGGACATGAGACCTGTCTTCGGATTCCTTAACTCTAGGCTGTTTATATTGTCATGATTTTGTATGGCTAAATAAATGAAATGGTGTTAATTGCAGTAATATGTTGGTAGGGGTACTATAAAATAAAAAGTTAAAGAAAAGAAAAAAAGGAAAACATTTTCATGGTGTAGATAGTAATGTAGTTGAGAACAGGATGTCATACTCATGTGCAAATAAACATGAGTGCAGAGCTTGCTTTCGTCTATCTGATCCTCAAAACACTTTCTGATAATCATTACAGCAAGCCTGTTTGTGATGTTTACTATATAATTTTATTTCGACGACTTGCAATAAAACAAAAAAAAATCTTCATAAAATGATTCGCAGAATATAATTAACTGTAAAACAGAATAAAAAAAAAGTATTTAAAATAAAAAAGTTTAATGCATTTTATATATACAAGTCAGTTACAGTTATGTACAAGAATCGCTGAAACAGGAAAGCTTTGTACGCAATGGTTGTAAATTTCAACTTCTGGTGTCCCTTGTAGCCATTACTGCTCACCCAAAGGCATCAAAACTCATTTCTTAATTGCTACCTTCAGACTCTTCGAGAAAAGCAAAACCTAGCATTATCACATGATTTGGAAGGTTGTTTCAGTTCTGCTCTGTTACCAGGAATAGCGGTGTTCCTCCACTATGGACATTTTCAAGAACACAATTGATCAACTGGTTTAGATTATTGGCTTGTGTAACCTTTTAGTAACTGGTGCCAAGTGTTAGTCATTTCCCCAGTATTCCTCATTTTCGTGTTTCACTATTTACAATCTAAATTAATTTAAACATATTCATTCAAGATAGTCATTGCTGTTTCATTCATATTAGACTTTAATAGCATAGCAGTCTGCTGATTCAATTCTTCATTGTTTAATTAATATTTAATTGATTTTTCATTTTAATATTTATTTTTATAATTCTCCAATTATTTTAATTTTATATTTCTTTGTCCTGCCTCTAAGAAGACCACTGAATTCTCCGTGATGTATGTTGGCCTCCATATTTGGTTAAGTAGTGAGCAGTAAAATTTCTATGAGTTATTTAACTATTCCTTAATGAGTTATAACAGCAGTATTACGTTTCAAGAAAAATATAGCAGACCTATTAAATCACTAACTAACAAAAAAACATCAACTACTGAAATATGGTTTAAAATTAATAATTCAAGAAAACACAAAATAACTAAGGAGAGACAATATGAAACCAATGAATACATTAAAAGAAAACTATCACATCATAAAAATATCAGAATTAAGGACACATATACGCAGGATAGACAGGAAGAACCCTACAGCAGGTATTACCAAAATTCTATGAACAAATTATACACAAAAGAAAATTAGCCTAAAATGAATGCAAAAAAAAATTAGACATATTAAAATGCAGATAATTTGAACAATCAATAAGAGACATATTTAATAAGAATCAAAAGCTGATATGATGTATCCCTGAAGACGGAAAAAATGGATTAAGAAAATGATAAATACAAATTAATATTAAAGAAAAGACAAGGGGCCAGGTTAGATCAGTGGTTAACGTGATCGCTTCTGGGCTGGTAATCGGGGGTTCGATCCCCACCTGGCCCTCGATTTATTCACACAGGAGGTGAATAAATCTGAGTACGTCTTCCCTTTGAGAAGACATTAAACCGTCGATCCTGAGGCTATACGTTACTCGTATGCCAGGTACTCGTTAAAGAACCCTACTCAAATTGCATTTGAGTTAGGCAAAATTTAGGACTTCCAATGTAAAATCTGTAGAATCACCGATCAAAGAAAAAGTCAGTAAACGGCTGAAGTAATCACCCGCCAGGGGATCAGTATAAACAATATAAAAAAAAAAACGAAATTTGGCATCAGTTACCAGAATATATTTAAATCAATAATACAAAACAATTTAGGACAGTTGCGTTCTAGAAGATGGACAGTGTCCGAAACGAGACATAAACGGCACGCAACTTACGAAGTAACACCTCATCAGAGATTTATAGCTTAACGAAGAAAGAAAAACGATCAATATTAAACTTATCAAGTTCTATAGTTATTTTTTTATTTTCCAGTATAATAAAGATTAGCTAAGTGTTGAAAATGTAGCAGTCATACTTAGACTTTTGAGTTCACAATTTTCATGTTTAATACCACCACTGGATTATTTTATATTTATTAGCAATTACGATATTAACCAACACTTAATATGGTAAAAAAGCTATTTATAACAACCAAGGTGCTGTAATAACAATAAGTTTCTTTCTGAAGCTAAGCCATTTATTTCTTTTGCGATAATAAATGATGCAACATGTGGATTTGCACTGCTACTAACGATAAAGACAGAGCGCACATTGAGAAATGATTCATCACTATAGAGAGTCATTATAAAAGTATTTTATTTTAAACAATTTAGCATTAACAAGAAAAACTCTTCGGTGCAGTCATGATTCTTGTTCCTCATATACACAATGGTAGTTGAACCAACAAAAGATTTCCTTTCACCTTATACTTGGTGTTGTGTTTAACCCTTTCATCAACTTCATTGAAAAGGAGTTACCTGATTTTTCACAATAATTAATAGTAATTCAAATAAAAATGAATGAACTTGGTGAAGTATTCTTAATCATTCACTATTTGTATCAAGAAATATTTGAAAAATTCATTATCCTTCTAAATTGCAACAATTTAAACAGAAAAGCTCGGAAAAAGGATAAACGAAAGAAGTTCAGTCGTTGACCACAAAATGTTTTAACAAATTCATAAAAATAAAGACCAAAATATTGAAAACAATCAAAATATTTCAACAAAAAGAGGAAAAATTATCTCGAACAAAATTCAAAGTAGATTTATACATACATATAACTAGTTGTTAGACCTCGTTAGTTTTCAAGATGGACACTTGAAAATGGACTACACACTTCAAAGTAATAAATACAAAGCGTACGATGTATTTATCGTTTAATCTTATATTTATTGTATGTTTTCTAAAGATAGTTTATACTTATAGTTAAATTACTACAAATCCCTGTAGGAATATCATCCAATCTTAAATAAAAATTACGATTCATTCCAATGTCCATTTACAAACTGATACAACCATATACAACAGACTTACAACCTTAAGTGTTTTTCAAGGGTTAAAGTGTGATTTGTACGTTGAATATAATTTTTCTAGTTGTGGGAGGGGCATATCAACGAGTTAATAAAAAAAGAAAGAGTCCTAAATGTTGCCTTACTCAAGTTTATTGGAGAAGGATCTTTAACAAGTACGTGACATTGTACATGCTCAAGACCGACTGCTCCACATCCTCCCCAAGGAATGGCTTGCACAATGTTTTCCATCTCTTATGCAAATATGAAGGTTTAATCTTCAGTACCAAGAGCAAGGACGTCCTTCAAGTGCCTTCACTACACTCGCCTTACCTCATGCAATGATTCACACTTTCATTTGTATCGAATATTCATCTTCTTAACGCAAAGAAGGTTCAAATGAAACTGTTAGGTAAAAATGTATTGAGGAATTATAAGGAAATATCAAATCATTTCAGACTAACTGTACAGTTAAGCCTAAACAAAATTTCTTACAAGAGAAAAAAAAGAAGATCTGACTTCGTCAATGTGTGCATTCATGGCTAATTTAACTAGAAGTTAAATTAACTTCTTAAATAAAGTAGTAGCTAAAGACTGCTGTCACTAATGCCATTATACTAGACCTTAATACTAAAGCAAGTAAAGTCAATCCGGGAGTCAAAGACAATAAATAAACAACAGTGAGCATCAAGATAGCTCCGAACAAGTTATCGTAAAATACAAACCAAATTAAACCCCTACTTTAATTAGGCACAATATCGTAATAAAAAATGCTAAACAGCTCTCAATATATAAGGAATGTGGCAAATTTCTAGGGCACTTTATTTAGTTGTCATT
The DNA here is from genome assembly GCA_026182355.1 of Hermatobates lingyangjiaoensis. NCBI lineage: Eukaryota > Metazoa > Arthropoda > Insecta > Hemiptera > Hermatobatidae > Hermatobates > Hermatobates lingyangjiaoensis. The sequence continues at coordinate 8,700,278 of JAPFBL010000015.1, forward strand.
GAGTTGGAATATTCAGAATCAAGATAAATAGCTTTAAGATTTTATCACTAGAATAGTTTTGTCTTAAATTAAAAATGAATTATAGTGATATTTAAAGTTTCAATTAATTAATAAAATTAAAATTAAAAAAGGATTCGGTCAGTTATATAGATTATATAACTTCTTTTCTAAATTATATTTAGATTTCATAAATGTATTTTCTCTGAGTTTCATCATTGTGTCTATATAGTTTCTAACAATAATATCTGGCAATTTTTCATTTACCTTTTCATTACAATTTTTAATAGTCCTATTATGTATTATTAATACGCCAAATTGTAACCTTGATTTCAATGTTCAATACATTTTGTTTAAACCGGTTTACCACTTTTTTCATTTCTCTATAAAAACGACTATAATTTACAAGTAAGTCTTGCACTGAATAAACATAATCACACTGTTAATATAATCGTCGAATTTGTATTTTGGGGGTTTATACCAAAGTTTTAATGTATTCCCAGCCCAGAAGAGAACATAAGTATACGTCCAAACGTCAAAATAAAGGTTTATTCAAAACATCACCAAACCATCAAATAAAACTTCAACGATTATACAATATAATCATCTTATAGTATAATATTAAATAATAAAAAACAAAAATGTGACAAAAAATCACGATTTTCAATACTTTTGGCTCTCCCAATCCTCAGGATATTGTTATTGTTATTGTTGAAACCGATCCCCTAGCGGATGATAACTTCAGCCATTTACCGGCTTTTTGTTTGATCGGTGATTCTACAGATTCTACATCGGGAACCTTAAATTTTTCCTGAGTGAATATCAAGTAGGGATCTTGAACGAGTACCTGACATCGAACAGGCTCGGGACCGACGGCTTATGTCCTCTCCAAGGAACGACGCACTCAGATTTATTCACCTCCCACGCAAATCGAGGGCCAGGTGGGGATCAAACCTCATATATCCTCAGGACAAATTAAGATATCTATGTATCAATAATTTTCAATCGAAGTTCAATATCTTATCTCATAGGTATTTTAACATATAAAAATTCAAATATTTTCTCATGTCAATTTACTACTACTCAGTAGTCAGATAAATAGGTGAAATGTGTGGGGCCGATATTAAAAAAGAGGATAACTGGACTGGAAAATAAACGATACTCTATTACTGAATACAAGAAGAAATTGGATATTGTAAGACGTGAGCTGATATCAATTCAAATATTCACCTAAAAGTGATTCAGTATCAATTTCAATTCATTTGCAATTTAATGTTGGTATTATTAATATTAGGTAGATAAGAAAAGATTACAGAGGATGATAAAGTAATAACGGAGAGAATTATTAAAATATTTTATTGGATAGAAGGGAGGAAGAAAAGGTTTGGAGGGTCGGAATCAACAATAGGCAATCCAAAGAAAGCGGTTAATTTTTGAGTAGGACAAGGGTTGGAAGTGAAACAGGGAGTGGAAAAGTTGCTTCATTAAGTCGGGCCCTTTTTCAGTTGGCTTAAATTGGGTCTCGCTCTGAGACACGGGCAATCCACTACTCTTTCTCCAACACAAATCTACCCTTCCAACTCCCTACCATAATTAAATAAATTTACAGAAAATTAAAAGCCATTCTTATTGTGTCTTAAAACAATTCTTATTAAGGGAGTCTGGTTCAAAGTAGTTGCTATTAGATATGATCCTTTCACACCATTATCAGCTAACCCGTCGGACTATTTGAAAGAGCAAACAACCCATTTCTGAGATTCAATTGACCTTTGTATTTACTAAACTGGAGAAGACTTTTATTTAACTTAATTCATATAATACTAACAAAAATATACACACAATAAAAATAAAAACATGATTTTAAATAATCACAGGCTTACATATATGTAAACAATACAAAAAGAATACAAAAGTAATTATTAGCAACCTTTATTAGTTTGTGTTGTGAAATATTTTGTATTGCATACTTGAGATGGTGTCAGAAGAGGTATATGTTAGTATGCTTCAATTAAGATATATTCAGTATGAAACCGGAAAAACGATCAGAACTGGACACAATGCGATTTCAAAATTGAATAAGAGTAACACAAGTAAGGAGGCACAACCTAAAATTCAACTACTTGAAACAATATTTCTGCAGGTTCTATTACTTTTTAAAAATCCTGGCGAGACCTTTTTTTATACTTGTTATTGCAATTAGGAGGTTTGGAGCTTATACTGCAAGTATAATTCTTACTGGTTCATTGCAAATTCATACTTAGGGGTGACTAAATACTTTGCAATGGCATCATTGTAAATTAGTCTGTGTTTCTTGATAGTTACAAACCAAATAACCATAATTAGGGAGACTGTTTACTAAATATTGCCTTCAGATTTAGTTCATTTCAATGTTTTCAGTTTGCGTTTATTTATTGATAATAAATAAGGTAACAAAGAGTAATGATAAGAGAAATAATATATAGTTTGATCAAAATATGAAAACATAAAATCTCAAGCGTAATGAATAAGAAGACATGCGAAGTAATGGATTGACAAGGTCATAGAATGACGAGGCTGAGTTAATGACTAGTCAGCCATAAGCTAACAATCAAATAAAAACAGACAATGCATATTATTCATGGGAAATGACTATTATTTATTGAACCTTTTATGGAACAGAGAATAAAATCAGGGATTTCTTTCACTACTGATAACACTAACTGATAAGAGTAGTTACTTAACTCTACCTTCTACAAAACTCACAAGTGACAATTAATAAGGAATCATTCAGCACTGGAGCGCTTTCGGAATAATTCTATCTTCAGAGTGACAGCTAGCTGAGTGTTTATCTATTGGGGTTATCTTATCAGTCTATTAATATTTTATTCTGGTACTTACTCCAGTCATTCTTATCAATTACATATTCCACATCTTTTTTCCCAGTGTTTTTCAAAGATTTTTTTACTTTATTTTTAAGTTTTTATTCTTTGTCTTATCGTTGTTACAATCCTTATCATCTCTTGGAAACGTCAGTGAGTCTGTTACTAGTTCAAACAAACAGTTGTCGAGTGTTTAGTCCGTTCCTTTTTAAGTCTTGCATACTGTTTTATATTTAAATATTTCTAATTTTCTGTTATTGTCAGTTTCATTTCATAATGCCATTTCTATAGTAAGTCTATTAAAATATGTTCATTTCTTTCTGGCTCATTTCCCATTTTGTTTAAACAAAAATTGCAATTATGTTTATTATATTTGAAACCGTCAATATGTTATTTAAATCGTATTAAAGTCCTTCCTGCATGTACAATGTGGTAGTCCACGATATTTACATTTTATGCTATAAATTTTGTCTTGATTGAATTGACTATATTTAATTTTCTATTAAGTTTTGTTTTTCAAGTGTTATTGAATTAACGTGATTCGTTTTAGTGTAATGTTGAAATTTTATTTCTCAATTCATTTTATTATTTTATTTGCAGCTTTCCCTATGCAAGTACAAGTAATCCATCTATTTATGAGACCTGAGAAAAGTTCTTTTCTTGTTGATTATTTGTATTTCTGAGTTTGTTGTTCCATTTTCAATTAGTTTGTTTATTAGTTTATATTTATCGCTTCTAACAAAACCTCATTATATAATATAACTCATTTTGGACATGCTTTCAATTCAGAAATGTTGTACTTTAACTGTAAATGTATCTTACATTCTATTATTTAGTAGATAGTACCACTTTATAATTCTTTAATCAATATATCGAACGCCTTTCGTTAAGAATTTATTTTCAGGTTATTCATGCACTTTTAATCAACTGAAGCTGGTTTGAATTTTTCAAATTCTTCTCATATAATATTGTTTGAATAGATTATTTTGGACTTAACAAAAGAATAAGTTTGAATATAAAAAAAAATACATATATAATAGATCATTCTAAAATTTCATTATTGCAATATCAATTTTAAGATCAAAAAACCCCAGAAAAGGAATAAAAATATTTAGTAATAAGTTTACTGAACCCATAATGATTAATCATCAGTTACCTCTTAACTTGTGCACTTTTATGTTAGTAAATACGTATATTATTCATATAAATTAGTGAAGCGTTCATAAACAGGAAGAGATTATAAAGAAGCGATTTACACGCACGAGGACACACTGTAATGAGGAGTATGCATTTTTAAAGCTCAGGTGTGAATTCAATTGAAGAAAAAAATAGCTCTACATTGAAAGCATTTAGAGCATGACGATGTAATCAGTATGCACGCAGCTAGGAATCAAGTGAAGCCTGACTTAACTGAAAAGTTGATGTCACTCGATGTCACAAAAGTAATTATGAACTTTTGCTGATCTGAAGTACGGATTTGCCCAAAAAGAAAAATTAAACTCAATAAAGTCAATTTATACATAAGACAGATGTTCAGTCGTGAATTGGTCACTGAACTAATAAAGACGACAGATATCAAGTTATCACTTATAAAAAAGGTGTATCCCTCCTGATAGTTCAAAAGACTAACATGATGTAGGTTAGGTTGCAGCGGCAGTCCCACGAGAGAACCCATATAGGCCAAACATTGGCCCTTTGTCTTACCACGCAATGAATATTCTACATCGGGAATCGTAAATTTTGACTAACTCAAGTATAATTTAGAGTAGGGATCTTTAACAAGTACCTAATATCGTACAGGCTCGGAACAGACGGCTTAAAGTCCATACCGAGGAACGACAAGCACAGATTTGCTCACCTTCCGCGTAATTTAATTGAGTGCCAGAGTGGGTATCGAACCCAGGATCTACTACTCCTGGGTTCAGTAGACAAGCACATTGCTACCGGGTTAACATGTCCTCCATGATAACCTTGATATAACAATTTAAAAACAAGTCTACATTCAGCTTTACTTAGAGTAAACATCGTCTGAAGTAGTAAACAACGATTCTTAAATGAAAATTCATTTATTTGAATTTAGCTACATACTTCCTGTAATAATAAGAACATAATTTAGAGCATGTTATTCGTGAACACTTGCGACTTACTGCTGACGCAGATATTCATTAATTATAGACGACTTGTCAAATTGACAATGATTTAGCAATCTAAACTGGCAATTATTAAAACTACAACCAGTATGTTTGATTCGAATCACTCATTGATTATAACATTAAATCAATTAAAAGAAACTGATGATATCATCTAATGAATCAACTAACAACTATTCTCTGTTGGTTCATATTATTAATAAACTGCATTATTACATACAATTTAATTACATTGTTGACTTTTTTTGCAGAGTGATCATAAAAACTTAATAACTTAACTGCTAATATTATAAATAATCATTCCACTTGTTTTTTTCTCTTTTGAAATCATATTTTATTTGAATGATTGCGATATTAGTCTTGTAACTTTTTGAGGTTAATTATCTCAAATATATAATTTATTTCTGTTTATAATTGATCATTAACCAATTTTTAAAAATAAACTTATTTGAAATAAATTAATTATTTATTTTTACCTCAAAGATTTCAATAAATGGAGATAAATAAATTTAGCGATTCACAACGATTGAAATATAGTATCATATTTTTCTATTACAACATAATAATATGAATCTACTTTACCTCTTAAAGAGAAGCTGTAGTCGTCCAACCGGTTTTGCAGGTAGTGCCTCTTCAAGTAGAGCTACTATTACTATCGCTCCTACTGCCAATATAGTTCAATTTGAAGATATAGCACCAACCGGTGGGAAACCGATCTGACGACTACATCAACTATTTACAAGATATAACGTATATATAATATATTATGATGCTTTCTAAACTCTGTGGTTCTAGCAATAAGCATGAAATATAATAGACACCATTTTTAGTGCAACATTTCCTTTTTGAAAATTCAACCTTCATGAAATGTTTGTTGTGCTGTACTCCTAATAAGGTAATGCTGACTACAAAATTTGTAGATTCAAGATTCTATGCTGAGCAGAAAAACTAAGAATAAATTAGTAACTGTTTTGATGATAAGTATGATGAACTATCTTTTTCATGATGAAATATTTACATACTATTAATATATTTCCATATTTTTCAAGTAATTTCCCCATTTTAAAGAAGTTTCGCGATCTTTAACGAATTTGAGAAATTTGAACATTAAACAAAATTGTCTTACGTAATCTAAGACGACTAGGAAGTTTATCATTCTTAACGTTATAATAAAATGTATTTTTTTTAGATTCTACAATTCTCAAAAAAAATATTCTTCATTTAATGATTTTCGTTAAGGAAATGTAATACTGGCGCCGTAAGACAACAGCTCACAATGCGGAAGAAGTTCGAAAAAAAATTGAAAATATTATAACTATGATGCAAAAAACATTATCAATACATTAAAAAGTTAGTAACAATTAAAAAACCATTTATTAATATTATTCACTAAATGAAAGAATAACACTTATTGTATTACCATAAAAGGCGTAACTCAAGTACTGTACGACAGGATGGGACCACTGCTAGGAATGAGTAATGTTGCTGTAGTGAGCACCTCAGAAGTCAACCGGCCTTTGTAACATGATACCTTGAACTTTTGACGTGAAATCGTGAAGAAAATCCGTGCGTTAGCATTCTCGATTCAGAGCACATTTCTTATACTTGAATTAGTTCGAAAACATTAACTTAAATCTGTATAAAACCGGCAGTACTTATTTCTCACTTTTAAATGACTGAGCTGTATAACATCAATGTGCCAGTGGAATTAAAGGGACAAGATATGCAGTAAGAGTCTAAGAAAATCAATTTAGTGTGAAAGAAGTGTGAACTGTATTATTGATGGGTGTAAGGGTAGCCGAGGAAGGGAAGGCGAGGACGGCGGAGGGTTGAGAGACTAATACGACGTCCATTACAGCTGCTCATTACCAGGGAGAGAGAATGCCAGACTTGCTGGCGAGTCGAGCTCCAGGTCCTCACTGGATGGCTGCAGGCCGATTTATAGCCCCCATTAATGGTGTCCCACTTTCTCAACTAACTAAAGGTCAACTCTCTTGATTCAGAGTTTCAGACATTGCAAGTAGAGTATAAAATGTCACCAGCACCGCGTAACCATTAGTGTTCACAGACTTTACCTTAAGCCAACACTCTCTTCAATCTCTACATTCCCTTTAATTGCCTGCGTCTTCAAGTGATTAAGAGATTCTACCCTCTCATTCAAAGGTTATTTCTCTAATAGTATCATGTAATGGTAAACATATGTGAGTTAAAGCAAAATCTGATCAATTTACAACCCTTTGTTCTATAAAAATCTGTATAATATCTGCAAATAAAGATGAGACAGGTACGGAAAAATGCCTTTGTAGCCCTCACTAGTAGATTCACGCGTACATGCTACACCGTTGACGTTAGTTTGTATAGAAACAAGGGATACGAGAGTAGGAGAATTAACTCGACTGACACACACAACAACGACCAAAGGATACAGACCTCAACACCTGCAAAGACACATAGTCGGAGCCAGCACGACTGAGTAAGAAGGAAACTTTCTGGTCATTCGATTGGAGAAACATCAAAGGTGAGGGATAGCACGGAAAGCTAAGATGGCCTAGTAGTACTTCATTAGACAGTGAAAAGTTCACATTTAATACTTAAGATGTAAAACGAAATTTATTTATTTTATCAGTATGCTTCCTGTTTGCGATCTCACTCCTATAAGACTGCTATTATTGTTATGATGCAGATTATGAATGGTATAAGTTTTCTAAATGTTGCTTTATACCTTTATTTGTTTTGTTTGTTTAATTGAATGGGAATAAGAGCGGAGAGAGGGATTATAGACCAGGCTATCAGCTCACCAATGAAATCATTTTGCCAATTATGTAAATACAACATGCCTAGGTTTATTCTAGGTCAGATAATTCAGCAATATAAAAAAAAATACGTGCATTTCAGAAACCTGAAAGTGACTTTTTGAGTGTTCGATAGATACTAAAACAAACATCAAAGCCATTAAAGGACAATAGAGATGATGAAATATGAACCCATAAACTTGGGGAAGGATGGACAAACTGCAGTTTACGATCTGCAAGTGACGAACATAGATATATTTCTTGGAAGAAACTTTCAAGATAAATTTATGTTATTCAGAAGGAAATGCTATGGAATTAAATTATTTTATTTACTTCACTGTCAGATGCGAGAGAAAGGAAACGTCAAGAACTGTTTTTGTACCACCTATCACTGGTAGAAACAATGTGATTATATTATCTCTATTAATAGGTATATTCTTGCATGTAACAATTACACACATGTAATTACCTTTAGATAACTATGTTGTATATACACTACCTTGAATATTGATTCATTTTTTTTTCAGTTTACAGGGAATAAAGAATACTCCAGTTTTTACAAGACAGGTTATATATCCTTGATTAGCGCTATGGTATTATGGTTCTCAAAGCAATTACGCTAACCATTAGGTAACACCTTGCAATATGTCTTCTTAATTGTTATTATTATTTCCATTGTAATCAAATCAAAGGCAAGTGAGGAGTGGCAATGGTACCGACTTGTTCTTATTACTCTCACATAAGTTCTGTAACTTGTACGCACTGTCATGTTCTGTTTCATCCTACCCTAAAAGACCAACAAAGAATGAATGTATCCATGCACTGTAGTGCACGTCGTAACCAGCAGTTCTAGACCAGATGCGTTCTACTGCTTGATTACTGTGCTACTATAACTTGGACTGTCAGTAATTCATGTCGGATATTAGGTTCGTCTGTATAGTAATGACGTCGTATTCGCGGTCATGAGGTTTTGTTGGTCATAGTTTTCTATGTTTTTAGTCATGATTTGAAAAAATAGTCACTATATTAAGTACTTGTTCAGTGAGGTTGAGGAATGTTGGTGGCAGGATTGAGAGCTTGTACAAGGAGGTTTGAATGAGAAAGTAGTTTGTTGCCTTGACTTAGCAGTAAACCGGGTGATGTAACTATCTGTGGATTCCATTTTCAAATCATGGTGAATATCCAGATTTTGGGTGTACCAAGGAGTCCTGGCTGTAAGGCGGGCATACTTTTTCTGGACGATCTGGACAAAAGCCTTGTTCGTTAGTACAGCTCTAAACCAGACAGAACATCCATAAATCATAGTCGAACAAACGACCTTCTTATAGACAAGGTCCTTTACTAAAACGGGTGAAACCCTTGATTTGAGAAGAGAATACAGATTACACAACAAGTAAATTCCAAGCTTGAATTTGTTATGGAAGTGTTGTTTGAATGTTAATCTGGAGTCTAAATCTAAAATAAGACCCATATAGTTTACATGGGTTTGGTAGGGAATAATCTGGTTACCAATGAAGAAAGGAGGACGGAGAGGCACACTCTTGATGAATCTAACATGGGAGCTCTTCGTTGGGTTCAACGCTAGTTTTCACTTTGTGAACCAATGTAAGCCACATCATGGAAACATACCCTAAAGGATTAAGTGAACATCTCTATTCATTATGCTAATTATTTCCTCATTAACTCATATTTTATTCACTAATTAAATGTGATAGGTAGCTTGTTTTAAAATTACAGAGTTAGGGTTTCTCTCTGGTGGTATTTTACATTTAACTAAACCCTACGAACCGCAGAATCATGGAACCGATGAATGATATGGAAAAATCAGACAAATGAGGTGTCTGAAAAATTATCTTCCAATTAAAAATATTATACGATTCATGATTGAAATAAATATGGATCTTCATCTCGAAACAGGTAAGTGAATAGTAGTACTATTTACTTGTAAGTATTAGTACAGAGGTCCTAAGAGCTTACTCGCAAAATAGAATCATCCAAGCATTCACGTTGTATTATCTTAAATAGAGACTTGTTGTCAAGTTCAGGCTGCAGAAAGCGCCTTGGAGAGGGGTAGACACAATAAAGAATAAATTACGGGACAATGAAAGCAGTTGCAATACAAGTGTGTCCATTGTGTTGATTTATCGGGATTTATCGTTATGAAACAATATCGGCTTGCCTGCAAAGCAATTTAGTTAAATACAAACACAACATACTGGTTATTGATAAAACAAAAGAATACTTGTAGTGATGCAAGAAAAACTGGGGGGAAAAAATATAATAGTAACAGAAGGAATTGGTAGGTAATGAACGAAGCAAACAGTAACTGCATGGGTACAGCGTAACCAGTTCTAATCCTGGCCAACCAGTCTTTGTTGTTACGACCTAATTCAGAAAACAGTTATCAAATGTGGATCTGTTAAAGAAACTGTAATCGTTTCTGAATACACATAATTCACTGGTAAGTTTCACACAAACAAGTTTTAAATTTGTTCAGCAAACCCGACCTTAAAAAAAAAAATCAAAAAATTACCATAATGATAACAAAATGATGTTAAGATACGATTAAATAGAATACCTCACTTAAAAAACATTTAAATCATATTCTACTTGTAATTTGTTTAAGCTTTAGCAAACATCTAGAATAAAACTACTTTTACTGTTCATATTTTTAATACTTCGACAAGTTTGAAGGAATTTAGCATTGTAAGATAACATGGATGCATCTACTTAAAAATAAAAAAAAATATATTGTTTAATAATAAAACAAAACGATATTTATACTGATATAAGCCAATCATAGAATTGTAGAAAAAGTAATGTAGTGGTAATAGAAGGAAAACCAATTGGTAGACAATAAAGCGATCAAACAACAGTTTGATTTCACCACAGATTCTATTGAACTGAATCTAGAATAACATTCAGTTTCTTCTTTATAATCTACAAGTTCCAGAACAGATCGAGTTATGAAACAAATTGTACAAAATAAAGTTATACTTAGTTTTAGTCAGAAAAACTAAGTATCTAAGTTAAAGTGATACTTAGTTTTAGTAAGTCAATCTAAGTATCTAATAAAAATACTAAGTGGTGGTACTGCAACCTGTTGTTAAAATAAAAAGTTTCTTTTTGTTCTTATTTGAATAGGAACATCGTCATTTAAGGCTACATCAAGTATTTGCGATCTGGATTACTTGAATATATAGAGGTTAAGATGTTCCATCACACAGCAAACCAGACCCAAACTTACCGCTTAAGCCTCATTTGTTCATATGGACAAACCTTGTCATTCAAGCCCCGATTAACGAAATATTGTTTTTACAATCGTAACATAGCAAACCTTAAAATTGAAAGTTAAGAAATTTAAATTCATTGTCTTATGTGGACGATTATACAGCATTTTAGGAACAATTTCTCACAAATCTTACTTTGTCAGAGGTTGAATCAACATATGATTACCAATAAAATGTAACATAATAGTGAAAGAATTTTATCATATTCACCAATATTATCAAAATATTAAAGAATTGTTTTGTTTACTTAAAAATTATAATCACAGTTATTATTATCCAATTTAATTAAAATAATTATAAAATTAAATTACATTGAATTAAATTAAATATGTGTTAGAATTAAAAAATATACATAAAACCAGTGAAATAAGAATCTCTGGTTTCTGGTAATTCATGCTGTATAAAAAGCACTCTAAAAGCAATTTAAACAAAATAAAAAATAGAAATACTTAGAAGTGGTTACAGATGAAACTTCATACCCTCTCAGCTCTTAACTCCTTCTCCTTATGAGAGTGAGTAATATATAATAATAAGAGTGAGTAATGGACATTACTCACTCTTACTCGTTTACTAATCAATACCCCACATTCATAAAACCACTCAGCTCCCAAGTTATTTTTCTTTCCGTGTTTTAATTTAGATAGTCATCTAAATTATAATTTCCAAAATGTATCAAAGTACTTATAAGCATGTGTGCTTTATAAAGCATTAGGATATGCTTTAATTCTCAACTCTAGCTTTCGGGATTTATAGTTGTGTCCATTTATTTTACTTTGAATATACTATCATCCATTTTTTTTTTATTTTCTAGTAAGTATATTACTAAATACCCTTTAATAACAAGATTTCACATAACTCGTGAAATAACAATCAATGATCAAACCACAATATGAAATAGGAAAACAAGACTAAGATCTTTCAACAGTAATAAGCGGTCTTCGTTAGAGTCAAAACCCACTTAATACCTTTTGTATTCTTACTGCTAAGTGCTAACAATTCCCAAGAAGCTGGTATTCTATGTATACTGTCTTGGTGGTATGACAGCACATTCATTTTAGAGCTAAATCTGTTGTAGAATTAAATCAAGCTCGCTCTAAACCGTAAAGGTAGCGTATGTAAATATTCTGAGCATTGATTCCGGTGTAATTGAAGCAAATGGGTTGACAGGACTTCGTAGCGGGATACAATAAACTTAACTCGCATTAGCTGATTGTCTTACTTGAATGAGGTCCTTGGCACCTCATGCAGTTAGCGGATTTTCTTGTATGGCGGTTTTAAGCTGAGGTGTGACTGTGTGTGAGTGGGCGGGTTCCGTCATTCTGTAATACTCGTAGCTCTAGTGGTCCCACTGTTTACCAGATCATAATCACAGTTGTAGTCCATGATATCGAAATAAACCCCATTGCTTTTAGCTAACATTGCCACCTGACAAAGCCTCTGGCTCTGTACTTTATATGGAAACAAATACTCATTCTTCTTCACTTATCCCGAAACTTGAAATTATTAACTTGCTATTTTTCTTGTATAAGGAATAATAAACAAACCTTGAACGTTTGATTATGATAAATAATAATCAGTAAAAAAGAACAACAATAAGGTCACTTATTTAGCTTAATATATAAAACCAATATTACTTCACAAAAGAAATTTTTTCAAAAAAATAATTATCAATAAAATATTAAAATTAAAGGAATTCATATTATAAGATATTAATTATAAAATCTGCATAATAATTGAAGTCATTTAAAATAAAATAAATTTACATATATTAAATTTAAATTAATTTAGAATATTTACATTTAGATTATAGTGTCATTATACTCGTAGTTACGCTAATATGGCAGCCAAAACAAATGGACAACATAATTAACTAGCTTTATTACTTATTACTTAATATTTAATTATAATTAAATAATAATGAGCTCTCATTTACTCACTGATAACACTCACATCATTTGCAAAATTATGCAATTAATTTAGTAGTGACTAATAGTTCATGCAATGATTGTTATAAATATCAGTTACTACTCATTGCTCATAGAATTTTACTTGATGGATCATTGATTTTACTTGATGAATCATGGATTTTACTTGATGAATCATAGAGTTTTACTTGATTTTATAAGAAATATGTTTTACTTGATAAATCATAAGATTTTAACTGATATGAATACTAGCCTTTGACTTTGCTATAAACAAAATATTGTAATCATAAAAAAAATTTCTGTCAAAATTTTCACGGATTTACATATTTACAGGTCACAGAGAACATGATTAAAATTATCTTGACCCTGGTGTTGTGTATGTGTGTGTGTGAATATGTATCCGTATGCATATGTGTATGTGTGATGAGTATATACGAGTACATGAGCCTGTATGTGAAATAGCACATGTAGTGTATTGAGATGTCTAGTTTTTGCTTAATATTGCATCATGGGAAATTCACTTTACTGCCCATCATGTGTTTCATACACCAATTTTCTCTCACACTCTATTAATGCCACAAGTTGAAATTTTGCAGCTTTTATGAAATTAACTGAAAAGTTACATTATTTTTCGATTAATGGAAAGCTCAGTTTTTCATACGAACATTATGACTCATAATTAAAACCGAATGCTCATGAAAACAATTCTGCTCATACCTTGAGACTGATCATTATATAATTCAACACAAACCAACAATAGATCGTTACAGATCAATGATCTTTATCTGCAACATTTATCTGCTAAACACCATATTCATTATGGAGAAAAATGGTGTTTATAGGATTCAATTGCAAAAACAGATACATAAATACCTAATGGCGTCTTTCTTCAAACTGTCAAAGGAACATACCTGTAACAAAAGAAATAGATATTGGTAGGAATATTCGATAAAACATAATACCTAATTGTGAAATATTATTCAAAGATATCTTTAGTAGGGACATTCAGTTAATGGGGCATTACTCCGAACAGTATTCACACAAGTGCAAACAAACGACATGAATCAGCAACAGGGGCTGACATCAGCCATTCAATAGTGTTGTTGAACTCATTTGCTATAATATAAATGTAATACTACTTTAGACATTGCATAGTTTATTTTACTTTTAGGGCCTTAAAATCTGCCGCTACTCGAGGTTATTATAACAAAGATTTTTGAGTAAATGGCATAGTAGAGACTATGGATCGACTGTTCTGCACCCTCTCTGAGTGAGGGCTAGGTTACTCAAAGGTTAACGTGCTCGCCTCCGAACTGGTAGCCCGGAGTTCGATACCCACCTGGTCCTCAATGTATTCACGTGAGAGGTGAATATATCTGAACACGTTGTCCCTCGGACAGGACGTAAAACCGATGGTCCCGAGCGTGTACGATGTCAGTGATCCCTATACTAAATACACTTGAGGTAGACAAAATGTAGAACTCACAAAGTGGAATCAACAGGTACTGTGGCTCACCCATTACTTAAATGGGTGCCAAATAATAAATGAGCCACGGTTTCCACCTCTAGAACAACACTAAAAGGTGAAAACTTTATATGTGCGGGTGTAGGAAAACAAATGAAAACAAAACACCCTCTCCGAGTGACATTTTCTAATCCCCTACAAGGAAAATACCGAATACGACACCCGAAGCAATGCTAGAGTCCTGAAGCCAAATTCATTGAAAATAAGATTATGTTTTTATAAACTTTAGTCCAGAATTTAACTCAAACATTATGTGAGTTTAACTAACTCAAGCAGTTTATTTTTCTTTCGGTGATGACTAATAAAATTAAACCTCGCATTAAATAATACACTAAACTTGAAAAAATATTATGGCCCTCTACAAACAAAGAAATACAGAATGGCTATAACAATACATATGGTCAAAATACATAACTATTTATGAGCAAAAGTCACAATATTCAAGCTTTTAGTTTCATTCGTTTAGCTCTTAGTATACATTTTCATACTTAGAAAGTTAATCGTAGTACATAACTTCTTAGTCATTTCAACACGATTTTCACAAACAGCTACAAGCATAAGTCATTCAAAATGATTGTTTAGGTCCTCTGAATACTTGTGACTGGGTGGGTTCATCGAAATTTTTTAAGACTCTAGAAGTTTCACCTTTTTTTGAATTTTAATGATATTTGACAAACGAAGTTCTTAGAGTGATCATGTATTTTTTGTAATATGAAGCTACTTAATGTAAAAATTGTCACTAATTTTAATATTCACTTTTATTTATTCTAGAAAGATTTAATTCAGTTTTATATATTGTCTAATATGAATATTACATGCAATAAAATTCATAAATTTAGGAATATTACATTGTATTGTTCGCATTATATGCATATCACAATCTGAGATATTAAATTAATATGAACAACTATTAGGTTCCATCTCGTGTGAGGTTATAATTGACGAAATGGAGACAGCCTCATTACAATAAATCAAATAGCGGAATTCAATGGCATTGACATTAATAGCATCCTCGCCACAGCTTTTGATAATTAATACCCTTACGCAGTAGTTACATTACTATAAATAAAGTAATAATATTCAAGTTGAGTGTATGACATTCCAGATTTTTTAGACATAAAAACTGAAATATATCGAAATACATTTT
This sequence comes from Hermatobates lingyangjiaoensis, assembly GCA_026182355.1. NCBI lineage: Eukaryota > Metazoa > Arthropoda > Insecta > Hemiptera > Hermatobatidae > Hermatobates > Hermatobates lingyangjiaoensis. The sequence goes on from JAPFBL010000015.1 coordinate 8,715,962, forward strand.
AATATATGAAATGAACCTTTGCATCCTTACAATATTACTGGATTGAATATATGATAATAATAACTTTGATAAAATGAATTGGCCTAGTGGAACAAAAAGAAATTAGTTTCCCATGAAATGAAAGACCCATAGTTGATCTCAATTTAATTGAGAATGGGGATCTCACGAGTCCGGCTAGTTTATATGATGAATATTGGCTTAACCTGCGATATCAGTTTGAAACAAGTTGTAAGTTAGCTACATGAGAGGCATTTCACTTAATACAGAGAGATTTTTCATGTACAGTTTTAGGCGGTGTGACAGGTAAACGGATATTAGAAGAAATTCAATTTCTATGCCCGGCTGTGGAGAAGCAGCTGCCTGGAGCAGATGTTACCTCTCAGCTGTACCTGTGTTTAGGCACAACTTTATCCTTGAGACTGTATAACCCTTCCTTACCCACCACCCAATTCATAAGAAATGAATGTATTCCAAACAAACTCTAGTTTTTTTGTAAGCACCAGATGGGAATCAAGATAAAAACCGTTGCCGTTGTCAGACTCACCAATCATCGAGTCCGCAATATTGATAGAGTATACAGGACAGTGTGCACACTATACCTAGTCTAAACACCACAATTGCTTTTTATCCTATGCTTCACAAAACGATAAGTTTCGTAAACTTTGAATACTCTTGAATTCAAAATCTCAGGTAACATATTAATAGTAATTTAGAGTAGTAATTTATCAACTACATTTCGTTTTAAAGTTTGCGGGTTTGCGTAGGTACCTGCTAAATATATCTCAAATATACACAGACACGAGCACGTGTCTATAAATTTAAATTATAACGAAAGCAACACAAAAATAGACACAAACGTTATTTACAAATATATTTCGACAATCTTCGTTATCAGGAGGCGAAGTGTTCCGCAGGGAGTAAAGACAGTTACTTACCTTTTCTGTGTCTATATATGTGCTGCTTTCATTATAATTTTTATCTAAAGTCTAGTGAACGTTTCATTTGATTTTGATATACATACGAGTATGTTTATACATATATGAAGAAAAACAAGAACACGCTACACAATTTGATATCTGTCGTCATCAGATGGTAAAAGAAAACTCTTGGAGTCAGGCCAAGGCTGGAGTCTCCTTCTCAGAACCACACTCAGTGATGCCAACTTAAGGAGGAGGGGGAAGTAATAAAAATAAAAAAAAGGAAAATGAAATTTAAAGTAAATTATTTCAAAATAATGAAGGAAGATAAACAGTAAAAAAAATAATTTTTAAATTTAATTGTAAGAATTATGTCTATTTCATAAAAATTTCATTAATTGGAAATTTTTCTTTAATAGTTGGTTTTATGACATGTCTGAAACCGTTTCTGCATCACTGCCCTTGGTACTGTAAATGAGACTGGAAGAGTGTCTCTTACACTCACCTGTGTATATTTGTATTGTGAACTTTAGTTGTCCATTTCGGAGTGTTTTTTCATCTTTAAAGTATATATGTATATTGATATAGTTTCTCGACCACTGATATTTCAAATTCACATAAGGGGTTATTGAGGATTTTGGTTATAAAACATAAAACATGTCGTTTAATAAATTGTTTTTTAGCCTTGAAAATGCCAAACAACTTTTGGCGAAACGTCGGCTGATGATCAGGAGTTGTATGTTTTATGACCAAAATCCTCAATAACCCCTTATGTGAATTTATATATGTATATATATAAACTATTAGAAGAGGAACACGAATTGAAACTAACAACTAGGATTCACTTTCAATATTTCGACCTTTTAAATGGCCGTTCTCAGGAACAGAAGTGATACGTAAAGAAGATGAAAACCAACTCATATATGTATTTTATATATCTCTTTACTATATCTCTAGAAACCCTAACCGTTTGTAACCGTCAGTCCGTTGTGGGTTTGGTATTCCTCTTTTCTCTCCTGACAATGGTTGAAACCGAAAATTAGAGACTATAAGTATACGTTTTCCATTTATTTGCTACTTTACAAATTTTCAAATATATATATATATATATATAATATATTATATATATATTATATATATATTATATACAATGATTAAACCACAATAAGAATGGGAAAACAAGACTAAGATATTTCAACCGTAACAAGCGGTCTTCGTCAGAGTCAAAAACCCAACTCACTCAGAGTTGGGTTTTTGACTCTGACGAAGACCGCTTGTTACGGTTGAAAGATCTTAGTCTTGTTTTCCCATTCTTATTGTGGTTTAATCATTGATTGTTGTTTCACGTGTTTATGTGAAATCTTTTTATATATATATACGTACGGACAAATATGGTTCAATGTACAAAAAGAAACATAGAGAAATTGGTAATGAAACATAGGTATTGAACCGAAACACAGAGCACGGTTGGACATCAACGATTAGAGACGGTCTCCAGCCATCTCTGAACCAGTGCGCTTGGTTCTCTCTTATCTCTCCTGTAGACGGTTCAAACCAAAAATTAGAGACTACAAGTGTGTGCTTTTAATTTCTTTATGTTTCTTTTTGTACATTGAACTTAAATTATCACTCAAAATTCGGGAAAACGATTTAAACTGGACGCAAATCAACTCAAAAACGAAGAAAAGCAACACACAAAAAGAGACTCTACTTTGAACGGTACTTCGAAAGAGTCTTCATTGAAAGAGTCTATATATATATATATATATATATATAGACTCTTATAGTGTATAGTATCAACGATGACGGAAGGAGATTATTCAGTACCCTTGAAAGATACACAAGGTAACTAGTTTACACAAATATGATTTATTATTTAACCGAACATATAAATATGTACAGTGTATCCCATACTATACCAGATAAAACAATCAAATAAACAGAACATTATTTTCCGAAACAGAGGAAAAGGAAAATATATATATATATATCCGTGTATTTTAGAAATATTCTTTTATTTTCGCAACTTTTGTTGAATAGCCATATTGTCTACAAACAAGTTTTTTTGTGCATTTACCAAGGGTGCAGAATATTCATGCGTCATCACTTGAAGATGAAGTAAGTGTATAGTATCAACGATGACGGAAGGAGATTATTCAGTACCCTTGAAAGATACACAAGGAAACTAGTTTACACAAATATGATTTATTATTTAACCGAACATATAAATATGTACAGTGTATCCCATACTATACCAGATAAAACAATCAAATAAACAGAACATTATTTTCAGAAACAGAGGAAAAGGAAAATATTGTTTGAATATTGATATCGTCAAGTGTTTACGTTTCTACTTGTGATATTTATGAGCAAATCTGTGACAGGCAATTACCTCTCTTCATCCACCCCTCTGGTGCTCGTTGGCAGGGGACCCTCTCAGTAAAAGTTTCTCCGCTGGCTCACTTTTGAACAAAGTGCAATACATAACGTTAAATGAATTTCAGTAATTTGAGGACATGATCACGATCCCTTTTAGCAACTTTCCTCCCCTCTGAAAAGTCATTACTTTAGTTTCTCTCTAGTTTTAATCACTCATTCCTTATAAAGGTATCATTCTTTTTTCTAAAACACTGAATTTTTAGTCATATTTTTATTTCTAATTAATCATTTTTGTTTTTAAGCTCTTGGTACTTATCCTCAATGCTTGATTTATTTTTTTTTCATTTCTCAAATGTACATGTTTTAAGATGTATCACTTAACCATTAACCATCACTTTTCTATCTTAACCTTTTAAATTTGATTAATTTTGTTCAACTTCCATACTGTTTGAGTATTTCTTTCACTGTTTGACATTTTTTTTGTTTTTCATCGTAATCCATCATCGAACGCCTTCCCGATTAGTAAAGTCGTCAAACTAGCCATTCTGCATTTTCTGTGCTCACTACCAAGTCAGAGAAAAGAGACAGAGATGGAGCCACAGTAAGTCGTCATCCTAAAATAGCTTCTGTTTTCAGACCTCTGGGGAGGTATGAAGATCCTGGGTTACTACTCATCGAGAACTCCACCTTCACGTACACGCTTTCATATTCCGCATACTGAGATTCTTGCATTCCTACATTAAGCGAAAGAAATTTCACTTAAAAAATAACTCACTAACGTATATATTTTTTTCCTCCAAAGTAGTACCCCTACTTGCAGGGAGTTTACTGTAATATTTTCACATGCTACATTTAACGTATATTAAGACTCTTAAACAAGACAAACGACAAGGAAATAAACGGATCTCTTCAGCTTAAATATTGAGTACAGCTGAATATTTATAACAAAAATGTTTCAAAAGAAATGAAAATTGAAAAATTGGAGCCATTTCAGTTAACTGTTGGTATATTTTATGAGATCACAGAGAAAATACTTGTTTCTTCTGTAATTCAAGTTGGCAAATTATTTATCTCAAGTATTGAAATTGCAGGAGTGAAGGTTCATTTGTTTATTCGTCTTACGAAATTAAAGCTTGTATGAGTCATAAAAGACAAAAATAAACGATGTTAGATCACAAGAAAGATGAAACTCACGAATAGTTTAATAAATCTCTGTATTCAACGAAACGACAATACATTATAAAATGATGCAAAATTAGGTAACCAGTAAAAGACATTTCTGGAAAAGATATGGATTGTATGTGTTTTAGGGAGGCCAAGTGAAATCAGGTTATAAATAAACGTTACGTCAACCACAAGGTAGCCCGCAGTTCAAAGGTGTCTGCAGAACTGACTCATATGCAAATATTTGCTTCGTCAGACTTTGTTTTCCTATAGTCTCATTTATCGATTGCAATAATTCACTTTTCTGCTGAGCAGATATTTTTTTATTCAGAATCAATATAAGCAGAACAGAAAACAGTTGTTCATAGGACGCAACTTTTTTTACAACAGTCGTTGCATATAATGCATTCTAGTGTAATTCATAGATACGCTAGGCGTCAACCTTAAAATTATCATAACTTGTACAATTTCATTCAGTTTTAATGCTTCATCAAAAACATGCTAAACGCATGACAAACATCTCAAAACGTAGTACGCACTTGTTACATTTTGCATACTAACATTTTAATTAATATAAACCATCTTGCTCTGTATTTTTACCACTTTACTGCAGTTGCTTTCGTAGTAACTCAATATTCACAGAGTGACATGTAACTCATCATATAGGTAACACCTTAGGATACAGGCATCACCCCTGTGAGAATAGAATCATTCCGAAAGCGCTCAAGTGGTACTTTATAATAAATGAAATTATACTTACAATATCTGTGGTCCTAACGATCCTAAATATATATAATGGATCATATTAAAAACGTTGACATCACTCGAAATCGTTTTAAAGTAAAGGAAAGATGAATGGGTGAAAAATCAAGATCGACAGTCTTTTGGAAAAACGAATTGGCAACGTAAGTAAAATTTCATTAAATTTTAATTTAGCCTAAACTTTTGGAGAACTGACCGATAAACATTACATCCATTTCAGATGTGAAAGTCTTGACATTGGAAGGAATACTGTTTGTTTTAATATTGAATGACATTTAGCTTTCCATCTAAATAACTTAATTACTAATACAAAGAATACAGTTTTCGTTGTAGTTTACACTTCTATATCACAGAATATTTGAAGCTACTCATCTAGTTCAAATAATCTGCAGCTGAATAAATACAGGTGACCAAGGTTCTCTGCGTGCTTACCACTTGGCCAGGGCGCTATATTTAACGCACTTTCTTAAACTGCGTTTCATAAAATAGAAATCAGGGTTGTTTGAGCAGTCAATGGGTCAGTGCCAAAGCTGATTTTATAATATAAAGTACGAATTACAATCGTATTTTATCAAAATTCTACGGTGGACATCATGTAATAAAAGACATTAATAACTGTCTAAAATTAAAGTTTATTTTTGAAGATTGGACCATAAAACAATTGCATTTTACTCTATATTATATTAGACTTCCAATATAGAGTAAATTTCTCTATTTTTTCCATAAAACGGCAAATGTTGCAACTGATACAGTTGGCTTTGATAATTCCATAAACTTTTAGAGCTAAATATTTCTAACAGGCGTATCTTAGTCAAGCGACCACCACCACTTATTTCGGATACGGTTCTAGAAAATTGCATCAGCACCATATAACCATTACATGGCTATATAGCACCATCCATTAAAACGAAATTACGTTTCAGGTTTATTATATATTTTCTTTATTAATACAATATTTTCAGTTTAGCTAAAATAATATTGAAAAACCAAATATAGAAAACAATATAAGAAAATAAAATGGCTTTCCTATGATAAAACATTATTAAAAAAACTATATAGTAACTTCAAACAAGGGCTACTTTCAGCTATATTAAACGTTTGACGCATCAAACGGTGCGACCTGTTGCACCTCCACATTCTTTTGAATATACAACCACCCTAGTGTACACACACACACACACACACACACATATATATATATATATATATATATATATATATACAACTATTCGAAAAAAAGAAAACTTCATAAATGGATTCAGGGGGATTCACAAACAAGAAAATCCATTAAATATTATAAATAAATATAACTTACAGTAAAGTAATCAATTTTACCTAAACGTAAAGATCACTTTGTTTATACTAATGTAAGTAAGCTAGAAGAAAGTTCATTATACAACTCGTTGAAATCATAAAATCAATTATAATGAATGGTACATTCTTTGTCAAAATGGGCTTGTTTTTCAGTAGATATATTTAGTTTGGAAGCATACAGATATGGCAAAGGAATGCCTTGTACGGTGGAAACTACTTATGTTCCCAAAGGATATTTTAGTTTAAAAAAATAAATATATTTCAGCAATTTAACTACACTTATCTAAGCAACTATAAATTTTCTTTGCTCTAATAACGGCGAATACGTCATTGATAGAAATACATTTACATGTATAATATATATTGCATTTCAAAGGATTATAACATATCCTCAGTTAAAATTAGCCCTGTCTGTTTTCAAAAGCAGTATCCTATTAAAAATATTTCATCTCAGTGATGAATTAACTATAGAACCAGTCGATAAAACCAAGCAAAGCAACAAGTAAGGTTGCTTTCTGCATAAAAATCAATTTCAATAGTTTTTCCTCATCAAAGCCACCTGTTTTTGTAATGTTGATCTTTTTGTAAATTTATAACACTGAAAATATTATTAATTTTGCAAATATAAAAATTATAATTTTGTAAATTCAGCATTTTTCAATACAATTTAACACATTTAGAAATTTTTGAAAATCGAATATAAATAAAAAATATATTTTATTTAAAAAAATATGAAATGTAACTGTTTAACACAACATCAAATATTCTATTGCAAAAAGATATAATATTACATGTTTATCTGAATTCATTACTATTTCATTTAAAATGTTCACAAAAATTTGTTTTTCAAAAATATTAAGGCATATCATTTTTTTTAATACAATAAATAAATATGCAGCCAATTAAAGCAATATGTAGTAACATATTTTTGTTATAAAAATCTTAGCCTTGTTCCACTTCATCCTCAGTTCATGTATAAAATGTATTTTTCATTTGCAAAAGGTAAATTTGATTTTCGAATAGGTGAATTTGATTTTTAAATACCTATAATGACATTTGTGTAAATAATTAATAATTATGTGGATACATAACTTTTCAACAAAATCAATCAAAAATAGAATTCTTCAATCTCTATAATCCAATAATTAAGGGATAAAACAAATACAGATTATTAGGAAAATCAAGTGAAACGGTATTTAGGGCAAAATTTAGTAATATTTAATTGGTTAATAGCAAAGGTGTAGAATCAAAAAGTATTTGGCTCCATGGTTTCTACAACCCTTAGATTACGTGGCCTACATACTCTGCAAGCCTTAACATTAACACCAAATGGCTGTTAGTAAAAAGCATTTTAAAAGAATTATTAAAAGAAAACATTTTTTAAATTAGATGTGATATCCCTATGTTCATCAAAGTATGCATAGAGATCCCTTTATTTATCCAGTATTGTAATTATTGCTTCGTTACAGTTCACTTTTTACACCATTTTGTCCAATTTTGACTGCTCTCATTCTATAACATATTGTTAAAAACCTCTGATGAGATTCTAATTAAAAAGAAGTATCATGGCTTAGGAAGAGTCCAAGGTATGCCAGTGGCTTGTTGTCTCGATTAAGAATGATTGATCCAGGGTTCAATACCCACACTCTGACCCTCGATTGATTCACGTAGAAGACCAAAAAAATCTTCGTACCTCAAAGAGAGTGCCGAGCCTGTATGATGTCAGTTACAGGTTATAGATCCCTTCTCTGAATACATTTCAGTTAGGCAAAATGTAGGACTTCCAATGTAGTGTAATTATTGTGTGGTGTCAAACTTTGGAATGAGTTTTGGACGGCTACTGCAACCTGACATAACCATGACATAGAAACGTGCACAGTCATCTGAAATAAATTCATTATAGTATCAATGAAGAAACTAACATGGATCATATTATCAAGCAAAGAAAGTTAGCAAAAAAAATTCTCTCCAAAAATTCATTCCAAATGACCTTGCGTGAAAGTCGTTAAAACTCTACCAGCTTTCTCAAAAACTACGATATCAATATATTCATAAATGACAAAAAACTCTCCAATTCAGCTAGTCTTAATGAAGCATCGAGTGATAGTACTTTACAGCATTTATCGTTGTTGTTCTTCTGTTGTGGTTAAAGAAAAAGTAAACGCAGTGCTTCAGAACATGAGTGACCATACTTCACTCTTCGAATGACTTTTACAGTCCTAATGCAGCCTCATTGAAAGTGTTCGAGAGGGCCAAAAAGGAAACATAGCTTGTTTAATTTTACTGAACAGAAACATTAAACATAAATCGTAAGCTCATTTAATACTTCTTTTGCACAACCTAAATAAGATGAGGGACAATCATGTGCAACCATGACTTATGTAAAATACTTCATAAGACGAAAACGTGCATATTCAGATTGATCAACACTTTGTTTTTGCTCGCCACACTTGTATTTGTTGCTTACATAAAGTAATACCACCTAAAAGTTCCTATGAAACATATAGACCAGATTCCAACGCAGAAGATGAAAAATACTGCTCTCGGTGATGGTTCATCTAGGATGCATTCTTTATTATAGAATGTAGAATCGTTTCCCATTAGCGTGAATAATGAGCTCTTAAAACGAGAATGTACTGCGCATTTAACAATCAGAGTGAGAGTTTGCGGTCAGTTACTGCAGGCTGCATGCATGCTTGTGTGGAGTAGGGTTACCCACAATACAGTCCACGGGGCTTAATGCTGCCACAGTTCATTTTTGATTATTTAGATCTATCATCTAAAAATATATTGCAATAGCACCAAACAAGAAAGTTTATTGACTGTGCGTATTTACTAGTCATCACTATTAAATAACTCATAAAATACTGAATCAACGCCGACATTGAGAAGCTGAGAAGGAAATGAAAGCTATCATCACGTTAATCATGACGGATCATAAAGAAGGACAAAACACTCAATGGATCCAGTTTGGTAAAAGAAATGCTGAGGTAATGTTATCAATAAAATCATAAACGGGTTGTTTGATGTCTTAATCACAAAAACTGTTGTAAGCATTTACAGTCACTTTGATACTTCGAACTACCCTATTCTTCGAGACGAAATAATACTTTTTTTATTTTATGCAAGTCAGTGTGCGGAAAATCTATCAAAATTATTTTGGATAGTATAGCTAAAATTTATTGATTTATTATCTATTGATTAGCTGCACCAAATGGTGTCGTGTGAGCCTAAGTCCACATCATGCAGAGAAAAGTACTAAATGGTTAGGAGCCATGTTCTCGTTATTGCCAAGAAGGCATGTTGAGGTTAGAAAAACACAAATTACATGAAGAGGTCCATCTGCTTGCGAAAGCATTTCACATCTTTCTTAACTATCAGAGAGGTGAAATACTGTTGGTCATAACAGCCTTCTTCGTATTCTATTCCTCTGTCAACCATAACTGGCTTCACTTTGTATTCACGGCCGTCCCTAGAAAGAAGTGGGGCTGGGGCAACTCAATCACTGCGGGGCCTCACCCACCCACGAAGTTTAGATATATAAAAAAAGATTTCGCATAAACACGTGAAATAACAATCAATGATCAAACCACAATATGAAATGGGAAAACAAGACTAAGATCTTTCAACTGTAACAAGCGGTCTTCGTCAGAGTAAAAACCCAACTGTTGGGTTTTGATTCTGACGAAAACAGCTTGTTACGGTTGAAAGATCTTAGTCTTGTTTTCCCATTTCATATTCGTTTTGATAATATATATATATAATTCCTATATTGGTTGTATTATGCAGGTATTAGAAAAGGAAAATAATCTGCTGTGGCAGCTGATAGTCTGACCTTCACTACCGTCGTCTCGTGGGGCCTCCACAAGCTCGGAACCCAGGACGGTTGCCTCGGCTCGCCTTAGCCAAGGGACTGTCTGTACTGATTTTAGTCTAGTTCAAAAAAAATGCCCAACAATACACTGGTATGACAAACCAGTTCTTGATACAATGAATAAAACAAGGTCGATATGCGATAGCAATAGTTAATACTAAATTGATCATAACACAACTTTGTTGTTTCAGGTCACTCAAGAAGTCTGTTTCATCAGACTTATACTTTATTTTACCGGACTGTAAACCCATTACATTTAGAACAAGAAGCTACAATTGAAACTTATCTTTTGAAAATGAAATAGATTTGTTGGGAAATAAATGAAATAGCATTAATGAGAAATAGTATTCGGTAGATTATGCGCATGTGCATATCACAAGCAAATTAAGAAGTTGTTAAGTTCATGAAATATCTAGAATATTGTAAAAGTCACGAATTGTTGAATAACCCTGAGCACAACTCATGAACTGGGCAAGAAAGTAGCAAAATTCATTTTAATGTTTAAATAAAGTGGTTAAACTTTTTAATAACGATTCTTGCTCATTTCTAGAACTGTACGAACTTGTAATTTGGAAACCGGCAACATGAAGTAAAGTTATAAAGTATGTTCTTTATATTTACTTTTGAAGGAGTGCTAAATAAATTAATGCAAAGGTGAATATAAAAGGATTTAAAAATAAATTTCGGTATATGAGGGACTTTAACCTACAACCAGGGATTCTGTTTTGTGTCGCCAAGGAAAAAAGATAATTTGAAACGACTTGCTTTTAAAAGGGATTGATAACACATGTGCTGGGTTATAAGTTAGTTCAAATAATGGAGTGATTTACAGTTCTCAAGTTGACCGCTGGAGCACCGTCATTGGTTTTTCAGTTCACAGCAAGATAAGAACTAGCTAGTTAAGATAAGAACTATCATCAAACATTCTGGATCTGGAACCTTCTACTCTTGACCAGACCAACCTTGGTGGTAGAAAGTCAGAATGATTACTTGATGTCCACAATAATAGTGTTTCAGTGCCTAATGAATATACTGTAAAATGACATTACATAACAATGCATACAAACAAATATGATACATATACAGACGAAAGTCAGTGTACACAGTGGCGTAGCAACTATTTTTGCAACCCCACTTGTCGTTGATAATCCGTTAACATTCAAAACTCCAATTACAACTAAGGATCTAATTTTAGAGTGCTGTCATTGATTCCAGACTTACATCGTATTACAGTACTCGTATATTCAAAATAAATGTATTTTTATTTTGCAAATATTACTGTTGATATCCGATTAAAAACAGTATTACACAAATGAAACATAAAAAGAATTACGACCTTAAAAACTCATGTTGGTATAAAATTTCAGATTCTTTGTCAGCTTTTTTGTAATATTTTTCTATTTTTAACCCCTCAAAATGCCGTCCCCTGTCACAAGCCGCCCGGGGCTGACCGCCCCCTCCCCCTTGCTACCCCACTGAGTGTACAATGGTTGCAGATTTGAGAAAAAGGCTTAAGAAAAAACCGGTATATTTAGTAAAGTATTAAATCTCAAACTCTTTCTTGCATACATTTTACGCCGTACCTTTTGATCTGGCAACAATAAAAAGACCACCTTCTATTGATGGCAATTTAATTAAAATATGTGCCATAGAAATCCAAATATTTTGAAACTTCTAAAATAGCAGAAAAATTTGCATCAATGGCACATTCACATCAATCCATAAAAAGAAGGATTGTTGACATGAGTGAAAAGGTAGTAAAATAAATTTGAAGATTTGTCTAGTTAAGAGGAACAATGCGATGTATGTTCTCTTTATTGGACAACAAAAGGAAAACACTTACAAAGCTTTGCGGAATACAGGCGACAGAATTGGAGACCTTGATAAATTTTCAGCTCTTTTAACAGATGGGGCATCAACCATGACAAGTAAAAATAATGGATTGGTAGAGTTGTTCCGGGAGAACGAAGTAAATTGTACAAGAATCTCTGTATTATTCACCAGAAAGGTCATTGCAGAAAATACATCAAGCAGGATGAGGTTTTCAAAGTCGTGATAAAGATAATAAATGTGTATAACATTATAAATGTGGAAACAGTGCCCTTTACAGGTAACTTAAGGAGTATTTACAAGGAACTGAGCCCTTTTATATAGGTAACATAAGGAGTTTTTACAAGGAACAGGGGTCGAGTTTGACGACTTGCTATTATACAACTATAATAGTTCAAATAATGGAGTGATTTACAGTTCTCAAGTTGACCGCTGGAGCACGATTATACCATTATGCCAACGATGTTTTTCAACCTGAAAGGATTTACCTGTACGTGTATATTAATATATGTCCAAACCAGAATAAGAAATGGGAAAAAATCGAAGTCTTTTTTTTTTTATTCCATATTGTGGTTTGATCATTGATTGTTGTTTGACGTGTTTATATAAAATCTTGTATTTATATTAATATATATTGTCATGTAACACTAACTGAAATTCAGTAGAAGTTAGAAGATCCAGAACAATTAGCATTTTTAATATATTTGACTAATCATCATTTTGAACTCAATTCATCTTTGAAAAAACTATAAAGTCAGCTGGCATCATCAATGGGTATCGAAATAAACTAATAATGTTTAAACACACTTCGGGGATCAAGATTTTAAAACACATATCTAGCTGTATTAGCTTTTTCAAAACAGTTTTCTCAAGCTGCAGTTCCTAAATGCAAGAAATAGTTTATGAGTTCAACACTAGATTCGAGGAAATCGAAGGACTCAAAAGAATCTGCTGCCTTGTAATAATCATCTTTCAGTAGCAATTGAACACCAACCACCAACTGGCCTACAACTTGAATTATGTGATGTGAATAACATGTTTCTTGTGAACACGAGTAAGCAGGCTTACTATTTTTTGAAATTGCTGTCCAAATTCTTAAACTTGCAAAATTAGGGAACTAAAAATGTCATCAATGTTTAGAAGCAAGGACTCTTTGTGAAAGTGTGTTTTCATTGATGAAGTTTATAATAAAACCCAAGTAGAAACAACTTTTCTCATATATCTGTACTTCAAAATCATGAGGTTGAGAGAACTCTCATGAAGTGGAATTCGTTCGTTGGTGGACACAGTTTGACCACAATGTTCACACTAAGTATATAAACAATAAAAAAAGTTAAAACAATCAATAGAAAGTGGTGAATGAAAAAGTTGCTCCAAGTTTTAATGATAACATATGTTAATAAATTAAGTATATCTTATAAACAACTTGAATTTATTGTTTTGTTTGATCTATATTATCACGTGCAATTTCCATTTGTCTTATTACATTTATACATTTTTCTTAAGGGACAGATAATGAAACAAGTTCTTATACCTCTGGTCCGGAGGACACGTCAACTCAATACCATGTTCCCAATCTATCATTGCAACAACTGATCAATCTTCAAACATAAAATCAAACTTAAGTCTAAAAAGAGAAATGAACAAAATTATGTAGACACCTTGTGGGTCAAGAAGTAATCACTAGTTACAGAATTGTAATAAAACACTCATTGAGCTACTGCCCTATGCAAATGCTTTCTGCGTGAGGCTGGACCTTTGAGTCAAACATATCATAATAAAACAAAAATCAACTGTATGAAAAAAATGACATATTTATACTATTGTATAATCCGTAATAAATATGCAATAGTGAATATACTTGACGTAAGTACAACATTAGAGATTTTATCATAAGTACTCTATTTTTTGGGCACATTTCTTTTAAAAAAAATTAAACATGTTGAATACTGGAAATAGTATTTAAAATTGTACAGAACTAATGACAAAGAATACAAAGAACATAAAAGAAGAACGTTCTTTCTATAATTTACAGGATACTGCTAGGGCTAAAGTTACTTTTACAAGGCAAAAGTTATATTCATGTAGTTGAACTTGGTCTTATGTCCTGTCGAAGACGAATGTGAATATGGATTTGTCTGGGATACTTCCAAGCTGATTAACCTGCTGATACGAATAATTCAAATCATTCAACTGTAATCACACGGCACTGAATCAAAATGAGATACATGCACTAAGACAGCAGCACCTCCAAAATACAATATTTCTGTTTACTGCACTGAAATCCTTCCCGTTATGTCGACTTCTTCACACTGTTTCCACAAAACTTGTTTGCTTATAACTCGTTGATAACTTAAGGAGACGTTAAAAGTATTTCTTAGTACTACGCCAAAAACCACATTTAAAATCAAACTGAAATCTGAAAATAAAATTGAACAACATTCTGTAGATATTTTGTGCGCTAAGAAGTAATTACTACTTGCAGCATTCTAGTGTTTGCTTGTTTTCCAATACTCAAACTTATAAGGCTTTCACTTATTACTGTTGTACTAAGGGCAAAAATTGTGCCTCAAATGCTATTTGGCACCAATTTTACCTGTAAATTCAACATCGGGAATCTTAAATTTTTACCTAACTCAAGTGTATTTAGAGTAGATGAGTACCAAACATCTTACAGGCTCGGGAGTGACGGTTTAACATCCTCTCTGAGGGACAGTGTGTTCAGATTTAGTCACCTTCCTCGTGAATAAATCGAGGGCTGGTTGGATATCGAACCCCCGGACCTACCAGTTCAGACGCGAGTAGGTTAACCACTAGCCGTCTTAGATTCCAGTGAAGCGCACACATTTTGTGAAAGCTTCCTTCAATCTGATACAACTATCACGTACGAGTACTCCACTCACACATAGATTTCCAACACGTTTTATTTGATCTGCGTACCTCAAAAAACGGATTCTATGTTCACTTATTTTTTGATTATTGCAACTTTTAAAAGGTTAAAAATTTTGAAACATATTTTTTTTAAAATTTATAATTTGTAAAAACAACATGTCTTGACTATACAAAAATATTTCCTTAAAAAGTAAAGAAATGTTAATAATACGTTTCCCTAAACTAGACATGAACCAAATCTAGTGCCTTACTTCTTTATTGCTAATAAAACACTAATGAAACATAAACGTAAAAAAAATAGACCAACTGTGATACCTTTCATTATATTTAGGTTATTTTTAAAAGAAAATACTGCAGTGGGAGGAAGGTACAGCTGCCAGATGCAGGAAAAATATACTACTGACAAGTCTTAAAAACGCAATACTATGTAAAACCATTTGACTGAAACCGCAAATGTAAACACTGTTAATACAACAAATGAAGGCAAACTATTGATAGTGCATATCATAATCTCATTCTGTAGCAGACATTTTACATCTTGTGCAGAGTTTAAGAAAACATCATTTTACTTTATTTAGAAATCTCACTCCTTTTTGATGTCATTCTTAAACTATCCACTACTAATGCATTGGCATAGAATATAATTACTTTCATAAACATTCATAATAAACACGTCGGAAACATTCAGTGACTAAGTCAAACAGTTCTCATTCTAGTTCCAACTCCCAACAACGTGTTACTGATGGAAAAAACTGTTTTCTTGCATTTCTCAAATATATTGCATTTAATGTTTTCAATCACCACAGTTTTTTTATGGTGTCTGCTACTTTTTTAATTTTTGTTCCTCACTTTTTCTTTAGGACCAACCTCAGTTATGAATGAGTCCAATGCAGATAGGTTCTGCATGGTAAGTGATTTATGTAGCATTCCTTAAGTATATTAGGGAAGGGATCGTTAGCGAGTGTTGAGCATCACAAAGGCTAAGGACAGATGACCTTATGTCTTGTAAAGCACGGAGTTCACCATTTTCTGATTCCAGACAAATTTGATTCAAATCATTATCACGATTACACTACACATAACATAAAACCTCATCATTTTTAAACATCATCCAGTGGATGTTCTATAATAAGAAGTCACCTCTGTTACATTCCAATTGTTTTCCTCTAAGATGAATTATTTCATTACTTGTGCAATCTGTTAAAATGTGGTACTTACTAACATTGGAGGATTTCAACAATTACATCTCCACACAAAAAAAAGTTTAAGAGTGACTTAGGAAGGACTGTCAAGAGTGCACATCTAAACCTGAAAAAGAACACTAAGTGTTCGAAACGCGCTGTTAGTTTTCATATTAAACTTTTTTGTGCGGAGACGTAATTTTTAAAATACACCAATTTAATTATTTTTAGTTGTTCTTAGGTATTTTTCTAAAAGTATCTTATCCAGATGATTATGTAAGATTAACTACTATTTCATACATTATACGTATACAGTTGTTCAAATGAAACAAAATCAAAGAGGAAAGTATAAATTTTGTTGGGATAATTCTTTGATTGTAGAGTCAAAGAATTACACTTTGATGTAATATATATGGATATTATGGCATTCCTATAGAAACTGTTATATGCATCGAAGAAGTAATAATAAGACGATAGCCGTATTATGCTAAGATATTAGCATGCGCGGTAATGCTGTTTGGGGTTAAACACGTTTAATTTAACCTCAGTGTGATGCACCGCGCCTGGTCTAAACAGCCATTAAGAAGCTGTTGAACAATCACTCGAGGGCAATAACCCTCAAGAGCTAGGTTAACAGAACTAATGCTCCGCGTCAAACAGTAACCAACAACTGGATTTTCACACACCACAAGATTCTAGTCTAGTGTTTCTCAGCCTTTATCTCTACTGTGCCCCACTTCTGTGAAAAACAAAATGGATGCGTCAATCGCTCATTATATTTGCCTCAAAAACATATGCAGAAAACGCAAATATAATGAAGGATTGTACATTTCATATCATTTTACTCATAACAAATTTATATGTTCATGATAACAATAAGTGTAAGTCACACTAAGTCCCCACACAAAAGATTGTATCTAAAGTGGACGATTCGAACACACTAATACCTGTATTAATATTTCAATATAAAATCTGAATACAAATATGAAATTGAATACATAGAAGCAACAAAATGTAAACTAACATAAAAACTAAAAAGAGTTACATCCCTGCCTTTTTTCAGTTCATATTTTGGTTGCTCTTTGCATTCAATTTCTAATGTTTATCCATGTTTTATATTGTAGATCTAACCTGTCGATGAACGCTAAGTGTTCTAAACAAGTCAACGTTGGATAAAATCTTTTGTGTGGAGACTCTTACTCCAATCAAAAGAAAACACCAAACAATAATTGCTTGCATAGCTCGTGAATGTGATATTTCTATAAATGAATACAAGTTATCGCTACTTATTTGACATACGAGTATATACGGGGGGCCAGGTTGGCTCGCGAGTGGTTAATGTACTCGCCTCTGAACTGGAAGGTACGGAGTTCGATACCCATCTGACACTTGATTTATTCATATGGGAGGTGAATAAATATCAGCACGTCGTCCCCAGGTGCTGTCGGTCCTGAGCCTGCACGATGTCAGATACTCGTTGAAAGTCTCTGCTCTAAATACATTTGAGCTAGGTAAAACTTAACACAAACAAGTCCTAAAACGTTTCTGAGTCACATGTAACGAACGAGCTTATGACTTAGAATAACTATGAATTCATCACAGTTATAATGACGTAACACAAGTTCAATGTGTCCAGGCAACTCGTTGTCATAGGACTAAATTTAAAAGTAGTAATCATTTCTTCTTCATTCAGTTTTTCGCAATGACTCTGAAATATATTACTAACTTATTCCTTATTGCATTGATCATGGTTAGGCTTATTGCAAAACTATGTGAGTATGTATGTGTGTTTTATAAAATAGCACGCCATGTTGTACTTTTATAAAGTTATGGTGATTTTTTATCGCTCTCACGTATTGTTTTATGTTCTATGAAAAAATGATAAATAGCTTAATAATCATCATTTATTTTCTATTCCCCACTTTTCATTTTGTTCACTGAAGTTATTATATACACTATAATTAATATTTAAAATTTTTACAATTAATATTTTAATTTCATAAACAGATGAAGACAAAATAAAACAGTCTTTGCTAAACATACAAACCTTGATTATTCATTTCTGATGACTATGGGTGTTGAAATATTGAAATCAGTTCTGGTGTTTGAAAGTGTTTCTCTGGTGATAATAACAAACTGAAAACATCTTCATTTCATCTTCAATTCTCAAGTACATCTAACGACGACCTGTTCGCAATATCAAGCGTGTAATTGTTTTTCGTTATTTGCTCTTATTCAATAAATAAAAGAACAACATAAATTAGAAGGTTAATAGTAGCACTGAACACACAGTACAGCCTTCATTATAAGTTGCCATCCGCCTCATATTAACAAGGCCTTACAAAGATGCAAGTAGTTAGTATGAGTGTACAGGAAATTTAAAATAATCTCCCAGAGCGTAGGTTGCACATTAACCAGTTGAAATGGCAATTTCCGAACAGCTCTCCCCTCTAATTTAATCGACGTCACATTGTGCCGCAGAGTTTCTTCACCAGTCTACACGTAGGAGGGGGGTTGGAGTAATTCGATCTTCTTCCCTACTTTCCTCCCTGGAGTCCAAAAAACTTGTCGCTGCTATCAAAGAGTTCTTTCCTTTACTCGTCCATGTCTTTTAACTCATTTATTATTAATAGCAATGGTTAGTTACTTGCATCCTTAACGATAATACCTACCTTATTCTTATAAAAAGTCTCTCAGCTTTCTGTAACCGCACCTAACTTCACTTTGACGATTTTTTTGATGCTTAGACTTCTACTGAGATGGCTGTAAAAATGAACTGTCACAGGCCTTCCATCAACCAGCGAGCAACCTACCCATTTCCATGGAGTTCTCTCTCCTTCCCGCCAACTGAGGTTGGACTCGTAGTGGCTGTTGGTTCTCACCCAAGTTGGGTAGACTCGTGTGGTCACTGTGTGAGAAGCAGTAACTTCTTGGGAGGATGCCTGCTTAGCATACTGGGAAGCTAGAGACCCCAAACCATTACCAGTGGGAACGGACCATGAACTCAGCTGAATGGACTGAGCAACTGGTACTTGTCTGGTAGAGGCTCTGGCTTTTGACAGAAAATCAGAGTGGGGACGATGGGATACTACCACTCTCTCGATTCCTTCACATTATGAAATAGAGAGACCTTAAGGCTCTCTGGAACTTTATTGATACGGACCAGGTGGCGTTTAGCCAACGAGAGATTTGCAATCTCTCCATGAGTCGTTCACTGTGGTACTAAATACTCCCCATAATGACGCTATGATGGGGTCAGATTAACTATCAGTAGCAAGCCCTGGTCCCGGGGTAGCAGGCATTACCCTCTTCGGAGGGGGACGACAGAATTCTCAAGAATCCTGTGATGGTCCTTATACTGTAAGGCAATCTAGGAAGCCTGGTCAGTAATAGATAGCAGGTAGTGCGAATGTTATTTCAGAAGTTTCTGAACAGGGTTGTCCACATGTGTCACCCTGAAGTCGGAATATGCTGGTATTGAACCTCTACCGTTACATTGTTTCAAATGTTTCCATCATTGTTTCATTTATATTTATGCCATTTTTATTATTTCTATGCCATAATTTTATTTACTTATTATTTTTATTAAATTCCGATCCCTTTACCCCATAATTAGAAATTCTATAATTAATACGACATACCAGCTAAAAATGAGATCAAGGACTGTAGTACAACTAGGATTTCTGGAGGGTGAAAGGGAAAAGTAGCATTGGAACTAAGAAGCAACGTATAAAAAACTATAGTTTACTTACAGCAAGGTTGAGTGGAGGCCTCTCCAGATTTATCATTCCATAATGAAATAATCTATATTCAAGGAATAGTAACACAGGTGCAATCTATACATTGATCTGTAAAGTGAACTTCATTATTTAAATGAAAAAACGGGTTTGACTGAATCGGTCATGAATCACTTTACATTTTCAAAGAACTTCCTTAGAGTTAGAGGTAGAAAAGAATAATTAGAGATTTAATCACATAAGAGACTCTGCTAGAGTCAAGGGTTCAAGGACAAGGCTGATGCCAGTCGGTGGTGGCGCTGAATACGCAATGAGAAAAGTAAATTAGCCAAGTAATGCTTGCAGAATCTTCTAAGTAATAATCGACATTAAAGCAACATCTTCAAAACTATTATTGATTCTGAAAACAATTTTAATCCAAGTAAAATAATATTTATATATTATTTACTGATAGCAAGTATTTACTAATTTAGTAATCAAATATAAATGTTTAAATAAGTAAATAAATTAGTTATTAAACAAACAAGTAAACACTTAATTTACTTACTAGTAAATAGATAAATACTAAATGATATGTAAATAAGCAAAGTATTAGTATTTACTTATTAGTAAATAAAAATTTAGTTATTAGTTATTAAAAATTGGTAAATTGTAAATAACTAAATTATTTATAGTAGTGAATATTATGCATTGAAATAAACAATTCATTAAATTTACAAATAAAAATATACATAATAACCTATAGTTATAAAACTGTGATATTCCAGATATATTTGATCTTCAATCGAGGGGGCAAATATGCCGTACTTTTTCTTTTTACTATGCTATGTTATATCAAAGTCATAACTATATTGAAATGTATTATGCAAATCAAAAAATTAACATTATATTCTATTCATATAGTAGTATCTATTTCGAGAAAGTATGAAACTAAATATGGATGAAATGTATGAAGTTATTTTATAGTTATACGTTTTAGGGATAAGTAATTTTTGTTTTGTCAACTAAATTTGACTTTTCTCTAAGCTTAAGGTA
This sequence comes from Hermatobates lingyangjiaoensis, assembly GCA_026182355.1. Taxonomy (NCBI): domain Eukaryota; kingdom Metazoa; phylum Arthropoda; class Insecta; order Hemiptera; family Hermatobatidae; genus Hermatobates; species Hermatobates lingyangjiaoensis. The sequence continues at coordinate 8,737,047 of JAPFBL010000015.1, forward strand.
ACTTAATAGTTAATGAGATAAACAATGTTACAAAACAGATATTAATTGAAAAATATTAGTTCACTATTCACTATTATGAGGGGTTGGTTAGCTCAGTGGTTAACGTACTCGCCTCTGAACTGGTAGGCCTGAGGTTCCATACCCAACCCATCTTCGATTTATTCAAGTGGGATGTGAATAAATCTGAGCACGTCATCCCTTGGAGAGACGTTAAACTGTCGGACCTGATATTGTATAATGTCAGGTACTCGTTAAAGATCCCTAATCTAAATACAATTGAGTTAGGCAAAATGTAGGACTCCCAACATTGAATCAACAAGTAATGTGGCTCGCCCATTTCTAAAATGTGTACCAAATAATAAATAAGCCACAATTTCTGCCCCTTGAACAGCATTAAAAGATGGAAGCTTTATAACTGTGGGCATTGAAAAACAAACAACTATTCACTATAATTGGGTCTTAAATCTCCTGAAGACTAGACAGTCTAGTCGAAGGTTTTGTCCAGTTAACATTGTTGTTCCTTAAATAATGTAAATTTCATTTTCTTAGTTAGAAAATTCTTACTTCTGTCTATAAAAAAGGTTTAAATAAAACCGAAACTTCGGCAACGAGGTTTTGATTTTTTATCCTAGAAAACTGACCGAATCCCGATGAGAGAACACACACACACACACATACATACACACACACACACACACATATATATATATATATATATTGACATAGAGAGGTAGCGGTCATTGACCGGCCGATCAATGAACCCTCAATTTCTCACACAATCCTAGTTTGTTTCCAGTACAATTGACAATTTGGTTAATTGTATCTGATACTATTTTTAGGACCTTTCTTTCGTTTTGGTTAGTTCATTTAGTTATTAAAGTGATTTGTCTTTGATTAGTTTAATCTATTATTTCACCTACAGTGGCATGTATTTCCCTAATATGTGGGAAATACCGGTGACTGATCCCAAGATAGGAAGAATAACTTGCTAAAACTGTTAGCTAAAAGATAGTCAATGTGTAAGCTACTGCCAACTTTAACAAAATATGTTCAGCACATGATTTGTTTATAATGAAGAACGGACCCGGGGATCTCTACGCGGAGAAGCTGATGTCACATGGCAACACTTTGATTTCCTGAGGGAATTTCTAAATGTTTGTCATGTTTGATAGAAGTAACTCCATTGACGAGGTGTACTAAGTATGTGCCTTTTTTATAGCCAGAGAGGAATAGAGCTTCAAGGACCTCGTACTCCACCCCAAAACGACTAATTCATTTTGTCATCAAATAACTAATTATATATCTATATACAAAACTAAAGTTTATCGGGACTCGGTCAGTTCTTCAGGTTCAAATTAAACTCTCATGCCAACGTTTCAGTTTTTATTTAAAACCTTTTTCATAGGCAGAAGTATAAATTTTGAAACAGAAAAACTAAGTATTACACTACAAATAAGTAAATAAGTAATGTAATACTTAGTTTTTCTGTTTCAAAATTTATACTTCTGCCTATGAAAAAGATTTTAAATAAAAACCGAAATGTTGGAATTGAGAGTTTAATTTGAACCTAAAGCATTGACCGAGTCCCGATAAACTTTAGTTTTGTTTCTATTCCACGGTCGATACTTTTATCAATATATATATGATCAAACCACAATAAGAAATGGTAAAACAAGGCTAAGATCTTTCAACCGTAACAATCAGTCTTCGTCAGAGTCAGAAACCCAACTGAGTCTTGTTTGGTCTTATTAGTCTTGTTTTCCCATTTCTTACTGTGGTTTGATCATTCATTGTTATTTCACGTGTTTATGTGAAATCTTTATATATAAATAAGCCACAAGGAAAAAGTAACAAACACAGAGAATATGCTCTAAGGACTTTCAATTATATGTCATCAGAGAGCAACTAAATATTGATAACAACAGAGGTTACAGGTTTGTTACAAAAACAAAATATGGGGAGACACTACAAAACACATGTTAAAATATAAACATATAAAATACAGGAAGCAGTTCATAATCTAACTGAATTTCTTGACTCCGTGGACAGCCTGCTGGATATAATATCCTGGACAGCCTGCTCCTGAGTAAAAGCTTAAAGAAGGAGCACCAATCATGCTGCAATTTAGTAGCAGTAACAAATTTCATGTTACGAAACTTGAGTGCTCCAAAAATGTGGTTTCTCTAAGAATTTTTAGTTTGGTAAACTAGTATATCGGATAAACCAAATCGTCTGATAAAAAAAGTTTTGTACCTTTTATAAGTAGTATTTCAGTTTTAGTCAAACCATTTTTTATACATTCAGAAAATCTTTAATAAATATAACACTATTAATAATTATAGATTGGAGTAAAGTACTCAAATATACAAAATCATATAATAGAGTAATAACATCATAGAAATCTTTAGAGACTCAGTGCTTTAACAGTGTTTTAAGTATAGCTTACACTTAAGTATTTATTGTGTTTAATGCTCAGCAATGTTTAGAAAGTCAGTGACGTCAAGTCAATAGGCACAAGGAAAGCCTATTTTTCAAACCAGTGCTTCCAATTCCCTTTTTTTATGGACACTAAACTCAGGACTGAAATCAGAAATGAATACCTCAGCAATCTTTCCCTTAATGCCATCGACCTTTTAAAGGCCTCGCATAATTCATTTCTTGATTTATATCCTAAAAGGTCTTTCTGACAAATATCACTTATATTTCAATCATTCCTGAAAAAAAAAATAATATAGTTAACTATATTAACTAAATTATTTTGGAAGTTACATATGCAGGTTTACTAAGCATTTCATTAAGCTATAGTGTGAATATAAAATATTATATATATATATATATATGTTTTCTATGAGTTGTCCGGGGAAAGGAATATGATTTGTTGCGATGTTGACCAATGGGAGTAGAGTTATTACTCTACTCCCATTGGTCAACATCGCAACTATAATATATATATATTATATATATATATATTATCCCTTTGAGAGACTCAGAATAACTACTTTTGTCTTCTGTGAGATAACATACATCTGGTCCTGCGCTTAATTTCAATCGTTAATTATTCATTTTTATTATTATTTATTTATAAGTTTCAAACATTTTTTTTATTTATTTCTCATTTATTTAGTTTTCCTTCACTCATTTTTCTTTCTTTACTTATTTCTGCTATTATTTGTTTTATTTTTTCTATTCTCCCTTCCCTTCGTAATTGGGCAACAGCCATCAATGCCTCTTGAATGATACGGACTTTGGTCCTCACTTGTCTTTCAATCGGCTCACATCTTTTTACCTGATGGTGACGCAGTCAAAATATAGCAGCCAGTGTAACCTCGTGTAGTTGTTTTCTTTCCGTGAATTTATTTTATTTATTTAGTCGACAGTTTTTTTGGAAATATATCAAAACTAAAAAAGTGACAGTCTATTGGGATAAAACACAAATTATACAGAAAGAAGACGTAAAAAGGGCTAACAAACCAACTTCTATATTTTGAAGTTATAGTAATAAATAAATAAATGACTAAAACCTCTCGGGAATTATTTAATCCAGCAGATAATCTAGAGCCAAGGAGGCAAATATATTCCTCCTCTGAAGCTTTCAATAATATGAGGGTGGGACCACAAATGGAAGTATTCTCCGAATGGGGCTCAAACAAAAAAGTTCTTTCCTACTGTACAACTACGTCTCAGATCTGATGTGAAGATGTCGCACAGGATGACTCAGATGCTCAGCGGGCATGGGAAGTGCAATGAGTATCTGAGTCGTTTTAAAATTGTACAAAACTCTGCTTGTCTTTGTGGGTCGGCTTGCCAGACATGGGATCACTTGTTGTTTGACTGTAAACTCTTGGAAGGAATAAGAGTGGACCTTGTCAGAGAGGTGCTGACCTCAGGTGGTACATGGCCTGAGAAACACAGTGAAATTGTGAAAAGACACTATGGACAATTCCATAAATTAGTGAATAATATAGACTTAGACATGTACAACTCGTAAAATTCTTGTTTATACTATTAATTTAAGTATGTATAAATATTACTTCATGATATAGGTAAAGATAAATTTGATATATTCCCTATAATTAATAAGATATATATTGTATATAATTAGATATAAGATATATTAAAGTTGTGATAAATGTGTAATTAGTAAATGTGATAAATGTATATAATTAGATATAAGATATATTAAAGCTGCGATAAATGTGTAATCTATAAGGGAACACATTGTAAATATACGGTCCTGATGCAGGGTTACTGTGTTGGGGAAAAAAAAAAAAAAAAAAAAAATATGAGGGTTAGAGTGAAGGTTTGATCATGGAGGCAGTGATTAAAATTAGGACAATATAAATTTGGAAGGACCAAATTTGTTTGAACATTCAAAGTAACACTCAGCTTAGCTGAGCCAAGCAGACTTAAGAGGCATGACACTGAATGCTGTCAAGTGGATAGACACAGATATGGGAAATATAAGAGGTATTAATATGGATTGTGAAAGAGCTAGGGTTGGAAAGGAAGTCAAGAAAGGACTAGGGTTAACAATAGACTAAGTTGGACAGCTTTTTTATATAATTTCGAACCCCTGTACATAGTTCTAAGGTTTTTAACTAAAAAGTTAATGATACCAATGAGTTAACACTTGATACCAATCAGTTATTAGGTGGTATTTTTTCATAATACTGGTAAAAAAAGTAATGAAATAGTTTCGAAATACAGAAGTTTAATAATATAAACAACCCGTTTCGAACACGTTGTGCTCTTCTTCAGGGATAAAACTAAAAAAAAAATACATTACATCAGAGGGTTATCTACAGCATAAAATAAATGGTACAAAATAGGATGTACAAACGAGAAATAGGATGGAAGTGGGTGGGTATCTAGTCAGTTCTACCACAGACAGGCATCCTTAAGTATGTACATTTCGGTTCTTTATTTTATTTTGTACCATTTATTTTAGACTATAGATAAATCTTTGATGTTATTGCATTTTTTTAGTTTCATGCCTGAAGAAGAAAACCACGTGTTCGAAAATTGTTAATTATATTATTAAACATCTATATGTGGAGACTATGCCATTAACTTTTTTACCGAACCCTACATTAATTTATTTCTTGCTTAGACTTTTTTACCGTACCGTACACATTAGTTTATTTCTTGTTTAGAAAGTTTTGTGAAAAAGTTGTTTGAGTAAGGCATTTATTTTACTTTTAAATGGCGTGGAAATAAATTTACCAAATTATGTACTCTTTTGGTTGAAACTTGAGTTAGAGGAATGTTGGAGAAGGTTCCTGTAGATCCTGCTACTCTCTGATACTCCCAGAGCTTCCAGGTGCTCTTCCAAATAGTCCCGTACATCTGTCATGGTGACCGATGTGTGTCGTGCTAGCCTACCTTTCGAGGTCTACCTTGGCATTATCAAAGGGACAGTTTTTCCCAACCAATTGGGAAAATAAGGATCTCTTGGTGCAGTAAATAGGTTCTACGTAAAAAAACATTACTTTAAACAGAAATTCAAAGGATGATGTTAGACAAAATCAAAATCGGTCCTGTGAGGTCAACCAGCTCGCTTCTTCATGACTTACATAGTAATCCTTTCGATATATTTGCACCTTCACCTTATTACTCCATACGGTAATATTTAATGAAACACCACTTTTTGGATCTTCATGCACGCCTTAAGTTCACAGATATTAGCTCCTCAGATGGAGATAACCGTTCGAAACTAGTCCATGAACTGTTCTAACAACATTCTCTTGAAAGCGTTTAGTGAATTTATGTGTGCTCTCTTCTCGAGACCTACTAAATCAACGTACAATGCTGAAATTTTCATTTACAATATACTTTCTATTAATCCTACAACTATTGTTTTTGAATTCATAGGTAAAAGTTATCAACTAAGGAAGATCTTTTTCACCATCACATGAGAACTGACCAGACTTGGGCTCTATAAAATTCAGACTTCAACAATCAGGAAAGGTAGGAGGACCAAATCAACTTGAGTGTATCTTTCTTATATTTGCCTTACATTGTTTTCTATTCAATAGTCCACATTCCTGGTAGAAAACCTCTTAAATCTTAATGGTTAAAAACACCCCTTCTGCTTTAAATTCAGTACAACTATATTCCATTCTAGTGCTCATGCATTTACTTTTGCCGTTATTAATATTCAGTACCATTTTTGATCGATTATTGTTGAGATTACAAAACATGAATTCATTGCATTAATATAATATTACATTGCAAAACATTAATTACCAATGGCTTTTATATTAAAAACTTGGATAAAACTGGTAGTTGTGAATTATGTCGTATTTTAGGTTTCTAATGTTCTAAGTGGAAATTAATCTAAGCTCACTGTTCAAATTCACTTTAGATTATATAATCTAGATTGAATAACCTTAGTAAAAGCTTATTGTGATAAGGTAAGCATAACGAGATTGAATTACTTAAAGTAAACAATGTATTTCTCTGAGGGAGTCCTTTGCATTCAAGGTTTTTTTAAATAGAGATAGTACTGACGTAATTCGGATTGACGTCAACTTATTGCCATCTCAGGAAAGTATTGATATATTTACGCCTCTTCTATTCCATTTCTGTATTTATTCTTTTTGTTGAAAACACATTCTGTTAGCTTGTTTGATACAATAGAAAAGACAAAGAGAGGGAGAGGAGATCGATAAAGTGATGACTAGTCTACTTAAACAAATAAACAATATTAAATGACTCTATTCTGCAAAAAGAAAAAAAAATTAAAATATGTTATTACTGAAAGATAGTTTTTTTTTTCTTTTAAATATCAATGAAGCAGTAATAGAGTAATGAGTTTTTTGAAGAAAAAAACACGAAAATTTTTTTAGTAAAAGTTGATTTGTTCAAGATATTTTTTTACTAAGGTTAAATCTGTATAATAGTACTATAGTAGTAAAAAAAAACATAAGAGAAAAACATGGCATTTTATGCACGAGATGAATATCCTGCTAAAACATATTGCTTTCGTAAAAAAACAGTTTGGATGGTAAGTTTATTTTGATTTAATTACAATAGCCGTAGCACTATATGTCATTGAGTAATACTACAGAAAATGATTGAGAATAAGCTGTATATTTCATGTAGAGTTCAATATTTCAATAAGATTACTAAGGTTATATATTGAGATCTGATGATAACTATCTATGTACTTGTCATTCAAATCAAATAATAATGCAATATTTTCTTTATCAATGATTGTGATCAACGATAAATTGCATGTGGTCAGTGGGACGATCCTGTTACATGAGTAATATTAAGCAGAGATGAATCATGGAAATATGAAAGCTTATCGTGAATCCTTTATCCTAAAGAGCAGTGTAAGATGTAGGTCTACCATATACTCGTATGACTGTATAGTAAATAATTGAAAATATTTGGAGGTTGGATTGAAGCTTTTTTACGGCCCAACTAAAAGTTTAGTAATATTAGAACTTAGTTTTACAATTACATGATCCTTTTGTAAAAAAAAACAGAGTTTCGATGGTAACTTTATTTTGATTCCTTTCAATAGCAGAAACTTTCAATGTTACTAATAACACATTAATAATATTAGAATTTAGTAATGAACCGTCTTACCTTGTATAGCTGCTGCTGTAGCTTTCTGACCAGTTTCGGGTGTCACCTACCTTCAAAAGGGTGACACCCAAAACTGGTCAGAGAGCTACAGCAGCAGTATACAAGGTAAGACAGTGTATTATAGTTCTAATATTAATAATACTAACCCTAGTGGTAATAAAGAAATGCATAAAAGTTTAGTGTTGAGTTTAAGATGAGTTTCTACAATTTTAGGGAATGGAATGAAAAAAAGTTGGATTGAAATAAAGCCCCATTTATTTGATTTGAGACCAAAAAATGTATGTTCTCTGGACAAATAATGACTCTTTAATAGTTAAAAAGAAATATAACTTTTTCTTAAATATAATTCTATACTGCAGCAACAACTATTACATACATTTAATGATATTATTTATTGAAACCAGGAGATGGTCTCTACAGAGCAAAGCTTTCACTCAAATTCTATTGTAATAAAATATTACCACGTGTGTATTCCGTACATCTAAAGAATGAGAGGGAATGAAATATATAAAAAAAAAACATAAAAATGTATTGCTAGGCACAGTTTTTGGAGAAAAAACTTGAAAAGCGAGGGTAGCAGAATCCTTCTGTATACTTAATAAATTAAAATTTAAAACAAATTTATAAGATAGTAAATAATTGTAAAAAGCATTTTCTGTGAATGATAATGGGCGTCGATTAGAATCAATAAATGTACTCTTATGTTTACAAGAGTCCTGAAGAAGTTATGGGAGTAGGGAATGTGCACCCTTTGAAACTTCATCTAAGAATGCAATGCATATTCACGTTAAACGGTACAGTATACTAAATAATGTAAAAAGCATTTCTGTGAATCATAATGGACGTTGCTTAGAATCAATAAATGTACTCTTATGTTTACAAGAGTCCTCATGAAGTTATGGGAGTAGGGAATGTGCACCCTTTGAAACTTCATCTATGAATGCAATTCGTATTCACTTTAAACGGTACATTATATTAAATTATCTACAAAAAAAATCTGAGAAAGGTAATAGTAGTGCTTACTAATATGGAAATGATAACGGATATTAATGTAATGTGAGGCAGAAGGCAAAATTGATTAAACTGACTAAATGAAAAGCCGTCTTGAAACTCTGAATGCTGCCCTCACAGATAAAAGCTTTGGAGAGGGAGGGAAAGCCTGCTTTAAAACTACATACGTATATCCGCGATTTCAATCAAATTTATTAAATTAAATATAATAATCCGAAATCTTGAAATCCCTCTGAACTATAAGAACCGCAAAAGAGTTGTATGAGCGGTAGAAGCCCCTTTCAAACTCAGTGAAACCAACTTTGACTGAATTTTATATATAAGCCATTGAATTTTAAGAAAACAATTTCTGGAAATTCCACGAAACAATGGAATTTGCAGTGAATCTCGAAATGCCATCTAAAAGTTAGGGGAAGCAAAATCCATCCGTATACTTAATAAATTTAAATTTCAACTAAATTTAAAACAATGTTATAAGATACTAAATATTGCTGAAAAATATTTTCTGAGAATGACAATGGAAGGTGTCTAGAATCTATAAATGTACTGTTAAGAAAGCAAAGTGATAGGAAAGTGATAGGGATTTCCTTTAAAACATGACATATGTATTTGATTATAAGTAAACCATGTGTAGCAGACATACAATACAAGCAGACAATTTCTGCTTAATTGTTTAACTGCTTAATCCGTGTGTTAATTGTTTAACACACAATTTCTTCATTTGCCAGAAATGACTTGCAAGAAATGAATGTTTGATGACTAGGAGAACGTAACAGTAAGCTGATAGTATTTTAAGTTTTCATTCAAAACCTAGCGATAGGTGATGTTCCGTTTATCATCCAAAATGTGATACATATAATGAAGTTGAAGCATCCATCTGTTTGTTGGTTAGCATTCCCCTCCTAGTGTTTTAAGAGCTATAAATCGTCATTATATACATATATACTGACACAAGATGAAGTAGACTACTTGGAAATGTATGTTTCACATATTATGCATGTGTGTTGCGTCATATGCACAATTTCCAAAACAATGTATATACTTTTAGGTCACTTTAAGGACGCACTCTCTATATAAAGGCAGTCATAAGATAAATAAGCATCGATGACTACATATTGATGAGATCTATAACAGGGGCTTTCCAGATCATCTGTACGTCTAAATCTGTAGAAGTTATAAGCGATAAAAAATGTATGAAAAATATTCGAAATAAAATATTGCAAAAATAAATGGCTTTGAGAAAAGTTGAAAACACATATGGTACGAGTTCATTAGCAATTTTATAGTCTACAAACTAAGTCATAAGATATCTTAAATATTGAAAATAACGATCTAACGAATTCACATTAAGTTGTGTTGTTTGCAAGACCAATGACGTTCTGAATAACATTAAATGAAATAATGGCACAGACATTAGTAAAAAAGAAAACATACCGTCACAAGCAGCAATTCAATTATTAACATGTATTACAGTCATTTTTATATGGTACTTTCATTGCAATAAAAATGCTATTCACTTGAAATTTATAACAAATACTGTACAATATAGATATGACAAATTACTTATTCCAGTATTTTAAAGAAAAATTGCTATCATTTTATTTATTTACCGCGCAATGTCGGGAATGCTAGCATTCAATATCAATTCAGACACGTTCATGAATCTGGTTATAATTTGTAAAGACTGAAAAATGTAGGTCTTCAGCAGGTATTTATAGTATTATATTCAGCAGGTATTTATAGTATTATATTCAGCAGGTATATAGTATTGGTTCGTAATAAATAGAATTGTTTATTTAAGTAATACTGTTTATTAAAATGCATTTATGTATACTTTTAATATATGTTTTATTTTACTGTTTCAGATTACATAGACACAACTGCAATTTTATGTTAATATATTTCAGCTGTCAGGTGATCTGATAATTAGAGGCATGTTAAACTGGAAACGTGGAATGAGGAGGCAAACACAAGGGAGCATAAGAAAGGGGTTGAGAGGAACCCGGGGGGGAAAAGGGGTGGATTAGCCCCTCCCAAAAATTTTTTTAAAAGAGGTTTAAGCTCTTTCTTCACTCTTACTTCAGTTTAAATTAAATTCTTTCTCCTTTTGGATAGTAGAATCCTTGGAGGAGTCTTCATGATAATAGCTGAAGGAATAGTAATTATTTCAGAAAACTGAGAATACATTACATTCACAGAGTTTTCATGAGAAAAACTGTGGTATAGGACCACAGAGTTTTATTTGCCGTAATAAATATAGAACATGACCTAGCCGCGCTTCACAATGCTGAGTAAAAAATGTTAATAATAATTAATTTAACCATCTTTTATGTTTAAATCAGGGGTCCTCCACTTGTCATCACGTCAAAGCCATCCCAAAATATTTTTCTTATTGTCGAATTATGGATTTGTTAGATTATATTTGCCATAATGCCTCTATTTCACACAAACATCTTTTAAAGTGTAGCAAGAATGATATTGATGAAAACGTCTTATTGGTCAGTTTACTAGTTCAGAATAACACATGGATATAAAACACAACATACCTCTTTTACTAAAGTAGATGACACTAATGAGAAGCATGTCATTGGTGAGTAGCAAAAGAGTGCTGACATTGGGTTCAAATTCAGACAGTTTTAGACCCCAAATCACTTTTTTCCACTTTTGGTCTATTCCTCTGTTTTGTCCCAATTGCGTTTACATACAAAAAGAACAACTTCAACCATGAACCTACTACTTACCAACACCCTTTCAAATCTTGTTTGCTCTTCATCCCTTTCAAGCATTTTAGTTTTTATAAACTCAACTATGAGCACTTAATATTTAGTGCTTCTCTTTTGCCACTATGAACTTATCAACCTCTAGTATATTCATCGACCCGCTTGGCCTCTCATCGAGCACAAGGGGTCGACAAACACCCCTTTAGAAGGCCCTGGTTTAAATACGTATGCCCACTTTCTAATTTCTTTTTTGAAAAGTTCAAGGGATTAATTTCAAGTAATTCTCAATTTGTGAGAATTAAACTTGCTTCAAAATTTTTGTACAAAATTTTCTAACTCTAAAAGCGAACTGCACGCATTACGGAAGTATACTTCAGTGTGTTAGTCCTGATTGTATATATCCTTTACACTATTTCGAATATTTGTGTAAAAGAAATTACTATTTATAAGTGTGTCCCTTCTTGCGATGACAGAACAAATGCACGATTTAATATTTCGTGATATATAACAACTAAGACATTATTACATTTTTAACAATGATTTGGTATTTTTAAAGAACCAAGAAAAGTATTTACCGATCTGGTTTTATTTCAGATATTAGATATAAGTGACTGAAATAACCTAAATCCTTTTAAATTTTTTTACTGTTTCAAAAAGGATCAGTTTATCCTCCTCAACAATCTTAAAACCTTCCTTAAATAGGGGAAATGCGTGAAAAGAAAGAAAAACCCAAATATTAGGGCTTATCTTGTTATAAATTATACTTTATGGGGAGAAAAAATAGAGCTTTAAAATAGTATTTTTAAGAATTTCAAGTAGGAGTGAAACGTGAACTGGAACTCAATCTCCCATTCAAATCCATATTAAAAAAAAATATATTGCCAAGTATCTAAAGATCCATAAAACAATAGAGATCTGAATAATATTTTAGAAATATGAAAATGGAATCTATATTCAATACATTTCCTGGTCCTGATAATAATAATGTGACTGGATAGAATAAAATTAATAAAGAGCTTTCAAACAAAATAGTAATCCATAAGTGGTATTGTAAGGGATCAAAATGTATCCGTTCAGAAAGTGATGAAAAAGACTTCTCAATAAACACAAGCTACGCAAATTGTAATTTAATATGTAAGAAAATATAAACATACCGAAGACAAATACAATACTGATCGTTGATATTCAATATTCTATTGTATATATATATGTATGTATATATATAGTGGCAAAAAAAGGTAAAGAAATATAAGGAAGATTGTGTTGGGTTATCTAAGAAAAGGAAAAAGGACAGTGAGAGAAAGCATGTGCACGTCAGGAGCAAATCTAATCTGAGGTAGGTAAGGGAGGCTGAAACTTCATCTCTGTGAATACCATTTGCTCGAGTCGCCCCAATCCGGGGACATCTTTACCTCTTTATTGCAGCACAATCCTCACAATAAACTTATATCACCCCTAAAAACAAACTGCCATCACAATGCCCATTTATAACCTCAATCACGCTTTATTTCTTTTTATTATTATTATTATTGGTAATAATGCTGCAAAGTCGAAAAGATCATATACAAATAAACCGGTTAATATTTGAAACAATAATAACAGGTTTTATGCAGTTAATTAAACCATAAGAACATTCACTATACAACCTATTACTATGCAATTTTAAGTGTTAACTTAAATTCTCATTCAATTAAAATAATTGAACTACTTTAATTTTCAAAATAAACGAATTATATGGAAACCATAGCAATATTTCACAATGAATACGTGAAATAACAATCAAAGTTCAAACCACAATTTCAAATGAGAGGAAAAATTAAGATCTTTCAACCGTAACAATCCGTTTTCATCAGTCAAGTCCCAACTTTTAATTAACAGAATCAAATCAGTTGAGATTTAACTCTGACGAAAACCGCTTGTTATGGTTGAAAGATCTTAGTCTTTTTTCTTACTTCTTATTGTGGTTTGAATGTTGATGGACACCATGCTATAACAATTAATTTAAGGATAAAATTGCTAAAAATAATTCAGATGTTCAAGAAAAATTATAATTATCAATACATTTCAACTATCCCCAAGTTACAAACTGAATAAAACAAATATAGTTTAAATTATACTCAGGTAAATACTACAAAATTGCAGATTGAGCAACTAATAAGTTAAATAGTGTAAATTATTAAGAAATTTATTATTTACGAAACGTGCATGATCAGTATCAATTAATAACAATGCGTACCACTCCGAGAATGTATTTTGGCATGGTTAAAGTCGAAGACGTATAGATATATATGACTGAAATATATTCCTAATTATATTGATTTGTTGCTATCAGCAAAGTAATTATACTTTACTAACAAAGGAATATTCTTGTAGCATACAAAATGACTATCAATGAGTCGTTTTAAAATAAACTACAAACTATCCCAATATAGGACTAGTCATGGGTTATTTAAAGAATAGCTGAACAAGTTAAAAACAGGTCCGATCCCATCATATACATGTATCGCGAAGACACCCCAATCTCCTGGACACTTGATGTTTAAGTGTCGTCTAAGGGATACCCTAAGACTGGCTCCTATTCACAAAGTTTTATCTTGTGGAGAAGAGTGGCTCACTAAGCCTTCCTCATTAATCACAAAACAATATTATAAAGAGTATGTCAAACTTTGGTACAGTTCTAAACCATAAAAATCTATTAATCGGAAGACACTTCATGTATACATTATCTGAGCTGACGTTATATATATTTGTCCCACGGCATTGACTTAACACAACAAAAATTTGTATTACAATGTAAAAAAATCTAGAGTGGCCTACACTGAACTTTGCTATAAGTAAATATAATATCAAAGTTCATGTGTTTGTAAATGTCCCATTTACAAATAATATATGTCATATATTTCATTCCTGGAGACCGTACAGATATTATTGATCCAGTTATCGATATACACGAATATTTTGGTATATCATACAAGTTATGCATATAATATCATCAGTATTACGACAGCAAGTAGTAACACTTTTGTAAATCCTCAGTGAAGATATCGTGTTACGAAATAATCTCTTATAGGAGAACATGGCTTTTGTTCTCAGAGCCAGTGAATCTCATACATGGTCATCTGCAACATTATATTCCCAGTGGATCTGTTACATTTATTGTCGTTTATCTGACCTCCTTCTTCATTGCAAATATAATACAAAGTTTTCTCTTTAAGACATCAAAATATTCTATTCTGTCTAAAAAAATGTCAGAAATATATAAGAAAAAATTTCAGTGTCACCGAATCACCGAAGAATTAGATTAAAATGAGTACATTTTTGTCTCATTGCCAGCGTTTCGGTATATTATAAAACCTTATTCATGTAATACCAGTTTGAAGAGTATTACAAGTAGGGGTATTTCAGAGATAAATGAAATAACTTACAGAAGTAAGAGTTTTTTAATTAGATAATGAAATTCACAATTTATAAACGAACTAACAATCCTGAATGATCAAAACATTCGATTAGGCTAATCAGATAACATTAAAATGAGAGTTTCATTTTGAACTTAGAAAATTTACTAAACCCCGATTTCATAATATACCTATTCAATTGAAAGGCTGATATATATTATACACTTTGTTATATATATAAAAGAGCTAAAATGAAAGTAATTAGGGGTATAAACAAACATAACTCACTTCTATATCGTGTAAATTCAGAAGTGATCTATCTATCCCATGTGTGTATCTATCCCTGCGTTACTTTCGTTGTAAATCTTTTTACTTTGGACATTTATTTAATAACTATTTACTGGAATATATATATAAAATATAATAAATATTGTAATATTAATCTTAGTATAATATGAATCTTAATACACTATTAATATTTATCAATGACAAATTTCATTAATTAATAATTATTGGTAATTAATTTACTGTAATTATATTGAATGATTACAGAGATTACATTTATAAGATTGAAAGAGTACAAGGATATATTCCAGCAGAACATTCATTCATGAATCAACAATAATAAATGAAGTTTAATATGGCAACATAGTGTGATATAGGTAAGATTTATAAAAAAAAAGGATTTTTTTAATTAAGTATAAGAAAATTATGTCGAATTAATCTTCAAAACGCTTTCATTTTCTTAGTAATCTTACTTATGTGTTAACAGTAATAATACATTCCATTAGTTAATACAAGAACTGAAGTCCCCAAAATATAATGTTCATTAAATTAAACAACTTAATTAAATTTTCATGTCATTCAAGAAATAGAAGTCAATTTAAAAATAATATATTAATAGTATTTTTCCAAATAATACACTAATTATTTTATAATATATCATCATAGAATCTGATATGTTTTCTTTAAAATGCATTGTATTAACAGCGAAAGGGAAAATAATTTAAACAAAATTATAACCTGTTAATGTCAGAAAAAAACATCACAATAAATCAGTCGTGTTGTATGTTTCAAATTATTTTCTTCAATTTATATAATATATTTTATTCAATTAATAGGTAACTTACTAAATCCATTAGTAAGTTACCTATTAATAATTAGCAATATTATTTAATAAACTATTGCTTGGCAATTAATTATTATTAAATACAAGAAACATAAAGTATATAAGAAAGAAAAATTCTTTTAAGGAATTGCTATGTAAAAAGATTCTGAATTTTTAAACAATGTTTAAAAATAATTACTTTATTTAAAAATAACCAAGTTAATAGCAACTTTGTGCTAATTAATTATGTTGTAACTACTTCTAGGATACAATAATCTAAAAATAAGCTGAATTTGGTTTAAGCTGGGTTATTAAAATAGTTTAAAACAAAAAATGGTTGTAAAATAACAGTTTCTTGTTGTGTGCATTGAAACATTGATTAAACAAAAAGTAATATTCATATTTTGTTGTTGATGTTAATATTTAAAAATATTTTACAACTTTATATCCAAAGTTGTAAACATTACTGAAGTTCAATTTCATTAAGAACTGAATCATTTGTCATATTATAACATTTCTACTAATATTTGTTTGTGACAGTACTTTGTTTGAATATAGTTTTAAATATTACTAATTCCCTTCTTTTTTTTCTAATATACAAAGATTATGTTTGAATTGCATCTATTGTTATTAATATACGTACAAAACCAGTTAGGTATATAATATTCTAAACAATTAGAAATAATTAAATGGAAGTCTACTACATTTTTTTTGTAAGAACAATTTCTTTTACACTACATTGTAATTGTATATTAATTTAAATGAGTCAGTTTTATAACTTTTTGAAAGTATTGGTGGCATTATTAGATTAAAAATAGTTCCTATGCTAGTTAGTAAAGATTCTTAATTTAAAAAGACCTTCATTTTTTTCCTTTGCTATAATGTAGTATTTCTTATTACTTCTCAATCTACTTTTGATTGTCATCATTTAATAGTTATAATTTGACGCAATGCAATAAACAAATAGAAGATAATTTTAAATTGGGTACTAACTTTCTTTTTGATGTGATGATTTTTTTCTTTTCTTCTTTCTTTTCAAACACTTATAATTCAAGCAATACAAGAATAATTTCATACTGTGAATCACTTAGTCATCTAACTAATTAATTCACATTATAAACAAGTTTTTTACTGAACACCGATAAAGAAACAAATGCTTCGAGTTATAAAAACGAATAACGCAATGACGCTTTGAAAGAGATTCGACTCATAATGAAGTCAGTGTTTACACAATGGACAGGAAATAATAATGAACTAAATACGGACCTCTTAATTTTGGTGAGTTGTAATAAAAAAAAGATTCCATATTTAATCGAAATCATTAAAAAAAAAAATCAAATAGTTAATTTTTATAAGAGAGAAAAAAAATAGATAACACTTATATTAGTGGAATTTAGTAATTGACTTTTCAGGTTGGTCAACAATAATATGTTTTATATCTTAAAAAATGTGTGTCGGTTAGTACTCAACTTTGCTAAATTAAATATATTATTAAGTTAATTGACAAGCTATTCAATTCAATGTTTCTTTTAATGCAGTTATCTGCATTTTGAAAATTTTAACGAAAATTTAATCATTGTCACAGTCTTGTAGAAGAAACCCAATGAATAACAATGTTTTAATAACTAGGATTAGAATCATTTGGTGAGTAATATTTTAAATTAATTTTCAATATGTTGCAAATTTATATTGTAAAGTTTACGTAGTTAATTATTATCATTTCAAAGACCTTGTAAAAAAAAAGGAAATAATAATACATTTAATAAGATGGAAGCATATTTTTTTAAAATTTAAATGAGAACATTACATAGATATTTAGATTATATTTGAACAAATAATTATTTCATCAACTACATTTTAGCCATTTACTTAGTTGTATAACTTCTTATACTTAATTATCTTAATATGTAAATTAATGTAATTCATTTTCATTATTAGTTAACTCAATAATTTTGGGAAAAAAGTTAATTATATTAACTCAAAGCTGTCCAGGTAGTTATTGTGTGGTACTTACTCATGATTAGGAACGTGAAGAAACATGAAGTCTTTACAAACGAGGAGTTCATGTTTTATGAGTTCTTATACTGCCAATATAATGTTACTGAGGCAAATGTAACCTGATGATGAACACTAAGTGTTAGATCAAGCTAAATAAACCGAGAGGTCTTTATTTATAAATATACTTCTTCTAATAAGCTTGAAATTATCTATATGTCTTTGAGGCCCGAGAGAATTTACAAGAATTGCTCTTGTAGCTACAAAGATAATACTAACATTTCAAGACTCCAAAATTAGTAGTATAAAAGGAAAAAAAAGTTGTTTAAAAACGGATTTTAACCAAAAAAGTGACTTTCCCAACATGCACAATTGCTCCCAAACTACATAGCACATCTACACTTTGAGGCACATTTTTTAAAAAATATTAATTTGATCCATCTAAGATTGTGTAGCACCTATACAAACTTTTGGATGCACACTCACTCACTCACTCACTCACTCACCCACCCACCCACCCTAAGTCTAGGGAATGTGTCATTTGACACATTCATATTGTCAAAAATATGACATTTTACAATAAACGAAACACCATTACGTCATTAAAGAACTGTTTTTAGCACCCTTTATAGCGTTATCGATATAAGAGGAAGAGTATTTTGATGAAAGCGACAAATAGAAGTAATATTATTAATTTCATCATCAAAGAATTGAGGGGAGTAAACTCTTAAAGCCCTCAAAATCATATGTCAAAAACAGTTTCTTAAATAGGAAGAATATAAATGAACATAAGCAAGTGATCAGCAGGTTTTCTATATACATTTATACGAATTTTTTAAGCAATCCACAGAGAAGGATTTCCAAGAAGGACAAATTAGATTTACTTTTTCTTCCATTAGATTGTTATCACTAATGAATTTAATTTTCATGGAAAAACATCTTTCTTCACAGATTTTGACAGAACCACCATATATTCTCAATATTTCTAAACTATCTAACACTGTAACATCATTAAAGACACGTTTCGAACAACAACTATACAACGTTACTAGAGGTTAATAAAGTAATACCTTAGTGTTGCGTATAAATAATGAGAAATAAGTTAATAAACTGGACGGAAGCTAAAATGATTAGGATCAGTGTTGTTAAGAAATATCGAATCCTCTCTGATTAAACTTAATAGACCAAACACTATAACCATTAGTAATGGTTTATTCAAGCTCGACTCGGTACTGATGACTCCAATAGTTTTATCCACAAGGCTTGACTGCTAGCAGACAATTCTTACTTATTTCTTCCTCAACCCCTTTGATTACTCTGACTTCCTTCCCTAGCCTTTTGTTCCCTGTTCTGCACTTTACCCCCTGTAGAATGCCTCCCTTGTCTCTATTGATTCTTAAAACCACACAGCTGTTTTTATATCACTTGTTCCATTATCAGTTAGAAACTGACAAAACCACTTGTTTTGGTTGAATGATCTTAGTAATTTTTCTGATTTTCTTACTGTTTAGACGTTTATATATATTATATAATATATATATATATATATATCAGCTCAAAAACGAAGAAAAGCAACACACAGAGAAAGAGACACACTTATGAACTCAAATTTTCGAATGATCTGTCTTCAGGAGGAAATACAATGGGCGACCAAGCACGCCGGAAACACAACGGCAGGAAACCCAATATATATATATACACGAGTTCAAAATTCAAGAAGAAGTATAGTGTTTCGTTTTAAGTGTTATATATATATATAAAGATTTCACATAAACACGTGAAATAACAATCAATGATCAAACCACAATAAGAAATGGGAAAACAAGACTAAGATCTTTCAACCGTAACAAGCGGTCTTCGTCAGAGTCAAAAACCTAACTGGATATAATATATACGAGGTGTATAAATAAAGTAGTGAGACTGGCAACGTCGCTTTCGATCTGGCAACGCTGGAGACGCGTGGCCTTGAGTAGCGTCAGGTGCACGTGTGATGCGCCTCCAGTATGAATCTGAACTCGCCACAGTCATTTGTTTGTCCGTAGCGTTGGTTTTCGTGAAATGGTTTTTTCTTGAGCGTTTTAAAAATGAGTGACCTCAAAGTCGAGTAGCGGTGTGCAATCAAATTTTGCTTCAGACTTGGACATAATGCAACCGAAACTTTTGAAAAACTTCAGGAGGCCTATGGAGAACGTGTTTTATCAAGGGCACAGGTTTTTCGGTGGTTTAAGGAATTTTCAGAAGGAAGAGAGTCGATTGAAGATGAACCACGAAGCAGAAGGCCTTCAAGTGGAAACACCGATGAAAATGTCAACAGAGTACGGAACCTTGTGCGTTCAGATCGACGCTTAATCAGCACTTCTACCGTGAGGTCCTTGAAAGACTTCGAAAAAGAGTCCTTCGTGTGCAGCCAAACATCAAAGACAAGTGGGTGTTGCATCACGACAACGCGCCCTGTCACACTGCCATCTCAATAAACGAGTTTTTGGCCAGTAAAAACATTCCTGTTGCTCCTCAGCCTCCTTATTCACCAGACTTGAGTCCTTGTGACTTTTTCCTCTTCCCGAGATTGAAAAATCACCTCAAGGGAACTCATTTCGGGACACTACAAAACATACAAACTGCTGTAACCGACCAGCTGAAGGCCATTCCAGAATCCGAGTTCCAGCAATGCTACAATGATTGGAAGGACCGTCTCCAGCGCTGTGTGGCTTCCGAAGGGAACTATTTTGAAGGTGACAATATCACATTGTAATTATATTTGAATAGAAAATTTAAAAAAAAATCAGTCTCACTACTTTATTTACACACCTCGTATATCCAATGAGCAAACCATCAGTTGGGTTTTTCATTCAGACGAAGACCGCTTGTTACGGTTGAAAGATCTTAGTCTTGTTTTCCCATTTCATGTTGTGGTTTGATCATTGATTGTTATTTCACGAATTTATGTGTGATCTTTATATATATATATATATCTGTCAAATTTCATAATGATCTCTTAAAATATGCGACTTGTAACACAAAAACATTATGTATCCATACTTCCCACATACAGCGGACATTAACACAAAAATATTTAAAATAGGTTCAGGAGACCTTTAAAAGTATAAATCCATTAAAATAACAAACTCGATAATTTCGTATTGTCTTTCATAATTAATTTAAATAAAAATAATTGATATCAATCGCAGCTGGTTACGAATGAGGCACCTTGTGTACAATCTAACTTGCTTCTTAACTACTAGGCAACTCATCAATTCAAAATTCCCCTGGGTTCCCAGTTTATAATGTCAAAGGATGCCAAATAATAATACTAAAAATGGATTTTATTTTATCAAATCGGCAATTGTGTATAGATTATTACAGTTGTTTATATTCCTCTAATTATTTATTCCAATAGAACATAATGCAGATTGTCTTCTGATTCAATGATGATTTGATAAATGAATTATTTGAAGTGTGTTTTAATAATTAATTATCTAAAATTTATCCAGTTATAATTAAATTGTAACTAATTATAATAGATTACCGCTGGGGATTAACAAAACAGTTTGCCAGTTGAATTCTATTAGTTTCCCTTAATTATCAACACAGAGATTCACATCTCTCGTAAGTTGATATTTTCAAGAGCACTATCATAAATCTCACTCATAATGGATATATATTTTCCTGACCTCCATAAATCTCCTCTCTGGCATATACAGATTCAAATTTAGCCAATTAACCCGAGCAGTGATTAATCATGAAGAAATTATTAAGCCTTGACTTTAAGAGTAAATATTAAACACAATTTTAAATAGCAGTAATCAAATTGAAAAAAAATCAATTACGATTTAAATAAAACCATTAAATATAAATAATATATAGTTCGAACTGACACATTTTAATACCTAAACAAGGTTGACTATTAACAACTGATAATGAAATTTTAATCATGTCAATAAACATCAGATTCTAGGGAGCATTAGGTTCAAAGTGCATAGAAAAATCTTTAACCATAAAGTCTATTAAGTCGACTAAATCACTTATGCACATCAAAACAGTTTCTGCTATTCTGTATAACAATAGTTTATCACATAATTATATGAAGTTAAATGACACACACGCTTGCAGAGCATCATACATAGTACAAAATACCAACTGGGGGAA
Organism: Hermatobates lingyangjiaoensis; assembly: GCA_026182355.1. Lineage (NCBI taxonomy): Eukaryota > Metazoa > Arthropoda > Insecta > Hemiptera > Hermatobatidae > Hermatobates > Hermatobates lingyangjiaoensis. Next base: position 8,759,018 of record JAPFBL010000015.1, read on the forward strand.
TTACTTTATTTCACTGACAGGACCGCCAAACATTTATATCCGTTGAGAACTAAATATAAACATTTTGACTCAATCAGTGTAGTAGCAACCATTTTTGCCAAATGGTTGTGTCATAAAATTTGCCCCCCTCCCCCCCTTCAAAATTTCAGAAAAAAATCATAAATCTAAATTTAGACTGCTGTTATTAGTACCAGACTTTCATCTTTGAAATGTATATAGATAAATGTAGATGTATACAGTACTAGTATACATATAGAGTCATCATCAAAGAAAACCAAAACAAACACCAAATCATTTTTCAAAACAAAAACGTAGTTCAAATCATAAGAAAATTGTTAAATTAAATGGCCATACAAAAAAATACAGTAAACTTTCAACCACTTTGAAAAAAAAAACTGTTTTGACAAATTTAAAATATATCTATTTTTAATTTGCATATAATACAGTTGAAAAATCCGTTTAAAAACAGTATTATAAACAAACAATATAAAAAAAATTACGACTTTCAAAACTGATTATAGTAACAAATTTTAGTTTTTTTTATTTTACCATACTATTTTATTTTGTACCACTAAAATGCAGCCCGTTGTAACCCCCCCCCCCCCTTGCTACGTCATTAGCATATATAACTAACATATATAACATAAATAACTAACATATATATTATATAAATAAGATATATAAAAACATATATAATTCATATATGTTAGAGTAGCAATAAAAGTAAAAATAGTCATGGTAAAGAAGACTTGGGTAAGAAGTTGAAAGCTCGACACTGGTAATCGGCAGTGGTCAGAATAGCACACTTGCCTCTCTGTCAGTATCTAAGGTTCATTGTGAAAAGCCTAGTTTTTATTTGCGGATGAGGACATGATATAATGTAGGGTGGTCGGCAATGAAGCAAGTCCGGCTGCGGTTATGTAAGAATGATAAGCTGAAAATACCCAAATCGCTGACAAGGCGGCCCACTCCCCCGAATTACCCTTTTAGATCAGTCTACATCTAATTCAATCAACTCATTTCTTTCAGTTCCAAATATATATTTTTTTTATTTCAAAGCACTGTAGCAAATATATTTCAAAGTGATATGTCGTTATACGATAAGACCCTTTTTATATATTACAAACAAAAAACCCCAAAAATAAAAAAAAAATATAAGCCACTCATCAATATCTAGACTAGCATACGAGCCATTTTTTCAGAATTCATCTTTTACAAATTTTATAACAAAACTGCATCAAACAAGTTTCGACATTTTCCTCAATTAAAATAATTTTAGCACATATTGATGAATTTATGAAAAATATTTAATAAATTTAACAATAGTAAGCGTAATATTACTGTAATTTACTATGTTAAATATTACTTCTTGAAGAATATTTTGTAAAAAATATGACCTTATTTCGCTGATATCTGTTTTGTAATCAGTTTGTCCACTTGTCTTTTCCATAACGATCCGGCCCAATATTATAAATGTCTTATAGTCGCGTGTTTCAACTCTTCAGCAGTCATTAGTCTTGTCTCCAATGTCCTATCAATAAAATTAAGTAGAAGTGGAACTATGTAAATCATTTCCTATGACTTGTTGTTAGTGGGCATTCCTTTGGCAAAAGCGCTTCATAGTTATTTTACCGATTCGGCTTTCTCTATTTGCTCTTTCTTATTTCTGAAATGAAAAATGAAAAAGAAGGAGATCAAAAATTAATTTTTTTTATTATTAACTTACTGAAAATTGTTCTTTAATTTCAAAACATTACAATCTTTTTTTTACCCAACTCACAAACTTATAGGATTTATTCCTTACGTGATATTAAAGAGGTAATTAAATTTTACTTAATTTTGGTGATCTAGTGATCACCGGTGCATTCAACATGTTATGGCCATCGGTCAGTATCAATTTCTACTATATGATTTATATATAAGTTCACATTTATTTTTAAATATCAGTGAAAAAATCTTAATAATGTTTTTGGTAAGAAATGGAATTAGTGAATTGACTATTATAATCACATACCTTATAGTAGTATCCAAGGAAATGTACATACCTGAAACACAAACAGTTTTAATTACTGGTACAGTCAGAAAGTTTTAAATTGCATTCAAAATAGGTATTTAAGAGAATGAAATTGTTATATAAGTCACGGGAATAAATGGTCTACAAGGTGACGATGAAATCCTTTACTTGTCCAGTAATTAGATGTTGTTGAATACACAGAGGGTCACTCACACACTTCTGTCATGGCCGGTAACTATTTATACATAAGCTGGAGCAATTACAATTACCTGTCACTTGACAACACCAAAGAAATTATGCTGTTAGCTCTCTGTTATACGTCTTCAATGAAATAGTTAAACGATAATGTTCACTTAGTTATTAACTAAGAAAATATAATATTTAAATTTATTTATAAAACTTAGAAATGAATTGAAATGAATCAAAGAGGAGAGAAAAGAGGAAGATAAAAGGAAGAGAAGAGAGAACAAGTGATTGTGAAACATAAATAGTGAAAGTAGGAATGAAAGAGGAGAGAGGGAAAAGATCTAAGGAATGGGAAACAAGAAGAAGGTTTGAATTTGAAAATAAGGTTAGCAAAGGAGAGAAAAGAAAGCATGACATATTTATTGTTTGAACTAATTGCTCAATATAGCAATGAGTGAGAAAGAGTGAGTAAGCTACTGAGAGAATGAGAGTGAGTAGTGAGTGACATTGGGAGAAAGAAAGAAAGAGAGAATGTGTATGAGGATGGAAAAGAAATAAGAAAGAGCAAATTAAAAGAACAGTGAAGAAAGTAAACTAGTAAGACTAAAATATAGGTCTGTAGTATAACGAGACAAAGGGATTAATTAGAAAATACATATTGCGTTTAAAGACTGTAGAAGGGAGGATTATTATATAGATAAAGGATTTATTTATATATTGATATGGATAGGATATACACCACACGAAGAATTACTAAAATATATGAAGTAAGAGAAGAGAGAGAGAAAGAGACAGACTGTCGCAGAGCAAAAGAGAAGTGAGATAAAGGAATAGAGACAGACATACAGAAAAGACAGGATGTGAAGAGGGGATAGATTATGGTAATAAGAAAGTAGAAAAGTACATAAAAGGGGAGAAAGATAAAAGTGATAAACGAGGGAAAGAAGATGACAAAGAGGAGATGGAAAGGTAAAACGAATGAAAGCATTTGGGGAATAAGTATAAGTAACAAGACAATTCCGTAGAACAGACGGGCATATACTTACTAATTCATTCCACATATCCTCCATTAAAGTGAACGTGATAAGCGCACAAGTAAGAGAGAGGTAGGTTTCGGAAATGGCTGGTTACAACTCAATGCCACACAGCATTACATTCTATTATTTATTCATTCGTCAAATTCCAATAATAAACCTGTACAACTGGCTCCAATTTCCATAATAAATACACCCTTTCTTAGTAATAGGATTGAGAAAACTGTATTCAACTTACTTTTTCCATTACAACGATTAATGTTATCATTACTATTCATTTATTTCAAATTGTCTAACCATTCTACTAAAAAAATTGAAAACATAAAATATTTCCACTAAAATAACAAACTGCCGTTATGTTGGAAACGCTGAATCCTTTTTAAACACTTTCATATTTTTTAATAGCCTTCAATTCTTTACATGTGCCACATAATGCCTAAAGAAAATATATAAATATCATAAAACGTTTTCTTTCTATTAACATTTCATCGTTTGTGGATTCACATGTGCATTGGCTACACAACTTTGAGATGTACAGAAAAACACTTTTAAATGAAAAAAAAAAAGATTTTATAGTATTCACTGTGACGGTAGTTTAAGTAATGTTTTTTTAATTCCTTAATGCAATTACCTACAGGAGTAACAAATAATATTGATTCAGGGAAAGAAAAAAAACCATGAATAAAAGTAAGAGTGGGAATAATTTAGAGCGCTGCATATGGATAGTTACAGACTTTTTTTTAGTAATTCACCAATAGAGAATAAGTCTCTGAGCCCCTGCTGAAGAGTCGGCGGGAACCCTTTTTGTTGACTAAAAGGGTTTTCTAGAGCGATAGCTAACTCCCGATTATGGCTCGAAATCCTATACCACCAGAAGGACGGCTGGCCATGGCTTCCCCACTAGGGGTCAATCATTTGTTTTTAAATGTTCCGCGATTCTTTCTTGGCTTCAGATTAGAATCACAGAGATCCTAATACCTCTATATATTATTTCATTGACAGGATTTTGATTTTTAAGCACAATTTTTTTTTATGGTCATTATTACCTTCACACAAGAAATACTGCTGTGAATACAATCATGCCCCAATCATTTGCTAATTTATTCTTGACTAAATTAGATGATAATTTCCTGGTCGTCGTCAATATACCTGTAATGTCCAATATACATGTTCTCCATTTGGACCTGTGCTAATCATAATTATGATGATTTCATAAAATTCTATCATTAATTTGTGTTATTCGATCACATTCACCTACATTGTTTCAAACAAATATATATGTTTTCTTGAAGTTTATATTACCTTTAAAAGGATATATAAACCTTTTAAACTTTAATAAAAGAAGTGATTCTACTTCTCCTTTTCTGTTTAGTTGAAACCAACCAATGATCTGTAGTACCGGCAAAACAGTCTTCGTCAACCTCTTCATATAAGATTATAATAGCTAGATAATATTCCTTTCCGTACTGGAGACGAAAGGAATATTGACATCATGCTGGTTGCTCATAGGCATCATAACAGGCAACTGTCGTTAGTTTAACGCAAAATCAAAGATTGGTCCGTTTGAGTTTTATATTGAATGGGTTTTGAGACACTGGTCAGTTCCTTAAACTACCGTTAGTAAGTCCAAACAGGTGTCAGTATTGTGTTTTACAAAAAATTATTGTTTTGTAAATATTAGTTTGACCGTCTGGCTGGAAGTTTAAATAGCGTCTCGCATCGCCTAGTAAGAGCCATGTTGATTTAGTCTTGCATGCGATTCCAAGTGGGTTTTGCCAATGTACATCCTCAGACATCGTCAGCTTATTAGTTTGCATTTCTGTAAATATATTTGCCCTGATGACATCAAATGTTCAAATATTAAAATCAGCCTTTGTCGGCATCTACCTTTATAGCTTTTTTTTTTTTGTCCTTGAGTACGGTCTCATTTTAATAATTCGTTCACACATAAATAAATATTAATTTCCTTAACAAAATAATCTCAGACATTGATTTTTCATTTAATGTGAGTTAATGAATACAGAAAATCAGCAGTAAACTCACTTCTATGTTTCAACAATCACGTCATCAAGAAAAAGAGGTCTGTTTTTTTCACGCTGATGATAGCTGTTGCCAAAATAAAGGAACGAGTTGTGTTTATCATTTTCTGTGTTCTTTCCTCTATGTTATATTCTGTGTTGACCAATTGCATACATATTTATTTTCAATTCATTCTCGATAACAAAAGTTCCATTAATGTTTACCCAATACCCACTCCAAGTCCTTCTATTCAACAACTAGCATCTCTCCCAAACCCTCTGCATATGGGGATAACATTTTACACATACTTACTTGTTGTCATCTATCAATGTGTATATATAAATAAATCTGAAGTGCTTCTATTATTCTAGACGGGCGACATCATTTTCTCTATTAATTATGTCACTATTACTTGTTAACTTTTGTCGACTTACTTCCAAGCCATGGACCTTTTTTATGAGTTTTTATGAGTCAGGAGCACCTGCAGCTAGGTGCATTGTAAGTCCCCTAGATAAGGTTGTTGCTGTGGAACCAATGTAGTTTGTTTTTAGGAACTCTCAGTTTCCTGTAACTCCACTCTAGGAAACTGAGATTTTCTAAAAACAAACTACATTAGTTTGACAGCAGCAACCTTATCAATGAGACTTACAATGCACTTGGCTGCAGGTGCTCCTAGGAAACACTTAAAAAAGTTCCATGGCAAATATATACATATATATATATATATATATATATATATATATATATATATAAGATGTAAATATGCGCTAGTTAGTATTATGATCATTGATAATTTTTATCAATTGTTATCATGAGAAAATACTGTTGCTTCCAGATGACTAATTTACCAAACAATTTGCATTAGTTTCGTAAATATAAAAAGAAAAATAAAAAGAATACATGTCCAAGCGAGATTGTAATCTTAAGTAAGACATCGTCGATACCTGTTCTAAATCTAGAACAGGAAGATGTCTGAGGTTGGAACGTATAACAAGTAACCAGCGGAATAGAGAGAGTGTGGCTTGAAAGAGCCTGTTATGTCAGGGTAAGCAACTCGAATTGTTCACTGGAACTGTTTACGACCTTCTGCCAAGGTCGCTCCGACAGGTTATGTTGCATTTTATTTTATATGTATTGCTAAATCTAAGCAAACACAACGTCAGGTCCTTAATTCATAAAGAAAACATCACTCGACTAATACCAACAATACATATTTATAATAACCAACCATTACTACTGTGCTTTAAAAAATAAACAAATTAATAGTTAATAGTAATTTCCATCTAAAGGCAGTAATCAAATACTCCAGGTCATTGTAAACAGGTACAAGATGACATTTATAAGCCAATTACTGAACCAAGTAATTTTATTTCATTACTTCGAGATGTTAATTGTTTTGTAATAACATGATTCAGAAGCAATTTAAATATTAAAAGAAACAGAAAACAACTTCAAAAATATTTTTTTTATTTCTTTTATTTTCATTTACACGTTTCGAGGCCCCCTATGATGCAATTATCTAAATATAATTCAAAGTATGAAACAGTCCGTTTGGTAAATTAAACGATTATAAGAAAAGAACACGTAGAAACAACAACACAAAATGTTAAATATTCTTGATTTTTCCTAAGATAGTTTTAGGTAGGCTCCAAACGAAAAGTAGTAGCATTTCAGTGTTAGTAATTAAATGAAAAACAATGAATTTACTTAATCTACTCCGGCTGGAGAATTTTCCCGCTCATTATACAGCTTATCTTGCTATAGGAAGTTGTTTTTGGGTTAAATAAAAGAATAGAAGAATCTTCTAAAATAGAAGAATTTTGCATTCCTTTGAAATCCGTGAAATGCTGTGCCCAGTATCGTGCTGACAAGCCCTCACATATGTTACATCTGTATATTCTTAAGAAAAATTGAACTTTTCTTTAATCGGATAAGTTTTTTACATTTTTTAGTTATTAGTAAAATCAGTTTAACTATATAATTACAACTCACAGGAAATTTAAGTTTAAGAGAATAAAACAGGTCTCTAAAAGCATATAATGGGCAAAAAGAAAAAAGAAAATTTTCTATTACGAAATACTGCCCAAAAATTACACAGCTCTTCTACACCATGAGGACTATTACTTAGTAATATATCTGTTTGATATATAAAACGGTGTAATCATCATGGAATCCAAAGATCTAACCCACCACCCACTCACAAAGACACCAAAGAAACTTCAAAAACCTGCAGTGGACTACACTCAACTTTACTAAACTCGTTCACAACCAATTGAGTTTTTGTTTGATTTTCATGTGTCTATAACGCTAATGTAATTCTAAACACTATGGTGACATATTTCAAATTCATAGACAATCAATTTAATGATTTCATTTGTTTTATACTCATATAACAGCTAAATTTATTGTACCAGTTGTAACACACTGTAACACAATCACTTATCTAAAAAAACTGATACGTTTATTAAAAACTGATATTATTATTATTTTAAACTGAGTGCCACAACCAATATATCCAGTTTAGTATTTTATCTAAGGAGATTCCAAGATATTTTAGTACATCTGAGAGTTCTAGTTTAGTATTTTCAATAAAAAGGACTTTGAGACCTACTTTCGTTCCTGTTGAGAAAGGAAAAAGGATTGTTTCAGCTGAATTTATATCAAACCTTTCCTTTTGACCCATCTCTCATATATTTGGAGAGCATTACTCATACGCACAAAGCCCGTACACTCAAGGCGTTACTCTTCTTGTAATAACCAGGTCGTCTGCATAGCCTTGAGTAACGAAACCTTGAATATTTAGAGTATTCAGAAGGTTGTCCACTACTAATAACCTGTTTTGATTTAATTACGGGAGCCTCAGTCTCTCGGCCATACAACAAACTATAGTAAACCAGAAAGATGTCTTTTAACGTGGAAGCTGTTTTGCCGCATCCCTGCAGCAACTAATCCCGGCCTAAAACAGGATCAAAACATTCCGCTGGGACATTCCCAAGGTGGGCCTCGCGGAAATAAGTTTCCACATTTCCACATCATTACAAGGTCTCACAGGTACAAGAACGGTGGGAGGTACACAACAATTAAGATGACAGCACACATCCCTGAGGTCTTTATAGTCACAACTTCTGTTGTAGTACTTTGGAGGACAGGTTAGCTCAGTGGTTAACATACTCGCTTATGAACTGGTAGGTCGGGAGCTCGGAAGGCGAATAAATCTGAACACGTCGTCCCATGGAGACCTCGAAAGTCACCAGGAGAAAAAGAGCTCTGCTCTGCTGGCGAACAGCGACAATGATGAGGTCGAAATATTCAAGTGAGTTATATTGTTTCTTCGTGTTCTCTTCTTTTAATCGTTTGATATGTTGACCTAATGGACTATCACCTGTTTTGATTCATTTTAATTTATCCGCTTACTTATGTTTTACTGGTATTGACTAACAAATTACAAACTTCAAGTTGTCAGTATTAATTACAAAACGTTAAACACAACGAGAATATTTTTTTGTGGTTGCTCTTCACGAAATGTTTAAGATTCTAAGCAACATGTCCCAGGCGCGATAAAATCTACTTCAAGTCTACGATTGAAAATAAAACTCCTTACGGGTATGACTCTATACAATAAGCTGAAAACAGCATGGTCAGTTATTATGGCATATATTTAGTATGCCATTTCATGATAACGACAAAACCTGTAAATAAATCAACAAAGTAATTAAATACGAGCAAATTTCCCTTTAATAAGATATTCCGAGCAACTCTTGAAGTTGGATAACTTTTGAAACCGGTTGATCCTCAAAAATTCATTTTCATACCCTCTGTGGAAATAACCAACTTCATTTCTTTACATAAAAACTAATTAAAAAAATGTTATTTATTCAATAGGAAAATTGAAAATTATAGATTATAGATAGCAATCAATATATAATTATAGGTGGCAATCCATGCACAATTATAGATGACAGTCAATGTAAAATTATAGATGGCAATCAATGTAAAATTATAGATGACAGTCAATAAAACATTCTAGATGAAAGTAAATATAAAATTATAAATTTAAGTCAATAAAACATTATAGATGATAGTCAATGTAAACTTATTGATGACAGTCAATGTATCATTTAGATTGTAGTCAATATAAAATTATAAAGGATAGTCAGTATGAAATTATAGATGGTAATCAATATAAAATTATAGATGGTAGTCAATATAAAATAATAGATTTCAGTCAATAAAACATTCTAGATAACAGTAAATATAAAATTATAGAGTGAAGTCAATAAAACATTATAGACGATAGTCAATGTAAACATATTAATGACAGTCAATGTATAATTATAGATTGTAGTCAATACAAAATTATAGCTGCCAGTCAATGGTTTCAATTAATTTGATTGGCGATTGCGTAATCATATGACAAACATGGTAAGCTTTCGGCACATTTAGATTAGTAGACTTGTCTACATGTCATAAAGCAAATACGTTTGTGCTACTCATCACTCATGTGACGTACTAGAAAGACAATGCTGACCACACTGGAGCTGTCAGCCATTCCTCATCGAAATCATCAGTATTCATGTTCTACACAGACAGTCATTCCAGTATGTGCAACATTATATATCTACGCGAGCTTTATGGGCTCTCTAGAAAGACAATGTTGACCACACTGCAGTTGTCAGCCATTCCTGATCGAAATCATCAGTATTCATGTTCTACACAGACAGTCATTCCAGTATGTGCAACATGATACATCTACTCGAGTTTTATGGGCTCTCTAGAAAGACAATGCTAACCACACTGCAGGTGTCAGCCATTCCTCATCGAAATCATCAGTATTCATGTTCTACACAGACAGTCATTCCAGTATGTGCAACATGATATATCTACGCGAGCTTTATGGGCTCTCTAGAAAGACAATGCTAACCACACTGCAGGTGTCAGCCATTCCTCATCGAAATCATCAGTATTCATGTTCTACACAGACAGTCATTCCAGTATGTGCAACATGATATATCTACGCGAGCTTTATGGGCTCTCTAGAAAGACAATGTTGACCACACTGCAGGTGTCAGCCATTCCTCATCGAAATCATCAGTATTCATGTTCTACACAGACAGTCATTCCAGTATGTGCAACATTATATATCTACGCGAGCTTTATGGGCTCTCTAGAAAGACAATGTTGACCACACTGCAGTTGTCAGCCATTCCTGATCGAAATCATCAGTATTCATGTTCTACACAGACAGTCATTCCAGTATGTGCAACATGATACATCTACTCGAGTTTTATGGGCTCTCTAGAAAGACAATGCTAACCACACTGCAGGTGTCAGCCATTCCTCATCGAAATCATCAGTATTCATGTTCTACACAGACAGTCATTCCAGTATGTGCAACATGATACATCTACTCGAGCTTTCTGGGCTCTCTAGAAAGCTTTGCTTCTACGTTGTAATCGTAGCTAGGATAGAGATATCTTAAGGGCTCTACGAAACCTATTTGAGGACCCTAATACTAGCAAAATTATTTTGAAAAAAAATCATTATATCAGTTGGACGTGTTATCTTATTAGGAAGCATCTTAAAAAAAGTATTCAAGCAGCAACAGAAAATAATGGCATGGTTACATTTGCCATTAAAGTATAAACAGTACTTGCTTGTAACTATTAAACCAAGTAAATAATATACAAATTAGAAAATAAAAGTCTGAAACTGACAGATGCAAATAAACATGCAGACCATCGACTGATTGTGTCGGACTATCCTGGTACCATCATGTATAGGAAATGCCTACTTATAATTCACTCAAAATCATTCATCTAGAAAAATTTGATCTTTATTATTATTATTATTATTAAACTGAGGTCCAATGTTGATTTATCTCTCGCATAGCTTTTCCAGTTTAGTCATGGAAAGTGACTTTCTAAAATGGAACCATTTTTCATCTAAAAAGATTCCAAAGTGTTTGAGTGCATCAGTTATTTTTAGTTTAGTATTTTCAGTATAGAGGACTTTAAGGTGGACTTAATTTTTCTTTTTGTGAAAGGAACAAGAACTGTCTTAGTTAAGGATTTATATCCAAGCCTTTCTCTTTACCTATGTCTCGCCAATTTGGTCTGCATGACTCATAAGCCCGAACCCCGCACACTCAAGCCGTTACACTTCTAACAGCAACCAGGTCATCTGCATAACCTTGAGTAACGAAACTTGATTACTAAGAGTATCCAGAAAATGTTCCACAACTAATACCACAAAAAGGCGATAGCATACATCCCTGAGGTATTTATGTTGTCGTAGATCTTAATTATTCTTCCTTTAGACTATTGCAATACATTCTATGAAACCTGAAATAATCCATCTATATATTAATTCCAAGTCAATGGATTCGAAGACTTGTTATCAAGAACTCCTTCAATATCCAAGAAACAGACACAATAATTTCTTTAAGACTTAAGGTATCTATTTTGTAACCTAGGTTTTTGAAACCGACTCTGTTTACTTTCTTCTAAATGAATCACCAATGATCCTACATGACAATTTATCAGACTTAAGAGTAAAAGAATAAAAATAAAGAAACTAAAAAGAAGATATTATGATTTTGAATATTTTCAACCACGAGACAAAATTTTCATCCTTCAGTGAATGAAAAGTGATAAGTGATAACTATGTCTTATTAAATGATTCTATCCATGCATGGCACGAACATTTTCTACCTTTAATAACATATATAATACCTTATTAAAAAATATAGTCCTTAAAAGAACATGGCAATGAGGAGATACTTTGTATGATATATATGTTGACAATATTAGCAATCTTATACCTAATCACTACTACTTTTGACAAATAAAACATTGTTTTTATTTCTGGGGATTTAAATTTAATTTTCTTTGAAAATTCGTAGTTCCGCAACTTTAAAACAGTATTTATGTCCATTGCAACTCAAAACTGGGTGATCCCTTCCTAACTAGGAACAATAGGATCTCAAGGGGTCTCTACCCCCCATGCAAGCGCCTCAAGGTCAAATGGCGGTGCAGCTGGGGAGGGGTGGGTTTGGTTCTGTAAATTGGCTAGATCATCATCCCTTACCGCTATGTCAAGATTTCGAAACCCATATACATTTTTCTGCCTGACTCTCTAGAGCAGAGGGATTTTTCTACACTCTGAGGGTAAAACCATCTGATTCACATATATTTAATGTAGCAGCCCTTATTGAGATAGTCAAGTGACTGAGAATTACAGAATCTTAGCTTACTTCCCGAATAATAATAAAGAATCTTAGCTTGCTTCCGTTCTAATAATACAGAATCTTAGCTTACTTCCCTGCTAATAATACAGAATCTTAGCTTACTTCCCTGCTAATAATACAGAATCTTAGTTTGCTTCTCTTATAATAATATAGAACCTTAGCTTACTTCCCTGCTAATAATACAGAATCTTAGCATACTTCCCTGCTAATAATACAGAATCTTACCTTGCTTCCCTTCTAATAATACAGACTCTTAGCTTACTTCCCTGCTAATAATACAGAATCTTAGCTTGCCTCCCTGTTAATAATCAAAACTAACTGATCCTTAATAAAATTAACAAAATTGGGAAGAAACCTTCATAATATTCCATGGAGGATCCCTAATCTAGGGAAATACTATTATAACAGATGAGAGAAGTAACAAACTTCTTTGGAGGTCCTCACCAGCCAACAAAAAGTAGCAACACTACTGTAACAGTAAAAATGAATTGTCAATATGGCACACAATTTAGCATACAATTTTAGATATCAAGATCACAGACAAATCAAAATTGCCTACTTGACCTGTTTTCCAACTCTCATACTACTCCACAGAAATATGCTCACACGAATACTTGCAGAAAGTTATTCAAGCACATTCAACCACTACTATTATATTTCACTGACAGATATTTCGAAATGTACTAAAGGCAAATTTGTCTACGACTTCCCTTTCCTCGGTAAAATATTAGTAAACTTAGGAGCAAATTTCCAGGTTTTCTTTGTCTTTTTCAATCAGTGTATCACAGCCCAAAATACGGTCACATTAAAAGACCGTAACCGATATACTGCTGAAGTTCTTCTAATGTACTTTAAAGTATTGAAAAAATATAACTTTTAAACAAAATATTCATAATTTGTTTAATATGCAATACAATGTTTATTGTGTACACGATCCATGGATGCAATGGATAAAACAGTGCGGATAAGTAACATTTAAAAAAAAAAGAAAAGTTCATCACGAATGCAATTGGAAGTTTGTATAAGCTTCTTGTTAAACTAAGAAGTTATTTATTATCCAAGGAGAATGTGGGATGGCTTTGTCTAACGCTACACAAGCGAGATTCAATGTGTGTGATCCACTACACTGTTAAAGATAGTGATACACAAACTAAACTTACCAAACCATTTATTGAATAATTGTGTATTAAGCATCGTTGTGAATTCCTGGTCCTATATGACAATGTTACGAAAATTTGAACCATTACCAAATAAAATTTAGTATATTAGTATTGTCTCAACTTCTTATGAGATGTACAAACAAAATAAATTGAACTTGAATGAAGATTGTAAATGCGCAGAATCAAATAAAAATCTCAGAAGAAAATCATCAGGGAAAATAAAATACAAACCATCAGATTGAAATAAAAACTTAATACACTTTTAATAATGTATCATTACAATATATTACCCTACAAGACGAAATTCAACATCCATAACATTAAATCTCAGCTAAATTATATATTTTTTTGAAAAAGTGTTGTGCGATTTGAATTAACGGATGAAAATGAGTCGCCAATGATGAAGGGTGGGGTAGCTCTGTTATCTTTGATATTTCATTGTTAGGATTAACCTGAGTCAACACATATGAGCACATGTAATAAAGATAACAAACCACCAAGGTCACACTTTAATATATATATGTCAACAGTAGAGTTTACTAACTCAACTTTTTCGGATTACTTATTATGACTAAGTCAATTTTAAATTAATATGCAAAATTAGTTTAAAACTAATTTATTTTGCATTAAAATCTATTAATTTGAAGATTCTAAATTTGAATTATCTATGGTAACGCAATAAAATAAAAAAAAAGGAGCTCGCTATAGAAACGAGATGCTGCCTGTTATCTCTCTTGAATTAATTTAGAGGTTCTGAAATTGTGATTCAAATTAAACAAGCAGAAATAATACATATCAGGCTAAATAAGTACTTCATATCATAAATGGGAAAAGAGCAGATTTTAGTAATTAACATTAAATTATTCAATCGATTTGCTGAACCTGTTGCTCTGTTTTTTTTGTTTTTTTTTTTAGCTAAGTCTTAGAAATGAACTTTTCCTTTTTACGCCAACTTTTCGATATCTTTATACATCATCAACAGGGCTACAGAACACGATAAGGATATAATTTTTCCAACTATATACAAATTCAATATGGACTACTGTGCTAGCAATAGAAGTGTAAAAATACTTGTTTATATAAAGTATTTTTAAGTTTTTATTGTTAGTATTGTAGTCCATATTGAATTTGAATATTATTGTTGAAAATACTATAGCCTTATTATGTTTTGTAGCGCTGATGTTGTGCATAAATACATCGAAACGTTTGCGTGATAGGGAAAAGTTTACTTCCAAGACCTAGTCATCGAAAAAACTTAATAGAACTGTGTTGAATTAACAGGTTAAGATAAATTCAAGAATATATATATATATTTCAATGGACATAAAATATATTGAACCATACATAATGTACATAAAGTAAAGTGCGCTTGGTTTCCTTCTTATCTCTCCTTAAGACGGTTCAAACCAAAAATCTTTTAATTTATCTGTATTTCTTCATGTACATTGAACTATATTTGTCCATTTCGGATCGTATTTTCATCGGTCGTATATATATATATATATATATATATATATATATATATATATATAAGGTTTCTGTTCCTGACAGCATTGCCAACTGTTGACTAGGAGAGCTGTACGAAGATCACATTCATTATTCACACAAGGGGCGTTTATAATTCTCACACTTAAAGGGTATTTATTCCCTTACAGTTATAGACACAATCCACTTACGTGTTATAAGAAAGAATATTAGTATCACTGACTGTTGTTTATTACCAGTATCAATAGAGCAGATTGAAAAGAAGATATCACTGCATCCGTTAAGAGGATTTGCAATTCTTTGTGCAATAGGAAAACATTATTTTCACTATTAACAATTCATATTACTGCCTTTACAGAGTTAGAAATAATTTTTTGCCGAATTATTCACTTGCATAAAGTATAAAATAATCATGAACTCTAGGCACAGTTATGAAATAATAAAACCCATATTGATAGTGTTGCGCAATCATCGTAGTATATGTTTCAATCAAATATAAATTGTGATAGATCTAAGAAATAATATAAATAAATTGGGGGTTAGTTGAATTAAAAAGATAAATACTGCACCGAAGAAGGTTAATTTTGTTTATGAAGGGTGCAGCAAGAGGGATGATTTTATAAAGGGAGCTATGGAAGGGGTAATGACGGAGAAAGTCCTCTCCAAGCACGTGGTCTTTCCTACTCATTCACTTCTCCCGCCAATTTATTTAAAATTTTAACACAATTTTAATTGCAACCAACGGTGAGATAGATTAAGAAAATTATGGTAAATATGTAAATTATATATAAATATATACCTTTTACATGATAACTCATGTTCCGAGAAGATGGTCACTACGTAGGGACAGCATTGAATGAGTATCAATATTTCTTCTGGGCTAGGGGGGATGAGCAAATCGCTTCGATACAGTTGAAGAACAAATCGAAAAATGATTCCAGATAATAGAAGTTCGATTTTAATGATGATTGAATTATTATTGACTGGTTTCAAAGTTTTTGTAGAATAGTCTAAATTTAAGAAAGAAAAGTAAGAGACGATTAATGTTGGTTTGAATGGAGGAAAATAAGACGTTGTGACACGATACGATCCACAAGACTGGCCAGAGGCGCAGTATAGGTGACAGAGGGCGCATGCGTCGACGTCAGACTCCAGGCCTTCGTATATCTCCCTCTAACATGACCCTCTCAACATACCAAACCTGCAGCATTACACCCACAATGGCACATGTCACAACCGTCTTCTTCACCCTCGCCTAATCACACCAATATGACAACATTATCATTAGTCATGTCTTTTATGTAATATACAGTTAGGGTCACAAGTACAACTTCTAAATACCAATTCTTCTACTTTTAATGGTATCTATACCTTGATACAGCTCATATATTTGTAAAGATCATACAAACTTAAATGAATATATTCGGGACTCAAACTTAGAATTGCACGCCAGACTTCATAAAACTCCATTCAATAACACAAAACCAATAAAACTCCACTAAAATTTCCACATTCATCATCATAAGAAGAATAGAAGAAAAAATCTAAGCTTAAGAACAGAAAATAAACATGCCAAAAAAAAAAAAAGAAAAAGAAAACAAGATCACAGACTAAACTTAACATTTCGACTGTCTTAGTGGCCGTCAATAAGGAGGTCTGATGTGGTAAACTTTGAAAAAATGAACTTTCTAGTTTGAAAACTGTCGCACTTCATAACTTGAGAAAAAAACAAGGTAAATAAATCATTGAGTAAAAGAAAGTTTAAGCGAAAAAGAATACAATATAAATATATAAATATATATATATATATATATTAGTAAAAGTTGGGAGCAGTCCTTCTTGAATACATGCATTTAAAAATTTTAAGTCTGATTCCACTTGATTTAACTTCGTCGAATATTTTTCCAAATTTCGAAATCTTTTCTTCATTTCTTGGTTCAACTTAAAAATTAAATCACCATATTTGTTTGAATTCTTATTGGATATGTTTCGGTGTTACATCCACCATCTTCAGCAAAACAAGAAATTAAAACGTTTTAATATTTAAAACGTTCACTAACTATCTATTGTTATTTCATTTTTTATAATGTAAATTTCATCATTTTTCTTATTCAAAAATTCTGACTTCTGAAAGTTCATAAAAATGTTTATTGCTTTTCTATTACTTCTACTTGTATATATATATTTTTGTTTTTTCACAACCGTAATATTCCATTTTGATGTTAGTTATATGTTGATGTTTATATATGATTTCTTGTCATCCTTTGTTTGTATGCCTATGAAAAAGGTTTTAAATAAAACCGAAACGTCGGCATTGAGAGTTTGATTTTGATCCTGGAAAATTGACCGAATCCCGATCACATTATACACCTATTCTATCCAACGGTTGATATATTATTGAATTTGTTATATATATATATATATATATATATACTCAATTCAGGTTTAGACATCTTCATTAAAAGAGAAAAGAGAGGGAAAACACTTACTAAAATTTCTTTCTTTTGTTTTGTGTTTCATAATATTTTTTATTTAATGTTTTTCATTTTCGCTTGTTACACTAAAACTTTGAAATAAAGGGACATAAGTTGCACAAAAAATATTAAGTGGTTTAATTATTTAGTAAAAAAAGAAGATTGTAATATTTGTGAAAGATTAAATAAACACATTGTAGGGATTTGTATATTCAGCAGTTAGTTTGGAGGGCAGCTAGCTCATTGTTTACTAAGAAATTGTAATAATAGTTCTCAGTACTACACATATACTAGTGGTACGAAAACTTAAAAAAAAAATATTTTAAGTTGTTATATATATATATAATATATATATATATATAGTCAAATGAATAAAATTATTTAACTAATTCAGTAAAATTTAATTCTTTCACTAATTCTTTAAGTTTTTTGAAATGTTAATTGTAATCATATTCAAATTATTTTTAACTGATTTATTTTGACGAGCAGTTATATTCATTCATTCTGAAACTGTATCTAACCAAGTAATGGATTAAGCTTTTCTTCAATCATTGATTTATTCTTTGTTTTATAATGACAGGTAACACATCTATTTTTTTTTATTTGTTTGTTGTCAATCATTTTCATCCATACGTTAATTCCAAAAACTTGTGACACTTAGCTGTTATTTGTAATGTCTTTATCAAGCATGAGTATTATTGAACGTAAAAGTTTAATTCTAATAGGGATTTTATTCTTCAAAATTTTTTCGCCCTCCAAACATTATATATTAGAATATTCCTGCATAAACGTAAAGAAATGTTGATTGTAATTTTATATAAATGGAAGAATGAAATTTTAAACTGAAACAAACTGATTGGATATAACATTTTATGTCATACAAATCAATATTTTTGCTCCCAAATAATTTCTATGATGTTAAAAAAATATTTACATTTTCCTTAAACTTGTCAAGTAATTATTTAGTTATACATTTAACATATTTAGTTATACAAGTTATACATATAAACATAAGTGTCAGTCTGTCTATGTGTGCGTCAAATCGGACTGTAGAAATTATCAAACTACATATAATTTAAAGTGGAGAGGTTACATTTACTTTTCCTGGTTTGGCTATGGTGCGAAAATTTCAAAAATTGGTTCGTCCTCGTATATAATTGAAATGTGTTAAAGTTGAAGTTGTTTCGATCTGATTAAGAGGCTTAATTTATGAACCATATTGGTATGACAGCTTCAAGAGCTCTATGCAGATGTCTTTTTAAATCGTGTGTATATCTAAGTATGTAAAAGTTTCTCAGCGAACCTTTTTAACACAAAAACGTTATAACTTGAATTCTGTGACAACTCATATATTTCTCAGCTTTTTATTTATTTTTTGTCATCCTGAGCTGTGCATGTCAAAACAGAATTTTTTTTTCTTTTATACGA
Organism: Hermatobates lingyangjiaoensis; assembly: GCA_026182355.1. Classification (NCBI taxonomy): domain Eukaryota; kingdom Metazoa; phylum Arthropoda; class Insecta; order Hemiptera; family Hermatobatidae; genus Hermatobates; species Hermatobates lingyangjiaoensis. Next base: position 8,778,064 of record JAPFBL010000015.1, read on the forward strand.
TAAATGCAAAGTGCTTCTATTTAATAATAATTTATTTGTGTTTATTGAAAGATTTTTTAAAGTTTGTTCAGGTAAAAAAACAACAACAAAAAAAAAGATCTTAAGATTGCGCTAATGCTCCAAACGATGCACTTAAAATTAAAAGAAAACAGCGTTTAACAAATTATATACATAAAAAAATGCGTGTAAGTGTGACTATGCAAGTTCTGACACAGAAAAAACAAAGATGGTAGGACTACAGTGTTGTACTTCTATACAACCTAGAGCAAAAGAAAGCACAATCCAAAGTAGAAAAAGGCATAAAAAACAGCTAAAATTATCCACATTTGAAGAATAGTGAAGAATATGTGAATTATATGTGTGAATATGTGTATATGTGAATATGTGAAAAATTATATTAAAGAATAGTGTCAATAAATATTTTGCCACTATTAGTTAGAAAGTGGAAAGTTATAGTGTATATAAAGATCACTGCATACTAATATTCATTCATTTTGTGGAACAGGTTTCCTCGTTTATTATTAGAAAGCTGAATTGTAACAATATGACAAGAACAAACATTTATATATGGGAATTTCAAGTTTATTATTTTGAAAAGATACTACCTATATTTATTAAAAATTGAAATATTTTTATTTCAAAACTATAGGTTAGGTTTCAGCGGGAGCTCCAAAAGAGGATACACATAAGCCAAACATTGGCAATGTTAGATGCCACACAATCAACATTCTACATTGGGAGTCCTACATTTTCCCTAATTAAAGTGTATTTAGTGTAAGGATCTTAAACTAATACCTGCCATCGTGCAGGCTCTGGACCAATGGCTTGGTATCCTCTTCGAGGGACGTCATTCTCAAATATATTCAGCTCCCGCGTGAATAAATCGAGGGCCAGAATGGTTATGGAAACCACGGATCTACCAGGCCAAAGACGAGCACGAATAACTACACACAGAGGCAAAATTATAACCAAAGAATAATATTACTTAATAATCACATCGATAAACACCATGCTAGTACTCTTCTATTACGCTAAAAATATTTTTCAGAAGCATGATGTTTCAGAAGATATTATGAGAATATTTATTTTTTTGAGAATGCTTATTCAATTTCAATAAAAATACAAGTAAATATTGTTTTTTTTCTAGAGGTTAGCGTGAAGCTTTATGAGTTTATTAATATTTGTTTTCTCCATTTTAATAATATATATTTGACTACGTCCACAGCCCGTAAGGAATTAAATCATGCATGAAGATAGTGTGCTGATTAATTCAAATGCATATAATTATAAGAACTTAACGTCACATAACCAAAAGTTAATACTTTTCTAAAGCATTAAATGGTTTAGATTCTTTACAAACCAGATAAAAGCTCAAAAGCATACTATCGTTATGTTTATTGTCTAGAAACATCACGTAATCTAATAGACGTTGTTATTTGGGTTTGGTCATTCATGACAGTTAAAAGTTATGATATTTATGGAAATATATGCATAAAGGTATATTTAGAATATGAGAATAAGGGTTTGTGAGAGTGGTTTCATGAATGAAAATGTAAAGTAATTACAGTGAGATAGGCGGGACGAGAAGGCCTCCTTTGAGGGCGGTCGAGTTGACACAAGACATTTAGTTGTGTTTATTGGCTTGTTGGAGGAGGCTTTCTAACAGCTAGATTCCTTGGTTTACGTGAAGAAGCAAGCCCTTAGTGCCCTACCTTCTGCAGCCTTCACTCTCACATTCTCCTTCCCAGGCGGGTCTCATTTTATTTCGTTTCCACTAAATAGAATTGGCCATTCCCCCCTCTCAAGTAACCCTACACCCTTACATCATGTTCGCTCTCAGTCTGCTCTTCTTCCACTCTCATCACAGATCCTATCTCTTTCAACACTAACCTCTCCCACTCTCCTTTCCTATACTATTGTTGTTTCCTTTTCAGCCAAACTTTTCTCTAATTTCCTGACTTGATTTCATACTATATTTCCCACTCTATTTTTCCGGTTCACTTCTCAAAACATATTGGAATAATTCATTTATAATCTACTAGCTACTGTAATGTACACTTTAAAGTCAGATTGGGCTTCAAATTCTGAAGCAATGTATTTCAATAATTACTTTCAAAAGTGCCTTCTGTATAAAGAAGTCACAAGCATTGAACTTTAAGAAGTAGTTACACTGATTTATGAGAACAACTTAGAGTGGCATCTTGGAGTGTCGATTATGAAATATGTGACCAGTGAATAATTGCACACTATTACTGTACACCGAGTAAATTAAAGTTCAGGTGGTTAGTTATCTTATTTTCTTCTTTTCTTAGTTTCTTATTTTAATTTATTTTCATTATTATTTGGAAAAGGTTAAAAGAATATTATAAATTAACCATATTTATTTCACATTATTCTTTCATTGTACATTTAATTTTAAATGATGTTAAGGTATAACAGAATTGTTATGATATTTATATCTTAAATTATGAATTAATTCAAATAATACACTACATTGATTATTATGGTAATTTTGAAATAAATTTACTTATTGAATATTGAAAACGGTTGCTTTTTACAGTATTTTACCTTTTCCATAAGCGAGTATTCGTGAAATATTTGTTACCCTGTTCTCAACAAAAGAAAATTAAATGCAAAATATAAAATCGCTGGTAGACCTAAGAGAGGAAATTACAGTCTATTAATTTGAAAAAATATGTATACTTGACATAATGACTAAATTTAAAGAAAATAAATCTTTGTTTAAGCGAATTGTGGTACTAGCTATTATATTATAAAATTTATTTAATGTTGTTTAACTGTGTATTTACTTCGTATTCATTATTAACGCACATGGATCACATTTCATGAGGATGTATTGATTATTAATGATACCTATATTTGTCAAATTGTTGCTGTGCGAATTTCGTTCCTATGCCGAACACTATATGATTGTTATGCCTTGTTTGTATAAAACAGTTGTATACCTTCGCAACATGAGTAAACTCCACACAGTAACCAATTACCGAACTTCTCAATTATATTGCATCTACTATATTAAGTAATAAAGAGAAAATGTACAGTTACAATTTAATAAAAGTTTGTTACCTAAAGCTAAGAAAGTACTATCATTTTGACCCTGCCAGAAGCATTAAATATAAATTTCGGAAAATTCAGATCTAGAAGGTTTTTGAATTAATTTCTTCGATACCATAATCTTAACGCAAGTAAATTCAAAGTACAGACTATCTACTTAGACTTAGTAAACAAATCCTTAGAAAAGTTGTGTATTAAATTTCAATATATAGTTTTAGTTGAATCCTGCTTTGAAATACTCCAAGAGGTAATTCTGTAATTGTAAGCGTGCCCTACTTCTCCACTACACTTCTCCCTTTTTTCTGTATGCCTTCAACCCTAGTCTATCAAACTCCCTAAAGAAATACTCTGCATTTCTACTACACTCCGTAGTATATCCTCTTTCGATAAACAAAAATATTTTTGTATTATTTTTTTTTCTTTCATATATCCTTAATTAGTCTTAATTAGTCTTGAACTAATAATTTTATCTCTCGATATAATGACATTAGTTGATATACATTTTTGATGATAAATTTGCATTGTTACTATATATATATATATATAAAAAAATATTAAAACGGTCTAAAAAGGACGGATATATAAATGAAAAAAGACAACAAATAGAAGAAGCGAGAAAACTTACTGGGTCGATATTTCGAACTGAAGTTCGTCGTCAGGGAGAAGAAGGGAAGAAGAAGGGAAGAAGAAGGGAAGAAGAAGGGAAGAGGAAGAGTCACGTGCGTCCACTCGCGCTGGCAGAGAAAGACTGGGGGCTCCAGGCGGCGGTCACTTCACGAGTTACTTCACGAGTTACCAGGCGACTTCTTCGAGCTACTAGAACTAGTGACCGCCGCCTGGAGCCCCCAGTCTTTCTCTGCCAGCGCGAGTGGACGCACGTGGCTCTTCCTCTTCCCTTCTTCTTCCCTTCTTCTCCCTGACGACGAACTTCAGTTCGAAATATCGACCCAGTAAGTTTTCTCGCTTCTTCTATTTGTTGTCTTTTTTGATTTATATATATATAGAGCAGTGTATGTTTCTTTCCAAGCTTACTCTTTTTTTTATCCAGAAAAAGTGCTTCATTTGTTTGGTACCCCCTTCAATTATGGGTGAGACAGTCTACCTGGTTGATTCTACATCGAAAGTCATAAATTTTACCTCACCCAAGCTTGTACCAGATTGGATCTTCCAAATACCTGACTCCTATAGGCTCAGAAGCACCTGAACACGTCTTTGGTACGGCATACATATGATTTTCTAAGTTCCACTTGAAAATCTATGGTATGACCAAGATTATATTATTATATTATGACCAAGGTTATATACAGTAATAAAGGCAAGAAAAATAATTTGCAGAAATAATCTTATTTTTCTATTTGGAGAAACTATTGAGGTTCTCCAAAATAGTTTCCAAGAAAGCTGAAATCCGTTTTCAGCTATTGATCCTGTCAGGACTAAATGAAGTAATTTCGGAGGATAAACGTTATTGAGTTGATATCCTTGTCTTGTTCAAAGCTAAATACTATCAAGGATAACGAAGTTGACATCACTAAGTTATAATCTCAACTTAATTGACACGATGTAACTTGACTGGATGTCAGCTGGGTTGAAACTACGCGAGAAAGCTTTTGCATTGATTGTGTTCATCTTTGAAGCTCCTATTAAATTCGTTAGTAAATCCAACTGAAATTTTACCTTTAATAGGTTTTCCTTCGTTAAACTATTGATTAAAATATAATCAAAAAAAATAAAACAAAGAAACCACAATTATTAAGAGTGAAAGTATCGCAACAGCCAAACCTTTGAACCTAAATCATTAACAAACTTGTAGACTGCCTGCATTCGTTATTTTTTCTAACATTCCCGCTCACAATCCTCTTCATAGCTTTCCAAAGGTGAAATAAAAGTATTAATACTTTACTCATTTCTATAGATGAAAATTTGATAAACACTTTTTTCGTAACACTCTTAAGTTTATTAGAAAGTTTATTAAGGGAGCTATAAGAAATATCTAGCAGTGCAAAGTAGAGAAATGAGGGTTTCAAGTCCTTTGGGTACGTAAGTTGAGGGAAAGACAGAGTAAGACGTCTGTCAATCCCAAGTATTCCAAGGTTGTAGCATGTGGAGCATTGATATTTCATAATAAGTAACTTGATACACACTTTAGGGTGTATTTATCAATGAGTGTAAGATCCTATGTATAACAGAATTAGTACACAAATACTTTAGTTCCGCAGAGGTTATTTCAAATTACATTAATAAATGGGTAAAGCAATCTTACTTTGGAGCGGAATCAGTGTCGGATGTTTTCAAGAGGAAAATCAAACACAAGTCAATCCACTGTTCACTCCAGCGAATAAGCAAAGACAGATTCTCAACTTCTTTAAGTAACTTGACATAAAATTGATAAACTGAGACTAAATAATTAATTCAAGCAATTATGTATGATATTTTTAATGCTAATCATTAATTCTATTAAATCTATTAAAGACAAAAGCTATTGTTGCTGCTAGTAAACCATATAGTGTATGTAACCACCTGAGTCAAGTTTAGTGGTCAACAATAAAAGACCAAATATATTCATTGTATTTCATAAAAGTCTATTAGATTATGTGGATGTGATAGGAGTATATACATGAAAGAATGGAAATCATTTTTCACAAATAATGTAAATTAAAGGTAACCACCTCGCCTAATATAAGTAGTATCCCAACAGGCCAGAATCTTTACTCCTTTAAAGTGCTGGATGGAAAACTAAGAAACAAACTATTCACCAGGGAATCATAGCAGGGTGCGCACCTTGTTATAAACCCTGCTTTACTACTTCCATTCCTCTAGAGATCTGTATCTTTAACTTTCCTATATTATTCAATTTATTCTCCATTTATCTTATTTCACTTTCCCTTTTTCGCCATTTTCATTCATATTTTCCATTAAAACTTCTTTTTTCTTTTTGTGAAGTTTTCCCTTAACCTTTCATATCTTCCTGAAAAATGACAGTCTGCTACTATTTGGATTACTGAATCCTCGGAAAGTTAATAGAGTAAGCGATAGATTTGCAGTATGTGCCCAAGAGTACAGTACTGACTCACTTGGCAAGGTCACTTGCCCTGGTTACAGAGATGGTTCATTATTTACTAGATGAGTCTTCAAATCCTTTATTAGGTTGAGTGTCCTTTTCTTTCCCCTTTTATTCAAACATATTTTTTCCTTGATATTTTAGAGTTGTTTTTAAAAATTTTTCTTTTCATAAAACTTTCTTTATACTGACGCTTAATGAGCTTATTTACCGAAAATAAATAAATATATAGTAGCTAACTGCGAAACATACAGAAATATCTATTAAATGGAATTTAAAGTGGGTATATGAAGAGCTTATTAAAAACTTTGGAAAAAAGTATATGCTGGAAAAATAAATGGATATTTATTTCATACATTTTTTAATAGAAGTTTAATATTTCTGTAAGGAGAATTGAGGGAAGCCTGATAAAACTGAAAGCAATAGAAAGGAAATGCAACTCCCCAGTCAGAGTGTTACATGTAAAATTACATTACCTAACATATATATGTTTAGGTCTCCATAGCTACCCCCAATACTGTCATAATCATCTCACACATATTACAAGATCATTATTTTTGCTCTTTTTTGCATTTTTTTTTAAAATAAGTAATTAAATTAATATATCAGTAATTTTAAAAGTTGCGTAACAATTGTAGCAGCTTATTATAGCTTATATATTTTACGTAGATTTAAAATTGGATAAACATTTTAAATTAACATTAAGGTTTAAAATTAAATAAACATTAAAAATGATTTAAAATTAGAATTAGTGTGTTTTTTACTCTGAATAAATTTCGGGAAGAAGAACTGTTTCTTAAAAAGGTTCTCAATTTTCTCAACACTTGTTACTATTGTACAGAGTGTAGCACATTGCCTTTAGTCAACATGTTTCAAATGATCACAGTTAATGTCTTCAGATGAATGCTGATCATTTGAAACATGTTGACTAAAGGCAATATGCTACACTCTGTAGACGAAGTAACGAGAGTGTTATTTAGGAAAATTGAGAAACTTGTTAAGAAACAGACAGCAGCTAAGTTTGATATTATTTTACATAACAAATTGTCCTAAGGACAGACTACTTCCAAAATTTACAAATATATATATATATATATATAGATATAAGTTCAAATATGAAGAAAAGGAACTATCAGAGTTAAGAAATACACTTACTGACTCTAATTTTTGGAAAATGAGTCTTCAAAAGACAAATGAAAGGCAGATCAACCATGCTGGAGGTGTGCTCCGTAATGTTTTCAATTTCCTCTCTTTTTTCTCTAAATCACGGATTTTCTGAAAGTTAGTAAGTGTTTTGAACTTTTTCTGCCCAGTTTCGGCCATGCGTCCTTTCGAATTTAAAGTAAGTACATACATTGTTTTTTTTCTATTAGAGTTCTGTAAACGAACTCAAAAAAATAAAATAAAATGTATTAAAAATGCCCTGTAATATTAAAGTAGATGAGAAACTAGTATATATATATTCAAGTGTGAAGCTTAGTTTTATGGAGTGATTGAATAAGTCTTATAAGGAGATGTTTTTCTAAATTTGGCAAAATGTTGTTCCACTAGTCATAGTTGGATGTTATTTATTGGGTCTGTTAGCAGACAATGGACTAAGTAGAACCCTCTAATCACGTCTAACTGCATTCATGGATTAATTAATGAAGGCACTAAAGATTATGAAGTATTAAAGGAAGTCAATTTTTTCATGGGAGAGCCAGGTTTAGCAGAGTTTTGATTAGAAGGGTATGATTAAAATAACTGGCTAATTAGCACTGAAGCATGGGAACTGGTCAAAACAGCGAATATCTGGTGTTTACTGGACACGGTTTGGCAATTTCATTGGACGATTTGGATCAGTGCCATTGTTTCCTTTACGTATTTGTCATAACTAACGCACGATAACAGCTATTGTGTGAACTAGGGAACCTCAATCAAACGAGTTCCCTGAGCAAACAGACTGACCAAGTCAATTAGAGTAACATTAATCCCTGAAAATAATTTTCACCAGCTGCAGACGCTTCTTAGAACTATAATGTGGTCATATCTAGTAAAAATTATAATCGAACACTTTTCTGACCAGTCAATAGAATTAAACTTTCTAAAATTTAATCTTGATCTCCCAAACCGAGACATACCCTCTCAGTTTAGTAATGTCCATGGACACTGGAAATGTTGGATATCCTAAATGAAGAATGAATTCTTCAAGAGGACACTTTTTATGTCTAGGTAACCACAAGTAAGGAAGTAAATAACTGTACTTCAGGAATTACTTAAATAATACATTTATTATTATAGTTTTTGTATTACTTGTAAGAAGTATTAGCTTAATGCAATCCTTGCATTTAGAATTTAAATAGTTCTCTCTTTGAGTCTGTATTTAGGAATTGTCACCCACGCATAGAAAAACAGTCAGGAGGCTACAAAAGCAAAGGTTAATGCCGAAGCTGGGATGGAGTCTCTAAAATATGTCTTCAAGAAAACTTACTATAATCACATATGTATTTATATTAAAACTACAGAAAGAAAACAAAACACAAAAGCTGATGGAGGTATTTTGACACATGTTGTCATCACGAGAGTGAAGTAACAACTTGGAAGGGTACCCAAGACTGCTGCGTCATTCCTAGAAGCACCCGCTCAGTGCTACCAGCTTACGGAATATTATACTCCCATAAGGAATAATAATAAAAAAGACTAAATTATAATAAATAATGAACTATAACATATAAATACAATATATTTCCTGTATATGAGGGGGGGGGGGGGCAGGCGCAGTCTAACAGACAGCGTGCTTGCCATCAGTACTCAAGTTTACAGGTTCAAATCTTGTCCATGACCTATTTTTCCTTATGGGAGAAGGGGGAATCTTGTGCTCGTCGTCCATCGGAGAGGAAATAATGCTTAGAGCCTGGACAATGTCAGGTACTCTAAGATCCCTACATTAATATACTTGAATGAGCCAAAATGTAGGGCTCTCCATTTAGAATGAATCCGATAATGTTAATGACCCATTAATGAAACAGCCGTCAAATAATCAAATGGCTACACTTTCTCCCCACAGAACAACAGTAAAATGTGATCCTTATAAGTGTGGACTTGGTAAGAACAACTTATTAAACTGTATATTTATAGAGAATGATAAAATTTATGACCTCAATGTAGAATGACGTTAGTTAATAACCTTGACAGTTGATAATGATGAACTTAATAATGAAAAACATCAATATAGGATATAACTAACGGTCTGTCTGAGCAAATCACACAAACAAGGTATTCAATTAGGAGAAAGTCTGGAAGATGTAAGATATGCTCTGATGCACAATATAGATCCTGTTGGACCTTTGAAAAACTGTAACGATATATTTCATTTATCTTGTAAGTTTGCTATTCTCTACTTACTTATAAAAACGTTAAAGATTTTATTAATATTAGAGATTTTCCTTTTTTTTTTAAATTCTTGTATAATTTTTAATATAAGTAAGTTAGCCACCCTGAACATAAAAATTATAAATAACTAATTTTCACAATTTTTTGGGAGTTTTAATTTTTATTTGAGGAGGAAATGTGTGAAAAAAATTAATGAAACCACTAAAAGAATAAGGGTTTCTAATTAGGAGTAAGAAAAAAAGAATTTACTGAGGAGAAGTGAGGCGAAAGCGAAGTGAAGTGGGACAGACAGCAGGTCTGTGTCAGTCGTGATGAACCTTTCATCCCAACACTTCCTGCTAATCCCCTGCTCCCATTAATCACCCCTGGCCTTTGCTACCCTTTTATTTGATTTAAGGCGATATGTAAGGTCTGCCCACTGCACCCTCCACACCTCACCTCTCCTCTTAAATCAGACATGTAACTAATTACACTCCCCTTGCCACTCACTACACTTTTATTTATCGTCACCCCCAAGCTTCTTTTTACTAAACCCACTACCAATCAAGTTTAACAGACATTGCTGTGTAAATATAAAGATTTTTATTCAAATTAACAAGCCAGATGGTCCTGTATCATGAACTTATTAAAAGTTGTTACTTGAGCTGCACAGTCTTCCTCTGAGTTCCTACATATCTAAAGCACTGAGATCAACTATTCATAAGGTTCAGAAATCAACTGATTCAATTACGGGATTATCATCAGTTGAGTTGTCAACCATCACAATTTCGGCCTACTAGGGATCCAATATCAACTGTATTGCTGCAAGGCACCATGTGAGTCTAAACGCAGTTCTGTGAGTTTTGTACTGAATAATAAAGCATTTATATCAATCTACAATATTCATAGACCTCGTATACCTACAAACAGGACAACAATTCAACATTTCAACAACAACTCCAAAGAACCATTTAGTTCATATCCCTCTGAATGAACACCACAAGAAAATAAAATAACACAATCCCTACAAATACCTTTCGTTCTCATATTCCTGGGGAGTGCTATAATAATGCACCTACAGTCGAGTTAGTCCAAGATTAAACAAGAGACAGTTAGTGAGTATGAGAAAGTGCTGGTATAGTCACTCTGTCTCGCAGCAATTCAGTCACTGTCACCAAAGACTCATTACAGTTAATAGCACCAGCATCTTCTCTCTATCACCCCTATTGCTTATTTCTGTGATGATCAACCTTTGTCGAAAGCTTAACTAGCAGTAAAGTGTGTATTGTTTTATAGTTGCTACTTTACCCATTCGTACCTTAATTTACAATGGTCAATGAATTTATAAAATACTTGAAAATCTTCATCTTAAAGTCCCCAAAGCTAAATATATGTCATATTGCTTTGGAATTATTTACATATTTCATAAAAAGCGGGTCAAACCACCGTAACCACTTGTAATACATAAAAAAAATTAAAAATGAGGTCTTCCTTACAAGTGCAGTTTCAGGTGATCTCAGATAACTCTTCTAAAATATTAATGATTTATTTTTGTTTCTTTTGTATAAATTTTTACAAATTATCTTTTATTATTGTTTTCAGCATTATCTTTTGAAATATTCAGTACCATTTCTCTTACTTTGGTGAAAATAGAAATGATCAAAGTTGAAAAAACAACTGAGATTTCTGTCGGTGAAAAATACATATTTCCCCCTCTTTTGTTTTCCTACTCTTAATTTTTTAAATTTATAATTGTTCCTTTCAACTTCTCTTTATTTTGTTTTGGGTATGGATTTATTTTTTTCACCTGTTTCATGTTCGTTAAGAATGAGTGTCAGTTTCTTAAAAAACGCTTTTGCAAACACTTATACGTCTTCACCTTTGTGTTTTTGAATGCTTTACCCTTGTTATTTCACTGGAGGCGACAGGAATCTGAAACTATTGAGAATCGTAAGTGCATATTTCTTTTTTTAATTTTGTCAGTTATAGGTTTAATTATACAAATATACATTTGTATAGACAGAGTTAGTGAGTGAGACAGAGAGAGAACGAGATACTAAGGAACAACATTTTCTATGTACAAATGAAATTACCATAGCTAGCATGTCGGGGTTACTTTACACCTTCCTAATAGGTATGAGTGCGCAATTTTAAAAGAATGAAAATCAACTATTAACAATTTCATTTTAAAAAATCTTTAATCTAGTGATAGATATTTTATTATTTCATTCATTTTACCTTTAAATATGAGGAATGATTTAAATAATTTCAAAATGACAGCTACTATACTTTGTATTGAATTATTAAAACTGATCGATCTATGATTTTGACCCACGCACATTCTTTCACAAATAGAATATTTAAAAACCTAAAAAGGAATAAAATTGCTATATAGGACATGCATTAAGAGTAAATTTTTAATATGTTGAAAATTTACGTGTATAACGGTTGGAGACTTCTTGAATCCGGACGGCTATGTTTTAACGTAGCTAATATGCTATTCATTATAATTTAAAGTAATCGAATTCTGTTAGCTGCAAGTTATTTTTATATAAAATAGAGGAAAGGAAAGTCGTTTAAAACAAAAAGTTACGAAAGAGATCAAGTGATGGAGTTAAATAATCATAAAATTCGCCACTCTAATTAAACCTGCGAAAAAGGGCGCCAATGTAGAGTAAATCCAGTAAAGCTTCTCATTAATAAATTTGAGATAAGGAGTAACCCAGAGATATTTATGTTGCTAAAAAAGGTCTGATAGAAGAGAATCAAATAAGGTTAGAGGTAGAAAAGTGGAATCATTTCTCTTCAGATTATCTGGCAAATATGCCGTCACTTAGACTGTACTTACAAACCTTAAATCATAAAAACACACTTGCACTGCAAACCTTGATAACACCTAATCAATAGTTAAATTAGCTTATTTTGATCTTTTCTACAAAATATATTAATCTAAACATTGTTGAAAATAGAATTTATTTTAATAGAATGGGCGGAAACAAAACTATTAACCTTGAATAGGCTTTTATAGAGATGTAATAATGATTAACTACTATTCATTTACGAACCAACAATGTTTCCCGAAGGAAAGGAATAAGCGTTTATATTCACGAGCACGGGTATATGGATAAAAACATTTAATAAGGAATATTCCCAAATTTAGTGGGACGAGTAGTGTTCCATTAGTGTTAAGAATCTCTGTAAAGAACACCTATGGTTACTGACTATGAGAATAAGATCTTAAACACGTGACAAGTTGTCTTATATCAACGAGAAATAAATCATTTAATGAATAGTATTTTCTGGATTTATTTACTGCTTTTTAAATAAACTCTTTAGTTATTGACTAGATACCAAAATGTCGAATATATTCACTTTTCTTTCCTTGTTTTTGACAAAAGATTCATTGATGGATTGCTATCTACGTAATAGAATTCATAAGTGTCTCTCTCAGTCTATTTCCTTACCATATATGTACGTTTGATAAGGACACGTAGAAATAGTTTCTCCATAGGGTTGTCAATTCAGTTGGTTGCGCTTCATATACCTTAGCTAGAGTTCTCAGAAAATAGTCACTTTTGTTTTTTCTTATGATCCCTAACAGCTGTAGTATTAATATGTCTAGTGAGAATGTATAACGTTTGGATGATACTCGATTTGATGCATTCTATGTACGTTTATCAAACAACCAAGTTCCGTTTTTGCATGAATAATCAGTCAGTGGAGATAATACCTTTTCCGTCACTATTGACCCCAATTCTCAAAGTCTCTCCAATCCTTTCAAGTATGAGTAACAAATCCTATATAAGGTACACTGCGCCGCAATAGATATGTCAGGCTCTTACGTTTCGAACCAACGACCACTCTCACACCCTGGTATTAACCTTAACCGTTAATTTATTCTATCCTATTTTAAACTGATATTTATTTATTTTCATGTAATTTTAATTTACATGGAAATAAATTAATTTAATTAACTAATTAATTAATTAAATTTAATTTACATAAAAAAAGCCTTAAAATATATTAATTTCTGTTAATTTTTATGATGTCCTTATTATATTTATTATTTAATTACACTTATTTTATTTTTTCTCCTTAAGTATTTCAGTACTTTTCAGTTTTCATTGTTGTCATTCTGCAGCTGTATTGTGGGACTGCTCAGCTGGCTGTCAACAGCTAATAGTACCAGCTACTCTTGTCATGACGATCATTAATAGAGTTGAAATATTCAAACTGGGTATATTGCACTGCTTTGATTGTTTCTTTTGTTCTTAATATATATACATGGCCAATATATGTATAACAAAATTACACAAAATTTTATCATCTACATAAGTCAGATTGGTAAATTGATTTTTTTTTTGCTGAACCACTAACACTATTATAAAAGACTCTGCTCAAAGCAGCAAGCTAAAATTAGTATAATAGGGCAGAAAAATGAAGAATTTTTGACCTTCCAGAAGAGACAATTAAATTTTAAAACGTGCGACCCAACTTGGAATAATGTCAGCGTGCTCTACTTTTAGAATTTATTTACATTAACCAAAAGAAATTAGAATCAATCAAAGGTATCTATTATTTAACTTTAATTTTTTTGCGAGAGAATATGAATTTATTTCAATGGGCTAATTTAATATGTTCATTATTTAAAATTAATAAACTATAATGACAAATAAAATAGTTGTATTTTTTGATAAAATAAATTAGATATAAGGTATAAAAATTTATTTTATCAAATCAAATTGCTGAAGTAATGAGATGTTTGTAACTTTTTTATGAAACACTTTAATATGTGTCCTTATGGTTTTAGTAAAATTCTACAGTTACTCTATGCTTGCAAAATTGGATTAATTCCAGAACAGTTTGGAACATTTAAATTGGAAGTCATAAATGGAAGATATTTAACATGAATGGTTCAATTGAATACAAAACAAAGGCCTTTGTTTGGCCAGCATGTGGCCCGGGCTGTGCGATCCGGCTTATATCGTAACTTACCGCTTGATTTGACCATTAACGTCATATTTTCAGAAAACGCTGCCCTTTCACTCGCTTGTTTCAACTAGTGTAAAGTTTATTATTAACAGAGAGAAGTATGATAGCAAAACAAGACCAATGCTTGTGCTTTGTTCCCTATATAAAACCAATGTGGACATTTTCTACTATTGAAAATAGTAGAGTGACAGTTAAGAGAAACACTTTTAGTTTATGTGATCGCATTATGTTTTTAAGGTAAATTATTTGAAAAAGAAAAATCTATAAAATAAATAATGGTTTTAAAAGAACTTTTATTTTTGAATGAATAAACTCAATAAAAATGAAGGAATGCAGCTGCGGTATCCACTTTCCCTTCGCATCTATGCTCACCTGCTTTTGTCACCCATTGACATCCTTCTTCGACAAGTATCCCAAAATGAGCTCCACAGAACCCTTGGGCTCCAGAAATCCAGTCTCTTTCTTAATATCCAAAAATTTAATAATGTTCATTTCTGTAACTCCAAGGCGAACAATTTATTGACAATTGATCTTAGTCAAAAACAATCTCTCTGTCTGAAGCTACCAAAAGGAGGTGTATGACTAAACACATGAATGCAAGGGCTTGACTAATGATCACAGTACTTGAAGAAAGTGTTGTGTAAGAACTTTCACTTTACCTTTTCCCTAGAGGGTGAATCCTAACAAAGTCATGAAGGCATCAAGTTGTAGTGTTACTCTCTCTGCTGGCAGTGCGCTACAGTAAACCTAGAGGAAGCAATGATACATCTTTCAACTGTAGCATTCGCTATTGTCTACAAAAATTTAAACTCCTTCATCTTGTGAAATTCCATGTTTTCTGACTCACATCTACTTGACAAATTCATCACCTAATTCTTTAGCAAAATTGGCAGCCCTTTTTCTATGAATTCTCTTCAATCGCCTGTAACCCAATAACCTTTCGAAAATTTCAACATCAATAGAGTCACCTACAATCAGCATATACTCATCATGTAGGCTGATAAAGGGAGCATGGTTATCTTTATGCACCTTAGTGGACTTTATTCATCCTATTGTGGAAGTCACTGAAAGGAAGCCATAAAACATATAACAACTGCCGCTTCTTCCAGCCTCTTGATTCCGACATAACTCTGATATACATATTCATTTAAATGTTAGTGCATGGTTTGTCTGTTCCCAAAAAAAGCACTCAGTCCAGTACATACCCTCCTCTCTTTCTTCGTGTCCTCTTTCTACTCAACTACTATTACAAAAAACGACTATATTAAGTGTGTCACTTTGTCATGAGTCCCATATTAATTTACACTTGAGTGGTGTTACAACTGCTTTTATTAAACTAAAATGGACATAGAATGAACGAAACAATTACTACATTTATAAGGGATAGCTATCATTAATTAGCCTCCATATAAATATGCTTTATGGAAAAACAGTAACAAAGCCTTTCCAACTCTTAAGTATTTCTTCAGGTTACATTTGTTTATATCGTAACCACAACGTGTTTCGACTACTTGGGTTCTTCTTCAGGCTAGATTTGTTTATATCGTGGGTACGACGCCTTTCAAACTCTTTAGGTTATTCTTCTCGTTATATTTCTTTATAGGGTAGGTAAGACGCCTTTCGAACAATTTGGGTTCTTCTTCAGGTTAGATTTGTTGATATCGTAGGTAGGACGCCTTTAGAACACTTAGGTTCTTCTTCAGTTTACAATTGTTTATGGGGTAGGTAAAAAAAGGAGAGAAAGAGAGAGAGAGTGTGAGAGAGAGAGATGGTAAGTTTGGACTGTCATATAACCTGGGTATCCAGACTCAATCCTGAGCTCAATACCACAGTCCAACTGTCCTTAGTCCAGAATCCTTCTCTCACTTACCTCTTAAGTAGTGCTATGTAAGAAGATCAATGACTGTTCCAAACACTTCTCTTAATATTTCTTCATAGCTCTTATTTATGTATAGATGAATATCTTTAATTTTCCCATTATGGACAAACACTATACATCAAGTGATTGCACAACTAGTGAATCACTGTGAACAATACTACAAACAGCAGTTTATCATCAGGTGAAGGTCAGAAGAGACGATGGAGCGAGATGTTCTCATTTGATGCTCTCCTGATTATTACACGCTTTTTGAAACATCGATGCTTTTTGGAATCTATGGTAACAGTTTTTTCTGCATTTTGTCATTCATATACAATATATATCTTAATTCATTATTAACTAAGAGAGATTAACTAAGATTGTCTTCTGGAGAGGAGAAAAAAAGGAGAAACATAGGAGTGAAGACATGAAAACGTCCACGGATCAATACAAAGTGACACAGTGTAGCCACCTTATCATCGTGGATCAGTTTAAGGAATGAATAAATGAAAGTAGTACTTAAATGAAGGAGGAGAGAAAAGAAAGAGAAGAAAATGAAGAAGATATGACTAACAAATTAAAAATTAAAGCTGAAGTGAGAAATAATGAAAATACGACAAAAACAATCAAGTAATAACTAAACTTTAGAGTGCAGAGGTTAATATTATATATATATTCAGGAATTATATATATTAGAACTTTTAATTGGTGTTCAGATAAGTACTTAAGATAATGAGCAATCAATAGAAATGTACTTCAAACCGACGCATAGTAGAATATACCAGAATAGTAGAGGGAAAAGTCCCAAGAGATTTAAATATAGAGCTATATAAACATTAATGCATACAGCCTTCAAAACCTCAGCCGATTGGAGCATTTTCAACAGTAAACAATCTAAAGCAGGTCTTCATAAAAAATGGATTTTGTAACAGTGAGTTTGACAAGATTTTGAAAAATTACATTAAACAAGAAAACAAAACTGATGGGAAACTTGAAGAAATAAATCATAATGGCTTTAAAATATTTTATGAAATGTATGGAATAGATGAAAGAGTACTAAAAACTATACTATGGGATAACATAAAATGTAAAAAACAAGAAGACGAGCTTCATCTGACCATCTAACACAGGGCTAAAACCATTGCTTAACGAATCATAAGGAACAGGAGGACGTTGAACAATCACTGAAACAGATTAACCTAATCCATGAGTTATGTACATTATTAAGAAACTGTGAGTTCCAAAATTCCTGATATGTATGTTCTACAGTTACGACTCTTTCTAGAAGTCTTACTATGCACATGGCATCAGTGCATGTGCATAGTACTTGGTATCAGGAGACCATAAAGAACATAAGCGCCATATTAAAGAATATTGCTGAACATACATGGTTCTTTCTTACAGGCGGGGAATCAATAATTAGAAGAAAAAATATATTTACTTTATGAGACCTGAGATATTGCACAAAATCATAAAATACAGTAAATTGTTGGGACTTCTAATATTGGATGATACAAGAATATTTGGAAACATATTATTTGCTGAAATATTTGACACAAGAAAAGGACATCCGAAAATAAGATGGGTATAAGAGTAGGAAAAGGATCGGCCATTAACTAGAGGACTAGAGCATGAAGCAGGGGGAATATTGTGGAGGAATCCAGAGTGAACTCCTGGATCAGGCAACAAGTTGTGATAATAATATTTGAATCTAATCACCATATGAAATTTACTGAAACTGCCTATATCGTAGGTGTTTTCTTCATGATCCATATTAATCGTTCATCTCTATTTGTTCATAATATTTCTTTACTGAATTTTATTACTTACATTAACATCAAGTGTGTGTACTTCCCACGAATTTGATTATAACGACTTATTCATAATTTTAATTTTTTTTTATTTAATTCATACAGCTTATTCCTTTAGTTTATAAATGACTTTTACGTAACTTTCCTCTTGTCTATGGATAGCAATTAAACTTGTAAATAACCTTTTACGCATACATGTTACAAACTTAAATACTGAATAATATTAAGATGTCGTACATCTTTAGACCCATTTGACTCTAATAGTGTAATAATTGCGATTCCGTAAAAGATTAGAAAAAGCGGAAACAGAGACAAATAAGGAGAAGTGTGGACGAAAAAGTTTGGCAACACACTGGCCTTGATTAGTTGTTTAATGGCCCTCCAGGGATCTGGCTGGGTGTTACCCCAAACTTCACCCACTTATGTGCCCCGTTCTCCTTAACTCTTCTCCTTTCAACTTCCTCCTTTATCTTTTCAAACAATATAAAAACTTCACGGCAAGCCCCAGCCTGTGAACTCAGCCTCAGTAACAATATTCTTAATATTCCGCATACACAGTAATTTAAATATACTGTATATTTTTTCTCTTCTATACAGTAACATTTATTGGGATTGTATATTTACAATAGATTACACATTGAACCCTAAACATAAAATAAACAACTGTTACTGACTAAGTGAAAAATAAATCATGATTTAATCATAAAAGTACAACTTAAATACATACAACATAAGCTTAAGCAAATAATAGCAAAAAATTAATTGTTAAACTTCTAACATTGAACTAATGATTGCATACATTTTATGTTGATTAGTCAACGAGTGTGGATTGTATTTTCCTTACACGCTTTAATGAGTCAAAATTTATAAATTTCATTTAAAAAAAAATTTCCATTTGTTTTCAAAATCTGAGGATTTTTTTCAATTATTACTTTTTCGCTTCCATGATACTGCCAACATTTCAAAATTAAAGGATTGAAGAGAAAAAAAGTTGTCTAAAAACACAATTTAGCAAAAAAAAAATGCGACTTTCCTATCATGAATAATTCCTCCTCATCGGCTATGTCTACACTATGAGACTCATTTTTGTGTAACATATTAATTTGATTGATCAAAGACTCTGGACTGCAGCGTCCCCACAAACGTTTGGATTCACAGGCGGCCACTGTTATTCAAAGAGAATTCAAGTTTAAGCCTTTCAAGTTTTAACTCCAATATTAAAGGTGCAGATTAGAATAATATGATCACTATTATATATATATATATAAACTATAGTTTATCGGAACTCGGTCAGTTCTTCAAGTTCAAATTAAACTCTCATTGCCAACGTTCCGGTCTTTATTTAAAACCTTTTTCATAGGCAGAAGTATACATTTTGAAACAGAAAAACTAAGTATTACATTACAAATTATTTTACAAAGAAAAATAATTTGTAATGCAATACTTAGTTTTTCTGTTTCAAAATGTATACTTCTGCCTATGAAAAAGGTTTTAAATAAAGACCGAAACGTTGGCAATGAGAGTTTAATTTGAACCTGAAGAACTGACCAAGTCCCGATAAACTATAGTTTTGTTTCTATTCCACGGTCGATACTTTTATCAATATATATATTATATATATATATATATATATATATATATATATATATTTATTTATTCGTTAAAATGGTGACCAATAGGAGAGTAGGTATTGTAGGTCCATGCGTGCGGTCCCAGTTACCCGCTGCCTAGCTAAGCCTTCGTTATTCCGCCAATGGGTATAGAGGTTGCACAGTCCCTCTGTGAATTAAGATTGTTGGCAGAAAACATGAGCCTCACTTTGCAGTGAACTCCCGTTCCTTTTCTATTTTTGATTTTTGTGGCTGGGTGTTGGTTTTGTCTATTATCTGCTACGGGAATTGAATTTATTTTAATTGATACTCTCATTTGTCTTCTATGAAAAGCAGCCTTTGTCTTCATGTCAATGGGGGTAGAGGTTGTACAGTCCCTCTTGATTAAAAGATGTTGACACTCAACTCCAACTTCTTCACATAGAGACCCCTTCGAGTTATTGGTTTTGTTAAGTTTCCTCTTCAGTCGATTGTTGATACTGCTATTGATGGATGGATGGTTGAAAGTGGAAAGTTCTGCATTGTTGACCTGGTGGTGGTAACTGCGACATGTTTCAACCATTCTCTGGTTATCTTCAGGCATGGTACGACCCAGACGTTGGTACTTATATACCTTATAATATATATATATATATATATATATATATATATATATATATATATATATGGTCATAGAAAATAATATATATATATATATATATATATTTTCCTTCAAGAAAATTCCTTAAATAATTTAAATCAAATTGATCAAAAAGATATCTTTAATAGTTTTAGCAGGATATTTACTCCAAGATATATCTAAAAAGACGATAAAGTTTTTATTTCCTTCATTCTCTTAATTTATGTTTTGGTTAGAGGTACTAATTAATTCTAAAATTGTTAATAATCACTTTTCTATTTTAAGAACATAATTGAGAAATATGAAGTAGTGCTCAGACTAAGGAAAAACTAGTTTTAAGAAAGAAGAGAATAAATTGAAATGTTTATAGTGTTTGCATTATAGGGTAGAAAGAGGGTAGATTGGAGGATCTGTGTGTTTTATGCAAACAATCTGAAAGATATTTGACTTTGCAAATTACAAAGATAACTTACATAGAAAAGAAAGGAAAACATATATAGAGTCAAGGAAAGAAGAATACAAATGTTATTTGACTACCAGACGACCTTGGATCTCTTTTTTTAAACATAAAATATATTATAACACATTGAAAGTAATATTGAAGGAAGTTTACTTCAATTTGAGGGAAAAGCAGGATTTTGTATCTCATATACTCAATCTAGATATAGTAATATCTAGTATAGTATATGCGTATACCACAGACAAGGCAAATATACATTAATACAAGTTGGAATAAAATTATCTAATATATTTACTATGATTTTAATAAAACCAAAATAACCGAAAATGAATCATGCGTTTTTATAATTAATGTAAACATTCATATGGCTATTTTGCTAGTAATAAGCTGCTTCCTGTTATACTGAACTTTGAAAGAGTTATGAACTGTATATAAATTATAAAGAGTCGAAGGTATTCACGATTGTTGTTACAGTTTTATGGGGCATTTTATGTTAAATTTTAGCGTTTCTTAACAGAGAATGTCATAATGATTGCTCTATATATGTAGGTGGATGTAGTTTAAGGGGATTCTGGGGCCAGTTTAGTCCAGTGGCAACGTTGTCGCCTCTGGACTGGTAAGTCAGAGGTTCAATACTACTCTGGCCCTCGATTTATGCACGTGAGAGATGAATAAATCTTATTTATTCGTCTCTTCGGAGAGGGGGTTAAGCCGTCGGTCTCGAGCCTGTATGATGTCTGGTACTCGTAAAGGTCCATACTCTAAGTGGTTAAGTTAGGTAAAATGTAGGGCTTCCAAGGTAAAATCAATTGTGTGGTATAACAAAAGGCCCAATGTTCAGTCTATGTATATTGTCTTGTTGGACTGCCGCATTCTTGATGTTGCATTCATGAGTGTGGGGTTGACAAATGCAATTTTGATGCAGCTTCGCAATTCTTAAGTCCGCTTTCGGGCTGCGTGCTTGTCGATGAATGGGTCGCAGAGGGGCTCCGTGTGTTGGTTTTTCATTTAAGTGTTCCATGTATATCGATTCTGAAAATTTTATGGTATAAACCCTGTTCTGGTCATTGACCAAAGGTTAAAACTAGCCAAGGAAATTTTTATTTTCAATACAATGGGCAAGTAAAAGCGCCAGTTTGACTTGAATCCCGTCATATAAAGTAAATTAGCGAATGAAGTGGTAAAAGGCCTAAATGCCTGTCCACTAATTTAGCATGCGCGTTGCTATGCATGGCTAGCTGACCCTTGACCCTTGGGGCTGCCACTACAACCTAACCTTACTACTATACTACCAAGTTAGGTCACGGAAAGAACCAACTGAAATCACAGCGCAATATCTCACGATGGTAGAACTCTCAACCTTACCGAAGAGGTAGTTAACCTGCAAAAGCACCATCCACTGAATTCAAAGTGGGAATAAAATATAGTTCCCAGCACCGTCAAAGCTTCAAACAAACTTAATATTGTTGACTCGGACTATAAAAGCAAAACTCTACTAAAACGCCTTCTGTCACCCGATCACATGACAGAGGTATGTAATCTACATAGCACGTTGTTAGAACATTATTGGAAGTTTGGTTATTTAAACTCTTTGTGCTACAGTCACCGATCTCTGTTCCAGTAAATATTTAAACAATGAAAGCGCCCTGCTCCCTCGTTAAATTTATCTCTCCAATTAAAAATCAACCAAACACAAAGTTGTATTTGCACCAATTAATACGCAAACAAGCATTCAATGTGAAATTGTTTGTTCGCTCTATTTCTGTTATACTAATGATAAAAATACATCAGGAAATGATGGTGTAATTTACAATATCTATTAAATTTACAAGGCTATAGCAGTAAATATGGCACTTTAAATTGAAGACACGTTACTATATCAACTATTAATAATTTACTAGACGAAGTATAGTTACACGGAAATTAGTTGTTACCACAATAGTGTTACCAATATATAAGTGTTAGGTGTTTTCAGTGTTACCAATATATATTAGGTGTTATCAGAGTTACGTATATTAACATCCTCTCCGAGGGACGACGTGCTTAGATCTATTCACCTCTTGCATGAATAAATCGACGGCCTGATTTATATGAGTGTTTCCATCTAGCAACCTTCGAGTGGTAAAACACCTTATATTTACCGAAAGCCCGGCATTCTAGCAGTGTGAGTTAAGCACCAGTCACTGACACATTTTTTACTAAAAATAATGTAAAGTCATATTTTTCAGCAATTACATAGTGTATTCTTTCTCAGACTCCCCTTCATAGTGTTCTCTTAAAGTAAGTTACTTTATAAGATATATAACTTTATATTAGCTCGCATCATCTTTACACTTACTGCTGCTGAAAAACTGTGATCACCCCTAACGTGGTGGTATATTAGGTGTCAAAAAGTCTGCTTGCTCTACTGTGACATCTACAGATTCTTTACCAAAAACCCCAAAGTGCTGTAGAAAAATTAAAACATTTCAACAATCAAAACATGCATGTTGTTTTTTGTTTTGCATTTGTTTTTTATTCTGCATGTTGTTTTGCTTGCAGAATAGAAACAATTGTTATATTGAACTTTTATATTAATTCCCCAGCTCTGAGAGACATAGTTATATGAAATTTGTTTTCATTCCCAAAAAAATTCTTCAGTGAAATGATATGTTCCCTACTTTTTTCATGTGATATAAGCAGTGAAATCAATAATTACCTTATAAAGGTTGCGTATGTGCAATAACAACGGAAGTCTTCGAAAGAAACTAATCATGGAGAAAGCAATACCATGCCCATATAAATCTATGCTCATGGAGAATGTAATACCATGTCAGTGTAAATGTCACAGAAACTCATTTATTTATGATTTCTTGAAAACATATCTCCAATTTGAATTAACTGAAACAAAACTTTTTTGACATTGTTTAATGCTTAAAAAGAAATAATTTGATTAGAATCTAAATTATTATTTTCATTGGTTAATAATACATAAAGAACGTTCTGCTTTGGGTTTCCATTATTATGCGGTTAGAAGGAATGGATTAAAATACACTAAGATTGATTAACTTTACTAGTGACCGTAAAGTAATTGGTTAAGCGCTAGTTGGCAGTAAGTTGAATTGAACATAAAACATCTCTTAATGTTTATAAACAATGTAGAACATTGTATAAACATCTCTTAATGAGCGCTTAATAAAACAAATATGAACGAGAAATTAATTAGCTTGCTCTATAAATTGGTTTTAATTTAATTTTCAAACCATTGCTTGGGATTATAAGCATAAGAAATGATAAATGGGAGAAGATTAAATCTTGTATGATATATGAAGGGTAGAAGTGTCAGGGGGTGTGGCATTGCAGGACCCTGAGTTTGGAAAGGGTCCAAAGTAAGTGGCACTAAAGTGAATTGAACAACAGGTGCAGCCATTAAACATAAATAAAAATCAGGTGTCGTACTGCACCTGGATTACAAAGATTTCTTTAATAATTAAGTAGGTGAGAGATGAATGGGACATACAAATCATGAAAGGATTGTTACGTTAGAAGAAATGAAGACAATGTTGATCCCTGAAGCTGAGAACGATGCAATATAATAAGAATCTATAATTCATAAAACAGGTTCAGCGCCAGTATGATGATTAAGGGCAGAAAACTAAATCACAGGAATAAGAAAAATCAGCTAAGTTAGTTAAGCACATACCTGGCCCCGCTTACTCCTTGTTATACTTCATACTATTGTAACGGCGTATATAACACTGGTCAACACATTTTTTAGTGTCGAAGGTTTTTAGGCTGATTTAGATTAATTTTGGGTTGCTGATTATAAAAGTCATACTAATCTTTTCTCATCAGGTTAAGTCATTGAGACGTTTGCTATTTCATAATTTTTTTTACCTTAAAATTAACCGTATTTCTGAATACATTCCGGCGTTATAACCATATGTAGGTTTTTAATATGATCAATTATAATTTATAATGACATCACAAACAATAAAGCTTTTAATTGCTTAGCAAATATTTGGAGGAAAAATTAAGCATGGCTACAGCCTCTCCTAGTCGACATTCCTTAAACAAACCAAATGTGTTCTGCTGTATTTACGGGGAATATACGGTTTAAATTCAAATGAATTGCACACGCACTTGTATACGTGTGATTAATGAATGTGTCTTAAAGTTAAATAAAAATCTACGATTTGTCTCTCTGTATTGAGCTGTAGTCTTCCTGCAGAGTCGGGTATATCATAGCAGTAAAACTAGACTTGATCGAGAAAAAACGGCAGCATTCCTAGAATCAGCACCCTTAAATTCGGTAAAAAATGTTAAAAGATTTTAGACACCTTGAGAAATTTTTGTTTTGTTGGCCAGTGTAATGATATGTACATTACAGTATAATACATTGTTAGTAACAGAGAGGATAGTAATATGATATAATACAAGTCCATAATATACTGGGAATCGGTATTGTCGAGCGGTATTCCATGTACTGCATCTTCTCGATTATTAAGTATTAATTCATTACTTGTGCAATCTGTTATGGTGTGGTATTTACATTTACTCATATAAAATAATTTCAAAAAATTACGTCTTCACACATAAAAAGGTTTAGTATGAAAACTAACAACGCTGTTCATCAAGTTTACAATTGTACTTTTGAAATGTTGATCTACGGGACTGACAGATTTAAACCTGAGGAATAACACTAAATGTTCGAAACGGTTTGTTAGTTTTCATATTCAACTTTTTTTGTGTGGAGATGTAGTTTTTAGAAATTCCCTAATATTAAGCATTATATCAAGCCGGTCTAATTCAAGATGTACTACGGGCGAAACCGGTCGGACGCCTATAACAACACTTCCAGGAGGTAATCATTATAATATGATTATAGGATAATGCCTTTCCCACACCTACACTGACAGGATTAGGCCTTTTCTACCGATTGTGGGGTCAATGTGAGACTGATTCATCATTTTGATTTCGTCAGTCATGGGAGAGCCATTCCCACTGGAACTGCCAACAGAATGTGGTGTCACCCATCCAACTAGTAACCTCGCCTAGTGCTACTCCACTTAGGTGGTTAATAAGAACTGGTGTAGTCAACTCCTGTATAGCCGGTGCTGGGAAATGTATGTACAGCAATGCATGCCATTGCCAAAGATACGTTTTTACAGCTTCAGGTAGACCTTGATCTACCTTAAATGCAGCTTTTACTAGCAATAGTAATGTTCAATGGGATTTCTTTATTACTTGGATGCTTTGTGGAAAGATATAATGGAAACGTGCTTTGGCTTCATCATATAATGTTTCTTAAACATATCACAAGTTATGTGAGTATCAAGAAAGGCTGATGACGTCTTACCTTGCATGCTGCTCTCTGTTTATCAGATCAGAAGTTAAACGACGCGCAAGCCCTACACACAATCAAATCTAAAAATATATTTCATAAATATTCTATTAGAAAATAAAAAAAGAATTTTAAAGTAAAAGTCAAAGTCAGAATTTATTCAGGCAGTTGCTAAAGCCAATGAACCAGATAAGAACAAACAATCTCTTCTCTTTATACGTGTATATTGCTTATATCAACTGTAAATGCAAACCAAACAGTATTAACACTCTTACGATTACTAGTGAACAGCTGAAAATATCGGCAGTAGGAACCATAATACATTGTGCTGACAAAGTAAGGCGAGTGTTATCCAAAAAAATTGAAAAACTAATTGACAAACAGGTATCACAAAATGTGTTTTATTATTTCAATATATGCTTTCAAGAAGTAATGTTATTTAAATGTACATACGTCAATGTATAATACCGTCTAAACCACAGTTGGAAGATCAGAACAAGATTTTTCAGCCTTAACAAGTGGTCTGTTTTCGTCAGAGTTCAACAGATCATTGTCAGACCACATGTTTTAGTTCAAAGGTCTTAGTGATTTTATGATTTTGTTACTGCAATTTAGATGTTGATTTTTGTTTCAGGTCCTTATTGCGAAATTTCTTAAGAATGTATATACAACATAAACTACTTTTCTATAAAAAAATGTCAATGATACCTATAATGTCTTTTTATTTTTAACTAATTCCATTTTAAATTAAAATGTAATATAAACTGAACCCAATTCTAAGACAAAGAATAGCTAAAGTATTTTACATAATCAACACAACTAAAATAAATGAATTCAGTATTTCACTGATCTCTAAAAAAAAGAGAAGATAAGGATGTTGTTTTTTATTTCTTGCTTCCTGTCTAACTCTATTTACGGTAATTCTAAAACAAAGAAGTTTTTTTTTGTTATCTTGTTCTGTGGGATGTTGTCTGTTTTTGTTTTATGATTTCTATAGGCCACATGTTTACAAGAACCCAGTTTGTCTTTCATTTATCGCCCCTGTTAAATGATTATCCCATCTGCTCTCTGTTCTTTAAATCATCTCCTATCATGTTCAGTTTATATCCCAATATCTTTTCCAATGTAACCATCTTAGTTTATCTTTTATAATCTTACAGTCATCTTATAATAAATCTGACAAAATTGGTTCTGTTTTCGCTTTTAGTTCATCAATATTCAGAGTGACCGTATTTGCTGGTTTTAGTTACAACTACAGAGTGAACTCTATAAATCATTAGAGGCCAAGAGTGTTGTCACACGCGTGCCTTGTTCAACTTGAGTAAAAAAAAAATAAACTAGAATAAGTGACACTAAAGAGAATAAGGAAATATAAATATTAAAAATTGGAAAAATAATAATAAGAACATTAAGACGAAAATAACTAAAACTAAAGAAAATCTGGGAATATAAATTCTAAATTTCACAGTTTGCTGTGAAATGTTTGTTATCATTTGTGGACCATTTTCCTGTTGATCATATATATATATATATATATATATATATATATATATATATATATATATATATATATATATAGGTTTGTTCTCTAATCGGGGTTCGGTCAATTTTCCAGGATAAAAAATCAAACTCTCGTTGCCAACGTTTCGGTTTTATTTAAAACCTTTTTCATAGGCCTACAAACAAAGGATCATAAGAAATCACATATCAACATCAAACATATACACAATATGAAAATGGATTGTTACAACTCATGAATATTACAAGCAGAAATATTTCAGAGATACATAAAACAATATTACTTACAGAAGTAAGAATTTTTTAACTAAGAAAATGAAATTTACATTATTTAAAGGAACAACAATGTTAGCCGGACAAAACCTTCGACTAGACTAATAAGATAACATTACAAATAACCAATGGGTTTTTATGAGGATATAAGAAGAGTATATGGAGAAGATGTGAGTGAATGTTTGAAGAAGTGGAGAAGTTACATTGTGAAATTAGCTAAACAATCAAGTAGAAGAATTTTCTTATTAAAATGTCGAAGTTCCTGTTTGTTTCCAAAACATATTAGTGATTACGTTAATTCAGTGCATGGTTTAGTAGTGAGTGATAGCCCTTTTCATAGAGAAATGGAAAAAGTGTTAAATCGTTTTAAACAAGGCGTTTTGAACATTGAAATTAAAGTTACCATCTGGCGTATTAACAGTGTAAATAGTCTTATTAGTGGATGTTTAGAATTTGCTCGAAGTAAATTACCAGAAATGTTTTTAGAAAACTATATTATTTCAATGAATAGTCTTAAAGAGTTTATATTTAATAAAAGTAAATATAATTTACAAAAGAAGATGCATAACCTTCATCTAAAACAAGGTAAAGGTTTCTTTGACTATTCTGGAGATTTGGCTGTAACTAATTTAACCAATGTTGAAATTCCTAGGGATAGTCTTCATTTACTCTCATTAGGAGAAAAAAATTTGCAATTGAAGTTGGTAAAAAAGAAGATATTCCTACATTTGATATTATAGGAGATTTAGAAAAGAATTTTTCATCCCTAAATATGGAAAACAGTGATACAATTAGAAGCCAATGTGTAAATATAATTACAAACCACGGAAACCGATTAAATAATTTTTCAAATCGATTAAAAAGGCAAAATGCATGTATAGAAAGTTGCTATAAGAAAACTTATAAGTTTTTAAGAGAACATAGAGAAATTGTGGTTTGTAAAAGTGACAAATCTGGTAATACTGTGATAATCAAAAAAGAAGAGTATAAAGAAAAAATGAAAACTCTCTTAGAAGATAGTGAAACATATTCAATCACAAGAAGAGATCCTTCATCAACATTACGAAATAAAGTAAACAAGATAGTTGATGAACTGAAGAAGACACTATGTATAGATCTACGTCAAGCTTCGAAATTAAAATCTTACAATGGAATAGCACCAAGAATATATGGTTTAGTGAAGCTACACAAGCCAGGTTTTCCTCTCCGTCCTATCGTGTCGTTCATTGGAAGTCCAACTTATGAACTGTCTAAATATATAGAGAAATATCTTAGTTACATTACTAACAAGAATGAATTGAATGTAAAAAATTCATTAGAATTCAAACAAGCCCTTTCAAATCAAATACTAAGTGATGACGTAATTATGATTTCACTAGATGTTCAGTCGTTGTTTACTAATATACCTTTAGATCTAGAATTTGATTTAGTAAATAAACAGTGGAATAAGATTAGTTCACAGGTTGGAATGTCGAAAAAGGTTTTCCTTTCTATACTGGACCTTATATGTGAAGCAAGGTATTTCACCTTTGATGGTACTATTTATAAACAAAAATATGGATTACCAATGGGATCACCAATTTCACCAGTTCTCGCAAATATAGTTATGATTGAACTATTGGAAAACAGTATCAATAAATTAGGTATGAAGGTGAAATTTATTAAATTATATGTGGACGATTTGTTTTTAATTATTGAAAAGGGAGAAGAAGAGAATGTATTAAATATATTTAATTCCTTTCATAATCGTCTACAATTCACTTGTGAAGTAGAGAAAGATGGAAATCTGCCATTCTTAGATGTGAAAGTTATAAGAGGTGAAAATGGCAATATCTTAACGGATTGGTTTAAAAAACCTACCAGTGCTGCAAGAATCCTGAACTACCATTCTTCTCATGCTATAAACCAAAAATTAAATTGCGTCCAAAATTTGGTTAAAAAAGTTATTGAAATAAGTAGTCCATGTTTTCTAAATGAAAATAAGAAAAGGGTGAAATTATTGTTACAGAAAAATTGTTATCCGAAGAACTTAGTTGAACGATATTGGTTAAGATATTTAAGACAGCAACCAGCACATTCAAATGAAGATCATGCTGAACTGGAAGTTATAAATAGGAAGTATTTCAAATTTCCTTATGTTGAGGGCTTATCACAATCAATTAGAAAAGTGTTCAAACGAAACGTACCTGAAGTTACACTGGCATTTTATAATAAAAGAAAAAATAAATCTTTATTTTCAAATTTGAAAGAAAAAATACCGAAGGAGTTACAAAGTAACCTCATTTATGCCATCAAATGTAAAGACTGTGACAAGTGTTACTATGGTGAAACTAGTCGTTTTCTCAAAGAAAGGTTGTACCAACATAATTATTCCATAAGAACAAATAAAAGTAACGCAACAGCCTTAGCTGGGCATGCAATAAACGAAGGTCACACGTTCGATTTTGAAGATACAACTATAATAGAAAAAGAAAAAGATGAGCAAAGAAGGAAGACACTTGAGATGTTATATATTAAAAAGGATCTAAGTTCGATTAATCATAGCAGTGATATTACTAATTTAAGTAATATTTATTCTGGAGTGTTGTGCTGAGGTTTAGTGAAATTTGATTTATTTAGTTCCCTTGAGTGAACAGTGTTAGGTTATTTGTAATGTTATCTTATTAGTCTAGTCGAAGGTTTTGTCCGGCTAACATTGTTGTTCCTTTAAATAATGTAAATTTCATTTTCTTAGTTAAAAAATTCTTACTTCTGTAAGTAATATTGTTTTATGTATCTCTGAAATATTTCTGCTTGTAATATTCATGAGTTGTAACAATCCATTTTCATATTGTGTATATGTTTGATGTTGATATGTGATTTCTTATGATCCTTTGTTTGTAGGCCTATGAAAAAGGTTTTAAATAAAACCGAAACGTTGGCAACGAGAGTTTGATTTTTTATCCTGGAAAATTGACCGAACCCCGATTAGAGAACACACCTATTCTATCAAACGGTCGATATATTATTGAATCTGTTATATATATATATATATATATATATATTATAAACTATAATTTAAAAAGAACACATAGAAAGGAAACCACTGAACTCACTACTATATTTCGATGTCCTCGTCTTCAGGAAAAGAAGTGAATCGCTCCAAAGGCTGATAACGACTGACTTGGCGTTCGAACTGAAGCACTCAAACAGTGTAGCCAACTTTCGGAGGAAAGGTAGACAGGGAAGATAAAGAGATAAAAGCCAAATAAAAATTAAAAAATGAAAACATTTAACTAAAATAAAATTAAAAGCTGATAACACTTTAAAAAAAAAAAAAAAAATCAACGATTGAGGTTAAGCCCAGGAGCCGATCTACCACCCAGAAGACTAATAAGTGCTTCTTCTGAAGCTCTCAGAGTAACTTTCGAATTAGTCTGATCAATCTGCCTCAGGACCTGTACACGGAAAGAGTCATTAAAACTGAGTCCGTGAGAACTGGCATGAGTAGCAACGGGAAGGTCACTGCGTTTGCCAACGGATGACCTGTGATTATTCATATGCAGGCTTAGCTTAGAATATATATATATATATATATATAATATATATATATATATAATATATATAATATATATACAATTAAAAGAAACGGTCCAGCGGACTTTTTTACAATAAAATAAAAAACGAAGGAAGAAGGGAGTACCGCCCTGTCTTCCTGCGGGACTCTTCGCTCTTCGCTCTTCGCACCTCCTGATGACGACGATTGTCGAAATATCGATGTGAGTTATGTCTGTGTCTTTCTGTGTGTTTCCTTCGTTTTTTATTTTATTATATATATATATATATATATATATATACTCAAATAATTCAAGTAGTTCAAATAATTGAACTACTATAGCACTGAAACAACAAACAAACACAGTACAAACAAAGAATACCTTAAATTAAACTTACTTTTCTCTCATTCTAATATCGTGTTCTCTCGCAGTTATCATAAATATTCACAAATAAAAATTAAGGTTTAATTCAAAAGAAACGAACACACCTGTTGTGTCCGGTTTTTTACATATTCAAAGTGAATTTAATAAATAAACTGGTCGCCTGATAGGCAGGGTCTACAGCAGTAAGGTTTGTCCCTATGTTCGAGGCAATCAAAGAAAACCTAGCATTGCCTCCCTTAAAGTCTTGTTTTTATGGGGGATGTTCTAGTTACTCTTTAAACAAATGCTTACCTCCCTACAGCAATAAATGGTTGGACCTTCTCAATTGTATCATTTTATTGTAGTACTCCAAAACAATTTTTATCCATGACCCCTATTATAATTAAAAAAAAGGGCTTTTAGAACAACCATTTTGAATTTATTGCCTTATTTATAAATATTTTAAACTAATTATATATTACTCACAGTTCAGAATCTAAAAAAGACCATGTTTTCAACAACACCTTATTTTCAATAAAACAATATGTTTATTTATAAATAACATAAATATACGTACTGTTTTTATATGTAAATTTATGATATATGATAAATTTATGTTTTAATATGTAATTTTATGTATAGAAAATTAAGTTTCCTTATCTTGAAAACAAGTATCCGTATTGTGTGTTCATAGGTTTACACATGTATATGTGTTATATATATTTACCGGTGTTTACTTATAAAATACCCTGAAATATTTTTTGTCATTTTTGGAGCGTATTGTTGTTGGTGCTATAAGTATACATATACCTGTATATAACGTTAAAAGGTAAACTATAGACAAACAATGCATAGATCAATACACTCCAGCCCTATGATTCTGTTCATCAGGACTGGAGAGACTGTAAATGTATGTATCTATGTATTAAAATACATAGATACATACATAACCGCCATAAAGGTAAAATATTGAAAAATGAGTCCTACTTTACGTTTCTAAGTATATATATATATATATATGATCAAACCACAATATGAAATGGGAAAACAAGACTAAGATCTTTCAACCATAATAGGCGGTCTTCTTCAGAGTCCAAAACCCGCTGACTGAAATGAAACAAAACTGACGAAGACCGCTTGTTACGGTTGAAAGATCTTAGTTTTGTTTTCTCATTTCATACTGTGGTTTGATCATTGATTGCTATTTCACGTGTTTATGTGAAATGTTTATATATCTATATATATATATATATATATATATATATATACATATATATATATATATATGGGTGAGTCCAGTTTGGATCGTCTTTCCGTTTATTAAATGAACATATATATATATATATATATATATATATATATACCATACAGATATATATTGGATATAAATAATGTTCTTTTTGCACTACTGTAAGTTATGAAAAGTAAGATGGACTTAAATTATTTGTATACCACAAGCCAGCTATAAAAATCTCACTCCGTCTAATTTGTTTATAACTGTTGTGTGCTCAACTCACAGTGATAAGAAGAAGAATCATAATGAAGTAAATTTTCAATTCATACTAAATTAAATTGTATTTTATTAACAGGAACTAACAAAAAAAATAAATAATTGAATGACTCCTCCTAACATAATACTTTTTGTTTAATTTCAGCATTAATATAGTTTTTTGTTATTTTGTCTGTAATTTTTTTTAAAGCAATTGGATGTAAAACAGCTACAAAAAACAAAGAAGCCAGAAAAATCAGGAAGTAGGTGATATCCTCTTTAGTACCAGTTCGAAGGGATAGAAGACTTACAGTGAAGCCTCCTCTGTCGAATGACGATACCTGGCAATATAATCCTTAATCAAGTCTCTTTGCAAATAGTATTTCCAATGCACCACTTGCTAAAATATTTTTAAAGAACTGGAGTGCAGTCTGAAAGGACATAGTTCACTGGTTCGAAACATCAGAGCCAGAAATAAGACAATGTTTATTAACTTTGGAGGCTTAAATCAAACTATCAATGGCGTTGTGATAAGATTACTGATTGGCTAATCTCAAATCGTCTGCACGAAAACAACCTATTGGGTAATCAACCCCGACCTAAAGCAAGGCACTTCCGACAGAACAATCTTATCTAAATCACTAGGCTTAAAACTTTTTATTGTCAGGGCACACGTTTTCTCGGTTATAGAAAACTAAACAAATTAACATTGTAACTTCATTAGTACCACTCTGTCAAAGAACAATCACAATTTA
Organism: Hermatobates lingyangjiaoensis; assembly: GCA_026182355.1. Lineage (NCBI taxonomy): Eukaryota > Metazoa > Arthropoda > Insecta > Hemiptera > Hermatobatidae > Hermatobates > Hermatobates lingyangjiaoensis. Next base: position 8,812,155 of record JAPFBL010000015.1, read on the forward strand.
CTGGAGAAAGGGGACGACTGTTATGAATGACATTCCTTCTTATCGCCACGATACACTCTTTTCATAAAGTAATAACCAGATTACACAATAAAAACTGGTGAGTTTATTACGTCGATCTGTAATATAATAATAAACAAAATGAACCTCATCTAAAGATCACCACATAGTGTTCATTTTAAAATGTCTTGCTCCGATTATGCTTTCGTGAACAGATCTTCGGAGTTTTGTAGTTATTTGCCTGCTCTTACTTTTTTTAGTGTAACTATACCTCCTTTCTTTTGTACTTCGGTAATTTTCTTGTACCACACGTTTTAGAAAAGAAGATCAAACAAGTAAATTGCGATTATTTTCTTTTATAATCATAAGCAGTTGCAATTATTTAATCATTAAAGCGAATTTTCAATTTTTCCGGCAGTGACTGTTTCTTCGTTCAAGGCAGCCAGTTTCTTTGCAGAGTCGTATATGTCCGGCTCCCTCTCCTAGAGCTTTCTTTTATTTGATCCCGGCTCCCAATTCCCTCATACTACAATTCTTCAAATGATTCATATATTTTATGATGATATTTTGTAAGTTCATAATATATAATTATTATATTAGTCATTAAATGAAAAACATTTACATCCAGAACAAGGTGACATAACACTCACAACAAAGAGTTAACAATGAAAAATAATACAAAAATATATATCGCTAAGCTGAGGTGTTTGATTTTCATTTGAAATCAATTGAAAAGAAAAAAAATCTTAAATATAATGCTAAATAATATATATATATATGAGCCGCTTATTTTGAAAGTGGCCTAATTCCATTTATGTTAAAATCGAGATATTTAAGGGTTTGCGTTTTACAAAATTTAAAAATATTGTCATTTTATTTATCAACTAATTTTTGTTATAAAAATTCTTAGTAATTTTAAATAAATTTTGAACAATTTGCTGCAAAAGGTAAAGATAACGTAAAAATGTAATTATTTAAATAGCTAGCTAATTTTTTTTGGAAAATGGAATTAGGCCACTTTCAAAATAAACGGCTCATATATATATATATATATATATATATATATGATTGTTTTAGGGTACAACTCCTCAAACAAATCCCCGAGTTTAATTCCCATGTCACCCTTAGAGCTTCCGAAGAGGCATTCATATGCCTCCCTGGGGCCTCGCTCTCCTCCTCCTCGTCGGTTGCCGGGACGGTTTCCTGCCGTTGTGTTTCCGGCGTGCTTGGTCGCCCATTTTCTTTTCTCCTGAAGACGGATCATCCAAAAATTTGAGTTTGTAAGTGTGTCTCTTTCTCTGTGTGTTCCTTTTCTTCATTTTTGAGTTGATTTCGTCCAGTTTGGATCGTTTTTTTTTCCAAATTTCGAGTTTTATATATATATAAAGATTTCACATAAACAGGTGAATTAAAAATCAATGATCAAACCATAATATGAAACGGGAAAACAAGACTAAGATCTTTCAACCGTAGCAAGTGGTCTCCGTCAGAGTCAAAAACCCAACTGAAACACTAGATGCAGGAAACATCTGGTGAGGGGTTGAGAAGAGTGAAAGAGAAGAGTGGTATTTAAAAGGGTGAAAGCGCAGGAAAGGACTAATGTCCAGAAAGGGATGATTGGGGAAACAAAGGAGTACAGTAAGAAAGAGTAAAAAACTATCCGCTAGCTGTCAACCCTCTTAGAAGAGGCTATTGCCCTCGTAACGAAAGTATCAAGTTTGAAGAGACCGTTACTAATGTTTATAATATTTGATCTATTAAATTTAATTAGAGGCGATTCAATAATATTTATTAACAACATTGATTTTCATACGTAATAAATTTAGCTCATGTCCAATCAATATGATGATCTTCATTTTTTATATTCAAGAATAACGCACTACTTTTTTCCTGTCTACTTACGTTGTATTGGTGTTGTTTTAAACGTGTGTTTAATGATTTACCAGTTTGACCAATATAAATTTCATGGAAATTTTTTCATGGAATTTTATAAATACCAGCGGACTCCAATTCGCTGGGAGAGTTTTTTTATTAACATATTACCCACGTTATTACGATTAGAAAACACTATATTAAAATCAATTTCTTTGGCTAATCTTGGAAAGGGGTCCAATGATTCGTGGTATGGCAAAACTATAGAATTTGAGAATAAAAGGGGCTCTGTTGAAGTATTAGAGAAAGTTTTTTTAGCACCCTTCAAAACTAAATCGATATAAGAAGAGGGGTATTTTAATGAAAGGGCAATTGACCTAATGTTGTTAATCTCTTCATTAAGGAATTCAGGAGAGCAAACTCTTAACGCCCTCAAAAACATGTTTCTAAAAACAGAAATTTTAACATTTTTGGATGGGAAGAATATATATATATATATATATATATATATATATATTATATATATATATATATATATATATATATATAATATAAAAACAAAATTGGTCCTAGAATTATACAAAATTTTGTATAACTGAAATACAAAAAGAAAACACCCAGAGAGTACTGAAAAGTCTCACCACAATAGTTGGACTACTGCTATCATCATGAGAGAAGATGTGATTTGACTGATATTTGAAACCACATTGAATAATTCCTTCGTCGCAGTTGGAGTGAAAGTCCTACCAAAAGACGCAAGGCGGGGAAACGTAAAAAAAATAAAGTAACAAAAAATAAAATTATAAAAAAAATGAGATGGAGTAAAACAAGTGAGAAAAAATAAAATAATTAAAATTGGAGTTATTTAAAATAATTAAAAACTAAGTTAAACAAAATATAGAGAATTAAATAAGTAGAAATATAACTAAAACTTGAGTTTGTGGATCTGTTGATTGATCTATTAATAGAATTGGGCATCTTTATATATATATTATATATATATATATATATATACAGCTTTTGAGATTTTTTGAGGGTTTTAGTCTGGATATTAAAAAATGCTTCTTCACCGTTTCGATATATATTTGTGTCCTCCTCAGGGCTAAAACATTAATACTTTGAGCACAAATATTACGACTGCATTAGTTCTATTGTTTGCTAATATGCAACAAAAAAGATAAACTATGGATTTACGTATTCCAGTCTGGTTTTGTATTATATTGATAAGAATTTCCAGAGATTTAAATTTGTTTACCTGGGAAGTCTGTTGTGTATCCTTGTTTTTTTCCATTTGTATAAACTTGTCTACATATTAAATAAATAACGGACAGTTGCTAGGGCTCCACATTGTCCTGGAGGTTGCATTTTTGTTATGTTACTTGCTCTGTGTTGGAAGACCCAGTGTTTACTTGTTTCAAACGGTTTTGCAAAATTAAGTGTTGCATCCTTACGCTTGTCTGTTTGATTGTGAAAAAATATTTGTGTACATTTTACCGAATTTTTCTATATCTGTTCTGGAGTTGCATGAGTTTGTGGTTCTTTCTATATGAATTATTTCTTTTACTAGTCTTTTCCGCAAATGTTTTTCTTTATTTTTTATAACGGGGTTTTGAAAATCGAAATTGTGTTTTTGGGTGATTGCGTGCTATCTAAAGCGCATGTTATTTTTTGTCCTGTGATGTCTGTTTTATGTTGTGATATCCTGCTTGATCAATACTGGCTGGTTTGCCCTATATAGTTTGAGTCACAGTCGTTACAATTAATTTGATATAGAATGTTACTATTTTGTAATGTTGGAATGGTGGATTTGATTTTAGAGAAAACTAACCTGTTTAGTGTTAGTCAAGTCAAGAGTAGTTTAGTTTAGTCAAAAAACAAACAGCATAATGAATATATATATATAAAACAATGAAAAAATGACTGGAAACATGCAGCTAAAGTTCAGCAGAAACAGAGATATATCAGGGGTAAATGAAAACACACACTTACAGTCTCTACTTTGCGGTTTGACCTTAGAAAGACCCTAAGGGCGTATTTTTCTTTAGCTGTGTATCTTTGTCTATAGTGAATTATATATATGATCAATTACACATATATATTTATTAGGTGTAGTATAATAATAATAATATATTATTATCACTCTTATTTAAAAGATGTAAATAATGATAAATTGTAATTTATGATATTAAATATAATATTTAGAAACCCTAAATATTTAGTGGGACTTCACAACCCTCCTATAACTAATCAACAAAAATAAAATGTCTGATTCATAAGAGTACGAGTGAGCAAGCCTGACATGAGCATTCACATCGTCAGGTCATTCCTCCCTCACGTCTTCATATTTTATTTATCATTCTAAAAGCTTCCCTTCATCTTATAATTACCATTTTTCTTATTATTAGCTTATATACATTTGTATTCATAAAGTAATAACAAGATTTTACAATAAAATTTTCCCTTTTTTGTTATTTCTTACTGTGGTTTAGACATTGATCCTTAAAGTAATAATATACACTGATATGACAGGTACCTATAGTGTTTTGCTTTTCAAATTAGATAAGTCTTATTATGAACACTACCTATGAGATATAAAATATTAGATTTACATAAAAATAATTGAGAGTATTCATTTAAAAAATATACAAAAATAGAGAAATACAGCATAAAATCTACATCTGAAAAATAAAGAGAATTTTCGACCAGAAAAAGGGTCTTGTTTCTTTTCAAAGAGGAAATTTGTTCTCGTTAGATGTTCTAGGATGGAAAGACTTTATAATAGCATAAAGAGAAAGAATAAGCAAAAATTGGATAAAATAACTTTTATTTGCCTTCTATTTGTTTAAAAAGAGGCAAAGAAAGCTCGCTATTATTGACAGATATATAACATGATGAAGAGGTAAAATATTCATATAGTCCTGCTATATGAGAGTCTAAGAGGACGAAAAGTATATGGATTTAATAAAAATGAAATTATCAAGAACTAACCGGGGAAGGAAGGGTCCAGGCTGGGTCATCAATTTCAGCCACAAGGTGCTGTCAAAATATGTGCCCGTGATAAACTCCTGTTGACTTTCTCTACGTGCGTACTGAACGAGAATTTTAACTTCTTTTTTTAATTTATGATTTTAATTCATATGTAACATGTGTATTAAATGATCCAAAAATACTAAAAATATGTGCCAAACAAACGAGCACAAAATTATCGCTCATATTCTATATACCATAATTTCATCATCAATATATTATTTTTGTGAGATCAACAAAATAAGGAATCTCTCATGACTATATTCGGCTTTAAGTAAACTCATAACTTACCAACCTTAAATCACTCGAAGTAGTTAAGATTTTTTATAAAACTTTTTCAAGTTAATTATATTTGTTCGGCTCAATTCTAATTAAGAATTCTCTATGTTAATGAAAATAAATCCCAATAAGAGGTCAGGTAGGGATTATTTTAAGTTGATTTCGTGTGTTTAGGGTCTTATTCCCTCATCCATTATTCCAAAGTTCTTGAAATTTTAATCGTAACATAATAAGGTTAAGAAGATTCTTTATGCAAAATTATAATATTAGATGATCAGTAGCTCTGCAAAAAAATTATCACTTCACAAAATTTACTGTAAATACACATTTTCTATAATGTAATTCGTAGAAAAAACATTGCAGATATCCTCCGGTAAAAATCAATTCTTTTGTTCAATTTAATTAAAATCCGATGAAAAAGGGTGTCACCAGAATTTTGCTAAGAATTTGTAAACTACATTTTTAATTAAAAATTACCTTTCTGTTACCTAAAATATATGATTTTCCCCAATTAATGTTAATATTAGTTTTATGTTAAATACATAACTTCAATTCTGTATTGTCGGTAGTACATGAAAAATAAATGGTATCCAGATTTCAATGATTTCTCATATCCCTATAAAAGACTAGAATTATGCTGCAAATCCAACCATAAGGGCTTTTCCTTTTATATAATATGGATTTGATCTGGGATATGATGTGTCCGGTTGGGTGCCCAGGAACTCCTTGATTCACAGCAGCCAAATAACCTACGTGTACACATCACCCAAAAACTTCAAACATGAGGTTGGGGAAGTAAGAACAAATCAGTTAAATTTTCAAACTCTCTTATGACTTCTAAACTTTACTGTAGAAAATGCGAAAGGGTGATATACAGTAATCTCTCACTCTTCAGGGATAATGGGGACCGAAGACATCTGCGAAAAGCGAAAATCCGCGAATAAGAGTCTACGCACTACACATTAGTCTCTGTTCAGAATTATTTCTCATTTTTTTCTTTTTGTTTTTCATTTTTATTGACAACACAGTACACCATTCAGTAAGGTCCAGATTGTGTCTCTGTTGGAAAGGTCGTTGTTTGAGCTTTAGAGGCTTTTACAATCTGGACCTTACTGAATAGTGTACTGTGTTGTCAATAAAAATGAAAAACAAAAAGAAAAAAATGAGAAATAATTCTGAACAGAGACAAATGTGTAGTGCGTAGATTCACAAGGGCGTGGGTGGTAAATTGGAAGTTGGGCGATATGAATTAGCCAATCAAATCAAAGGAAACATCTTTGGGATTTTTTATTAATTGCAACTTCTATTTTTTGATATTTTTATTATTCTCTTGTTACAATTGATTATGTTTTAATATTTTTCATTAATTTTTAGTCATTATTGAATATTTTTTAATAGCTTTTATTAGCCTTTAATTTAATACTGTAGCATATATTTTGACCCAGCAAGTCACTGGTTGCTTGATCTTTCTCGATCGTACAAGAAGAATCCTGTATATTTTCTTCTCTAATACTAGCTACTGTACTTTTTCATTATGAGTTGTACATTTTTATTTTTTACTGCAATTACAGTTGAATATATTTTTAATTTTTAATTGAACATTTCAGAACCACGCGAAAACTGAACCGTGAATTAGCGAGGGATTACTGTAATAAGTTTACTTTATTTGCTTATCCAATCCACGTCTAGACTGCTCAGCCACCGGACGTCTGGTCCCATGGACACTATTAGTAATATCCTCAGGCCTCACTAACTTCGTTGTAAGCAAGTAGGTATCCTCTCCATTCTTCCTGCTTGATACAGTATATCGGTATTGTTTGGAAAAACAATTACAGTAAAGATACGAGATAAAAACTAATCCTGTTTATGCAATATTATTCCCTAATAAGTATATTTACTTTTCTTTCCCATAAGATATAATTGCATTTTATGGAAACATGCTGATATTGTTAAAAACAATTAAATGAAAAAATTGATATTGTTAAATGGCATAATGTAACTTGTTGAAATACATATTTAGCAGTTAGTATATTAAATTTTTAATTATGATGACCATAAATTATGTGTACGAAAATAAGAGAAAATAAATCAGCACAGGTAAAGTAGTTGTGTACTACAGTCGTGCAATCAGTCATATAAACTCATATAAACATTACATAATGTCATATAAACTCATATAAACATTACATAATGTCATATAAACTCATATAAACATTACATAATGTCATATAAACTCATATAAACATTACATAATGTCATATAAACTCATATAAACATTACATAATGTCATATAAACTCATATAAACATTACATAATGTCATATAAACTCATATAAACATTACATAATGTCATATAAACTCATATAAACATTACATAATGTCATATAAACTCATATAAACATTACATAATGTCATATAAACTCATATAAACATTACATAATGTCATATAAACTCATATAAACATTACATAATGTCATATAAACTCATATAAACATTACATAATGTCATATAAACTCATTACTGGCAGGTTAAGGACGCAGTTCATATCTTAAAGTCCTCTGTTCTTATAATCACATATAACCTGAAGCAGAACACTCAAAGTTTGAAACAAGTTGTTTTATTTAATTTTTTTTACGAACTATTTAATGAAATTCTACTAAATAAAGGTTAAGAATACTGATGTTCTAAGCACTAAGTTCTAAGTGGATAAAGATATATCACTTCATGTCTTAAGAAAGTCACCCATATGCCGATTCGAGTACAAATCATTACCCAAAACCGCTATGTGATTACAAGAGGATGACCTATCATAGTCATCGACTGAAGAGTCTGAGAATGAGGTAGGACTGCGAGGACGAGAGAGGAGATAAATATCACAAAGTGACACAATCCTATCCTAGCTATCTTCTAGGATAGCTAAAGAATCTTCTGGTCGCTAAAGCTTCCAGGACTAGCAATAAGGATTACAAATATAATTTATGAATATACCAGTTGTCTGTAGGTTCGTTTAACATTGTGGGAATACCCAAATGATAACAATGGATGGTGAGGGGTCTCATTTTCATGAAAATTTTCCTCTTTAAGTCCTGATGTAAAAATATCTCGATCAGGTCATATATAATTCATGAAAGTGTTAATCTATGAGTCGTCCTAACCAATAATGCTAATAATAAACCATATTGGTATCGTTAACAACATCTTGTTGAGCTTCATAAAGAGGGGTTTTACAACATATATCCGTCTAAATTCGTCAAAGTTTTAAGCAATCATGGAGCTTACTATCGATATCAAAATGAAGTTCTAAATATTTTACAACCGGACAGGAGAGTTGATAGATGGCGGCCACTGTGCCTAGATCGAGTTACTAATGGTTCCAGAAAAAGTGATAAAATCAGATAACGATTGAAGTTATAGTGGTAGTGCTAAATCATTTGTTAAATAGTGGAAAACATTCAACAAGTAGCAATTAGAGTGATTCATACCCTGAGAGGACTTATAATAAAAGAATCATCTCACGTGAATCATTAGAGATTAGTTATCAGAGTTTTATTAATTTTGATTAAGTGTTAATGTCTCCAGTTATCGAACAGAAGAAGAAATAAATCTAACTTACTAAGACTTGATTTAATAAAACGGTTGAATTAAAAGGTATGCTAGCTAATATGAAAAAAACATTTAAAACAAAAATGGTTATTAATACAACAAAAATTACTGAAAGTATAAATAAATGGATTACAACGTCCTTTTAATAATTCAATCAAGTTATCCATCCCTCGAAATTTTGAGTTGTATTAAAATCAATCCAGCTTTCTCTTTCTCCTCAATCCAACCGGAGCCGAACGTGATAATATATACCAGTTTACACTGCGCGATCCGTGGAATTCCAGGAGTATATCACAGAGTTCAGGGGTTTCACTTATTTATTGGTTAATTTATGTAAAACCATCATGATGTGGTCAACATTGTGATCAAAAGAAAATATCATAATGTCTATAAAAAGAAATAAATAATATGCAAAAAAACTGTATAATTTGTGGCTATTTTGCCATATTTGTTATGAAATCCATAAAATTTATAAATGAATGAAGTATTTATATATGTGCATATATAATATGTATCAGCGTGACATGCTAAGAGGCTATCGCTAGATGAAGTTGGGCTACACCTTACGAAACATTCTTTCTCTGATGGTAAACTTTATTGGATGTTCGAGAGTGGAAGACGCGGAGATGTTGTACATCCTGGTTCCCAGTGCCAAGGCAAGAAACGAAGTCTTTTTGACAAACAATGAACATGGATGAGTTGAAGTGCAAATCTATATACATGATTTTGCATACTTCACTAAACGTGAACACTACAGTAAACATATCATCAACAATCAATATTAAAGAAAAAGTAGGTGCTTCCTGGTAACTTCCTATATCAATACCTCAGGGGTCTGCTCGCCTCAGGACTGGTAGACCCATAGTTCAATACCCACTCTGGCCCTTGATTTATTCACGCGGGTAGTTCCTCGAAAATTCAGAGCACGTTGTCCTTCGGAAAGGACGTGAAGCCGTCGGTCCCGTGCCTCTTTTATGTCAGATACTCTTTAAACATCACAATACATAATAAATAGTGTAAATACACTTGAATTAGTTAAAATTTAGGACTCTCAATGTAGACTGTTTATTGTGTGGTATCACAAAGGACCAATGTTCAGCCTATGTCTGTTCTTTTGTGGGACTGCTACTGTAACCTAACCTAACTTACATAAATGCCTCAATAATGTTGACTCTCTCACTATCTCCATACTATCTCTCCCCTATCGTACCCTGAGAACCAAAATCTTCTTTAATTGTTCAAATTAATGAAACCAACGATTCTTAAACAATAATGAATTTAATCCTTATTAATTTAATTAAAACCTTGATATATTTGATATTGTAAACAAAAAGTGAGAAACAATAAATGGCTAAATATAAAATTTTGGCGATAAAATGATGAAAGAATGGAAAGAATATAAAAAGACACTAAAGGTAGAGGTGTTCTTAATTGATGCAGACTGTTTACCAAATCGATCCGAGCACAGTTGGCCTAGTTAGCACTTTTACTGCAATTTTATGGTTATAATATAAACTTTGGTAATTTTCTAATTGACACCTACATCAAGCCCAAGACTTTATACTTCGCTAAAATAAGCCTTCAGTTGAAAATTTAATCTTCAGCAAGCAAGTATAATTAGTGATAATAGTTTTATAATATAGCTGATGTTGTTTTAAATTGAAAATCACAGTAATACTATTATTTTAGCAATCAATAAATAAAGTCTTTATTTTCCGAGTCAATTATTTATTTATGTTCATACATGACTGATTTATTTGTAGATAAATATTTAAATCTTCTTAAATTGGCAGACTTGATCTTCTACAATAAGTGGATTACTAAAGACAGGTCTCATTACAGTAAGACACTAGATAATATAGCATTCCAACATCATTTCGCCATAGGCTCTGAGTCTGTGATGCTGATAATTATGCGCACAAACAGTTTTATTATATGATACTAATGTGTCACAGTAAAAAAGATCAAGCAAACGACACATGATCATAAAGTTATATCCCGATGAATATTTCTTTTCTGAGATCAAATTACAAAAACGATAAGACACAAAGGAATAAATACATTCAAATTGTTGGCATCATGGAGTTTAGAAAACATAGCATTATTATAAAGAAAGTAAGTACATAATTACTGTTTTCAAGAAAGCAAATTCAATTCGCGATACAAAAATAGTCTAAAGTTCTTTGAAAATAATTAATCGAAATTGTTTCAAAAAAGGGTTGATAAGTTAAGACCTTTGTGTGATCAAAATTTTACTTCTTTTCCAACAGAAAAAATATTCCTAACCTCCCCTTAATCCAAATAAAATTGGTTCATTGTATTGTTCTCTCCATGGGTCTACATGCACGCTTACACATATGTGTCTGCGTGTTTGCCTTGCTGTAGGATTTTTCAAAATCCAAAAGAGCAGAAATAAACGAATTTCATTCTTAAGTTCCTTTTAGCCCAGGAACAGAACAGTCAGATTAGCCGTTCTGTTAAAATTTTGAAAACAAAATACACTAGGGATAGAAAAGCCACCATTTTTAGAGCATATTTCGTATAAAAAATCTTGTCTATTTGGACTTTTCAAACTGTCTATTCGATTATTGTTAAAATGCCTGCCAACATGTCCTTTAAGTTTATACTTACGATTACTACAGAAATTGTAATTAGGGATCCAAAGTTAAATAACAATTTTCTGGAATAGAAATAAATAGACTTTTGAAGTATTCGCATAACGTTGGTACTTTTTGTAAACAAAATACAGTAAAATATAGTTAGAAAATATTAAATTTACTATCTAAGAATGAGTAATCTCACGACTTAATACAGTGCTTCTAGTGATATGTCCAGCTTTGAGTGTACTAAATGGTGAGTAATTGATATTTTAATTAATTCTAGTAGAATTAGTTATTTATAGATGATAATTATTATTCTAATTAATAATTTCGAGTTAATATTAAGAAAAAAATGTGTAAGTTAAAATCTGTTAATACATATTTTCTTGAACTTATTTCATTGAGGAAATAAAAACTGAAGTTAAATAACAGTAATTGTTAAATTTTGATCTATTGTTATTTGATTCATGTAGTGATTAGCATTAATTATATTCATTTTTGTTCTGTGGGTTACTTTTTAATTTAAATAAAATTTTTTGCAGATACTCTAGGGTACAGATATAACAAATCATATTCTAAACCAAAAAAGCTATCAAATGAGTTTTATTATTTTTATTGTAGTTTAGGCGTCTAGCAGCAGATATTTTCTATCACTAACGGTATTAGGAGGGTGCAGAGTTAAGCAGACCGACCTACATTGGGCTAGAAGTTTCTCACGTTGAGCGAACTACTTCCCACGCCTTGAGATTTATGAAAGATTAATAAAGTAGCGCACACTAAAATAGAAGGGTATAATCAACCATCAAAAAGAGTTGCAGGGAATAATTACAAAAGAAAGAAAATTAAACTATAATAAATATTGTAGGTATACGTACATACTTATTAATAACAAGATTTCACATAAACAAGTGAAACAACAATCAATGACCAAATCACAATACGAAATGGAAAAAAAAAAGAGTAGGATCTTTCAACCACAACAAGCAGTGTTCGTCAGAGTTAAAAACGAAACAGTTGGGTTTTTGACTCTGACGAAGACCCCTTGTTGTGGTTGAAAGATCTTAGTCTTTTTTTTTCCCCCGTTTCGTATTGTGGTTTGGTCATTGAATACATATTAATATATGTAATAAGTAGAGTAAAATAGCAGTTCTACAAAAATAGAATAGAAGGTGTATGAGCCATTTTAAACAATGTCACAATGATTAATAAAAAGATGTCTCAAGAATTATGGTTTCACAAATGAACTCTTTGCAGAGACCTCTTAGAAAAATCAAAAAAGCTACCAGTTCTGCAAGAACTGAACTTCTATTCCTCTTAGCTACTCATTCATTACTGATTGTTTTCACTCGTATTTTTGGGCCACTATAAATAAGAATTCTAGGTTTTCTTCGGAGATCTATGAATCCAATACATTAATAAAACTATTTAAGAAAGTGTTGAAATCAAACAACACTGTTCGAAAATCTAAAAAATGTTCGACCTCCCCCCAAATATATTTAAGATAGTGCTTACCCACTAACAAAGCCAAGAAAAAAAAAAAAAAAAAGAGAATATTTCATAGATTTTACCCGATGAATTTATTTATCTAAAGGTTTGTTCATTGTATTTTAAAGATTCTTTAGTGATATGAGAGTTAAGTAAATGAAAGATACTATAAAAACTATATTGAAATAAATTACGATGGAATAGCTAAGTGATTCAGAAATGACTGTAAGTTAACGAGAAGAGAACGACTCATATTACAGTCACCAATAAAATGGTATTTTACCTCATGTTGTATGGGCCATTAAAATAATAATGGACAACTATTTTCAATAGAAAAATTAAAAGGTTTTCATTTGACCATAACGACCTTCTGTTCTAATTTAAAATACATGAATAAAATCATACATTAAACGCACTTTGATAACATTTAATAACATTTCTACAGGGTAAGTTAACCATATGTGGTTTCAATGAATTTACTACTGTGGATTACATTGTTTTCAAATTTAATATACCACGGTCAACTCTGTTGTGGTTATAAAAACAAAAATAAGTTTAAATCATTATGAAACGTTCTAGATATATTTATCAATACTTCATTGAAGCACTACTATTGGTAGGTAATCAAGAAAATAATTTGGATAATATTGTCTACCTAATATCATTATGTTATGATAGTAAGTATCAGCTGATGTTAAGAGCTGAAAGAGTCGATGATAGTCACCCTTTCAGCACTCTTGAGTATCATAAAGGTTGTAAAGCCTGTAAGTCTGGACACTGGAAAAATTTATGTAAAACAAAGAATACTCAGAGCATTGAGTATTGATGTATTAAGAATTGAATACAGAGTACTCAGCCAAATTGAAACCAGTTGGTTTCTTCTTCACAAGACCCTATTCCTTTCTTGTGTTCATTTGTGAAACATATGACAGGCTGATAAAAGGTGCATGCATGATATTACAAAACAGAAGACTAAATAGTTAGAATTCTTCTCTGGTTTCCGTGAATACGAAAAAGGAAATGCATAAAAGTCTATGGCAAGGAGAAGTAAATGAGAGCTAAAACACTATGCAGACTTTCCAATACCTCGTTTAACCTTTGCATACGTAAAGGTGTAGATATTTCCGGAGATTTATTAAACGAATAAGGCAAAGTATTTTAAGAGGCGCTAAGATGGCGGCACAAGTGTGGACATTCAGAAGGTAGGCTGCATCGTTTCTAGTCACGACACGGATTAACGTTTCGTGAGGTGCGTGGAAAAAGACTTTAAGCAGACTCTCAGGAAAAGAATCCATACGTGGATGAACTCGCAAACTGATGACTGGTGAACTGCTAAGTCTCTGAAGAAGGTAAAAAGGCTGATGCCTTCTTTATTTTAGATATTTAAATCAAAAAGGTCTCAAACAACCGAGGATACAGAATCATTATGAGGGTTTAAAGTTGCAGATAATTTCTGCTCTATACTGAAGGTGCCCATTGAAACAAATACTCATTTTGAAAAAAAAATGCCTATCTAAGAGCCTTAATGGTTACGCCACAATTTCTTATCCATAACGAAAATGGGTTGTTACCAGTATTATTAGATTACATCCACCCAGAAAAAATGTTTGTTCTGAAGCTAGAGCCTTCTGCAACTCGGATGGATTGGACCGTAAAAGCAAGACACTTCTCTTTTTAGAAAATGTCAAAATTTAGACACCAAAGACCAATCTTCAGATAAAAGACAATCATTTTGTTATCTACTTCCCGACCAATATACATCAACAACTCACCTATAGAAATATGTATTTATGTGTCAGCATCGATCCTTCTTAACAAAACCTAGCGGGATTTTTTAATTCTTGTATCTCGATGAAAAGATCATAAATAAGTTCATAATGATTGAAGTGTACTGTGTTTCTAATATGGAGAAGCCTGTGAATATTTACAGCACATTACATGAATATCATAAAACATGGCTAAGTTTAAAGTTCGCTTTTCATTTTAATGAAAATACTCAAAATAAGGATGAAAGGTTAAAGATGATTATATATATATATATATATATATATATATATTATATACATATTATATATATATTATATTATATATATATTATATAATATATATATACATATATATATATATACATAAAATCATTCTGACATGTCGGATGTAGTTAAAGAAGTGAAGAGGAATGACTATAAAAGTATTGGAGTTAGTGAAGAAAGTGAAACGAGAAAGATGTAAGAGTTGAAATCTACTGACAGGGTAAGTATGATGACAACCAACGGCTGATTAAGCTAGAGCAACTAAGTCTTCTAACTAAATAAGAAATCATGATTGTACAAGTGAAATAAGAGGCACCCACAAGGTGGATTCAGGGAAAAAGTTAACAAGCAAGAAGTACTAAGGTCACTCACTGCTAATTGATCATCCACTACCATCAAGTTCAAGTCAGCCAATTAAGTGTCACCACCTTTAATGCACAAGCTAAAGCGATTCCTGTTGCTCAGGATACCGTTACAGCCAGTTCTGAAGATGATTTCAATCAATCTTTTATTATGTCTCTCTTTTCGAGGTTGAAAAACCGTTACCGCTTAATGCTTGGATATTGAAAAAAAAACTGTTAACTGAATAACAACTTTATATACTTGAATTAACATTCTTACATTATTTTTTAAGAGAAATTTTGTAGTAGTTTGTATACATTAATTTTCCATTATTCCTTAATATCCTTGCATTAATTCACTGTGCAAGTAGTAATTTTCAGTTCAATAAATTCAGAATTTTTAACCTTCAAGAACTCGACACTTCTTAAGTAAAGAGGTTGTCAGATTTTCTTATTTTCAACCTGTACTTCTCTACACAGAATTTCCGGTTGTTATATAAATAATACAAACACAGATTTTGCCTGCTTACTCCCAAGAGATAAAATCATGTCCTGGTATTATTTTTAGGAAATTTAATACCTTTCATGAATGGTTTAATAACTTGATTCAAATACAGTATCTTCTAATATTGCCCCAAAAAGATACAGTATTATCTCCTCAAACAGTATTTTCTTTAAAATGAGGAATATTTATAACAAAATATAAATTCACACATTCATAATTATTGTGACAATAAAGAAACTGTGCTCAGAAGGCATTAAAACATGAAAATCCGTGAAAACTAGAAATAGAATTTGTATATGAGAAAACTTGTAAATAAGTAGTCTTTTCTTAAAATGACGTGAAATGACATCGATGATTTAAAAAAACTCACTTATGTTGACCAATGGCACAGTGAACGAAAACAGTAATTGAATAATTCGTACGTCACATTACCTACACAAAGTTAAGAATTAGTATCAGACCTAATCAGGTTTAAGAGTAGTGTTTTCCAATTACATGAATAAACTGAAAAGGTAATTTGAAATAGTTGTTCTTTCCGCAGTAATAAATATGCTTAACTATAGATAAATTATAGTAATTCATCTATCTTACTAAGTATCTCAAATAACAGTAGTAAATGACGTAGTTAGGCTTTAGATACTTTAAAGTCATTTCTATATAGAAATTTTTCAAAATTTATTTCCTTGTGATAAAGCCAAATTCAATAATAATAATAAGTGAATTTGATAAAGTGGAAAATAGCAACAACTCTAGAGAAGAGGAGATAAGGTCTGTAATATGGGTGAGCAGACTTTATGAGATGTAGACTTAATGCATGAAAGGGACATAATGAAGAAGCGTGTCACCCATTAAAAGACCATTAGGAAAGAATCATTTGCGCAGCTAGTGTGAGTAATGAAACAGCCATGCTACCGCAAACCAACCTTTCAAGCACCTAATCAATTCAACTGGCTTTTCTTATTTCTTGTATTGATTGCATTAAGCGTGTTCTATCAATATGATACAGTTTTTATTGCAAATATAGATGAATGTATGGAAAAATCATAATAAGATTTAAAGTGCTACAAAGTTCACTGGAATATGACTATTATTGTATCTAACCATTAAGCCTCATTGATTGCAAAGTGGCATCTGGAGTTGTGTAACTCCATGACCTGAAAATTTTTGGGAAAAAAAGATGTGTTGCCAATTTTGCCCTTTTAAACCTCGTTTAGCCCTTGAAATTTTGAATTTAGCCCTGGCGCTTTTTTTAGCTCTTTTGTGTCAATTTAACTCGTTTATTAACCTGTTATAATTCTTTTTTATAAAATTTAGTGTTAAAGTTACTTATAATAAAAATATCTCTGCAAAGGCTTAATATCTAGCTTATTTTGAGCATGTTATATACATTTGTTGCCTCAATATACATATGTATATACTCAAAATTACTAAAGTTTATGGAAAACATCTGGTTCGTATCAAGTTCATTCACGAATCAAACTACGTTCAACGGTTTGATCTGACAGACGGAGAGAGAAGGTAACTTGTTCTGTTTTAACTCATCTTTATTGTTCTTAAATTGTTGCTATAAAAAGGCGTGATTAATCTAAAAGAAAATAGGCTTTCCTCTAAAACACTGTTTTCTGGCTTGCTTTATACCACTTTACTGTGTGCAAACATAGACATCTCTTAACTACCCCTCCTCAATCTCTCATTCGCTGTGTCTTCCCCACAGCTTTGATGTTGAAAGAACACTTAACCAGTAAACAACATTAAAAACAAACTTCGAAACAACATTAATGTATCAATAATACATAGTATACTGACAATGCACATTGACCAAAACATCATAGAAAATGCTTCTATGATTTAGATGTTCCTTTTGACGTAATTAAGATAATTGACCTATAAAATCTATGAAACCAGGAAGACCGAAGATACTTATGAAGAATTGAATTTCGTTGGTACATTAGACGACGAATTTGGGAAATGTTTGGTCCAGCTCATTAAAGGAAAGATTGTTTAATCTTGTTTAAAAATAAAATTTAAAATAATGTTTAGTATCTTATTTTCCTTATATTTTCACTTGGCCCTTTTTGTTAGCTCGTTTGGAAAATTTTAGCCCATTTTCTGATATATTTTAGCCCGAATTGGCAAGAGGTAATTGGCAACACTGGGATGAGCCTACAAGGCAGCTACTTTGAGTTACATTATTCAAAAGAAATTTTTATTCAACGCAATTTCAGATTGACCTTGGTCAATAATCCTAAGTTAAAGTGATAATTCTTATCAAATGTGTGCATTCAGAAAATTAAAGTTTTATTTTCATTAGTTTATATTTCTTCTTCATAAATTTAAACATAAACAGTTGTCCTAAAAAAGTGTCTCATTTATTTAGAATCCTCTGAGATGTTTACAATTGAAACAATAATAACTTCGTTCAGATTAACAGTAGATGAAGTATTGTGACTGACTTCGTTGAATTTAAATTTTGTTGTAACTGCCATCATTTTCTTGCACAACTTGTTAGACGAGAGTGTTTATTCTGACTTTAACTAAAACACCCAGAAAATGTGGAGTTTTAATGGATGATATCAAGGGATGAGGAGGAGTCGTCCAAAATATAAATACTTCAGCAATCCGAGTAGAGATTTCAATGAGCGCTTCAGTTTGACTTTGGTTATGTGTTAATTTGGACGAAAGTTAAATACTCGGTTAACTGGGCCGGAACAAGTGTATGGCTGGAAGTTTCTTTTTAGTCTCTGAGGTAGTTATGTGTAGGTGACCGCATCTATTCGCCATATTTAATCAATGCTAACAGTCATTATAACAAATAACATTATCAAAATCAAAAGAACAACCGGCGCTATTAAGTGACATCTCACAAAACATTGTGACTGACTGACAGCAAACAGTCATTATAACAAATAACATTATCAACATCAAAAGAACAACCGGCGCTATTAAGTGACATCTCACAAAACAAGAATAAGAAACTGCTTACACCCAAAGAATGAAATATTTGTGTCATATAACCACGCAGGGGACCAGGTTAACACAGTAGTAACGAGCTCGTCTCTAGATTGGTAGGTCTGGGGTTCAATGCTCACTTTGGCTCTCGATTTATTCACGTGGGAAGTGAATAAGTCTGAGCACGTTGTCTCTCGGAGAGAACGTTAATCTATCATTGTCAGGTATAGTTCATGATACTTACTCTAAACAACTTGAGTTAGGCAAACTTTTGGGCTCTCAATGTAGAATGTTCATTGTGTGATATCACAAAGAGCCAATGTTCAACCTTTGTGGGACTGCCACTGAAAGCAAACCTATATAACCATACAATGCTTCTAAGAGAGATTATGGTAGATCAAGCTGTAAAAATATAAACGTTTGTCTACATAAGTACGTTAACATATTACAAACTTCGACATGTTAACTGGTTTCTAATAATTAAATTACTTCTCCTGGTTTGTCGGCATATGCCAAAGGCGAAAACCTTTCATTAACTACTAAATATAGAGGAGTGAAATTTTAACTATACCTTAACGTGTTTTCAAGTGCAAGTTTTAGAAAAAAAACATGGTCAGCTTAGGTGTTTAAAAAGGTAAAATTAAAACTCCATTAATGACAGTTTATTCGAAAACATAGAGTAGTTTCAGTTTTACAAGACAAGCTATCTATTTGAAAGAAAATAACGGCTAAGTGAAAATTATATCTTGTCTTCGGACATGACAGTATTCAACTAGGCTTAAATTAAACTTGGCCAACTGATAGTTGCAAATATGTTCCAATTACGGGAGATAAACGATTCCTCTTAAGAAAATTAACAGGCGAGAGTGGAGGACTGCCTTGAGCGAGACCACACCGGTGACACAAGGCTCCCCAGGTCTCCATTTGGCCTCCCAACTCACTTGGGTCGAGGTCCTCAATATAGTTTCTTTTCATTACAGTTTTTACTTCCAGACCAGTTCAACCTCAATTGATCTGTTTTAATCATTTTTAATAAATTGTAATAATAACAAATGATATTTTGTTTGTAGTATCCTAAATCAAACTGTTTTACCATTATAAGTTTTTCAAAATTAAAAGTTTAAAGTAGTCACTAATACTGAAGATTAAGTTCAATGAGAATTTCTGTGAATTCTCTGGCGATATAATATCACTGTTATTAATATTAGAATTAGAAAAAACCGTCATACCTCGTAAGTTGATATCGGAGATGTTGGAGCGCTTTAGGCCGGTTATAAATTATAGGAATGCTCCCGCATATAAAATATCAAAAAAATTAGCTAAAATAATAAAAGATAAGGTTAGCCTACCTAATACTTACAATATTAAAAACTCGGTTGATTTAGTAAATAAAATAAAAGATATAGATATAAATGAAAAAACTAAATTGGTATCTTTCGATGTAGAAAATTTGTATACGTCAATCCCCAGTTCGGAAGTAATAAAAATTATACGGAAAATAGGTAAACAATTTGATCAGAATAACGATATAGACGAAATAATAAAACTAACAACTTTAACTCTAAAGCAAAACTATTTTAAATTTAATAACGAGTTCTATTTAGCAAAAGATGGATTAGGAATGGGACACCCAACCTCTGCTATATTATCTGAAATATTTTTACAGGAACTAGAAAGAGTATATGTCAATATATTAAAAGAGAAATTCAATGTAATCCATTATAGCAGATATGTTGATGACTCCTTCTTAATCATAAATAACCCGAACGAAGAAAATATAAAAAACATAAATAAGTATCTCAATTCGTTAAATAATAAAATTAAATTCACCCACGAAATAGAAATAAACAACAAAATAAATTTCTTGGATCTAACCATTGAAAAAACCGGGAATAAACTTAGTTTTAAAATATATAGAAAACCAACCGCAACCGATATTACCATACATAAATCTTCAATGCATCCAAAACAGCAAAAAATATCAGCTTTTCGGTATATGATAGATAGATTAATAAGAATTCCGATGAATCCTAATAACTATAAAAAAGAGTTAAATATAATTAAAGAAATAGCAACGAATAACGGTTACAACTCAAACTTAATCAATAAAATTTTAACAAATAGAACGAACAAAATAAATAATTATGAAAGGTCTAATAATAATAAATACGCGTCTATAACGTACATAGGAAATATTAGTTATAAAATCGCGAACTTACTTAAACGGTACAATGTAAAGGTAGGGTATAAAACTAATAATTCTATAAATCAAATATTAGCTTGCTCCACGGAAAATAAAACTAACAAATTCGAAAAAAGCGGAATATATAAATTAAAATGTAAAGACTGTAATCAAATATATGTAGGACAAACGGGAAGAACCCTAAAACAACGATTCAAAGAACATCTTAAAGATTATTTAAATAATACTAATAAATCTAATTTCGCAAATCACCTTACCAAACACGGACACGAACCTGACAGCATAGAAAACTCAATGGACTTACTAAAGACGGAACAGAAAGGACAGAGACTTAATATAATAGAACAACTAGAAATTTATAAACATAAAAAATCGGGTAATATAATAAACGAACAGATAAACCACCAATCCGATATCTTATTTAAACCATTAACAAAAATAAAAAGAAGACTGGACGGACAATATGACGATAAAAAAAACTATAAAAGAATTAGATTAGATAATAATTAAATAAATTCAAAAATAACGCCATAATTTAAAATAACAATATCTAGATAGCAGTGGACACGACTATAAAACCTCTCGACAATAGCCCCATAGATTAGTTGCGAATGAAGATGGACCAGATCCGAAAGCGCTCCAACATCTCCGATATCAACATGGCTGTATTATTTACAATATTGCCCATGCCTTATTGACATGTACTGACCGTGCGGAGTTGTATGGTCCACAAATTGGTTAATGAATTACCATTTAGAGCTAAATGAAGGATTAATTTAGTAACCTTCCTGCCTCCTAGAATAGCATTTTTTTATAGACGTCTTCATTTATTATTTTTTCACCAACTGAGTTGCAATGTTATACAAAATAGAATACCAATTCACATCATACCAGGGCAAAACTTCCTTTCTACTCATGAACAAATGACATTAATATCATTATATAAAAGCACATATCTTATTACACCTTAAAAATAAAGATTTAGGATATTAATTAAATAAAATGTGGAATGACCCACACATACTATAAGTATACTTACCTTATATATAGTATATAAGTATTTACATTGATTAGAGCATTTTATTAGATCATACCATGGAAAGCATCAGAAACGTATGATAATTGGCACTGACTTTTTACATGTAACAATTATATTCTTTTACATTTCATATTAAGTTATTAAATTCCAACATATTTCAATAATAATCTAGATATCAATTTCATTTCAGATAATTTCCTCAAAAAATGTCTAAGTCAATGTAAACAACGTAAATAAATGTAAACAAATACAACAAGTATAACAAGTAAACAATTAGTCCAGGATCAATATTTAGTTTTTATTACTTTAATGCTCTTTGCCGAAATTCAAAGTTCATGAATTATTTTTTTAAAATTTTTTCTTTTTTTTTTTTTCGATAAAATGTCTTTATTTTTCAATGAGCCGTTTAGCGTCAAAAAAGCATTTTCTGAAAACAGAACTCTACTGTAAACCACTTTTGGTGAATGTAGTTTTGAAAAAAAATTATCTCAACACATCCTTCACAGAATGTTCAATTTTTAGGTATCGTTTCATTCTGGTCAGTTAAACGGTAGGGGCTGTATCGCTCTCACAATCATTCAGACTGAATTGTAAGTCAAAATTTTTACATTTTATTGTAAAAAAATATTTCCTGTTGTTTTAAAAATTTGAGGTTATGTTTCGGTTATTGCTTTTGTAGGCTTAAAGGTAATGCCAAAGTTTTATGCCTCTAGAATAAGTAGTTAAGGAAAAAAAATATAATCTAAAAACCAGATTTTGGCAAAAAAGTGACTTTCCCATCAAGCATAATTGCTCCTAAATAATAGAGCTCATCAACACAATGAGGCCCATTTTTGTGAAAAATATTGATTTGATCTATCACAGATTCTGGACCGTAGGGTGGCAACAAACTGTGGATACATTTTCACCCACCCACACACACATTTATATACATACACACACAGACATCGAAAAAACTTCATAAAACGACTTCTGGGGCCTCAAAACATGTAATTCCGTCAAAATCTCCAGATCAATTTTTTTGATGATCACTATACTTTACATATAGCAAAGTAAAAAGTGTTATTTGGGAAAATAATTAAGTAAGTAAGCAGGGACACTTTAGTTAGACCTATTTGTTTTTCTCAAGGACAATTTCCTTTTTCTTATTCTGGTTGTTAATCAGATATATACGAATTATATATAATTGCTTCTCATATATATGCTTGTTTACGCCATCCTGAGTTTGAGATTTAATCTTTTGACAACTGAAACCTTATAGTGTTTCAATTGTCAACTATTGAAACACTATAATTTCAATAGTTGAAACTATAGGTTCAACTTATAATATCGGACTGTTATAGGTCCGAACTTAACAACAAAAACAACAAAATTACAGCAAAGAATAAAACAGTTATGCTGTACCAACAAAACAATATTATTACAGATACTGTTGAATATTCACCTTAACACAATTTACAAGCAACAAAGGAACTCATTTTTTTAATGAATTTGAAATTTAATTAATTAAACTACTTAAATGTGAAATGTATAATGTAACAATTAAACATGAAGATAGTTTATTTTACAAAATTTTAAACTATTAGAAACTTGTTGGGAGCAGTTTGAACGAAAAAAAGTCAACAGAAAAAAAAATTGTTCTTAATACCATGGTCAATATTATGAATGAAGTGTACTTGGTATTCGACCTAGAAATGGGGCTTTAGGTTATGATTGATTGAAGAACAAACAAGAAAGAATATTCTCTAAACTGCAGTCCATCACGTTTACTGAAATTGATCCCAAAAGAGTTGTCCATGTCTTTTAACAACTCTCTTGTATCTTCCCTGAACATCTTGACAAATAAATTACAATAAAAACACCCACAACATCTAATGTCATACCCCATGCGATTATATCTAGTAGAAATCACACTGAAATATATCTCAGTTGTTTGAATTATTCGAATCGTAATTGTTTACCTTGACACATGAAATATTTAAAGCGAATATTTCTGGCGCTACCATTCCCTTTAATTAATGATTCAACACTGCTTTAAATCATTCCAACTCTCCATCAAACTTTATTCTTGCAGTTTGTTTATGCATGAATTTCCTATAAATTTCTATGATTTTAGTTTGTTATATGTTTATTTAGGTTTTATGCTTTATTAAATATTCATTATTGGAAATTACACATTAGGTTTAAGCATAAATAAATTAGTCATAAAGATATTTTGTCAAAACTAAAACAAACGGTTTCGAACAAGTTTCCTGGTGATCATCAGATTTAGTAAAATACAACTAAAAACATTGTAACAACTTATTACGACCCTCGGAGAAGATGTTAAACCGTCGGTCTTGAGGCTGTACGGTGTCAGGTACTTGTTATCGATTGCTACTATAATACACTTGAATTAGCCTAAATTTAAGACTCCCAGTGGAGAATCAATGGGAGATGCAATAACCCCCCGAGGAGTTAGCATCGGAGGGCAGGCTTTGTCAGTCCCTCAGGATTAAAAAAAAAATCTCATTAAATAGTCAAATTATAAGTTAAATACGAAAGCAAAGAAGGCATGCTGTTATAGCGATGGGGCAGCAACAGAATGGGTTTGGGAAGTGACAGTTACCACAAAACGAAGAAAGGGAAATACACATCATGTGTACAATCAGAATTAAATCATCGAATTTTGGATCACAATTAAATTTTTGAACATTAGATGGATGAGAATTTTATAACAATATTTCTTCAACTGTTCATGTAAGCATAAAGGATTAATCATAAAGTTCTTTAAGAACTTTTTTATTTTTATACAAAACTGGTGATGGTGATATAATACTGTGAATCATAAACATGGGCTGAACCAGAACCACCCACCCTTCTTGTCAACCACGGTCCTCGTATTCGTCTCTTCCTAGATAAACCTTCCTTCAATTAATAAGACAAGGTCCCCTGCCTGCTTGACCTTCCTTATTTAATTATAATTCGATTATTTAGTGATCTGAAAACATGTTGTAATATTTATTGTAGATAATGTAGGACAAAGCACTACGTGAGTACTTCATTTTCATATGGGAGGTTGTATTTTCCCATAATGGTGTAAACTGACACATTCTGACTGATGGCACAAATAATAAAACAATTAAAAAGTGCTTAAGCGGATTCCAGTAAACAATACTTCATACCATTCGAAGTTTTATGGATAATTTTGAAAGCTAGATCTAATAAATACGGTATGCGTGTATGGTCTTTACAGAAAACAAAGCATCTGACAATTTGCTTACAGTATTTAAATTAGATTTTCATCAATCTGGAATAATTTTTTCAAGAGATTTATTACTGGTGGAAAGGTATTCTCCTCAATTTACTATTTTATATCCAGTTTGAGATTCCCCACTGACTAACTGCAGATCATCCTCTGTGCTATTAGTAGAAGACTCAATTTTCCATTATATCTACGAAGTTAAGCAACATTGGGTGCAGTAAGCACTTGGATGGGTTGCAGCCACCGGTAAATTTTTTTGCCCATGTTTTAAACAGAATCAAAATTTAGACCCAGTTTTGTCACTTGTACAACCCGAAAGGCATTGAGCCTCTAGAAAGGTGACCTATAAAATATACTAAAATTACAGTAATCCGTCTTACCTCGTACCCTGCTGCTGAAGTTCTTAGACCGGTTTCGGGCGTCACCCATCTTCAACAAGAACTGATCAACTAAAACTACGGAGTCCTACCTTTCTGTTTATATAACCTACCTACTTTCCCAATGTTGAAGATGGGTGACGCCCGAAACCGGTCTAAGAACTTCAGCAGCAGGGTACGAGGTAAGACGGATTACTATAATTTTAATATTAATGATACTAACCTCTGTGGTAATGAAAAAATGGATGAATTTATAAAATATACTTCTCACAGAGTAACTATATATAGTGGTGACAGAACACTATTAGTGTTTTAGATGTCAAATCGTTGAAGACAACTCTATAAGGTTAAGGCTCCTTGATGGTTTTCAACATTCAAGCCTAGAAGACACTTCAGACAGTTAATACTCCATTTAATTTAATTACCAACTTTAGGGAAGACAAAGTTCACTTCATTTGTATATTATTCATTAGGTGATTAACATTATTAATAATCATTGGCATGATTTAAGTTTCAGCTAAGATTCATAATTTATTCAAGTTCAAAATGAATTATACCTTATTTCATTTGATAAGTTGAATTCCAATGAAGTTATTACAAATAAATTCTTGGTTTACCTGCCTACTACATAAATACTTTTGTTTACGGTAGTAATGACACTTATTTATTTAACAATGTCATTTTGTGTATAATTTTAAAATATAAACCTACTAAACATTACTGTATTGTGCTTCCTATTTATAGCAAAACTCAGTGTATAACAAATTTGCATAGCACTTTGAAGTTAGATTTTGACCAATCTGAAACAGCTTTGTGAAAAGTTTCATTACAAGTAGAAAAGTTTTCTCCTCAGTATTTGATTTTCCTATAAGACAACTTTAAACTGCATATTCCTCATTTACTAACTGGAGATGTAATTCCTTGCTAAGGATTGAATACACCAGTTCGCATCACATAACGAAGTTAAGCAACCTTGGGTGTAGAAAACACTTGGATGGGCGATACCACATATCGTTGGCACCGCAGATAAACTGTCAAAAAATTTATTTTCACTTTATTTGCTTATTTTTTATGTTCCTTCATTTGTATCTTTTATTATTTTATATGTATGATCATTCTAGCACAGATTTTCAGCTTTTCAAAATGCACTGAATTCATTAAGTTTATTATCAAATATAATTATTTTTTAAAACTTTAATTTTCAATTCAATGATCCGTTCACAGCAGCAAGAAATATGAATGAATATTAAAAATAAATGTGTGTACTAATATAAAACTATTTTTCTTAAAAAGTCTAGCAACTACAAATTTAAACTTAGATTCGTAGCAATATTTTTTTTCATTTATTATTCTCTTAATTAAATTAAACAGATTCTGAAATAAGAAAGTTATGGATTAATTTTTCCTCTAGAATTTTGATGATAAACGTAACAAAACAGCATATTAAGACCAAAATTATTAATAGCAATTCTAACGGAAATAATATTCTGCACATATACATTACTCGACAGTTGTATATAGTTACAGGGGAACTTTTTATTAAGGATAGGAATGTTCATTTATGGCACAGAGGCTCACTTCGGGGTAAAGGTCAAATTTAATAAGGAAACAAGTTCTCCTAGTGAAAGCTATTGGAAAAACGATATTTGATTTACATTTCATTAAGCGTACGAACTAACAATAACAAAGGAGAGATATAAAAATTAGTTATTTAGTTAAGGGGGGATCTGTTGGAAGAGACAGCGCGGCGGGTCTGTGTGCGAGGAGGAGTATCGTGCCACAGGTTGAGGTCGTTAAATTTGAATATAGCAGCGACCCAAGCCCTCTTTAAACGCCACCTCTCTTTTTACTAACAACAACCACTAATTTTTTTGTTTCCCTTCCCAAAGTCTTTATAATTCGGTGTAAGTTATCAAATATTCACATTCTTTTTCACTCTTTATGGCCCAGTTTTAAAAGGTAGCCCCCTATAGAATTCCCCCAATATACTCTCAACTTGGAAGACCTTCTCTTTTAAATCACTTAAAACGGTCTTTTTATCAACATGGAAGAAAAGAACGCTATTAAAATTAATGGAATTCATCAGAAAACCTCTTGAAGAGCTCCTTAAAAAGTATTTCTGCACAAAGCTAACCCTGAACAAATATTTGTGCACATCAGTGCCCCTTTTAGATCACAATAACTCGTGCTTAAGATATTTCTTGAATTTATTCGAAATAAATAACTACCAATCTAGATATAAGAGAAATCTTTTGTATCCTTTATCAGTATTAACTTTGGAAACAAATTTATTGCGTTGAAAAATATTGAAAATATATTCATTGTTCATATGTATAATAACCTTCTGTATAGAAGTATTTTAAGATTTAACATCTGAAAAAACCTATTATAAAATAATAATTTATTTTTGGAATAGGACCATTTCATATTTCGCAGAAGAAATGAACTGAGCAATATTAATGAAAATTTTAGCATAATATGAAACATTTTCAAGAAGAGACTATCAGAAGGGGCTTAGGTTGATAGTAAACTGTAAACCTGCAGTGGGCAATTGCTGTATTACAATGCTGATAGAATTACTGTTTTCAACGACGAGTCAGAGTCAAGCTAGACTATCTAGCTAGTAGATAGCCACTTGCATAACATCTTACCCTTTCTCTGATGGATGACTAGCAGAAGAATAGTTTGACCCAGTTTAGGCTTCTACCATAATCCTGAAAGTAAGGAGAAAATGGCGTAAACAGTACTAAGAGGAAGTCAAAGTTATGGGGCGATGTAGTGTTCTTGCTTCGCGAACTGACAAACATTGCAGCAGACCGTCCAAACAACAGATTCTATCACACATAGCTTGAATACACGTTTTCCCAACAATAGCATGTAAAAACATTTTAATTTATTTAAGTAATGAAGATCAACTACCTCAATTATTTTGATATTTTACATTATAATCTGTAGAGGTTTTCACTTAATTTTGCTGTAAGAACAGTCATTTTCAGGAATAATGAACAGCCGACAATAATTTGATTATTTAACGTTGGAAGAGTTCATTGCCAGCTGTGATCATAATGTACAATAGGCATGTTTGTTTAAATGGGGACGCATGGAAAGTCTGTTTTTAATGAATGACAATAATACAATAATGAAGTGTTTTTCACATTTTGCGAAACACCTTGTCACACAAAATCACAGCTTTGATCCAAACTTGAACCTTACCATCCTACATGTGAATAGAAAGTTTAAAGAAATTTGTAATTTGGAAGCTTTTCAAATAAACAAGGCCGTCATTAATAATCCTTCTATCTCCTAAATGCCTATCCCCACTCTTTTGCAACGGATCTGTTTCCTACTAGTTGTTTTCACTTGACCAACCCGTCAGTACCACATCCTTGCGTATGTCTTGAATTCTCTTAATTGAATTTTATTATTTCACTCTAATTTTTGTAACTAATTAGATATAATTTGTATTATAGTGTCTTCCTGATGATGAACACAAAGTGTTCGAAACTCGTAAAATAAAACTTCATTTGTGTGGAGACTTTTGTTGGTTTATCCATTTTACCTCAGAATGAGTATATCAATTAACTTAAGTTCCTAACACTCGTTGAAATGTATTACTCATCAAACCATAAAATATAATTAAATAAATTTTTAATTTATCGATTATTAATAGCTAAAGACGAATTGAAGTACATAATTAAATATGAAAATTATGTTCTTAAAATTTATGTACAGAAGATAAAAAGAAAATCGCAAATAAATATTTCATTTCATGTTTTGTATAAAACATTTTATTTTAAATAATATGAATTGACAATTCATTTTTTGTAATTAACGTATTAAATTACAAATCGTTCCATTTAGGAATTGATTCTTTATTTTTCTAAACTTACAAAGTTTACTTCTGCTTCTGCTAAATGACTTGTATTCAACTCTATGATTTTAATGAGATTAAGGTAAACAAATCCAACAGTGCTTACTAGTACTACGAAGTACCTTTAGGCCAGGTTGCTTGCAGTGGCAGTCTCACGAGAGAACACACACAGGTCGAAAATTTGCCCTTTGTGATACCACACTATGCATATTCTACATTGTGAGTCATATATTTTGCCTAACTCAAGTGTATTTAGAGTAGAGATCTTTAACGAGTACCTGACATCGTACAGGCTTGGGACCGACTGCTCAACCTTCTCTCTCAGGGACTAAGTGCTAAGATTTTATATCTCCCTGCATGAATAAATCGAGGGTCTGAGTAGGTATTGAACCTCGGATATCCTAGCCAGAGTCAAGCACGTTGCCACAGAGCTAACCTGGCTCTTGAAGTGCCATTACTATGATGCGAATCTGGTGAGAACGGTAGGGAACATTTCCTAATAATGTATAAAAATTCATCAAGATTTGGTGTGTAGAGTGATTACAACCGTAAACTGTCCAGATATTATCCTAACAATGTCAAGAACATACTCAGGGGATCATAAAATGAGGAAATCTTTCAGCACCTTAATACCAGCTGGTTCCAAAATCACTGTACATTACTTACAGTGAAGTAGTACTGTACAGTAGACCACAGTCAAATACGTGGTAATACCCTACTTAATGACTCAACGAAAGGTAAACCTATTCAATTCTTCTTCTTTTTTTTTTTCATAATCTATAAACCTGCAAAATTCAGCGTATTCAAAAAAGAATCAGTCTTTAAAGGTAATTCACCAAAGTAAAACAATGTAATATCATTCAGAGTAAACTAACTTTTCCGACAATAAATCAGAAACAGGAAAGAAAATATTTCTTTCTACAAATTATTTTCTCCCGTAAGCCAGTCTCAAAGTTGCCAACTACCTTAAAGTTAGAATACTTCTTTAACTGTTTACTTTGTTATATACCGGTGAAATCTCAAATTACAAAATAACCAGATTGAATTGCTTTTCTTCAGAGAGATTTTATAATGTTTATTCAAGGTCAAAAATTGAATAAACTCTTTATTCAAATAACAGACATCTACATATTTCTATAACACTATGATTATAGCTAAAAAGCTTGTAGCTAAAATCACACTTTTTTTTAACTGTCTCTCAGGAAAAATCAAGTGAGAAGTCATTCAGATTAAATATTTGATTGTAACTAAGGCCATTGGCTCTGTATTAAGAGTCTAAAATGGCATATTTCTTTCTGTTCAAATAAAATATAGAATTTTGTTAAATACGTTTAAGAAAAATGCTCATTCATGAAGCAAAATTGGTTAAAAATTAAATTCAAATTACTTCCTGTTATCGTTCAACGTTTTACATATAATTCTTTTTAGGGAATGGACGTGTTCTAGCATTGCTTGCATTTTTTCAAGACTAGCTTCCAAGAAGATATGCCCTAATGGGAATGTGTTGTGTGGGAACCATTGGGGTAGGAAAGGAGTTCTTTCAATCACGTTGTAGTTCTTCTCTTCAGCTTCTCCAAAGTACCACCGAAGAGATGAAGAACAGTCTCTGAAGAACAGTTTGCAGAGACAGTTACAATCCGTTAAAATGACTCGACTGGATTCAAACTCGGACATTTCCTAAAAACAGTAACTCTTCGTGCAAATAAAAAAAAGTTCAACTGGCTGCAGCCTCAAGAACAACTCAAGTTCCAAAATTAATAAACCCATCAGCAGAACTCTGTCAGTTTGTTCTTCTATTCTTCACTTTCCTCTACTCCTTACTCTCCTCTGCTGACTGTTGTCACCTTTCTCATTTTTTACAGCTACTGCTCCTGCTGTACTCAAAATGTCAGCCGATGTAGGCAGAAAATGAAAAAAAATCGTTCATCATTTTGTCTTACACATTTTTAATAAACCCTTAGGGTGGGGGAAAAAATATAGTATATTGCGAAAACTTTTAAAGTATACTATGATAAAAATAAATTACATCCTAAAGTCTCACTTTTTTAATCTACCCTTGTTGCCAGTTCTACAGTAACTAAATAAATTATTCTTAAATCGATTTAGCATCATGAACCAGGAATTCATAGCAGTTAACAACATTCCTACACGGTATCACTTGCCAAACGGATCACTTACAAAGAACACAGGTCTTCCTTCTACTTTGAACTGGAAAATTGTTCTTTTAATAAATTAATTAACTATCAATTAACTAATTCAAATGGTCTACGGAACTTAGCCGCTGGTGAAGATAGGCGGAAATGGAGTTACATTAATTATGTGTTATATTAATTAACAAGTATCAAAATCGTTAACTATAAAGTCATTTCTGTTTTCTCGAAAGCATTTAAATTCAATCATTAAATCTTTACAAAGAAAATAAGAATTATTAAATTAAATGAAATAAGAAAATTAAAAAAAATAAGAATAATTACAAAGAAAATAAGAATAATTATTCTTAAGACCAAAGAAAACTTCCCGTACATAGCAACCAGTATTAGAAAGTCATATCAAATACTCTCGCGAACCGATTACGGATTCAATTCTGAGAGCCTGTATTCGAAACTTGGAATGCGACTACTTTCGAATACAACGCACACATTCGGCTACCCAGTATCTTGGGTATCGAATCATTTTCCTGATCACTTATGATATGGCGGGTTATAATTGGCGGGATGAGAGGAATGAGTAGGAGTTGGCGGGCGGAGGCTGACGTCGTAATCTGTGGTGGAGAGAAGGGAAAATAGGGTACTTGATTAAAACGATTCCCATACGACAACCGCGTATTCGACTACATCGCTACCTGCCTTTATCCAAATTCTTGGTATTCGATATATCCATATCTAACCCGTATGTGAACGTCAAGTATCTGATAAATAATTTGTATATATTAATATCAGAAAAGTAGGCATGTTAATAAAATAAGTTATTTTGTCTTTAAAACATTGCACCCTCTAAAAGGATTATTCTGCATGAAAATTGATTGAAGACTAAATAACAGAAATTTAAAAACAGGTAATTATAATGTAAATATTGCTTGGTAAGAAATAAATACTAAATATTTTTCTCTATTTGTAAACACTTGCTTATTATATAGTTTTTCTGATAAATGAAAATTTTATAGTACTTTGATAATTACAATAAACGCACTCACTAAGTATAATAACTAAGAATCGAACAATAAACCAGTAATTTAGTAAGAGTGATTAATAAAACATAGTACTTTTTCAGCTTAATGTTAATATAATAATTTATAATTGAGTAGACTATTTTACGCAAACGTAACTTTTCGAGATATTTAACAGTTCAAATCCAGGAATACAAATTTTTTTTTTGGAAAGTGTGTTAATTTAGTTGTTTGGTGTTTGTGATACTTCAATATGGTCCAGTATTGGCAAATAAATTTTCCTATAAAAAAAATATGCGTTTATAATGAACTAAGAGAAAAGTCAGAATTAATCACAAGATTTCGTGTATAAACACATGATGACGATTATCCAGACAATACAGCTACTCTCAGTGACTGAAGGTATATTGATGAAGTGGCTTTAGATACACATTGACTTGAAGTCTCGCAAACTTACCTAAGCAGAAACTTCATCTAACAATGGACCCAATACGCTTAACTTATTACAGTAAACAGAGCGAAAGTTTTGGCTCCATGCTTTCGTTCTTCCACTTCCTTGCCTCCAAGAGACTCTTGTGCTACTAAACAGAATTCAGTTTATATAACTAAAGCTTTTATATATTTATGCTTTCATATCCAAAATTTGAAATCATTTACTAGATCCTATCAAGTTTTCTTTAGAAAGGTGCCAAATAACGATTCAAAAGCTATTCTTGCATTCTTGCTAACTATGATATTCTTGCAAAAAGAAAAGCAAATTTGCTAACTAGGAAAGCAAAAAGCTAGAAATCTCACTACTCATATTCTTCTTAAACCTGTCGAGAAGTTTCTCTGCAGAAACATATATTATTGAGAGCTAAGAACAACTGAGTGAAGAAAAGTATTATGCAATTTTAAACATGTAGATTTAAATAACACAAATGTTTCGGTAGAGCTCGAAGTTTAGGTCCAGTAAATAGGTCAATATTCCACGACAGTTTTCTCAAAAAACAAAACCAATTTTAAAATAGAATTTGATGAATGTATTCAATCCCGATCTAGCAAAATCCTCTGTTT
This sequence comes from Hermatobates lingyangjiaoensis, assembly GCA_026182355.1. Classification (NCBI taxonomy): domain Eukaryota; kingdom Metazoa; phylum Arthropoda; class Insecta; order Hemiptera; family Hermatobatidae; genus Hermatobates; species Hermatobates lingyangjiaoensis. The sequence goes on from JAPFBL010000015.1 coordinate 8,845,798, forward strand.
TTTTTACAACATTCACAATTATAAGACTGATCTAGAGCTGTGTTCTAGAGACTCAGTTATTAATTAGGATCAAATATAATAATGAAAGGAGTCACACATTATCTGTCAATTCTAAATCAATCTAAATCAACACATTAGTTTACTGAATCTTAAATGCCATTACATGCCATTTGATAGAATATTTAAAAGAGGTTTCTTAATATACTTAATTCTTTTCAATTGTCGTGCGGTTGTTGATTTTAGGTTGCCTATTTCTGAATAACAATTTACACTTCTAATACATGTAATTAATATACGACCGAGAGTGCGCTCGGAGGCTGGTAAATAATTACTTTTTAAATCGATTTTTACATCGTTAATATATCCTAGATTTACCAACACCTTTCCCTTCATACGCGAAAAAAAAACCAAAAAAATGAAAATAGCAAGCTGAAAAAATTGGGTAATCAAAGAAATGGGGTAGATTTGTGAATGGTGTCTCTACCCGAAAGCTGACTCACATCTGTTCTGTACCACACACTAGGTAAGAACAGGACTAAGCAAACAAGTATGACAATATAGAATGAATGCGATTGTAAATGATATTACTGCTATTATCATATAAACTTCATAATGTTAGTTCTCAATAATATTGATAGTGTTTTTTAATTGTTCACTCTTGAAATAATTAAAGGACTTACTCATGTATATGAAAATCAATTATCAAAAGAAGGGCTGAAAAACACTAGTAAAATAAAGTTGGCTGTAATGGTGTGTAGACTGACATACCGTGAATGTCGTGAGGGTGGAGGTGGTGATGCGGCGGGTGGTAGGGGGGCGCGAAGGCGGAGGCGCTGGCAGGACTCGTGCTGGGGTACCTGAGCGAGGGGCTGCCCCCGGCGGGGGGCTGCATGCTCGACAGCGCCCCCAGTGGCGTGTACCCCTTGTAGCCGCCTGAGCTACTCGCTCCACTGCTGCTTCCTTCACCCTGAAATAAAAAACATCGTCTTAGTCATTTCAGTCATTTCCATAGTAGTAGTAATTGATTAGCTCCAACAGGCGAAGAAGATAAAACAAAAGAGTTTGATTAAACAGCAGAGGGAATGAAAACTACTGGGTAGGCTAGTAGCATACTGTAGTTTTTACTGCACGGGTACATGTCAGGGGAGGCACTTCAGTCAGTCATCTGATAAGAAACTCAATATCGACATAATCTGCAATCAACTTCATGAACACTTTTCCTTATATATTGAAAAAAAAAATGAAATTACACCTAATAAGCATTAAAATATATAAAACAAAAATGCTTCACAACATGGTATTTTTTGTTTATAATTAACTCGCTACAAATCTTTGAACAGTTTGAATTAGTAATTTGTTTTAGATTTGTTATTCCGTGAAAGTTTCAACCACTTCTATCCCATATTGAATGTATCCAGATTGTTCAAATAAAGTGCGCTCGAAATGTGGAATGTCGTTTGAAAATGGAATCCACAGATAGTTACATCACCCGGCTTATAACCAATGAAGACTTACTACCAATTTTCCTCAACTTCACTGAACAATTACTTCATCCCCAGACTATTTTTCCAACGCATGACAAAAAAAATTGAAAACTATGACTAACAAGACCACATGACCGCGAATTCCACGTCATTACTGTACAGATGAACTTAATATCTGACATGAGTTACTGACAGTCCAAGTTATAGTAGCACAGTAATCAATCAGTAGAAGGCATCTGGTCTGGAGCTGCTAGTTACAACGTGCATTGTAGTGCGCGGATATATTCGTTGGTCGTGGTGAAAATTGTTATTTTATTAACCTGAAATAACAATTATTTCACAATTAAATAAGAGTAATTTCCTAATACGTAATAGCTAAAAGCTATTTTTATTATCATGAACAGTTCTCTTTTCTTTTTTTTTTTTTTAAATACAAGGCTGGTGTATATAAATGAACCATACTTTTTCTAAAACTTTTTTAATGCGTACAATTTGTGTACGCAGAAAACCGTAATATGTTATAAATACAGTTTTGGATATGTCATTCTCGTTAATGAGAAACACAACCCAATTAAATTCATTTTTTAAAATGATTTTTTTGCCAAAATAATTACTTTTTGAAGAAAGTAGATTTACGATGGATGGATGTAATTTTATAAGGTCATTTTGATTGAGGTTCATACGGGGGAACTACCGTAAAATGATGTACAGTCTTATTGCTTAGTGCGTAAAAAGTCAAAAAAATGTATTACTGAACTGTAAAAGATAGAATAGTAGTACAGAAAGAGAGGATTTAAGAGTCAAAGTTAAGTAGAGATAAAATTTGTGGAGAACAAAAAAAGATTATATTGAAAGGGGTAAAAGAGCTCTGGAGTACAGGAGGGATTATTTTTGCAACAGGTAGTTGCGAATTGTGATCGAGAAAAGGAAGCGCATTAATCAGACTGGCATTGCTTGAAAGAACGGCCAGATGGAGGCATTATCTTGAGATACGGGCAAAATGACTAAACCTCGGCGATATTTATATAAAATATTAAACAAAGTAATAATCTGGACACTTTCAAAAAATGTCTGAAAATCTATAACGTCTTGACGTCAGGCTTATTCATAAATAGTGAGGAAGCAATTCACTTGTTTTCTTTTTTCCTTTAAATAATTTTCAAAATTGTTTTAACTTTATACACAGGTATAATACTTTCAGATAATTGGAAATCATTGTATATAAATATACTGTATCACTATGAAACAGGTTAGCTAACATGACAAACGATTGACAATTTAAAGATTAATAAAATGAAGATTAATATGAATACATTCTTCTAATTGTTTTTGCTCTACAGCCAGGAGTATGTCTTCAATCTCACACAACATTTCAAACTTGTCCGTCTTACGGAGTTTTTGAATTCGTATATATTTATCTGAGACTTGAACATTTACAGCTAACTTAGTAAATACCTTGTGTACTTTCGTAAGATAAATTACCAATAAAATATATAGTAGGAGTTGAAAATACTGGCAGCTCATAATGAATTATGCAATCTTTATACCGAAATTGATACTATTCAGTTTATAAAGTCTCATCGTATGGAGTGTTTTGGCACATTTGGAGAATTCCATATAGGAGACTACGGAATGCAGTGATACAGGGAATGGGCACAGGAGTTGTTTAACAGATAAGTGCTGACATTGGTACTGAAGAATGCAAGCTCAAATTTTGGATACCATCCAACATTTTTTATAGACAGATAGAAAATTTTGTGTGCACCATTTCTCAGAGAGGACTCAGTAATTCTCAGTAATTTGTCCGTCCCCAGTTGTCAGTTAAACAAATCAAAATGTGAGAAGAATACAGTAACCAGTTAACCTGTTGTAAATACAAACTCCACAATATTAATTTACTCTTATAAATATTGAAAGCAGCTGGAATAATGAAAGTTCTAGGAAAGAAAAGAATAGACACCTCCACAGATCTAAAAATCCAGATGGTAGAACATGTTGGTTAGATAGTGAACTGGAGTATACTGTTTACCCTGCAGACCATCTAAGAGGGATTGGAAGATTTACATACACAAAGAATTGAATCCTATAGGCAAATAATTTTTTCAGCCCTTATAAATCACATTGCTTTGAAGGCGTGCTCCCCATTTGTCTTCAAGAGGAAGTAGACTTGTAGTATACTTATATCCCTCATTAATGTTACACATTGGGGTATAACCCTCAAATCTGGAACACGCCAAAGGTGGTATTTATACTTAAGGTGTGTGTTAAAACTTTTTAAAAAAAATATAGATAATTATATCAGGAATACAGTGTTTAAAGCAAAAATGGTTCACAATTTAAGCATGAGTACAGAGCGGAAAGATCCACGAACACTACTCTAATAGTTAATTAGAGAAATAGAAAATCTAATGAATGCAATGAAAAGAGCGCTCTCAGCCTTACTTTTTATCGAAGGAGCATTTGATAATGCAGACAATGTTGTTATCAGAAACTTCCTGATAAGAAGAGAAGTATATACCGCTCTATCCAAATGAAATGGGGATACGACCAGTACAAACAATAAAAAGTGACGCCACTCAGAATAAATAAAACAAGAGGTTATTGTGTTTACAAGGAGTATTATTTCTCATCTTAAGGAACTTTGTAGCTGATGAATAGCTAGAAATTTAACCATGAAAGAAATACGACGCCTTAGTCATGATGGCGGAACATTTTTAAAGCACTCTATTCGATTTGCTAAAAAGAGATCTCAAGATCAAAGAACGATGATGGAAAATAATGAAACACCATGGAAATAATAATAATTACTTTCACCTAGAAGAAAAAAAATATAGTATGAAACCAATAAGGTGAGACGGGATTGTTTCACTTATCTACTGATAAGACAAAAGATGACAAAAAAATGTGTGGTAGTTCACCAAAAATACTGCAATGGATGTGTAGTACGATAGTTAAACATATTTTCATGTATGGTATAGAACAAAAAAAAAATAAATGAAACTACATAGAGAAGTTCAACAAAATTCAGATACATGCACATGCATACGCATCACATGATCTCTGAGATCATGCCAGAGATTACGAAAATGATTCTGGGAATTACCCCACTCAATGAGGGAATATGAAAATACACTCCTTTCTAAAGACACAGCTCTCTTTTGGCAGGATCAAAATTCTCATTGGTTAGATTATTCTAAAGTCAAGATACCATGAAATGATATGAAAAAAGTATTTGAGTTTCAACAAAATTTTTTTGTCAAGCAAGATATATTAAGTGGGAACAATTCTTTATAGAAATTCGAATCAAAAACTCGTCACCTTGCAGACACGACGTTTAGTGAAGAAACTAAGCATTGAAAAGCATTAAAAACGTTATGCTTGGTTAGAATTTAAGTAACAAACAACCAAATAAGTAAATAACTATTTCAAATGCCGTTTAGGTAAAATTTCAGTCAATATTGAATGTAAGTATGCCATCTGTAATGTGTTGTTAAACGGCAATAGCCATAACAGTCAGAAAGCAGTTATAACACAGATGTACTGATAGAAACAAAACATTAAACTAATATTGAAAGAAATTATGACAACATATAAGGTTTAATAAACAGCTTCCATTTCTAAACACAATCAAGATTTTACAATAAAAACCATAATTGACGTTTAAGGAGCAATTAAAATAACAATCACTGTGGAATTGTGTATTTGAGTTTTGTTTAAGGATGTTTCATGAATTATTTAATAAGAGCTAGGCTTTGAGGATAAAATGCAACTTCCAATTATATTACCCTGGTATGTAATGTCGATATTGTTCGATAATACTAATATTATTAATGTCGATCAAATTTAAAATGAGCTTATAATATGGGGGACTAAGAGATGTTGAGGCTTCCTTCCTTTATTACCATAACCTTGTTGAAAAATATAAGAATTATACTACGAAATGCTAGTATCATACAGGAACAGAAAAAATTACATATGGCTTAAAGGAATGCGTTGGATACCTGTGAGCCAATGTATTTCAAAAGATAAATTAACAGAAGTGATTATTGGAAACTATATTGATTGAAGGTCAAGTTTAGAGATGGAGAAACTATATTAATAAAATCTAAATATACTCGTAATTTAAACAAAACGTAGCGTAGCCTGCAACAAAAACAAAACTGGAGTATCTATTACCAATATGAAGAGCCAGCTATAATTAATTGAAGTTCCTAAGTAAAGTCTTCACTTGTGTTCTCTAAGTGAAAATTGCTTTGCCAAAGATGTTAGACAAAGATCACATATTCTCGAGTTAAACGTGGCAGAAGACTTGGAAGAAAAATTTGCCTCCGTCAACATCTCCATTTAATAGTTGCCAGCCATCATACGTCCTTTAGCACAACTCCTTCGTTCTCTTTCGTTTATTTTACATCGACTTGGCATAAACCTTTTAGAAAAAAATCTCGTCAATCATTCCACATTTAAATTTCCCTATCGTCACATTTCTCGATAACTAGATATCGTCAATAACTACATTATTGATGTTGGAATATTAACTGACAGACTTACACTATAGATCTTAACGAAAAATACAAATGACAAGAACGTAGCAACATCTGACTTAAAAATGCCAGGAGTTTGTAATCTTCCTCTTTCATTTGCTGATTTATTACTTTTTGATAAAGATTTGCCTTTGAAGTATTTTAAAAAAAAAATCAAATTTTTATTTGAACAAAATTCTATACTGTTTTTCTGTTTTTTCGGCTTTAGATGTGACTTGGATCTACGAGCATCAATTCTAAGTATATTTGAAAAATGACTAAAATAAGTTCAGTAAGTAAGAAAATTTCACATATTTTCGCACTATGTGGAAAATTGTAGGACAATTAGAAGTCATTAAATAAAAACTGGATTTTTTTTTTAAATACTATGAAGGCATAGCTACATCTAAAAGTAATAAATCTGCCAATCCAGCCATAATGAGAGAGGAAGACTACAAAGTTTAAATGAAAGAATTTGAGTTTGTATTATTTCGTCTAATGCTATGAGGATTTATTTAAAGAATTTTGGATCCTCTTTAGGAAAATTGGGACAGGGCAGGGGTGGTAGCATTCAATATTATAGATGTCAGTTCAGGAGGTAAAAATCATATGCTGGATTTTGAGCACAAACACTACGAGTATGTCTACATTAATCAACTCAATAAGTTCATAAGCTATAAGTTTAATATTATTTTCACATTAAGCTGTGAGGAAACAAGAAAACTCAGACGTGATTTATGCACATTTTAATTGAATTTATGTAGAAATATTTTCACATGTTATGTATCATATTATTATGTAGCTTTTAAATAATGAAGAATTGTACAGACTAATATTATTTATTTTATGTAAACGATTATTCAAGTATAAATAAATAAAAAATGGTGAAATAAATAGAGTTAGGAAAACCTTTTTACATATGTGAAACTCATGAGATGTATGAATTCATTTTTGTAAAAAGAGCAAATGGAATTTGTCAGAGTTGGAAGGGATGTTTGCAAGAGGGGATGGATGCACGTCAAGTTTGGGGTGTGTTTTGGCTAAATAAGGTGCCTCTCACAGGTTCAACTACCCTCCGGCTCCACCTCTAACATCAATCTCTCTCCTATTACTTCCTTCTATCTAGCCAAACTCCTCTCTTCCATTTCTTCAACCTTACCTTATCCTATTGATTTTAAATTCCACGTATTCCATGACCATCCTTTTTCCCTTCTCTTACAAAAACTGTACATTATAGTGTATCTTAGTTTAGTTTAACTCTAAAGTAAATGTTTTAACACCATCCAAAGCATTTCATCATGTTAAACTATTTTTGTTAACAGTTTGTAATTACAATCTGTTGAATTTTGACTCAGATAAGGAACGATTAATTTCTCTGTGGTCGGGAGTGGTTCATAGACAAATATTTACCGTTATCCTATATTATCAGAATGATGACCAACGATATTGCATGAACATCACTTCACGTTGGAGTAAGACAGTTTACTACCTTATTGTCACTTTGTACTCCTCTAATGTAACAAGTCTATAGTTCAAGTCTGTCAGTTAACATTAGCCATGTTTGAAATATTTTTCCATGGTTGTATGGTTTCAAATAGTCTATTGTAGAATAACCACCTGATGCAAGAAAAACAGCTGTTCTGGCTTGTAGAAGAAGTATTGATTTTGGAGAACTTCAGGAAATAATATTAGCAGGTTAGGGTGGTGAGAAGTTTCTTATCTTCATTGGTGGTCAGACGTTTGATGTAATTTTTAATAGACTTACATTGTAAGCTACATTGTGCATAAGCATTTATTATTAGAAGGAGGTATAAGATGTGCATACTAGTTTAAACAATCTGAATATGCTTCTTATTATACGTTGCAGAATTCTATCAAACTGAGTACCGATGTGTCATAGTGGTTTCAAAGACCTACTGTACATACGAACTGCTTGTTTGCTTGAGGAGTATCAAATGATTTTATGAAGTGATATCATAACTTGCATTCTCCAGTATGCACTAAAGTCATCCACCTGCTGAGAATAACTCGTCGGGAGTGAACTGCATTTGACTACGATATTATTATCCCAAATAAGGCAGAAAGAGGATTACGAGTTTCAACCTTTCTAAATTTGATTACCCAGAATGACCTCAAGTTGCCAGCCACTGTGCTAGTCAGTCACCCTTCTGTGTAGGTTCACAACGGTATAACCAAGACCAGCAGATTGAACACTACCACAACATCATCTGATTAGAAATGAGAAGAAGACCCTCGAGCCACACAAAGACAAAGACATCTTTGAAATCAAAGTACACCACAAGGACAGTTTTC